>JAYKKO010000001.1:10012500-12512500 GCA_037074685.1 Glyphodes pyloalis
CGCGCGAAAACTTTTTTTTAGGTATTTATATTGCTACAAAGAAATGAATTTGGTAAAATAAAAGTCAAAGTTACTCCTTATTAGATGAGCTAACATCTACCATTGAATGTTCCATCAAATCGGTCAGCCGTTTCAAAGAACATTTATAATAGGTATTAGTGGCACACTAATATAGCGATTACAGCATGGGGTGTGGTACCGTAACCTAAATTCGGAAACTTACATCAATACCTTAAAATACATGTTTGAATGCACTATCAACTAGTTTGGACTTACCTCTTTTCTAATTAAATTCGGAAACGAATCTACCAAATAGGCGACCTCACGGCGTACGAGCTTCAGTGTTCTCTCGCGTTCGTTCATATTGGCTTTTATCTCTTTTACAAGCTTGTTGAATTCGAACTTCCTATCGTCCAGATACTCCATGGCAAGCTGCCCCATTTCAGTGGCGCCCATCAGGCACTTACCCTGGGCTCGGCAGTCCAACTTGAGAGCTTCGAGCACCACCGTAAAATACGAAGAGTCCTGTAACAAAGATGTGTGCATAAAGACAAACAATTTTACAGCCCAGCTTACCTATTTACAAAACATCGGCATCTAACCCAAAGCCGGAAACTATATTTCTTCATCTCTTTCTTGACTTATACGGTTCCAATATTTTTCATTCGTGATGTGTCAAAAATAACTATCCATTTTACTACGAGTCGATAATTCTAAATTTAAATTTCCTTTCCATATCAGCTGTCATACTCGTATAATTTATTACGATTCGTAACTCGAAAAGTTTGTTTTTCAAAAATTGAAAATATTGAATTATACGCGAATTGGCAGAGACAAGTAGAGATTATTTTTGTTCATGTAAGCTTTACAAAAACACTTATGAATCGACAGTACAAGTTCAGTATTCTACCACCGTGTTCGGAATGTTGATCACGTCGAGAGGAACCAGCAACAAAATCGATAGATACTCTTTTCAAAATAACAATGATTCACTATACTAGGTACTTTAAGGTAGTTTATAATGTTATATGTAGGTATATGAAAATGAAAATTAGATATTTTAGATCCATACATTTTGGTCATTCAGATAATCATCAAATGTTTGTAATGGCCCTTTTTTCATAAACAATATAAAAACATTGATTTCCCGGAATTGTTTCTGTGTAAATCAGCCCTTTGGTGTCATTACATGTACAACGATGTCATGGCATGGCCTACAAAAAGATTTCGTGACCTGGATACCCTCCAAAGAAAACAGTAAATAGATTACATAATAAATAGAATAAAAAGAAGATAGTAAATAGATTTCGGTATGATTAAATGGTTACAGACTAGAGTAGGTAATTTCCCACTAACAGCCTGTCTCTGCTTCGTACGCGAACTATCGCCGGTTTTTTCCACAGAAAATATTTAAATGTTCTATAGTAGTTCTCGTAGTTATGACGAAGAATAAAAACACACCAATAATTAAAAAAAAATATCACAATAATTCGCATTCGATGACGCAACGCCAAAATACTGCCTGCTCGCCTCTTTGCTACGGAGTCAAAACATCTAGTTGCCGTTAAACCTAAAAACTCTATATCGTTTACACCACGGTTAGCTTGTGGGCGCGGTTGAAAATTAAATTTTAAAAACGCTACATTCTAACTACATAAACAGAACTCCTAAAAACAAAAAAGTTTTCATAAACCAGAATGTACCAACTTTTGAGGATAATAAGCAGGGATTTTAACATGTTTTAATATCCGGTAGGAATTATTTCGTCAAAAAGCTGGACTGAATAAACAAGATCAAAGAGTAATGTATGAACGCCGCCGAATGAATCTACTTCAATGACAAAATGAATGCGACACACGAGCGCCGAGAAGTTACCAAAGAGAAGAAATAATACTCGTATAAACAGAATATGAACGTAAGTTCGTTCAAGTTTAACAACAATTTTCTAACTAAGTGATTCAACATAAATTTCCAAATTTTAATTTGTAGAAGAGATAAATACTTTCGCCTCTATCTTGAGCATAGTTCTACTTAGAATAATTAGATAAGTCAAATTATTTCCAATCTTCATATTCAGCACATTCTACACTCAACATGTTTTAGAAACAACCTTTGCAATGTCCCAGGCTGACATATATATTTTTTTAAATTTAATATCCGTTTATATAATTAAAGAAACGCTCGTGGATGTATCTGGTTCACCTGTTTTAATTTATTTTATTTATTACTTTTATCAACAATTGGTACAATTGTTCTTAATCTAGTGTTACAAATATAATGTAATGCTTGAGGTTATTAAATTTTCCTACCTTCACTGTATCTAGTTTTTTAAGTACCGATCTTTTGTAAATTTTGGCTATGGTGAGAATAAATGATTATTATTATTATTATCAGTCTTTTCCACTATCTCGGGACTACAGAGTCCCGGACTTTTGGGAGGCGTGCATGGGGCCGAAGCCAACACGTAGAGGCCCTTTAAAAGACAAGTATGATCTTAATGTGATGTGACACCAACCGACGATTATCCCTGTATACACTATAAAATGCAGCCAAGGACAACCCCCGGTCAGTGCAGGACTATAGAATGGAGTGGAACAACAAAGGATCAGGGCTATTAGGTTGAGGTGCTAGTGGACTGGGTAACCGGGACTATGGGAAGGACTATGGCACCTGCCCGATCAATGTTTAAAAACACGATTAAAATGGGCAGGTGGTGACTCGCCATCTCACTGTCATGGGCCCCCCATTGGTCGCCCACTCAAGGCACGAAGCAGGAGCGACGGGGAGCAACATTGTGTGAGCGGCTCAGGGTGTGGAGAGGTGTGCACCGCTTTCTACCCAGTGGCTTACGCCACTGTGCCAACTCGCGACTTAGGCATCTTTCACTTCCACCCTGCGAGCATATAGCTCTGACGCCCCACTCTGGACGGCCGGCTAAGGCAAGCCAGAGGTGAGAGTCCTGCGGCCCCTGTGGGGTCCACTCCCACCGGCCAACTAAGGCAAGCAGAGGCAGGGGCCTGGTCAACTCTCAGGGGCACGGGTCCCAAGGGGTGTCAATCCCATTCAGCCCGCCACAAGCTGCCCTGGGGAGACTGACTACACTGATAGAGAGTTGTCGCTCTTCATGGTGCGAAGATCACCAACTCTCACCAGCGGGCGATGGGCTCGTCACGTCCCTACGCCATTATTATTATTATTATTATTATTATTATTGCACAATAGATATACAGATAAACTCTGCATATGCCATATTTTGACTGCACTATACAGACAAAAACAATTATGATATTAAAAAAAAAACAAACAAAAGTAAGACAGCGCAGGAAAAAAAAATATTTTCTTAGCCAAATCGCTACTTAACTGGTGTTATTATTTGGTATCAAGTACTTAAATTTGTGGATAGAGTCCAAGTGGACGTCTAGGTGGTCGCTTAGTTTATTGTAGAGTTTACAAAAACGTGGAACCGGCGAGCCGCGTTTTAAGACGTGGTGTAGAAAGAATATTCTTGATCTTGTTCCGAGGATAACGATGGGGAATTTTGAGGTTGAATTTACTTAAAAGTTGCGGACAATTGGCCATGTTTCTAAGAAACTTGAATAGGAAAACTAAATCGAGTAGATCTCTATATAGGTTTTATGAATAGTTGTAAAGTATACACCATAAATTCAAACCGAACCAAGTTTCATCAGAGATTGACTTGAACAGAAGTATTACCGAATAAGCCGGGATGATTACCGTTTCCGAGCCAGGATTATTCGCGACTTGCTTCGGATTGAACGCTTCCAAGTAATAACACCCGCCTGTACACATGGCAGCACATCTACTACCATAATCTGTCTATTTCTTCCAGCCGATTCCCGACTTACTTTTCAAAGCAAAATGTTTTTTTTAAAGGGAAATTTTGATAAGATGACCTGCAGCTGTGTGAGTTTATTTGAATTAGTTTTATTTATTAGTGTTATTTGAAGTAGTTTGAGTAGGTTAACGACACGATGTTTTTTTAAGGTGACTAAAATTTGATATTCCTTTGAAGATACCTACAAGTAACTATGACTTATTTTAATATCTGGTTTTAAGTCAGACAATAATGTTTTTTTTAAGAATTTTTCGTTTACCTACGAAATACTTACTTTCCAACAAATATGACCAAAATAACTCTTAACTACTTAATATTAAATTGTAACTTAAATGTTTTCGTAAAATCTATTTTTAAAACTTAACTAGACCAAGTAATCTCTATAGATAAAAATGTAAACGTTGTTTATTTGTCTCGCAAAACTCAAGAACGATTCGGCCGATTAAGATGATTATGGTTTTGAGATGATTCGTGAGTAAAGTTCTTAAGCGGAATTAAGCTTGTAGACACAACTAGAAAAACTCTATTTGTAAAAACAGGGAAATAATGCGTCAAACTGGGCACGCTGTATAGTTTTTCAATGACATTTTATCGACCAATATCTAGACTTTAAATGACTTTAAGTAGGTACATAACGAAGTTTGCACGAAATATTTTATGTGAAAAAATTTAAGAATATTATTGAAAAGCTTCAAAGCGAACTGAGATCATTCTGAAACTTTAAGACACAGGGAACCCATTATAATTAATTGGCGGAAATTTGAAATTGTAAGTTCTGTAAGAAATAATTTTGAATTGCAAACGTTAAAATCTGCGACATGGTACAAAGGCTCAACAGAGCTCTTTGCCAAAGGAAAACTCGAGGAGGTACCCGCGTTTATATTGGTAACGAATAAACGTCTCTCGCCTCCCTCCCCCGTCCGAATTCGAACTATCTTAGACCAAGTTTAAACTTACTTTACCTTTGATTTTACAAAATAACTTTAAGATGGTTTCTTTGACTGTGAATTTATAATTTTCGACACATAGGAGTATGTATAAATAGATATGTTACGAGCTTCGGGTTCGTGACAATAAAAACAGCCGATAAAAATTACCAAAAGTCACACTTTAATTGAACGCCACTAATTACAACCTTAAAACGCACTAATTAAAACAATAATCGCTTCCAAGTCGCACTTCAAAATCGCTTTCGAAGTAATCACTTGTATCGCTAATTCAATACTGTCCCGGTCGCGGTGAATCCCGGCCTTTTATATTGCCGCGGCCGTTCCCGAACCTTCCAACGCAGAAACATCCGGAACATTCGCGCGCAGTGCGGCCTTGAACGGCCGTACGCTCGGTCAAGGTCATTGTTCTAGTAAATTCTGGCGTACGCGTCTCGACTCTCTGTAGTCCCGCCTTTCCACACTAGATGGCGCTAGTTACTAAGAACGTTAATCGTGGCGCGTAACACTGCCCCCTCCTAAGACATGCTCGTCCCGAGCATTTTCGGCTCCATAATAACGCGCCAATCGATCCACATGGACGATCTTAGGAGTACCCCTCGCACCTTTTTGTATCCGGTAGGTTACGTCATTGATCTTAGTCACAATTCGATACGGCCCTTCCCATTTCGCCTGAAGCTTAGGAGATTTCCCCTTGCTGCGGATGGGATTGTGCAACCACACTAGTGAACCTTCGTCAAACTCTTTACTGTTCATTTTGCGGTCATAGCGGGTTTTCATTCTTTCAGACATTTGCTGGCCCGATTGTCTCACGTGCTCACAAATGTCATTCATTTTGTTCCGCAAGTTATTTGCATAATCTGTTATACTGCATGGGGAATCAGGTGGTATTCCGGTGATCAAGTCTGCAGGCAGTCGTAGTTCTCTTCCAAAGTTTGCGAACGCTGGTGTTACCGATGTACTTTCGTGAATAGCGCTACGATATGACAACAAAAATGGTTGTATGTGCCTGTCCCAATCTCGTTGCCGATTTTCCACAACTTTTGCCAAGTACCTCTCTAGTGTCTGATTAAATCTTTCCACCATTCCATCCGACTGTGGGTGGTAAGAAGTTGTTCTTGTTTTATGAGTTCCCATAACTCGACAAGTTTCCTGGAATATTTGGGACTCAAAATTCCTTCCTTGATCACTGTGGATTTCCAAGGGAACTCCAAAACGACAGAAGACTTCATAAACTAACTTATCAGCAACTGTCGAGGCCTCTTGATTTGGAATGGCGAAGACTTCCGGCCACTTAGTGAAGTAATCCATCACAACCATGAAATATTTGTTACCACTTTCACTTTCCGGGAACGGCCCCGCAACGTCAAGGGCTATCCTCTCCCATGGTGCGCCCACATTGTACAGCTTCAATGCACCTCTACTACGAGTCTGAGGTCCCTTTACAGCCGCACAACTTGTACATTTGCGACACCAGTCCTCGACATCGTCCCGACAGTAGACCCAGTAGAACCGTTCTCGTATCTTTAGTAGTGTCCGTTTTACTCCCAGATGACCTCCTGAACAACCATTATGGTACAGCTGTAGAACATCCGGTACTTGACCTTTGGGGACAACCATTTGCAGATGACAGCTGTCTCCACGAGCATTTTCCCATCTACGGCACAGAACTCCATCCTGAATCACCAAGCTGTCCCATTGGGCCCAATAGCTCTTTGTGATCGAACTCATCGCTGAGACGTCGCTCCACCTAGGCTTAGGAACTCCGGCCTTCATCCACTCCAGAATCGGCTTGATGTCCGCATCCTCCTGTTGTGCACGTTGTAGGCTTTCCTTCCACTCGTTGCTAAGGTCTGTCTTGAGCATCCTCACAGGACCAACTTCTTTACTTTCTTGCCTGGTACAATGCTTGCAGTCTTCAGGACAAGGTCTTCTTGACAATGCATCTGCGTTACCATGAGATTTTCCGCTGCGATGTTCCACCACAAAGTCGTATTCCTGCAGTAATTCAATCCATCTCGCAACTTGTCCTTCCGGATTCTTGAACTGCAAAAGCCATTTCAGTGCAGCATGGTCAGTTCGTATGTGGAATTTCCGCCCCAGAAGATATTTGCTAAAGTGCTGCAACGACTTTACCACAGCAAGCAGTTCTCGTCTCGTAACACAATAGTTCCTTTCAGGTTTCGACAAAGACTTGCTGAAGTAAGCTATCACAATTTCTTGATCGCCATTCCGCTGGGATAATACACCGCCAAGTCCTATGTCACTTGCGTCTGTGTCAACTATGAATTCCTTACTCACATCAGGGTATCCCAAAATAGGTGTTTTGCACAGACGGTCCTTTAGCTCCTGGAATGCGATGTCACAACTTCCATCCCAGCAGAAATGTCGCTTCTCCTCCGTAAGCTTATGCAGGGGTTTTGCTATATCTGCAAAGTTCTTAACAAAACGCCGATAGTAGGAACACAAACCAAGGAATGCTCTGACCTGCGTCTTATCTTTTGGGACTGGCCAATCCTTTACAGCAGCGATTTTCTCTGGATCCGTGCTGATACCTTCTTCAGACACTACATATCCCAAAAAGCTAACTTGCCGTTTGAATAGTGAACACTTCGTCGGGCTTAACTTGAGGTTGGCACTCTGGATCTTCATGAGCACGCGTTCCAGATTTAGAAGATGTTCTTCAAACGTACGGCCTACGATGATTATGTCATCCAAGTAGACTAGACAGGCATCGCCAATCAGACCGGTAAGTACAAGTTCCATCAACCTTTCAAACGTTGCCGGAGCGTTGCACAATCCAAACGGCATGACTTTGAATTGCCACAGACCCTTTCCTGTCGAGAATGCAGTCTTCTCCTTGTCTTTAGGATCAATTTCAACTTGCCAGTAACCACTTTTTAAATCTAGCGTGCTAAACCACTTTACTCCAGTAAGCATGTCCAGCGTGTCATCAATTCTTGGCAAAGGATAGCTGTCTTTCTTTGTAACGTCGTTCAGACGACGATAGTCAACACAAAACCTCATGCTACCGTCTTTCTTTCTTACCAGCACTACAGGTGAACACCATGGACTAGATGAAGGTTCAATAACACCATCCTTCACCATTCCCTCAATCATGGTTTCCACGTCCTTTTCACGTGCTACGGGCAATCTCCTTGGCCGCTGACGGATAGGCAATTCTTCTCCTGTGTTAATTTTGTGTTGAACTAAGCCAGTCCTTCCGATGTCAGCATCGTTTGACGAGAAAACGTTGGCATACTTGAGCAACATTTGTTTCGCCTTGACCATTTCATTTTGGGACAGAGCGCTGCGGCAGTCTTCTAAAAGTGTGGTCACTCTCGTTTGTGTATCTTTGCTGACGGTCCCGGTCGATTGATGTTGGCATCGACGCAACCAATCCACTTCCTCGCAAGTACCAACTAGTGTGCCTTTTTCTATAACCTGTTCCTGGTCACAAAGGTTCAGCACACGAACTCCTGAGATGTCGGTGGCTCTAACCAAAGTGCGTGCCACTTTCCATGGAAGGTCATTTTCTACCCTTTCCACAAGTACACAACGTTGAGTTTGCCCAGGATTCCGAGGAAGACTAACCGGCACAATCGTTTCAGATCTCGGCGGAAGAACAATCTTTTTAAGGCTGTATACATTCCCTGGTAACGCGCCTTCCACGAAAAGTTCCTCTTGTCCACATTTCAGAACACCTTGCTTGACGTCAATTTCGCAACTATTCTTCCTCATAAAGTCAAGGCCCAGGATGCAATCGTCCATTATATCCGCCACAATGACATTATGCAGGTAGGTTCTGTTGCCTAGCTTCAGCCCCATCTTCTTCTCTCCATGGACGGGTATGCGCTGACCGGTGGCTGTTACCAAATTAATGTGTTCTCGGTTGTATGCAGAGTCCCCAAGGGACCGTCTCATAATTTGGGAACTAACAACCGTGCGAGAGGCTCCAGTGTCTATAGTCAGCTTACACGGCGTTCCGTTTACCTCGCCATGGATGACTAGGCTGTTCCCGTCTTGGGTTTGTTTGATCGAAACCCTTGGGGCTCTTTGAACCTCAGCCAGCACCCGCCCCGCAGTCCTGGCTATTACTCGTTTCCCTGCTGCTGACGCTGAGCGGTGCTCTTAGCTGCACTGCCGTCTTCTCCTTCTGCAGTTCGCTTAGGGCAACTGGATCGAAGGTGGCCCCTTTCCCCGCAGCCGTAGCACCTAGGGCTGTAGCTTTTATTGCGGTCGCGAACTGAAGCCGCTGCAACCTCCCTGACGCGATGGGATCGATGATCCTGCCGCACAGCTTCCACCTCCAGTGCATGGGCTAAGGCATCTTTAAGCGTCCCGTGGTGCCCGAGTCTGACAGCAGCTCTAACTTCAATGTCGCGGATGCCATCGATGAACGCCTGCACAAGGTTCCCATCAATAAGCGCTGGTACGGACTGGTAAGCTTTACGCACCAGCTTCTCCACTTCAAGGGCCCACTGCTGCAGGTTTTCGCTACTGCGTTGCACGCGGTCCTTGAGCTGTGCGCGAAACACGTGTTCCAGGTGAGCGTCGCCATATCGAGCCTCCAGTGCCTCAAGGAGCTGCTCGTAAGTCACTTCCTTACCGAGAGCTTCCAAAACTGATAAAGCCTGGTCACGAAGGCCTAGGGTGAGGGCAGTCATGGCCTGATTTTTATTCCAGCCATTCGCTTTCATGACTGCCTCAAACTGGATTTTGTAGGCCGACCAGGAAGAAGTTCCGTCGAACGGTGGCACTTTGAATCCACGTAGCGAAGGTGTTGTAGCTACGGGAGCTGCAATTGCTTCTCCAAGTTTAAGACAATCCAGCGTTTTCTTAACGTCTGCCATCACGGTCTTCTTCACATCAGCCACTACGTAGTCAACCCGATTATTGACTTGGTCGATCCGTATTTCAGCTTCCAACAGGCGGTTGTCATGTTGAGCAACCTTATCCTTCACCTCCTTTATGTCTTTCCCGAAAGTAGCGTGAAGGTCCTTCAAAAGAAGCATCTGCTCATCTTGGCGGCGAGCCTGTTCCTCCTGGCGGCGAGCCTGTTCCTCCTTGTCCCGCTTAAGCTGTTCTTCCAACCGACGAGCCTGTTCCTCCTGTCGGCGAGCCTGTTCCTCCTGTCGGCGAGCCTGTTCCTCTTTGTCCCGTTTAAGCTGTTCTTCCAGCCGACGAGACTGCTCCTGCAGCATCATCATCAGGGCAGCAAGGTCTGGTGCTGCCGATGCTGCTGGTGTTTCTGTGGACGGGCCAGCCTCCGTGGTTAATAACTGGCTCTCCGACTCCTGTGGCAAAGCTCCACCAAAACGTCTCTGGTCCGTCTCCAGTTGGCGTTGACTCCGGGTACGGATACCCTCCGTGTCGTCTTTAGGTAAAATCGGCATAATTTAAATCCCACTTCTGACACCAATTGTTACGAGCTTCGGGTTCGTGACAATAAAAACAGCCGATAAAAATTACCAAAAGTCACACTTTAATTGAACGCCACTAATTACAACCTTAAAACGCACTAATTAAAACAATAATCGCTTCCAAGTCGCACTTCAAAATCGCTTTCGAAGTAATCACTTGTATCGCTAATTCAATACTGTCCCGGTCGCGGTGAATCCCGGCCTTTTATATTGCCGCGGCCGTTCCCGAACCTTCCAACGCAGAAACATCCGGAACATTCGCGCGCAGTGCGGCCTTGAACGGCCGTACGCTCGGTCAAGGTCATTGTTCTAGTAAATTCTGGCGTACGCGTCTCGACTCTCTGTAGTCCCGCCTTTCCACACTAGATGGCGCTAGTTACTAAGAACGTTAATCGTGGCGCGTAACAGATATAATGATATAACTATTTGCACTCCAAACGAAGGTTTTTGTCGTTAAACGAATAAAAACATTACATTTCTAAAATATATGTCTAAGATAATAAAACTTACATCAGGTCCACTATTTCATGATTTTATGATTATATGTATTAAACATAAACGTTATACTTCTGTAAAGGAGGTGCACCACAAAAACGAAACGCGCAAACGTAATGTGGCGTTTTAAAGTTACATTAAAACAACGTCAAAATGATTTTCATACTTGTCTCGTTTTACATAAGGTTTTAATTAGATTAAACTTTATGATACTTTAGGCTTTTTTGCAATCCTTGTGTTGATATACGTCTTTATGTGGGGGACAATATTTTTGTTTATTTTTGGCATGGAACTGTGGATCTACAAAATATTTCCTACAAACATTAACGACATCGATGGCGCAGTGGCTAAGGTAGGCGGCCAAAGCGCGAAAGGTCCCGGGTTCGATTCCCGGTCGGGTCAATTTGGAAAGCGAACTTTTCTAAATTGACTTGAGTCTGGGTGTGCTGGGATGACGCCCCCAGTTAGTAACCGTCGTCTGGTACTCATAGTACAAGGGAAAACCTTAGTTTGAGACCAGAAGATTGATGTGATTGTCTAGCGCATTTATTTATTTATTTATTTATTATTTACGGGAAAAAGGGCAAATTTTAGTAATGAACCTAATGTATGCTCACCTTCTTTAGGATGTCCAATATCTTCTTGTATATGACCTTTATTGCCAAAGCAGCATTCTTCTTGATGTTTGCTCTCTGCACGTAATTGGCAACCGCTTGTTCCTTCTTCTCTGCAGGCAGCTTCCTGCCCACTTCATACAGGAGACGGTCCCGCAACTCAGCTGATTCTAACTACAAAATAATTGTGGGATGGATGAAGAGAAATAATAAGATAAGAAGAAGACATAAGAACAAAAATTGAACCTGTTTACCGAGACATGCCGTTGATTGTACAATCTTTATTGAACCTTTCAAACTATTACACATATATATACGCCTAGAACGATGGGAGATTTGTGGTACCTACTTATGATGCGAGATGAGTAAATTTTTTTTTTTATATATGGTGTGTTTTGGTATTTGTCTATCTTTTTCCCTTGTTTTTCAAGCAGTCTGCAATTTTTCATGTTTCCAACAATTACAATGGAATGGATTCAAATATTTAATATGAATACCAAAATCACAAAGCAAACAAAACATACCCCGAAGTTAATAAAAGTCTATAATAAGAAATTCCAACAAATGAAAATAAAATCAAACTTTGTTCAATTTCACCTACCTAGGTATATACTACGGTAATATAATAGGACGCAACAATGTTGGGAGTCTTAAATCTCTACTTGGTAATAAGTTTAATAAATGTTTCATTTTTGAAGGTTAAGGTACTGAAATATGCGAGCCGAAAAGAAACTAAACAAATTAGAATAAGAAAACGAAATGGCAAAAATGTTTTGTTTTCCCTTTTCGTAAACAAAATCTGAAAAGAACATTCGGTAATTAAATCCCTGAAGCGATTTCCGCGATTTTACCTATTTGTGTCTCTGAGAGCAAAACACAGCATCTGATTAACATAACAACAAAATGCCCCGAGCTATTTTGCGACTACTTAGTTGCTTATTGGATCCTTCGGTAAAATGTACGATACCTTTTTATTTAGCAAACAATACAATCATTACCATTTCAGTTATTCGAATCGAAACATTCCATTTCTATCAAAATGACTAATTAATGTTACTATTTCAGACCTTCATTATTTTTTTACCTTTTCTTCAGTGTCTATTAGGTATGATCAGCAACATCATGTTAACTTCATAGAGATTAGTCCTTAATAGTCCTTATACACACGAAACAAGAACGGTACAAAGTTCGATATGTATTAATTAGACGTGCTTTAGATTTTTTTAAAAATATTATGTTTCTTTAACGAAACATACATCGAGCTACACACACCTAGATACATCCATACATCGTTGAAACAAAGATGTGTTTCAAAGACGTATGCATGTATATAGATGTATGTTGCTCTCACATAAAAAACAACTAAATGAATTTGAAAGAAATTTAGCTTGCCAACTGATTAGTTAGATACTAAAATAAGGGTAACTGCTAGTTATCATATATATAGCAGGGGATACAAAACTTACGAACGACGAATTAACCTATACCTAATCATGAAATTAGGCCATTGTAATACCACAAGTGATGAACAATATCCGAAAATCGTTCATTAATTGTCCCAACGACTTGTAGATTATGATCAGCAGTGGTCGACTTAGTTCACACACTCTCAGTTGTCAAAGTATCCAATAGTTAATAGCCTATAGGAATAGAATACAAGCACCCGCCCGCGACTTCGTATGCGTGGAATCTACTATCACCATTCAACCCCAAAAGGACATATAGCACACCTTAACACCATCTATAGAGCATAGATACACTTTAAATGTCAAGTACCTACTTACTTCAATAACATAGGACTTTTTCCTACTTAATATTTGATCGTCAGCGCAATATAAACAAATGAAAGCCATTTCAACATGAGCACGTTAGGTACATAGTTTTTAGGACCGGACAGCTCTTTAAATAAATTACTTTAATGGCAGCGGAGATGAGCTGAGCTCGCTACAGAGATGAGAACTTAGTTACACGAATAAATCTTGCTGGCCGTTTCTCATTCCTTGCTACTGGTAAGAAATTACTTCGAGTTTTTGTAGATAATTTTGCGAAGAGCACCTTTTCGGATTCGTGTATCTCACTGCTAACATGAATCTTTAGGAGTTGCAAAACTAGCATAGTTAAAACTTAACATTACACAAACGTAAACTTTTCGCCTACTTCATTTCAAAGGTTACTGACGGTTTTATTTTTAATGACATTGATGCCCGCTTCGAATATTTTACGATTCGTAATGTGTCAAAAATGACTACCCGTTTTTTTCCAACCGACTACGAGTCGTTAATACCGTTCCATAATTTACTTTCCATATCAGCTGTCATATTCAGTCGTCCGTCAAAAATATGAATGAAGGACTGTATGCTGGTGTAAATAATAATGGAAACTGGTTAAAAAAGATTATTATAGAAAAAGCAACTTAACAACCAAATATACAAAAAAGAACCTCACACGTATTAAAAAAAGCAATGACATATCAAGTACCTATAAAAGAAAATAAGTAAAATCATAGATAACAAACGATGAGGTGCTTTGTGCACATCCGGTCGTATTTAGCTTATGCCTGGTATAATTTATTACTATCCGTAACTGTGTAGAATTGGTCGTTTTTGAAATATTGGAACCGGGCATTAAACTTCAGTAGGTACCGTATCGTTATAATTCAGTAGACATTGGTGGTAAATTTCGTACAAATTTTACTATTTCATACTTGCAACATATTACCTATTTCGGATTATAGACCTACGATGTGGATTCGGGATTCTACTCGTACTTCGACTGCCATGGTCATAGCACAGGCTTCTTCCTTCCTACCTTATTGATAGATAGTAATTGAGTGGTTTTTTTTTCAGTTTTACCTACCTACTGTGTGGCACTTTTCTTTGCGCGATTTGTACTTATGAGAAAAGGCTTAATGAGCTGCCAGCGAGCTATCAGGTGCGGTGCGATTTTAAATCTTTTAACATCGATACCTATCATACCTTGTACTTAAAAACCGGGATTACTAACCTGCGTCAAACGGAACTTTTCCATTTTCTTTTTCTTTGTATACCTAATTCGGTCCAATTGTTTTCTTTTGTTGAAATTTTCTTGATGTATACTTTCCAGTACTCTCTGAAATACAAAAATAAACAAAATCAGCAAATACACAATAACGTATTATTTTGGCTCATTGACCGTTGATAAAACAATAATAAGTACCTACAAACAAATAAAAAGGAAAGTTTCATGAGACTACGTTTGAACTTTGACATCTCAAAAATCTGTTATGAAAAATAATACCCTGATATGTACCTACTTTAAATATTTTAAAGAAACAAAATAATTTCATCTCCCCTTGCGGTGCAGTGTACCACGTACGTGCAGCAGTGTTGCAGTTGAAGCATATATCAATGATTTGGGTTTGATTTTTTCAGGCCTAAAACTAAGATATCTATCCATTCTAATAGTAGATTAATAATGATAAAAATTCAAAAAGCTCATTATGAAATTACCGCTTTATATATGCGATCATGATCAATTTAATGTGACGAAAAATATTTGCTTCATTAATAACAGCAAAACGAACACGCTAAGGTGGGATACTGACTAATAAATTTAATAGATAGGTACCCTTCAAAATTTCAAGAGACTTTTATTTTGCGCCGGTCGGTGTGTAATTAATAACCAGCCTGCAATCACGACACAAACAAAATAAAGTCATGAAAGTGCCACCTTGCCCAGCAGTGAAAATTATTATGCAAAACGTTTTCCTCAACTTTTAACTAAGACTTCATAAGAAGATTAATAGCCAGTCATAAAAATGAGAGAAATGACAAATAACTACCGGGGAGTGAGAACTGACTCGTCGTTTCTCGCTTCAAAAGATTTTACTTGTGAAGCAAAAAGTAAATTGAAACCCTAGAAAGGTAGTTCTAGTAACGTGATTTTAATAAAGCAATAATAAAATAAAACTAGAAACTAAACAGAACTAAGTGAATACAAGTCTTATAGAAGGTATTACTACGATGCATACAGTACCAATGATCTGAACTATCGAACTAAATAAAATGTACATACAAATTTTACAAGTGTAATAACAGCCACTCATAATATTACGTCATTAAAAACTATAATATACTTAAGGTACATTAAACTTTCCATATACACTTACTAATTATAAACTTTTTTTAAACTAATATTTAAAAAAGACAACTTTGTTTTTTTTTTAATCGAGTTGACTTTAAAAGTTCTGAAAATATTTAACAAATTCTTCCGCTTTTGGGTAATTACTTCATCTCTAGCAAACGAGTCACTAATACTTAAGTAGACTAAGTCTACTTTAGTATAGTTACTTTATTTAGTACTATAGTATAATTTCACGATATTAAGCCCTCGTATAGCTCTTTAAACAAATACCTTCTACTGGTATACGCAGTGATCATTATGACTACACAATCAAATACAATCAACTTTAAGCTACTCTAGACCAAAAATTATTCTAGGACGTATTTAAACAAAACGCTTGCATAATTCCTGCAATGCTCGTTTAAGTATTTGAAATATATGTAATCTTCAGTAGTTCGACTAAGCTTTATTTTTAAAAGCATCTACCCTTAGGAAATACTACCCGTCACATGTGGTCGACCTATTGACCCAGTTCTAGCGATGCAACGAATTTTCGTGTTTGTCAAATAGGTGACATTTAGTTTACGTGTACCGATATAATGTTGATATGAACTAGGTTTATTAAAAGATTTAGGTTTCAATGAGTTTAGGCTTAGATATTATTTATAGGTCAATGATTGGTTTTATTGTGTAATACATAGTGTTTAGTTTTACAGGTTGAAGTTGATTTCTGTTAATTTCTTCTATACTTTCTAATAATACAGAAATCTATTTTCGAGTTATTTTATGTTTTGTTTATTGTATTAAGCTTTTTTGCAATTGTGTTTACTATGGAGTCTCTATCGGTTAATTATTTTTGGAACTCATTTTGTGATGTAATGGTATCTGACTTCTTAATATCTAATCAATATGGGTACCTAACATTTTGACCGCCGCAAAAAGGAGGTTGTCATATGTTTGACCGTTACTTGTGGGCGACTGTACTGTAGCATAAACGGAAGAACCAATTTTCTGATGTTGAATTATTTAAATACAAATATTATGGAACAAAGAAATTAAACTTTTAAATCGTTTTTTAACGAATGAATTCTAGATCCTTTAGGCAGCAAGTAAGAAAAAAGTTCATCAAAAGTTCAACAACAAAATTTCGGTACCCACTTATATTTGGCAAACAGTAAATTATTCGTATTATAAAGAAAAGTCCCTGCATCACTCACCCATTTTATTGCGGCAGATTTAATAAAACTAACCAGACTAGAACGGTGGCCAGCGAAACTCGGGCTACTACTAGGTAGGTACTTTATACCTAATAAAACAATCAAACTGTGTATTTTCATAATAAATCTTTTAGATATATTAATTACGAAAACTAAAGGCATAATTACAAACTTTAGGTTTATACCCAGAGTATACCTATACCTAAAGTATACCTATACCTAAAGTATACCTATACTTTTTGTAAGGGTTATTTTCAATGCCTTAATTATCTCACGTATAGTAGATAACTACGGCACTATACATTTTTACCTCTTTTACTTCTATATCAATGGTCGTAAGTACTATGATATAGTAGGACCAGGCCCTTAAGATATCAAATCGGATTCAAGCGCATAACTACTGACCACTTTATAGATTATTTTATTTTTCACAAAATTTTGGACTTTAATGTTCTAATCAATAACAAATTCATACTCTAAAGATCACGTGACCGTAAAGGAAGTCCATGCTTTAATTTTTCGTACACCGAATGAAATGGACCACGTGTCATAAAATATTTGTTAATGTTGTCTTCGTCGATAATGTAATTTACCCAAAAGCACGCTTTGGTGTTTAAACGTTTGTAATGTAGGTAAGTATGCTTTGCATGGATGCGGGCTGAGCGCCTGACTAAGTTTACGCTGATGGTCTCCAACCACAGCCCCAACATCGCTTGAACGCAATGCAGATCGAAACTCGGGGCGTTCCAATGCATAATTACATTAATTGACCCCTTTACCCGCGCGTTGATTTAACAGACCGATGGATTAGCAAAGACATTGAAGATCATCGTTCTACAATCATACTCCTGTAAGCCTACTCCCAAAAATGGAACGAACAAATAAAAAGTTTCGTTTTTATAGATTAATCGAAAGTTTGGGAGTTAAAAAGTGGTTTTTTATGACATTATTCATACTTTCTTTTCTTTAAAACTCTTTAGTTGCATTCGAAGTGAGTTAATTATGAGAATTAAAAATTTCTATCCGACATTATTTCGTTTTTGGCAGTGGACCTCCTCACATCAGAAGTATGCATTCTTGTCAAATTTTTCATTTTGTAATCACTGATTACTAATCAGCAGTAATTACATGTGCCACATTTATTCGTAGGTATATGTACCTATGTACATCATTTTACATAGGTCTAGTATCCATATTTATATTCGCTACAGAAGTAGTTTTTAAGTTATAATTTTCATTTAGGTAAAGATTTCTGATATTTTGTCAAGTAATAGCCCAAAGATAGAACTGTTAATAGTTAGAATTCTTAGGCCAGTTGTGCGATCAGGAGATACCCTGATATATCTACCAAACAATTTCCTAACTCACATCAGCCTGACTGTTCATGTACGTCAGCTGCAGTCTCCTATGCTCCTGAAAGGCATTCCTGAGGAACTGCTTGTCCCCATACACAGCGACCCCGAGCTCCTCCCTCTTAGTGGTGATCTCCTTCCTCAGCGACCGAATGTCGCGAGAATACCGCTTCTTTTGTTTGGCCAAATCGCCCTGATGAATCGTTCTGTCGCGCTCTGAAAGTGATGGCATATCAGCATTCTACCTATATGTATATTAAACATGAAAACTTGGTTGTAGGGCTATTAGTTGCTCATACACACCAAAAGAACCAGTTACAAATAGCAACAAATTATACGAGGCGTAAGCTAAAAACGACTGACGGACGACTAATGACAGCTAGTATGGGAAGTAAATTATGTAGGTAACAGTATAACGACTCGTAGTCGGTTGGAGTAACGCATAGTCATTTTTGACACATTATCTATCGTAAAATATTGGAACCGGGCATTAATAGATTCGGTTGCAATTTGATAGCTAGACAGATTAAATTACCCTTATTAAAAACTTAAGGAAGCGAAAAGTTCGTCCGTTAATTTATCCAAATATATAGAACACGTATTTACCTATGAATTTTCCATCTAATCAGAAATTGTCACAAAACGCCATAAGTGGGTACTTTATATAAATCACAATGACGTTTCTAGTCCCCACCTTGCAACTTGACATCGTTTTATCTATGCATGTTTTTATTTCTATAGCAAATGAAAAAAATACGTGTCCTACATTTTTTTAATAGCTATATAACAAACTTAGAACAATATTTTATTTTTGACAAAGTCTGTCTCCTTATTGTTAAGCGTACTGTAGGAAATTTTGAAGTACCTTCTATTCTGTCAAATACCTATCTTAAGGCCCAATACGAAGATAATTTGCGAAACTTCATGTATTTCTGTTCACTACAACTATGACCTAAAGTGATTCTAAGCATTAAATCACTTTTTGTACGTTTATTCAGATATTTTACAAGGTCGCCGCCTTCTTGAAATTGTAAAATAAATAAATATATAAAAAAATACCACTTTAAAAAAATGATAAAACTCTGTAAATATAAATTTAGAAAAAAAAATTACAAAAACATGTTAGGATTGCGATTCCGGAGGTCGCCGCCTTCTTCATTTTCGATACAATCTATTAGTTATTAAAATAATTCATTTTAAACACAAACGCCTAGGCGTTTCAGATATAAAAAATTGTCGTTTATAAACAATCAGGCGCTCCGATGTGTACCTAGTGTAAGGGGATTTTAGTTAGTTGTGTCTGTATTGAAAATAGTAAATATTGGTTTACACGCGTAGTCTCTTTTTTTTTAAATATAAATAAATTAAATATTACCTAAGGGCTAAAATAAAAAGAGTTTACTACAAAAACGCAGCTCGAATTGTGAAAATTCCATTTTGAGATTATATTTTTTGTAAAATATCTACTTTTTTGTTGAGAGGCTGCTTAATAGGCTGCATTTTTACTTATTTACATTAGCCAAACTGATCATTTATATGTTTATAGGCAAGTGAGAAACTCAAAATGCAAATCGTCGACGCGCGTGCAATACCGCGTATGTAGCATTTGCCATAAAGATTAAATTGGTCTGTTATTTCATATTATTTCAATCCAAATTAGAACTTACGGGTAAATGTCGTTATTTCGCGTCGGCGAAATATCACAACCGAGTCGGAAAATAATGAACAGAGTAAGTGCAAACACAGAGACGGCATATAATGTCATACACTGTCATAGGGGTGTGATTGACCGCTCGGAACACACTCAGGACCTAACCCCCACAATGGAGAAAACAGAATGAAGATTTTTATTTTATATTTTTGCAATTTTTGTAAGACTCACAAGAACAATAATTTCAAAGTACGTGAAGTTATTTTTCGTACGATGCACCGATTAAGAAAATGTGGTCGCATGTGTCTAAAAGCCAATCATAATCTTCAGTAGGCATCTGAGATGGAATTCGCCGATCATTTTGATGAGTCGTCGATACAGGGTGTAATTTTCGATATAATACAAAATATTGGCAGCATGATCGCCATGTATACCTTGGTAGCAAGTTTGATGTCTTGAGAGCAGAAGACCTCTGAATTTAGCTTACTGAATGTCGTGACTGCAGCACTAATTCTGCTTATTATTTCAGCATCGAGGTAGCACTTGGGTGTTATTGTACTGCCAGATAGCGGAATTTGTCAACCCGCTTCAACTAGTCCTCACCAAGTCTTCAGTTCAGTGTCTCGCGACCATTAACGTTCATCGTCAGCCATTCCTCTTTTTGATACTTATTTTTAGACCAAGTTTTTGGCAAGACGGTCAAACTTCGACATGAATTGTTGTAAGGTTTCCGGGGATTCTGCCACGAAACAAAGGTCATCTGCGTACAATATCTCATTAATAATAGCGTGTAACACTTTCGTGCATGCTTTGAGTGCGGAATCGGATGCGACCTTGCTTCATACCACAGGTGACGAGAAAGAAGTCAGACTATTCGTCGTCGACAGAACTGCTCCATACATCCTAGCTTCTCTAGTACCATCTAGAGAGCTTCCCGGGGAATGTCATCGAAAGCTTTCTTGAAGTCAACTCTTTTCTTAAAGAGGACGCACTGAGGAAATGGCTTTGCACGTGCCCCAACCAGGCCGTAATCCAAATTAGGTTTCAGGCAGGTGCTCTTCGGTGTGGTTCAGGAGTACTTTGGCAAAGATTTTCCCAGGGGCTGATAATAGTGAAATACCCGGGTAGGAGTTGCAATCGATAAATGCGAGAAACTGTAAAAATGCTGGGACTTGGTATTTTTCCCACAAAGTACAAAAAGGCTCCATATAGTCGAATGAAACCCTTCACCACCGTATTTGAGTAGTTCTCCCGGTATCAAGTCGATACCAACCACGCGCTTTTTTTGCTGTTAACTGATGGCAAGAACAACCTCAACATGTGTCAGCGGCTCATCCAGCTTAGCTAATGTGGGGAGTTCAGATATCAACAGAACATATTCAAAGTCAAGAGACCAGCCCGCGTTGCGTAGAACCTTAAAGTGTCCCATCCATTGCTCGAGCACTTTCTCCTTTGTTTTGAGAACTCCTTCACCATTCGATGGTTTCAAAGAAGCTTTTGAAAAAGGGATCGTGCTAATAAACTTTCGAACCTCACTGTAAAACTCCCCAAGCTGGTTTGTGTCAGGAAACCACTACATGTAGTGAGCTTTATCTTGCCACCACCGATCAAAGTCAAAGTCAAAGTCAATCTTTTTTATTCACATAGATTACATTAGTAATACTTATGAATAGTCTTTATATAAAGCAAATGAAGCTACCTCCGGTTCGGAACCTATAACTAAAGAGAAGATACCGGCAAGAAACTCAGTAGTTTTTTTTACAAATAAAAGCTACACTTATTACTAATTTTGCACTAAGACACACAGTTAGTTTGTCAATTGTAAAATAAAAATTAAAAATAAATTATTGAAAAAAATAAAATAAAAATAAAACAAAAGTATTTGTAAATTAAATTAAATTAACTGTGTAGGACTTACATGCGTCAACGGGCCCAATACTGACATTGATTGAGAAAATGTGTCATACTATATTTTTAAAATAATATAAAACACGCAAGTACAGGCGAGCAGACTAGGTAGTGATCCACACGTTCTTGTCATGCAAATACTCTTCTACTTTGTAGTAGCCTTTTTTCAAAAGACAACGTTTGACAAATGTCTTAAATTTGTATAAAGGTAACTCAACAATAACTTGAGGGAGTTTATTAAACATTTTTATACTTAAAGCAACAAATGAATTGCCTATTTTATGTAGTCTACGCTTAGGAACAGCAAGCTTGTTTTTATTTCTGGTGTTAATGCTATGATTGTCTGATTTTTTTGGAAAAGTATGCAAGTTTTTGTATACATGCATTAAACAGTCGAGAATTTTGAGATGCGACTGTTAAGATGTTAATTTCCTTAAATAATTCTTTCAGCGAGTCACGCGGTCCTAGCTTGTAAATGGCTTGGATGGCCCTCTTTTGTAATACAAAGATAGTTTGAATATCGGCCGCAGATCCCCATAACAGCAGACCATATGACATAACGCTGTGAAAATAGCTAAAATAAACCAATCTCGCTGTTTCCACATCTGTTAAATAGCTTATCTTTCTGACCGCATAAGCAGCTGAACTCAAGTCTTCCAGCCAGGTTCGATATGTGGGGTGACCACTGTAATTTTGAGTCTAAAGTTATGCCAAGAAATATTGTGGAGTTCATAAGTTCAATGTGTTCATCATTCATTTTTGTTATGGTATTGACCTGCCTTACATTAGGCATTGTAAACTTTATACATGTTGTTTTCTTGGCATTAAGCACAAGGTTATTAGATGTAAACCAATGAAGTATTTTATTAAGGGCATGATTAATTACATCAACATTGTCACTCTGTCTATCCGTTTTGAAAATAAAAGATGTATCATCAGCAAATAATACTATCTCACATAAGTCTTTTGTGAAAAAGGGCAGGTCATTGATATAAATTAAAAATAGTAATGGTCCCAATATCGAACCCTGGGGCACTCCCATGAATAAAGGAGCGCCAGAAAAGTTTGATCCGTTCACGCTGACTTTTTGAGTTCGGTCAGACAGATAGGATTGAATAAGACTAAATGATTTGTTCAAAACACCATAATGCCGCAGCTTCAATTCCATTGTTTTATGATCCACACAATCAAACGCTTTTGATAGACCACAAAAAACACCTACAACATCCTGCTTATTATCCCATGCATCAAACACATGTTTAATGAGAGCTACTCCTGCATCAGTTGTGGATGGAATGGAATAACCTGTTAACTGAAAAATGAGAGAGTATCTGATTAAATATCCTTTCCCGAGATAGTGGACGAAGCTTCAGGTTACTCTTGTCGTATTTTCACAACACTTTCAGGGTGGCTTGCACTGCTTTGTTAATTGCGCTTACTATGACTTTATCGTTCTCATCAAACCAATTTTCATTTTTTTCGTTTTTAGCCCTTGAGTGACGTTAGCCGTGTCTAAGATATGAGAAGATAAAGCCAACGAGCTCTTTTCGACATCACAGCTCCCAAGGTTTACAGACGGTAAAGTTATTGTTAGCGCTTTAGCATATTATTATGTCTTCTTTGTCTCATGATTCATAAGCCTATTACCGTGTAAACACGCAGGCTTGGATGGTCCGGATCTGTGAGGACGCCAGAAGCAAAGACGTAAGGTTATGACTTCAAGTCTGTGGTCAGTCTAGCAGTGACCACCACGCATCCCGCGGGTGATTAGGACTTGGGAAACGTCTCTTTGCCGTACTTTCGCATAGTCTATTAGATGCTAATATTTGGGCCTTGGGTACTCCACGTAGTTTTATGCTTTGCGGTGAAGTTGAACAAAGTGTTTGTAATCGCAAGGATTTGTGCACATAAATTGAGCAGTAGCTGACCATTCTGTTTCATGTTATCCTCTCCGTGTCTGCCTTAGACTTTAAGCCAGCCTTCATAGTCTTGAGCCATTTTGGCGCCCAACAAGAGTACCAGCTCGATCGGACGTACACTCTCGATACTGCGTGCTAATTATTCGGAGAATTGCTAAGTTCCCGGGCAACAATTGCGGTTTTCCGTTCTGGATAGGTATTGGCGTTGTGATCAAGTAGGGTTCGGACGTTCTACGCGCCTGAAGTCATATTAGGTGATTTTAAAAACCGTATTTTATTTTATCGTCGACTACGAGTGAAACGATGCGGAGACAGCCGCAGTTACTACCATCCGTGTGGGTTAGGGTGAACATTTCTTTAGGGCATCTTTTCTAGCCCCCTCCCCGGCTGAGCAGGCAAAGCAGTGCCTCCCTAAACAGGCCACCTTTGTCACTCAGGTGCTGCCGAATCCTCTCTATCTCCCCGGTGTAGAGTGAAAGCGACCACGATGTACCAACTACACCCCCAGAGCCGTCCAAGTACAAGCCTCGGACAAAGCCTAGTCTGTATCAAACCGTACCTCTCTACCTCAGCCCATAGCCATGGAACTTCACCAAAATTGGGGGCCTTTTATCAAAAGCAGTAATTTGCGCAGGAGCATTTTTAAGTGCATGAGCAGGCGCGCAGCTGCAGATGCCCTATCTCGTCCTTACATACCGTGGTCCAGTGGAACAGAAAACTGCCACGACTGCAAGTTTCGGATGCAGTATTTGGCCGAAAGTCACTATGACCTCAGCTGTCGCCCTTGGTCATCAACATGGCCTTACTAACTCGCAGGATCCGCCAGTATCCGATGCTTATCAGCGTGGACTGCCTTTACCGCCGAGTTAGACTTCGTACACAAAGCAGGAGGTTCCACAACCAACCCTGTCATCCGAAGCATGCAGGTTTCCTCATCGGGTTTAACTCACGAGCCGACGTGGGAAGCCGGGGTGTGATCGTTGTGTGTACCACAGCTACTTAGAGCCACCGATGAGGATGCGTGTACCGTCTGCAGTTTTGCACTTCATGTACACAACCTTTTGAAAGGTCGGTTAGCATACACCCTGCAAACGCTCAATTACACCCTAATACATAATATCGTTGACCCCAACGAATAAACGTGCAAGAGCTCTTACCCATAAATTATTTTTTCGTTTTTTTTGTTTTTATGGCCTATAATACGCCTATACATTTTTTTTGTAAATTTTAGACTTAAAATAAGACTTTTATAGCACAAAATTCCTTTATTGTAAGGAAATTAAATATCTTCATATCACATGAATAACAAAACATACGTCTATTGAATATAATTGTTTATTTGTGTACACCAAAATAAACGTGTTAAATCAATCTGCCGCTTGTGCCTAACCTTTCCTTTGGGTAATAACTCCTACACAAAAAAAAGACACGATTAAGTATTCGTGTAAAAATAGAAGCAACTTTTATTATTAATACTTCATTGCAGACCGCAAAAATTTAGCTATCCTAATATAGAATTATTATCTTTTATTAATCTGTAGAATAACCGTGCATCGTTTTACTACACTTGTTTATGCTTTATTTGACACGAATAAACGTGCAGTGATACATTTCTGTTAACAAGTAACCTATTATTCACTATAATAATAAAATTATATGTTTTTTCTTGAATACTGAGAAAAACGATAGTTTTATTTTCTTAAAAAATATATGAGCGGAAATATTTTAACCTTTAATATAATTATACAGTAAATATATCTATTCATTATGTCATTAAAGTAATGTGATTTCAAACGTTTTATGGTTTCCTGAAAAGTTGTAGTGTTTTCGTTTGCACGTTTATTCGTTGGGGCCATCAATTTGTTTGTATGTATGTAACGAATAAAGTACAAAATTGATAATCTATCGGTACTTACTAATATTACAAAGTAGAAAGATTTAATAAATTAATACGTACGCAATGCTGTCTCTTAAATCAAAATTACTCTGCACTACATGTCATGTATGTATTAGTACCACATAATGCCACATGCGTTCAATAGATGGCGCGCGGTTCGCCGCGAAACGAGTAAAGTCAATTGCTTCGTATTGGGCCTTAAGTAAAGACGTAGTACCTACGACATTTTCATCGAAACATCTTACCATGAAAATGTTTTAGACGCTAAGTGCTAGTGCACTAAAATTTACACTAAAGAGGTTTCTCGGTAATTCAATAACTCGCCCGTGCGCCAGTAAACAATCTTGTTACACTGTTAGAGTCTGGAGACCTTCCTACCCTTTCTACTTCATGTAGAATTAGTAAATAATTAGGAAATTATTAAGTGCTGCTGGAACGGGGTATAACCAGATTGCGGGTAACGCTTGTAGGTATAATGGAACCACTTAAAGCTAACTGAAATAAAAAACGCAATTAAGGAAACATTCATTGGACTTTTTAGTAGATAAGTACACAGTCTTAAAGAACTAAAAAGGCTTTTTAATGATCAAAAAAGTACCCATTCTCGATTTATTTTTTACATGTTTCGAAAAACAAAGTTTGATAAATAAAAAACCGACGCGCTATTATGCGTAATAGTGTTCACACAAATCATTAGGTATATATGTTTCGTATCTTTTTTATTAAATGCAAAAAAATATACATATACCTAAATTGTTAGTTGTAATATAAAGCTTCATATATTTAGACAGTCGTCTTAAAAGAACGAAAGCAACGGTTAAAAAGAACTTGTAATTGTCTGCTACTTCGTTCGGTATAAAAATATCGGATATGACAATAAAAGATAATTTGTCGTGAAAGCGTTACGATCAGAAATTGAAACATACAAACCTTTGTACCGATTAGTTTATAATATACGTAAAAAGTTGAAAAATAGATATCCACAATAATCTTACCATATAGCTTTATGAGTCCTCTATATTGGTTAATTTTGTCTTTTATCACCCAGTTCTCATCTTGCATTCCATGAATGCGAACTTTTGCAGCAGACAACATCTTGTAAGAAAATAATACGATTATTTGTCTATAATAATATTATTATGATCTAAACGATTTGTAAATATACATTACAACAAACAAATATTTTGACACGATTTTTTTTCGTAACTTTCTTTTTAATAAATGTCACCTCGCCGATTTGCGACTGTGTGCACGTCATTCGTTCAAAATAGTTCGTATTTAATCAATTAATAAAAAATAATATTACATGTCTGTGTAAAAATCAATGTAATTTTATAAATCAAGAACTAGCACACCTATCCAAACCAAATGTTTAGGCTTTATTAGGACTATTTAGTAGATGGTTTATTTAGCACAAAATCAGTCGATCGATTTACGCGTTTAAAGCTTCGGCTGGCCGCTAGTAGATTATAAGTAAATGTTCTAGCTGAGGGAGTTTCTTTAACCAATGATAGCATCATCAAAGACTAACACACTTGTATTCAAGAATTAGGAACAACATCTACATCACATTTTTGGTAAGAAATGAATACGTGAACAGCTTCATTACTGGACTCATCAAGCTATCAAGCTTTATTGTTTATTTAGCGGCTACGAAGCCACAGTCAACGATAGACCACTCAAACGGCTAATGACCATGATGACCTCAAACCACTCAGACCCACCATGTTTATCAGGCCTTTAATGTATATTCCAAAAATAGACAAATTGAAAGTAGACCACTTAACATGAGGGCGAAGTATTGTCAAACGTTACGTGATAACTTTAGGCGCCGATTTAGAAATGAATACTTATGTAACTGGATTGACTGGGGTAGACGGTTTCCTGGAGGGAACTAAAAGTAGGCGAACTTGTCTTGTTGGAAGTAGGAACTGAAAAGAGAGTGCGGTGGCCACTGGCTCTTGTGACAGAGGAGTAATCAAGGGCCGAGAGCTACTGCAGGTTCAACATGACATTTTCAACAAAGAATACCCATATTCCAAAATAAAACGTCGTTCAAGAAAAAAATGTCGTTAAAACCTTCTTCACATAGACTACCCATCAAACCTCTCCTTCCCCCATTGGGCCTTTCGGATGAAACGACCAATTCTGATTCATCCAGAAGCACCACAGTACTCCATGTTGTTTATGCGTGTGATACCTTTTCACATCTCGTCATTTGGTCTTATTACTAAAGCGATTTTAAGATGTGTATGGAAATATTAGACTAAAACCACTTGAATGCTTTCTGGCATAAATAAAACTCACTGACCCGATTAATGCGTCTTACGAGGTGTCAACGATCACCAGTCACACGGTTCGGTGAACAAACAAGTGTATAAACCGCTTTACATGTTAGAACTTTCTAGGTAAGATGTGATGGGCTGAATAATTACATGGTACCTGTAGGTAACAGACGCACGGCGCCCTCAATATGCATATTTAATGCTTAATCGAGATCACATCTTAGTATTTTTCATTGATTTTCGTCTCTAGTATAATGGCTTAAGGCGTAATTTTCGGTGGCTTCGTAATGGGTGAAACCTAAATGCTCGACTCAAGTTCAATCGAAAATGACAAGCGAATGGCATAGCATATATTATGTAGTACAAGTAAAAATGTTTTGTTGAACGTGACCTTTAAGTTCAAGCAAAAAGAATGTTTTTGTATATTCTGATTCTGAAGACTTTTTGAAAGGTTTTAGTATTTTTATTGAAATTACCTGCGGAATAAATCAAGTAGTGAATTTATTTCATTAATGACATTTTTAATTAGGAGATCAATATAAGCAGGAACAATAAAATCATTATATTAGGTGACCAGACGAATATCAGGATCACCACTAACAGCACACAAGGCCCTGTGAGTGCGGTCCCCACACCTCGTACCCTGGGGACAGTTGCTGCAGGTCGTCCCTGCCTCGTATATCGGAAAGCCGTCGATATTTCCCGCTGGACCGTAGTTACAGATCGTGAACGCTACTATTTTAGCCTCCTTGCGCTGTTTCTCACCTTTGGCACTCTCTAAAATACCGCGGTGCAGCGGAGATTCTTTGAAACTCCCCCTTTCGGTCGTAGCAAAGTCCTCAAACCGTCGAGAAGTAGCCGTCGTCATATATCTAGTACGTCGGAGTATATTTTCCTTAGGTGTGGTCTCAGTCACATTCTCATAAACTTCGGTAGTCGCGTTATGCATTATTCTGCGTCGTTTCCTGAAATGCACGCAGGAACGCTTCTTGACTGTGCAAAGAGCTTGGGAGCATCCCATGCGCCAAGTGGAGGCCCACGCCGCAGCCGAATACCAGTGGGCGTTGCAACCTCCCGGCGCGCTGCAGTTGGAGAGCCTGAAAGACCACACGTGCTCGGCTGGGAGCACCCTCGCGCCGGAGAACCACGAGCCCACAGCATCAGCGAGCAGTTGCGCTTCCGTAACCCGCGGTACGACAGGACGCACGTCCATATTCTGTAGCACATTAAACCGGATCGTATTTCTGCACTCGTCGTGACGCTTCTGACATTGCCTAGCCCAGACCTCTGCCATTTGTTCGAGTTCGTAATCCCAGTACATTTTACGCATATTAGTGGCGGGCGGCTGACCTGCCTCCAAACCCATAGCAATATTGTCCCTATGACGATTGTGTAGAAGTAATATTTGGTATCGCATCCAAGTAGTCATTCCGGATGCGTATAACCTTGGACTTTGCTTGTTTACGGCGACGCACATTGTGTGTTGGTTTTTCAAAGAACAATCTGGATGGGTACAATAATTGAGCTCAAATTCGGTAGAGCTGTTGTCCGGTACTTCACAATAAACATTAGGAAATATTAAAACGATAAAAACTAAATTAAAATAAAACATTCTGTACGAACCCTTAACAAATCTTTGTATGTCTTTCAAAACCCTTTCACATCTATCAATGTCATTCTTGCGTGACCATAGAAGATCGTATGAAAACTTTATTTATGGATTCGATTTAATGAAGTTATAGGTCGTCGCGGTTGAGCAATTGTGTTGGTTTTTTAAAATTTTTAGTTAATTTTCTAACTTTTGCGTTAATGGTGGATACATAATATACAATTCTTACCTATTGCTTCGCAATGACCGCCGATCCCGGTAAAATTTAAGTCCTTTGTTAAAACCCTTGTCTTGACAATTAAGAACTGTTTCTGAAATAACCATGGACCTAATATAATAATATACGAAGTCCATGGAAATAACGGATGTACATAGGTGCATTTGAGGAATAAATTTTTATTTATATTCCTTTTTTTAATAAAAACTAAACCATGCGTTATGGTGTGTGGTTATGTTATCTAACTAAATTGTCCAAACCCTTTTTAGATATATATAGCATGTGTTGAGCCTTGGGGTTCTTCATGGATTTATATCTTTCTTATATACTAAGATATCATACATTACATTGTTACTTTTTGAAGAGACACAAACACTTTTGACAACAGCACGTCTGCATCAATCACATTATAGCGTTCAACAAGCATTGAGGGTATTTCATGGACTTAATGTTTATTAAATTAAGTCCATCGGGTATTTGTGTCGATCATAGATTTATAGCTTCCGTATTCTAAAGTGTCGATGGTAACACGCGCATTTAGCGGTTGCTTCATCGCATTTGTGTAATTACAGTCTCATGAGTAGCCATGAACACACCCATAACCTTAAGTCTATCGTCGTATTCAACTAGGACCAAAAAAAAAGCTTCAATCGTCATACTTAAGGTCGATTTGTGTAATTAAGACGATTTGCAGACAGGTATATCGCGTCTGCACCACTCTGCCGCAAGTAGCAGTGAGTCCGTGAGTAATGGACCTTATATCAAATTTGACTTCTCTCGTATTTTACTCTATAGTAAGTATTTAATCATGTGTTTGTTTACAAATCAACATTTTTATTAGATTTACATTTTTTACATTCATATACTTTACCAAATGACTTTCAGAATCATACAGTTGTGCTTTCGAGGCATATCAATAGTTTTGATGATCTTAGCATTATACTACAACACGGAAAATGAAGATCTGACCACTAGTGATAATTTCATTATGAGCGGAGTGTACGGTGGATATGCGTTGGTCTCCTTTGGACTTTTCGTTGAAGTGGGCTTACGCAAAAATTCTGAAAACTTCGTAGTGTGCATCTTTCTCAGCGTCGCAACATTTTTAAATATAGTTTGCGCTGCGTTGGCTTTTGCACAGTTTTACGCAGGTGGAAAGTACAAACAAGAAGCAATGAACAAATGTATTTTATCGATACTCGTGATTGTACTATACCTTATTGATTTATTAGTACTATTTTGTACGTAAATAATATTAGGAACGCATTTTGCTGTTTTATTTTAAAACGATTTGAAAATAGGAGTAGGCTTCTCAATTAGATTGTTCAAATATTGTTTAGTGGTCGCAGATAATTTCGTCGCTTATGGACCGATTTTAATGAATTTTGTGAGAAAGGAGATCTTTCCAAGGAAATAAGATACTATTATCTGTTGATAATATTCTAGAGAAATAAAGAAATAAGACCAACCAGATCGGTCAAACTATACCTATTAAAGTTATCACGCTGAATGGTTCGTTTGTGAACGCGCTTATCTCAGTAAATGACTTCATTTGAAAAAATATTTTCTATTTATTTATATTGGGGTAGCTTTAAGGCTATATACGCTGCGACTAATGGCAGTGATGTATCAGTGGGAAATGTGGGAAAAACGGAGGTAGTACGGGTGCTAAAAATATAATGCCAGACTAGTAGTTAACAAAGAGTTATTTCCTTAAAAAGGGAATAGACTACGAAGATCCGTTCAGTTCAGCCGCTGAGTTCGATACGGACGGTCGTCAGACTCTTCACCATCGCCGCACAATAAAAGCTAATGCCAGAGTATATAAAGAGCTAATGCTTTAGTCGATGAAATTACCACGGTTCTTTATTTCTTGCTTGGTCAAGAAACTGGACCGTTCGCATATAGACAAATTAAATGCCGACAAGCCTAAACTCCTCCATGATCTGCATCACTTTAACATGTCAAAACATTTTTTACTAGCTTTCCGCCAGCGGCTTCGCCCGCGTGGAATTCGGTTATTTTGCGGTATAAAGAACAACTATAAGAAAACTTCTCATTTCCACGAAAAAATCTAAGAAGCGCGATTTAACGCTGGATACGATTAGTTGTTAAACAAAAACTGAATGGTACACAATATTATATAAGTAGATGTAAAAAACAGTTACCTAAGACAAATAATAAAACAAATTGTAGGTACGTCATCCCTCGGGAATTCCTCATTTCCGGGGATTCATTATCGTATCATTTAGCTTCTAAATTTACATGTTTATATTCGTTTGCAATATTTTACCTTGTTTTTAACGACAGCGCCCATCTTCAATCCATCCATTTAGCAAACTATATTTTTGTTTTCCCTCGGGAATATAAATTTTTCCGTGATAAAAAGTACCCTTTTATTTAATCCGTACTTCTAACTTTACCTCTGCAAAATTTCAAAGCAATCGGTTCTAGTTACTCACTTTCCGATTTATAATATTAGTAAGGATAAAAGCACAGTATTATATTGGCTCCTCCCTGCCTGATGGTAAGCAAGAGAGGAAGCCACATCGCGATGACAACGAATTTGACAGCGTGATATCGTATTCGTTAGCATCGCCATACGGGTCCGCAAGATGTTTCACGCTTTCTATTCTTACTGCAACACAATGAAACAAAACCATTAACGTGACTATTAACCATTAAGTACGTGTGAGAGTGCGCCAACAACTTGACGGTAACTTGCTGTTTACAAACTTTGCATAACTCAACATCTTTGATTAAGTACCTACGTAAGTAACAGCTGGTATACAGTCGTCCATTCCGGTTCTTACTAGTAACCATTTAGAAAACTATTCTGGTCAATATTGTTTAGCTATCACCTCGACGCTCAATTTCAATCCCTAGAAAACAACTTCTTTAGGTTAGAAACTTTTGTAGGTACCTTTAATAGTAGGTAACCTTAGTTAATTTAGAAACTTCCTAGTTTATACTACAGTTGCTGATGCAATCAACCTGTATCCTTAAGTAGAAGTATGTAGCCAATTCCAGTTTTCTTTCCGCCTCTCCTCTTTTGAATAAACAGGAATCGCCTTCATATTGTTGGAAACTCATTTTTATGATGTACCTAAAGTATATTTTTATGGTTGTATACCAAGAAAGCGGATCTCGTTTGAGACTTTTAAGGCTTTTAATTATTTGCAAACTTTTCTGTTTTCTTTGTGTATGCTATTGGTATGCATCAGGAGATTGAACAATCGTGTTACAAAAAGATAAGCGGTTGACACATCAAGTAGTGATATAGGATATCACGGGTGTATCCCAGTTGTCCCCTCTGGCGTTGTCCCCTTGAGGGACAACTGGGATTTTTTCATAAATGTCTCCCAGTTGTCCCCTCTACCCTGCGACAAGGGGGACAACTGGGACTTTAATTTTTAGACGTCCCAGTCTCCCTCACTTGAGATGTCGCCGTATAATTTTGCTAGAAGTGACAAATAATATAGCACTTGTTAGATATCATATACCACTGGCTCGGATTATGACGAAGAGTGTCTAATGAGGAACAGGAAAAGTCAATTAAGGGAAAAATCATGATGTTAGGTATAGTTTATTATTTTATGTAAAATATAACGAGTATAACAATGTTTTCATTTAACTATACTCGGGTAAAATAAACTTTTAAGTATAGGTAAAATTAACAACTACCTTACCTTTAAACTGGGCTCTTTATATTAAAGAACTATATTTTACACCCCCGACTTCACTCAGAAGTTAAAAACAAATATTTCGGTAAATAAAATAGAAACATAAAGTAGCTTAGTTCAAGATGACGCCTCCCGCCTTTCGCACATGTAAACTTAAAAGTAAACAACTCAGTTTGTCGGTGCAACGTGATTTTAACACGATCGCTCATAATGCCATGGAACGTAAATGTCATTTTTGCATGGCGGATTTCTTGAGGGAATTTCTGGAGGGGGTGTTTTAATCGTTTACCTTGAAAATTGCCTTACAGACAAACTTACGGACTTTTCAAGGTAAATGACAGTTATTTTTATATAAAACGCACGTTTCGTTGTATCCGAACCACGGTCTAGGATATCTAAACAAATACTTTATTATTTGTCACTTCTAGCATTATAGGGCAATGTCTCATGTGGGGGAGACTGGGATATTTAAAAATTTAAGTCCCAATTGTCCCCTCCATCGGTGAGACGGGGGACAACTGGGAGATCTTTATAAAAAAATCCCAGTTGTCCCTCAAGGGGACAAACGCCAGAGGGGACAACTGGGATACACCCGATATCACGATGTCAAATCCGTTGTCATCGCTGAGAGAGGACTCTTGCTTACCATCAGGCTAGGAGGAGACTGATGGTAAGCAAGATCACTACGGACTAAGACCAGTTCCGGAGTCTGGAATAGATGGGGTTCTGGGGACTAAGGCCCGCGGTTTTGTGATTTCATTGAGGGAGATTTTGCCTTGATCGCAACGCTTAGTAAACGAGTTGCCAAACGCACTGTATGGCCAGTGTGAAAAAATGGCGATGCGACCGTAGGAATAAAGGGGATAGTGCTGTTCTGGACCAGTACCACACAGCAGATCCGTTAATGTGCTTTAAATAATTACCGACATTGTATGATGTTCGTCCACTTCTTTTCACGTTCACAAGACACTTGGTTCGTCGAGATAGGTACTATATTTTTATTTTCGCCCCCTGCGGTATCCGACAAATAGAAAAATAATACATTATGAAATGCGATTGGGACTTGCGCTCGAAAGGTTCAGTACCAATTATTTTTAAGCCCGCTAAATATATTTTTATTTAAAGTGAACTACTTAAATGTTTTGAATAGCTTAAGTGTCTACTTACCTACCTGTCGACAAAATTATTATCGGGCAAGATACGGCAAAAATTCACGTTTGTTGTATGGGAGCCCCCCTTCAATATCTATTAGTTTTAATTTATTTTTAGTATTTGTTGATAAAGCCCGAACAGAAATACATCATTTGTGAATCTCTCATCAACTGTCTAGCTATCACCGTTCTTGAGATACAGCCTGGTGAGAGGCGGACGGATAGCTAAGTATCAGTCATAGGGTCCCGTTTTTACCCTTTGGGTACTGAACCCTTTAAAGGGAAGCGATACTATAAATAAACAATAAAGAGTAGGTACTGTCTCTTTCTTTCTGCAACACAATTACTAGTGTCCGACCGAAATTTCGGTTTCGGTTTCGGCCAGTTTCGGCCAAAAAATCAAGTTTCTGCCCGAGTTTTGGTTTCGGCCAAAAAAGGCCGAACCTTTCGGCCGCGCCGAAGCTTACAAATAATGTATTTTTGTCACTTTATTTATAGGGTAGTTTTTTATTTTTTATTGTAGCGCAGTATTTTGCCTCCTCCCAGCCTGATGGTAAGCAAGAGAGAAACCCACATCGCGATGACAACGGATTTGATATGAAAATATCCTATCCGTTAGCATCGCCATACTGGCCCGCAAGATGTTTCTTCACGCTCCTTTTGAAGGAGTCCATGTCAAAGGAAGGAGGAAACACATGAGCCGGCAACGAGTTCCACTTCTTTATGGTCCGGCAAAGATAAGAGTTACCGAGCTTTTTTGTTCGTGATGGAATATTTTCCACGGTGAAGCGATTACATTGTTGGCCGGCTCTTGTGGTTCTGTGTAGGAAAGCAGAGGGTGGGATAAGGGAAAACAGTTCCTCGGAACACTCCCCATGATAAAGCCGATAAAAGATACTTCATGAACCAATGTCTCTACGTAGTTGAAGAGGTTCAAGGTTCCCAGTAATCTCTTCATCATTAATTATGCGCACAGCCCGTCGCTGCAACCTATCAAGGGCATCCATGAGGTATTTGGCGGAACCCTCCCAGAGATGCGAGCAGTATTCCAGGCAAGACCGGACTTGAGTCTTATATAAAAGACAAAGCTGGTCCGGCGTGAAAAACCGACGCACTCTGTTCAGAATCCCCAGTTTTTTGGATGCTAATGAGATGAGACTCTCGATGTACTGACCTTGATTAAGATAGCAGCAGATATCCATGCCGAGCATGCTTAGGCTGTTACTCAGGCAAAGTGGAGTGCCCCGAAGAATGGGGAGAGGAAGAAATTGGGACGATTTTGTCGAAAACGCGCACACTTGGGTTTTTTTGGCATTGAACTCAACCAGGTTATGTGAACCCCATTGGCTAATAAGGTTCAACACCCGGTCCAGCTCAACGACAAGATTCTCGCGTTTCTCATCCGTTACTGCCCTGCCAGCTGAAGGTTTACCGAGGTATCATCCATGGACCGTACTGTCATCAGCATAGCAATGTATGTTCCCAACCGGTAGCATATCATTGATATGAAGAAGAAAGAGGGTGGGCAATAAAACGGAGCCCTGTGGGACTCCGGCATTAACAGACATGAACCGCGATGCGCATCCGTCAGACACGACGCGAATTCTACGGTCACGCAGAAAGCCGGAAATCCAATCACAAAGCCGGGTGGGCAGTCCATATGCCGTAAGCTCGGAGAGAAGAGCTTTGTGCCAGACCCGATCAAATGCCTTGGCAATGTCAAGGCTGATTGCCAAAGATTAGCAATGCTTGTCGATTGCCTCCCCCCAGAGGTGCGTCACATAGTACGCTAGAAGATCACCCGTCGATCGTTTCGGCCTGAAGCCGTATTGGCGATCGTTAATTAAGGAGTGATCCTCTAGGTAGCGGACCAACTGGTTATTGATGATCCGTTCCATGACTTTGCACAGCACTGAGGTTACGGCAATAGGGCGGTAATTTGATGGGTCCGATCGGTCTCCTTTTTTAGGGACAGGCTGCACATTAGCCTCTCTCCAAGCTTCAGGAATAACACCGGATGAGTACGAGAGGCGATATAGGCGCGTTAACACGCTGGAATACCATCAGGTCCACTTTCCGGACGTCGAGTGACTGTAGTTCACGGCGCACATCACGATGTCTGATAGAAATATCAGGCATGGCGACTCCACTAGGCGAGATAGTAGGTGGGGGCGCACCACAGTCATCGATTCGGGAATTCGCCGCAAAGAGCCTTGGCAAGAGATTGGCTTTCTCCTGCGGTTGATGAGCTAGTGAACCGTCGGGGTATCTCAGCGGTGGAAGAGAAGGTTGGCAAAAACCAGGAATCGTGGTGGGAGTTAAAGTCCCCCAGGAATACTATTTCTGCAGTAGGTTACTGCACCTGCGCATCATATGCCGCCCGACTCAGATACTCAAAAAGTCGAGTTGTCTCATCATCACCGGAATGGGTTCGGTATAGGCACACGTAAATTCGGGTTAGGGAACCTACATTTACCTGCACCTACATTTAAGTGTACGGAAAAGGATGGATCTTCAAAACAGCGTACACGGCGACAACAGACATCCGAGCGGATATACAGACATACCCCAGCTTTCGCGAAGAAATTTTCCTCAAGTACTGTAACTATGACGTGTCTGTTGGACGTCGGATTTGTGTCTCCGTCAAGAACAGCATGGCGGGCCTTGCCGTCTCAAGGTGTTGGTGGACGGCATTAAGGTTAGAGTTGAGTCCGCGGATGTTAGCGAACTCAACCTTAAACAAGGTGGTGGGGGAGTCCACCGCTGTATTATGACCCGACATATTTCTACGATCCATTTTGTGAAAGGGAAAGGAAGCGTGAAGCGGGAGATGTCTGCCGCGATATAGGGAAAAAAGCGCGGAGGTCTATTTCCCCATTTGTTTGTCTGCGGAGGAGATGCGCTGATTCGTCGGACGGAAGGGTCCCCGAACCCCCCCGAAAGCAGTCGCCTGGTCCCCACCGTCCGGTCACCAACCGGCACAACGATCTGCTCCAAGATTATGCGCGGTATGAAAGGGCAGCCTCTCAGGTTGGTTAGACTTAATTGGGCCCCTGTACTGTACCGCGGGCGGCCAGCGGAATAACCGTTTCTGACCCGTAGAAACGGCCAATCCCTGGCCGACGGATCAGCTCACTCCTCCCGACAATGGATAGACAGAAACCTTCACTGTTCCCCTAGTACCGCGGCAACCATCACCCGAAGGTCACCCGCACTCTCACTCACCAAACGAAACACAACAGTAGTAAAACCGTTATTTACGTTGGTATTCTGTGAGAGGGTGGTACTACCCCGGACGAGCCGACCCATTTATGCTACCGCCATGATTGACGGCAGCGTGGCTCTACCACTCTCTGTGGCTCTTCCACTCTCAAATTTTATCAAACATCAACTTATAATCTCACAAACAGAAACGCTGAAATTTCATTGTGATAAATCTTTGAAAGTAGAAACCTGTAATTATAGGTCGGCGAGATATAAATTTTACAAAAAACGGGCTTACTAACATTTTTTCGACTTTTTAAGGACTTTTTTTTTATAAAAGGTTCGGTTTCGGTTTCGGCCGAAACTAGAATGAAACCGAACCTTCGGTTTCGGTTTCGGCAAAATAACATGTTTCGGTCGGTCACTAACAATTACCTTTGACGAAAGAAAATGTAGGTACGTGCTAGAAGCCGCCATTTTAATCAACGTGTTCGTGGATTGTATTCTTTAAAAAATTTAGGTTTTTCTCGTTCGGAAAAGGAATCGGAAAGAGGTGTATTGAACTTGTAATTTTTATAATTTTATTTACGTGAATATTACAGTTTGTTATTAAAAAATTATAAGCCAAGAAGGAGACAGAGTTGTATGGTGCGCCCTGTACTCATAATTGTTTATGTTAAAGATCGTAAACGTCGACAAGGGCCTCTCCGTAGACTTCTTTACTCGTTGGTTATTTCCCATATCTGTCACTGTCATTTTAATGTCACTGTAATCGTGTTCTTACCCTAACATTCCCTTTCAAATAAAGAAATTGTGCTTAATTTAATAAACTAAATTAAGGCAAAAGTTTAATTTTAAAACTAAAGGAATACATTTTTTTAAAAATGTATTGTGCATGAACTAGGACCACTTTATTTTCATGTGGAAGCTTCCTTCAGCTCACCACCTACCTTTACTTGATTGTTTGATGCAATGCTAAGTTTTGGACTAGTTTGTGTTTACGGTCACTAATTATTTTGATTTGTCTTCGATAAAAATGAGTCTGCACAAAGCAAGGTAAGTAAAGTTAATTACTATACTTTCTTAATTTAGGTGTTATTTGTTAAAATCCTTTAAAAATTCATTTTGTAGCTCAAAAACTATATAATTAAAAATCAGGCCATGTAGAGGCAATTGTAACAGAAACTCTCCACCCTTTTATACACCTACCTCACTTAACAACAATTATAGTGGTCAATTCTTTGAGGTATTAAAATCAATTTAATAATATATTCAATCTACTTAGATTATATTACTGCTAAAAGTTTCCTTAACTTGAATTGCAAGACTTGAATAGATTTGATTTGTTTTGCTTATTAGATGTTAACTAAATTTATATTGTAATTACTTTTTATGCTTGAGCTGTATAAATGACTGTAATTTAGAAAACATATGGTTGACACATTTATGAATTATTCATATAGCTAAGTGAATCATTCTAGCTATTAGTAAGTACATTTTATCTATAATTATTGCATGTACAGTCAGTGCCTAGTGTGTGTGTTTAGGGCAACCAAAAGCCTATTTCACACATATTAATAAGTCATGTATGCAGTACAAGTTTTAAATAACAATTGTTGTCAAAAGAAATTATAAAAAATGATTTTATCCTTTTTTATTTCGTCCTAAATAGGCAGGTATTTACAATAAAACTGTTTCTATTGTGCCGTCTAATGTATTTTCTGAGTTCTTTAAGAGGAAGAATCTTTTTGAGAAATCTGTACTTGAAAGTTATTTATACATAGTTTTAAACAAAATGGAAATAGGCAGGTTGATTGCCACAACAAGGTAAAGATATTCTAGTAAAGTTATGGAAGCTGTGTACCGTACCCTACACCTTTGTTGCTTAAAAGAGAAAGAGGATTTTGATTGTCTTACATCATTAAGATGCTGACTGCATTCATGGCGCTTATGGAAGTTTAAACATACACAATTTTAATCTATTATATAAAATAATGGCTGAATGTTGTGCTATGCAAAAATCTCAAAAAGAGGATGGTTCTTAGGCAGGTAAAATAAAAAAACCTTGATTGTACAGGCGCAATGCCACTGCGGGCCTCTAGTTTAAAATAAAATCTTGTAATCAGTGAATCCAAAATATGTTTCTTCAATTAGGCTGCTTTAAACACCAACCCACTACTGCAATAATTTAGTTATTAATTCAAATGTGATGTGACAACCATTTTTTTTGTCATTTAATATTATGTACCTATTTAAGTAATTATTTTAGTATGTACTATCTTTGACTCTACATACTTGTCTTTACATTATCTCCTATGGTGAGAATTCTTAAAACCACCGGTAGATATTTGGTTATGTGTCTGTTTGAGACTGTTGTTTCGCCCTTTTTATAATAAATCTTTCACATTTTTTAAAACTTTACCCAATAGGTATCCTTATCCAATTAAATTTATTTGTTTTCAGAATAAAAGCTTTTGAAGATGTTTTGAATCAAGACATTATAGACATAGGACAACTTCAAAGACTGGCATTTAATGGTAAATAACAGTTTAAATGAAATAGTCTGATCTTGTGAGTAATAATTATAATTAACTTTTAATTTCTCTGGATTAGGTATACCTGAAGATAAGGGCCTGCGTTCGCTTGTATGGAAGATACTTCTGCACTATGTACCTCAAGAAAAAGATGCAAGGGAAGCAACTTTGCAAAAGAAGAGACAGCTGTATCAACAGTTTATTGGTAATAAGGGAACCATTAACTATTTTTGGCGTGAGACGAAATCGCTCTTCTGTGATACTGGTTATAAAATTCAGATTTAATACACATTCTTTCAGATGAAATCATAGTTACACCTGGTGGACCGACTGATCACCCGCTGAATATAAGTCCAGATAGTTCTTGGGGCACATACTTCAAAGACAATGAAGTACTTCTACAAATAGACAAAGATGTGAGGAGACTTTGTCCTGAAATTTCCTTTTTCCAGTCAGCTACAGATTTTCCATGTGGAAAGGTATATTTTTTAATAGTTTTATTAAGTTACTCGATTTTGTTCGGAAATCACCATTTAAAAAGATTAAAAAATAATTATGAACAAGAATGAATTAAACTACTACGTACTTGTTTTTATCAGATTTTCTCTTCATCATTGATATCTAATTAAATAAAAAACAAAGTAAAAAGCGTGTCGGGTCACGCTCAGTGTAGGGTTCCGTAGTTTTCAGTGCATCACAATACTTAAGTATCCCCACTTAAAGTTACAAAAATGGGCTATCTGTGTTTAACATTGACTTGACATAGGTAGGTATACACTAAAAATTTATTTTTTCAAAATAATTTTCCTAGAAAGCCTATATGCAGTTCTATATTCTAGATTTTTTCATACTTTTTGAACTTATGGTTCAAAAGTTAGAGGGGGGAACACAATTTTATTTTTCTTTTGAAATGATTATTTCTCAAAATATTAAAATTATCAAAAAATGATCTTAGTAAACCCATGCTCATTTTTAAATACCTATCCAACGATATATCACATGTTGGGATTGAAATAAAAAAAATCACTCCCCAATTTACGTTTAGGGGGGGTACGCTAAAAAAACATTTTTTTATTTTTTTATTTTTGCACTTTGTTGACGTGATTAATATACATATTTGTACCAAATTTCAGCTATCTAGTGCAAACGGTTTCTGAGATTATTCTCGGACGGACGGACAGACAGACATGGCGTTCCTAGTTGACTACGGAACCCTAATTATTGAAGGCCTCCTATTCTAAGTGAAGCATAATATCATCCCACTTAGTTAATTTAGCCTAGTTACAAAATTATATAAGAGAAAAGATTTGTATTTTTTTCAATATGATTATGATGAATAAATTCAAAAACTACTGCACTGATTTAAAAAAATAATTGGAAAGCGACATTCACCTAAAGTACCATGGGTATATTGATTGCTAGAAAAGTCTTAAGTCCACGAGTATGAAGTCGCGGGTGGCCACTAGTGTTAAAAACGTTTAGGTAGGCCTACCTACTATCAAAATCTAAATATGTAAGAACCAATGAATCATAGCAATTTATCAATTCTCATAGCAACATACTTTGAATAGGATAATAAAAAAATGAACTTAGGATATTTAGTTCATTTATCGGGTAGGGTTTTACGCTGTGACCAATATGAGCGGAGAATCAATGAAAAGAACGGGGATAGTTTGACTGGGAGCGAGCCGAGGCGGGCAGAAAGTTGTAAGTGAATTTGCGAGCAATAAATAGGTAGGTAGTTCATAATACTGATGCGTGGAAACCACTTAACCGCTTAGGATAGTGTATCAGTAACTCAATACTTTCAGGTCGTGAACAGCAACGGCATGAAGCGACTGCATAAACGAGTGGAACAATCCGTGCTCTCTTACGCGACTCTAGAGAGAAGGGGATTGGGTGTGTCGAAGGTAAACATTGCTTTATACAATAAACTAGTTAAATTTAAGTTAAGCTTTATTTGTATTGAAGAACTACACTGTTTCTGGCTGGGATCTTCTCTGTAATTTATAAGTTCCGAAACGGTGGTAGCGTCATTTGCATTTTACCTAAAGACGTTTCATAAATATTACCTGCTAATGTAATTTACATGAATAAAATAATTTTGAACTTTGATAGTCGTAATACAGATATGATATTGTTATCAGGTTTCATTAACACTTACTGAGAGATTCTATTCATGTTGGATTATAAATACTTAATAACTGGCGAGCAGCGACAATTGAAGTTCGCAAATACCGCACATCGCTTTATGTATGATGATTACCTACAGGAGTAGAATAAACCGATTTTTTGAAGAGAGGTAGAGCATAACGATTTGTCGCTCGAACTGGAGCAGCCCGACTGGTGAAATACCTCCACCTTACAGTGGACCCCAGCCAAATAACAATCATGTTGTACCTACTTGCCAAGTACAGCATAATAAATCACAGCTAGGACCTCATTACCTACCATTTAACATCAGGTGGGATGAAGTCAATCTTAAAAATTTAATATAAAAAAACTGGATATCTTAGTCATTTGACTATATTTAACTGGTCTAACTATTTATGTAGTAATTTATTTACACTAGCTGTGCCCGCAACTTTGTTCGCGTGGACTACAGGGTTTTTTTCGAAATAAAAGGTAGTCTATGTTCTTTCTCAAGGTCTAAAGATTGTTTGTGCCAAATTTCATAAAAATCGGTTGAGAGGTTTAAGCGGGAAAGCGTAACAGACAGACAGAGTTACTTTCGCATTTACATTAGTAGGCATTTATAAGAATGTAACATAAATTGATCCATAACTCGTTAAGATGGCGCAATATTTCAATGAGGGTGTTTCCGCATAAAATATCCACTATAAGGCGATACGTCGACGTGAGGTCCAACTGTTATTTGATTGGTGATTTAAATGTCATGATGACATGTCCGTCAATGTCATGTAAACCATAACCAATCACGTAGCAGTTGGACCCCACGCCTACCTATCGCCATCTAGTGGATCTTTCGTACGCAAACACCCTTATTGTGCAACTTTTGCAGTTAGGCGGTATGTACAAACTGCTCTTATGCGGTTTTACACGCGCGTCGACAATTATTACATACTTAATCTTCTTACTCCTTGATACCTCCCCTGATAGTTATTTTGGAAATATATATCATGCACAGAATTGACCTCTCTACATATTTATTATAAGTATATAATATATAATTGCTTCAGCTTAGCAGTGAGATACGCCGTTCGGATAGCATGTCAAGCGGTGACTACGTGCCCCTGAAAGAAGGCTGTGAGGCGCATTGGGAGGTTGTGGAGCGTATGCTGTTCCTCTACGCCAAGCTGAACCCTGGCCAGGGGTATGTGCAGGGCATGAACGAGATCATCGGCCCCATATACCACACTTTCGCTCTTGACGCTAACAAGGAGAACAGGCGTAAGTACCTATTCACGGAAACGAATTAGCCACTAGGTGACAGCTTCAGGGACACCTTCGCTATTTGACATAAGTAAATTACATTAAAAGATGCAATACGTTCTAGCATTTTTTAGCTAAGAATAGTTCTGTGATAATTCAAGTTTGGCAATTGAAATAAAGTTCGTTAGTGAAATCGAATCCATACTTATATTCATTTTATAACAATTAATAGTACCTACCTACGTACCAACTTATTTTTTAGAGCAAATGCTATGAATTTAAACCATAGATTTAAATATTACGTTTTAAGTTAAACTATTTATTATGTTATGGATCGTTTGTATTCCATTGTTCATTAAATATATAGTTTTTATAGGGATTAAACTTAGAATAAAACTTACAATTTAACAAATATTTTTTAAATTATTTACACAACCCCATGAAAAAGAGAACTGTACAATTATAATGAGTTACATAAGATACGATTAATTGTTAATTAATGAGATGACAGTACAAAATAGATAACCTACTTTATTCCCAGCAATAATGATGGTCCGATGTTTTAATAAAAGTCATTTTGGATTTTGAAATGTTTTTTTATAAATATATATTTCTACTAGTAATTAAAATTAGGTTTTGTTTTTAAAAAAATATTTTCATTTTAAATCACAACTGTTATGTTTTTTTTTTTCAAATAAACAGAGCATGCAGAAGCAGACTGCTTTTTCTGTTTCACAAACCTGATGGCCGAGATCCGGGACTTCTTCATCCGGACTCTGGACGAGACAGAAAGCGGCATCAACTACATGATGGGGAAACTGAGCCAGTGCCTCAAAGAAAAGGACCCTGACGTGTGGAGTCAGCTCGAAGCCCAAGAGTTGCGTCCGCAATATTATAGCTTCAGGTATTTGTGGCTTGTAATAATAATAATATTAACAACCAATGCTGGTTCATAATATTTCTCTATATTAGCGACCTCCGTAGCTGAGAGACGAGCGGGGACTGTGATGTCACGGCATTCTGGGGTTCTGGGTCGAGCCACTTTTTTGGGAAATTTTCTATAAGTATTGTTTCGGGTCTGAGTGTTGTGGTACCGCCGTTAAATATTACCAAAGCGTCGTGAATAGTGTTGCCCAAATTCAGTCTTGGTCTTGTTCTTGCGTTTTTGCAAGACCAAGACCAAGACTGACCGTGCAAGACTTGAGCAACAACAAGACATAGCCTGCAAGACTCTTGCGTCTTGCAGCTAGGACTTAGCGCTATTTCACGGAGTAGTTAGGTGTAACAGTTCGGTGTATAGGTAGGTACGCTTAGGAATTCTATGAGACTCAAAAAACTGTATCAAAGAATATGAAAAACTGGACCTATGCGCATTACGACTAATACCATAAACATAGCGAATAAAAAAATATCTATTAAAATCAAACTGAGTTCATGCATAGTTATGTTTTAACCATCGGCACTTTGATAATGCGGCATCAAAGGTTTTGTACTTACTTCTCAAAGAAATTTGCCGCTTTTCGGAAGTACATGGTTATGATACATGCGCCGGCGGTTTATTTTGAAATCTAAAACAATCGTTGCCGCCGCGCCGAAATCATAACATTTGACACAATTTGATTGCCGCCACAGGGCGTAATTGCAAGATTTGCAAGACTCTTGCTGCAAGACCAAGACCAAGACCAAGACCAGGTGTATTGGCGCAAGACCAAGACCAAGACTGGCTAAGTCTCGTCTTGTTCTTGCATTTGGGCAACACTAGTCGTGAATAGGCGGAGAGAGGTGCGGGGAGTTTACGTGGGTAGGCCCCGCTCTTTTTAGACCACTACTACTTGAAAAATGACCCACCCACGCCCCTATCTTTCTGACGCACCGAACAGCTGCCTCAGAGCTGTTCGGTGCGTCAATGCATTTTCCTCCTCTAAAAAGGTATACCTATACGATTTAGGTTTTGTGTGAATTCAATATTCCGTATCAAATGAACTACAATGAAGTCTATTTCGAAGTTTCAGCCGATATCGGGAGACAATTTGCACCCTGAAAAAAGAATCTTCTTCAGCTTTTCTTACACCTATGATAATATTTATTCGTAAATCAATCTAGACTACGTCAATATCACTAAAATTGTTGCAGATGGCTGACTTTACTGCTCTCTCAAGAGTTTTCACTCCCGGATGTGGAAAGGCTCTGGGACTCCTTATTCGCTGACGATAACAGATTCAGTTTCCTGATTTATATATGCTGTGCCATGATTTTGTAAGTAAATTATGGCTTTCATCCTTAATTTCTGGAAATCCCATATGTCTAAATACATTTTATATTTCCGGCCCAATTATGCTCTATTGAGAAAAATCCTCCATTTTCACAAAGTAAACAAGTCTTCAATAAAAATAAAAGGTAATTCCGAGTTCGATGTATGCTATGAAATCTCACCTATTAACATTCAAAATACTCGTAGTTATAAACAATATATTTATTACATTTAAAATAATTTAATACGAACGTCTTACTGCCCGACGTTTCAGTTAGGTTGCACCAATCGTTAAATTATTTTAAATGTTTAAAATGGAACGCGAAAGTCTTAAATTTTATAATATATTTATTAATCCAGTTTATATTTTATTCCATAATAGGTTGGTAAGAGAGAACTTACTGAACGGGGACTTTGCGTCTAACGTGAAACTCCTACAGAGTTTTCCGCCGATGGATGTATCTCTAATATTGAACAAGGCCGTCGAAATATCCACCGTATAATGTCCCACGGTAATTGTACAAATATTTTTTATTAATGTATACTTATTTTATAGAATTTACATGGCATTTTGTAATTCCGGTATGTACCGTTGTATTTAAAACTAATTCTGTATTATGAAGGTAGTGCCTATGTTGTACCTAATAATTACTGTCGGTATTACGTACCAAAAAACTGGTTTGCTTGATTAATATAATATTGTCTTATGATGATATGATGTCTTTTTAGTAATACATCACCAGTATTTTTTTGGATGAAATTTGGTAGAGATAAATTATTAGATTAACACAAAGGATACTTTTTATTCGGAAATGACGTGGGCCAAGCCGCATGCAACAATTAGTTTCTTAATATGAAAGCTAAACCACTTAGCGTTTCACCACTTGCTTACGTATTGCCATCTAGCAGAATTTTCATACGCGATGACCCCCATTATTCAAAGATTCAAAGTCAAGTTTTGCATTTGAATTGATTGCGAGTCTATTTTATGTGAGGTGATAGGTATCTCAGAACTGTTCTTGGATCATTGCGCCTAAACGTTTGATACTAAACATTTATTTAAATTAGCTCAGGCGGCCTAATCTAAAACTAAAATAGGTACTCTGTCTCTTCCGAATTACTATATCAATTACTCTCGTATACATATAATTCATGTATTTCGATTTATGAATGCTTTATTGGTACACAAACAAAATTAACATTAAATCTTCCCACTGATATTAGCCTAAGTATAGTGTGCTTCAAGCTGGAATTTTTAGCGTTGTCAAAATTCGTTTTCATTAAGATTTCAAATATGAGGACTCCAGCTTAAAGCACACTAAGTATATTTAACTTTGTCATAACATTCGTGTCTAATTGACTGATGAATTCGAATGGAAGTATCTGAATCGACATTATACATCAATTTAAAAAGGACCCAGGATCTCCCAGAGCTAAACTTATAAAATTCGACTTAAGAGCTACTTCATAAAAGCTACCTGCCTGTTCCATCACCCGCGTTTTTTAGTTCTCCGGAATACCTATCCTGTGTCTTTCAATATATCAGACAAGACCTATACTGACTTCATTCCATACACATACACTTGATTCAAGTAACTAAGATCCATCCTGACTATTGCGTTTGTAATTTATAGTAATAAAGTTTACATTAATTACAAGGAGTAAAATTCGAGCGAAATACTTACAGGGACGTAATTAAGATCTGAAAAAAAAATCATTACCATACCACTAACACTTTAGGTTTAGGGCACCATATTTTATATCGTTATGAATAATTGATTTTTAAGTTAATTATCATTATGTTTATATCTCGAATATGGAACACCAGAATATTAGTATCCGTCAGAATGGCGGATGTATGACTTCCAAATAATTCATAAAAAACGTAAGTAAATGTACGGAAAATGTACCAAAATATGTGTTAAGTGTACGTTTTTATATGGGAAACAATCATTATTTTAAGGTGAGCCGCCATTCTGACGTCAGATTACCTATATAGAAACGTACATGCATAGCTGGGCATTAACTCGTTAATCCGTTAATTAACGAAGTTAACATTTTGAGTAACGGATTAACTTTTAAGTTAACTTTAAAAACTGTTAACGGACTCATTAACTTCCGTTAATAATCCTGAAGTCCGTTAATCGTTAATCCAATGCCTACTATCCACCGGAAGGCACCGTGAGTGCGAGTGAGAAAGCTGCGAATAGATTAATTTTTAAACACGACGGAACGGAGCAGGTTTAGGGTGAGAGATGTTTGTGCAAAGTAATATTTCCTCCACCTATCTTCTAAACGAATGGTCCGATTTTGATGCGGTTTTCAATAACAGGTTTGTGTTTGATGAGTTCATGTTCTTAGACAGGTGTCATGGCTGGAACTCACTAATTACAATATTAGTGCAAAACTATGTTACAATATAATCAAAACGAAATGTCCGATTACAATTCTGTTTTCAGAAATGTGTACGTGGTAGCTTAAATGCATGTTTTCAAATAATAAAAATTACGTCTGTAACTCATTAGGGGGCGCTACAATATTAGTGCGCAAAATAATATGGCAATAATATTAAAACGAATTGTCCGATTTCAAAAAATATAATAGTCTCAAGAGTATTGGGGGCTGCCATTAACCCAGCTAAAGTTTTTCTAGTGCCGTGAATACAATTATTGAAGAATTGTAGATGTTTAACGATGACATAAAATACACTTATGAGTATGATTAATTTTTTTCTGAAATTTCTTAAAGGAAAGGCAGGCCCTAGTAGACGGATATTACTCGGTTATGTATTATGGTAAATTATTATCTGTTAAATATAAACTGTTAACATCGATATTTATTGTTTAGTTACTTAAGTATATCTATTACAGATTTCTCGAGATTTCAACTGATTTTTAGGAAGTATTTTTACGTCCACTATATTATTTCGTTACATAATAATTGGGTTAAGTCGTTTTGCGTTTTTTATTATTATTGGAAGAAATTTTACCGTCGTGGGTTTTTTTCGAAATGTTTAATGTTAATTTGATTTCAACAGTCATTAATTACGTAGAGCCGGTGTTTAGTTGGAATGACGAGTGCTGTGATTGTTTTTATTACTGTCAGTGTTCATTTGCGTGTAGATAAGGAAGTGTGTAGATAATATTAGATAAATTGAAAAAGTGTACTGTGCGTGCAGTGCAGTAATCAAAACCCTATCATGGACGACATGGACCGGATTTCAGGTCCTGGTGAGTATCCATGACCATTCATTTCACATCCATATATTTTAACGGATTAACGATTAACGTTAACTTGCGTTAATTCTTCAGAAGTGTAACGCTTTAACGTTTAACGAAGCTAACTTTTTTAGTAACGGATTAACGAAGTTAACTGTTTGAAGAAGAAAAAGAAAAAGAAAAATTCGTAATTTCACTGATATTGAGACTGCAAGACTGGTTTATTTCAGTTACTTCCATAGTGTTATGTCATATGGTCTCCTTTTGTGGGGAACAGCTGCTGACATTCAGACTATTTTTGTTTTACAGAAGAGGGCTATCCGCGCCATATATGGTCTTAAATCACGGGATTCTCTCAGACTTATTTAAAGAAATTAACATACTTACCGTTGCATCTCAATACATTTTTGATTGTATTATGTATGTACGCAAAAATTATAATCTACTTTTTAAAAAATCTGACTTCCATAACTTTAACACTAGAAATAAACACAAGCTTGCTGTTCCATATCTAAGACTACATAAGATAAGTAATTCCTTTGTGGGTTTAAGCGTTAAATTATTTAACAAGTTACCTGAAAATGTTATCCAGTTGCCCATGCATAGATTTAAGTCTCATGTTAAAAATTGTTTAATAAAAAAGGGCTACTACAAAATTGATGATTATTTAAATGACAAAAATGTATGGGTCTAGAATAACTTAATTCTTTGAAATCTTACTATAGCTTTGTATACTTTATTTAAGTACCTAGTTTAAGGACACATTGTTATATTTGAAAAGAGTACCTAAGTGTCGAGTTTCTTGCCGGTTCTTCTCGACATGATCAACATTCCGAACACGGCGGTAGAATACTTTATTTGTACTGACTATTCATAAGTGCTTTTGTGAAGCTTACATGAATAAAGATATTTTCTATTTTTCTATTAACGGTGCCCAGCTATATACATGCACACATATTTTAGTACAAATGCGTACATTTTCATTACATTTACAATATATTTTTTTAATTATTTGGACGTCATACGTCCGCCATTCTGACGGTTAGATACTGGATATTAGCGTTTTGCAGTAAAACTGCGAGTAAGAAGTTTCACAAAAATTTACAAGAGGTAATTTTGTGTAAAAAGTACTTTCTATTATTATAATAATAACTCCAGTACGTAAGTACCTACATTACTCTAGTATAAAACTAAAAAAAAATTTGACTGATATCATTTTCATATAATATGTATGTTTTAGTAATTACTTATATTGTGTACGCATATTCAGACAATAATTTGACTTCAACATCTATTTAACTAAACGTACTTATAATCAAAATATCAATTCAGGGCTTAAACTGTTCCGTTCGTTGATTCGTATTTTTTTAGTAAGTTATTATTTTATTAGTGGACAGTAGGTAATAATGCCGCTGCACCTTTGTTTAAGATAGTGTAAAATGTAATTTGTTGTAATGATGATTGATGAAGTTACCTTCTTATTTTTTTTCTATTATATTTACCTATTTGTACTCGTATTTTAAATGATTCAAATAAAAGTGTGGGAGAAAAGTGTTTATTACTTTATTTTTGTGCAATTTCTGGTGATCTTATGTCTTAAAGCAACACAGGCTTCAGAACTTCTATATCAGGTCCTAAGAGAATTAAACATGGTATATTAACCATGTTTACCTACACAATAAAATGTGACGTCAACAGTCACGTGACCTAGTATTCTCGCGGGCAATTTAAATTAATTACTAAAATATGTAATTAACACATTTTACTACTGTTACATAAGTATTACTCGTAAACTGTCAAGAAGCTAATTGCAAGCAAGTCAAAGTTCGCTCAGTTAAATTCTATAAAATACTGTTCTAAGATTACTAATATAAATGGCGCACCGGCCATTACGACTTGCTTTACTTTCAAGCTTTACTATATCAAATTGTCTTTGTAAAATAGAGACAATATTTATTAGAATGCTCGCTCGTTCGAACTACCGCACGAGCGTTCGGCAGATTACAAATAAGATTGTGACTTCTTGTTTTTTCAAACTCTTAAAAGTATATTTGTAAAACAGAGATATTATTTATTAAAATCCTCGCTTGCTCGATCTAACGCACGAGCGTACGGTAGATTACCAATACCTGTTCTTTCTATCTTCGTAGATAAAGCTGTACTCGATCTAACGCACGAGCGTACGGTAGATTACCAATACCTGTTCTTTCTATCTTCGTAGATAAAGCTGTAATAATGCTCGCTCGTTCGATCTAATTGGCGTACGAGTGTACGATTACAAATTAATGCTCTTGCTATCTCTGCTATATCAAATTGTCTTTATATAAACAGATACGAATATTCTAAAAATGCTCGCCTAACCGCTTTAATCGAATTGAAGTGACTTACCGTGGTTAACAATACTTTCTCAAAATGTTCAGACTTTCTCGTACTAGCTCAGCTCTCAAAAGCCTACGTCTAGGTTATAATCTGAATTTAAATTCATTATTATTTAGGAGTTTGGCAAGAGGCAGAATTGAATAACACGTGAAACGCCTTCAAAGATTTAATATAAATAATTACAATGTAATTGATTTGTACATATTCATTGACAATAATAATAGAAAGTAAATATTTTATACAAATATAATGTCATTTTACTTTTTATTACACATAGAGCTAATATTGTAAAACATTGGAAATAAGAACATACTTCACATTTATGTAGTAATACGGGATACAGATAAAAGTAAATTTTCTCTTTATTTTTTTTTAACATTGAAGCACACTGTACACCAAATTGTAACAACTACGCTTTAAAATAGTGTACCTTAATGTCAGTATTTTACTTAAAAATAAAAACTTTATTAAGGAACATATTTTAAACTTCTGATTCATTGTTATAGAATGTATACAGTTTTATATTTAAGGTATAGATACTCGTAGTTTATAATTTACATAATTACATACAATAATGTATTATTATGTATACGAGAGCCATAACATAATTACTTGGTTGCGTATTCGAAATAAAGAAGAAACTGTCATCACCAGCCAATGAGAATCTATTGGAATGGATTTAATAAAGACATAGACTTGTTGATTAACAACAAAAGAAATGGAAACTTTTGCAAGTTTAAGTAGCACCACTAATAAAAACCAGTATTAATTTTTAAATAACTTTAAATGTCTGTTTTTTAAATGTCATGACCCTCATCACAATAATATGACGAAAATTTTGTGCCCAAAATAAACACTTTATAATACTTTGTCGTCATAAATCGGAATAAAAAATTTTAAGACATTAATTAACAAGCACTATAATAATTCTAAGAATACGTAAGAATGTAAAATGAGATTTTAAATGTAAGGCTTCATGGGAAAGCTTTATCGTCCAAATACTTAAAATGAAGATTGTATACCGAAGTATTTAATTCAGATGATAATCTATACTTACAATAATTGTTGAAGGGACATACTGCTTATCGCTGCAGGTACGTGACAAGATGGACGCTTGAATGAAACGTAGAAGCCTAAAATTCTAGTGCGTATAGGTCTATCTCGTCTTACCGTTAGTGCTTACATTGAATCAATATTAGCCACAGAACATTTAACCGGCGTGACTAAGCAGTCTGGATTATACAAAACTATTGAACAAGCTATTCTTGTTGGATCTACGACGCTATTTCTATCTGCATCGATTTAGGCGTTCACATATAATTGTACAGGTTTCAAGATCCCACGCCTAAAATGTATACTGTTTAAGACTATATTCGTAACAGGTAGTGTCCACATTACACATCAGAGCAGTCTACTAAATACAAAACCTATCCATTAACGCAAAAATAATTTAGTTTTAAAAACAATTTGTAAGTCAGATAACCTACCTATGACCTGCCTAATTTCCTATCTACCTTATCAATGCTGCTCCTCGCGTAAGAGCACGCTTAATCTCCTAACAATTTTCACACAAGTGTGACGATTCTAAAATCACTTTCATTGTATTTCGATTGGATGTGTTCTGCTAATCTCACCGGATGGTAAATTTATTCAAGTCATATTAAAAAGGTTTACATATTCGTATGAAGTTTGAAGGAAAATAGCCCATTATTATAATTATTATATTTTATAAACTATTTTAGGACATTATAGAAGTTTGTCATACACATAAAACGGCAAACCGCCACGGCCCGTTCAGCAAATACTGAGAAAAAAGTTGTTCCACCATTGTTACTAACCAGTTACACAAAATGGGTATCCTCCCTTTACCACATATTATAGTTTACACCCAAAAATACAGTCTTATGTCATAGTTTTATCAAAATACCGCTAGATTTGTTTTTTTCATGAACTGATTAGCGACAATATTACAATTTGCCACAAACTTTATAGAAAATTGTGGCTTTACTGGACACAAGGGTGTGTTCGATTATGAAGTAGGAAATATCAGAATAAAAATTAACATCAGCAGTAACAGTTAAACATTATTCCTTTTTCTTCTGTGGAACTACTGATATGAAAATAGACGGATATGAGCAAACACAAACATTATGTTATGGAAGGTATTTAGTAGGACCTATAGGTAGGTACATTATATGTTAAAGAGTTATACAGCGTTGATAACTATATCGAACCACATGAAGTTGCATAATGGATACTACATCTCTAGATACTACTGAAACAAAATTGGCTACAAGGAACTAACATTCGTAATCCAGTTTTACATGATCAGGAATAGCCCCACAGACCATAAATATCCGATTTTCCAATATTATGATTAGCCATTTTTGTTGTTTTTATAATATTTCTTTTTATAAATTAAGATATAAAAATATAGATATAAATTATTTAATAAATATTTCAACACAGATACAACTTTAAAGTAACAGATTTTTAATTAATTTACATGTTTTTAAAATTAATGACACATTTCCTTCTTTTCGAAATGAGCAGAACTATTACAAAATTTTATTTAATTGATCATGATAATAGAGCATTATTTATCATTCTCTCATAATTAGCAAGCTTTCTTACAGAAAAACTTCTTACCTTGCCGAGATTCTCTATATATCTCCGATAGATGATAAATCATGTCTGTCCTTATCGTCACAATCACTGTGGCGTGTGTTCGCCGTCGTCTTCCAAAATACTTTAGTCTGAAATATTATAACGTCCAAAACATGTCTCCTCGGACTAGTCAAACAAAATAAATACTTTTAAGTTTGTACCCTATCAAAAAAGTTCAATAAAAACTTAGCTTATATAAAATTATCAAAAACAATCTTAACAGAAAACGAAACCTCAAAATAGATGTAATATAACGAAAGCTACTTGTTAGTGAGTAGTACAAAACGTAAGAGCCAGCCAGACTTTTTTTTTGTATATAGAACAATGAACACATAGAATATTCTGGACTATTATAAATTTCTATTAATAGACATTTGACTCACGAACATAGAATAGCTCAAAAATGAAACAGCACCGTGTAAACACCAAAAACGTGTATGTATGCGTGAAGCACGTGTGTTACCGGTGTGAAGCGGGTCTCCTTACTGGACGACGCAGCATTTGCATTTGGGCTTCTTCTTGATGGTGACGTGCTCTGGCTGCTGCGGCTCTTGCGGCGGCGACCGCTGCACCTCCACCTGCCCGGGGCGCACGTCGCCCACCGCTCCGCCGTTCTTCGTTCCGTTCATAGCTTTTGGGGTACTCTGTTGCACGGGGCCAGCCACTTTCGTCTGGGGCGAGGCAGGGGCGTTGGCCTGAAACAATACAATTGTTATTATTAGCATATTTATGATTAGGAATTTTATATCGTGTCTCTGTGCATAATACCGTCCTTGAATAATCACTCGGCAGGGCCTATTAAAACCCAGTGAGTGAGACCCACACATGAGGATTCACAACACACTTCTGATGGGATGAATTAATTGACAAATAGGTACATAAAATAGTAAGCCAGATGTGATTTTTTATATAAAACATCTCATTAAAGCCTACAGTATATACGCCTAGTTCATATAAATTTTACCTATCGGCAGGCAGCCTAATGTTAAGGGAGACGGCTCGAATCACACGACGGAACTTGCCGCGGACCCGCAAATAAAGTGTACTCGCACACTAATGGGGCCACCAAATAAGCCTCAAAACCTCTCGAACCATAGAACTGAAATACAGGCTTGCCCGTGCCTAATGTCACCCGAGACTCTGTCAAAGAGAGCCAGATGAAGCCTAAGGACTTAACGGTCGCGAGGACCCCGCAGTGAGTTGTACCTAATAAATTGTTTTTTTTTTCCTAACTGATTGACTGATGATGGCAGCAGACGGCCTTTTCATCTTCACCGGACTTCTCATTCTATAATTTTCGTAGTGGATAGTTATAGCCAATATACGGTAAGTTTTGATTTGAAACTTACGCTGACATTATTCGCGTGGGTATTCTCCTCTTTCTCCTCGCAGATGGGCAGCTGCGGCGCGGCGGTCGGCGTCGGTGTGATGGGCTTGCCGCCCTTGATCAGGGAGACGATCTCGTCCGCCTCGCGGCTGAGGTCGCCATCCGGACGGAATGGGTTGTCCCACCCACTCTCCGTACTGGAACAAGATAGATAGATACATATACTTTATTGCAAAAAACATTTACAGAAATTGGTTTAATATTAAATACCAAAGTATTGAGAGGTACCGAACCAAATTACGGAATCGCTTAAAATAAGAACTTAAGACAATATATATTTTGTATTAGCATAAGAACAACACTTATTACATGTAAGGAAAGCCTTTTATTATACATTTAACTATTACTTACTGTAATGCAATTTAAAGGCTGTGTGACTCTTTGACATTTTAAATAATATCATTTTATTTAATGATATTTAATGTTTTTTATAAATTCATGTAGACTGTAATTTTAGACTGACATTTTAACTTGATAGAAGGTTTTTTTTTAATAGTTTTCTTTGAATTTCTTTGTTAATAATAATTAAAAAGAAAAAATGTTTTATTCCAATGTTCTAATGAGTCTAATCAATGATATTTAAAACCATAGATATGTTATACGTTCATAAAACTAACGAAAAATCTGTGCTGGTCGAGTGCGACTGCACACATGCGCAATTCTTATTAACCACATTCTTAGATGATGTGAAAGGGATGGCTTAATTTAAACCATAAGAACAAAAGAGATAAGTAGTAATTCTCTGTTAGGCACATGAGTCAACTAAATGTCACTTGTTGATCAATCACTGCTCTGCACTGGACACTTGAACAAAGACTAATAAAAACAACGAAACAGAAGGTACAAACTATACGTGTACTCTTTGTCTCTTATTTCATGTCTTTTTATTTCAAATATTTTAGGTAATTCAAAAATAATGTTACTTATTGATTGACATTACTTAAGAATTACATTAATTATTTATTCGGGATTCGGTTTAATGCGAACGTTCGGTTTTAAAAATAAAACATAACTATAAAGGAAAAACAACTTTTATTACAAAAAAATTAAAACATTTGAGAAAATATATACAACTAGCGACCCGCCCCGGCTTCGCACGGGTACTATAGGTACTAAAATATGTATGTATTATACATATAATCCTCGCACTTATTTTATAACTTTCACTTCCCCTGTACCCCAATGACGCTTACATGGAGCCTACATCACATGCTGGCTAGCTAAACGCGGTGAACGGCAACCACGCGACTTTTTTCTAATACTTCCATTTTTAAACTCGTGGTACCTATCTTCCCAATGAAATGTCCGAATTGAATAATTCAAAAAGTTATATGAAAGTATTGAAGCCGTCTAGAATATAAAGTAATTTATTTTGATAAGGATTAATACCAAAGTACAAATAAAGAGCCTTTTCAAGCGGCGGCATATTCATTATTTTTTAAGAATTAAAACCAAGTTACTGTGACATAACTATAATATTTAGACATAATAATATGCTGTCGCGACACTTTTTGTAGATAATGATGAGTTCTGCAAAGTCGTAGTACCTACACGATTTTGTTCTATCATTAATAGTATTCGCAGCGCAATATATAAGGTAAGGATTTTTTTTAATTAACTACCAGAAGTAACAAATTTGCATTCGGTACACAATAATAAATAAACAATACAAAGAGGCTGTAATAATAAAAATAAACACAAGCATGCCGTAGGTATTAAACCAGACATCGCTTTTGTGTTTTCTATTCGTGTAATCTATGACCGAACACATTTTGTCCTTTTCACACTTGTAAAAACAACAATGCACTTTCTCTTTTACCTTTGTGACATTAATTTTAAGTAAAAATATTTAAAATTTTATGATTTATGCATAATTCTTGTTTACTTATATGTGATACGAGATCCCCTTAGCGTTATTTACTTTCTTATCATAGTTTGTACACTTTTGAAACACACACGATGTCATTTTATCGGATTCACAGTCACTGACAGAGACGTCACATTTGTCGTATCGCTTTTCGCAGACTGGGGGTAAGACGTCCCAATTAGGACGTTTTAGCGTCTTCATATTTCGCGCATGGGTAGCATATCTATTATTTTTTAAATATCATTGAGTCTAATGTTATTTTAATAATTTATCAATTTCTAATAAATGAGCAACTTATTTTAAATTGTATATTTGCATGCCGCTCTTGGCCGAATATGGGAGCTCTATTTATATTAATTTGTCATCTATTATACACTCATATTTCGCAAATAAAGTATTTGTATTTGGTTTTCAATGAAAAAACATCAACAAATGTATCATCTGGATTAGAATGGTACAATTCTGCGTCATAGTTTGCAAAAATATTTTGGCAATATGTCAAAAACCATTACAAATAATTATTCGTTTTCTCTAGATTCACCAAATTTGTAGTTTCCATCAAGTCATTGGATGAAAAAGCCAATGCAAAACCCAGAAGAAAAAAATTATAAGATTGTCATTCAGAAAAAAACTCACACGCTGTGTATTGATATGTCATAACAACGCGCCATTCTTAGGCAATAATTTGTCACCAGCACGTGTAAACAACACAGAAGATGGCTTCTATTGTTCGACGGAGATTCTGTACCGACTATTCTAAAATATAACATGGATACGCCCAATAGGATAATTTATTATGCCAATTTGAGGTCAATTATTTGCATTTGGGCCCATTTGACCAACTGTGATGGGGTGTGTTAGGCCGCCAAAATGGCTCTTGACTAAGCGTCAGGAGTAACCTAATAAGGTTTTAGCCTTGGCCAGCAGCTTAACGAGTCCCTCGCAAAACGAAGATTATAAATGAACTGATCTTTAGGAACAAATTGTATACAAACCATATAAAACTAAAATCATCTGAAACACTTTTAAGTCGAATGGCACTAGATTATGCTCGTGATTGGTTAAAATGGTATACCACCAGATAACTATCAGGACCACGTTTGAACTTAATCTTCTATCCGTGGCTGTTCTCTACATCTTGCACTTCAAGACTGACCTCATCCGACCTGATGTTAAGTGGCAATGAAGTTCCGGCTTAAGGGCGATAAGTACAGCATAACAATAGCTGTTACTGGACTTGTCGCTTTTACCTAGAAGGCTTGACCCCTGCTGATTGTTATTTGGCTGCGGTCTTCTGTAAGGTGGTGGTATTTCACCAGTCGGGCAGCCAATTCAAGCGATAAATCGCTATGCTCTACCTCTCTAAAACCTTAGATTAGACTAGTATAAATTTACATTTGCGTGAAGTACTTGTGAGTAACAGCTCATTGACTGTACAATGAATATAGGGCTTAAATTACTTTCAGTTGGCATCCCGCCATACTATGTAGAAATACATATTGAAACTGGATAACTGGATAACTAGCGGCTAGCCGCAACTTTGCACGCATAAATGTGTTAAATGAAGAACCGCTCGACCGATTTTATGCAAACTGCACCTTAACCATCTACTAAATAGTCCGAAGAAAGCCTTAACATTTGGTTTGGATGGGTGAGCCCGTTCTTGAGTTATAAAATTACAACAAAAGTGGCATTGATTTTTATATATATATTAATTGATATGAATAGAAACCAATCGTGGTTAGGTAGTTCCGTTAAAACTCGATAACGGCCAGACCGATTTAGCTGATTTAGTTTCGATTTAACCGTGCAGGTACAAGGAAGATTCAAAAGGTAAGAAAAATCGAAAAATAATTGACGGAACGAACGACGTTCAGCGGGACAGCTAGTGTAAAATAAAATTTAACATTACATACGAGTGCTTCAGCAGAGGGAGCTTTAGGGCTTTGGTACGACTCCACTATATCTCACCTAACTTTATATATAAGGGGGCGTCCATAAATTACGTGAAATTATTAAGGGGGGGAGGGGGTTGAGTCAAATCTCATCTAACCTCACGTTGGGGAGAGGGGGGGTAGAGTCAAATATCATGCAATTTTATCTCTGATTGAAACAATAAAATATTTTACTATTTTGGTCCATTTTATCCAAATTGTATGTACATGATTAAAATTTTAATCTTAAGCGTCATCGTAATATGATTAAATCAGAACGAGGTTGAAGGAGCAGATGATTTTACTGAAAATCATATGGACATGTTGGTTCCAATAGTCTCTCTTGAGACCGCGCATAATTCTCCATGGACTGAATTAGAGTAGATTTTTTTTTAAATCACTATAGTATGAATATTATATATATATATTATATTTAATATGACTATTCATGATTTAAGATTCTGTTGTTAAATTGTTATTACATTTATTTCTCAGCAATAGATATTGATTACTAGTCTTAACTAGTAGTAAAAAAAAGCACCAATCCAAATTGTTTTATCTTTTTCTAATAAACAATCCAACGCGTTTACGTAATAAACCCACATACTGAAAAATCTCACGTGAGATTGGTCCCCCAATAAGGGTTGAATAAAATCTCACAACATCTCACCAAGGGGGAAGGGAGCAGGGACCGGAAAACCCGCTTAATTTCAAAACCCTTAAAAAAGGAAACCCTTTCATTTGGTAACCCTAACCATTTGGGAAACCCTATCGAAGGGGCACCCAAAATAAGGGTAACCCTATCAATCGGGAAACCCTAACGCAAAAGTAAGCGCTTACCAGGGGTTTTAAAGGAAAGCGCTTCCTGGTTTAGGTTTCCGCTATTTAAGGGGTTTTTTCCCCACACAAGTCCGATTTCTTGGTTCTGATATTTGATTGGTCTTTCTTCTTATCGTCCTAGTTTTTTCAGAGGACACACACTTAATTGAGTTAGTGTTGCCAGATAATCGATTATCGATTAATCGATTATCCCCCCCCCCCCCCCTCAAATAATCTAATAATCGATTGGACTATCGATCGATCGATATTAAGTTCAGGACAATATAATCGATTATAATCGATTTATTAGATTATAATTGTTTAGATTAGACAATAGTATCTATCGATATAATCTATCGATATAATCTATCGATTTAATCTATCGATATAATCTATCGATATAATCTATCGATGTCGGGTTTTTAATTAACTTAAAGTAGCCAGCCTTTCGAAATACCCAATCAAAACCCTTTCAAGGGTAAGCGCTGGCGGTCCCTGAAAAGGAGGGACCTCACGTAATTTATGGACGTCCCCTAACGTTCGGGACCTTGACATTAAGAGCATTCTATAGAAATGATAAGAATAATATAATATAGTGTCAAGAGTGTCATTAATATTCAATCGCAATACAATACTGAGAAATCTGACCTTCATTTTAAACCTTCAAAACATCTCTAGAGATCACAATAAATTTTCCTCTTATTTAAATACACATACAATTGTATCAACTGAGTAATAAATATTTATCGCATGTGTTACATCTTTCAACATTCGAGTACATATCTAAATCTCTGATAAATGATACGGGTTTACGTCAAACCTTAAAATAGTCCCTAATCAAAATGCAGCACTCCCAGAACGCTTTTTGAATAATACATGGAAATGGAAAGAGATCACATTGTATGTTCGCTGCAATCTACTGACCTAATCGCGACTTCATTATATTGTAAATATATGGCAGTGGCACAATACAGTAAAAGTATAAACGTCCGTAAAGGAAATATTTAAAATTAATTAAATTCACTCTATTTATTTGCAATTTTCACGAGCGACATTTCAAAGTATTCCATTAACTGTGTTGAAGATTCATAGAGACATATTTCATTATTTTATTATCATTTAAAACCTTGCTGTTATTATTATCAATCATTGAAGTACATATTTTAAATAAGTAACTTCGTAACTTCCTATCGGTTATTTAAAACAATAAAAGTCTGAACGATTGTTGCCATATTAACTACAAACAAATTCTTAATTAACGTAATTTACGATCGGTGCCATTACAGTGCTGGATATTTGGGACCAGTTACGGTTTACAACATTCAATGACTGTAGCATTTTGAATAAGAAACCACCAAAATATTTAATTCAACGGCCACACCTAAACTGTTATTTGGGTTTAGCTGCTTCACAATGTATTTACAACAGTGGTCAACTGTTATAATATAAATGCACCCTTTGGACTTTGTACCGGCCTTATGTCGTACGTACAAGAATGAATATCGACCTGCAAGTGTTAACCTTGACGTGCTGTCAATCGTACTTACTTATTTATCTTTATCATTTGCGAAGCTATTATTAAACGTATTCAACAAAGTATGCAATTTTACTTAATAGAAACTTACAATAGAAAAATACCATATACCTAAGATATGTCGGTTTTATTTTCCTTTCCAGACCATGGATGATGGATGCGAAACCTTATGATCTTCAACGAGATTACGGACAGGAGCAGCAGATTCTCATAACCTATGCCTCTACTTTTTTATGACCAATTCGGTATAATAAGAAGCATGCTATATAACATTAACTTCTGGAACATATACTTGTATCATTCAAAGGATAATTTTCTGCTAATCTTTCTAGACTAAAATGACAGCAATTGTGGCCACGCAATCAAGCGCATCAGTCGACTGAATTTTATACCGTAAGGTCTGAACCGATTTAACTATTTTTATAGGAAATTGTTTCATAGATGTTTGCCTCGAATCGTAGTCTTCCAGTGCAATTATTAATTTTTTGAACCTTAGAATGCTTAGATACATATGATGTTAAGGTTTCTCCACGACTTACGTTTATAATATCGTCATTCGCTTTCGATAAAAGGTTTTGTGGATCCACAGTTCCATGCAAAATAGATTATTGTACCCCGCGTCATGACATAGAAAGGAATATCAACACAATCATTGTAAAGGCCTAATTGGCTACTTGACAGTTTTTGAAAAAGTTGTATAAAATGTGCGCCCGTTTATTTTATATCCCAAGCAATTCGATTTAACTGGAAAAAATGTAAATAACCAGAGAAAAATAAGATTTTGTGTAACACATTTAAAAAGCGCACGAAAACGCCAAGTCATGTTACTTTTGCAATTATGACGTTAACGTTCTAGACATCGAACCGATACGCATAGGAACGACTTAATTTAGATAAACGGAAAATGTTTAAATAATTTCTTAATACGGTTAGAGACACAATAATTCAATTTAATCGGTAAAATAATCATTTTTTCGCCACAATAAAATAAATCATTTTCGCCGACAGCTGTGGTTTCCGATTCGGTTTTTTTGTTCCACAGATAAAAAAAGGAAAATTTATTTTGCAAAAATAAAATACTAACTATGCTTTTAATGAAAAAATAAAAATGTAAAATTATTACTTAACTAATAAGATAACATATCTAACACTTTTCATATTTTATTTTTAACGCTGTCAAGTAGCCAATTCTCATATCACATGGGTCATATTATGGTATAATCTAATTTAAACCTTATGTGACTGAGATCAGTATGAAAGTAAATAATTTTTGACCGTTTGTCACGCGCGCGGCTACAAAGCGAATGATAAAGAAGGCCTAATACTGTTTGAAGCCTTGTTTTGCCAGTGCCATTTTAGGTCGCAAGTGTGCATCTATAAAATGTTTGATCGAAGCCATTCGCCATATATGACATATACGGACGGATGATAAAAGCTGTTTGATAGGTAACTTCCGTTATTAGTGCCGGAGGCGTATGAATCTTATTACCGACGGAGCGGAGACCTAAACACATTATGTTAGTATTCCACAACCCAGGCACATTATTCACCATACCTGGTATAGTGTACTATAAAGACTCGCTTCCTGTTAGTTGACATGGCCATGCCACAACATGCTTTTTCATGGTTCATTTGATGAATTGTTGGAAAGAGGACATTTGGATTGGACAATCGCCTCGATACCTTTCAAATAAATGTGGTAAAGTCTGCGTGATGGTATTGGATCTATTTTCGTTTGTGATTTAGTACATCTTTGCACTAGATACAATGTCAGGATTACCATAAAGTCTTAAATATGTTGTTTTTAATCCATAACTTTATAGCTTATAAAGGGCGCCAAATTTTATTAATGGTGTCGTCATATAGCTATTACCAAGCATATACCAAGGGACAATCATGGCAATTTTGATGACGCCTAATTTATTAATATACCATAATACTTACGTAGTTTTGAGGTTACGAGGGAACAAGTACCCTGCTTTTTTCGCTGTAGTCGGGTAAAATTTATAATTTTAACTCTCGTTGAATGCACATGCATGAGTGCGGACGTTTGTATCGTTGCCGCACCACGCACGGTGCTAATACATCGTATCATCCATCACGCACGCATACCGCGATTCAAGTCAAGTTCAACAAAATACACACGCAAGATTATTTACATTGAACTTGTTGAAAATTATTTTTTGTTTCTTTGCTAACTTGTAAGAAAGAAAAAAGGGATCGGAAAATGCTGATGTACCAAGTCAAAGTCATTGTTAAATGGCTTCAAAAAATGTACAGGCGAATGCTTTTTCTGCGTAAAAGAGTACCAAACATATATTCTATACATCCCAAACTTCTGCCTCTGCAAACGTAGCGCTTCTGCATCCTAGTAATCCAGCGGTAGTTGAGATGTAATTACCTGATCTGTCTGTTGTACATAGCGTGGTCAGCCATGGCAGCGTCAGCGGTAGCTGACATCATGGCCACGTAGAGCACTTCCGATTCCTGCGCAAGCGGCGGGGACACGCACTGCGGCCGCGCCCCTTGGTAGAAAGACACGCGGACCTTCGCCCGCTCCGAACTGAAAAAAAACAAAAACAATGCGCTTACAATAGTGATAGCAACCACTACGACACGCGACTGCAGCCGGCCGGCTTGCGCGCACTCACGCTAATACCACGCAACTCCAACCCAATCCAATCGGCCGCAAAGGTTGCAAATAACATCTTAAAATAGTGACTAAAATCGCCCATGTCGCAATAAAAACGTTAAACTCAGACGAAAACAAACTGGTTTCAATTGTATAAATTAAAGCGCTACACGTTTCTGCAATACGACATGTAACCCTAAACGACCTTGCCAAAACTGTGCAGCCATTTAAAGTGCATGCGAACATTATACTTCTTTTGGTGTCACCGAAGTCGGCTTACAAGTATGTAACTAGTTTAAAACATTATTCAAATGGCGTGCAAATGATGACTTTACCATTATGTTCACTGCGTGTCAACTACAAACGTACAATACGCCGTACAATATGTAGTTACACTGGAAAAATACATAAATTGTGCCTAATTTTGCAAAAGAAATAATTAAAATCTTTTCAATTATACGAATAAAGTGAGTGGGCAGGCAAGCGTTCATTTTGATGACGCGTTTGTGCATAATTAATTACAACAGTTACCGAATAAATTTCTTTCACTTTCAAGACAACTTCGGTTTCAAATGTAATGTGATATTACCGCAAACATAGTAGTGATGTAATGGGTACAATTTCGCATTCGCAAGCGCAGAGCAGTAGCATATAAGATATAGCTATGGACATTGCCAACGAAGGCACGGCAGCGGCGCATTATTCTGAAGGTGATATTCAATGGCTTCTCTTTATTAGTAGATGACTATATTCAACACCCACGTGCTGTTTAGCCTTGATCTTAAATATCTCGTAAGTGTTTGCTTTGTTCATTTTGAAATAACGAAAATTTGGAATAACTGAGAGAACAGGTTTCAAACATAATATTGTTACCTATATTAAGATATTATTACGATAACTAACTTTGAAGTTTGTATCTAAAGTCATGACATCGGAGTACCAAATGAAATGTACATTTAGATTTTTTACTATTTATCAGATGCGGAAACGTTTTAACCTCCATCAAAGAATGCGAGAATCGAACCCATGAAACCTTTATCTATCACCTTTTACCGAGTATATTTCTAGACGCGTGCTGTACGTACACTCATTAAAATACTGCCAATACATTGGCGCTTTTCATTAAGTAAAAGCTTTTAACTGTTAATCATTAATTGAAAAGTTTATGTGCATGGTTTGTAAGTAGGTGTGCAGATGAAGATAAATTACTTAATAGCTTGCATATAAATGCGCCAGACAATTACACCAATCACCTGGTCTCAAACTAAGGTTTTCCCTTGTACTATGAGTACCAGACGACGGATACTAACTGGGGGCGTCATCCCAGCACACCCAGACCCAAGTCAATTTAGAAAAGTTCGTTTTCCAAATTGACCCGACCGGGAATCGAACCCGGGACCTTTTGAGCTTTGGGCGCCTACCTTAGCCACTGCGCCACCGAGGTCGTCAAAGATATCAATTTCATACAAAGTTTATCGTCATTTATAAAAGCAACGTAGGTAATTCAACCTTCTGATGTGCCTGTGTCGACATGTGAATTAGATGATGTAATAATGACACACATTTGGTTACATTAGCAGTGTTTGTAAAATCTAGAACTAGAGCAACGCCTACACAAGTCTAGTAATCCTTTGACCGATCGTCAAGAGCAATAAAATAAAAAAAGTGACGTAAGCGCCCAGTTGCTCCTTTAACGGCAGATGATTCACATATGGGCAAAAATAGAAAAATATCATCGCGCAGCTTAATTGACATAACACCAAGGTCAAACATTAGATTCGTTTAACAACAGACATACACATTGGGCAAATAGGCATTGTGAAGAGCAGGGTCACATTCAATAGATTGATTATTGAGTGTCATTAGAATAATAGGTAGGTACCGACCTACTCACGATGCGGTCACTAGAAATAACTGCAAAAAAAGTTTTTATACCTTGGTACTGGCTTCAACTATCTAATGTTATGTAAAAAAAAAAAATACCAATTTAAAAAATGTGAATGTCTGTTGTACACTTTCTCCATAATATGTTTTTATTATTGAACCCTTAATCAGACATTTGTTTTCGCCACCAAGCTAAGGAAGTAAGATTCAAAGCCTTTTAAGGATCTTGTCTAGGTGACTTAAGTAATTTATCATTGTAATTATATTATTACTATCTTAAAATTGGCCTATTGAGGGATAAATAAATTTGGTTGTGTTTATCATTATGGTCTATGATAGCCATGTAAGTAATAAAGAAAAGCAATCCTTAAATGTGCACTTTCATTGTGCTTCTTCTGGTAAATGATTACATAGTATAACAACTTTTTTTCTTAGTGTATTTCTAAAGAAAGTATAAATTTTCTCAATCAGTATAGTTACTGTTGCTAAACAAAAATTACTAGATTTAAGTACAATGTTTATTTTGAACTGATTTTTTGAAATGAATAAAAAAAATGCAAATAATTTAATTTTGCTCATTTCCCTCTCCATCACTGGTTTGTAATATATAAGTATGTAATCCTTATCATTTACCCATTCAAGATTTTAATATTGCACCTCAAATTTAACAAACTATGATCACCGCACATACATAATTAAAAACAATATGTAACAAAAACACATACAAAAGTGGTAGGCCTCCTGTAATTTCTTCATAGGTGAAAACTTCACATTTTCGTTTGTGAACTTTTACGGGTTCAAGTTCCTCGGAGCTGTCTGTTCTAACTACATTAGTCTCTTCCAATAACGTAGGCAATCTTTTACTCGAAAACTTTATCCAGCTCATGGTTAATTAATTAAATTAAAGATGCACAAAGGCTTTTATGTAATTATAAGCCGAGCGAGCGAAGCGAGCGAACACGACAGCTCACAAAGAATGCAAGATGTAGACTGGCTCCCGAGACAGTGTAGGAAAAGGTTACAGTCAACCACAGCATGTTGACAAGAAATGCTGAATATGCTAATGATATGCACTTCAGCAGTTCATTTATGGGTTTAGAATGATAAGATTTTTCTGAATGATATAAGTATATGTATAATAGATTTTAAGAATGTGTGGTATGAAGTTAAGACAAAAAGGATTTTATAGCTGGTGAAGGAAAAATACAAAAAATAAAATATAATAGTCCTAAAAAAAGGCAAAGTGACAAGGAAAACAAGATTGTGCCTTGTGTTTGTGTAAGAAACTTTTACACTTTAATATGAGGAATAGATTTTCCTTAATAAACAGCATATTTCTCTAATATTGGCTTTGAGAATACAAAAAATTTATTATTTTTAGATAGACCATCAATAAATTAGGTATTTCAAAATCAGAAAATTAGGCTAATTAATAAGTGTATCTGTTAAAAATTGGAAAATATTAATTTTATTTTGGGAGATTTAATATAATTTATTGGGAAGTAACAAGAGTTATATTGGATGTGGATTTTGTGTAAAAATAAAATATAACTACATTTAGCATAGAAAAGATGACTACAGTATTTAATGATTAATTGGGTATGTGAATTAGTTAAATTTTCATTAATTCCTCTTAATCTAGGTAAAAGAAAATATGATATACCATTACGGCTGATTAAGAGAATGAAATGCAAAAAAATAGGCATCTTAAACAATGTTTTTAACAACATACATACAGTTTTTGGTAAATGGTAATAAAAAATATCATGACGGCATTTGTATGGGACCTGTATGAGCTTACAGAGAAATCCCCTGCCAGCCATGTTGTGATATTTTTTCTTGCAATATTTTAAGGCTCAGACACAGTGCTTGTTTATATCTCAATTCTTTCTGAATAAAGTTAAAGTGTTAAATAAACTTTCTGTTCTGTCAATTATGAACAAAAATGGACAGAATTTGATTTACAGAAATACTGTAAACGGGCCAGAGTTCGTAATTATGAATAAATAGATACTTTCAACAAGATCATCACGGTTCACATAATTTGTTACCCTTACCTGCCTACTACTAGCACTTACTATTTATATCTGACTTAATGTTATCCAGTACATTAAAAATGCGAAAACTTTATATAAAATGGATGTATGGTGTTACTCTGTCTAGAACAGATTTAGATGAATTTGGTACATATTAAACTATTTATCCCGAAATAAGACGCGGCTAACAGCTATTTTGTCATAACATTAGGAGTAATATTTGAATTAGGTACATAAAACTAAACGAATTTAATTTAATCTAGAGCAGAACTTCAACTAGCATCAATAAGACAGATGTGACAAAGGTAATGTGGCTAATTGGAATGCAAGCTGGAACGCGCGCTGCCAGGGCGGGTCCCCCGATGCCGAAGCGGATCACTGATAGTGACATTATAAATAGACCTTTAAAAACGTTTGCCAATTCATGTTTACTACATATATGCCGAGTAATGACCTTGTGTTCCCGGCTACTGGATGATCTGAAAGTTTTATGTTTATAAATCAGTTCTAGTGACGTCATGTTGACTGAATTCCCACACAACTCGCGAATGCAAAGGACGATCCCTGCGGTTGGCTGCATATCATTGCGACTTTATAAATTATGGAATGGAATAAAAAGAGAACTGTAACGAGGTGTTGTTCACACTTAATTTATAATGTACACCTAATTTTAAGCACAACAAGTATGACGTGATTACTGTAAATAACATACCTTAGTTTTTTTCACTGATCACTCTGTGCACTTTCCGGTAACTGACACACAATTCTTGAATAAATGAGCCAGTCTTGCACAAAATAGCAAAATCGGCGCAATTCACGTTGGGTTTAGTTCATTCGACGCTACACAACAGTGTTTCCCACTACAACATCGATCTCGGAAGTCGCGCGCGGCCGTGGCGAATGGAGCGGAGCGAAGCACGCAACGCTGTTCGTGCCCCGCCTAGTGATGTAACTTTCCGAACGATAGCGTTTCTTTCGTTTCGCGTTTCTATTACCCTTTTTAATTCGGTACTTATAACATTAGTCAGTAAAGATTTTAGTTGCTAAAATTGTTTCTTTAGGAATGTAATCTTAGACACTCAACCAGCAATTGTTTTAGAATAGCGAAAAGTAACTAGCTGAAAGACTGGTATTTTTTTACAATTGTATCCCACCGAGTACATATTGCTTATTATTATAGATTTAAAATCATGATAAAATATTAATTGAAAAAATATATTTTGAAAATAAACTTAGCTTTGTTGTATTTAATGCTTTAAATGCTACGAGTACAATGACAGCGCCGCCTCGCGGTGCCTAAGAGTAACCCGTAAATCATCATTAGGCGTACCTATGACAGTTTTGTATGGCAATTTCGGTTTCGTAGAGTCGTATCGTATGTAATGATTTTTTTATAAACCGACTTTAAAAAGGAAGCATTATTAAATGGGAACATTTAGCAAATAAATGGGGGAAATTGGGCAGATTTGAGCAGTTATATTTGATGAGAACTGTTCCACGACTCGACTCGACTCCCTTATACTGTGACTGATATTGGTCACAATTGGCTACTTTCCACTAAGAACAAATCGGAAGGATAATAGTTTCTAATGATAAATTAAGATATTTAGATAAGGAAATACGAATTTCAAGAACATAAATATCAAAGATTATTAATATTTTTAGAAAAGAAAATCCAATAACATAGGCATAACGTCACGTGACTGAAAACGCCGAGCAGAAAGTCACAACGTCACAGCACCCGATATGTCATATTTTAGGGGTGTCCACTCTGTAACACAGATTAATAATGAACGTACTATGGATGTTTTCGATTTGAAAAATCGGAACGCGAAGTCGATTATTTTTGAAACATCGTCTAAAAAAATCGATATTTTTGAGTATTCATAATTTTATATTTCCATCGAGACGCCCAGTTCGCAACGAGCTGTGCAGCCGAAATCGTAATATTTTAATTTCAACTATTCGAAAAACCCAAATATTTTACGGAACCCTATTTCTTTTCAAAATGAGTTTCGGATATTATCGATTATTTGTGTGTACTTTTTAGGTTATTGACTAGCATATACTCATAAAAAGATGAAGTATTATTAAATGATCAGATATTAATAGTAACGTTTAGCGTATGTATCGTCAAATTTGTCGCATGAGATGACAAAAAATCCAAATTGTTGATTGTTTCGTATGATATTATATTTAACGCATAATTCGTAATTTACGCTCGTAATTTCAAGTTTTCAGCCAATCGACAGGACGCTCTGAATATTAACGATTTTTAATACATCAAAAAATAATTGTCTAATAAAATTAAGAATATCGAGAAAAAAACATCATAAGGCATCCATCGAACAAACTCGATATAACAATCTATGATCAATGACAGCCCTAATCTTGCTAGGGTGCATTGACGTCATTTTAGGCGCCATGACAGCTTAGAGCGTTTTCGTGGGAAATTTAAAGAGATTTTTTAAAATGAAAAATACATGTAGTAAATATATATTTTTTTGTGAAATATACTTTTCATGCGATGAAATGAGTATCAAGGTTTACAATTAACAAGATTTCAAAATTTTGTCAAGTAGCCAATTCTCTTTGTTCTCTGGTCATTTCATTAAATTTTTATTACATTTCCTGCGGGGTCAAAAATGTACTTATTGCACATGCGACGATTAAGTACGGACAAACGCTAGTCAGACTACACACTTTGTACCGCCCTTATGGCGCGGTTATACGAACTATAATTGAACTGCAGTGTTTATCTTGCTGAGCTATTCACTGTAATTTAATTTCAATTTTGCTCACAGATTATGTAGGGTATTAATTAAATTACGGACATAGAGTCGATATTGTTTTTAAGATTTACTGCGATAATGTAAATATAAACATATCAAAAAGAAGTTATTTTATAGTAGGTACCTATTAGCGCAGATTAATTAAGCCTAAATAATGGACAATTGAAAAATATACTAAACTTATGTGACTGGAGTTACCTATTAGAATACAAAATGTAAACGGCAGGCCTAGCATGCGCAATACGTCAAATTTCTCGCATGAGACGACAAAAGTTTCGATTATTGTTGATTAACACACCACCCTCGTATTTTTAGCCAATCAGCAGCTGACGCACTGACTTCAATTGATTTTGACTTTGGTTATGAGCGCGATAAAATTTGCTCGCGTGGCGTATGCTAGGCCCAATGGATTCTAAATGAGAATAAATAATGTCACAACCACCTTTTTATGAATTTGTCGTAAATTTGTGGCCAACCCATTATTAAGCTATTGTTAAGGTTAGTATTTTTTTATGCTTGGTTAATTAAAACCTATTTAAATTGAGAATGAGACGAGTTGGTTCAAACAAACAATTTAACTTTGACATGACTTATCTAAAAAAAAATTTAACTAACTATAGATGTGGCTAGTAAATAAAATCACCCTCGGTACCTAAACGTCTATAGATCCCCCAAATAGATAGGTAGTTATCCTTCTAGAGTGAGTTCGTCGCAGTACTGAGCGCGAGCGAGTAGGTATTAATTTTATTTACGTAAGTACGTGTAAAGAAACGTGGAGAGGAGATGCTCTGAATGCTGTTTATTGATTGCGTAAGGTGGAGGGCTCATATACGCAATTCTATGAAGTCGTTATGTAACAAGTGGCCATGAAATATACTGCGGTCAACAAACAGTTTTACTATACGTAATAACATCCTCGCAGATAGGTATTACGTACTGCCAACTACAAGCGGTCAACATATCGATAGAATGGGGCTTAGGTATCTTCTAATAATTTTTTTATTGACAATGTAGAATAAATAGAGAATTTAATGGGTACCTTAGGCCCCCAGGTGATATTAGCTTTTTTAAATTTGGTTTCGTCATTTAACCCTTCAAATCTCAATGACACTTTGGTACCTATGTCTAGATTTTTTTTTGGTTTTCCAATGTGTCTAGTGAGATAGGTAGGTTTTTAGGGTTTCGTAGTCAACTAGGAACCCTTATAGTTTCGCCATGTCTGTCTGTCTGTCCGCCGTCCGAGGATAATCTCTAAAACCGTTTGCACTAGAAAGCTGAAATTTGGTACAAATATGTAAACAAATCACGTCAACAAAGTGCAAAAATAAATAATAAAATAAATGTTTTTTTAGGGTACCCCCCCTACACGTAAATTGGTGAGTGTTTTTTTTTTATTTCAAGCCCAACATGTGATATATCGTTGGATAGGTATTTAAAAATGAACAGGGGTTTACTAAGAAATTTTTTTGATAATTTTAATATTTTGGGAAATAATCGCTCCAAAAGAAACTAAAATTTTGTCCCCCCCCCCCTCTATTTTTTTAACCCAAAAGTTCAAAAAGTATGAAAAAAATGTAGAATATAGAACTGCATAAAGGCTTTCTAGGAAAATTATTTTGAACCTGATCGGTTTAATAGTTTTTGAAATTTTTGAAAAATATTTTTTTTACTAAAGTTGTAATTTAAGCGTATATGCTAGCATTTTTTTTCTTACTTTAGGTACATATTTTTTTGTATTCTCAATGTATCTGCTTTCAAATAATAAAATAATATAGCCCATTTTTGTAACTTTAAGTGGGGATAATTAAGTATTGTAATGCACTGAAAACTACGGAACCCTACACTGAGCGTGCCCCGACACGCTTTTGGCCGTTTTTTTTTCTTTTAAAGATTTAGAATAACTTTATAAACGGTGCAGTGTCGCTTCTTTATTACCCACGTACTACGTAGTATACAAATATAGGTATTCATTGAAAATAATGATTGGATGAAACGGGAGAAAGTACCTACTTGCATACCTTAATAAAGATGATTTCTATTATGTTTACTGACACTTTTTTATTTTATTTTGATTCGGTACATGAAACATTACTGAATAATGATATATAAGAATTTTCCAAGATATCGCATTTTTTATTACATTTTTAGACTTGCCCAAGGGCGCTCCACACTAACTACCTATTTAGTAGGAAGGTCGTCATCTATAAGCACTAATATAAGGCCGACGAAAGAATTGATTATTTGCTTGTATTGAATTAGCTGCGAGGCTATTGAAGAGTTATTATAAACTCGTGACTTAATCCGCGTTAATGCGAGGAATGTTATTCCAGTATCTCATCTATTTTTAAACAAATTTCATCCAATTAATGTATTTCTTTAGAAAAATATTTTCTGCAGATTCCTCAGGAAATATATTCATGAATTGAGGAACCTAGATATACCTACCGCCATAAATTTGTAATTTCATAATCTACAGATTTGGGAATTTCGTAAAAAAATTGAGAAAATTTTAACTAGGTACCTATACCCTTAAATAAAAATTGTGATATAACTTTCCGAGATTTAGGTTTGCAACTTTATGCTAGCGACTGGATTGAAGGCCCAAGTTATTTAATCATAATAGCTATAATTATCGTTGGAGAAATTCATTTCCCTTTGCCTTAATTTTTTACTATTGCTTACTACTTAATATCCCTATAAGTTTTATTTCGGTTTACAAGGTAAATCTAGGAAAAGTACCTACCTTTCGAAATTCCTTTGGGTCTAGTATGCAGGGAAAGCCTTAGGTTGGAGCCATCTAGACCGGTGGCATATTTTTCTTTGCCAAGTTAAATTAAACGCCTTTACCATCATGCAAGATTAAATTTCCCTAAAATGTGGTAAAATTCAGCATAGCGACCCGCGTCTTTATTCTCTTTTTATAAGGCTTAAAATCAGTCGGGATATTTTAACACATTTTGGTAGGTCAATCGTGTACCTACCAAGATTTGTAGCACTGTACAGTTTTGGTACAGCACGAGTGACGTCGGCCTATCTTTTCCTATTCTACTAACGAATTCTACCTCATTTCGAGTATCTAGAGTTAAAAACTAGTAAGATTGTTTAACAGATTTAGGTGGTCGATGTGGACCACATAGAACTACATAGAACGTTCAAAAAGAAAAGTAAAGCTCGAATAAACCAAATTCGCTATAACCAAATCGCAATCGCTTCTCTAATGAAAATCAACATACTCATGAAATGGATAACGTACTCGTCTTCCGCAGGCGTGTAGGGAAACGCGGTTTCCTGGAATTTGGGGGGCGGGCTGCCCTCCGGTTCCTCTTGGAGCGGGCTCTCGTAGATCAGGGTCTCCACCATGGAGCCTTTTGAACTGCCGAAAGATACTCTGTGGAAAAAAGACAGGATTACTATTGGGCACAGCGAAATCGTTTATTGCTTTTTCCACTGGCTTATGCCCGTGACTGTACGATCACACTTCGGGATAGGATTATCCTAAATGTAATATTAGTTTTTTAATCTGACTTCTTTTGAGGAGGGGGTATATGCTTTGACGCACCGTACCGTAACCCGAGAGATGTGAAGGCAGGACTACCTACCAAAATCTCACGGCTGGACCTCATCGCTTTTTGGTGTTGGCTCTAGCAACTAAATTTTATTCAAATCATTTCATTAGTTTATGCGTAAAATACAAACGCTGCGGTCAATAGGAGACCAGAATCAGTGGAAAATGTGGAAAAAACAAGGATAATAGTACGCGTGCGAAACCATGGCGGCTATTTCATAATATTAGAACGTTTTTAGGAATTTAGGTCACATATTTGGTGATCACCTGCTGAAATATAATTTAAAAGCAGTAGAGTATTAAAAGTGGAACGAAGACGAACGGATATCTTTTTCTAGTATAGTCTCTCAATTCAATTCAATTATTTCTTTATTCAAGTAGGTTACATATAATAACACTTTCGCATCGTCATTGAATATAATGCAAAGTGATTCTACTTCCGGTTCGGAACCTATATCTACCGAGAAGATACCGGTAAGAAACTCAGCAGATTAGTTACAGTAGTAGTATCTAATTTATAGCTATGTGTGAGCGTCTTTGGACCAAGTCATATAGTTTTGTTTAAGTATAAATGAGTAAAACATTAAGTATATACTTTTGTAATCTGGAGCAGACCAGTCCCCAAAGGTGGCACCTGTTCACAAGCAAGACGTATGTGCCAGCCATCGCTTCACTCGACCATATTGAAGGGAATGTAACGACCCGTCACATAGCGCCACCACCCCAGTGACTTATCTCAAGCAAGAACAGTTTTAAATGTGTCCCATGTCGTACCTACTCATAGGAACTACTATCGAATTGCAACACCTTGACATGCTATCGACCGTCCTTGCGCATGGCTACATTAGGTACCTATTGCACAAATTGCCCATCACGGTGCATCCGTCCGCTTCACAAGCCTGCATTGGAGCTACAATTCCATAGGGACCCGAAACGTCGGCAAACTACACGATGATGACCTACTTCCACTAATTGTCTTTTGGTCCATTCACTTGTTAGATCGAGGAGGGTAAACCCCTTGTTTACTTTTTTACGCCAATTAGGCAACCGTTTGCTTATCGACGTTTTTATTTTAACTAGCTGGTTTAAACCCTATCTCCCCTTATATTCGAAACAAAAGTCTATATTTTAATCCAAGTTTCGAACTATATTTGTGCCAAATTTCATATCTCTAACTTCAAAAATAAACATGTTCCCATATAAACTATCAGGTGGAGTTACCCCCCCCCTCCTTATTTTCTAACAAAAAGTAGCCTATGTCCGTTCTTGAGGTTCAACGTATAACTATACCAAATTTCATTAAAATCGGTAGAGAGGTTTAAGCGGGAAAGCGTAACAGACAGACAGAGTTACTTTCGCATTTATAATATTAGTAGGGAAGTAGGGATATATTTTGCACGGGACTTCGTACGCGTTATATCGGGATAAAACGTATCCTAGATTTGGTATTTTAGTATCTAGTCTACATTGCTACCAAATTTCATTTAAAAAAGGCAGTAGTTTTGAATGGAAAAGTAATAAAGCTCAAGCCAAATTTATTATTACTTTTGCCATTATTTTCATAATCCATTTAAGACTAGCTGTGCCGGCGGCTTCGTTCGCGTGGACTACATGAGTTTGAATGTATTCTTTCTCAAATTAAAGTATCTAGCCTAAATTATTCCTTATTTCATCAGCTACCTGCCAATAAAAGCTCCATCAAATCGGTCTAGCCATTTTAGGAAGCAAAAAGACAAACATACAGATAAAAATTGTAAAAAATAATATTTTGGTGTATACCGTACCGTATATCTAACTCTAACAGACACTCCAATTTTATTTATATGTCTATATGTATATATCGCACCATTATCTATTCAACATTAGACACAATATTAAAACCTTTTTTTATTTTCCCCTGACTTGCATAATCTTTCTTTTTCTTTTAATATTTGCCTAAGTATCTAAATATAATAAATGTTTAGTACTAGCCATTTTAAAAAGCCCTATTTTCTTTTTAACATAATTATCTGTAATTTCATCTGACAAGCTAGTGACAACTTTCCTGAGTGGCATTTTGTCAATTTTGCTAATGTTGATTTTTAATTGAATTTACTTTTTTGCTTAAAATAAATAAATCACGAGCTATTTAACATAAATACTAAGTGGTACATACATTTGATTTGACGGAACGATTGGTAAGTATGTATTTTTTGTACATACTTCAATTAGAGAAGCGCGCAAATAACTAATTTTATTATTATTATTTTGGTAAGTTCATTTTTCATTCATTAGCATTTGCTGAGCAATTCTGACCTTAAAAAACAATGAACCCTAAGTAACATTGGCTAAACCTCTGTAACAAGTTCACTTTACTCAATAACTGATTTTACTCAATGACTCTTTGATCTATTGAATCTTGTCTCATTTTTTGGTCAGAGTCCCTATGGCAAACTGCGATCTACTAATTATCAGTAAAACATTTCGTAATTTAGAAACGAAAATGTGACATCGTCGCCCACCCTCATATTTAACAGCTCACTGTTCGCATAGTAGGGGCACAAGCTTAGGTATTACCAAGTAAATTTTTACCTCCTATCTGGTACTCTCTAGTAGAACCCTTAAAAAGGTTATCATTAGGATGGATTACATCAATACCATCCCTACTAATATTATAAATGCGAAAGTAACTCTATCTTTTACGCTTTCCCGCTTAAACCTCTCAACAGATTTTGATGAAATTTGGTATAAATATACGTTGAACCTCAAGAACAGATATAGGCTAATTTTTGTTAGAAAATAAGAAGGATGGGGGTAATACCATTTTGGAAAATGTTTATTTTTCAAGTTAGAGATATGAAATTTGGCACAAATATAACTTGAAACTTGGATTAAAAAATTGATACTTTTTGTTTCGAATATTAGGGGATATAGAGGTGAAACTGACCACGAAAGTATGTAGTCCACGCGAACGAAGTCGCGGGAACAGCTAGTAATAAATAAATTTAGTCTTACCTCTAATTTAGTTTCTTCGTCGTTTAAAAAGCTAAACTTAATTTACTTTTATTATACCCAAATGCACAAACCCAAAGACTAACTTCTACAACTGCAAAGAGACAATGTTCATAGAAAACGATTTAGCCATAACACAACGCCGGTTGTAAATAATTTAACCCATCGATGGTGAAGTACCAATACCACCTAACTATGAGTGTCCAATTTAAGTAAAATATGATTTATCTGGTTAGAAATAAGGTCTTGATTATTTCTTCACAAATATACAGTTAGGTGGTATTTGCACTTCACTGTCGCCAAGTTAGTCACATTTATTACCACCAATTTCTTATCATGTCATTTCCTTGTCATTCCGTTTGAAGCGCACACACATAACAATGTGAAATAGTCCCCTGCTATAAGTTATAAAATGTTTCGGTAGTTCAGTAATATTTGCGATTTTTGTGTATGTAAGTTTCTTATTAATAATATTATTTGAACGATTTCCTAGTGGCCCTGTAATAAAGTGAGACACCACTATGGAATCAAATAATCTGTATTTATTATTAATGTTCAATTTCTAAATAAATGTGCTTAAATTTATTTTTATGTTTTCTTTATGCTACTTTATTATAAAATATAAAATGTATTAAACTACTAAATAATCACAGAATGAAAAACACGTCTTAAGAGTGTTGCCATGAGTGGGAATCAAACCCGCGACCCGTGGTGCAGAGAGTAAATTCGTTTGGGCTGCAAAACCTCCACCGTGTAATGCCCGGTTCCAATATTTGAAAAACGATTCGTTCTAGTTACGGATAATAATAAATTATACGAGGCGTAAGCTAAATACGACCGACAGACGAGTGATGACAGCTAATATGGAAAGTAAATTTTAAATTAAAATTAACGACTCGTAGTCGGTTGGAGAAAAACGGATAGATTTTTGACACATTACGAATCGTAAAATCTTTGATCCATTTATGCGGATAAGGCATGTGGACAACTTTATTGTTAAAAGTTCTCAAGCCCTTTATTATATACAGAAGGAGCATATAGGTACCACTTGCGTTTACAGTGTCACGAACACTTATGTAGTTTTAAATATTTACGGCACAATATCGATTATGAACAACCCAATGCTTAAAATTTAAAACACAAGTTATATTTGATATTAATAATCTTAATTTATAGAATAAAAACATTAAACCATTATTATAAGCGAAATACCACTCACTAACAGACTAACTTATATATCAAGAAATTTCACAAACTATAAACTTAAAAACATTTAATTTTACAGGTAGGAACGCAACCGGGGGGTGCAAAATTTCTAAGGCGGTAAAGGGGTTGGAAGTTTGTTTGAAAGTCTTGTTTTTGAAGTATAAGACTTGACGTTTAAAATGAACCTACCTATGCTCTATAGAGGGTGTGGAGGTGAACTAATTATCTTTAGAATGCAACCCACTTTGCTTGCTAAAAGGGGGGTGGAATTTTCTACGCGTACGATGTCGCGGACCACCACTAATTATCTCTTAATATTTATGATTTGTTTCTTGACAATAATGGTTTGCGTAATTCGGAAAAATATATCATTAAGTGTCACAGGAATCATATTAATTGAGAACTCTGTTTTCTCTAGAGCTCGAACGCTCAGCTTTCTAGTGGACCTTTAAAGACCCCGTAGTAGGTACGGTCAGTTCCGTAGTACCCAGAGTTCCATATCCAGTATTGGAGCGCTGATTAACATTCCTAGAGCTGCTTGACCTACTATGACCATTATTCATTGTTGTTTATAGCCCTGCCATAAAAATAACACGTAAGTAAAAAGCAATACGGTATACGTTCTTTTAAATTGGTGGTTTCAAGCGTACAACGTTTCGACTTGCAGGTTGCAAACCAAGAGTAAGTTGATATAGTTATATTATATTACATACTCACATCGCATAACTTGGTTTGCAGTCAGAAAATGTAAAACTGCGTCAACTGATTTACACTTAACTGATAGTTTTATTTTTGGTCTGCAAACCACATGAGACCTTGTCATCAACATACACATACGGATGTTATTCGGAGAAGAAAAAGATTGAGATTGCATTCATAGGCCTCGAATCTAATGAAAAGATTTAAAAAATACTGTCACAGTTAGGAAATTACGCTATCCTCGAGTAATAGGCTAAGTTTACTTTTCTGGGAGCCTTGTAAAAAACTGTAATTAGCTTACCATGCAAAGCCTAGCGGGCCACTGATTTCTATTTAGATGAATTCTAGAAGTCCCATCTATTTCACTAAGACTCTTCATCACATCTCGACTTGGTTAAAGTAAGATCTCCTCGCAAGCTTATATTGATCCGTCTTGACCAAACCATTAGGTCGTACCTACTAATAGGTGAACACTTAAAAATGACGGTAAAGTGAACACTTAAAAAGTACGTATTTATTTAGTACTTCATTTGGAAGCGGGATTACAAAATCATCCAACGAAATGCCCAATTAGGTTTTCCGACGAAAAGCGCCACACGAATCAAAACATATCTACAAACCATTCCAGTCCCTTTGTTCAACTTATCGAACGCTGCGGTGACACAATGACTCGACCCTCGTATAATTTCCTGTACAATTTAAGGTAGGCTGTCATCCCAATCACCAGAGTACCTATGTCAGTATTAGCAACTAAGGAAGTTTCCCCCTAAATTTAGGGGGGAAATAACTTGAATGGCTTCTTAGGGGGGTGAAATACTTGGAAGTTTTTAGGGTTCCGTACCTTAAAAGGAAAAACAGAACCATCACAGGATCACTTTGTTGTCCGTCCGTCTGTCAAGCCCCTTTTCCTCAGAAACGCGTTTAGGTATCAAGCTGCAATTAAAATTCAAGTCCCTTGGAGCTGTAAAAAAATGAAACTTTTTAACAAACGCAATTAAAAGAGACAATTACAAATTTTCGACATTCACTAGGGATTGAAAACCTAAAAGCTATACCTTTTCGTGAAATCAGAATCTTGAAATCTAGTACGAAGTTAATTTAAAAAGAAAAACCTACAACCCAAATTTGGTTCAGTCGATTAATGCCATATTCTATAAATGACACACTAGTCTAAAAACGACACATTCTACTAACAACTTATTCCGCAAAAGACCGATTCTGGAAATGACACATTCTATTAATGACATATTCTACAAATGCCACATAATTGTGAAATTAAGTTTCATTCTGATATGGTGCTAAATAACAAGTCATTAAATGCTTTAAATATTTTTATTTCTTGTTTGATCATTATAATATAACTTTAACCTTAATCAGCTATACATAAAAAAATAAAAAACAGCACATATGTTTTTCCTTAATCACTTTTTATACATTAAAGACAAGAAGTCTAAAGGAGAAGTTGAAGGTATAAAGTTTTTTTCAAAAAGTGGCCAACGCTAACCTCTCCTTTGTTTAATTGCTTTAATATCCTTGAATATTTTTTATCAAACTGTATGTCTTTATTTTTTCTATTTTTACGTTGACTTTCGAATAAACTGTTTTTTATTTTTATGTCAAAATGCTTGCCTTCTTTGAGTATTTTATTAATGAAGTAGTATAGATTTGGCCTTTTAGGAATGAGTACATTGATTCTATGATGCCAGGCTTCAAGACTATTGGTCGTACGGTGACGTTGACCGGCACAACTCAACAAACCTGGACTCATCCGTGGGTACCACTGATTTTGAAAATTTAAATATTTTGCAAAAATAAAATACTAACTATGCTTTTAATAAAAAAATAAAAATGTAAAATTATTACTTAACTAATAAGGTTACATATCTAACACTTTTCATATTTTATTGTTAACACTGTCAAGTAGCCAAGTAAGTAGAAAAACACCTTTCCTACATTGACATTGATCCGACCGGGAATCAAACCCGGTACAGAGACGGCGAAGCTTTCAAGTCTAAAACAAATTAGAAGCACGAAATTGTTTATTTAATCAGGTAGCCATTAACAATTGACTACTTGACAGTGTTAACAATAAAATATGAAAAGTGTTAGATATGTAACCTTATTAGTTAAGTAATAATTTTACATTTTTATTTTTTTATTAAAAGCATAGTTAGTATTTTATTTTTGCAAAATATTTAAATATTTAAATTTTCAAAATCAGTGGTACCCACGGATGAGTCCAGGTTTGTTGAGTTGTGCCGGTCAACGTCACCGTACGACCAATAGTCTTGAAGCCTGGCATCATAGAATCAATGTACTCATTCCTAAAAGGCCAAATCTATACTACTTCATTAATAAAATACTCAAAGAAGGCAAGCATTTTGACATAAAAATAAAAAACAGTTTATTCGAAAGTCAACGTAAAAATAGAAAAAATAAAGACATACAGTTTGATAAAAAATATTCAAGGATATTAAAGCAATTAAACAAAGGAGAGGTTAGCGTTGAGCACTTTTTGAAAAAAACTTTATACAGTTCAACTTCTCCTTTAGACTTCTTGTCTTTAATGTATAAAAAGTGATTAAGGAAAAACATATGTGCTGTTTTTTTATTTTTTTATGTATAGCTGATTAAGGTTAAAGTTATATTATAATGATCAAACAAGAAATAAAAATATTTAAAGCATTTAATGACTTGTTATTTAGCACCATATCAGAATGAAACTTAATTTCACAATTATGTGGCATTTGTAGAATATGTCATTAATAGAATGTGTCATTTCCAGAATCGGTCTTTTGCGGAATAAGTTGTTAGTAGAATGTGTCGTTTTTAGACTAGTGTGTCATTTATAGAATATGGCATTTATCGACTGAACCACAAATTTACTTCTAAAACCTTATAATTAAAAATATTTTTTTATACTTACTGCCCTTTTCCTTTTGTTCAAAGAACTCAACTCAAACTCAACTCTGAAACGATTTCAACACTCCCAACAAGATATTAACTGTGTGACTAAGAATTAGGTAACTTTTTTACGAAGTCAAATCAGTTACGTGATGGCGCCCCGATTTAGCTAAGCGCTCAGTTTTATTACGTAACCTACCTGATTACAGTGAAGCCAAAATAGGGTTTGTTATTGTAGTATAGTGTAGTACAGACCGTTTACATGGATTTATTCACTCACGTGAGTCACTTGTTCCATTGTGGTTCGAAGATATGCGCCAGACTGATTTCAATAACGGAGACAGGTACCATATAAACAGGTAGGGCATCGTGGGGATCAACAATCCGATTTTACCATCGAAAATTCGCGAAGCACAGCGATAAATTTTGTCAGTATGTACTTCCGAAACTTTAGGAGTCTGTAGAACCCATATTATTTTGCGACATATCCAACTTAATCATAATTGATTAAAAAGCTTTAAGTATTTAGGTTTGCAAATTAAATGCACATTGTTTAAACGGCCATCATAGTTTGTCTATTTTGCCATGGCGCCATCTATAGACGTAGAGAGAAGAGCTAAGTGGGAAGTCAACGCTCTTCTCAGAGCGGCGGAGCCCCACCCACGCCGCCTCTTTCCCCCAGGCAGCAGTCCTATGAGTTCTTTTACATTAATAAAATGGAAAAGTTTGGTTACATAAATGATTTCAGAAAAGTACCAAAGTCATTATGAAATCAAATGCCGCCGGTTTCAAATTTCTTAGAAATTAACACTTTCGATGACTTTGATTAACGAAACGTGGAATCATTCTCAGAAGTATGTGATGTGGTGTTAATTGCCAACTAAAATCGCACCTTTTGTAAAACCTTTGTACTATTACCAAGAAATTTAAAATACTTTTAAATAAGTACGATAAGTACACACATGCCAAAAAAAGCACACGAATGCAAAAACCACAACAACTTAAATGCATGTTTCGTCTTCGGATCGGATTTCGGTAACAACAGATGTTTTAATAGAAATTTAATAGTCGAAATTATGATTATCCACATAAAAAGATGTCAAAATTCTCACTTGACCACAATATCACAACTACATACCTACATACATTTAGTACTGATTCCCTTACATAATTCATGCCCCAGGTCCCAGCATTAATTTAGCGATACCTAAATTGGTTCTATTGGCTGGCATTGAACGTGACCGGACACCTAATCAGAGATTGTTTGTGTGATTTTGACTTCTAATTTCTACAAAGGTTATAGCACTCTAAGTGTTTACTACGAGACAGGACTTAAAATTGTTATTTGTGAATTATAATAATGTTAGAAAACTGATTATATAACAGGTCAACAATGATTTTGGTGCACGCAAACCAATAACTGTTTTTAGCTAAAAACGGCATACGAAAGCCAATTCTGGCTATAAAAATCTTCTATTTCGCATCAATTCTGAGATATTTTGCTTCACAATCTTAAAAACTGCCATTTTGGGTCTTCTTCAAACACGGTTAACTATTTCATTGATTATTTCTGGCTATTTTAAATATATGCAAAAAGAATCAAAGACCTTTGCCATGAAATTTATTTATGGTTTATTTATAAATTTTGTTTATTTGCGAAAATATTCAAGTAGTTCTCAGCGGTGTCATTTTCTTTTCAATTGATTAGTTTAATTCTATATGGAAAAAAAGGTTGCAGCTAGAAATAAGAATTACTTAATTAATAATTACAAATAAGAGAAGTAGTAGTTTATTTTTTACTATCTAATTATAAAATTCACTCGCGCGGGGCTGGCGACAGACCATGGTAAAATCTCTAAGATCACTGAATTTTACTTTTTTGATTAATAATTACTATGAATTTGCACATGTTAGAAAAGAAATAAAACTATATTCATGTATAGCAGACAAACAGCTACAACAAACGTCTGCTTATTTTAAAGCACCATGCAAAATGTATAATTTTGTTGACTTGTATATGAATATAAGCTACTAGCGGTCCCGGCGAACTTCGTTTCGCCTTACAGGATTTTCCCGCGCAATTTTACCAAGGATCCCTAATTTTGTAGCCTATGTCAAATTGGAAGAATGTAGCATTCTATTGGTGAAAGATTTTTTTAAATCGGCCCAGTACTTTTTGAGCCTATTCATTACAAACATACAAAAATAGGTACAAATCTTTCCTTTTTATAATATTAGTATGATAAATAAAAAGACGAAATATTTGTTTGTTGATTGACATTGATAAGGCTCGGCAACTAAAAAAAATATTTACCAAAAATAATTTTAATACTGGTACAATTTAAAAAAATATTTCAGTGTTACATTACCCCCGCGCGGCATAGAAAGCACATTATTTAAATAAAATAAGTCTTTACTAACACTCCAATAATGTCACCTAAGGCTTAATAAAATCTACCTAAACGTGTGGCGGGGCGAGGGGGCACCACTCTTACAGTGTAATTAAACATGCACAGTGACCAATAAAAATGTACCAACTTCCCAGTTAGGTAGGTACTCCTCATTTGTTTAAGGTCAAACACGTAGAATACTAAATAATGTATGACTAAATAATATTATTAAACATAATTTAACTGATTCTTCCTGATGTAACTAAACGTATCTTGCTATTGATTCATTAATGACTTTTGTCATAATATAATAAAGAATTAAACAAATATCTAAATCACTGAAGGTTGATAACTTAGTTGCGATATTACTCCAAATATGATTTCATTTCACGTACCTCGGTAATTGAGAATAGATTCTATGTAATTAGCTGCACATTCCTCCATGCGGTAGGTAGGTATCTAGTATTTAAATCAAGTCTTTGTACTAAATTATTAATAACACATTTACCTTACAAGAAGGACGCGCAATAAAAACAAAAAGTGTTTTCATTAATTTAGCACAAAGGATTTTCCTCTACTGAGAACAGGTATAGTGCAAATGACAGCTCACCTGGACGATACGCGTCGTGGAAATGCAGAGAGGACCGTTCACAGACTTTATGTATAGCTGTAGCCTGGGTGCCGGCGTAATAAATTTGACATATAAAGATGTTAGCAAAAACAGTAAACATAATTATTTTGATAACCTTGTTTACATTTTTTATTTAATGGGTGTTGTGTTACAAGTGCTTAAGCTACTTACCTCAGAATAAAAACAATGTAGTTATGTGATGTTATTGATGATATGATTTAATTTTCTATGGAAAAAATATTTGTAAATGTTTATCTTTTTCTGTCTCAAGTCTGAAAGAAAGAAAAGAAAGAAAGAAGCAAATATTTAAATACAAGGCAAAATCTAATAAGGCTTCAATATCGACAGCACGCTTCTTTAAGATAATTCGGCCGTTCCTTCCTATTTACCAAACTGCAGGCGGACGTGCGAACTGAAAGCCCACCTTTATTTTCGCAGCTTTACTAACAACAGTGCTTAGTAAAAGTTATGGACCTAATTCAAAGGTTATATCGTCTTAAGTGGGTTCCCACGCATAAACTCCCAAATCTAAATATAATGAGTTCACCAACAAATTTTGGTTATAGACCTAATATTAATATTGTCGTAAAAATTTAACCGCGGATGTTCGCGACCTCCCGCACTAGTCCAGTTACGAAGCGGCATTCAACGCGGCTCCCTCGCTTACACCACCCACTTTATTCCGCTAATAGAAAACTCTTTGTTTGGTACAAGCTGCTTTGTTAAGAAAATTCTAGTTAGATGTGGAAGCTAATTTTACCATTATGGTGGTAACTTTGAAATTATCTTATCCTGCTAGCAATGTCTTGAAAGGCGTTTCTCCTCTTATTTAGTGATCAAAATGTGTGTAAGTTTAGCGGAGTATCCTCGATAATGCACATACAGTCTAATATTGTTTCTGAACATGAGAATTAGTGAACCCACTTGGAAACTACGTATGTCACCCAAGTCTGCTTGCTATAAAATATATATATATATAATAGTATTAGGTAGAATATACAACTGCACGTTAGCGATTGTAAAGTTGTCTGTTACCGAAAAGAGCAGAAAATAGTGAAGGAACTTGGAATACAATACCCCTATCATAATAATAAGTCACCAACGATAAATATACGGTATATGTTTAGCTGTCTAAATAGTCTAGGGTACCTACACCTACGAAACCATACGGATATGCATATTGGTGGAGGGATATTTGACAAATATCCCAAAAAATAGTCCAAAAAAGGCCTTGAGGACACCGCACAGTAATCTGTACGGTGTCCTCAAGGCCTTTTTTTGACTAGGCTTAACCACTGAAATCGAGATATCAAACGTAAAAGATACAAACTAGATACTGTTTTAGGTGCCTCACTAAAAATACTTAGCAACTTTTATTCTCTCTCTTGAAATTGAAAAATATCCCCTATCTCTAGTGGACTCACCCTAGTCCAACCCAAGTCCCATATTCCTATAAGGGAAAACTTTTTTTATAATTCGGACCGTGAAGAAAGAAGGATGTCTGTCAAAGATCGGTATAAAGGCAAAAAGGAATACTACAAATATTTATTTGTCGATTCTTCTTTATATCAGCAGGATAGCTTACGGCAATGGCAACGAAGGAATTTAACCCGAAATTCGATCCGAACACGGAGGCATTCCAGATGAGGGCCCAGTGGAAAAAAGTGGACATTTGCCGCAAGATGTGGTTCGATCGCTGGAGCTGGCTGCTCGACGAGAGGAAGTGAGTGATTTACATCGTCATCATTACCATTAGCCACACACATTTCAAACATTTCATTTCCTTTCAAAATATATCTTTAGTTCTGTGGAGAATAGATAGAATACATTTAAATATAGAACAAAAAAAAGTGTGTATTTGTGCTAAGAGGATCGTCGCCAATTTTTAACAAAAACGATAGGGTGTTTTAAGTTTGACGTGTCGGTGTGTGTATCTATGGCATCGCAGCTCCCGAACAAATGAACCGATTTTATTTTTTTGTTTGAAAGATGAATTAGTCGGGAGTGTTCTTAGCCATGTTTGATATAAATCAATCTAAAATGGCCGCCGTCACAAAATTATGGATTGCATGTTTTAACACAACTCCCACAATATGGGTATCACTTTTATGGGCTTGACTAGCAGATTATATTCATAACAACAAATTTAAAATACAATATGGCCGCCGCCAGAAAATGACGGATTTCCTTATTTTTTTTCACAACTCCCTCATTATAAGATATCAAATAAAAGGACTTTCACACTTTTTTATGTCGGGGTTTTTTTAAATTTTCAATTTAAAATTTTTAGATGTGATTTTATTAATGGCAAGTAAGCCAGCTTTTCAAGCTAAGACAAATTTACTTAGCTTGAAATAAGTTTGGATCTAGCCAGTAGGTACGAATACGGTTTGAACCCAGCCAATTAAAAATCTAGGTTTCAGACCAGGCTAATATTGTTATAGCCGCTACAAGTCATTAGTTTTCACTATCGACAAGGTAGTTACCATTACGTGGTAAAAGAAACAAATCAATGTTTGTGCCTGTTTGACATTTTGATGAAAAGGCTAAAGGCTTTTTCCCACGTAGCCTAGAAATGTCGATCAAACTATAAATAGTCTTTGTTGAATTCTACGCGTCAGGAGAAGATGGAACTTACCTACATCGGAAAAAATATTCTTGGAAACTAATACGTCTATTATAGTCTGTATCTAAATATGTGAAAAAATCACTGACCTTTTTGTATTGAGAATTAATTTTATATTATATATTTAAGGGATCAGTTGTTAAAAGAACTGTTATTACTGTGACTATCGTGGGTTGTGTTTTAGATATGAAGGAGATTATTTTTTTCTGTATTTTTTAAATATTTAAATTCGCTAGTGAGCCGTGACATTCGATTGTAGGTGTGTAAAATTTGAGGACAAGTTTTCTTTATATTGCACTTTAAGATCGACCTCATCCCACCCACCTGATGTGAAGTGGCAATGAGGTCCTAGCTTAAGAGCAGCATAATAAAGCTGTTACTGGACTTGTCGTCCTTAACTTGATGGCTTGACCTCAGCTACTAATGTAGCACAGCAGCACCCACAGTGTGCATGGGAAAAAGAGTTTGCTTGATCGACTTCAAGTTGGGGTAAAATTAAATGTCAAGTTGACACAAAGACCCGATGACATAGTGCAACAGTTATGCGAACACAAAGACAATTTCTAATGTAAACATCAAGAAATTTGCATTTATATTAAATATTATAGAATGTACTTACCCGGTCAAAAGGACGAAGGCAGGATACATTTAATCTCGAAAAAAAATTAAGTACATAGGTGTCAAAAGCAGTGTCGATCTAAACTAATATTTAAAAATAAAATAGATGCATTAAATAGGCTCTGAAACTACTGAACTGATTTTGTAAGTATTCTTTGTTCGGGGCTACACTATTTATGGGTGGCAGACCTTTATGATCTTTTCAATTAAATTAGGGATCCTTACGGAAACGTCAATAAAGTAACCTATGGTGGAAAAAAACCAACTACCCGATTGAAGCCAGGGCGGATCCCAGTACCTTCAATATAAATTCATCATAACCACTTGTTATAATTGGGTTAAGGCGGGTCGATATCAATTGTTTTTCTGACATCAATGAGGGCACGACGCCGAAGTTCATGCGCCATTTGATGCCGATAAATTAATTGATCTCAATAGCCAATTAGAAACTAGTTATTACTCGCAGGAACAGAAAACACAAGAATTTTGTACGCACTCGGTCTAGACAGATAAACAATGTTTTTGTTATTATTTTTAATATCAGGACCTTGAGCAGCTAAATAAAAATATGTTTACTGTTTACGTTTACCGCCTACCGATTAGACTTAAAAATCCTCATAGGTAGGTATGTAGGTATATTCTCGTATTATTGGTACGTATCCTAATTTATTGAAATTGCGGGCATTAAATACATTTTCTGGATAACTTAAGGCAATTGGGTCACGTCTTGAGCGGGATGAGTCTGTATCAGTTCAGTACTTAGAATAAAAATATAAATTTAAGGATCAAAACAAACATCTTGATTATTTATAAAAAAATCTTAGATTCAGCGTTCAACAAAATTTTGGTGGGTCCAATTTGCCCAATAATACATTTGAAATTTTTCAACTAATTTACATGAACCATAAATATTTAACTATAGAATCTATCAAAACATGACTTGTTACGGCTGTAATATGAAGAGTCCTACTGATAAAGCAATATTTAAGAAGAAGAAAAATTTTAGCGGAAGAAGTTAGTCAAAACAATACGCTTGCAGGAATAAAGTATAGATAGGTAAATACAATTATTACCGACTGCAAATCTTATCTCGAAAACTCACTGGTCGTAAAATATAAATAAGTATTTAATTGCTTTTTTATCGGGCTCTGGGGAAAAATGTTGTGGAATGCTAATAGTACCCTCAAACGGATTTGACGTGGTGAACCGCCGGCCTCGAAGATTAGGTATAAGGCAACGGAACTCTCTAGAGAAATAATAAAACCTTTTTATTCAGTGCGTTGTACTCGTACTTCTTTGATGAAAGGATAAGTATTCTGAGCGTAGAATTTATTGCGTTAAAGAGTTCTTTGTGTCTTGTAAGTTATATTAGAAAAAATGTGAATGATATAAAGATCAACAAAATTGTGTGGGAAAAATACATCAACAAGTATGTCGTGGCATGAAGTCATGTACAAGGTTCGTTGTTCGGGGCTATTTTATTTAGTACGAGTGGCCGATGTCTGCCACGGGTGGTTAGAAGCCACCGTATTTACAAGCTTTTATTTAGTTTCACCTGTCCCGTTGTCTGTCTGTAATCAAATCTTGCAACCTTAATTTGATCCACTTCCCGGTTTCCGATTGAGCTGAAATTTAGAATACATGTATAAATCGGATGACAATGTAATGTTATTGTGACATAGAGCCGATCTGATGATGGAGCTGTAAGGTGGCCATAGGAACTCCTTAATTAAATGATGCAACCCTATCGAGTTTGAGCTCATTAGATTCGTCTTGACAAGTACTTTGATACTATATGGTAACCAGGGTCTGATGATGGAGCCGGAAGGTGGCCATAGGAACTCCGTAATTAAACGATGCAACCCTATCGAGTTTGAGCTCATCGGATTAGTCTTGACGAGTACTTTGATACTATATGGTAACCAGGGTCTGATGTTGGAGTTGGAAGGTGGCCATAGGAACTCCGTAATTAAACGACGCAACCCCATCGAGTTTGGGCTCATTGGATTAGTCTTGACGAGTACTTTGATATTATATGGTAACCAGGGTCTGATGTTGGAGCCGGAAGGTGGCCATAGGAACTCCGTAATTAAACGACGCAACCCCATCGAGTTTGGGCTCATTGGATTAGTCTTGACGAGTACTTTGATATTATATGGTAACCAGGGTCTGATGATGGAGCCGGAAGGTGGCCATAGGAACTCCGTAATTAAACGACGCAACCCCATCGAGTTTGGTCTCGTTTGATTCGTCTTGACGAGTCTCTTGCTTTCGTCCCATATTAATTATATATGATTGATTGGATAGATGACCCAATGCCAAGGTGAGCACGTGCCGAGGGCTGAATGGTATGAGGGTGTATAAACATGTCTTGCCGCGAACGTTGCGCCTCAGGGTACCAGGGCGAACCCTGTTGAATTGTAGCCCTTATCCCTCTACAACGGACCTCTGGGGGGATGGGCCGTTATTTGTCCTATACTCGTGGGAATAACATGAAGAAAACAGAAACAACTACACAAAGAAAACGACATTTAGAGAAGGCGAAATTGAAGAGACAGGAGAAGAAGTAAATCTCGAATTAAAAATAGAGGTACTAAAAAGTTAAAAATAAAATTAAAGAAAAAAAAACCTTTTTAAAAACAAGCTTTTATTATTTGTTTATAAAATGAACTAAAAAGTTAAAAATAAATGAACTCTAAAAAGAAATATAACACTTTGTAACTTGATTGTAACCTTTAACGACAAATAAGCGTCTTCGTCTAGGACAGAATAATTCCATATTGTACAAATTTATTTAATTTCAACACTAAAACTTTTCACCATACATAATTATTCAATCTCGTCCCCCCTCTTTATCATAGTCCCCATTTATAAATAAAAGCGTGTTACATTGTGGAGGAATTGTTGAAAACGTTATGTTGTATTAAATGTAACACGCTTTTATTTATAAATGGGGACTATGATAAAGAGGGGGGACGAGATTGAATAATTATGTATGGTGAAAAGTTTTAGTGTTAAAATTAAATAAATTTGTACAATATGGAATTATTTTGTCCTAGACGAAGACGCTTATTTGTCGTTAAAGGTTACAATCAAGTTACAAAGTGTTATATTTCTTTTTAGAGTTCATTTATTTTTAACTTTTTAGTTCATTTTATAAACAAATAATAAAAGCTTGTTTTTAAAAAGGTTTTTTTTTCTTTAATTTTATTTTTGAACTATTCTTTCTAGAAGTGCCGCGGTGGCAAGTCGCAGCCGCTCAAGTTTTGAGTGGTGGGTAGTCACCCACAGAAATATGAATAAAGGTAGTCGCCACTTACTACATGTGCAGCGAACCCATACAAAATATCTGACAAGTGCTGTGGAATGGCTTAGTTTAATTTGTATCTATGTTCGTTTTCCTAGGTACTAATATAGTTTACCTACTTCTCTAAATTCATATGAATTTTGTAATTACTGGCGGGTTAACTTCATTACAACTATTCACATAGTCTCTATGCCGTCGTGATTTCTATGTCGCCGTTCCTATTAAGCGTTTTAACGTAAAAACAATATCAAAAATTCCAAAATATCCATTTAAAATACAAGTTCAAAGTTTCTGGTATTGACGAAAATCTATCCTACTTACTATCCATATAATATCAAACAAACTAAATTAAACGAAGGCGCAATTCCATTACTGTTAGTAAACATTAACGATCTCCGGAGCCCAGCATATCAGTAAAATGAATTCGCTTTTGAGCAAACGATTAGCGACTGCAATATAGACTAATTAAATAACGATATCATCTTATCTTCGGTTTGCACGGACCGTTTTGTGGCTACCGAGACCGCGATGCATCAAAGTGGGCGCATTCGCTACGCAGATCAAATTTATCACGCGAAACCGATGTTAAACACGATCGTTCCTTGTTCACGAATAACGCCTTTGACCGCCCGAATCGCCGTAGAGAATTGCACTTTCCAAACAATAGTGATTCGGTATTCGATGTAGGCAACACTTTGAAAAACACTGAAAGCTTCGAAACTCCAAGCGCTAAATTCCTTCTACGAGATCAAAATCCGTTCGGATACAATGACCTCTGTTTATGTTTAGTTCCACGTCCAATGTAAGTAGTTGGATAGTTTATTTGTTGTTTTATTACAGCGAGTATTCATTACCTTGTTCTGTTTTGAGGTTTCGATCTCTGTTCTTAGGCGATTAGTAAAGAAATAGGAAGATACAATGGAGAGGTTAAATGTCTTCCTTGATTAAAAAAAAATACGGACACTCAATTTAGGAAGCGTAAAAAATCGAGCCATTTCAGAAGACCGATAGTCACAATTATACTAGGCAAATCAAGGGGAAATAGGGAGAAATGCAAGACCGCGAAGCAACTGTGTGGTGGATTATTATTGTTATGATCTTTGTAGGTCATAAATCCTTCCACTATTAAATACTACACATTGTACTTGCGCGAGACAGAACGGCTTCAAAGATAGTTTGATTTGCAACTTATACTCTTTTTGGCGTGTTCTCTTACACACGCACGTTACAATTCACGCTTCAATATACCTAATGCGCGTTCGGACGCGCATTCCAGCGCACGCATTCGCTCTAGTGCGTCTTTTGCAGTTCGTGTGGACATGAGACGCGTTCGTACAGTCGCACGATGTGCGCGTGTACATATACAAACTCCTATACGAGTCCTGTAAAACGACTAAAAATTACAAATTACATTCGTAACAAAATAAGAGGTCGAAGCAATAGACTTCATATAAAAATGATTATAAAGAATGTAACTAGTTTCTAATTAGCTATGTAGAAATACTTTAGTCAATAGAAAATAACTATGACTGTGATATTCAGACAAAACGTGATTTTCATCGCGTCATATAAAAATGCCAATCACTTTTACACTCCTAAACTCAGTGTTGAAGAAATTAATACTAGAATATGTATTAGTGACGTACGTATCAGATTGAAGTTTTGAGAGATAATGGGTGAGTTATATTTTAAAGCACAGTGAAAATTGTACATAGTAATAAAATATTTCTGACATAATTATGTCCTACTATCAGCCGGCCACCTACGCCGCATTTATATTCTGATTTTTTTATTTAAAAAAAGAATCAAAAACACAGTAAATAAATTGTTGCTGTGTCTTAAACATCTCGTGTACAATTCTTATTTTAATGAGCCACTTTATAAATACCTTTTTTTTAGCAAAACTTTCAAAAATTTTTAAATATTTTTCAAATTATAAATGCCAATAGTGTTCATTTTCGTGATCTTGTATCATAACATTAACTTGTTTAATTTCATTCTGACATCTACGCTTAAAATAAGTTACACACTTATTCGCCTCGCCATTAAGAAACTCATTTTAAAAAAAAAACCTTTGTGTTTTTACTACCACTGTTCAAAAACACATTTTAAATATTAATTTTCATGAATTGTATTTGTAAATGCACAAAATCATGGCGCTTAGTTGACTCATGTCATATTCGAAATTTCGCTTTAATTTTTCAGACGGACTTTAGAGGAGTCGGACAAGATTCGACAAGAAGCTGCTTCGGACATCCATCAAGCGGGACTGAAGACTGAAGTCTCAAAGTCTTTAAAGCCTGTACCAGTCACTTCGACGGGCGTCATTGGATGGTTATCATCTAAGTTAGTGACCAGTTTCCTCTGATTACCGTTTCAGTAGTCTAGAATGGGTCTTTTGAAGTTTTAGAAACCCCAGCCCTCTTAAAAAAAAAATCACATCAAATTAAATTTAGACGAATAACTAGGTCGGTAGGACTACTGATTAAAAGGGAACATACCTACCTACTGAATGTTTTAAGACAATCAATTTTATAAGTCAAAAAACTTTTTTTGCTCAACTCGTCATCACCGTACAGTTGACGAGATTACTAAGATGGTGTCTGCGTCAATGAGGAGTTGGTTCAAGTCTGGCTTAAACTTTATGGTAGGTAACTTATCATATGAGCATATTTTATGACACATCTTAGTTAGAACATTGTCTGTGATATATTTTTGTTCGTTAAGTTTAAAGTTTGGATATTATTTCTAAAGCTCAAGTTTTTAGACGATGCAAACCCTAAGTTTCTAGTCGGACATGCTTTTGCCACCTGAAATGCCACCTAAAAACATTGTTAATTTAAAGGTACAAACTGATATTTATAATATATAACTGATATTTATAATATCAAGTTCCCATTTTGAAGCACCCACATTCAAGTCTTTAGAGGATTTATAAATGATGAAAGTTTACATAAGGGTTCTTTTTCAACATACCTGAAAGACTTTGATTAAAAACTCCGTCGGTGGTATGTAAACACGCTCCACATCTAGTCAATGAAAGGACATTATACATCCTGGACTTTTAGATCCCGGATAAAGCTCTTCTTCAGATTTAAAAAAATAGAATGTGTAATAGTGGAATCAACAAGAAACTGTTTTTATATATTCGTGTCGACAAAAATTAAAATGAAAATTGCGATGTGACTCACATTCGGAAATATTTTTTTTAGGCAAACAGATGCTTAGCTCTTCCAAACAAAAAAGTCTTGTTTTGTCGTAAAAGACATTATGTTCAGAATTTTTCAGCCAGTACACAGATAACATTATTTTCCAACGAATGAATCTTGAGTGTTACATAATTAAAGCACTTAATCAGTTAAATATTAAGTTGTGTTTATATAAACACTAGCTAAACCATTTTTTTTTACTGAAACTCAAATAATTTGCTTTTCAGACCGGATTGCCAGTTGGAAATTTACACGTCGTGGCTTTCGAAAATACCTGTACGACTGCCTGACACTTGGGATGATAAGGACTACGTAGGCCCAAAGCAATAAGGGTATAAAACCAAAGAAGCAAAATATAAAAAATATCTTATAATCGGTATATAAAAAACAGTAATTAGTCATTGTATATCGGCGATATTCGTTCATGAAATGAAGATTTACCTAAGATATTGTTTTTATTTTAAGGAAAGCAAACAAACACCTGTGTCAAGGGAACCAACGTTTCAGTAGTTTGTGACTAGAAAGCCCTGAGTTGGGCTTGATTGAGATTCAGTCTTGTTTTCAATTAACGGCTATTCCATCCGGGAATGACGTCCTTGGTAATGGTTATTCTTTTTTTGGTAAAGGTTATTATTCTCAGGATTACAATTTTAAAGTGCAAGGATATATGTCAGATCAGATTTTCGTGGAAACCGAGGTCCCGCTGCCATAGGGACTAGACCTACAGAAAGCAGTAACCAGATTTTTTTTATGACTTCTCCCGTTTTTTGTATTTTGTTCGATTGAAAGAAAATATGGTTAAACGCGAGTCGGACTGTGATTTGCGCACGAGGACGCCGTATCAACCTATTAACAAATATTATAAATGTTTGGTCCCCATCAAAGTTCTAGTTGACTCTCGTTGTCAACTTCAGTCTCGACCGAAAATAAAAATCCCGTAACGGTCGAAGCTTATTCGGTAATAACAATCATCCCGACACCATTGGTAGACTATGATTCAAATGGTTTGGGACTCAACACATAGCCCATCAAACATTAAAATATCAGCTTAAATTATATTTTAAGTATAAGGATCATTAACTAAAAATACACAAGAGATGTAGTTTAAAATGAAAAATTATTAAGTTTAATTTACTTTTTTAATAAATGCATATGATAATTTGAGCACATCTTTCTTATTCGGAGCCACAAACAGTCACTCGTTCGCATGTAAATTCAGTTTAATACGAAATTGTAAATTCACACATCGGTATGTTTCGTGACAACAGTTAAAATCGCAGGCAATTTGTCACTAACACTTAACCAACTTATTAGCCATCCTACCAAAGGTAATTGCTGCACAATAGGGAGTATGCGTGTATTTTTTTTATATTTTTATAATATTACTTACATCGATACATTATTGTAAAAAAATATAAAGTGCTAAAAAAAGTAAAATAAAAGGGGGAAAAAAATAATTAAAATAATGAACAAATGTTGGCACTTTAAAACGCCCGCTATCTGGGCGTCCTTTGGCGTGACGTCATAGTCCACATTTGTCAAACTATCAGTGACAGTAAATAGAAGAACTGTGCTCTGTAATTTGTTTTAACGAGTATTTTAGCATGGATTGGCATGGATCAACAAAAGAAACCGACGTACAAGTATTGTATTGTACCAAAATGCAAAAATACAACAAAGAATGCACCCGATTAAGTGTTTTTTCTTGACCCGAGAGGTAAGAAAAAAGTGGTGTAAAATCATGTAAAGAGACATGGTATCTCCATCAACTCATTTATATTGTTGTGAAGATCACTTTAACGTAAGTATTTATGACGCTTATAAACAACATTAACTAGTATTTTGTTTCTGTGATGCATTTAACATTTGTTAACCCAACTTCCTTATTAAGTGGTTAAAGTTTTGTGAGATGAGAGGTTACCCCTGAATGAAAATAAACCAGTTACTCGTACTGACCCATCAAATAATCTACATTTATTTTTAATCCACATTTCATTTCATGTTTTAATTTATTATGTTTTTTTTTGCAGGTAGAAGAGGATACAGATAACTAAATGGAGTACAAAATCATGACTTTACAAGAAAATCAGAAAACTATATTACGATTAAAGAAAGGTATTATTCCTCACAAATTTCAGTATCAAAAGGTTTCTTGAAGAGAAAACGACCTCCTTCTGTTTCCAAGTCTACCTCCAGTACAAAAGATGATGTAAAAGAGTTAAAAAGAATAGCAGCATTAAGGATTTATTAAAAGAATGAGTTATTAATCGATTAAGAGAATTTCACATGAGAGAAGGATGTTTTAATAAAAAAATAGATTTATTTAATTTTGGTTTTTATTTCAGTTTGTCCTATTTAAATAAGACAGGAAAAATTCCCTCACACCAAAATAATGTACATTTTTCTATATGTTTTTACAAAGCTCCTTGTCATAGTCTACTTCTATTATATAAACTTTCTTCGATTCTTCAAAATCACTTTGTGCTACACAAAATAATGCTTTAGTTTTATGGGAAAAATGCATCTGTAACTGAACCTGTGCCATGAATTTTGCTGCTATTGTGTTATTTTCCAATATATGTCTCATAGATTTCTCTGATGAAGAACATTTAATAATCATAATGTAGTGTAGAATGGAATGTAGTGGATCCAATGTAATTCCACATTTGTTTATCTTTATATTTTTCCAACTCTGACTTGACTTCACTTTCTAACAGTCTTCCTCTTTTCATGGCATCTGTGTCTTTTAGTTTTGATGCTCTCGTGATGGCTTCGGTTAAAACTCCACCCATTACCTTGCAGTGCGCAGCCTCATATGCTTTTGATGCAGTGATCCGTGCATAGCGCAACTCGTACCATATGTACATCCTGAAAAATAAAAATACTGTCAATAAATCATCACAGTCAAATAAAAATAAACGATAAGACTAATAAAATTTACCTAATCTTAAAAATTGAGAGTAAAAACTATTTACCTTTATGAGCTGTACAGTCTTCACATAGCACAGACAAGACAGTTTCTTCGGCCTCATTACAGGTAACATATCTGGCGGACGTTGTGTTCAGGGGTTACTCGAGCTTTCACAATACATATACCGCCCTCTCGTTGAACTTGAACATATCCAACTGCTGAATCACCATATGATTCTCGTCCAGATCTACAAAAAAAAAACATAAATGTTAATACAGTGGGAAAGGATTATTAGAGATTATTTCACGGTGGTCACGGTTTATATCCTATAAAGTAATTCGCGAATATGATCAATGTTTAGATTGCTCGCAGCTTGACTGCATTCAATTTCAATGTAGTATATAAACTTTCGATATGTTCCCTTATTTGCATTTTAGGTTATGTTTTCGGTAAAAGTATAAATTGTTACAGAAAAGGCGTACTTACAAGATCGAATAAACATTAAATAAATCAAATATATATTTACCTTGCAGCTTTCACTCCTTTTATTTCAGCAGACGTAAAATCGGGATTAGACGCGAAAAATGTTGACATCATGAACACATCAATTTTGGGGAGATTATCTGATTGTTCCTTATCAAAACCGCTATCAGTCATTTTCCTTCGAGTTTTTCTTACAACACAATGTAATATAACTTTGAAATATGTCTTTAAATCACAATAATCTTAATTAAATAACAAAAACACGACAAATTCTCATACAGTTGACAATGTAATACTAGACTGTTACGTCACTTTCAATCTGACCAATAGCGACGCGTTTCAATTACTTTGAATTTCCCGCTCGTTTTTTGTACTTTTATTAATTATTTTAGTAATTAAAACGATAATTAAGCGGAAAAAAAATTATGTAAGCGTGATTCTATAGCAACAAAGTTTATAAAAAATATATATTTACCCCTATTTAAATCACACGCATACTCCCTATTAGCAAATGTTAGGTTTTATTGTTCCCCGGGGAAGTGGTTTGTTTTATTCAATGGAAAATAACCTTTCGTGCATAGATTTCGCAGAATTTAAATTGCAAATGTTTACGAGTTTTGTTTTTTAGCGTTACATACCGAAGTTTCTATTTGTGATGTCAAAATGTAACGACCGCCTGTTTCGTTACGTAGTGGTTAAGACATCGTTTCGTTTTATGCGTCCGACTATCGGCGAATGAATAAAATTTTAAGGTGTAAAAAGAAAGCAGTGAAAATGCTGTGCTATGGAAGATGCGGATAAGTGGGTCAGCGTACCTGGCGTTAAATAAATTTCGAACTGCTCTAACTTCAGATGAGAACCTACACTGAACCTAAAATAACTCGCAGTACCTAAATGAATGTTGAATAGATGATGGCACAAACCTTTAGTGCGCGAGTCCGACTCACACTTGGCCGGTTTTTACTAAAACATTGTTTGTTGACTGAGCATCAAAAGTAACTATCATCATGTCGCTATGTAAACGCGGCTTATCTCTGAAGCTGTTGATCGAAAGCAAAGAAATAGATTATTACAGTCCCGTTCTACTGATTTTTATGTTAATTAAGGCTCTTTAATTTCGAAGAAAGGTATCGTTCCTAATCAGAAGTCAGATATTGGTATCATATGACACTATAGTCTAGTCATGCGGAAATCGATTGACACCGTTCACACAGCATTCACTCATTGCAATGAGGAGATTTGTTCCTTTTTTCACAAGCGATAGAAACGATTACGTTAAAAATGTCTTATGTTGTGTCTCTGTTCAATCGTTCATATAGAAAGAGACAAAGCATACCTCGACAGACCCTAACTAAATTCACAAAAGATCGGAAGTTGGTCAAATTCGGAAACTATTCCTTGTCTCTTTCTTATCTTAAACGATTAGACAGAGACAAAAACTTTCCATGTTGGAATTTAGTTTGTGAAGGGACTGCACCCACTATTAAGGCGACAACACGGCAACCGATTTTAAATTATGGAGCAGGATGTGATCAGTAATTAATGTACCTTAAGTTATTAATTTAAATTTCTAATGTTAATTGTTTTAGCATACCGGGGCTTGCGCTAAACTAATACTTTCAAAGAAATACTTGACAGCTAACAGTTTCGCATAAACTTATCTTGCAAGTAAAGCTGCTCGGTTACTTACTCAGAAAATGTTTTTGGCAGTTTTATAACACAGGTTGCATCGTGCATGATGCAGATTATAAAACGTTGTGTGCAGCATAAACTCTGATGCACATCTTTCGTATTTCACTAGTGTACTAATAATTATTTATGAGTCCCAGAAGAATGGGAATCTCCTAGCTTGTTGTTAGGCAATTACAGAAAAATCGCATTAAATATTTTGAGGAGATTTCTCTGCAGGATACCGAAAAAAGGCGATTGCCGCTCTAGGCAGATTTGCTGAGATAAGCAACATTAAGAATTTAGGACCGTGCCCAGGAAATGTGTATTCCAGGGCCTCCCAAACATATTCCTTGACCATCCGGAGAAAGGTACAGGGTCGCGAATTGCAAAGTGGCAATACGATGTTGCTGTGGTGATGGTTCTGACTGAGTCGTGTTTCCCGTAGCATCACTCTTAAGGCGATGAGGTCCAATGTTTCGATGAAGAAGATCTCCTGAAGATGCACTCATTCGATTTCCAGTGCACATTCTAGGTCTAATAAAAATTATCTGCCCAACCAAACATTTATATCTCCCATCATTCGCTCAGATTTTTTTTGCAAGAGCAACGTACTACAGCAGGAATCGTATTATTAGATTTTTCACTAAACTACATATGCAAATCCATAGCAGATTACGGGTTTATTAATTGTTCCATTTATATCACTCTGCCAGCTATTTATAATAATTTATATAAAATAGATAAAATCTTTTGTTAAAGTAAAGCTCTCATTTTGGTGGGTAATTTATTTTTAAAACAGCGGAGCCCCACACACGCAATCGCTACACTGTAAAAGTACGGTTAGCAAAGGATTTTTTCTCCGAAAAATAAGGCTTCCCAATCTTAATTTTACTCAGACGATCTTGGTACATAATTTGCGACGCCTACTCTTGTTAGAACCCCATTAATTAACAAGTTTTCAGCAAATCTTGAAATAATAACACAGGAAGTCAGTCTACATTGATGTCCTGACGACGCCTTGTCGCGATGCCCCAAGGCGATGGGCTGCAGAGATAGGGAAATACTGGTGTTAACGATACTAGCAGATCAAGACTCACCTTTTCAACGAGGTATGTTTCGTTCCGTTGCCTAGTAACTTGTGCTTGGGTTTGTCAAGCGCGCCGGTGGGTGTGGATGAGGATATCGTCAGGTCACTGGCGAACGAGCTGGTAGACGACTCCTTGGAGATGTTAGTCCGCGGCTTCCTGACGGCGGACTCAGGGCTGCCCGGGCTTCCGACCAGTTCCAACGCCAGCCGCCCCTTGCCGGGCACTGGCGGCGGCTTCTCTTCAACAGGCACCATGTACGATAGCATGGCTGCCCACTGCTCTTTGTATAATGGTTCACAGCCCTCTGCTCGCGCTTGTGAAAATATATTCGAACTGGATGTCGTCCATTTTCTAAAATTCGTAAATATGCCTCCTCTCTCTCTAAGTCTGCTCTTCACTTGCCTTTCTGAAGAGCCCTGAAACATGACAAAGATAGTTTAGCATGTGGTTTCTTATTAAGCGTTTAAAAAGTAAATATAATTATGTTTAGATTCAAATGTTTGGTATTTTTAGTGAATTGTTTGGGTTTGTCATCACTAAGGCTCTTAGCACACAGGTCGTATTGTTAAAACGCGTACGGGACCTGCAGGTGTCTACAAATTAACCTATGACGATTCGCTGCATCACAGCTACGTGCGGACTTTTTACTCGCTCATATTGCACTCGTTTGTGCTCTTTTCAGGTTTAGTCTTTTTATTTTCTATTAAGGACAAATTATGGGTCAGAATGTTTTGAAATTATAATGTACGAAATGTTAACTAATGCCCTGTTCCAATATTTAAAAACGACCTGTTCTAGTTACGTATATTAATAAACTATACGAGCCGTAAGCTAAAAACAATCTACGAACAACTGATGATAGCTATTTGGAACTTTATTATTTATCGACTCGTATTAGGTTGGAGAAAAACGGACAGTAATTTTTGACACATTTCGAATCGTAATATATTGGAACCTGGCATAAGATATTTACAAAAGATCCGTTATTAATAGACATTATTTTCATTATATCGCACCCCCGGTGCGACACTGTCACTTTAGCAAAAAATGAGTTAAATATCTGAAAATGATCCTAAAGAACCCTATTACTTGGTGCGATAACTTAACTTGTGTAGTACACATAGTTCCCGTATGAGGACGTGAGTGTCATTGCGACACCACACCTACAGTTATAATTTTTCGTTAGAGCCACAACGTCACTTTTGAGGGGGTTGGAAGGCTTAAACAAAGATATAGTATATTTACTACAACATAAAATGATTAGTATTTATCAAAAAGTAAAGTTAAATTTTGCCGTTGAATTTTAGGTTTTCATCTCATCTATATATATTCTTATGATTTAAGAGAACTTTAGAGAAGTGTCAAAGTTTTAAATGCTTCTCCTGTAAAACTACATTTTGCATAATAGTTAGGGAGGCGAATAGGGGAATTTTCGGTAATACTCGAGCGTGGCAGTTTAAGATATGAGAGATACCTTAGACCTAATAGAACAACCTTGTAAAGTATTTAGCTCTGTATGTAGTGACGCGCGCCTAGGATAGACGATCAGATTAGTAAAAAAAACCGATAGTCTGAAATACTCGAGCGCGTCAGATTAAGATATTGGAGGTTGATTTTAGTGTTTTAAGACTAAATTTAACTAATCTGACGATAAGTCCTTGACGCCGCCGAGTTATAGGGTCGCGAACATGTAAAAAAAAACGTTTATCCGGCATTATCGAGCGCGATTTTATTTTTATTTTGAAGAATATAATCTAAAACTTACTTAAAATACAAAATCTGCCGGTTTCCGCATCACCGGAAGGGCGGAGGAGCCATTTCGACAGCCGAAAAACGCGTTGCGGCATAGAAGCGAACGATACATTTTACAAAAAAGAAGTTTAAATAAACAAAAAAAAAGTTTAAATAAACGGTAATTTTATTTTACACAAAAAAGTCTCTTTAAATTTTGTCCAAAGTAGAAACTTTTTGACTTGAAGCATCATAAAAACTCAAACTCCCGGTTTTTTGAGTATAGCTTGAAAACTGAGGGTGTTAAAAAAATTGATATGAAAGAACGATGATTAAATTATGTGGCTTTTATTATATCTAAAATAATTTCTTAAGTTTCTCGACAATTTTCGTGGACTCGGAAAAAGTTACGCGTATCTGTATACAAAAGTATTATTAACATGTACAGTTTCATGTATGTATATTACTCAATAGCCTGTTGATCCTCAAATAGTTTTTTGGACGTACCGTAAGCAAAATGAATAATAACATTACAATTATGATACAATTTTTATATCATTTAATTATTTTATACAATAAATAATACAATTCGTACTACATTTCATCTACATTTACGTTGGTTGTATCTATCGCTTTATTGTCATTCTTAAATACCCCGTTTTATCCAAGGAGAAAGAATGAAAAAAAACCTCGCCTCCCTAACTATAAGTGACAGTATGGCACTGGGGGTGCGTATTATACGTAGCCAGGCACTGACTCTTTAGGACCAAATAAGGACGTTCACAGCCCTCTGCTCGCGCTTGTGAAAATATATTCGAACTGGATGTCGTCCATTTTCTAAAATTCGTAAATATGCCTCTTCTCTCTCTCTGAGTCTGCTCTTCACTCGCGTTTCTGAAGAGACCTGAAACATGACAAAGATAGTTTAGCATGTGGTTTCTTATTAAGCGTTTAAAAAGTAAATACAATTATGTTTAGATTCAAATGTTTGGTATTTTTAGTGAATTGTTTGGGTTTGTCATCACTAAGGCTCTTAGCACACAGGTCGTATTGTTAGAATGCCGTACGCATTCTGGTGGACCTGCAGTGGTCTACAAATTAACTTATGACGATTTGATGCATCACAGCTACGTGTGCGGACTTTTTACTTGCTCATATTGCACTCGTTGTACGCGCGTATTACGATACGCTTACGCTATGACTCCGCGTCCGATCGGGCTAACCTGCATTCTACGAATGTATTATTTCAGCCAGTGCCCATTTGTTAAGACCTTCGGCCTGATAAAGGACTTTCGGGCCTTAGGCCTGCTGTATGACATTATAAATAGGTTGACAGTTAAGTAAAAGGTAGTATTGCATGATATTATCTACGGTTATAAAGACTTCTTATACATGTTATTGGAGGTGATTGCAGACTGTTTTCTTATTTAACACCAGTATGTTTGTTCAAATTAAAACAATGAAACGACTTTCTGTTAATCACAATCGAATAAATATATTCGTTCTTATTTATATTTATTTATAATACGTGGTTTAAGTATGTACCAATACTATGTGTTATACATAATATGACACAAAGGTGTCTTCCCGCTGTTTGGCCCTATGTGTGCTTAGATCATTAAAATTAAGTATGTAACTGATTTTGATGCAGTTTTTTTAGGTGATTCAAAAGAAGGTTTACATGTATAATACAAACATATATTATTACCTCTATAGTACAGAAAAGCCGAAAAAGCTTAGTATCGTTTCGAGTAACTCGCACGAGGCCGGGGCATGTCGCTAGTTATAAAATAAAGTAAAATAAAATTCAAGTTTTGTTACAATAACATTAATATAATTAGAATATGACCGAGCGACCTGGTTTGAATATCCAATATCAAAGAATTAGTTCACGGTGAGATATAAATAAAATTCATTAGAGACGCAAATAATTTGACCGTCTTGCAACGTCGATCGCAAAAGAAGCACAGATCCGCATGATTGACAACCTAATTCATGGAGGCCGATGAACTAATTTCAGGGCAGAATCGGGTCTAGAGTAAGTTATAAACGTGGACAAGTTGATTGAAACGGGCGTACCCAGGGGTTGCTGGGAGGGGTGGCTACCTCCTTCTCTCTCTCATCGTTTCCTACTATTAGTTACTTTTGACAATGACAGTTAAGAAAAAAACGTCCTTTGCTTTAAAAATTTTCAAAATAACACATTACTAGAAAACGCTGCAAGTGAAAATACTATATAAGTAAACTTGCCGTTGACCGTCACTTCGCCCGCTTTATTTCGGGACTAGCGGTCCCGGCGAACTTCGTTTCGCCTTAGAGGATTTTCCCGCGCATTCGACGAAAGACATTTTAAGACTCATTTTTCTACACCTTCGGTTACATTGTTCAAATTTTACCAAGGATCCCTAATTTTGTAGCCTATATCAAATTGGAAGAATGTAGCATTATATTGGTGAAACAATTTTTTAAATCGGCCCAGTACTTTTTGAGCCTATTTATTACAAACATACAAAAATAGGTACACATCTTTCCTCTTTATAATATTAGTATGATGAAAAGTATCCTATTATGTAAATCTAGTATGTATCTTTATTCTTCATTTTGGGGATATTATCAAAAAACGTGCCTATTAATTTCAAAGGTCGGTAATTGCTTTGGCTTGGTGGATATCAATGGGCGGCGGCACGTCCTCCCTACTAAAGACATACAATATACGCAAAAATTAATACCGAAATACTGTCTCGTGCCCCCTACCATAAGTTTCACTATCGCACGGAGATGCCGTACTGGCCGATAAAATCCATTGTGACGAGACGCGTAATAAATCAGAATCGGCGCGTGACCTTGGCGGCGGTATACCTTCACCTTAAAATTATTTACGGATCTCCAAACGATTTACCACGTGTTTGAACGAGACTGAAACGTCATAATGGGTCGCCGTATCGGAAACCAAATTGAGTTGTACCTAATTACTTGACAGCATGTAACAAGGCAAGGCTTTGTGCTCTTTTCAGGTTTAGTCTTTTTATTTTCTATTAAGGACAAATCATAGGTCAGAATGTTTTGAAATTATAATGTACGAAATGTTAACTAAGGCCCGGTTCCAATATTTGAAGAACGACCTGTTCTAGTTAGGGATAGTAATAAACTATACGAGGCGTAAGAAAAAACGATCTACGGATGACTGATGATAGCCGTTTGGAACTGTATTATTTAACGACTCGTATTAGGTTGGAGAAAAACGGATAGTAATTGTTAACACATTTCGAATCGTAATATATTGTAACCGGGCATAAGATATTTACAAAAGGTCCGTTATTAATAGACGTTATTTTCATTATATTATACGTAGCCAGGCACTGACTCTTTAGGACAAAATAAGTAAGTTCCCCATTTTGACGACCTCGGTGGCTTTGGCTAAGGTTAGGCTTACCAAAGCGCGAAAGGTCCCGGGATCTATTCCCGTCTATTATTATCTATTCGGGTCTATTTGGAAAACTAACTTTTCTACCCACGACTTTTCTAACTGGGGGCTTTCTCCCAGTACACCCACACCCTTGGGTGTGCTGGGAGGAAGCCCCCAGTTAGTATCCGTCGTCTGGTGCTCATAGTACAAGGGAAAACCTTAGTTTGAGACCAGGTGATTGGTGTGATAGACTGGCGCATTTATTATTATTTATTATTACCTCTCGTAAAAAGAAACATTGATAAAACATTTTAAGAAATATAATTATTTGAGATGCTCACCATCTCTTCATATCACGGGCAGAATTCTGAATTTAGAAAACGATTTTCCATCTCAACTTTAAGGGCTTATTTTATAAAAGCAACTAAGTAATTATAAATGTTACTTTTTAACCATTAATAATGGTTTCAATGTACATTTCTTTTAGAAACAATACCTACACCAAATCAGACAGTGGAACCTTGCCCATAAGGATCAAGATACTCTCAAGTATAATTGTTGATATTGTGTTCTGTTTCCACTAGATGAGTGGGAGTGATCTTTTGTTTTGTTATTTTCCCCAATACCTACATAAGTAAACCAACAAAATTCAAAGGACTGATTTATTTATATTCCGTACTATTAATAGCCAAACGTAATAAAGGCACGACTCGTAAACACAAATTTATTATTTTATCTTTCCGCACACGAATTTCAATTGTGTATCTGTAATTAAACACTAAAAACTCCCAACTGGGAACACCGGACGCATCACTAACCAATTGCAAGTTATCAAAAGGAGATAAGTGCAATTTAGATCCTTCCTTTCAATTGGATAACCGTGGAATCTCATGAAACCATAAACCTAGTTACTCATGCAATCTTACCAAAGTAATGGCCCTGTTATAACGATACTCGGAACTATTCTGAAATACCTCTTTATATTGTAGGTACTACAATCTAATCAAACCGTATTGTTAACCTGGCACTTTTTAGTACAATTGGTGCAATATTTGAGTTACCAAATTTAAAATCTCTATAAATAAAGGCATAAAGCCCGTAAATTTATTGAACTAATGACCTACGATCCATAAATTACTAGCAAATGTATACCTACGTTTGTATCAATATTTTCGAATGTTGTCTCAGTAACAAAAAAACAATAGTTTTTCTTATTAGCCCGTCATTTTGAGTTTCAAACTATAATGAAAACGTATATTTTTACTTCAACAAATGAATAAAAATTGAAGATGACACAGCGCATCAAAGTTCAGTACAGAGAGGCTTGCTTGTGGAAGGGTAAGTATACGTAACAACTGAATAAATATCTGTACGTATAAAACTTAAAGTCGCGCTAAATTTTAGCGCAACTTACTTAGTTAATTTCACTTTGCACTTAGCTAATTTCAGTTTACATGATAAACGAAAACACATGTGTCGTAAATTTTTTGGTAATCTACTAATCTCTAAAGATTGACCAATTAAAATTCCTATTTATTATCTTATTCTATAAAAAAGGGTTTCATGAATCTCTATTGTTTTTATTAGTGTAAAAGCTTTTTCCACTGGTTGTCAGATCCGTTTCTTGGGAAAGGTAAAATTATATATATCAAATATTATTAAAAAATATTTTAGAATTTAGAAATATCGTTTGAATCATTTATTAATAATTTCTTTTTCTTATGTTTTACTACTTTTTATTCTTATTACGTTCCATTAAGTTACATTTGGGATAAATATGTCCTAATTACGCACTGACCGTCTTAAAGAAACCAAACTGTTATATCAGATAAATTTTATTGTTTTAAGCATTTTAAAATAACCTTTATCATCTAATCACATTGCATAACTAATATTATTTAGCCATTAACTGTCACTTTTATTATCTTTGGACACGCATTTGGCTGATTTTCAGTACAAGGCTGTGTTTTATTTAATACATACGAGGATATCGATATCACAAACACAAAAAAAAATGATTTCGTCCAAATCAGACAACATAGCATGCCTATATATTAATTTTAAAATAATTGTGTAAGAATATTTTACATAAGCAAAGTTTAATTTCAGTTTTAATAAAAGTAAAGCGCTAAGCACTAAATACCAGCACGTACGAGTATTTGTGCGTTGTTCTCGCGCTGCTATTCCCAGATGGATTTACTCATTCCGAGTTATCAAACACACGACGCGGACGAGCGATTCAGATTCCGCCCTTGATCTTGAATGAGCGGGAATCTCGAGAGATTATCTGTCTTGTTTTCTTTTTTATTTTTAGTCTTTATAACGCCACAGATTAGGAGCGCCCGTAACTATTTAATTCAAACATAGACGAACCTAAGTTAAATCCTCCGGCTGTAGCTTCAATTTTGGTTTGTATTCATTTTGACGATGCATAAGTGTTACTTGTAACCAACATGAATAAATGAATTGATTATGATTATGATTATGATTATGATTTGAATGTTTAACAGCAAATATGACCTCCGTAGCCGAGAGGCGAGCGGGCCTGACTTTGGCGAGCGCCATCTCTGAGGTTCCGGGTTCGATCCCCGGTCGGGTCAATATGGAAAACGAACTTTTCCATATTGTCTCGGGTCTGGGTGTTGTGGTACTGTCGTTGTTTCTGATTTCTGTAACACAAGTGCTCAAGCTACTTACCACAGAATCAAAGCAATGTATGTGATGTTGTCTAATATTTATTTATTTATTTATTTATATTATTATTTAAATATACTTCTCCAGCGAAATCCATCTCGACTAACAATGGTTATTTATTGATTTTAAATTTTACGATGAGTGTTCGGTACACTCTAGCTGTCCACCGATTCTATTGACCTGTCATATATATCCTGAAGTTAACCTTATGTAGGAACGTACTCTGGATCACAATAAAAACCCCCGCCTGAGAAGTATGCCGGGGTTTACGATATTTCACTGTAGTTTTTTAATTATCTGTCAGTTTAGTGCTTAGCGATTGTCGTACCACCTATTTTGTTCGATTTTTTTAAGCATAGATATAAAAGTTTTTTGCACTACGGACAAATATTTCAAAACAAAAATCAAAGCTAGGTTAATTGCTTAAGACGTTTTCCAGTTTTATTTTCTTTCCAAATTTATTATTTAAAGTATCTTCAATGAATTCCCACGAAAAAAAATATTACAAAAAAACCGACCAAGGTGGTCCATGTCGGGTATAATAATAATAAATAAGATGTAAACATCCCTACTAATATTATAAATGCGAAAGTAACTCTGTCTGTCTGTCTGTCTGTTACGCTTTCCTTCTTAAACCTCTCAACCGATTTTTATGAAATTTTGGTACAGGTATACGTTGAATCTCAAGAACGGACATAGGCTACTTTTTATTAGAAAATAAGGGGGGGGGGGGGTAATACCACCTTTGAAAGTTTATATATATGAAGTTAGAGATATGAAATTTGGCACAAATATAGCTCGAAATTTGGATTAAAATATAGACTTCTTTAAAAAAAACACGGCTAGTTAATCTAGAAAGTCAAACGTTGGTGTATACTAAACCTATAATGAGAGAGCTTCGTAAAACAAATTCTTATCTATCTGATTTGTATACTTCAAATTGATATGTAGCCAATCATGGTGACGTTTTAATGATTACAGCATGCAGCGGACACGTACTATTGCTCTCACGACGAGATTGTTCCACATCTGCCCAAGGTCAAAGAGTAATTGCTCAGTGGTTATGCAACGATAATAAACGCATCAATCAAAATATACCTACATCTACCTGGTTCTATATCAATAACCAATAAAATATAAAACCCATATGAATCATCACTGGGGCACAAAGTGTCTCTATTACCAATTCAGAACCTCTGTATATAGAAAATATCGATAAGAAACTCAGTAGATATGTATCTAATAGTAGCAGTATCTTACTTAATTATATCCGTAATTTATATAGTACGAGTAGTAAGTATAAGTAATATTACATAGTTATATTGTGAAGAGAGAAAAGGAAATTAAGTACAGTAATTCTGTAGTATCAATAGACGTAAGCTGGAAAGAAGACCAGTCCCCAAAGGTGGCACCTGTTCACAAGCATGACGTATGTGCCAGCGATCAGTTCACTCAACCATATATGGACCGTTAAGGGAATGTAACGACCTAAATATGTATATGCAGTTGCATTTGATAGAAAAGATGAATATTGTAACCAAGTACTTCTGACCGTCCAGCCAGCGACGTTATTAGACAATAGCTACCTCTACCTCTGCCATTCCCTTAGTCAGAGATTTTCGGGTATCAGTTGGCAGCGCGTTCCAAAGCCGGATGGTGAAATGCTTTGAGAAGAAGTCACTATGATGTCAAAGAATGCTTAAGGTTAGTACGGATGAGAAAATAGTATGGAATTCAATGGAGCGACGCAGCGGATTGTTGCTGAACTACTGACAATGCCACACAAAACTAGCATTCACACACCTTTATTTTACGAAGTATAGTAGGTATATTAAATTTTCTACTCGATACCATTTTGTTCGTGCTCAGGGACCCTTAGGCACATACGGAAACCATGTTTGGTCGATTTCAAGACATTATGGTAAACTATTAAGGTTCCCCTAGTTTCGGCAATGAGATAGTTCAATCAGTAAAACCTTAATTTAAAGTAAAAGCTTATCTCTTAGCTCCCTTATATTTTTCCATTCCAACTTTTCTTATCTACTTTTTTCGTATGCCAGTGTTATGAACGTGTTTTTTTTTAATAATTGACCATTTCCAGAACTATCTTTAGTAGATATGACACATTCTTAGATAAGCAGGTATGTAATAATATGAATACCAAGCAGATAACAAAATGAGAATATTAACAAATAAAATAAAGCATACCTATACGTTTGTCTCTATTACATATGGATATCCACAGCAGCAGTTTCCAATATAACTTCTACGCGTCCTGAAAGGAAATTAAGATGGCATCATATATTTGATAAGTTTAAAACCACAGTTTGCAAAAAAAACATAAATGCAAACAAAAAGTCTTATCCTTCCTACTGAAATATACTACTAAATGCAATAAACGTAAAGGTTTCTATGTACTGATATGTGTAATAAACTTTCGCGGGAAAACTACTAATCCGGTAAAAATTACTATCCGTTTTTCTCCAATCAACTACGATTCGTTAATACCGTTCCATAATTTACTTTACATATCAGCTGTCATCAGTCGTCTGTCGGTCGATTTTAACGTACGCCTCGTCTAATTTATTAGGTACTACATGTAACTCCAAATTTGACGACCTCCGTAGCCGAGAGGCGAGTGGGCCTGACTTTGGCGAACACCATCTCTGAGGTTCCGGGTTCGATCCCCGGTCGGGTCAATATGGGAAACAAACTTTACCATATTGTCTCGGGTCTGGGTGTTGTGGTACCGTCGTTGTTTCTGATTTCTGTAACACAAGTGCTTAAGCTACTTACTACAGAATCAGAGCAATGTATGTGATGTTGTCCAATATTTATTTTATTTATATGTATTTATTTAAATTCTTAATGTCTAACGCAAAAAAGTTGCCCAAAATACAGGCACTGCCTAGTTTGGGGGCCCTTGTATATTGCATAATAATTTCGCATTCTGCCTTTGCACATTTGTAATTTTAATTTAATTAATTTAATTTGAAACTTCATTACTCTTAATTGTAACTGTAATTGATTTGTACTGTATGTTTTATTTGTGTGCCAAATAAACCTTAAACCTTAAAAAAAATAGAACGGATCGTTTTTTAATCATTGGGACCGGGAATTAATGACTTAAGATGACATGTTTTACTTCACTTATTCGATATTACTTCTCGACGACCTCGGTGGCGCAGTGGCTAAGGAAGGCGGCCAAAGCGCGAAAGGTCCCGGGTTCGATTCCCGGTCGGGTCAATTTGGAAAATGAACTTTTCTAAATTGATTTGAGTCTGGGTGTGCTGGGATGACGCCCCCAGTTAGTATCCGTCGTCTGGTACTCATAGTACAAGGGAAAACCTTAGTTTGAGACCAGGTGATAGGTGTTATTGTCTGGCGCAAAAAAAAAAAAAATGATTAGTATTACATAAAGAATCATTTTATATTAAAATAATTTTATAATGCATGGGAAAGAAATATACGGTCAACATTTATATTAAACTAGCTGACCCGGCGAACTTTGTACCGCCTTAGCGTAGCTTTGATGCACTACTTTTTTTTTTATATGCAAAATTTAACTTCTTCGATCTTTCTGAGAGATTTTCTTTATATTTTTTTCCGTAAAAACCTTGTACAGAGTATATGAAACCTACAAAAAAAAACAGCCAAATCGATCAAGCCGTTTTCATGTTATGGCGTGACAACGGGAAGCGGGTTTCATCCATACTAATCCATACTAATGTTACGCGCCACGATCGATGGTGTCTTAGTAACCAGCGCCATCTAGTTTGGAAAGACGGGACTACAGAGAGTCGAGACGCGTACGCCAGAATTTACTAGAACTATGACCTTGACCGAGCGTACGTCCGGTCAAGGCCGGACTGCGCGCGAATGTTCCGGATGTTTCTGCGTTGGAAGGTTCGGGAACGGCCGCGGCAATATAAAAGGCCGGGATTCACCGCGACCGGGACAGTATTGAATTAGCGATACAAGTGATTACTTCGAAAGCGATTTTGAAGTGCGACTTGGGAGCGATTGTTGTTTTAATTAGTGCGTTTTAAGGTTGTAATTAGTGGTGTTCAATTAAAGTGTGACTTTTGGTAATTTTTATCGGCTGTTTTTATTGTCACGAACCCGAAGCTCGTAACAATTGGTGTCAGAAGTGGGATTTAAATTATGCCGATTTTACCTAAAGACGACACGGAGGGTATCCGTACCCGGAGTCAACGCCAACAGGAGACGGACCAGAGACGTTTTAGTGGAGCTATGCCGCAGGAGTCGGAGGGTCAGCTTTCAACCACGGAGGTCGGCCCGTCCACAGCAGCTCCAGCAGCATCGGCAGCACCGGACTTTGCTGCCCTGATGATGATGCTGCAGGAGCAGTTAAGTCGCCAGGAGGAACAGGCTCGCCGACAGGAGGAACAGGCTCGTCGGCTGGAAGAACAGCTTCAGCGGGACAAGGAGGAACAGGCTCGCCGCCAGGAGGAACAGGCTCAGGAACGGGCTCGTCGGTTGGAAGACCAGAGGCAGCAGGACAAGGAGGAACAGGCTCGCCGCCAGGAAGAGCAGATGCTTCTTTTGAAGGACCTTTATGCCTCTTTCGGGAAAGACATGAAGGAGGTGAAGGACAAGGTTGCTCATTACGACAACCGCCTGTCGGAAGCTGAAATCAGGATCGACCAAGTGAAGAATCGGGTTGACGACGTGGTAGAGGACGTAAAGAAAAAGCTGGATTGCCTCAAATTTGGAGAAGCAATCGCAGCTCCCGTAGCTACAACACCTTCGCTACGTGGATTCAAAGTGCCACCGTTCGACGGAACTTCTTCCTGGTCGGCCTACAAAATCCAGTTTGAGGCAGTCATGAAAGCGAATGGCTGGAATAAAAATCAGGCCATGACTGCCCTCACCCTAGGCCTTCGTGACCAGGCCTTATCTGTTTTGGAAGCTCTCGGTAAGGAAGTGACTTACGAGCAGCTCCTTGAGGCACTGGAGGCTCGATATGGCGACGCTCACCTGGAACACGTATTTCGCGCACAGCTCAGGGACCGCGTGCAACGCAGTAGCGAAAACTTGCAGCAGTGGGCCCTTGAAGTGGAGAAGCTGGTGCGTAAAGCTTACCAGTCCGTACCAGCGCTTATTGATGGGAACCTGGTGCAGGCGTTCATCGACGGCATCCGCGATATTGAAGTTAGGGCTGCAGTGAGGCTCGGGCACCACGAGACGCTAAAGGATGCCTTGGCCCATGCCCTGGAAGTGGAAGCTGCGCGACAGGATCATCGATTCCATCGCGTCAGGGAGGTTGTAGCGGCTACAGTTCGGCACTGCAATCAAGGATACCGCCCTAGATGCTACGGCTGTGGGGAAAGGGGCCACCTTCGATCCAGTTGCCTTAAGCGAACTGCAGAAAGAGAACTACGGCTACCTGCAGACCTAATCATCAGAATACCACCTGATGCTCCAGGCAGTATAATCGATTATGCGAATAACTGGCGGTACAAAATAAATGACGTTTGTGAGCACGTCAGACAATCGGGCCAGAAAATGTCGGGAAAGATGAAACCCCCTTGTGACCGCAAAGTGAACGGTAGAGTGTTCGACGAGGATCCACAGATGAGGTTGCGCAATCCAGTCCACAGCAGAGGGAGATCTCCTGGGCTTCAGTCTAGATGGGAGGGACCGTACCGGATTGGGACTGGGGGCAATGACGTAACCTACCGGAAACAGAAAGGTGCAAGAGGCACTCCTAAGATTGTCCATGCGGAGAGATTGGCGCGTTATTATGGAGCCGATAATGCTCGGGACGAGCATGTCTTAGGAGGGGGCAGTGTTACGCGCCACGATCGATGGTGTCTTAGTAACCAGCGCCATCTAGTTTGGAAAGACGGGACTACAGAGAGTCGAGACGCGTACGCCAGAATTTACTAGAACTATGACCTTGACCGAGCGTACGGCCGGTCAAGGCCGGACTGCGCGCGAATGTTCCGGATGTTTCTGCGTTGGAAGGTTCGGGAACGGCCGCGGCAATATAAAAGGCCGGGATTCACCGCGACCGGGACAGTATTGAATTAGCGATACAAGTGATTACTTCGAAAGCGATTTTGAAGTGCGACTTGGGAGCGATTGTTGTTTTAATTAGTGCGTTTTAAGGTTGTAATTAGTGGTGTTCAATTAAAGTGTGACTTTTGGTAATTTTTATCGGCTGTTTTTATTGTCACGAACCCGAAGCTCGTAACACTAATGTTACGCGCCACGATCGATGGTGTTCTAGTAAACAGCGCCATCTAGTTTGGAAAGGCGGGACTTCAGAGAGTCGAGACGCGTACGCCAGAACTTACTAGAACTATGGCCTTGACCGAGCGTACGGCCGGTCAAGGCCGGAGGAACAGGCCTCGACGCCAGGAGGAACAGGCTCGCGGCCAGGAGGAACAGGCTCGCCGCAAAGAAGAGCAAAAGTGTTATATGTAACCTACTTGAATAAAGAAATATTTGAGTTTGAGTTTGAGTTTGAGAATTAAATCAATATAAACACAGAGAAAGCCATTCCGGGAACGCGTCCTAATGCAGGATCTTTAACAACAAGTCCAAAATATTAATGAACAATTTAAGGAATTCAACTTCTGTCATTACTTGGTATACCGTATTTTTTATACAAAATCTAGTTTCGAAAAGGGTACTGAAAGATATATTTTTTTTAATTGATAAAATGCAAAAATAGTTTGTCCGATAGCGCATAAGTTATTTCAGTGAACGTATCGATAACCAAACAAAAATAGTTTAAAGTTTTACGCAGCTATTCTGTGTCAACCGTGAGTGAAGAAGCAAACAACAACAAAGCCGGCTATCATTATATTTATCGGCAAATAAATTAATATCTAAATGGTAAGTACCTTTCAATTCATTATTCGAAGAGCGTACATCAATAGTCCGTCAATTCGTGAACGTGTTTTTTACATTTAATTATTGATGTGATTCTTTTTTACAACCCGGAATAACGAAGTAACCTTAAATATAATACTATTGACATAGACAGGTCGCATTTAAGATGGCTGCTGAACTATCAAAGCGCGCGCTTATTTGAAATCGTCATTTCGAGAACGGTCATTTTGGAAACGTTCCCGGACATGATGGTACGTTCCCAATGACGATTCACTTACATTTTTTCATTAAATTATTTGACAAATTCGTTGTTTTTTAATTACAGCGTAATGAAGACTCTTAATAAACAAAAAAATAAAAAAAGAACTAAAAAAAAAGCAATATTACAAAAAAAGTATAGAATTCTGTGCGCTGCCCTATCAAAGTTTATTAACGTACAAATTTTGCAACAGTATAAACTAAGAGTCAACATTATAGCTTGAAATTTTTTTTTGCATAAAATCAATCTTGAAATTCGCAACCTTGGTGATTCAGCCATTTATATTCTGTTATTTCCAAAACAAAGTCACGGATGCAAGTGATCGTTGCCAAAACAAGTTAGACTAATTATGCCGCACAGTATATTTTTTCAGTTTACGTAACCTGTTTAGAATTTGCGTCTAAAATCATGGTCTTCTGTTGACCATGAACCCTGGTCCGCGAGCGCCGCTTGCCGCGGAATAAAATTCGTACGCAGGTGGGTCATACAAGATGTTCTAAAAATAAAATTATCGCTGCTACGTGTTTAACTATTCATTCATGGGAAGACTGTGAAGTGCACGTAATAAGCGCAGACTTTGCCGTTGTATGCGCCTGCAACTTTAACGGTATCACCTTTGGCGGTGGTCTATATTAAGGAAATGCACCGTGCTTACGAGTAACTTATCTAAGTTGATGTTAATAAGATGTGTCTTCAAATAAATAACAAGTAAATAGGGTATGTGATTAAAAAAATATATTTAGTCCAACAGTTAGGTTACCAAAAAATATATGACACATTTCTTATTATTATGTGAATTACATTTTAATAAAATAAACTGATTTGGATCAGATGGCGCTCGAGTCACGTAAACATTAAGCTCTGTGAATTAATTGTTAAATTAATAGTTTTCCGACAATTACTTAAAACTAACACATGTTTCTAACACATCTTTGTGCAATACAAGTGTGACAATGTTATCCAAGTGAAAAGTGACGAACTTTAAATAGAAAATAACTTTGAAATATTCTTAACAGACTTTGTGTATTTAATGTGAAAAAAGTGTTTTCCGTGTGATAAACTTTGAAAGTATACCATAAAAAGCAAATAAGTGACCAAGTTAGTCAAACAAGTAACTTCTCTTTTCCAAATTCATCTAAATTGCAATTGCATGTAAATTTCGAACCGTTTTTTTTTTGTTTGAATTCAGATTTGAATTTTGGCTTGTCGCAAATTTATTTACTAGCTTGCTTTCTATACTAACCCCATCTATTGCATTCTGCTATAAATAACTTCAAGGCTAAGTATTGCTGGACAACTAGTGCCATCTAACGCATTTAAATAGGACCAATTTGTTTATCGAACCCTCTGCTAATTTTGATGTCGCAAGTGAACTGTTTGCATTTTAAACCGTAAGATGGCTCTGTCGTGTAAAAAGTGCAAAAAAATTATAATAAATAAACAAACTTTGACATGTTGTACATGTAAGAAACACTACCATTTGGACTGCACCAGTGTATCATTTCAACGCTTTCGTAACATGACGGCGGATAATAAAAAAGCATACAGATGCCACCCCTGCTTAGATAAATTACATGAAAAGAATACAAAAGAAAGTTCTATTAGCCTGACACTATCATCATCGACGAACACGTCGTTGAAAACTTGCGAATCAGGACCAACCCCTTCTTCTAGCATAGACACTGTGGTTTCAACACCAAGAAAAAATTCAGTAGACGAACAAAATTACGTTACCCGGAGAGATAAATATAAAGTATAGTAAACCGCGCCACTATGTCCGCGCCATTTATATTACCGCGTAGAGTGACTCGCGGGCAAGTACCGAGGAAGTTACTCGATTAGCGCGCGCGCGCCACCGTCGGCTTGTTAATGTAGTTCCCTGCGCCGCCGCCGCGCGGTCTCTCGACTCGCGCATGCGCCGCGCTAACTAGTCCACCTCCGGCCGTCGCTAGGGATGCAACATCGTTCATGAAAAATATCGATGTCGAAATATCGATGTTTTTAAAAGTCAAACATCGATGTCGAAAATATCGATGTTTATGAACGATATATCGATGTTTATGAACGATATATCGGTGTTTTTTAAAATACTTACAGGATTGACAAAATGGCCTTGAAATACAGAGAAAAAGCGTTTTCCTATCAGATTGATATAGTTAGACTGATTACTGATAAACAAATTACTTTACTACCTACTTTAAATAATACAGATATAATTTACTAGGATATGAAGAGTGGAAGAACTATGAAATAAACAAAATCAAAGACACGGAGATATATTTATTATACTTGAGAGGAATTTAACAAAACAACAACCTATTTCTTTTTCAATATAGAATTCAAAAATAATAATTTCGATAATCTACTGCCAAGCAATCGGTTTCTTTCTCGAGTAATAACAGCTACAGCTTCAGAAAATAGCCGCTCACTGGGGACTGAAGTTGCTACTATTGGCAAATGTTTCATACGATACTACGCAAACTACGCAAACTAAAAAAAAAAATATTAAAAAAGTATTGTTTTTGTATGGCAAGGATTTGAGCGAGCAAGGTTGCACGAGTTCTTGGTAGTATACGCACGAATCAATGGCGATGGCGCTAGTAAACATCGGTCATAAAACATCGTTCATAAAGAACGATATACCTATCGTCGATGTTTTGAGTTTCAATATCGATGTAAAAACATCGATGTTTATGAACGATACATCGATTTTTTTAAACATCGATGTATCGTTTGGATCCCTAGCCGTCGCGACACGCACGCGCGCTATCGCTGCCTCGTACCCAGTGTTGCCAATTTAGCCACTTTGTCGCTAGATCTAGCGACATTTCGTTTACCACAGCGGCTTAAATTATTCGTCTAGCGAGAAAAAAAAACTAGCAACTAATCTAACGACTTTTGGACTGTAAATAAATACTTACTTTAGTCTTTAATTATCTTCATAAAATAAGGCAATATCTTAGTTCAGAATATTATATAATCAGTATTCTACGTCTATGATATTATTTAAATTAGGAACTCGTTCTGAAATCAGATGTCATTCTGACAACTCTTATCTTTTATTATTTAAATAATTTCTGAACGCTACCATAGTCCGGATGGAGATTCTTTCCGAAAAAGATCGATATCTAAATCGATTCGAATAGTGACCTGATCTGAATCGATGCCCAAAAAAATCGAGGTTTAAATCCCTATTATTTAGCGACTTCTAGCGACTTTTGATCTTTGTCCATAGCTAGCGACATCTAGCGACTTTTCAAGCGTATTTTAACGACTTTTTGACACATCGAGTTGGCAACACTGCTCGTACCTCGCACACCTAGGGTTGCCAGACGGTCGGGAATTGGCGGGATTCTCCCGCTTTTTTGCTTGTCCTCCCGACTCCCGACAAAGCGAATAATCTCCCGACTTTCGTCTAACGAAACTTTGAAAGAAAATTTGTTCACATGGAGTGATCTCTTAGAACTCATAGAAAATTTTAAAATTTAATATTATATTGACACCGAACATTTGTACAGTGATTATTGTTTTTTAAAAGAAGTTTTTACTTAAAATCGCTTTCCAGAAGAGAAAAATAAAATGACAAATGATAAGCTATGGGCATATTTTATAAGAAACTGCGTCGAAGTTAAAAATTTAACCAAAATTGTATGTTTTATATTGTTAATACCAGTAAGTAACGCTTCCTGCGAACGTGTTTTTAGTATCCCTACTAATATTATAAATGCGAAAGTAACTCTGTCTGTCTGTCTGTCTGTCTGTCTGTTACGCTTTCCTGCTTAAACCTCTCAACCGATTTTGATGAAATTTGGTATAGGTATACGTTGAATCTCAAGAACGGACATAGGCTACTTTTTATTAGAAAATAAGGGGGGGGGGAGGGGGGTAATACCACCTTTGAAAGTTTATATGGCAAAATGTTTATTTTTGAAGTTAGAGATATGAAATATGGCACAAATATAGCTCGAAACTTGGATTAAAATACAGACTACTTTTTGTTTCGAATATTAGGGGAGAAAGGGGTAAAACCGACCATGAAAGGATGTAGTCCACGCGAACGAAGTCGGGGGCACAGCTAGTACTCAATAATTTATACTCAAAAGAAAGGAACCGAATGAGCATGGATTTAATAAAGGCGGAATTAATAATTCGTTTGAATTTTGACGAAAATTGTTTTAATTTTAAGACCTTATTGAATAGCGATAAACCTCAAAAGTTATTAACCGCGGTTAAAAAAAATTACAATTACTTATGGAAAAAACAAAAACAATAACCATGCTCATTCGGTTCTTTACTTATCTTTTGTGTCACAAATACTGATATATATAATAATAATTTGACGACCGGTTTCATCATCGGTTTAGATCAGAGGCAACAACGCCTGGTCGCTGTCACGAGGTCCCGGGTTCGATTCCTGTGCGCCGACAAATATTTGAGTGAAGAACGCTTAATTTGTTCGGTGATCTGGGTTATATCTATATAATAATATGTATGTATTTAACAATATGTAAGTATGTTTATTGTTGTATGGTACCCATAACACAAGCCTTATGAGCTTACTTTGCTACCTAACGAACTTTGTACTGTGTACCTACATGTTGAGGGAAGATTAAACAAGTGCCTATCAGCCCCCTGAGTTTCCTTACAAGAAGTCCCATATCTGGCGACCGAACGTGCGTGGAAGAACCCATGCCCATATCTGACGTCCCAAAGTGGTTGTGAGAACCATATCGGGCGTCCCTCGTGGTTAAGAGTCCCATAAAAGTTAATATTCGTACTGAAAACTCTTTTGCCGAGTTGAATGATGAAAATGTGGAAAGCCTAATGATAACCTCAACACCTACAGATAATTCATGCAATAACTCACATTTCCTGCTGCTACAGGAAAAAATTAAAATCCTAGAAGAAAAGCTGGAAATAGCAACCAATAAAATAGGACAGTTGGCCACAGAAAATAAAATACTGTCCAGAAAACTATCTTCACTTGAAAGGACTCATACTATGTCACATGCAAGCAAATCGGGGTCAAAATCAAAACTCAATGGGACAGAGACCAGCGAGTCATCTCTGGAAAAAATTACGTTAAATAACAGCAATCTGACACTGGAACCAGATGCCTGTACCCCCCCAATCCCCCGCAAAGAGAAGGATATACATAAAAATTATTCGTTAAAGGACATTAATAATCAGAAATCTGCAATGCCATCTACCTCAGAAAATAACTATGATGATTTTCAAAATCTAGAAGAAACGAAAACTACGAAAAATATTTTACAAAATAATACAAAGCTCTGTATAGTAAGCTCAAATTCCAATAACTTACTACAGCCAATAGAGCGCAATCTTAGCTTCTCGGAGATGTGCCTTTTTAAAAGTCCTGGTAAAAATGTAAAACAACTTTTGTTAGGACTGGATTATAAATTGAAGAATTTTACATTTCATGATTTTTGTATAATAATAATAGGAGAGGAGGATTTTAACAAGTCAACTAACTTGCATGATCTTGTACATTTTATTAAAACTACTTTACAACAATTGCAACATACCAATATAATACTATGTTTGCCTACATATAAGTTTCCAAAATATGTAACCCTTTTCAATAAAAGGGTCGAAATATTTAATAATTTATTATATTCAGACAACAAGATTTATGAGTACGCATACATATTAGATACTAACAGAAATTTGGACTATTCTATAGACTACTTTGTCAGGCAAACTGGTCGTGCAAATAGCTTTGCATATCAAATAATATTCTCCGATTTAAACTTGCTAATTATGAACATTATAGAACATACATTAAGAAATTCAGAAAATATTTGTGTTACTTTGTCGAATAATCAGCAAACACATTCAAGTGATAAAGAGCTTTTTCGTGAATAAAACAACAGTTAAAAAATGTATTAAATTAATACATCAAAATATAGCGGGTTTTATGGCTAAGCGTGATGTATGGTTACAATTTCTGATTTTAAAGATAATAAACCAAGTATAATCTGCGTATCTGAAACTTTTATAAAGAGAGGGAGCGAATGTATAATGAATATTACGGGATACAACGTAGCAGCTAGTTATTGTAGACAAAATGGTAAAGGTAGAGGAGGGGTAAGTATACTATTAAAAAATGGACTAAAATACCAAGTTTTGGATGACCTCAAACGATTTTCACAAGACTTTACGTTTGAGTGTTGTGGTCTTCGCTAAGTTAATCTTAGTAAACCGATCATCATATTATGCTTGTACAGAACCCCCACTTCTAATGTTACGTTTTTTGGCAACCCTAGACGAAGTCCTCTACAAATACACAAGGAATCCTAAAACGCATATAATTTTGACCGGTGATTTTAATATTGATACTCTAAAACTGTCAAATAGTAGTTCACAACTTTTAGATTTAGTCAAAAACTATAAATTAATCTTACACATTTCAGAACCTACTAGACAAAATGCTTGTATCGATCATATAATAAGTAGCTTAGAAGAAGCGAAAACAGATCTGCTTCACTTACATTTATCAGACCACAATACAGCCCAGTTAATTGAAATACCTGTTTCTGAAAAACCTATTGAACCGATGAAATACTGGATTTTTGTACGTCAATACAGCGATACTAATTTACTGATATTTAAAAATCATTTAAAAAAATTATCATTTACTGAACTATTTTGTGAGACAGACTTAAACAAAGCTATGGAGTCATTTCATTATATTATAAAAACACTATATGATCTATGTTTCCCTTTAAAAAAGATAAAAATTATGAATGCTTATATAAAACCTAAATGGATTACGAAAGGTATAGTGAAAAGTAGTAAGACAAAACGAATTCTAAGATATAAATACTTTAAAGAAAAGTCTATCGAAATGAAAGAGAACTACAGAATGTACTCTAAAATTTTACGCCGCTGTTTACATATTTCACAAAAACTACACAATCATAAACTTATCAAAAGTGCAAAAAATAAATGTAAAATGGCATGGGACATAATCAAAAATAAAAACTGTCACAAAGGGCATATTCAAGATTTCATTAAAGAAATAGAATCTAATGGTAAAATTATACGTAATTCAGAAAACATCGCTAATATATTTAATAACTTTTTAATAGATTTAACAAATTCAAATAATAACATATGTAAAAATACAAATAAAGTCAGTCTACCCAATTCATTATTCATTGAGCCATTTCATCCAAATGAAGTTAAATCTATTATTAATTCCCTTAACAACACAAATGCAACAGGATTTGATGACATATGTACTAAAGTAATAAAGAATTGTGTAGAAGAACTAGTTTCTCCCCTTACTCATTTAGTAAACCTGTCATTAAAAAATGGGCAATTTCCGGAAGTTTTAAAAAAAACAATTGTAACACCATTGCATAAAAAGGGAAGTAAGACGTTAATTGAAAACTATCGGCCTATTACCCTGCCTCCTGTGTTATCTAAAATTTTTGAGAAAGCAATGAAGATAAGGCTTATGAATTTTTGTAGCAAGTTTGATTTAATAAGAAAGAACCAATTTGGATTCCAAAGAAACAAATCGACTACATTGGCAATTCATCATCTTCTTAGGGAAATAGGAGAAAAAATAAATGCAAAAATACCATTAACTACCATATTTTTTGACATGACTCGCGCTTTCGATTTTGTGTATCATGATATACTACTTAAAAAATTACATGATCTTGGCATAAGAGGCATAGATTTAGATTGGATTAAATCCTTTTTGACAGATAGAAAACAAGCAGTAGTAATAAAACATTTGAATAAAAAGTCTCACGTTATATCCAGTCAGTCACAATTTAGAGTAAATTCATCTGGTGTCCCACAAGGAAGTGTACTTGGGCCTATATTGTTTCTATTATATATAAACGACCTTCCTGAAATAACTCGCCATAAATGCACTTTATTTGCTGACGATGTTTCGATTGTTATACCCTTTGAAAATAGTATCCTAAATTACGAAACAGACATAAATGACACCATTCATAACGTAGTATCTTGGCTTTATAAAAATAATTTGACTGTTAATATAAACAAAACTAATTTTATCCAATTTGGAACCAATAGGCAAAGCAAGTTAAAACTAAATATACACTATAACAATCATAATTTAGACGAAGTAACGCAATCAAAATTTTTAGGTGTTACTTTGGATGATAAATGCTCTTGGAAACAACACATTGAAAACATCAGAGACAAAATAAACAGATATGTCTATGTTCTGAGTAGGTAGGCTTCGTAATACCTCTGCAATGTCCACTGCCCTTGCAGCCTATCATGGCTACATTTCGTCTATACTAAATTACGGTTTGATAATCTGGGGTAACTCTGTTGATTTAGACAAAATTTTCATTGCCCAAAAAAAGTGCATTCGAGCCATATGTAGAAAAAGCCCTCGTGAAACTTGCAGGCCATTATTTAAATCATTAGGCATTTTACCTCTTCCCTGCATGTACATTCTAGAAATAGCAAATTTTGTCAAATGTAATATTCATCTTTTTAAAAAGTCCCACAACAGTTCTAGATCTACACGAAACCCTCACAAATTAGTTTATAACAGTAGTCCGAATCTTAGTCACTATCTTCGGCAGTGTGATTCAATGTGTGTAAAAGTTTTTAACAATTTGCCTACTGAGTTGAAATCCATTCCTACCAAATTATTTAAAATAAATTAAGTGCTTGGCTAAGAGAGAAAAATTTTTATTCATTAAGTGAATTCTTTAGTTATAAATAGGATATCTTAAATGTGTATATAAGGTAGGTGTGTACTGTGAAATATGTTTTTATGTCAATTTCGATTTTGCATGCCATAATAACTGGTAAAATATGCGTTCTTAGTATTTTAAATTTAAGACCTTTTGTAAATACCATATTTTATGCAAATAAATTTTATTATTATTATTTATTTATCTTTTTTGTTCTCCCATTTTGGGGTTATTTTCATCTTCACGGGCTTTTGGCCAAGCAAAAATGAGGGAAGGGTTGGCAAATGGCTAGGTACTAAGATATATCTGAATCTAACTGTAAAAATTTTCGAACAATTCTGCATGTGTTAAGGATGGCTGCTTTCTGTAAGGTAACATAAGTGTATTCATGTAACTTTAAGATGTTAAGGCTATGTGTGAGTTGTTTTGGGATGACTCCAGTGGTAGACACTACAATAGGCACAATAGTTACTTGATTCATGTTCCACACTCTTTTTATTTGATCCTGTAATTCAGTGTATTTCCTGATCTTTTCTATTATGGTTTTCTGGATGTTGTTGGTATTTGGATCTGCTATGTCTATAATATATGTATGCTTATTCTGTTTGTCTACAAATGTTATATCTGGTCTATTGTTATATATTGTGTTGTCTGTGAGAATCGTTCGGTCATAGTATAGTTTATAATTTGAGTTTTCTATTACATGCTGCGGTATGTATTTGTAATATGGGACGTGTGGGTCTTTTGTGAGCTTGTACTTTTGTATTAGTTTCTGATGAATTATGTTTGCAACTTGATTATGTCTGTGAGTATAGTCGTTTTGTGTGAGTGTGATACATGCACCTGTTATATGTTGAATGGTTTCCGGCTTATTGTTACATTTTCTGCATAAATCATTTCGGATAGTTGGATCTTTTAATATGTATTTCCTGTAGTTTTTAGTAGATATAACTTGATCTTGTATGGCTGACATAAAGCCTTCACTCTCAGGAAATAGATGTCCATTTACAAGCCATCTGTTTGAAGCGTCTCCGTCTATTATTATTATTATAATATCGCGTGGCGTCACGTCTTCGTACGCTTTCACGAAATAGTGATTGTAAATACTCCTTGCCACTGAACTTTGTTGCGCTGTATTATCATCAATTTTAATTTGTTTGTTGAAGCAAAAAAATACGTATACATATTTTAATTTTCAAATATACTAATTAGAATCGGTCTTTTTTTTACTGAGTCAACACCCCTATTTAAAATGCTAATTAAATGGCAGTGGCAACGCAATTTTTATGAATAGTCTTTTAATCTATTATTGTTAATATTAATGGCAAAATAAACAACAACCGAACCTCGGTTGTCGTTATTTTGTCAATTTTAATTTTCACAAAAGTTATATCAATAACACAAAGATACCCAAGAGTGTGGATGCAAATAAATCTATGCATTTTAAAACTATGCTGAATCTCAATCCAAATGAACACAAGCGCTTCCGCCTTAAAAAATTGAATGCACTTCCACGTAACTGGCAAGTAAGTACACAGGGGTATTTTTTGCAGTCAAAGTTTACTGCTCATTCCGAGAATGTTAGCGCTATCTTGTTGCCACAGATTAAGAGTGCGTTGCACTTTCTACCTCTGTCAAAATGGTCTACGGCCTCTGCAGGCAATTGCATAACGAGGCGGCGCCGTTGCCAAGGCAAGGATTTATAGCCACATAAGACGGCTAAGCAAAATGTAGGAAGTTTACCAGGGGTTATTAATTTGGCCTTAATGAAAAGTAAAGTTTAAAGCCAAATTTATTTTCTACTGCAGGACCATGGCAATAAAGTCATTTCTACTATAATGGGCATTAGCTTAAGCACCACATGCGCCAAATGCGTATTGGTGATCATCTCATACTTAAACCGTGTTAAAATAATCCGTAATACACTTTACTCGACCCAGGAAATCGAGTTATATAATTCCACATCAAAGCTTTCACCTGAACTAAATAATATTGAAACAGTTTTTTTAAAGTAGGTATATGAAGTGGTTGCAAAAGTACCTAACCTGGATTTGGTATGGATTGGTTCAGAAAAACGGACGATCCTTGCAAGGTCTTTTAGTATCAATCTTCGAAATTAAATTTTGGCCGTAAGTTTCTTTGAGTCGATTACTCTTAGCCAGCAAATCTCTAAGTGTGCTTCACCTCTAGAGGGAATCCGTGAAAAAAATGGTAGACCCATTTCATTTTTACCTAAATGCCTATAGGCACAATCTGACTGATTATTATTATAGGTTTACAATAAAAAAAAAAAGAAGAGCTTAATTAACGTCCGATCATTGGCCAATCGGTTTATAAAGATCGCTTAGTATTTTTGGCGTGTGTATGTATAATTTTTTCTTACTCGTTTTGACGTTAGTCACCATAACGTGACAAGACAAAGCCAGAAATTTAAAAGGCAGGTAAAAATTAAACTATGAATATTATGATGGTAAAGGTGAGGTCTGTGAGAATGACACTATAATAGCATTCCTCGCAGAAGGAAAGGTCACTCCCCCGCGAACCGCGCCACAGTTGGCGCGATCGTCGGTGATCGCAATCAGCCAGACTAATTAGAAACATGAGCGATAACGCCTTATATGAACAATTAAATTCCAATAGTTGAATAAACAAATACCGAATTAAATAAATCCGTTTAAAAGAACCGTTCTTGTTACGCATAGTAATCCCCACTAATCCCTACTAGTAATAATATAAATGCGAATGTAACTCTGTCTGTCTGTTACGCTTTCCTGCTTAAACCTCTCAACCGATTTTGATGAAATTTGGCATAGGTATACGTTGAACCTCAAGAACGGACATAGGCTACTTTTTGTTACAGAGTAAGGGGAGGGGGGGGGGGGGGGGGGGGGGGAAATGCCACCTTTGAAAGTTTATATGGGAAAATGTTTAATTAGAGATATGAAAGTTGGCACAAATATAGCTCTATTAAAATATAGACTACTTTTTGTTTCGAATATTAGGGGAGATAGGGGTAAAACCGACCATGAAAGGATGTAGTCCACGCGAACGAAGTCGCGGGCACAGCTAGTAAATTATAAGAGGCGTAAGCTAAAAACGACTGACGGATGACAGCTGATATGGAAAGTAAATTTGAAATTAGAATTAACGACTCGTAGAAAAACGGACAGTCATTTTTGACAAATTACGAATCGTAAAGTATTAGAATCGGGCATCAAACGCACTCTCGCGGTTGGCCTACGAACAATCTTCATGTAACTAGCCTGTCATCGTTCGCCGTCATTGGCGGTAACACACCTCGGTACTTTGTCGTATTACATTACCTGACAACTTTGTTACGCGAAAATTTAATGTGGCAAGGGACCGAGGTCTGCAACAAATAAGTGCACGGTACTCAGACCGTACATTCACGCTTGGAAGCATATTCATAAGAAGCATACGCCGCGTTTCCTAACACGTCACAGCCATAATATTGCGCCGGCCAAAGCACGAAAGGTCACGGGTTCTTTCCTCAGTCGGGCCAATTTAAAACAAGATGTCAAAATTAGTTTTTAATTTGAATTGTGCTGGGTTACGTCCCCAATAAATCATTATTTACATAAAAACTACAAAGCGAATAAAACCCTTATTTTATGGTTCAGCTTGTATTTTAGAAGAAAAAGTAAAGAACTGTAGGTTACGAAACCCTCGCTACCGAATTTCGAATGACACTTGACCATTTTTTCAAATAAAGTCTCTGTGACTGAATAAAAGAATGACCTCTTGAATAAGAAATCAATAATTAACATAAAATTGATGGATAAAAAGTTTATTTCAGAAATGAAAAACATTATTTTACGAAAAAGGTGAGCTTTATTTTTTTTTAGCATTGACTTACGCACTAAAACTTTCTCGATAATAAAAATGGAAACTGATTGATAATAATTAACTCAAGCATCTCATTAACGGTCGCTAATAATAATTAATTAGATACTTATGCCAATATTGCATCTACATCATTTCCATATATTTCAATATTCAAATTTTATGCTAACTGCATTAATGACTATGCAACATTAAATGCAGATTAGCTCAACATGGTTTTTCTTTTCCAAAGACCTAGACTTTATAAATAAATATTGGACAACATCACATACATTGCTCTGATTCTGTGCTAAGTAGCTAAAGCACTTGTGTTACAGAAATCAGAAACAACGAAGGTACCACAACAACCAGACCCGAGACAATATGGAAAAGTTCGTTTCCCTTATTGACCCGACCGGGGATCGAACCCGGAACCTCAGACTTTAAATGACTTTAAAAGACTTTAAATATAGAGATCTAATATCTAACAAGATATATGTTATTAACAGTTACTGTAGGTACTCGGTTTTACTTGAACTTAAATAGAGAATAGCTCGAGTGAAGAAAATCAAAGTATTAACTTTAATAAAAAAAACAATACGATTAACTTTTTAGAAAAATAGAAAAAACATGGCAATGTGTAAATATGGCCAGGCACAGTAATCCTTATTAGAAAACCGATTGAAAATCATGTCTCTTGATTTGCACAAAATAACAATTTTTTAGGGGGAGATAAAAATTTTCTGTTTCTAATATTTAAAGTTCGCTAGTACGGCGTATTAGTACTATAAAAATAATAAAATCGATTAACAATTTTTGTTGAAATAGTAGGCTAAAAAAACAAATCAATTTATCTTAGATCTCGAACCAACCCGTTACTAGCTATATCGTGACAGTTCTGATGTAGAAAAGTGGCTTTTGCCCAAGGTTTTGTATGGGAAAATGTTTCCGATCCAAAATCTCTCTTATGGTTCCATCAAGAACAGTACCAAAGATACATTTCTATCTGATTAATGATATAGAAACGCACAGAGAACAAACATTGATATTTATTTATATAGCAGATTAGCAGCCTGTCATACTCGTACTATATGTTTTTTCCACATTTCCCATCGATTCTTCATCGCTCCTATTGCATCGTGTCGTAGCATAATGTCATATATCCTATAGCCTTCCTCGATGAATGGGCTTTCCAACTAAAAAAAATGTTTTCAATTCGAACTAGTAGTTTTGGAGATTAGCGCATTCAAACAAACAAACTTTTCAGCATTTTAATATTAGTATAGATGATAAAAAAAACGTGAACGTGTGACAATTACCCATCGCTAGTCGCTGCGTTAAATTCTTTCGACTCGTGCGGCAAATTACGTGTCGCAATCTGTCACATCGGCCGTTCTTTACATTCCTAAGGTATAAAAACCCGGGCAAGCATGATTCGCACTCACATTGAGGGTTCTGCAACTCCTTGTCTCTCATTCGATCTTCTCATTTTTAATCTTCCCCCGAAAGAAATGGAAACTTGTTAGTCTACCATTCTTGTCCCGAAAGAAAAATGAGTCTGGTTCTCAAAACAAAGTATTTTTTTAATCTTTAGACTTGTACCCATCTTGTACCAAATTTCAAGTCTATAGATTTTTCAAACTCGCCATAAATACATAGAAATATATACAATAAATTACAACTTTAAAAATTCATTGATACTTTGGCTTTATCCATTATTGCAAGGCCTCAATTTTTATATGAACAAATAAGGAACCCAGTTCAATAATAATATGATCTTTGCAATGAACTCGCTAAATCATGGAAGTCAAACGTAAGGAAATAACCAAGAAACTACTTAATTCAATGTACCTATTTATTTTCAATATGAAAATAGAAATCTTCTTTACGCGCTGCCAAGTACAAACGATTTGTTTTGACAAAGTAAATCCTGTAAAGCTTATTTTGAGATACCGAAAATTATAGCCCAAACTGAATGGAGTAGGAATTTAGTTTGATTCGACGAGAAAAAACGTTTTGTTTTGGCAAACGAATCTTGTAAATTTTAAGTTTTTTTATTTGTGATACGGAACCTTAAAACCGAAACTCCATTGAGCAGGAATTTAGTTTAATTCGAAGACACGAACGACCTTTTCATTTGATTTGTGAATAATATTTAACAAGATATTTGGATTTGAACAACTTTTGCCAACATGTTAATATACATTAGATATTTTTTTCTTAATAGGTCCACAATTCGGCTGAACTTAAAAACTAGAATAGACATGAAAAAAGCTTACGTTCTTTTCGAATTTGGACAATAACATTTTTTTTTGTAGATTGAGTTTTTATTCATATTGTTATTTCGACATCAAGAGCTTTCCACTGTTGAGTATTGCTTCACTTTCGTACGTTCCTTTATTCAAGTCCACCCCACAATACGGCTTGCGTCATTCCAAAATCCAAGTGTATAAATAAAACGTAAAAGGAGTTGTTTTGTAACTCTGACAATAAGTAAGATATTTTAATATCATGTCTGTTTGTCTAACCAATGAACCGATTTAATTTGGTATAATACGGACATAGGGAACTTTTTTTTTTATCGTGGAAGATGGGGTAATACCGCCCTTGAAAGTTTATATGGGAAAATGTTTATTTTTAAGATAGAGATGTGAAGTTTGGCCCAAATGTATCGAATATTAAGGGAGATAGGGGTAAAACGGACCATGCAAGTTTGTAGTCCACGCGAACGAAGTAGCGGCGGCGATTTGTTACATCCATTATACTTTCACGAAATGCGCTTTCCTCATTTCTATACATAACTCTAAGCGTTAAAGAACAGATGTGAACGATTGGACAATCCGTCGCAATGCGTTTGTGACTGTGCCATCGGCATAGGATTACCATACGTCTGGATTTTACCGGACATGTCCGTCCTTCCGCATTTATTTATGATTTAGCTGAGGCACTATTATTAAAACATATTACTAATATGTCACGTCATCAGTCTTAACTATTCACTTAACACTCACCATCCAAAAATTAAACCTGAAGTGTATATTGGATGGTATTGGTCTACTTATGTTTCTGGTGTGACAACTGTCAATTTCCAAACGGTGTAAGATTTTTGACAACTTCTTTCTATCGGATAGCAACAGCTATAATACAATTGGTGCAACTCATAACTAAACAACAAGTAGGTATGTGTCACAAGTTTCTTGCCGGTTCTTCTTGACATGATCAACATTACGAACACGGCGGTAGAATACTTTATTTGTACTGACGATTCATACGTGCTTTTGTGAAGCTTACATAAATAAAGATATATTATATTCTTTAAAAGATTGTTTGGATGTTTGTAACTCTTTCAAACGGAAACTTCAGAACGGATTTGGATATAATTTGGTAGGAAGAGCTAGATGACATACTAGATTAACGTATAGAATACTTTTTACCACGAAACAACGCGGGCGAAGTCGCGGGCATCAGCTAATTACCCTAAAGTCGCATTTCGAGATCGCGCGATCTCGAAATGCTAAAATTGCCATGCCTTTGATCCCAACTGCTGCACTCAAGAACCCAACACGACCGCGCACATACTTCTATAGCTGAATGTCCGGCCTGATATCTGAGGTCCGGGTTCGATCCCCGGACAATATGGGAAACGAACTTTTCTATATTGTCTCGGGCCTGGGTGTTGTGGTACCGTCGTTGTTTCTGATTTCTGTAACACAAGTGCTTAAGTTGCTTACCACAGAATCAGAGCAATGTATGTGATGTTGTTCAATATTTATTTATTCATGTGTTCGGCTTTTTGTCAGGACCATTTATCCATTAACCGGGTAGTCTGGTTACCGGCTTGACCAAACAGATCGCTGCTGGACTCGTATTACTTTGTTTCCGGTCGGTTCATGCTTGTTTGTATTTTTTTCGCTTCCGCGTCATGAGCAAACCCGCTACAAGGAATTCAGCCCACAATTCTTGGAGGCATGAGAATTATAAGTATTGTTTTCTTTAGCCACTTGAATAATACGCTACAGAATACGTTTCAATGTAATTAATTGTTGTGTTGTACGTTGGAGGGTTTTTAGCTAAAACTTGGTTGATTGCCTACAAATAGATACAAATTTACATCCCTCTCTACAAGGAATATTATTTTAAACATATACGCAAAATCAAGAAGCCGATGTTATTAAAAGTATTTTTAACTGCAACTGTGAGTCAATACTTTGATCCCTATTATGGGGCCACGAATAAGATTATAAACTTTAAGACTTTCGCGTTCCATTTTAAACATTTAAAATAATTTAATGGGACAAAACGCGACACCACTTTTATTTAGTAGTTAATACACGAATAAGATTATTAGTTAAGGTATGTTCTTATAAGTTTTAAGACTTTCGCATTCCATTTTAAACATTTAAAGTAAGTTAAGTTAATCTGTATACTAACTAACTACTAAAAAACGCGTTTTGACCCGTTAACTTATTTTAAAGGTATGTTCTTCTTCTTCTTCATTATCAGTACACTCCTGCCAGAGTGGTAGTGGTCATTATGCAGGTTTTGAGTGACCAAATTCATAACACGCTGCCATTTCTCCCAACATGCAGTATTGCGGGCGCATTCATTTACGGTTGTCGACATAGTATTCTTTATCTGCCCTACCAGCATGCTCAATAAGTTAAATTTCACGCATGAGACGACAAAAGCTTCGATACTGTTGATTGGCTGACAGCACACCGCACGCGTATTTTCAGCCAATCAGTAGCTGACGCACTGAATTTTATCGATTTTAACAATTATTAAGAGCGCGTTAAAATTTAATCGCAGGGCGCATCGTAACTGACCTGGTTCACCTCATTGGGATCTTCTGGACTTGGTGGTTTCAGCTCTCTGTTCCACAACAGATATTTAACTTTTCTAATTCCAATACAAAAACCCCTTAATCTCAATCGGTATTTTTTCTTAATGAAACTACAACCTATTGTCCACGATTTTGTTTGCGTTATTTCGAGTTTAAAAGTGTCATATATGTTATTTTAGTACCAAACCTGTCTTGCTACCAATGTTTATCTAAATTCGTTTGTAGTTTTGGCGTGTAATATATTATGTAAATCTATACAGCCATACATTTAAACTTTCACGTTTACAATGATAGTAGGATATGATTAAACCAACAGAATAAAGCTTAGCAGACTTACACATACAATTTGGACATTATGCGGCCCTTATTTCGAAGGCGTAAAAAATAATATCGAACTCCTAAAATTCAAGTTTTTCAATATGTGCCGTACTTAGACAAAGTTTGTTAAACATCTAAATCAGTTAACAAAGTTTAAATGTTCTAAACGCAATAAGTACGTGATCAACATTTTGCATGCGTCATGCTGACTTGTCACAACAAAAATACACGTGTAATTTGTAACGCTGCGTGAATTCTATGAAGCATTTTACTGAACAATGAGAACTGTCAAAACACACAAATTACCTTACTAGTTGAGTACCCAAATCCGCTAATTGCTGGTCGGACTCGCGTACTGAGGGTTCCGTAACGTCTATCTTTTTATTTTTCTACTTTCTGTTTATCTTTGCTCCATGGAAACTAACTGGTTGTAAATTAGGTTGTTAAAAAAGAAATACAATTTAAAACTTCTGCTTAACTTTTCTGCAGTTTCCAGATCACTTTAGTCACTTTAGTTTCTAGAATAGGAAATAGGAACCTAGACGGTATCGAAACCCATTTCGCCCCTTTAAACTAAAAAAAAATGAAACAATATTGCTCAAATAAAGTATTTTTTAAAGTTTACGTATACTTAATAACTTATCATGCATTTGTTTTCAATTACTTACAACCTTATTTTTCCGCAGCTCCAAAAAAAACTATTTTTTTGAAAGTCCAATTTATCTCGATACTGACAAAAAACTTGAAGTTGAAAACGTTTTTTTTTTTCAGTTTACAAATGATTAGCTGGATAAACACAAAATCGGATGGGAAACAAAATGATTGTATAGGGATTCCCTTTTATAGTTACGGGGCTCTAAAAACAATAAAAAGCGGCAATATTTCGCGCACCTATCCAAATCCGATGACTGAGAAAGTGAGCCGTAAAATCTTTACTACAGCTGACTGAAACATATTCGATAAAACTGGTCTTTGATGGACTAAGTAGATTATTAATTATATTGAATAAGCGACATTTAATTTTCATTAATGTACTGGAAGGGAAACATTAAAGGTTTTAGTTATTAGATACTGCATCGCATATTTCATTTTAATTACTTTCGAAAATATAAAAGTTGATGCCGTTCTAGAATTTTCTAAGTGGCTTATCTTAAATTAATTCATTAAAAAAACACTGCCTTTAACAATGTTAACACTTTAATTTTTTTTAGATCGTTATGTAAGTGAAACGTGGAGGAATTATTATTAAAATTGAATATTTATACATTTTTAGAGTACAGTTGCACATGATTTAGCCTCACACCGTAACTAAAATAATTTGCAACAGTAAAAAATAGGGCAATTTAAGTATTCTCTAAACTAACGAGGAAGCCGGCCCTCATAATGTCAACCAGCCTAAATATTTAGAGTATCGTCAACTCTATATTTTAGGAGCTAGCCTTCCAGCTTTAGCTCAGAAAAAAGATCAGTACCTTGCGTTTGGAACCCTATATAGTTTTGAATATATCCCAATTTAATTACCTGCGACTTTGCTTACGTTATTTTGGGAGTATAAATGGTATACCTATGTAAATTTAATGTACTATTATATTCCTTTAGTATCTTATATCTTTATCAGCTAAATTTCATACAAATCCGTTCCGTAGTTTTGGTGACATGAAAGAGTTACAAACATAGATATATTCTTACAAACGTTCTCCTTTATAATTTTAGTAGAATTAATATTGCGTCCCTATAATACTTGGTGGTGATCCTCGTTTTATCAGGAATTGTATCATCAGATCCTGACTTAATACTCAATCGTATAACTTAACATGAAAAAAGTATGCTTGGAAGCGAGAATCTCCTTATTTTTTGCAATCTACTAGGTATATAAAAATAAGTCGGGTTTTTCTTCCTGACGCTATAACTCCAGAACGCACGAACCAATTTTCACGGTTTAGCATTCGTTGGAAAGGTCTCGGGGTCCGTGAGGTTTGTGTTCTGTTGAAAATTCAGGAAAATTTTCAACAGAAAAGCGAGAAAATCCTCTAAGGCGAAACGAAGTTCGCCGAACCACTAGTCGTTTATAAAATCATTCGAGGCAAGTCACGATTGCAAAAATTAAAAAAATAACAGGAAAGTAAGGTCATCAAAAACCATGTCTATTGTTTAATTTTAATTGTAGATAATATTTATAGCGTAACGACTATCACGTAACTAATAAATAGTTTACCCTTGACGAAGCACAAATGTTATTGTTTTGCATTGAACTTGTATGATAATAAGGCGAGGAATTGTAAACGGATCGAAGTGCAGCATGCGACGCATTGAAATAAAATCCTTACTCATCCGTTAAACAAAGCCCGCTCCATTTGGAATGAAAGTTTGGTTTTCACTTAGATTGTGGACAATTCAAGGAAAGGAAAATGTCTTTCCCACAATCGAAGCGGAATGGAAAGATGTACAGTTAAATACAACAATTGGCTGATTTTCCCACAGGCTAAATAGATAGGTAGGTGGTATATTATAAGGGCGGATATTTTTTATGGGTCAAGGCAAAGGCGCACCTAATACAAGAATTAAAATGCCTGCTAAATAATTAGTTGTTGCAATATGCAGTAGGTAGGTAAACCAAAATCTGTAAGACATTATCTTATAGCCAAAAGAAGTACAACAACAAATATTTAATGTATTTCTCAATTTTTACTGTTACCTACCTACGAATACAATTCAAATTAACAATATAAAACCCGTAGAACGGATATGGATAAAACTCCGCGTAAGTGTAGTGGGATATGAATAATTTTTGCCTCGAAATATCAATTACATCTCTGGCAAAACCTAGTAATAACTAAACATCTAATGTCAGGAATAATAAAAAATGGTTATAAATGTTAAAAATAATACCGTAATAAATAACACCTACTTACATATTTTTCAGATCACTGATTAAAGATATTGTACTTTAAGTGGATACGCTTGTGATAACATTAAATTGAGTGACATTATCAATATCAATTCGTGATAAAAAAATTACTTATCGAAATTATATTTTACCGAACTGCATCGGATGTTTTTTTTTACTTTAAATAAGCACTTGCAGTAGTTTGGTTGCATAATAAAGTCTAATTGTTTGTTTACGATCTCGACCGGATTAATCACAATCCTCGAACATAGATGTAGGTGGACATAGATTCGGCGCACCCAAGTGACGTGGGTTGGGCGCACTATTGTCGGACATCCACAGTTTGTGTTGTTTGTCCACATGACATCACCACAAGGCCGAGCTGAAACGCATTCACATCTCTAATAATACCCCGCGATGACCAAGCGAAAACAAAACGGGAGCGAAGCATCTCAGGCATCAGACTGCTGTGTCAGCAAATCTGACGGGACCTCGATCCTGACACTATTGTTAGAAATTAGAGCATTCATATTTCCGTAGCTCGAAAATATCTAAAATTTTATTCAAACCCATTTCAATTTTGACAAAAAGCTGCGATATAATTTTTTTTCTGTTTAAAAAGGTCTTGTCAGATAAGCACAAAAACAGATGGAACACAAAATGATTGTACAGGAATTTTCTTTTTAAATAGGCTATAAAAACAATAAAATGCAGCATTTTTTCGCGAACCTACCCAAATCCAATAACTGAGAAAAGGAACCGCAAAATCATTACTACAGCTGACCGAAACAAAATCGATATACCTACTGGTCTTCGATTAGTGTTGCCCAAATGCAAGAACAAGACGAGACTTAGCCAGTCTTGGTCTTGGTCTTGCGCCAATACACCTGGTATTGGTCTTGCAGCAAGAGTCTTGCAAGTCTTGCAATTACCTACGCCCTGTGGCGGCAATCAAATAGTGTCAAATGTTATGATTTCGGCGCGGCGGCAACGATTGTTTTAGATTTCAAAAGAAACCGCCGGCGCGTGTATCATAACCATGTACTTCCGAAAAGCGGCAAATTTCTTTGAGAAGTAAGTACAAAACCTTTGATGCCGCATTATCAAAGTGCCGATGGTTAAAACATAACTATGCATGCACTCAGTTTGATTTTAATAGATATTTTTTTATTCGCTATGTTTATGGTATTAGTCATATTCTTTGATAGAGTTTTTTGCGTCTCATAGAATTTCTAAGCGTACCTACCTACCTATATACCGAACTGTTACACCTAACTACTCCGTGAAATAGCGCTAAGTCCTAGCTGCAAGACGCAAGAGTCTTGCAGGCTATGTCTTGTTCTTGCTCAAGTCTTGCACGGTCAGTCTTGGTCTTGGTCTTGCTAAAAATACGCGGTCTTGTTCTTGGTCTTGGTCTTGCAAAAACGCAAGAACAAGACCAAGACTGAATTTGGGCAACACTATCTTCGATGGACTGGGTAGAATATTAATTTTATTTCGCCAATAGATAAATGCCATTTAATATTGATTAATATAGTATATCATTAGTTTTACTCCTATTAAAAACGAAATGGGAGCGAATTATCTCAGACATCAGCGAGCGTGCTGTGTCAGCAAATCTGACGGGACCTCGATCCTGACACTTTAGATGCCGTGATGCTGATTCCATCACTCTTTCTATTAAGATATTTTTCTGACTGGTGCCGAGGAGATTGAGATTGCGTTTTTATTCAATTGCTAGTCACGACGCTGCTTTCGGGACGAGTAAATTAATGTAACTGCACTTATCCACCGTTTCATTCTAATATCTCTACGTAGATTTGTTGCGAACAAAATTCTCAATTACTCGCCAGCAAAAACATGCTTAACCTGACACGTTATTTAAATAAATAAGTAAACAAATTAAATGATGCTTCGAAATTTGATCGAAGAATTTTTAAAGTTATTTTTTTAGGAATTATTTCCAGCTTTTTTCTAATTTTAATTAGATTCCAACCAGGTGCTTGCTTCATTTGTTTTATACCGTATAAAATGTCAATGATGTAATTTAAATACATAGGCAGATTTTGAATTTGTCTCCGTAATTTCGGCATGTACAACATTGTATGTAAATCTGTGTTTAAGTATGTAGATCATTTTTATTTACACCTATATATACACGTTAAGTAAAGAACTTCCTACTTTGACATCGGTACAAATCGATAGATCAATTAAAAAGGTAAATTATGTTGGTACAAATGGACTATGGGGGTTGGCAACAATGTTTTCAATTGGTCAGAATCAATTCTTAGTCACTCTACTTTCGTTTAACGCTTCCAGGATGATTCGCAGAGACAGGACATCCTACATTTAGTGCTGGTTCGGCGATAGAGTAAGAAATGCAAGTTTCCTGCCTCCACGCAGACCTAGAAACTGTCTGGCACATGACCTCACCTAATGGGACTGCCGAAACTAGGTCGCTTTGTGAGTGCGGCTGGGGCCGCGGCGTGAATGAACATTGTTTCTAGCTGTTAAACAGGGCCGCGAGCTACGTACAGGCCACTAGTTTATCCTCTGCCTAACTATTGATGGTCGCTGCGAAGCCGCAGAAGCGGAAGACACTCCTAATGACTTGAAGGCCTTGATGTATGCCACTAGGGGACTTTTAGTGGTGGCGTCTTAACGGTCTTAAGTTTGAGAGACCGCCTTCGATATAAATAAAGATAAGCTCAGCTCAGAGCAGATAGTGGGGCCAGCCGGGTTCGGAGGAAGAACGCTACGCAAGGCTGTCGGTGTGTCAGGTATTTTGAAGCCCCCAAGTAGCCACTGGCTAGGCCTACTGGCTTGATATTGATATTGAAATGTCAGCCGAAACCAACTCTTTAAGACGCCTAACAAAGCAAGAATATGTTCGTAAACAATGTCATTAAATTCTGGCATCATGTCTTAAATCCGAATTGTTGCCAGTACCACGCACATAAACTTAATGATTCCCAATGCCGTGTTATTTCCAGACTTTCTGAACTAATTTTCATTCTTGGCCCAAAAATTGTAAAAATGATTACCTATAGATTTTTACCCAAATACAGACTACAAGTATAAAATTTAATTAAGAACATCCTAGGTACTTTTTTTAAGTCGTTTCATAGGATATGCATAATTTCTGTGAGAAAAGATACGTTTTATTTGTTCTTTTTAAGGTTTATATAGGGTAATTTAGGTACATTAAAAAACATACCTACTAACCAAGCAATCATTTACAATCAATAATCTACTAATAAATCAATAAATAGAATGTGTTGTCTATTTATCTACGTACTAAAATGCTTAACGATGTAAACTAGGTGAGATACTGTTAGATATTTTGGTCACTTCTTTTACTTTACGGTCTCTGTAAAAAGAAACTAAAGACAAAGCAACAGTTAGTATGCCTCTACCTGTCCATCTTGAAATTGGTTCAACTGGTTTCGAACAAGAAATTGACAGTTTTTTCGCTTTTATTTATATTCGTTGTTAAATAAATTAATGGGAAAGTTTTGGCCGAATGATGCTTTTAGGCCGCGTTACCATTTCGCTGGATTGCAGATTTGCATGACCGATGGATATAAGTGCATGCTCGAAGAGCAAGTGGCTTTATATTTTATTTGGAAATATTCACACTAAGCCGGAATTGAGTGTTTGTGGTGCAGTCGTTGTTTTTCTGTAACACAAGTTCTTCTGCTACTAAATATGTGCTGTGATGAATATTTATTATATTTATTTATGTGTAGTCGAGACCAAAGGCCTAAAGGGATGAGCCTTACGCTCCCGTGGAAGTTCAATAAAGATACATAAGGCTTGGTAACCATAATTGAAAGTCAAAGCAACAGTTAGGAAAAAAAAATCAATGCGAATGCAAATGCGGATAGTGCGTTTGCACTATCCGCATCCGTTCATCCGTTCATCCGTTTATAATTTTTTTCTAGTCATATTGTTTAATATGACTAGAAAAAAATTATAAACGGAAGACCAATGTCGCGTTGTCACTCCGATAACTCGACAAATGCTTAGTAACCAAATTGTAGCAATGTTAGAATAATCTGGCGGAAAGGTTTCCCGTGTTTTTATTATTAGGTTTCCGTTTCTGGGGTCTACTCCTAAAAACGAAACGAACAAACGAAAGGTTTCGTTTTTGAAGATTGATCAAAAGTTAGGGAATTAAAACGTGATTTTTTATTTGTATAAATAATATTTTGTTTTTTGATAACGCTTTATTCGCATTTGAAGTGTGTTGGTTACGATTATGAGCAATAAAAATTGCTAAACGTCATCGGATCCGACATATTTCGTTTTTGAGAGTAGACGCCTTAATGAAAAGAAGAACCCGCATAGTATTACTTCGTTATCTGTGTCTCCATCAAGACCATTTTTTCTCAAGAACGTGAAGAGGTAGGTACCTGTTAGGTCAACGAAATCAAATCCAAATGACATTGCCGAGTATGTCACAATTTCAATACATTTTCAAAGAGCCAAAATGTACAGGTTAGTTCAAAAACTAGAAATATAAAACAACACGTATTGCAGCAACAACGCGTTTTTAAACGGTTTTATTTAGCTCACCCCGTTTGTTTTATTATTTATTCTTGGGTCAAATTTAGTAATTAAAATTTTTTAAACTCATACTTGTACGAGAGAAAAATAAAACTGATATAAAATACGGTCAACTTTACGTTGAGGTTAAGATTATATCGAACTATAGGTAAGTTCTCATGCCCACGACTTAACAGCAGTGCAAAGACCAAAGTACTTTTGATCGTACTGTTACAACCCTGTATACAACGTAAATACTGCTTACCAATGATCAATGTTTTCTTTACATTGTGTATTTTTCCATTGACTTTGCATGTTTAACTCTATGAATTTTTACTACCTACTCCAATTCCTTTGGTCCACGTTTATAACTGATCTTTCGTAACCAGCTACGAAAACGGATTATTTTTCTTCCTTTCATAACCAGCTATGAAAACAGAAATAAATTGTTTTTTTCGTAACCAAGTTTCGTAACCAGCTACGAAACGAAACTTTTTTTTCCATTTTCAAACCTGGTTATTAATTAAGAAAATTTTGTCCACTTTCATAGCTGTCTGTAAATTTGTACCGATTTTCGTAGGTGGCTATAGATCTATCATATGAACAGTCATGAAGTTAGTTAGTGTGTTTGTTAAAATCTTATGTTCAATAGATAATGGTACGGAACCTTGCGGCAAGCGGTAGACCGTGGATACTCGACAAGTCCGTTTGTTTGTACTAATTTGGACAGAAAATTAAATATACCTACCTTTAAAAGTGTTTTTTAAAGACAATCGAAGGCGGCCTTCTAACTGTACGGAACGATACCCTTTGTGGCCGAGTTCGAGTCACATACTTCGACGATCATACATATTTGACCGAAATAATCGGCTTATTGTTGGTCAAAATCTCGTTTGATCATCATTGTTGCAACATTTAGCTAACCTTGAGTGTTTTTGATTTGGGCTTATTTCATTGGTAAATAAAGAAAGGTTAATTGTACGACATTGTTGAATTCATGCCCGGTTCCAATATTTTTTACGATTTGTAATGTGTGAATCGTTAATTCTAATTTCAAATTTACTTTCCTTATCAGCTGTCATCAGTCGTCCGTTAATCGTTTTTAGCTTACGCCTCGTATAATTTATACTATCCGTAACTAGAACGGATATTGGAACCGGGCATAAGTAATTGTAATCTGTATTTGGACCTTTGCTTAAAAAAACATGAACACGTGTTGCTAGAATGAAAACCCCGCGATGAAAGTCACGTGCGGTGCTTGTATACTTAGAACGGCTCAGTCCTGCAGTATTAGATGCACCATCTTCACACACAAATAGGTAAACCTTAACCTTTACGTGATGGCAAGCCAGGCCATTAAATTAGTTTAACGATTTTCTCCATTGACCTCACGTAAACTGACAAGAAAACAAACTAAAACATTTCCAATCGCGGTAACCTTTCATAGCGGTGAGTACTTGGTACTCACCGCTATACTATTTTCGTTTCCCTGTAACTAATATCTGTCTCAATAGCGAAATCGATGATTAATAATTTCCGTTTAGAGTACAAAAGTAGCTTTTTTATGGAAGTTCATATTTTCCTTAAAGGAAAACCAAAACTCTTAATTTGCTGCCGTAAAGAAGACGTATATTCGTAATTGGAAAATAATCAAAAGACAAATATGCATCATACCTGCTCACTGAACTTAATGGACGAGAGAAAGATCTAAGAATCAAGCTTTTAAACACTATTAAGCTTGGTGCTACTTTTCCTTCCGTCTTTTTGATATAAAATCTCCCCTAGTTTAAGTAGGTAATCTTAATGAAAGTGATTTACTCTAACTAGTTCACTCGGTGAACCAGATTGAGAAACTAACAAGTTATTTGTAATTCTACGTAAACCCTATAGCCATCATTTCCTTTAGTCGTAGATTCCATTGCGCAATGTAACTAAGGCTTACCCGAATCGCCTGCAATCCGCCGGCAATAAAACGTGAACCTATACTAACACCTAGCTCACTGAATGTGTCTAGGTATTCACCAACAGATATACCTACTGCACGTGTATATACCCACTACTGCAATGATGAAGATTTAAACCTACACCTGAAAGTTTAAACTAGGAAGTAGATGCGGAAAGCTAAAACTCGATTCGTTTTTATTCCAGATGACAAATTGAATGTTTGTATCGTACACGCCAGAATCTGCGATAATATTTATTTATAGTTTGGCGCAACATAGTAGCTACGTAAACAGCTTAAACTAAATAGTATGCGTGAAAACACAGATCATCACAAACAAGTGCATACGTACGTGCACCGCGGGTCCGGTCGGCGCGTCGGTGCAGTCGGCACAGGTTCAGCCGTCCGCAGCACCGCAGCCAGACGTACGTTTCAAAAACAAGAGGGAGCTAATAGATGCGACCGGCTGTTTATAAACATTGAACAGTCGGATGCGATCAATACGCGGCGAGCGCGCTCCGTACCGGAGCCACGCCGGCCCCGACCTCACCTGCCGCGAGAGATCTGCGGCGTAGATCAGTGCACTGGACCGCGAGCCGAGGATTGCACTGGACGCGGGAGCGGCCGCACGGACGTACTGAGCGAGCGGCGAGCGACACTCGTGTGTGCGCCGCCCTAGGCGTTACGTCACGCAGTTTGACAGCTCGCGAGGGCAGCGGGCGCCGCCGTCGACGGCCGCGCCGCGGCGCCACCGGCGCGATCAATACGCAGAGTGCAGCGGCGCACGCAGCGATCCCGGCTGCACGCGCGCTCTCCTTAGCGGCGTCCCCTAGCGACCCATTGCATTATAACCTCTAAGAAGCCGGTCAAACTCAATACATCTTAATAGAATGCTTAAGTTTATATGGGCCTTTGACAACTCTATAATTAAAACCTTTCGAGTTTATTATGTCCGTTTAACACTCTCTTGTCTACCATTATCGAGATTTTCAAAACTATATTAAACAAGTAATACAGAACGTATGCCATAAGAAAACCATATGGAACGAAAACTAATAAATTATCGACTTACCTTACGTGGTAAAAGCAGACTTTAACCAGACGTTAAATATGAAAGACAAACTAGAATTACTAAACGAGAACCAATAAAAAATCTCAGGTTTTTTTAAAAACTAGCTGTGCCAAACGTAGTGCCGGTTATTTTTTTTTTCCAGACTTTCTCGTCTTTAAGACCTTTCTTGGACCTCCACGATGATATTATCAAAATCAGAAAAGAGAAATCAGATAGATACCTACCGATAAATTTAACTGGCCGTTCTCGAGTAAGACTCATGAACCACGATTGATTTTATTAGATTCCAGGATACACCACCCCATTGCCTAACAACTGCTAGTACGTAAACCTCAACAGTTGAATTGAGAAACTTCGATGTTCTGAAGTCAGTTTTTACCGACGATATGTTCCAAAGTTCTTTTATCAACCGTAAGAAAATTGTCATGAATTTGATGTTAAATATGTCTCTTGTTTTACGGGGTCCACAAAAATAAGTCTCTACATAAAGCCTTTGCATCAAATGTATAGGTACTTACTACTTAGCATAAATGCGAGCGAGTCTTGTCAGTCCCCAAAAAAACTAAGAATAGTTACCATTCTCAACAAAGGCCCGAGCCGAGGTTCGAGTTTCGGTATGGAACGCCCTCTCGACAGTTCTTTAAAGTATTAGGGGAGAGAGCCGCTCCCCCGCAAGTTCGGTGAAGATGAAAAGGCCATCTGATGCCATCATCTTAAGTCCGTTAGAAAAAAAAAATACAAAAAAAAGGGCCGGTCTTAGGAGCCGCGCCATCTCCGAGGTCCCGGATTCTATGCTCAGGTGAAAGTGGAAAAAGAACTTTGCTATTGTAGTACTTAACCTACTTACCACAGAATCAGAGCTAAGGTTGTGATTTTCACCAATATTTATCTATTTATTTATTTTAATTAAATATATACAATATATTATATATCATCTACACAGGTAGCTAAACGAGACACATGACGTGCCTGACACATATTGACGTTATGAGTGTTCAGATATTATTGGATAGTTGTGTGTATAGAAATTATTGACTAGCATCTGCTCAGATATTACTGAAGTAATGAATGTAAAGATATTAATAGTAACTTGTTCAATGACTGTCTTAAAAGAGTAAACCTAGCTTTAAAGAGTTTTTACAAAAAATAGAACCTTACGTGGTATTTGTAAACTAATTATAAACGGCGATCTAACTACCCCTCACTCACAGAGGGATTGATTAGTTCACTTTGATCACCTCGGAAATAAATCACCAGGTAATTTATTTATTTCCGAGATGATAAAAGTGGAATAATCCTCTGAGGTTCTGCCTCGTCGTCGAATATTAAAAAACTACTAAGCGCTGAATAGCTCCACATTTTTGTAATTGTTGTATTTTATTTTAAGCAATTTGAATAGCATAGTGTGTGAACTGAGGGACCAACAACAAAAACGTCAAATTCACAATATTTACCACTATTTGTGATCTTTCGTTAGTTTTACAAACTTCCTTGTAATTTTTACTAAAGGTTGGCTTACGAAATATAAATGTTCATGTTATAATCAATTAATTATGAGATAAATTAATTTGGTCCTTCAGGGTCCTAAAAAAACGTTTGTAATACTTTATTAGGTTTTTTAAAATGTTGTGTAGATGTTTATTAATGTTTTACTAAAGGTCTATAACCAAATTTTGTTGGTGAACTCATTATATATCTAGATTTGGGAGCTTATGTGTGTGAACTGAGGGACCCACTTAAGACGATATATCTTTAGAATCATGTTTTACAAATATTTTCACAACTTTTACTAAGCATTGTTGTTAGTCAAGTTGCAATAATCCGAAAAAAAAATTTGGTCTCAGTTCACACACACGCAAATAGGTACATAGTTATCACGCTTTTTCATAAATAACAGAAATTAGAAACCGTATGTATTCATGTGCTTGAGGATTGAGTGAGCACCTACTAAATGATAAACGTATCATTATTTTTTTTCTAGAAGGTCCTCAAATCCACACGCCCATATGTAATCAATAAAATACTCAATACTATTTTAAAAGAACGCATGTGTCTGCATTCAACGGTAACAGTTGTCCTAAAAGTCTAAGTTCCTATTATGTCTGAATTTGAGCTTTGAAACTTGTTTTTTGAAACTGAAATTTGTTCCGTATTATTTTCAGTACTAACGATGGTTGAAACGAAACCTTCAGTGTGTAATCCCTTCGAATAAATATACAGAAATATTGTGAACAAATTTTAACGCTGAGAAGTGTTTAAAATAAAACCAACTTTTAATAATTTATAAGGTAGAAACTTTATTATTTCATAATAAAGTAATATACTTGGAAGTTTTAATACATTGTGGAAACATATGAGGACAAGTCGAGGATACCAAATCATTACCATTAATAACTTTATTCACTGCCAAGCCGTACTCTACAAGGTGCGGTAAATAAAAGTAATAATACCTTCAAAATGATAAAGGTTGGAATAATACTGAAATACATTTAGAATATTGCATATTGTAATGATACTAGTCTACGAAAACGCAGGTATAATGCTTTCTGGTTTAACGATTCTCTTTTTGATCACCTTGTAATAGCATTGATGTCATTTTCAAATCGAATCGTTGTTATAGTTGAGGCACTACGCGTTGAAAATATCGATGTACAAAAAAAATGTCGAGCAGCATGTAAAACAATAAAAACGGCTAAATTCAACACTGTTAAGAGCATGTAAAGCAAGTTTTTATTTATAGTGTAAATTATGTCAGCATCTAGCATTTGGACAAAGGGCGTACCTAATTGAATTCCGTTATAAACTGCCCGTAGTTTTAACATCGCAAGTCCAGTAATGATATGCTGCAGTCTATTTCATTTACAGATAGTGTACATAAAAAATACAAAAATAATATTGTTACGAGAAATCCATTACGCACATCATGGGACGTTGATGATCTATCACTTAATCATGAAACTGTAATCTTAATCACTATGACTACCGACTGACCGTCATTTGTGAACAGCTTGGCAGTACCTTACTACAGAAAAATGTAATTAGAAATAAATAATCAAAAACCCTCTTGAAAGCTTTACACACTGGCTATGATTATGATAAGACTAAAATACGCCACAAACTTTGAACGCGACTTGTCCAAGTGCTTCGAATATCTAATACGAATAATTAAATAGAAGAAATCAACGTTAGTGTCCGGGTGTGAGCTAAGTTCTGTACAACATTTCAAGTTTGTTGAGTGAGCAGGTGTTGTCTGCGGAGGGAGGTCTCAGTACACCTTGAGTTGGTTCTTGTCGTCAAAGCCGGCAGAGTGGCCGGCGTTGCGCACGATGAAAGAGTTACCGTCGAAATGCATCCTCCTCTCGCCGCGGCTGCGGGCAAATGACTAAAAGTTATACAAGGAATAATCTATGATATATATAAAAGGAGAAACTGACTGACTGACTGACTGACATATCAACGCACAGCCCAAACGGCTAAACGTAGGCACTTGAAATTTGGAAGGGACGTAGCTTAGGTACCGTAGGGGTGCACTAAGAAAGGAATTCCCGAAATTCCCACGGGAACGGGAATTAGCGGGAAAATCCTTTTGTATGAAAAATCTAAACCGCTTAAGTTAGACGCTTGAAATTTGGCATGCAGGTACCTTAGTAAATATAAAGTTTAGTTATGGCTGTATTTTGAGAAATTCCCACGGGAACGGGAGTTAGCGGGAAAAAACTTTTGTATGAAAAAATCTAAACCGCGTAAGTTAGATGATTGAAATTTGACATGCATATACCTTAGTGAATGCAAAGTTAAGTCATGATTGGATTTTCCAAAATTCCCATGGGAACGGGAATAGCGGGAAAAACTTTTGTACCGCGAGTTAGAGGCTTGAAATTTTTTAGTACATGGGTATCTTAGCAAATGTACAGCTTCATGGGAATGGGAAACATCTTTTTCATGAAAAAATACTGCACTAGCGCCAGATTCAGAATAATTGTTATGTTGTTTTTTTAATGTATTTTCTCAAAAAAAAAAAAAAACTTTTTAAAATTTTTGAATGCAACATTCATTATTATTTACATTCGACACACACCGAGAAAAATACTGGAATGACACAATAACACGCCACGCGGACGAAGTCGCGGGCAAAAGCTAGTAATCTATGATCGCTCGGTCGTCCTTACGTACAGTATCGAAAGTAAACATTTTTGATGTTTTTAATTGCTTTAACACAATTTACTGTTACACTTATGCCCTGTTCCAATATTTAAAAAACGATTAATCCTAGTTACGGATACTAATAAATTGGCTACTTGACAGTTTTTGAAAAAGTATTGTAAAATGTGCGCCCGTTTATTTTATATCCCAATCAATTCGATTATCTGGAAAAAATGTAGGTATGTATGTGCATTTAAAAAGCGCGCGAAAACGCCAAGTCTCGTCACTATTGCAATTATGACGTCAACGTTCTAGACATCGAACAATGAACATGTTTCAATAAATTCTTAATACGATTAGAGACACAATAATTCAAATAATTATTTTTCGCCGACAGCTGTCATTTCCGAATTTCAATGATGGTTTCCGTTTCGGTTCATTTGTTCCACAGATAAAAAAAGTAAAATTTATTTTGCAAAAATAAAATACTAAATATGCTTTTAAATAAAAAATAAAAATGTAAAATTATTACTTAACTAATAAGCTAACATTTTTTTTTATATTGCACTTCAAGATTGACCTCAGCCCACCTGATGTTAAGTGGTAATGAGGTCCTAGCTTAAGGGTGATAAGTACAGCAAATAAATTACTGGACTTGTCACCCTTACCTTGAAGGCTTGACCCCTGCTACTAATGTATCACCCCCAGGAGCTCAGGTTACCTTACTCACACGCAGGAACACAACAACACTGAAGTGATTGTTATTTGGCTGCGGTCTTCTGTAAGGTAGAGGTATTTCACCAGTGGGGCTGCTCCAGTTCGAGCGATAAATCGCTATGCCCTACCTCTCTTCATATTTTATTACATACATATCTAACACTTTTCATATTTTATTGTTAACACTGACAAGTAGCCAATTATAGGTACTAGGCGTCAGCTAAAAACGGCCGACAGGCGACTGATGACAGCTGATATGGAAAGTTAATTTGAAATCAGAATTAACGACTCGTAGAAAAACGGATAGTCACTTTTGACACATTACGAATCGTAAAATATTGGAACCTTAGGCCACGTCCACATTTGGCCAACTGTGAGTGGCTAACAGTTTTCCTCCTCATACAATTTAAATGCATGTCCATACTGCGTAACGTTGCGTACGTTTGCGACGTTTCGGTTGCTGACTCATTATACGTGCGCCTGATTCGCAGCAAATGATCGACGCGGTCGGGGGCATAGTATGTTCACTACTCCGGTATATCTTCGAAAATGCTCATACAATCAAACACGACTCATGTCAGAACACTTATGCATACTAATTCACCTTCCTCCACTAGAATTCTAGGCTATAATACGCTCTAGTTTGCCGCTCAGTTGATATCGAGTTAGCGACCGATACGCCACTCAAGTCGCTTCACTGATCGCCTAGTGGAGACGCGGCCTCAAAAAGGAATGCCTTATAATTCACGTTTTCAGATTGGTACAATATCGAATGAATATAATAATAAATTGAAAATAAGAGTCTGTAAAAGCAATCAAATATTGGATAACAAATATGTATGCACTTTCGATACTGTACGTAGGGACAGTCGTGTTGAAATACCATACAAATATTATGAAACGGAATCTAAACATGTCTGGTACTTTACATAATAAGACTGATGATCATCAATCTGCAGAATAGTCAAAAAACGCCTCAGAACATTCCACTTTGGAAGATGATGTTTGGTAATTCAATAGAAAGAAATGCAAGTGGTTAGTTCGAAGATACAAAACTATTGGAGAGGCCTCCTTCCAGCAGTGTTCAGCGATGAGTTTGAGTCAAACAAAATGTCGGAAGGTTGCCCCCATACCATCTAACATGTAAAATACTGACATACCTACCTAAAGACAAATACAAAACGCTTAACTGAAAAAAAATTGAAAATGGCGGTTGTAAAATACTTTCGCAATCAAATAGAAACTAAATCAAGTAAGTGATGTCAGAATACGCCCCTGCTAGTCTATATTCAATGCACTTCAATCGTCACATATACAATAGTATAACATTCCAGTATTGACGTCTGTGCCAGGCTGAATCGCACATCGGCCGCCGCTAACGCCAAGAACAACGGGCAAAGTTTCTGATTGTATTCAATTCCCATTATCGATTTGAGATGACTATCGCATGCACGAGTCCCTTACATGAAGTATTTTCAATATTTAACTTAAACCGATATACTAATCAGGGGGCTATTTTAGGCGTAAGTCCGCAAATTTATCAGCTATGGAAGAAAGAACCCAGCAATAATTATGGGTGTTTCCTTTGATTATTGTGAAAAGTTCTAGCGAAGAGTTCGGTAGAACTCTGACCAGTTTGAGTTCTACAGATGTAATTGGTTCAACGATCAGAGACTCATGGTATTGCGACCAGTCGCATATTCAATGGTGACAAAACGTACCTATTCAAAAGTGACAAAATAAGCGTTTTAATCATTTTTTTTTCATTAATTGTTAAAAACGTATAAGTACCTATTCTATCAGTTATCCTAGTAATCATATTGCGAGCTTCATGATTAGTTTGGCACTCAATAATAAATTGATACTTGATTCACGCAAGATTTATCACTATTAATTTAAACAGCACTTCTAAATCCATAAATATAATGGGGTGTTTTGGGAAGGCTGCTATGAATTAGTTGTTCCAATTTTAATAGCAAATTAAAGAACTCACCGCACAAACAGATGCTGTGTTTGACCAAGCGAGGCGGTGCAGTGCAGGAAAGGACTGGTGATGGAGGCGGATCCGTTGCTGGGGCTCGTCCGTAGCTGATACTTGTGGCTGCAGCGGTGGATCCTGCATACAGACTACATATCAAACCACCTACCTCAGGAATTTAGAATTATTGGTTTAAGCTATTCTTTTTACCATAACAGGGAGTATTAATAATACTGAAACAGGTGCTAATACGGAATCAACGAGGTACTTATAATAATCAAGTTCAACAAATGTCTAATAGCAGGTGACTGTAAGCGAAACGCGTTACGTTGGTGTATGAAGAACCCCAAACAAATTGTCAAGCCGGAGAAAAGCAAGCCAAAAATTTATAAAAGGGTTAAATCCACATGTTTATTCGTTTGCATGGTTTCAGTGTGCCATCAGTTCTACGAGCTATGTAGGCTGCCCAATGCCCAGTGCCATTTAAGTTTTTCAATTCTTAGATTCTATCATAGTGACTTTCCTTCTATAACTAATATCCTCCTTTCTAATCTTCTCACCTACGGAAACTCCTAGAAAAGCTTTCTAGTTTGATTTGATCTAATCGTATTGACAACATAGGAGCAGCATAGGACCAAGTGTTAAGGCTTTGAGAGGACCAAGCCGAGCGTGCTCACCTGACGAGTCCATCCGCAGTCTGACTGACACGCACGTTGTTGATGATCCAGTTGTCAATCCCGTCGTCCGTGAGCCAGTACTGCGCGGCCTGCAGCAGCGAGAGGGCCTCGTTCACGAACGAGGGCCCGTGCCGCGATTCGTTGTAGAACACGTTCAGGGTGAAGTCCTGGCTCATGTCGAGGAACGTGTCAGTCGTGGTGCGCGTGCCTGCCGCGTCCACCAGATACACCAGCGCGCACTGCTCCGCCGTGAACGAGACGCCTTTGTACCACATCTTCGCATACCTGCCGTACCAACATTAAGTGTCTAAAATTTAAAATTTGAAAAACCCCCGACATGATAAAGTGTAAGAAAAGCCCTTTTATTTGATACCTATAACGAGGGATTCGTGACAAAAAAAAATTAGGAAATCCTTCATTTTCTGGAGGCGGCCATCTTGGATTTGAAATTCGTTATGAATATATTCTGCGAGTTATATGTTACCCGTATTGTGGGAGCTGTGTTAAAACAGGCAATCCATAATTTTCTGACGGCGGCCATCTTGTATCAATTTTTATCAAATCTACCTATGTAAGAACACTCCCCGACTTTCAAACCAAAACTCAAAATCCAAATCTGTTAATTTGTTCGGGAGCTCAGATGCCATAGACAGATAGATACACACCGACACGTCAATCTTATAACACCCTTTTTGCGTCGTATTATAAATGCGGTTTTGACGACTGAACCACTGAACTGATTTTGATGAAATTTTGGTTTAGACATACGTCGAACTTCTAGAACGGACATATGCTACTTTTCGTTTTGAAAATTGAGGGTTGTACCGGCCTTGAAAGTTTATGCTTATTTTTAAGTCATAAATATGAAATTTCACACAAACTAGCTTTAAACTTTGATTAAAATATGAACTATTTTTGTTTCGAATATTAGGGAAGATAGGGGTAACACCGACCATGCAAGTATGTAGTCCAGGCGAACGAAGTCGCCGACAAAAGTTAGTGTAAATATTGTTAAATGTGTCCTCTGCGGATTAGCAGAAAATACGAGTGCGGCGTGCTATCAGCCAATGGACAGTATTGTATGTCGTATGCTAGTAGAGCCGGTCGTACTTGTTATTGCCCTGCTGGTGGCGGGCCTGTATCTCGACGCGGGACCCGTAGTGGTACACGCGCCCGTTGGGGTGGATGAGAGCAGCTGCTGCACCGGACCGCGAGAGCGCCAGGATTATGTTGTTCTTCGCGTTGGTCACGCGCACGGCGCCGTCGATAGTCATGTCCACCCTATGTAAACAATACTGCATGTTAACGACGCTCAAACAGAAAAAATAACAATAGTTTGACTAACGCTCTAAAATCCACAGTTATAATTACGAAAGTAACCCTGTCTGTATGTCTTCTGGCTTTCACGCCCAAACCACTGAACCGATTTTGATGAAATTTAGTATAGGTAGATATACGTTAAATCTCTAGAACGCACATAAGCTTCTTCTTTGAAAATAAGGTGGGCGTAATACCGCACTTGAAGTTTATATGGGAAAATGTTTAGTTTTATGTTAGAGATATATCAAATTTGACACAAATATAGCTCGAATCTTGGATTAAAATATGGACTACTTTTTGTTTCAAATTTTTGGGGGAGATAGGGGTAAAACCGACCATGAAAGCATATAGTTCACGCGAAGGAAGTCGCAGGCACAGCTAGTAATAGATAAATAAGATAACATTACAGGTAACATAGCATTACAGTAATACAATTTTGCATTTGTCAGTATCAGATCTGTAAAGACCATATAGATCAGACTGTGTATTTATTGATTTCGCGTAGATATTATGAATTCAGATAACATAGACGACGGACCAAAACTACTACTACCGATATAGCAGCTAGGCTTAATGTACAATCTGCTGCACATAATCCTCTGCAGGTAGCCTACAAACACGTCGTCTTCATTTTATCTATCTATCTCAGGAACATCGGGTTAGACTCGAAAAAATAAAGTGTTGGAAAATTCATTTATCAAAGAAAGCTATAATATAACATCACTCTGCGACCAATAGAGGCGCAGAATAAGTTGAAAATGCGGAGAAAACGGGAAAAACCAGCAGCGGGCCGCTAATAAAGATTAAAAAATAATGATAAACCGACTCACTTCACTCTATCTCGCAGTCTCAAGCAAACCGTACCATGCGGAGTCACGGAGGCGTTGTATCCCGCTCCACCCACCACGTCAGTGACCTAAAGTAAAACTAATTTTATATTACTTATACCAATCTATACTAATATATATAATTTATATAATATAATATTATATATATAATATTATAAAGAGGAAAGATTTGTTTGTTTGTTTGTTTGTAATGAATAGGCTCCGAAACTACTGGACCGATTTCAAAAATTCTTTCACCGTTGGGAAGCTACACTATTTTCGGGTGACATAGGCTATATTATATTTTCAAAAAAATTAGGGATCCTTACTAAAACTCCAATAATGTAACCCAAAAAGACCTGTAAAATTCCTTACATTGCGTGCGCTGCGAAAACTATTGATGATCGAACAAAATCATGTAGTATGACTTTGCAGAACTCATAATTATCTACAAAAAATGTCGCGACAGCATATGTCTAAGTATTATAGTTATGTCACAGTAAGCGGTTTTTTATTCTTAAAATTTAATTAATATACCGCCACTTGAAAAGGCTCTTTATTTGTACCTTGGTAATAATCCTAATCAAACTAAATAACTTTATATTCAAGAAGACGGCTTCAATACCTTTATATAACTTTTTAAATTATTCAATTTGGACATTTCATTCGGAAGATATCACGAGTTTAAAAATGCAAGTATTAGAAAAAAGTCGCGTGTTTGCCGCTCACCGCGCTCAGCTGAGCTGATGTGAGCAGCATGCTGGCTAGCTAGCTAGCTAGCAGCATGCGATGTAAGCTCCATGTAAGCGTCACTGGAGTACTGACGGGGGGAGTCAATGTAATAAAAAAAAGTGCAAGGTTTAGTACCTATTGCACCCGTGCGAAGCCGGGGCGGGTCGCTAGTGTATAATAAGACTATTCGAAACAAATCCTAAACTTACAAGTTATCCAACGCAAAACGAAATTTTAATTACAAGTAACCTATATTCGTGAATACAGAGTCATTTTGATTATTTTTAGCCGTTTTTACAATTTTAGTCTGTATGTCTGTCAGTTTGTTTCGGCTTTTTAAAATGGCTGGACTGATTTTGATAAAACTTTTATTAGCAGGTAGCTGATGTTAAGAATATATAAAAATGAATCGCAAAATGTGTTGGTAAGCGCATAACTCGACAACGCTTGATCCAATTTTGACAATTATTTTTTTAAATGTTGGTTCAAGTCCAAAGATGGTTTTTACGGCGAGAAAAATTCGAATAATTGCCGGGAGAACTCTAATGACAGCCCATTTCTTTTTCCAGTACAAACATTCCAAATCTTTTTAACAGGACGAAGTCTGTCGGGTCCGCTAGTTAAGAATAATTTAGGCCACTTTTATTTAAGAAACAATAAATTCAAAATCAAGTAGTACACGCGAACGAAGACGCCGGCACAGCTAGTTTAAAAATAAAAAGGGACTGACCAGAAATAAATTAACTATAGAACAATCACCCTGAATAGCTTGATATTGGACGAAAATCGGAATCGAGAGAACAGGCTGATTTCTGAAGACTTGCCTAAAATAATTACTAGAAATGCACATTGGTTTATCATAAATGGCGAAAACCTTAGCCACCTCAGAATCGGAAACCACCTGATTCTGCTTTAATAAAAACCGAGAAGGCTTAAAAACAATGCTAATGGAATTAGGTACATAGACAAATCAAAAGTGTTAGTCTAGTATAAAATATCAATACAATACACAACTCATGGCCAGCCATTAAAAAATACTATTCTGGATTAGAGTTTACTTTAAATAAAATATATTGAGTCTAGTGTTGTAAAAGAGACTGAATGGCCATTATATTATGAAGCGTCATTCTGACCGTCCGGTCGAAAGTACAACACACACACACTTTGAACTTTGCATCGCCCTTGCCACGGGCATAAAATCCAAAATCAACCTCAAGTGTTTACCTTGATGTGTTGTTCACCGTACCTCAAGTTCCCTCCAAGTGTCCGCGTGGTAGATATCATCCCCGGGATAGAATGGCGCCTTCCGTTGTAGTGGCGCCCGCCACGGGGGCTGCCAACCCGCCGCGCCCACAAGCTCAGCCTGGCCCAATCCACCCTCAAGAAATTTGCTGTAATCTTGGAAGGCGGATAAGTTCGACTCCTCCTGTAAAAATACCAATGCTTAATACTAGAAAATAAGCTAGATTACTAAAACTTTACTTGGAAAACAGTTGCAAACATAATGTAAGCAAAAGTTTACCAATATGCGTAGCGTTAAGATTAAGCGTGACACTACTACTTCGTATAGTTTTTTGCAAAATAGTAACGTAAAGACATTTAATTCACTTCCTGAACAAAAAATACGTTTTTAATGTTTTTTAAAAGCCTAATTGACGGACTCTCATTCATTCTCAGGCATTCTTTATCGACTCATCATACCTATTAACACATTTCTCAAAGCCTACGGAGTTTCCCATTCTGGTGCAGAATGCATTCTTTTCAGTTTTCAGTATAAGTCATTATAGCAGGATCGTAAATCAAGAAACTTGAAACTTATTATAAAGGCTGTTGATATGACTTTTCTGATATAATATTTGCGATGGCGTTACAAAATATGAATTAATGTTGGATGGTCGGGTTCCGCTCTAATGACTTCCCGAAACATTTAAGTGGCCTGGCCCAAAGGGGCAGCAAGAAATGGAGCTGGGGAGAGTATGGAGTGGAGCTTCAGTGGAGTGGAGCTTGAGTGGAGTCGAGCTGGAGTGGCGTGGATCTGGAGAAAGTATGGAGTGGAGCTGGAGAAAGTATGGAGTGGAGCTGGAGAGAGTACGGAGTGGAGCTGAAGAGGTATGGTGTGTGGGCAGTGTTCCGTGGCGTATAAACACGCTTGCAGTAAAATAAGCACAACTCACAGTTATTTTGCTTATTTTTAAAATATTTATCCAAATAATTCGAAATACAACTAGACTACGTTTAGTTTAGCTTGTCTTGTCTAGTCGAGCTTTTATATGCTACTTTCATATTGCGATTGGTATTCTAAAAGATATTTATCCGTAGGGACTACAGGTTTTTGTCAAAAATATTCGTCCAGGAGACCAACTACTCTGTGAAGACTTAATATTGTCGCTACTATGTGACATATATGGCACGCCCTATGATTTTCGAATCTTTCGAAATTAAAACACAAACGTAGGTTCATGAATTTACCCACCTGATTGTATGAATGTGCCGTATAGACGCTCCTCGGGCGGACAGGCATTGTCACATCCTTTCGAAAATCTGCGCTAGCCATTTTAACACTTCTTCAACTTAAAACTGTTAAGGTTAATTCACTATTTTTAAATATACATGAACAACAGTGACTACATAATATAAATCATACTTCAACGGTCGGAAGGTAATGGAAGGAAAAGTCATTTGTCATTTATTTGATTCCATTTATTCAAATTTTGATTTTCTTCTCTGCGGCGGCGACACATTATGTTTTATGTAAATTTTGAAATGTAAACTCATTACTTACCAACTATCTGGTGCTAAAAAAACATAAATAGAGTGTGTGTTTTTTTTTCTTGCCGATTGCAAATCGCTTAAGCGCTTGTTCGATTTTAAATGTTCCTTGTATAAAAACCCGCAGCATTGGTCTCCTTGTAGGTTAGGTACCTATCAATTTATGATTATATGAAGAACTATAAATATTTCATTGGATTCGTAAAGCAACAAAGGTATTAGAGTCGTGCTTGTAAGTCTGGTGTCGGCACGTGGCACTCGCCTTCTTCTGGGAATGCATTGTTTCGCAGAAGGAGGAAGCCGAAAGATAAGTAAAGGTCAGAGACATTCATCTTGAACTTTCACGGGACCAGTCAACTGAGAATGTGAGGATAGCACAACATCATAGAATCGCACGCCATCGATTGTAGGTACTTTGCTGGTCCTATAAAATTAGGCGCCTATTCTGTCGGTGAGAGGAAGTCCAAAGTTGACGACATTGATATACGGATAGAAGGTCTGCTACAGGGAAAAAATGATTAAACTTGATGGTATAACAGATTTTTTTATGAATCGTTTTCTTAGAAAACGTAAACAAATACTAAATTACTATTTCATTTATAAATATTGGGTTATGATTTATATTGAGTTAAAAAAATAATCACTAAAGTACTAAGTTTACTGTAGGTAAGTCTCTTTTGTAAATTACGAACGAGAAATAAAATTTCTTTAAATGAATTTATTAAAGAATATAGTTTTCCTGTTTTCTTAGCTTGTTAATTTATACAAATACGGTAATCATTTGTCTAAGATTCAATAGATTTTAATTTCTACTTTATTTCATAACAAAATAAATTTACAGTGCTAAAAATAAGCTAAAACTTTCATCAAACTGCAACAGTCACATAACGAAAACCAAATGGCTTCAAAATTAATCCACCTCCAACCTGTCAGAAGAGAAGTATACTGTCTTTTTGCTCAAGTCTATGGTATGACCAGCTACGTCATTCAGACAGGTGAGGTTTAATGGACCGTGTAGAATAGTGTGTAGAACTTTAACGTCTACAGTCGCTATTACAATATTATATCAAAACTCTTGTTTATTATTTCTAAAATGTGCTTGCGCTTTCTGAGTATTTTTTTTCAAGTCCTTTACCAATAACAAATTGTAAAAAATTCCGTTTGTCTACTGCTGTAGACAAGCTTAATTATTTTTTAAATATCATTGAATCCATCATAATTCCATGGACTTAGTATAATAAACAGGACCGAGCACTCGCCGCCAAAAAACGAGCTGAGCGAGATAGCTACCACAGAGGCGTGTGTCTCTTTCTAATAGGGTGACAACAAGATTTATTTTGACAGCGGACATTTGATTAAATAATTAAAATTTAGCCCGTTGTCCCCACTACATCTAGTAAAATAAATATAACAAGATAAAATAAATAAATAAATAAATATTGGACCACATCACATACATTGCTCTGATTCTGTAGTAAGTAGCAGTACAGAAATCGGAAACAACGACGGTACCACAACACCCAGACCCGAGACAATACACAAAAAATCGTTTTCCATATTGACCCGACCGGGGTTCAAACCCGGGACCTCAGAGATGGCGCAACACCAAAGTCCGGCCCGCTCGCCTCTCGGCTACGGAGGACGTCATGTTCCAAAGTTACCGTCTGGACAGATTTGACTGTTGAAAAAAACCGGGACAGCATTACTTTTATGTTTATATGTTTGAAAAAATTTTCTTGAATTATGTCAATACAATTTATGTATAATTATACTCCCTTTTACTCCAATGGGGACAATGGCAATAAATTTGAATCATTTATTGAATTTTCCACTGTCCCCACTGCTGGGGATGCGCCTGGTAGGGACAAAGAGAATAACCCTAAATTTTTGAAATAAATGATACAAATTGTCAAAGTTATCTATTTATTTAGCCATTTACATGCTTTGGTTGATACAGATGACAAGAAAATATAGTTGAAACAATGCTTAAAATAATTGCTAGTAAGTACAATTACAGCCGCTTCGGCTACATGTTTAATGAATGGCTTTTGTTATAATTGTACGCCAGTCTATGTCTACGATTTTTTTACCTAACTTCTGATCACTGTGGGCAACAAATTGTTTTCAGTGCCAATATTAATATTAACCAAAAAACATCGTTTGAACAATTTGATCGATTAAACGACTGAGAAACTACTTTTTAAACATGATAATATCTTTAAGAGGTGGCACGATGTAGGATTTCTTCTTCAGAGTCTAGCAGTGGTCGGTGGCTTAATGTATTACTGAAAACTTCATTTTTTTTACTTTTGGTCTGTAAAATAAACATAAAAGTACTATACATATTACATCTAAAAAAATTACTAACTGTAATTTTTTTAGTACCTATAAGTCGTAAAGGTTTTACAATATTTGACTGTAAAACGAATCCTTCTTAAATATTTATTTTATTTCAATTTAATTATTTGTCTTTAAATAAAGTGTATCCGTCAATATTTCAACTGTTATATCTATCAATATCCGGCAAGCTATAAAATCACGTATGTTGTATGGGAGCGCTTTACATACGTATATTATCTTGTTTTTTAGTATTAAGTATTTGATGTTGTTATAACGGCATCAAAAAATTAAAATTATAACTAAATATCACTGTTCACGAGATACAGCCTGATGGCAGTTAGACGGAAAGCGAAGTCTTAGTAGTAGGGTTCCGATTTACCCCTTGGGTATGGAACTTAAAAGACTATGTATAGTGTAATTACAAATAGTGTTTTTTTAAATACTTGATTAGGTGTTTAGAATAAGTTTACTAAAATTAAATCTTGTTGTGTGTTGTTGCGTTGAAGCATGATAAACAATTACTAATGATACTTACCACAGGAGAAATCGTAGGTATAGCAAGTCCCGGCTGCATACGACAGAATTTTTAGCGATTTTTTGCATTACGTGTATGGGTGAGCCATTTTTGTCGCATTACTTAATTTTTAAGGCAGGTAACTGTAAATAAATGTACAACGGTGAGGAACTAACTCGAGCACAATTGAAATATTACGAAAATTATGGGTACCCTAGTGGTAAGATTTACAGTAAGATTATTTTGAGCTTACCTGTGGAACGATATATGGCAATTACTATATGATTCACTTGAACAAGTATAAACGCAACATTTTTTCACCATTTTATCTTATGAGGTGCCATATAATTGTTTATTTTGATAAACTCAATCAATGACAGTTTGACTTACTGACGCCATGACAGTTCATGATGATGCTTTAGAGGGTTACCACTAGGAAATTAGAAATAAGCAAATACTATTTTACGTATTCTTTATAGTTTATGTATAAAATCAAAGAAATAAATTAAATTATAATTTATTATTTTACAATTGTTGAAATAACAATTAAATACAAGTGCATAAACTGAGTTTTTGATCAGGCAAAATTTAGATCAGAAATATTATTTTATGCTGGCAAGATCTAAGAAAGATCAAAGAACGAGACACACGCCTCCGTCCTGGCTATCTCTGTCGGCTCGGATTTACATCTGTGTAAAGCGCACAGGAATTAATACTTTATTGCATTGTAATAGTGTTCATTTTTCATAATGAAAATTTTCAGAGCTATCAGTCCTGTTTATTATATTAGGTCCATGCATAATTCTCATAAGAGACGACTCGTCCATACAATTGGCTACTTGACAGTTTTTGAAAAAGTATTGTAACATGTGCGCCCGTTCATTTTATATCCCAAGCAATTTCGATTTATCTGGAAATAATCTAAATAACCAGAGAAAAATAAGATTTTGTGTAACATTTAAAAAGCGCGCGAAAACGCCTAGTCGCGTCATTGTTGCAATTATGACGTCAACGTCCTAGACAACGAACCGATACGCATAGGAACGACTTAATTAAGATAAACGGAAAATGTTTCAATAAATTCTTAATACGATTAGAGACACAATAATTCAATTTAATCGGTAAAATAATCATTGTTTCGCCACATTAAAATAAATAATTTTCGCCGACAGCTGTCATTTCCGAATTGCAATGGTGGTTTCCGTTTCGGTTCTTTTGTTCCACAGATAAAAAAACTAAAATTTATTTTGCAAAAATAAAATACTAACTATGCTTTTAATTAAAAAGTAAAAATGTAAAATGATTACTTAACTAATAAGCTAACATATCTAACACTTTTCATATTTTATTGTTAACACTGTCAAGTAGCCAATTGCTGATATATAACCATCGGGCAACAAGGTAGATATAAAAATAATCGTATTTACGGCCAATCATCAGTTGATAGAATAATTAAATCAGTCTGTATTTGAAATATCAAGCTTATTGAGTAGCTTTCAAGGCATCATAAAAATACTGGTGTGTTCTGTTAATATAATTTTTTTTTGCTATATTTGTTCTCACCTGCAATAAATATATTGTCTAAGCTATTTCTATTCCTGTATTGGGAAGGGTTGATAAAATCCATTTATTATCTCTCCACAAACATAAATACTAGAGATGTGCCGACTACCACTTTGACCGACTAGCCGACTAGTCGGCTGTAAAGAGGCCGACTAGTCGCCTACATCATAATCTCCTACTACATCATAATCTACCATTAATTAAAAACTATAAGTAAAGAGATTTTGCTATTTTTTATAATATAATATAACATTTTTATTTGGGTTGTGTCCAGTTAATCATATTATATAAGATATAATAGTTCATATGTTTCTTTTTAATTTTATTGAAACTGTTCGTGTTTAAAATATAAAAATGATTATTTTTTAATTTGTTGGCAATTAAAAAATACCTACTTTTTTATTTGATTAAGAATTAATAAATGTTTATTTAAGTTAAGAAGACATTATTTTATTTGTTAATTAATACCAATTTTAAGAAGGTACCAATTTGGTTTTGTTGTTATAGATATGTATGTCTTCTTTTTAAGCCAGTATTTTTTAGAAAATTATTACTGAATAAAAGGCTGGTTTGCTTTACTTGCCGAAAAGTGTAAGATTGGTTATAAAATCCAAATAATAATGAACAATTAAGGTTTTATTTTATTTCAGTTCCCCTGATATATTACATTTTAATGAGAGACATACAAAGTAAAAGCCGACTAGTCGGCGTTTTTTGTCGACTAGCCGCCGACTACTCGCCGACTACAAAACCGGCCGAATAGTCTGCTTAACGGACTAGTCGGCACATCTCAATAAATACACAGTTGGTCATGTAGGTTCAAAGATTAACTTGTTTTATAGTATTTTCTGGAAAGAATGATAGTGAAGCAGTTTACACTAACTCAATCCTTGGCGAATTATATAAATGGTACTGCATTATGTGCGATGTATGCGAAGACCTAAATTCGATTTTGCGTATCTAAACAGTAGCAATGTTATCGAGTTAGTGTCTCTCGCTGTCTTGCGCATGAAAGATCCGTCAGGCCGTCTAACCTGCACTACAAGTTACATTTCTCACCTGAGACGACAAATGTTTCGATACACTGGTACAATCAGGTACAATGGAAACTTTTGTCATCTCATGCGAGAAATTTGACGTGGTGCGCTTGCTAGTAGGTGATAATCACAGACATAATACTAATTAGAAGTCTGTGGTGGCAATATGTAGGCGTAAGTTGCAAAGAGTGAGGTAGAATTATATTTCTACTAGCTGTGCCCGCCACTTCGTTCGCGTGGACTACATAATTTCATGGTTGGTTTTGCCCTTATCTCCCCTTATATTCGAAATAAAACATGCGTGACATCGATATCCTACATCGCGATATCAGAGTTTTCGTCGCCACTAAGTATATATACGACAAACCAAGATTGGTAGTTGGGCCTTGGTCCCCAAGCAGACAACACCTAGCTCGGCGGAAGTACTTCCACTTTTAGTAAAGAACATACGTTCCTTACAGTCCATATTTTAATCTAAGTTTTGAGCTATATTTGTGCCAAATTTCATATCGCTAACTTAAAAAAAATATCATTTTTAATTTTTAACCCCAATTTTCCACTTTCAAGGGCAGTATTAACCCCATCCACCCTTATTTTCAAAACAAAAAGTAGCCTTTGTCCGTTCTAGTGATTCAAAGTATACTTAAGCTACATTTCATCAGTCTCAGACCCGGTTCAGTGGTTTAGGCAAGAAAGCCGGACAGACAAACAGATAGGTAGGTAAACAGAGTTACTTTCGCATTTATAATAATAATAATAACTTTATTTATTAAACAGTGTTTTTTATAATATTACTATGGATATGGATTAGTATGGATAATTGCTGCTACTACTATTAAACTATATTATAGCATGCTCAATACGTCAAATTTCTGCTAAAGTCAACAAAACTTATGATGATACTGTTGATTAGCCGATATCCCTATGCTGATAACACGTCGCTCTCATATTTTAGTAAATCAGCAGCTGAAGCATCGATTAAGACATTCAAATGTTTGATGAATACGCGACAAAATTTTATCGCGCTCTTAACAAAAGTCAAAATCGATTAAAATCAGTCCGTCAGATGTTGATTGGCTGATAACACGAGTGCGGTGTGCTATTAGCTAATCGACAATATCGCAACTTTTGTCGTCTCATGCGATAAATTTGACATATTGCGTATGGTAGGCCTATTAGGCATGAAGATTCTGAGATGTTTCCGTTTTACAAAGCGCCTCACGAGTATTATTTTTCACACTCCTAACAAATGTCAAGATCGATAAAATTCACTTTGTGAACTAATATTGATTGACCGAAATTAAGAGGTGCTTTAAGGTGCTATATAACAGCCAATCGACATTCTTGTCGTCTCATAAGAATAATTTGTCTTAATGCGCATGCTAAGACTTACGGGCCTAGCATTCCTAGCAACATACCTACGGGCCTAGCAACAATAGAGCGCGATCGCACTCTTGACAAACGTAAAAATCGGTTGAAGTCAGCGCCTCAACTGTTGATTGGCTGAAAATACTAATGCGGTGTGCTATTAGCCAATCAACAGTATCTACACTTTTATCCTCTCATGCTATAAATTTGACGTATATTATGCAACTAGGCCTATTGGAAATATATTTGCCGATAAATAATAGACTTAAATTATAATGGATATCCATCTGTCTGAAGACACCATATTCAGACTTTTTAGTTATCTTTTTAATTTCTTTTTATTTCTTTTTAATTGTGTCAAAGTTGACAATTAAAAAAGATGACGACCGACGACCAAACCAAATAACGTGTTTTAATTTTATTTTATTTTTACCAAGTAATTAATATCACACCAAATCGCAATCACACCCGTATCGCAACATTTTTTGGTGACCCCGACGTGATAACAACGCCAACTTTACTGACTCCGGAGCCAAAGGAGGAGGACGCCGACTGCCCGCCGCTCGACACAGCGCGAGGCCTGCTGCGTGCGTACAACGAAGAAATCGACATTGAATGCTTTCTGAGACGAATTCATTATTGTCGTTGCATTTGAGCAGGTAACCTATTTAGCAAGTAGGTAAGTGGTTGGCAATCGATTTTTATTTGGGCATACAATTTTATTCAACCGAGTTATTTGAGCATAATGGGATCTGATACTGACGATGATCATAGTTCGAGAACGATAGTAGAGAGTCATATGTTAGGAAGTTTAGTTAAAGAACGAGGAATAGAGAAGCGAAAACTTACATTATTCAAAAAATATTTGGAAAATGTAGACTCCAGGTGCATGTCTGCCGAGCAGTCTATGGCCCTGGAGCTACGCATCGAAAAACTAGCTTCAATTTTTACCCAATTCGAGTTAATACAAGACAAAATTGAGACTATTTGTACCGATATCGACCAAGAAATAAAAGAAAGGGAAAGTTTTGAAAACATTTACTATACTTCATTGGCTAAGGCAAAAACCTACATAACAAAGCCTTCCGTTTCATGTGATTTTTCAGCTGTTTCATGTACTAATAATTCTGTTAAATATCCAGATATTTCCCTACCGACGTTTAATGGTGACATCACTCAATGGATCGAATTTAGAGACACTTTTGACGCATTAGTCAACCAAACAAATTTAAAACCTATTCAAAAATTCAAATACTTACGCGGTAGTCTCAAAGACAGCGCATTAGAAGTTATTAGTTCGTTGAATTTCTCTGAAGAAGGCTACGCTCTAGCTTGGCAGTTGTTGTGCGAGCGCTTTAACAATCCAAGAGTGCTTGTCCAAAATCACCTAAGAGCGCTATTTCATATTGATTTTGTTGCGACAAATGCCTCGGATTTGCGTAAATTAGCTGATAGTATTTCTAAGCATTTGCGTACTTTAAAGTCTCTAGATATTCCGATTGATGGCTGGGATATTTTAGTAATATTTTTCTTATCTTCGAAACTCGAAGCTAACTTGCAACGTAAATGGGAAGAAAGGTGTAATTCTCGTAAACTTGCTACTTTACAGGATTTTAAATCATTCCTACGTTCTAAAGCTGATTTACAAGAGACGTTGGAGCAAGCAGGGACCAACTCAAACCAGCAGTTTTGTACAACGGCGCCGCGGAAGGTCTTAGTCTCCACGTCCTCTACAGGTCCTCGTAGTAAGGTAGCATTCCACACCAGTACTTATCGTAATCAATGCCCTAATTGCAAGGAAGCCCACTATATAAACCAATGCACAAAATTTTTAGCTCTGAACGTTATCTCACGCATTCGATTAGTTAAAAGATTAGGTCTTTGTTTAAACTGCTTAGGCTCTAATCATATTTTACCAAATTGCAAGGCGTCGAGTTGTCGTACCTGCAAAGGCCGACACCATACCTTGTTACATATTGATCAACACGACTCTACGTATTCAGACAATTCTCAGTGCTCAACAATGCATACTATCGAACCTACCAAACCTTCTGTCGAATCACAGTCGGTCAATTTATTTACCAATCAACCAGTGACTAATACAACCTTAGGTACAATTGATAGCAAATTACCAAGACGGCATAAAACGATTATTCTGTCCACAGCACAAATCAAGGTGCTTGATTCTAATAACCGATTGCATACTATGAGAGCTTTGTTAGACTCAGGCTCGCAATCTAATTATATAACAGAAGCTGCTTACAATAAGTTAAAATTACCTACACACGACTTAAATGTTGAGATCATTGGTTTTAATGAAAAATCAACGAAAACTAACCGATTATGCGATTTATTTATTCACTCTATGGACGATACATATTCAACAGATTTATCTTGTTTCATTGTTCCTAATATTTGTAGTTTACCACCATATTTTTCCAGTACACAGAAGCTTAATATTCCAAGTCGGTTCAACCTAGCTGATATCTCATTCTACGATGGGGGTGTGATTGATATCATTATCGGAGCCGAGCTCTTCTACCAACTTTTATGTATCGGACAACATCGTCTAGGAAACGGTTTACCAATTCTACAAAGAACGCGTTTAGGATGGGTGGTTTCAGGCTGCTTACCTGTTGTAAATAATACTTTACAAGATAGATGCAATTTTAGTTTGAATTCCAATAATATACTTAGTGACGGTGACAGTTGGCAGGCAAAATACCCAAACGAGATATTACAATGTGAAAAAATTTTTGCTACTCACAAAAGAACACCTAATGGTAATTTTGTAGTTACGATTCCTTTTCAAGAACCTGTCACGTCTCTTGGTTTATCGCGACCTATTGCATACAACCGATTTATATCACTAGAGTCGAAATTCGATAAAAATCCTGAGTTTAAACGCAAATATGTAGAGTTTATGACAGAGTTCAAAAAGGCAGGACATATGATAAAAAAAACTACTTCGGAACCTTGCAATTATTTACCACACCATGCCGTCCTGACTCCCGAAAAAATTACTACTCCCGTTAGGGTCGTCTTTGACGCGTCATGTAAGACCAATTCAGGTAAATCTTTGAACGATTTACAATACAAGGGCATGATGAACCAAGATAGCTTAGATAATATTCTTTTACGATTTCGAAAACACACATTTATAATAAATGCCGATGTTGAAAAGATGTATACGAAAATTTTTATTAAACCTTCGCAACAGAATTTGCAATGTATATTATGGCGTGAAAACCCGAGCGAACCTTTGTGTACATACAAGTTGACCACGCTTAGTTTTGGACTAAAGTGTGCCCCTTACCTCGCTACTCGATGTTTGCAACAGTTAGGAGAAGACAATAAAGAGTCATCTCCAGTCGCATCTTCGGCCATATTGAACGACTTCTATATGGATGACCTAATACACGGTGGCGACAATGAGCTTGAGGTAGCACAAACTGCTGTTCAGATAGACAAAATACTTCGAGGTGGAAATTTTCACTTAAGAAAGTGGAAATCCAATTCTAAAACGATATTAGATCATGTTTCGAGCGCTACAAATACACCTATTAATCCAAGTGCCTCGCCAGGTTCAAGCACACAGAAGGTGTTAGGACTCACGTGGTCAAGTGATAGCGATACGATTCATTACACTCTACAGTCAGACGCAGTACCAACCAACTTAACTAAACGAAAAGTTTTATCTGCGGCTGCTGCTATTTTTGATCCCTTGGGCCTTTTGGGTCCCGTTATAGTTATTGCTAAATGTTTCATACAACGTTTGTGGAAGCTAAAAACAGATTGGGACGAAAAACTCCCTAACGATTTGTATCAGGAATGGGTGTCATTCTATAGTAAAATAAGCTTAATAAACCCTTTAATTATTCCTCGACATGTTTTGATCAGTAATTACGTAACTGTTGAATTGCATGGTTTTTGTGACAGCTCACTGACCGCATATGGGGCGGCTATCTATATGCGTTCTATAGACTCTGAAAACACCATCCTTGTTCGTTTGTTGTGTGCAAGATCAAGGGTTGCTAGAGATGAAACTATACCAAAATTAGAAACAAGAGCTTGTCATTTGTTAGCAAATTTGTACGAGAAAGTAATTAAGGCTATTAAAGGCGATGCATACAAAACATATTTTTGGTCTGATTCGATGGTGGCACTAGCTTGGATAAAATCTCACTCAAATAAATTAACTACTTTTGTTAAAAACCGAGTAAGTGATATAAGAAATTTAACCGATGTTAAAGATTGATACTGGGTCTCGTCTAGTGATAACCCTGCCGATTTACTATCAAGAGGTTTGCACGCCGATAAATTGGCTGCGTGTGACCTCTGGTGGCATGGACCCTCATGGCTGTCGAAGCCTACTGAAGAGTGGCCTACTCGATCAAATATATTGTCAGAGTCTCTTCCAATACCGATTGAAGCGGAGACTCATTGTAATATTGTTACCACTTTACATAGTATCGAATTTATGAAAAATCTATTTAATTACTGGTCCAACTTCAATAAGTTGAAACGGTGTTTTGCATTTGTATTAAGATTTATCTACAATTGCCAGAATTCGATAGGTAAGCGATCAGGTCCATTGACTGTTCAAGAATTAGAAGATTCTCTACACCAATTGATAAAATTTGCTCAGTTAGAGTCATATGCGACTGAGTACAAACTTCTTAGTAACAACCAACAATTACCAAATTCTTCTCATCTGTCATGCCTGAATCCTTTTATTGAAAATGGAGTTATGAGAGTAGGAGGCCGTTTAAGTTATTCGGATTACGATTATGATAAAAAACATCCTATTATTTTACCGAGTCAACACCCACTTACTAAGTTGATAGCTACCTATTTTCACATGCGACTATTTCATGCCGGTCCACAACTATTGTTGTCATCTTTGCGTGAACGATATTGGCCAATCAATGGTAAGCAAGTTGTGAATAAAGTTGTACATAGGTGTGTGACATGTTTCAGAGCTAAACCTAAGGTAGATGAACCGATAATGGGCAATTTACCTTCGGCGAGGGTAAATCCTTCATTTCCCTTTTTAAAGACAAGCATTGATTACGCAGGTCCATTTAATATTAGAGACAGAAGAGGACGTGGTTACAAGACTAGTAAGTGTTATATTGCGATTTTCATATGTGCGGCTACCAAGGCAGTTCACATCGAGTTGGTCTCCAGCTTGGAGACTTCTAGTTTCCTTTCAGCTTTTAGGAGGTTTATATCCCGACGAGGAAAACCAAAAGAGATGCTCAGTGATAATGGAACGACATTTCATGGAGCTAATCATGAAATAGCTGAACTTTATAGTTTTCTAAGAGAGAATTCAAACGAATTTGTATCCTCTTGCGCAGATGAGGGCATAATCTGGAAATTTTTACCTACTTATACGCCGCACATGGGCGGATTACATGAAGCTGCGGTTAAATCATGCAAATACCACATGAAACGAGTCTTAAAAAATTCTTTATTAACTTATGAGGAGTTTTCAACTATTCTAATTCAAATAGAGTCAATTCTCAACTCTCGTCCGTTATGCCCAATACCCAACTCATCTAGTGATGAGATATTTATTTTAACGCCAGCCCACTTCTTGCTGAGTAGAGCACCTGTCTCGATGCCTGATTACGACTATTTAGATGTACCTGTGAATTGTCTCACGCATTACCAACAGTTGCAGCAAGTGCAACAGGACTTCTGGAGGCGATGGTCTAGGGACTACATTGGTCTTCTCCAGTCTCGTACCAAATGGAGGTCATCAAAGGGACCCGGATTACGTGAAGGCGCAGTTGTTCTTGTCAAGGACGATCGGCTACCACCATACCAATGGAAACTAGGCCGAATCGTCAGTTGCTGCCGCGGAAGGGACGGTGTTGCCAGAGTCGCCGAGATACACACCACTAAGGGCGTTATCAAGCGAGCGTTTAATAGAATCTGCCCTCTCCCATCAAATGGGTCGACTTAGAGGGTAGTCATCAGTTGCTGGGGGAGCATGTCTGAAGACACCATATTCAGACTTTTTAGTTATCTTTTTAATTTCTTTTTATTTCTTTTTAATTGTGTCAAAGTTGACAATTAAAAAAGATGACGACCGACGACCAAACCAAATAACGTGTTTTAATTTTATTTTATTTTTACCAAGTAATTAATATCACACCAAATCGCAATCACACCCGTATCGCAACACCATCCATCCATCCATCCATCCATCAGCCTCTTTTTGTCCACTGCTGGACATAGGCCTCCCCTACAGAACGCCGCAACGCGCGGTCCTGCGCTATCTGCATCCAGCGGCTCCCCGCACATCTGACGATGTCGTCAGTCCATCGTGTTGGGGGCCGCCCCACGCTGCGTCGTCCGGTACGTGGTCGCCACTCAAGGACCCTCTTTACCCAACCGTCGTCGGTCCTACGAGCGATGTGGCCTGCCCATTGCCACTTCAGCGTGCTAACTCTTCGGGCTATGTCGAAAACACCGGTCCTTCTACGGATCTCCGTATTACGGATCCGATCATGTAGGGAAACGCCGAGCATAGCCCTCTCCATAGCACGCTGCGCAACTTCGAGCTTCGTTATGAAGCCAACATTCAGAGACCACGTCTCAGTTCCGTAAGTCATCACTGGTAACACACATTGGTCATAGACCTTTCTCTTCAGGCACTGGGGAATTTTGGACGTGAGGATAAGCCTAAGCTTCCCGAACGCTGCCCAGCCGAGTTGGATTCGTCGGTTGACCTCTTTCTCGAAGTTGGATTTGCCTAACTGGATAGTTTGTCCCAGATAGACGTAATGATCGACAACTTCGAGAATCGCATTCCCAACAGATACTGGTGCCGGAGTCACATGGACATTGAACATTACCTTGGTTTTATCCATGTTCATCCGTAAACCATCCCGTTGGGAAACACTGCTGAGGTCATTGATCATTGTGCCAAGGTCCTCCAGGGATTCTGCCATGACCACGATATCGTCTGCGAATCGAAGGTGAGTGATGTATTCGCCATTGATGTTGATGCCGAGTCCGGTCCAATCGAGAAGCTTGAAGACGTCCTCCAATGCAGCGGTGAACAGTTTCGGGGAAATTACGTCCCCCTGTCTGACACCTTTCTGCAGTGGGATCGGTCTCGTGCCTCTATCTTGGATTCGAACTGACATGGTGGCGTTTCTATACAAACACTTCAACGCTTCGATGTACCGATAGTCAATTTGGCACCGCTGGAGGGACTGCAGCACCGCCCAAGTCTCGACTGAATCGAAGGCCTTCTCATAGTCCACATACGCTAGACACAGAGGCCGATTATACTCCTCGGCCTTCTGTATAATCTGACGCAGCGTATGTATGTGGTCTATGGTGCTAAAGCCTTTTCGGAAACCGGCTTGTTCGGGAGGCTGGAAGTCGTCGAACCTGCGCGAGAGTCGATTTCTAATGACTCTCGAAAACAATTTATAGAGGCTCAGGAGCGAGATAGGTCGATAATTTTTCAAGCGAGTTTTGTCACCCTTCTTGAAAAACAACACCACCACGCTCCTGGTCCACGCCTCTGGAACGATGCCCCCGAGGATGACAGAATCGAATAGCTTCTGAAGGGCCACTAGGACCGACTTGCCGCCCGCCTTTAGAAGCTCCGTTGTGATTCCGTCATCACCCAGTGCTTTACCGTTTTTAAGCTGCTTGAGAGCCATTCTGATCTCGTTCAGGCTGACGTCCGGGATGTCTTCGGTATAGTGTCGGGTTAACTTGGATCGTGGATCTTGGACCAAGTCGACAACAGGAATATGGGATGTCTTGTACAACTGTCCATAGAACAGCTCGACCTCACTCAAGATCTCATCTTTGGAGGAAACGACAGTTCAGCCTGGTTAGCTGGCTCTGCCCAATAGACAGATCTTTTGCGAACACTTTGGAGCCTTGGTTCCGCTCGATCGCCTCCTTAATACGGTTTGTATTGTAGAGGCGAATATCGCGTCGCACCGATTTCGAGATCTGTCTATTTAGCTGCCTTAGCTCAGTCCAGGCGGCTGTAGACTGCACCGTCATCTCTCTCCTCCGATCCATGAGCTCGAGGGTGTGGTCCGAGAGTTTTTTGGTTCTATGGGAACGGCGGGTCCTGAAGAATTTTGACCCCACCGTGTGGACAGTTTCCACAAACCTGTTGTTCATATCGTTCACATTTTCGCACTCGTCTAGGCATTGGAAGCGATTTTCGAGTTCGAGCTGAAAACTTTCGGGGTTTTCGCACTCGGCAGACGTAGGTCGTAGGGTAGACTTCATCAGTCGGCACCGCTCGGCTTTGACACAAATATTCAATGTGCCTCGTACCATTCGGTGATCGCTCCCGGTTTTCACCATGTTGATCACTGAGACATCATTGAATATTTGCCGCTTGTCCGACAAGATGAAGTCTATCTCGTTCCGTGTCGAACCATTAGGGCTTATCCAGGTCCATTTCCTTTGTTGTGATTTTTTGAAGAAGGAATTCATCACGTAGAGATTTTCCTTCTCCAAAAAATCAACCAACTTCTGCCCCCTCTGGTTTCTCTGCCCGAATCCAAATTGCCCCACTTTCAGCTCATCGCCTTTCCTTTTGCCTAGTTTCGCGTTAAAATCTCCCATAACCACAGTGAAGTGAGTTTTGGATGAGTGGATGGCTTTCGAGATGTCCTCGTACAGAGCCTCCACCTCATCATCCGGGTGTGTCGAGGTTGGAGCGTAGACCTGGATGACCTTCAGCGAATACCGTTTTTTTATTCTGAGTATCAGGTACGCTACTCGACTCGACACACTCTCAATCCTCTCCACGTTGGCTACGAGAGACTTGTGAACGATAAACCCGACACCGCCCTGCGACAAATCGTCGCCTTCCCGGTGGTAGAGCAAGTTTCCAGACCAGAGGGTTATCGTGTCCTCCCCCTGTCTTCGGACTTCTGATAACCCTACAATGTCCCACCGGATCTTGCTCAATTCCTCTTCCAGTTCGGCGATCCTCTCGTCGGTCCTGAGTGTGCGAATGTTATGTGTTACCAGGGCCAGAGTTCGTTTGTTTTGGTGGCCGGATCTCGACCGGAGATTCTTAGCACCCCGCACCCCGCCGTTACCAGGCCCGCCACCGTGAGCCGGAATAGCGGGGCTGCCGTGACCCGGGGCCGTTGTGATAATGCCTCTGTTCATGTAGGAGGTTTTGCCGTAATCGCCACGCTTGGCAGGCGGGTTGGCGATCGCAGTAGATGTTGTGTTACTCAGGAGAACGCTGCTGCCCGTTCTCCTGGTGCTCCCTTAGTCACCTTTTACGACACCCACGGGAAGAGATGGGGAGGTGCAATATAATAAGCCGGCACCCCACGGCCATAATGAATATAAACTTTTAATATTATTTTTATAGTACTATACGCCGTACTAGCGAACTTTAAATATTAGAAACAAAAATTGTTTATCTCCCCTTGCGGTGCGGGAATCGAACCCACGACCTTCACGTGTCGCGCGTGCTGCTCTTACCAACTGAGCTAACCGCAAGTTATCGTAGGCGATGAAATTTTTCTGCTGTATCAACCGTTAGCCTCAGGTAAGTGCCCTCTGCCGAATATGTTTAGAACTACATACTTATCGGCCCGTATACAATATTAAAACTAGGTACATACTTTTAATATTGTCTGATGGCCTTGCTGGTATTCGTATTTGTAATCGTGTCAAAATAAATTACGTAAAGCATTAAGACGTGTCGTTTCTATTTGACGACCTCTGTAGCCAAGAGGACAGCGTGTCGGACTTTTGCGTCAAGCTATCTCTGAGGTTAATATCCACTGTGTTCATTATGGAAAATTGACTTTTATATGTTATCTCTGGTCTGGATTTGTGGCACTGTGCTTTATCTACTCACCCCATGGACCTAATATAATAAACAGGACTGATAACTCTGAAAAAGTTCATTATGAAAAATGAACACTATTACAATGTAATAAAGTATTAATTCCTGTGCGCTTTACACAGATGCAATTCCGAGCCGACAGAGATAGCCAGGCCGGAGGCGTGTGTCTCGTTCTTTGATCTTTCTTAGATCTTGCCAGCATAAAATAATATTTCTGATCTAAATTTTGCCTGATCAAAAACTCAGTTTATGCACTTGTATTTAATTGTTTTTTCAACAAATGTAAAATAATAAATTATATTTTAATTGATTTCTTTGATTTTATACATAAACTATAAAGAACACGTAAAATAGTATTTGCTTATTTCTAATTTCCTAGTGGTAACCCTCTAAAGCATCATCATGAACTGCCATGGCGTCAGTAAGTCAAACTGTCATTGATTGAGTTTATCAAAATAAACAATTCTAAGGCACCTCATAAGATAAAATGGTGAAAAAATGTTGCGTTTATACTTGTTCAAGTGAATTATATAGTGATTGCCATATATCGTTCCACAGGTAAGCTCAAAATAATCTTACTGTAAATCTTACCACTAGGGTACCCATAATTCTCGTAATATTTCAATTGTGTGCTCGAGTTAGTTTCTCACTGTTGTACAATCTACAAACTCGGCGGTCGACCATCATCAGGCGAAAATCGCTTGGACGGCGGAATGCCTACGCAACGTCATAAAAAACAAGCCCCGCCCCCTAACTGGTTTTCGACTCCTTCAGCCGATTTTAAAAAGGACAGCTTAGTGTTGAGAGCGCGCTTAACGCGGGCTACACGCAGTGTTGAAATTACTAATGTGTGATGTGTCATGTCATACCCACTTTCTAAATTCGAACTCATTAGAGTCTGAATTTGCTTTTTAACTGGATCTACTCAGTCAATAAATTAGTTATCAACCAGATGAGTTTGTAGTTTGTAAAATGTAAATTATTTTGAAAATAAAGGTGCATTTTAACTATGGCACTTGTTTTTGTTATTCAATTAAGTAAACTTATTCTAAACACCTAATCAAGTATTAAAAAAAACACTATTTGTGTATACAATATACATAGTCTTTTAGGTTCTATACCCAAGGGGTAAAACGGAACCCTATTACTAAGACTTCGCTTTCCGTCTAACTGCCATCAGGCTGTATCTTGTGAACAGTGATAGTTAGTTATAATTTTAATTGTTTGATGCCGTTATAACAACATCAAATACTTAATACTAAAAAACAAGACAATATACGTATGTAAAGGGCTCCCATACAACATACGTGATTTTATTGCTTGCCGGATATTGATAGCTATAACAGTTAGACACTTGAAATATTGACGGAATACACTTTATTTAAAGACAAATAATAAAATTGAAATAAAATAAATATTTAAGAGGGATTCGTTTTACAGTCAAATATAGTAAAACCTTTACGACTTATAGGTACTTGGCCTGGTTTATTTTTACTTAATTCTTTACATGAGTATTATTTTGTAGGTCATAAACTGGATGTAATATGTTACACTAAGTTAACTGTAATTTTTTTAGATGTAATTTGGATAGTACTTTTATGTTTATTTTACAGACCAAAAGTAAAAAAATTGAAGTTCTCAGTAATACATTCAGCCACCGACCACTACCAGACTCTGAAGAAGAAATCCTACATCGTGCCACCTCTTAAAGATATTATCATGTTTAAAAAGTAGTTTCTCAGTCGTTTAATCAATCAAATTGTTCAAACGATGTTTTTTGGTTAATATTAATATTGTCACTGAAAACAATCTGTTGCCCACAGTGATCAGAAGTTAGGTAAAAAATCGTAGACATAGACTGGCGTACAATTATTACAAAAGCCATTCATTAAACATGTAGCCGAAGCGGCTGTAATTGTACTTACTAGCAATTATTTTAAGCATTGTTTCAAATATATTTTCTTGTCATTTGTATCAACCAAAGCATGTACATGGCTAAATAAATAGATACCTTTGACAATTTGTATTATTTATTTCAAAAATTTAGGGTTATTCTCGTTGTCAAAATAAATCTTGTTGTCACCCTATTAGAAAGGGACACACGCCTCTGTGGTAGCTATCTCGCTCGGCTCGTTTTTTGGCTGCGAGTACTCGGTCCTGTTTATATATTAAGTCCATGACTCACCCCAGTATCAGAGCAATGTATATGATTATGTCATGCATAATAAAAATTTTTCGGCATATAAATTGAAACAATAGTTATTAGTATTTCGTTACTATTTAGCATAGCAAAGTATAACTTAATTCAAAAATTATATAATTCAATAATGTTCAATGACCATAAAAAGTGGAGACAGCTATGAGAGTATCATCTGTGGTGTATGAGCTGCAACCTTTCTACAACTTTTTTTATTGTGGAAACACCGGCGGCGCGCCACGTTTCGCCAGTCTTGATATTTGTCCACTCGTCAGTAATTTTTAGCTTCACATCCGTTTACCACGCTAACAGAGTAATTGGAAACAAAAATGAGTGCTCCAGCACCTGCCCCTGCTTATAAAATCGGAATAGTGAAGCAGGTAATACATTATTCTTTAGTTTTTTTTCCCATATCAAAACTACGAGTGATCATACCTCGTGCTGATTTCATTTAATTTGCCCTGTTGGCACCATACCATGCAACTATTTGGCCATAATAATGTCTGCTACGTGTCTGTAATAATTGAATTAAAAAGTTGTGTGTTCAGTTCAAATGTTTTACATGGTAGAATTATGTAAAAGTGAAGCATGAAGAAAGCTGTTTTTTTAAAATAGGGTTGCGTAGCACGCCGAATGTCAAAAGTGCCTATTCGGTCATCTCTGAATCCTGAAATGATGCATCTTTATTTGGTGTTTCATGTGTGCAACTGTAATTTGTAGGTGTTATCGGGGGACACGGTGGTGATAAGAAGGCAGCCCCAAGGCGGCCCGCCCCCCGAGAAAGTCATCGCACTTTCAGGCATCACCGCACCGAAGCTCGCGCGCCAGAGAACCGCCAACAAGTGAGTATGAAGCTTCCTGCTAATTTGGCACATTATTTACTACAACTTTTATGTCATGAAATTGGAGCTGATCTTATTTGACCACAATAATCTGGGGTAAATATGTGTGTACATATACCACCAGTGAACAGAGTGTGGGTGCTGCATAACTGCAGTTTATCTTCATTTATTGTTGGAGGCTTTAGGTACTTATTTATGGAAAATATTTAATGTATTATAAATGAAAGATGGCTCAACAGGTTGTTTGTAATATGTAACTTAAAAAGTGAAAGTAGTGCAATGTGGCAACTACAATCCATTTTATGATTACATGAACATTAGTTAATAAGTAATCTGTTAATTACAGTTTAGCAAATTGCGAATTGGTATTAGTCTTTTAAATTTCTTATCTTTGTCCTATTCTCCATGTTAATCACTTTTTGGTTGATAATAATTTAATAACATCCATTATTTAATAACAATTCATTTCTATTAGTATTACTATTAACCTAGTTATGAAACTATTGAGAAAAAATTTATATTATTTTAAACATATGTACTGTTATACATTCTTATAAATGCAATATTTTGATTCAAGAGGATCGAAAGAACCAGTCCAAAGGACTACAAGGTACAATTGAGTTGAGTTTGACAATTGAATGTGTTATGCCATGGATGTATTCAATAATACTTTGCATAAGATGTTGATGCACTAAGGGTAAAAAACCTGCCAGCGAAAAGGCAGATTTTTTCTCTTGAGGTTGGAGTGTTTTAGTTTTCATGTGTAGTATAGTCCTAAGTCAATAAGGGATGTTGATTGTATTAAAATGCAACCAGAGACTTCATCTGATTAACTCCTTCTATGCAGTAAACAATAGAAATGCAATAAATAGAACACACTTCACTGTGTGTTACATCAGCATTCAAAACTATTTACCATTCCAATAGGAATATCTGAGAGATCTGCGGTCTGTGCATGTACCATTATCTATTCTCTCCACATAAAATATACTAAGGAATAACTAATACAATTGTAGAAATGGTTGGAAGTTACTCTAACCTCTCTAAGAATCTTGATAAAAAAACCTGTATTAACATAATAATACATTATCCAAGCAGTTATTTTAATCTGCTTATTATTGTGTGGGTTTAAGAAGAGATAATACAAGCATTTACACTATTGGGAATACCTACCTTTTCCACTGGATTTTAAGATTAACTGGGATGTACCTATCTTCATTCTTATGAAGAACAATGTAGTTAGATCCACTATAAGTAATTAGTTATTTTGAACGCATCTCACCATTCATTTTTTTTTACTGATTACAAGCATGATCTAGTTGTGATTTTTATGTATATTTTGGTTTTTATTAACACAAGATGTCATTATTTTCGAGTTTTAGTTTGTGGTATAAAGACAAATATTTTCTTACCTCATTATGTTTAGTACTAAATTTCTAAACACAAATGAAACCCCATTGACAAGCCAGACTAAACTCTATGCATAATGCCTGTTTATGTACTAGTAGAGTAGTAGTAGTTATTGTAATGTGTTTTAAGTGCTGAAATTTACACAGCGAAATTTGTTTGTTTGAATTTTGTGATGCAAAGATGCGAATATAAATGATTGCATTGTGACCCTACTCCAAAACAATTTAGATAATGTTGATATTGAAGATTTTGTGTTCATAAGGCTATGGGTGTTAAATAAACAAGTGATTACATTCCTAGGCTGTGTCCACTGCTTGGCTTATACCCCAATTTTCGCTTGAGGTTTTTATATATGTTTATAAAATGTATCTGACAAAATTATATTTGTTCAATAGTGACACGGAGTCTAAAGATGAACCATTCGCATGGGAGGCTCGTGAATTCCTCAGGAAGAAGCTTGTTGGTAAAGAAGTGATCTTCACAGCAGAGAAACCTCCTAACTCAGCCACCAGGGAATATGGCTCTGTTTGGGCTGGAAAAGACCCCACTAAAGATGAAAATGTCACAGAGAGTTTGTTGGCTGAAGGACTCGTCAAAGTTAGGGATGGAGGCAGAAACATTCCTCAGCTTAAAAAACTTGTTGAAATTGAGGATACTGCAAAATCACAAGGAAAAGGCATCTGGGGATCTGATGTCCAGGTATGATTTTGACAAAATTTTATTTAAAAGAGTACAATCGAATTTTATTCACTCAATAAATCAGTGAAATAGAAAACAAGACTGAAATTATGGTTTCAAAACTTTGATGTTTAGACTTGAGTATTATTTCTTTGTGCAAATTATCAACAAGCTGTATTATTTTGTATTTTAAGAATTTATGGTTTTTTAATTTCTTGATAATCCGCTCTGTCACTCTGCACTTCATTGATTAGTTGGTATTATACCATTTGTGTTATCAATACAGGAACATGTCCGTGACATCAAATGGAGTGTTGAGAACCCGAAGGCATTTGTTAACAAGCACAACGGTCAGCCGATCAAGGCTATCATCGAATATGTTAGAGATGGATCTACTGTGAGGATGTGTCTGCTGCCAGAGTTTTGGCAAGTCACTGTCATGCTTTCTGGAATAAGAGTAAGTCATAAAATTTATATACTGTTTTCCTTAGCAGTAACATGCTAGTGTTCTACTAAATCTCCTAAAATGGTTTGAAATAAAATCAACACATGAAATTAACAAAGTTATTTTTCCATAGTGCCCAGCTGTAAAACAAGATGGCGAATCAGAGCCCTATGCAGAAGAAGCTCGTTTCTTCCTTGAATCCAAACTGCTCCAAAAGGATGTAGAAGTGATCCTTGAATCTGTGAACAACAACAACTTTGTGGGCACCATCCTCCACCCTCAAGGAAACATTGCAGAGGCTCTATTGAGACAAGGTTTCGCAAAATGCGTTGATTGGTACCTTGCAGTCATGAAATCAGGTGAATATCAAAATTATTCCCTTGTGTATCAATAGAATCTAAATAAATCAACTGACATTGGTTTTTTTCTAAGATGTCCCTATTCCCTGAACATTCTAATTCCACTTTGCCTATGACACTGATAAATTATTTTGATACTGCAATTTATTTCAAAAAGAAAGAACTAGCTTTTATAATCAGTTCTGGACGCTTCATATATTTTTTTAATATCGTCATAAATTAATTACTCATGTTAAATTGCATTGCAAAAATAGGTGCATCGACACTGAGATCTGCAGAGCGCGCCGCCAAGGAAGCAAGGCTTCGCATCTGGACCAATTATACCAGCAATGCGCCTGTGATCGCAGCCAAGGACAAAGAGTTTACTGCTACCGTTCTTGAAGTAGTTAATGGTGATGCCCTCATGGTTAAGATGCCCAACAATACCAATAAGAAAATCTTCCTTGCCAGCATTCGCCCTCCGCGTGAAAAGTAAGTTACCAATTATTTGATTACTTACTAGTTCACTAATATGCGAATTGAAGCAATTTACATCCTTCATATTAATATATATATGTAGCTACATTCCTCTCATTGCCTATGAATGCTCTCCTATATTCTCAGTAATTTTGTAGTTAGGTTAGGTTATCAAAATTAATAGTTATTATGAGCATAATAAACAACATTTTCAGTTATAGTTGCATCAATACAAAAAGTATCCAAGTCCAATTATACAAAGTAATAAAACAATCTCACTCTTGAGACATAATATCAGTGAGACCTCCTGTTATGCACTAGTTAACATATTTTTTTATAATTTAGGACTAATGGCCCTGACGAAGAAGGCAAACAATCCCCTAGACCAAAGGGATTCAAGCCCTTATACGACATCCCCTGGATGTTCGAAGCCCGCGAGTTCCTGAGGAAAAAACTTGTTGGAAAGAAAGTAAATGTATCTGTTGACTACATTCAGCCTGCCAAGGACAACTTCCCTGAAAAGACATGCTGTACAGTACTTGCCGGTGGACAGTAAGTAAATTGGTTGTTGTGAAATTATTATTTTACTTCTGAAATTATTTTTAAGTGAGGAAGATAATTTGTTGTTTACATCAAATAACATTTTTGTCTGCAGAAACGTTGCAGAAGCTCTAGTAGGCAAAGGTTATGCAACAGTAGTAAGATATAGGAACGACAATGATCAGAGAAGTATCCACTATGATAAACTATTGGAAGCTGAACTCAAAGCCCAGAAAGCTGGTATTGGTGTGTACGCAAAGAAAGACATACCAGTTCATCGCCTTCAGGATACTAGTGGAGATTCCGCTAAAGCCAGAAAATTCTTCCCATTCCTGAAGAGAGCGCAAAAGACAGAAGCAACAGTAGAATTTGTTGCCAGTGGCTCACGTATGAGGTTATACATTCCTAAAGAATCTGTTCTTGTCACATTCTTGCTTGCTGGAATTAACTGTCCAAGAGGTGCACGACCAGCCATTGGAGGCGGACCTATGCAGAACGCCGAGCCGTTTGGCGAAGAAGCTCTTCAATTCACAAAAGAGAAATGCTTACAACATGACGTAAACGTTACAATTGAAGAGATGGACAAAGCAGGCAACTTCATTGGTTGGCTCTGGGTTGAAAACGAGAACTTGTCTGTCTCACTTGTTGAGCATGGTCTCGCCTCCATGCACCACACTGCTGAAACGTCAGACTTTGCGCGCGCCATCAAAAATGCTGAGGAGAACGCGAAAAAGAAGCGCATTGGTATTTGGAAGGATTATGTAGAAGTAGAGAAAGAAGCAGAAAAGGAAAGGAACCAGCCAATTCAAGACCGTGTTGTGAAATATGAAAAGATTGTTATCACTGAAATAACATCTGAAGGCAATTTTTATGCTCAAAATGTGGACTTGGGTACGAAGCTGGAGACTCTTATGGAAAAAATCCATCAAGAATTCAAAGCAAACGCTCCTTTGCCTGGTTCATACGTGCCCAGGCGCGGCGCCATCTGTGCTGCTCGCTTTACGATGGACGACCAATGGTACAGAGCTAAAGTTGAAAAAGTAACAGATGACAAGAAAGCGCATATATTTTACATTGATTATGGAAACCGAGAGGTAAGTTTAGTGTGATATTAATCAGTGTTGGGCAAATCAACTAATTTATTCAATCAATTGGCTACTTGACAGTTTTCGAAAAAGTATTGTAAAATGTGCGCCCGTTCATTTTATATCCCAAGCAATTCGATTTATCTGGAAATAATCTAAATAACCAGAGAAAAATAAGATTTTGTGTAACACATTTAAAAAGCGCGCGAAAACGCCTAGTCGCGTCACTGTTGCAATTATGACGTCAACGTCCTAGACAACGAACCGATACGCATAGGAACGACTTAATTAAGATAAACGGAAAATGTTTCAATAAATTCTTAATACGATTAGACACACAATAATTCAATTTAATCGGTAAAATAATCATTGTTTCGCCACATTAAAATAAATAATTTTCGCCGACAGCTGTCATTTCCGAATTGCAATGGTGGTTTCCGTTTCGGTTCTTTTGTTCCACAGATAAAAAAACTAAAATTTATTTTGCAAAAATAAAATACTAACTATGCTTTTAATTAAAAAGTAAAAATGTAAAATGATTACTTAACTAATAAGCTAACATATCTAACACTTTTCATATTTTATTGTTAACACTGTCAAGTAGCCAATTGGCTTACACCCTGTATCAAATGATGGATTTTCTCTTAGTGCCTTACAAGTATTTTACCGGGGCATGTATTTATCTGACCACCAAAAAATACTGAATTTTACACAAAAACACTAAAGTCTAACCTAACCTACAGTAACGTTTTGTGTGCAATTCAGTATTTTTTTTAAATGCAGAAAAATATTTTACTTTACTTGGCATTAAAAAATATCAATCATAAATAAATAATCATGATTATTTGATTCAGATTAAAACTAATCAATCGTTAGTCATCACCTCATGATTAAACTAAATAATCATTAGTCTTCAATCATAACTAACACATTCAATCATTAGTTAACTAAATTTCGCCCAACACTGATATTAATTATATTATGAAAAAGTATGTTATTAGGAATAACAAACAAAAATCAGGCTGGAGATTTCTTGAGAAACTACCAAGTATACAGGAATATTTTTTATTTACCAGAAAAATTTTAACCACAGTATCAGTATCAGTTACTTATTACATTTATGTATTTATAAATAAAAAAACGGACTAAGTAATTTATCACTTTAAAACAAGAAAATAGCAGGCATCATTTTACTAAGACTAGCACGCATCATACATTGAATAATCGCATCGTTTCCCTGTTTACGCACACACACTCATAACGCGGGTGTGTGGCGGGGGAGACGCAGCGGGCGGCGAGGCACGGCTCGGGCGCAACCAACCCCTCAGCCCCGCGCCCGCGCAACCTACTAGTTTCGTCTTGACCGTTGACCGTGACCTACTTAACGTCACATGACACGCGCGCGCGAAATTAATCACTGGACTGAGAATTCTTTCTTGTAGCCCAGGCCACACGGTTCGTTTTACGTGAGTAGACATGCTCAAGGACGAGGAAGACCGGCGCTCTCACAACACTTGTACGACGACGTGGTTGCGTACTTCGAAGAAGACCCGCGAGAAAGCACTAATGATGCCGCTCGTCAGTTTGGCATATGCTCAGTACTCCGCCTGGAAAATAATTCATTTGGACGGCATGCATCCATACAATTACCAAAAAGTACAAGAGCTGACGTCCGTGGATAGAGCGCCAAGGATTGCTTTGTGTAATTGGTTGTTAAACAATCCTAACGCCAATGTATCGTTTCGAACGAATGTCTGTTGACGCGGGTTGGAGTAGATTTTTTTATTAGTGTAATTAAGTGACGTGTTTATGTCAGTTAACCAAACATTGTTGAAGTGTTAAAACAGATAATTTTAAATGCTTTTAACCATGTGCGACAACAACAAAATGTGTTTATTTCCGTAAAAGGAAATTGACAGAAAAGGGCGCATCTGTGCATTGATAATGAATGTAAACATTTTGAACAATTGACTACTTGACAAAATTTTGAAATTTTGTTAATTGGCTACTTTCCACTAAGAACAAACCGGAAGGATAATAGTTTATAATGATAAATTAAGATATTTAGATAAGGAAATACGAATTTCAAGAACATAAACATCAAAGATTATTAATATTTTTAGAAAAGAAAATCCAATAACATAGGCATTAAGTCACGTGACTGAAAACGCCGAGCAGAAAGTCACAACGTCACAGCAGCCGATATGTCATATTTTAGGGGTGTCCATTCTGTACCACAGATTAATAATGAACGTACTATGGATGTTTTCGATTTGAAAAATCGGAACGCGAAGTCGAATATTTTTTAAACATCGTCTAAAAAATCTATATTTTTGAGTATTGATTATTATTAATAATTTTATATTTCCATCGAGACGCTCAGTTCGCAACGGGCCGTGCAGCAGAAATCGTAATATTTTAATTTCGTCCACCATCACCACCATACTTAAACTGCACTTAGTGATGAAATACTTTATATTGATGAGGATTAATAGCATGAAAATAAATGAGATTTAATGTGGTTCAAAAAATTCAAGATTTTTTAAATAACAAAATGGTTGTTGTGCCTCACTCGACTTATGTAGATAGGTATAGTGTGTCGCGAACCTTTTTTGTAAATAGTTATAAGATCTACAATTAATTTGAATATTTTATGATTCTATCTTTAATAGTTTAGGCAGCGTACGCAAAATAAGTAACCTTTCAGGTTGAGTTTAAACCTTGTGTCCGAAAAACCCAAATATTTTGCGGAACCCTATTTCTTTTTAAAATGAGTTTCGGATATTATCGATTATTTGTGTGTACTATTTAGGTTATTGACTAGCATATACTCATAAAAAGATGAAGTATTATTGAATGATCAGATATTAATAGTGACGTTTAGCGTATGTAACGTCAAATTTGTCGCATGAGATGACAAAAAATCCATATTGTTGCTTGTTTCGTATGATATTATATTTAACGCATAATTCGTAATTTACGCTCGTAATTTCAAGTTTTCAGCCAATCGACAGGACGCTCTGAATATTAACGATTTTTAATACATCAAAAAAGAATTGTCAAATAAAATTAAGAATATCGAGAAAAAACATCATAAGGCATCCATCGAACAAACTCGATATGACAATCTATGATCAATGACAGCCCTAATCTTGCTAGGGTACATTGACGTCATTTTAGGCGCCATGACAGCTTAGAGCGTTTTCGTGGGAAATTTAAAGAGATTTTTTAAAATGAAAAATACATGTAGTAAATATATATTTTTTTGTGAAATATACTTTTCATACGATGAAATGAGTATCAAGGTTTACAATTAACAAGATTTCAAAATTTTGTCAAGTAGCCAATTGTAAACCTTGATACTCATTTCATCGCATGAAAAGTATATTTCACAAAAAAATATATATTTACTACATCTATTTTTCATTTTAAAAAATCTCTTTAAATTTCCCACGAATACGCTCTAAGGTGTCATGGCGCCTAAAATGACGTCAATGTACCCTAGCAAGATTAGAGCTGTCATTGATCATAGATTGTCATATCGAGTTTGTTCGATGGATGCCTTATGATGTTTTTTCTCGATATTCTTAATTTTATTTGACAATTATTTTTTGATGTATTAAAATTACAAAAAAAAACCTTGAGTCATGACAACCACAGAACCGAAATCAATTTAAACACTACTCAAGATATGACTTCAATCTCGATTTAGTTTCAGTAACCGGTATTGACACCTTTGAATACTTGAAATTACGAGTACTGTACGGTAGCGTAAAATACGAATTATGCTTTAAATACAATATCATACGAAACGATCAACAATATGGATGGAATGATGGTCATCTCATGCGACAAATTTGACGTTACATACGCTAAACGTTACTATTAATATCTCATCATATACTAGTCAATAACCTAAATAGTACACACAAATAATCGATAATATCCGAAACTCATTTTGAAAAGAAATAGGGTTCCGTAAAATATTTGGGTTTTTCGGACACAAGGTTTAAAATCATTCAGAAAGGTTGCTTATTTTGCGTACGCTGCCTAAACTATAAAAGATAGAATCATAAAATGTTCAAATTAATTGTAGATCTTATAACTATCAACAAAATAGTTCGCGACACACTATACCTATCTACATAAGTCGAGTGAGGCACAACAACCACTTCGTTATTAAAAAAAATTGATTTTTTTTGACCACATTAAACCGCATTTATTTTCACGCTATTAATCCTTATCAATATAAATTATTTCATCTCTAAGTGCAGTTTAAGTATGGTGGTGGTGGTGGACGAAATTAAAAAATTACGATTTCTGCTGCACGGCCCGTTGCGAACTGAGCGTCACGATGGAAATATAAAATTATGAATAATAAATCAATACTCAAAAATATCGATGTTTTAGACGATGTTTCAAAAATCATCGACGTCGCGTTCCGATTTTTCAAATCGAAAACATCCATAGTACGTTCATTATTAATCTGTGGTACAGAGTGGACACCCCTAAAATATGACTGCTATCGGCTGTGGTGACGTCGTGACTTTCTGCTCGGCGTTTTCAGTCACGTGACTTAATGCCTATGTTATTGGATTTTCTTTTTTAAAAATATTAATAATCTTTGATATTTATGTTCTGGAAATTCGTATTTCCTTATCTAAATATCTTAATTTATCATTAGAAACTATTTTCCTTCCGATTTGTTCTTAGTGGAAAGTAGCCAATTATTAAAATCCGTGTAGATAGAGGTTGTGTAGATTTTAGGACAATGCAAAAGTAATGTACACAATAAATAGCTCTTTAAATACACCAAAATAAGTTTCAATTGTAGGTAAGTAGCTACCTAGTTATGAAAACCAGATATTTTCGACAAATAAGTAGATAAACGTAAGTTAGTAACCTAATAACTAAAACGTAAGTTTGTCTGTCCTAAGCCAGAAAAAGTATTAAGAGAAAGTTTGATTACCAAAATGAAAGTGTTTTGACTAATTTGATTATTATTACGCTTACGCGCGGAAGCGCCCTTTTTGGGGAACTCAGCTGAGTGGTCGTTGTCAGTGCACTCTCAACCTTATTCCGATGCAATGGGAACTTGTTTTTCTTTGAGAAAGGGAAGTAACCTGCGATAGTGAGACAAGATGTCGTGCGTATTTCATTGATATGTTGCGTGCCTATAGTTTCATTGAGTAAAAAGACGGATGACCACACATTTTTTGGTAATTTCAGCAAAAAAAAACGTAATAACTCTTGTCATTTATAATCGAAAAAAATCGGTTTGCACATTTACAATTGAGACCTTTGTCTACATTTGTGATTAAATTTTGTATGGTAAATAAAAAATATTGGTGTATATTATGCCTCTTGCAAAGGTAAAATTCTTATGGTAGTATATTTGAAATACTATTCATTTATAAAATACTTTGTACAGGTTGTAAGCACGACGCGACTTGCCCCCCTACCTGCAGGCACGGAATCGGAGCCAGGTTACGTGACAGAATATGTGCTATGCTGCGTGAAGTTCCCGTCGGACCCTGACGACCGCGCGGAGGCTGTGGCTGCCTTCTCTGCTGACACGCTGAACAAGAAGCTACTCCTCAACGTGGAGACTCGCGGCTCGCCAGCCGCCGTCACTCTTGTGGACCCGGCCACTAACATCGATCTTTGCAAGGTATGTGTGACCGCCATAAGGTATAGTTTCTCAAGTGTCTGTTTTTTTATCGTACCCCTGCTTGCAAGTTATTTATAATTATTCGATTAAATATAATGAACAGATAGCTTTACGCAATATATTCCTTTGGGTTATGTTGTCCGATTTATATTTGCATCCCAAAAATTAAATAAACTTAAGAATTAATCTTCATTTCGAACATATGCTGGATCCTATTTATTTGTAAATTTATTTGGCCTTGTAATTCATACACATATCATACATTCAACAACATGAGTAATGGTGGTTTTGGGACGTAATCTGTAAAACCGAAAATATCTGGGTACTTTTTTGATCCATTTTAAAATTTTCGTGTTATGCTTGTCAAATTTCTCGCGTGAGTCTTTTGATATTGTTGATTGGCTGATAGCACACTGCACTGGTATTTTGAAACAATTAGAAGCCGGTGTACTGAATTTTATCGATGTTGACGTTCGTTAAGCGTGCGATAAAATTTACTCTCGTTTTCATCCTAAGAGGAATAGTAGTATTTTGTATTTTATTCTAAATCACAACGTGAATTTGCAGAATTTGATCAAGGAAGGGTTGGTGCTGATGGAGTACGTGCGTGACCACCGGCTGGCGACCCTCGTGAGCGAGTACCGCGCCGCGCAGGAGCACGCCAAGAGCTCGCGCAGCAACCTGTGGCGACACGGCGACATCACCGACGACGACGCCGTCGAGTTCGGAGCGCGTCGCTAGCGCGAGCTTCCGTGGTACGACGCCACCGCATCGCCATCGCATACGCTCAACTGTGCCACCTGTACAGCACCCCACACTGATAAAATCGTAATTGATGTCATAATAGACTTCTTGTAAGGCAATACAGTGACTCGACACACGCGTGACGTATTACTACTCAGAGGGGAGACTCGTCTATTCTTAGTACTAAAATTATCTAATTAAATTAAAAATAATTAAAATTTTACTGTTAAATTTAATATTTTTTTTACCTTCGTCAAATGAAATCGATATCATAATAATATTTTTTGAGTGTATAAAAAGGTTTAAGATTAAAAGAAATATGGGACCTTTCTCCTCTCCTAGCCACATAAAGTTTAACTATCAACACACTCCTATATCAGAAATGAAATTAGATTTAATTGTGTATGTGTATCAATTCCATTACCCGAACAGGGCTAGTGCTGTAAAAATATGCATTGATGTTACTTATGTAATAGAACAATTATTATGAATATATTCTTCAATTAGTAAATTTATTAAAATTTATAAACAGGGTTTCTAAATAAACCGTGTTAGTATTTCATTTCTGGAATAGGATTTAGTAACATAGTGAATTGCCTTATGGAAGACCTATAAAGAATCCAGAAACAGACTCGCAAGTTATATAGATACATTATTTGATGTAGTGAATGTTAAAGTGTACGATATACGAATATGACGACAAAATTATTTAATCAAAAATTCCCTGTATGACCGTGTAGTATATCACAGTGCGTGAATACTACAATCAGCACATGAACAGCGTGCAAACTGGCCTTTTCCGATATCATAATTGCATAAGTTATCCTGCTGTAAATTATTTACTTATGATGATACACATAATAATAATTATATATACACTTTTTATTATTCATGATTATGATCATGTTGAAGAAATATTAAAATAATAGTAATAATGAATCTATAATAAAAGCATATTGTTAAAATAATATTTAAATTTTTTACAGTTTTGTATATCAGGAAATAAATGTAAATTTATATTTCGTTATGTTCATATTTATTTACAATGACGGTTATTAGCTAAATATATCAATAGATATTTGTGTTATAATAGTTATATTGTGACTTGTCCATGTTAGCTCCGGTCTTGTTACTTGCATAGATTGTATATTTGATACGGCCGCACTGACGACTGCTTGTAATGTAAGCTAAGCTGGCTCCGGTAACACAAAGTTTATCGGGAACTGTTCTTTTATATTCTTTTTTATTTTGAATTCCTATCTAATGAAGTGAATTACTGTTTATCAATTTTAGCTAACTTACATACTTACTACATATACAATCAAATTTTAAAAGCCCAGCATTGTGAGAACCTACCTCTCTTCCAGAGATGTTTATGTAAAATATTGTTCACATATAAACTATAGTACCGTACGGTGGATTGTTAAAACAAACTTGGTATATTGAAATAAATATTTTAGGAAATAATTTGGGTTTTCTTGCAAAGAAATAAATAAAACACATTATTTTTGTAAAAAATACTTTCATTATTAAAAATAAGAGAAAATCTTTCTTTACAGCGCACAAAAATTGTCGCAATAATAATTACATTTATACTACTATATAGCAAAATTATTTAAAGAGTGCTGAATTGAAAACAACATTTGGCACTATCTCATACAAGCCGTGCCGTGAAATCAAAAGCTTTACTTAATTAGGAATAACCTCATAAATTTTAACATTTTGGTTTTGCATGTGATAATATGAAATTTGCTATTAAGAGGGTAATGTTATATGAAGCGTTCTTCGAATTATCGCGAAGTCAGTTTTAGAAATATTGAATTGACGAAAATTATCTTTTATCAGATAGAGGAATTACCAAGATTACGTAAGAATGTTATTTTATTCATTCTGATGCATATAAAATATTCGAATGGACCGAACGATTTTACGCAAGATATATGCATAATTTATTAGACCTGCACATAATTGGCTTAACCACGTTTGCCAAATTCGGATTAGTGACATACATAGGTACAGTCAGCTTCATAAAGATCTAAGTGTCCAGAGTGGTCAAAATTATCTGAGGGACAGAAGTTCATTTTTATGTACGTTGTCAGGTCGTCATTGTTGTAACCGTACAGAGTGATCAATATTATCTAAACTACACGATTCCTTAAATATGTTATGTGTTAAGATGAGCAATAATATATTCGCGTCCTAAGTATTCATTGGTATCTAAGCATTCAAAGTGATCATAAATATGTTGGTAGTAAAGAAAAGTAAACTTTAATGTTTACAAGTTACGATTGATTTAATTGTTTTTATTGACAGTGACGTTCTAAGACACATCGATAAACGAAAACTAGGATGTCCAATTGCGTCACGGCCTACAAATATATGGATATGCCATAAAATTACGTGCATGCAAGTGGAAGTTTGTAAAGATAGGAAACTGAATTTAAAGTTTTTGTAAATTCACCCGGGAATTGAACCGACTACAATCAACACTCGATTGCGATCCGTTAGTTAAGTCGATTATAAGAATTAATTCTCGGTACTAAATTTGATAAATTAAATGAAAGTAAATTATGAAATGATAAAAAAAATGCTTAAACTTTACTATTTATTATTAAAAAGGTAAAATATTAAAATATGGTTTTAAATTTGCATTGATAATATTTGTTTTTTTGAAGACGCATAATTCGCATTTGAAAAGAATTGGGTACAATTATGAGAATTATAAACTGTTATTAGCATTCGGATCCGACCTATAAATTATTTTTTTGGGAGCTGGCCTCCAGATTTTTTTACTATTTGATATTAAATCTAGGAATTTACTAATCACATCAATGTGTAGTTAAAACCATAGTCAACTGTGCCAATGTATTCATTAAGTCTTAAGTATTCTTATTGGAAATTATTGCGGCTAACGATTTATGACATATTAAAAAAAACTACTAACTAGATCTCGTTCAAACCAATTTTCAACGGAAGTTTATTGAGTATTGTACATCATATAAGTATACTTTTTTGTTTTATCATTATCTTATTTTAAAAGTTAAAGGGGATATTTTACCACTTTGGAAGTGTCTCTCGTGCAAACTATTCAATTTAGAAAAAATGAAAAAAAAAATTGTATGTATGTGGCGCCCCTGAAAAGTATTGTTTTTTTTAATTTTTGTGAAAAACCTTAATACGGTTCACAGAATACATCCACGTACCAAGTTTTAATAGTATAGGTTTTATAGTTTCGGAAAAAAGTGGCTGCAACATACGGATGGATAGATAGACATGACGATTCCATAACGGATCCGTTTTTTGCCATTTGGCTACGGAACCTTAATAACCTGAGATGTTTTTAATAAATTAAGATAAGTTAATTTAGTAGGTATTAGTATTAGTTACTTAGTTATGTCATAGTAGGCAAATAGTTGATTTTTTCTATATTACACTTCAAGATTGACCTCATCCCACCCGATGTTAAGTGGTAATGAGGTCCTAGCTTAAAGGCGACAAGTTCTGCATAATAAATCTGTTACTGGACTTGTTGCCCTTACCTTGAAGGCTTGACCCCTCCTACTAATGTAGCACCCCCCAGGAGCTCTGCAAACCTTACTCACACGCAGGAACACAACAACACCGACGTGATTGTTATTTGGCTGCGGTCTTTTGTAAGGGGGAGGTATTTTACCAGTCGGGCTGCTCCAGTTCGAGCTATAAATCGTTATGCCCTACCTCTCTTATTTAATTTTAACACATTATGTAAAAATTCAACTATTTGACTGTAAACTGATCAAAAGTTATATGGGATTAATTAAAACACTCCCGTTAGGAGTTCCTGGATTAAAACTCTGATAAGTCGTAGTCTCGTTTATAAGTTAGATCTGCAAAAGTAAATCTTGGAAAACTACATTAAATTTGGTGCAGTTGTTCTTGCGTGATGTCGACACAAACACACAGACGGACAAAAATTCTTAAAACACCAAGTTTTGGCCTCAATTGCTTTCTTCGAGACCCCTAAAACTTATATTTTTCCTAAATCTCTTAAATATTAACACGGACCTGTTACACTTTTATAATAGGAATAGAAAATATTAATTGAGATTATTTTAGAAAAATATTTATTGGTAGGTGAAAATATTTTATAAACAAGCTTTTATTATGAACATACAAAGCAAACAAAAACCAAGATATACATAAAACTCATTGTTTTTTAAACCTTACGAAGGTGCACCAAATTTCAATTCAATTGGTCCACAGGAACAGGTGTTCCTATGGGTATCTTCTAACTCCGTTATCTGACCAGCTCCATATTACCATGTTAATATATTGTTACCGCAGTTGCCTCAGTATACCAAATTTCAGCTCAATTGGTCAACCTAAACTGAGTTAATTCTTCATTTTAAATATTGTAAACATACATACTAGTATAATGTAGTACATACAAAATTAAAGTTAATTTAAGAGCTTACAAAGAGATGTCTAAGTTGCGGGCACAGCAAACGAAGAAAACAAAATTGGTGAAACAATTGAAGCCTTGCTGCTCGGAATGCCGAAATTTACGCACTCGAGATTTAAAAATCTGCCTAATGTGTAGATATTTATGATCACTCTGACCGCTTAGATACCAATGAACAGTTTGGATGCGTACATATTATTGATGATTGTAATCGTGTACATGTTATTGGAGACTTATGATGAGAAGATATTTATGACTTGTTGGATGTGTAAAATATTTAGGTGACTTTGAATGATCATATATTATTGCACCTTTGTTCCTCATATATTTTTGACTACTTTCACACCTCATATCTTTATGAACGTGACTGTACGTGAAGTTCGAAAAAATCTGAAACACACTTTGAACAAACAGGAATCTTATAAATCTATCTTCTATATAAATAGATTTTTTTCCTGAGTTGCGGCGACATTTGCAAGTAAGTTGCATTTTATGAACATTTATTTTATATTACCATCTTAGTCTGTAAACCAGTCAACGTCAACGATAATAATTTTAAATTAGTTATTTATTTTTAGCGGCAAGGCATTTATTGGAGCGGATGAATATAATTAGGTGTACTATTTCAATATTCTAAATTGTCTACTACATTAATAATTTATCAATCATACATTGACCTCACATTAATAAATAGTCAACCAATCAAATGGCTTCATCACATCTTCTCACCAAACAAGCTGAGACAAGAGTATTGACCAAATCGTCTCCATGCCGATCAGATGTTATTTTTACCACAATTTGCAACGGACATTTCTTTTTTTGATGATGCCAGCTAATAAAATTGGTGGAAATAATTGTTCTCTTTTATTATAATAAATACATAGATACGTTTTTGTTATTACAATTGAGCTATTTGTCTTAATAAATAAACTAGAGAGACATTGTAGCCTAAACGTTTTTCTCATCAAATATTTTAAGTATAAAATTATGTCTATTTGTTCCTGTGAGGTCAACGACCATCTGCTACATGTTAGTATTGTGCATTAAAGCTATTCTATATATAGTAAAGGCCTAGACAGATAAGGCGTTATTCAGTTGAGGTGATCTACATGCTTATTTACATGCTTTCTTACAGCGCGTACATCGTCCCATCTGGCTCTGTCATAAGGTAGGCTTAGTATGTGCAATAGGTAAAAAAATCTGTACATAACCAGTATCTTCAGAAAATCAGCAGTTAAAAAACAGATTTTAAATATTTTCGTAGTTGAAAAGATCTGGATAAATTTTACCTGCGAGGTGCATCCTAAGCGTAACCAGTCGACAATGAAATCGTGTTCACGAAAACAATGCAACTACTACAGGTAAATCGCAAAGTAACAGTCAGCAAGAGTAAGCCGAAGGTCTCAGTGGTGGGGCTGGTCTATTTCAATGTATACATAGTATTCACCATAGTGTACACTACATAAATGTACAATATTACGTTTCCCTGTTTCAGCTCACTGCTAACTTAGAAAATATTCAACACCCTACTAAATGAAATTAATCGGAATGTGTTATTATGCCTTTAGTTTGGCTATTTTGTCACAACGTATATTTTCTGCTCATCCGTTTCACACTATAAATGCGTTTCTCATTGACATTTTTTTCCTGAGTTGCGGCGACATTTGCAAGTAAGTTGCATTTTATGAAAATTTATTTTATATTACCATCTTAGTCTGTAAACCAGTCAACGTCAACGATAATAATTTTAAATAAGTTATTTATTTTTAGCGGCAAGGCATTTATTGGAGCGGATGAATATAATTAGGTGTACTATTTAAATTTTCTAAATTGTCTACTACATTAATAATTTATCTATCATACATTGAACTCACATTAATAAATAGTCACCCAATCAAATGGCTTCATCACATCTTCTCACCAAACAAGCTGAGACAAGAGTATTGACCAAATCGTCTCCATGCCGATCAGATGTTATTTTTACCACAATTTGCAACTGACATTTCTTTTTTTGATGATGCCAGCTAATAAAATTGGTGGAAATAATTGTTCTCTTTTATTATAACAAATACATACGTTTTTATTATTACAAATGAGCTATTTGTCTTAGTAAATAAACTAGGGAGACATTGTAGCCTAAACGTTTTTCTCATCAAATATTTTAAGTATAATATTTGGTCTATTTGTTCCTGTGAGGTCAACGACCATCTGCAACATGTTGGTATTGTGCATTAAAGCTATTCTATATCTAGTAAAGGCCTACACAGACGAGGGACTTTGGTTGCTCTGTTGTAAGTACGTCTCTATATTTATGTGGTACTCTTGCCCCTTAGTTTCAATCCAATTGTAAGGGATCAAATACGAAAGGCAAAAAAAGTGCCTTGAAGATTATATCTCGTCTACAGTGCAGGCGTTAAACACATACATTATGTCTACAAAAATATGTGAATTCTTCAATAAATTAGCCCGGTCAGGCATGTAAAAACACGTATGTAAATCTGTAAATCCTATTGCATCTAATAATCTTATTTCAGAAAATTATTGCTTCATTGAATATTATCGATTGTTTAATCAAGCTATTATACCATCAAACATTAATAAGGCAGATATTTAAACTATTAAAAAATTACACTAATACTGGTGTTGTATAATAAAGTAGAAACAAGCTGATAGACTACACTACAATTTTCTTATTCCAACACATTGCCAGTAAAATTACAACCTACCTACTAATAATATTTTTTATAGGTACATACATTGTATTATTAATTATTATTGCATCCAAAGTTGATACATATTAATTCTTCCCACACAGCACTATCACAATTTTGTACTAACATGTGTTTAAGAATAATTATAATGAACATTCATCATATTTTTCTGAACGACGAAAGGCTGAGTTCTCCTTGGTTGGGCGGCGGTCTTCGACCTTTATTTGGTACCTACACAACTTAAATCATAATCAATTGACAGAATAAAATTTTACAAATTCCTATCTATATATTGTTTTAATGTCTAGTTACGAAAAGGGGAACTGAACCTTTCAATGCTTTCTGCGTTATAATCTTCAGTAAAATAATGCTCTCTCTACAATCTACACCGTATGTACTATTGTATGTCTTATGGCGGGTTCTTTGGAGACTTCATCAAAAAATGGGATGATGTCTTCTGGCAATGGAGGTACATTAAGTAAAAATTGTTGTATTGAAGAATAGTAGTCTCTGCAAGTCCAGGTATCGTCGTGTCCACCTCCAGGCAATACTACTAACTTTTTGCACACAGCCCCACATCTCAAATACAGCTCCTTCGCCATCGAAGGCGGGACTAAGCCGTCATTTGAACCACATACCACTAAGGTGGGTGTCAAAATATGTCCAATTTTCTTCAGGGACATATACTGTAATGCAAAAATAAATTTCAAAAAGAATTCATTCAAACCGACTAAATTGGCAACCAGGAAAGACATTTACCCATTGGTTGTTAAAGTATGGGACAAAAAATATTTACCTTATTTTTGTGACAAATCTGAGGTAACCATGTCAAACATCTCCATTTTAATATAATTTGTGCCATGTCAGGTATACTCGTAAATGTATTTTCAACAACAAGTGCCCAAATTTTATTCCTATATTCCAGTCTCGATACCAAATCAATTGCTATTGCTCCTCCTGTACAAAAAGAAACATATTTTCCTGTGTAAATATTTTGCCAATATTTATTAAGATTTAATATGTTTTACTTAATCATATCATGTTAATTAAGGTGGTCAACGAATTATGCGGTTTTCCGGTATGCGATTGGCCGTCCGCAAAACTATTAAAAATGTATGAAAAATTTGATAACAGAGCATGTTGGTGGCGTTTTATACAGTATTTCATCTTTTTATACATTATGTTTCTTTGTTTTTAGATTTTTTAATTCATATATCTACCTACGTAAGTAAGTAAAATGAGCCACATATTTGTTTTTAGTTTTGGTGTTCAATTATTTCAATATCATGCGGAAATCGAGAAGACCATGAGTTATCTTCAGTTGCAACTACGGCAACCAGCAGGATGCAGTCGCAAGCGTTGCGTGCAACTAGTAAGATGGGCAGCCTCATTGCGGTAAAATAGTATATTAATTAAAGTAAGTAAGTAAATTAAAATTGATGACTTAGTAAACATCCAAAGACTTTGAAAGTATCACCTGAAAGTTTCTGAAAATGTATTCAGGTTTTTCATGAAAATAATAATAGATGACTTACCTAGTGATCTTCCAAATACCACAATCTTGGTTCGGTCCAGGTCAGTCCTTTGCATAATGTAATCAAAAGCAGATTGTGCATCAATGTATAAACCTCTTTCATTTGGTGCACCTTCTGACAATCCATATCCCCTATATTCAACCATCAAAATGTTAATATTCAGTTTATGGTAAAAACCAGAAACATTTGACAACCTGAAATTTAAAGAGAGTTGCAATAAATTTTTACGGAAAACCATGATGTCAATATTATGGACAGAGCCTGGATGATTTCTTTTCACACTAATATGCGTGAATACTATGCACCATTACTATGACGTAAAGTTTACAAGAACACCTGCAGGATAGGTCCTCACACAAATGTACACTGAGAACCATCAAAAAATATCAGCAGCTAGGCTTGTCACAAACAATATGTGAATGCATGCATTTACTTAAGACAGTATTTAGGTAAATGTATTTTTTATTATTTTAAAAATCAGGTTAACTAGTTGACAAAAAAGATAATAGTTTAAAATAAACAAAACTTTTTACAAGCACTCCTGAGCGATAGTACTGCTGTAATTAATTTATTAAGGCAAATGGTCCTTGAGGATAGTTAGTCTCATTGCATCTACTGTTTACTGAGAAAACTAGTGCATTCCACACATTAGCAAGAGTGCACCAATTAAAATATAAATAAAATACATATTCATTTATTTTAATAAAATGCAAATGTCTGGTGATCCACAACTGTTTATGAATTAACTTTTATAACAAAGTTAACCACAGAATCAGAGCAATATCTGTGATGTCTAATTTTATATTTTGTTTTTTTTTTATATTTATTGAGCAAAGAGGGGCATACTTTATTGTCCCTAAAAATGTATGTGATTTTTCTTTATCAAATAAAAACAAAGTACAAAATCGTAACACATAAAATCAAAAATGTCATAACAACTTTAAAACACAAATATAATGGTTCAAACCTTTGGCCCATGTTGCCAGCATTGCCATGGAAAAATATCATTGTGGGCTTGTGATTACTATTGGTAGGTTGTTTGATGAGGAACATATGAATTTTGAATCCATCTTTATTCTTAATCTTAATACTTTCATAAGGCAGTTTGTAATTACTGGGCTGTAGAACAAACACCCTAGAGTCCGGTGGGTCATTTGGATAATAAAGGAGTAAATCTTGTGCACTGTAAAGAATACCTGAAAAAAAAAACAATAATCTTGTTATCACACATGTTATATAGTTCTAATAGCCATTTCATATGACATTCAAACAATTCTATTGGACATCAGAGCTGTGTGTTGTAATTGTGTATGTTTGAGTTAAAATAAACTTAAAAGACTTGCAGGTCAGCAATCAAATGGAACTTAATTTAGGTCAAAATACTAAAACCAAGTAAATAATAATGCTGCTACCAATAATGCTGAAACCAAGCATTATACTGTATTACCTTAGTTGGCGTTAGTTTTGTAGTTGCGAGGTAAGCATCTAGGAAAGGGCTTTTAAATTGCATAATAAATAAACCGAGCATTGCAGTACTTAATCGCGAAAATTATAATAAAACATAGATATTTTCTTACCAGTTATGCCCAAAAGAAAAACGACGAAGGCTGTCAAAAATCCATAAAACCAAAAAACAATGAAACTAGAAAATAGAGTAAACGTGGACAGAACCCATAGCTTGTACAGCAATATTCTGAGTATGTTGTACATGCCTTTTTACATTAGATCAATTACAAACATTTTTTTGCAATGTGTTTGATATGAAATTTTAGTGTGAAATCTTGAAGTATTGTCGCGTTAAGTAAAATGACATAAACATAGATGCACTTGATTTAATGCCGTTGTCGCAGTTTTTCAATTCAATCTGACTTGTTCAAAAGCACAATTTCGGATTTTAACTAATGAAATATGGATATGTTTGGAATTATTTAAAATTAATTTATGACGACAAAACTGGATGATTTTCAGACCGCCTTCCCTAATTTCAATTTGAGTTGTCAAAAAATATGTCAACGTCACTCACTGAAGTATGCACCATAGACATATTAAAATCCAAAGCATGGACTTAGTGTTTATTATATGTATATTAGGTCCATGATCCAAAGTCGAATGCACTCATGCATGCAATAGATAGATAGAATAGCCTCCTAGCTGATTTCAGTTCATTTAATTCTTACAAGCGAACAAAAAAATATTTATTAATATTTATAGTGTATTTATTAATAGCCTACTAAAATATATAAATAAGCAGGTACGGACTTGGTGCCTGTCTTTAATCAAACTGGGATTCTGTTTGCATCAACTAAGTGTAGTCGTATATCTCGTATTAAAATAACCGAGTTATACTAAAGTTACGTCATAATTAACCAGTTAAAATTTGTAACTTTAGTTCAATGACTACCGATAAATGCAACATGACAGGAAATGAACTTAATTTAACTTAATCTAAGCAAAGCTGGACATTAACTCGTTAATCCATTAATCGTTAATTAACGAAGTTTAAAAACTGTTAAAGGAATCATTACTTCCGTTAATAATCTAGAAGTTCGTTAATCGTTATTCCAATGCCTACTATTCACCACCGCATGGCAATGCGGCGCGGCGAATAAAACAGGTTCGGATAGGACAAGTACGAAAAGATAAGTGGCGAGCAGTGCGTGTCGCAAGTGAAACAAAAACACCATAAAAAGCGCGTGCGAGTGAGAAAGCTGCGAATAGATTTAAATATAAATATATAAATATTTAAATTAAATATAAATATTGGACAACATCACATACATTGCTCTGCTTCTGTGGTAAGTAGCTAAAGCACTGGTGTTACAGAAATTAGAAACAACGACGGTACCAGATTCATTTTGTTCATTTGATTTCAACATGTTATTAATTACTTAGATGCGGTGTTTAATTAGAATGACGAGTTCTGTGTTTGTTTAAAGAAGGGAGCGTTCAAGTATTACGTACGTAGTAATGAGTTACCGACGCCGTATCGAATACCAAACGACGAAAATCGAAATATCGAACACTTTGTATGCACCGTAACGTTTTTCTGTACTCCCCTTTCCTCTTTCTTAAAAAAAAAGACGACCACCCTAATACAATCGAGGGATTCTCCGGAAACTGTAGGGAAACCAAAAGGGTTTATTGGAACGCATCATAACGTTTTACATAGCCAAAATTGCGTTACGTAATACCTACTGGAACGCTCCCTACAATACTGTCAGTGATCATTTGAGTGTGGATAAGGAAGTGTGTAGGTAATATTAGGTGAATTGAAAAAGTGTACTGTGCACTGTGCAGTGCAGTAATCAAAACCCTATCATGGAAGACATGGAATCAGATTCCAGGTCCTGATGAGAATCCATGACCATGCATCCATCTATTTTGATTATATTCTTACGGATAATCGATTACCGTTAACTTGCGTTAATTCTTCAGAAATGTAACGCCTGAACGTTTAACTAAGCTAACTTTTTTAGTAACGGATTAACGAAGTTAACTGTTTGATTACGGTGCCCAGCTATGAATCTAAGCTGTGCTGTGTAAAATAATCTGCACAAGAGCTTTTAGTGACTTCTGTTTAGTACGAAATCCGACATGAGTAAGTAGGTACTCATGTCGAAGTTCATACTAAACAGACTAAAATTGTAGTTACTTTATGATACACCAGTCATGAAGCCAGCAGTATTTACACTGATTTCCCAAATCTTAGAATCTCATATCCATCATTCGTCGCCGAGATTTATATTTGCCTAAGTACCGACACGTTGTTTGTTATACGAGAAGCTTTATGCAGCTACAGTAAGCAGTGCAGTAAACAACAGCAAGAATACGGACAGCGTTATATCGACTTTATTTATTGACTGTACGAACTACGAAGATTAAATAAATAAAGTTAAAATATACAGTTATTATTTTATGGTATAAATAGAAAATTTACAATGTAGGTAAATACTGCCCACTGAAATGTAAATATGTATTAAGAGCTTGCCGTTTCGACAATTCCGGCGTAAAAACGTAATAGTATTATTTTTATGTACAAAAATAATTAAATGAAAACTTTCTACTCTCTCCCTATCGAGAGGTGAGTCGATAAACGTTGAATAAACTTCACAATGTATGCATGTACAGGTGGATTTACACCAAACGAGCGAATGCTCATTCTATCCCCACTACGTCAAATTCTTCTAGTGTAAACAGGCGTAGAGCATTATTTCGTTGTTCTTAGTGCGTTCGCAAAGATTCTATTAGAATATTCTAAGAATGCTCGCTCGCTCTATGTAAACGGCGCAAGAGCACATGAACAGTTGCTTAGAACATTCTAGCGTGTTCGGACGTGCTCATCAAAGTGTTCTTGTGTTCTAACCATTGTTTACGTATCGTATCGATTAAATTATGGATTGGTCTCAAGAAAAATGTTTATTAATGATAGAAGCCTACCAAAATTTTGGTATTAACCACTTTCTTCCTGTTTTTGCATATCCGTCATTGTTTCACCTACATAATGTCGGTACCTAGTGTCCTTCGTTGCATTAAATTTGTAACTTACCAACGTCTCTTCCGCCTTTTATTTTTGAGTTTTTGCTTTAAAATAATAAATGCAGCACTTGGAAAAATAATTTCACTGTCAGAATGGGACATAGCAAAGCACTACCAATACCAACCAAAGAATTGACTCGAATGAGCAACGAACATTCGATCAAGCTCTTGTTTACACCAAAAGATTAAGAAAGAACATTCTTGTTCTAGTTCGGTGTTCGTTTGATGTAAATAGATACGTCAAGCTGTAGTTTACACTAGATATTAACGAAAGAATGCTCTAGTTCTAGCTCTATGTTCTTTTAGTCTAAATCCACCTTACTTCGAGTGTCGAACGCGATCAGCGGCCGTTCTATAAAACTTGGTTCTAGTTGAGCATGACGTAATGTATAATAGTCATTGCGCGCGTATTAAGGATTGCGAAGCAATAAAAGCTGAGCACAGCCGCAATGTAATACAACTTGTGAGATAGTATAATAGAATTTCAAGCGATTATGTTTTTTTTTAATAAAAATCGGGCTACTTGTTTAAATATTGTATTTTCAATGTAAATCAATGGTTTTTGGGTTCTTACGGGTAAAAAGCTATTACCATTACTTGCTAAATTCACTAATTCACTAATGCATGTCACAATTAAACATGACGGCATTTTGAAAAAAAACGGGAATTTCTTTTTGGCATACGTGTGTAAGTATACTGGGCGGCAATGTACGCCCGCTGGGCATACACTCGGCGCAAGTTAAAACCCGGCTCGGCCTATCTCCTTGTACCTATTATTAAATCTGTGAGTAGGACCAATTGATATACCTACTATACCTACCTAGTATTGTTTTGTAGAGTCCTCTTTACTTAAGTCCAGTCCTGTCTCTCGATATCCCATTAAAATTGTTTGGAAGACTTTTCTTCAAGTTCCATAGTATTTACTTTTACGATGAAAAAAAAGTACATCAGCGAAGCTTCTTAAGGCCCAATACGAAGAGAATTTGCGAAACTTCATGTATTTCTGTTCACTAGAACTATGACCTAAAGTAATTCTAAGCATTAAATCACTTTTTGTACGTTTATTCAGATATTTTACAAGGTCGCCGCCTTCTTGAAATTTTAAAATAAATGACTATAAAAAATAGGTATACCAGTTTAAAAAAATGATAAAAATTGAAATCGTAAAATTATTTTTCTTCCAAAACTCTGTAAATATAAATTTAGAAAGAAATATTTTTACTAAAACATGTTAGGATTGTGATTTTAGTTATTAAAATAATTCATCTTCAATGGTTTTATTGTATCATTTCAAAATAAATTTACATGAAGATCTTTTTAAGATTTGTTAGTTATTTATAACGGAACGGTTATACGATTTTGACAATCATTTTAATTTATGTAATACGAATTCTGGATAAGGGAAAGTTAGATTTATTTAACAATCACGTCATTATGTATTGATTTTTTTAAATGAATGCGGATTTACTCGTTGAGATAAATTACCATACGCAACAAAAAGCTAGCCAGGTAGATAGCAGGACTTATTCCATTGGGTGGTCTGTCTGGGTCGGCAGTTCCGGCACGAGAAGACTCCCTCCCTTCTTCTTCTTGAAGAGGGGCAGTAGATGGCTGGGGTGGGGGGCAATTTTCCTCTGTTGGGACCAGAGAGCCAGGCTTGGGGTAAGCGTGGCGTCCGTTACCTCGGTCCAGAGGGGGTGTGGCGTGTCAGGCAGGTAGCCTGGCACGTTTAAGCCGCGCGCGTTATGCTCGTCTAGGTGGGCCGCTTAGCGCTAGGCGCTGTGGTAGCCTGTGTAGAGTTCGCAAGGGATCCCGACTCCTCCACCACTGCGCAGCGTAGGCCACCGAGGGGGCTTTAGTCGGTGCTAGCCCGACACCACTCTCTGTTCCCCGCTGAGAATGACGGTGCGATAGGCATTCCTCCACGAAAAAAAAATGACTTATTCCATTAAGGAAGCGAAACAACAACGACAAGCTTGTGAAATACCACGTATTTCTAGGGCCTAATTTAGATGAGGATTTGCTTTTATTAAAATAAAAAAATAATTTATCACGTTAAAATATATTTATTTACAATATCTATAGTCAAATTGCCTATATAAATTTGTAAGTAGCTTAACACAAAACTCCAAAATTGATTATTATTACTATTATTTATATGTATACGCTAGATAGTCCATCATAGGCGACTAATATTATGTAAAATGACAATATAGCTGATTGATAGTTATTTAGTACCTCGCAAATTCTATATAAAAGAAGGCACAAGTATGATCATGTATAAAGTGTTCATACCTATTACTTAAATATCACCTATAATGGACCTATTTAAAAACTTAATATAATGGACAGAACAATATTTAGAGTATTGATTTACACAATAAATATTCTTATAATATCTTAACTTGTTTAAGTATAGGAATACTCAACAAATGGTCCTGTATTTTAATATTGAATAGTTACATAAAAACATCCATTCAATGTACTTATCTGATTTTACTGTAAATTATAATTACTAATAAAATGCATCGAAAAGCAAAATATGTATTTATATCATTAACATTTTATAAAATTATCTCATGGCAATAGCAAGAGTGCATTTCTCAAATTTAACATGGAGTCATTTACGGAATCAACAAACCAATAAAACCATTCATTTACAAGATCTACTTGATCGTGTGAGAGGGAAGCTGCCTTATATAAGACTTATACTACTTTCACAGCCTCTGGGACATTTTTTTCACATAACTTTTAACTATAATACAGCACTGTATAACATATTGTTCTACTTAAAGGAATCTGTAATTAGATATTATTTGGGATTTAAAAATTGCATGTATTCCTATTTCCTAGATCCCAGTGGCTTTATTAAACCCAATACGCTTAATAATGTATGCTCAAATGCTGACTTTCATATTTTGTGAATGGGAAATATCTGAATAACTTTTAACCCTGCACGATTTTGTTGTTATAACTAGAACAAAAAGAATTACCATTTCAATTAGTTAATTTATAGTAACGTGTTTCTCACGATAGATACGTGTATTTGTCGTAGATGATTAGTGGTTTTGTCATACACTTGAACGACAAGAATCTGAATTGCAATAAGTGCATGATACTTGCAAATACTTCTCACTTCGTAATGCACTATTTCTTTATTTCTTATAATATTTCTTGATGAAATACAAAAACGCGTAATGAATACTTTGAGTCTCCGCTTAACCTAAGCAATCAGTTTAAGAATATAATATAAACTACATAATTATTACAACATCAACAAAAATGAAATTTTACCCTAAAACAAAAGCAATTGCATTTATAAATAAATATTATTTGCTGTTAGCCCCGTTTTTGAGTTTCTTGTATTCGACGAAAAGTTCTTGGACGTCTTTTAGCGAGCGCTCGATCTCTTTGACAAAGTTTGATGAACTCTGAAACAAAAGCATGATTTCAGTTTTTCATTTTATATTTATATACAATCACATTTTGGTAGTATTATTTTCATAGATTTTGCCAAACTCGAACACTGAAGTTACGTAAATTTCTGCTATGACTTTTTCAACCGACTGCTTCGAAAAACAAGTAGTCTATGTTTTATGTTTATTTCTATGTTACCTTCTATTTATCTGGACCGCACATTGTGTGTAATAAAGGTTACCTACCCATTGATATATTAACGAATTGGGTATTCAAATCAAGGGTTTAAAATATCGATTCCAAACATATATTTGCATTTTTATTTTCAATTATATCTTCGTAAATAAATGTTTATTTCAGTCCGACACTAACCTTTCTTGTATGATTTATTTTTAAAAATTAAAATATTTAGAGCTTTTAATGAAAGAATAAAAAATAATCAATAAATTGAATAAAAAGTCAGATAGCCATAAATATTTTGAAAAAAAAAAATTGTATAGAAATAAATGGTAAAATATTAATTATACATGGATTAAATATAAAAATGTATTGTGTGACACTCTTTATATCCCTAATCTGCAGCACTATAAATTAGCAAATTATTTTAATAACTAGTTTGCCAATTATTATGCATTAAGAATAAAATATGTTTACATTTTTCGACTACCGTTTGATGTTTATTGGTCATTAATACCAATTAACGGAAAATTTAAAAATACACATATAGTTTTTAATACTATCTGGCCCTTTTGATAAATATTTTTAAGAAACACATTTTTTTTATCTCCCTTTGCGATAAATGGTATACGAGAAAAACAGACAACAACTTACGGCTATATCCACAGAAAGCTAAACAAAAAGAAATCATTATTCTCAACCTTTTTAACGCCATTGAATTGGGCTTCTTAAGCCTCGGCAGACTAGATTAAAACAATAAAAATAAAATATTATAAAATGCGATTATTATTAGCATCGGGAAAAAAGTTTTGACTAATAATTATCTTATGCCTCCTCCACACTACTTGCGAAGTTGAACGAAGTTAGACGAATACGATAGTGTAGAGAGGCACTTCGGCTCGCCTCATGCTCGCCGCGTCAAACTTTGCCTCGCCTCAGGCAGAGTATATAAAGAGAAGTATGTAATCCTCCAACAAACGCACGGAGCGTGGCTACTATGTGTGCGCGCCCCACTCCGCCCTTTACCGACGCGCGTCGCACGCACACACTGACAAATATTCACAATCTTTCAGAGTCACCTCAGTTAGGGCTTTGCACCGGAGCGAAATTATGGAACCGAAGAAAATCACCTTTGAATTTGACATAACCGATTGATAACCGGTGAATCACCGGAGATTGTGAATATTTTTTTTAAATTATCTTCTAAATCATAAATTTACCATAATATTATAAAACTATACAAAAAGTGTCAAAATTGTAATTTTAATATTTATTTAATAGAAAAACGTAAAATATATGTATGAAGTCTTAACACGTGCTACTGTGACAAAAATAATATAAACTATTCGTTGATTTTAAAGTTTTGATTTAAAAAGCATAACATCAGCGTCAGACTGCAGCGAACTTCTCCGATCATAAAGGATGTTGCCCATTGCTGAAAATATCCTCTCCGACTTCACAGAAGTTGCTGTCATAGAAAGATATGTATATGCAATATCATTCAGTGGTTTTATATGTTGTTTATTAATATTCCAATATGACAAAACATGCAAATCATACTTGTTCTTAGAATAAAAATTAGTTTTTGTGTACCTCAGTCTGCCTCAGCAACTCATTAATTGAACTTGGCAGTGTAATGTCACGTGGCGCGCTTATTCACAGACACTACACAAGCGCAATTTGTCAATGTGTTGAACGTGCTAGCTCTTGGTAACACGGCTGTACATTATTTTTTTTAAGTCACCAAACTGACATCATGACAATGTTAAAAAAAATTGTAGTCAACCCCTGGTCTATTCACAAAAAAATATGTAAAGACACTTTGTTTTTTCTCATATCGTGCTACCTACTATACAGTTACCGTAGCCTATGGACGCTTGTAACACCAGGGGCATTTTTTACAACCTTCTTGAAGATCTCTGGTGCTTTGCATACCATACGGGGAAATAAACTTAACAATAGGTGTCGAAAGTTTTCACTGACAGCCCTAGGGGTATAGGCAGTTATCGTTCGGTCGGGGCGCTAGATGGCGCTAGTTTACCTACTTTTCTCTTTCTACTATGCCTCGGGCGAACTTCGCCGAGTAACTTCGCGAGTAGTGTGGAGCAGGCATTAAGATTTTTAAAGAAGGGGACATCTTTATTATTTAGGATAATATTAGCGAGTTTTATTTGATGTGCGCTATTATCTATATTAAAAGCATAAAACAATATTGATTTCGAGTCGACAACATGTTTCGTAAAATTCTAATAGCACTGACAAACAAACTGTAGTCGCTATGCCGAAATTGACGTTTCGCGAAAATATTATTTTTGACAGTTTTTTATGATAAACTCTTTGATTAGTGTTTTTTCTTTAAACCTGAGATTGGCCGATTGGCCGATAGCGAGAAAAAATATAACCATAAACGTAGAAGTTTAAGAAGGAAATATCATTTAGTTTTGCAAAGTGATTTACTTTGATGATATCTATATCATTTTGTTAACCGCCGAATCTTTACTAATTTTAGTACAATTCAATATTGAATGTATGTTTTCAGGATACCGTAATCAAAGGGTAAAAATGAGACCCTATTACTAAGACTTCGCTGTCGGTTAGACCGTCCGTACGTCCGTCTGTCTGTCACTAGGCTGCATCTCAAGAATCGTGATAGCTAGATAGTTTAAATTTTCACAGATTATGTATTTCTGTTGCCACACTGTTTGTTGTTACAAATACTAAAATAAAAATACAATTATTATTTAAGGGGGGCTCCCATACAAAAAACGTATTTTTTTCTCTCGATATTAATAAAAACTGTTATTTTTATATATTAGACGCTTAAAATATTCACAGAATATTTTTACTTCAATAAAAATAATCGTGTCTAATTTGAATAGATAATGGTACGGAACTCTTCCTGTGCGACCGGACTCACATCGATCAGACTCGCATTATGCCGCTTTTTCACCGGTTTTCACCCAAGCGAAGGTTTTCATCTAGTATTCTAATATATTGTATTTTAAAAGTATGTAGGTACATTGGCGTATGTACTGTAAACGTGTCATCTTGAAAGCCTGTTATTAGAAGTCTTCAGGACTTTACACATTTATTTTTATTACTATCGAAGTTAGAATCAGTTGCATGAATTGACCCAGATGTCTTATCATGGTGAATTCAATTGGACTAATATGACCGGATATACTCACTCATATTATAAATTCGGTAAATGACATAAGGAGGTTTCTGTTTCACAGTTTATTCAGTGGATGTAATCAAGACAACCATTCTTAGATTGCATTTTTGAGTGATGTGTTTTTCTGTACAAATATAAAAGAAATATGTTGGAAAACTACTGGAGTGAACTAAAAAAATATTTCACAACGAGAATGCTAAATATTTACTGTTATATAGTAAATCAATTATGTATCATACTACTATACCCATAGATATATTATATTCCTAGATGTAATACTAAAAATCGCAATTGGGCGGTAGCTGTCTTATTCACATCTAGCCATGCAGCGCCACCAAGAGTGACTGAAACAAAAACCACTCAAAGATTGTATTGGATTCTGCATCTGCAGATAGAAAATCTATGGATTGGCTTCAAACTTGAGCCAAGCAACGTAACCAAATTAAAAAGACATTCAATTTATAATAGGACTATTTTTAATAGCCGTATTTTAATTAGTGATGGCCTAAAATTGGAAATCACTTTCTAGTATTAAACAGGATTTCATTTATATACCTACTTGTTTCATTCGTAACTATTTACTACATGCTTTATTTAATTCCTTTGTATGACTGCTACTAATATTGCACCTTTTCCAGAAAAGTGGTACTAATCGATGCCAACTGCATTATAAGACATATTATGAAATACATTTTGAATCTGTGCATGCATTATGCAAGTCAACAATATTTCAAAACACCTAAATTGTTAAATATTTTATTCCAATATCAATACCATAGTCGGTTGAAACACCCCTTGTTTCAATGGTATTGATATTGATAATTAGAGAAAAAAAAATCACAACTAAAATATAAATATTTCAACATACTGTGCTACTATTAAATAAAGCTAAAAATATAAAACCATTGCCATTTTTGGTTTAGTAGGTACTCTTATTTTTAAGTGGGAACACGCTAACTATTATTCACACTTAGTTCAAATTAGTATTCCTAAATACTAGTGCATACTCGTGAAACGCTTTATGGCATCCCTATCTTGTATTTTATCAGACTGACATTAATATATGTATACGTCAAACTGAATTTCACTGAAATAAGATTTCGGACGAAGATAGCCAGGATAACTGTATTTCAAAGACAATGGTTCTTTTTAAGCTTGTGATTTAAAAAAAACGCAAGTTATTCAATATCGTCTTCATCGGTAAGTTTTGCAAAAACATTTGCTTATTTTGTAGTAAAAAACAGCCAAAGAGTAAGAAAATGCTTGTAAACCTTTTAGATTCTCAATTTCCCCAAAATAAAGGTGTATTTTTAACCGAATTTTTAAATGTATATAATTCATATTTGATGTTTATTTATTTATTTATTTATTTATTAGGTCTTATGTTATAGTGATGTGCTAATAAAAAAAATCCATCGTACTTGTCGATAAAATTTACAAACACATTCACTTTTAGATCACTGTTAGCACACACGTTTATATCTGTTCAAATCATTTTCAGTCGTTTTAAGATACCACATAAATAAGAATTCATCAAGACTGGTTAAAAATGGTGTCATTACTCTTATATTATCGGCGTTGATAAAGTTTACCTATTGCATCATATGAAATGTTTAATTTAGTTCGACACAAATTTTAATAAATATAATTCACGAGATATACAAAATATATAAGTGTCTAAATTCACTCTATTTAATTTGTATTTGGTTACAGGATATGTAAAAACAGAATCCCATTGCAGGGCGAAAATCAATAAAGTACTAAACTGCAAAGTAAAATGAGATTGGGATCCTCTTATCTATGGTTGGATTAAACTACATGTCATTGTTAGCAAAAAAGTTGTAATTTTACACAAATCGTTAATTTTGTTGTCACCGACTGTTTAAATAAAGATATATTTTTTAAATTAAAATTTTGGTAGCACTGCCGTTTTATTTTTTGTATACTTAATCAAACATCATATATAAACGAAATTAAGTATGTACTGGATTGTCGATATGTTGATACATTTTTGGTTTTCATAGCATACATTTTGTCGCACAAAAGTTAAATTCTACAACTGCTTTCTTGCAGTCTTCTTCATCCTAGCATGTTAGTACTACTCTGATGGAAATTATGAAGGAAAATAGGGCTGGTACCACCGTTGTTTCTGGTTTCCATAATACAAGTGCTTAAATTGTTTACTTTGGACTCAGGTCAATGTGATAAAGCCTGATATTTGTTTATGTATTCATTATTTTTATATCGACAAAAGAAAAAGATCCCTATTTCTCCACCATCCATATTGATGTCATCACTTTCATTTTATCGATATTAAAATCGACATTTGCTACATCACCAAAGAATAAATAGATTTTAATACTCATTTTTAAATTGATTAACGTCACAACGATGTTGAAAAAAATATTTTGGGGTGGACGGTCACATTGTTGCTGTCATGATACGGTTTTTATACTTTCCTTATTCTAAGACTATACCATTACAGGCCAATGGTTTCCGTCATTGAAATTAAGTCATGGTTACAACAATAGGTACCATGGTTGCCATGACAAACCATCTTGCCTAATGCGAGTTAGTAATCACAAACCCGAGCTATGTATAATTCTTTGTTCGACCCGGGAAACGAACCCAGGAGCTCTATGTCTATTTTAGACTTAAATCATTAGCTAGAACATAGAGGCGTCAGAAATTGATCCTAGGCCAATTGGGACCACCTGAAATTGAACGTTATGCCTTTGAGTTAGAGGTGATAACAATAAAATATTACCGAGATGGGGCAGCTCTTCTTGCTAGAGACGTGGAAGAACAGAATGTCTTCACCGACGATGATGTAGGAGACCCCGTAGCCGTCGTCAGCGACGGGCCCGAAGCCGCCGCCGGCGCTCATGCAGTTGGGGTGCTTCTTCAAGTCCAGCATGTTCGTTTGACCTGAACCACACGACAACAACTTTTCAGTTCAACAACTTCGTAAATATTTTGAACAGTACTACAATTAGTAATGTTGCTCTGAGTTCGAATATATCATTAAAATATAATAAAAAACAATCAGAAGGCAAAGGGGATCTAACTACCTACTCGAAACCGTTTAATGAGGGTGTTCGCGAAAAATCCACTAGATGGCGATACGTCCCTCCCCCGCTGGGTTCCGCATCTTGTCGTGATGGGGGGGCTTAGTAGCCCTGTGGTCCGGGACGTTGAGCCTTGTCACCCAGCCTCCGATACCGCATAGGATAAAGCCAAGACGGATCCCGAACTGGGCCGCGGAGAGCAGGTGGCTCGTAAGCCCGCAAGGGCAGAGGTAGATCGCGAAGGAAGAGGAGGACCTCGGTGTTTCGTTGCCGGCCTCCCTGTCCTCCGCGACCCGGCACTGGCGCGAAGCCGCGCGGGGCGCGAATCGCGTCGTGGTGGGGTCGCGGAGGACGAGGAGGATACGGTACTACGTTTACCGGTCTCCCTATCCTCCGCGGCCAGTGGGTCTCGGGACTCCATCTGGCTTTTGGAGGGAGAGCTGGATTGATAGTCTCAGGTGTCGGCAGAGGCCGTAGGCAGCGGAGCCGCACAGCAGATCCGCTGCTGGGACCGAAGATGCTAGGCGTGGGGTGAGCCTGGCGTCCGTTACCTCGGTCCCCAGGGGGTGGGGCGTGTCAGGTGACCAGACACGCTCCAGCTGCGTATATCCGCAGCAAGATGGGCCGCTTGGCGGTATGTGCTGTGGGGGAGCCTGGGTAGAATCCGCAAGGAATGCCGACTCCCCACAACTGCGCAGCATTGGCCCGACACACCACTCTCTGTTCCCCGCAGAGAGTGACGGTGGGGTAGGCATTTCCCCTTCGACAAAAAAAAAGATGGCGATACGTAGGGTTACCAACTGCTACATGATTGGTTATTGTTTACATGACATAAACGGACATGTGACCATGACAATTAAATCACCGATCAAATAACAAATGGACCCCAAATCTTAATATATAAACAATTTTTGCTCTTTTGTTGTGTTTGTTATTGTCAGAAGGTCCTTATGAAAAATAAATATCTCATTAAATAGTCGTCGTTAAGACAGGGCAACATCTGTCGGGTCAGCTAGTTTCTTATAAAAAAGGTGCAAGCCCTAATGCAGTATGAACTGACCGTGCGGCGTCTGGCTGGTGGACAACCTCCAGGGCTCGTTGAACACCTCCTGCAGGAAGGGCGACTCCAACTCGAGGTACTTGGAGACGACGTACAGGCAGAACAGGTGCCGGTCGATGCCCTGCCCCGACATGGCGTCCTGGTACCCGAGCTGGTGCCGCTGGCTTGCCTGCACGAACAGTTTCATCCTCTCTTCCACCTACGAACGGAATTAAGGGACTAAATTACAACAAACACGGATTAAGGGACTAAATTACAACAAACACGGATTAAGGGACTAAATTACAACAAACACGGATTTGCCTTCTTCAAAGTCCCAAAGGAGTGCTATTTATACGTCAAATAGAAGTCAAATTAAACTGGTTTATGTAGTTAAGAGATCACAAAATTAAAAGTTATTTGAGTCAATATCCCTTCTAGACACCAACTAAACAGTTATATAAAATAACAAAACATTTAATTTATCCTAATTACCTATACATATCAACACAGGCACCTTAATTCAATAATCAACTACAAATTCATATAAAAATTGTATTAGACTAATAAAAAAGTGCAATAGGGAAAGAAAGACATATATTTATATACCATTAACTAATTATGAACATGGCACACTAGCTCCTGTGGGATTGCTACATTAGTAGCAGGGGTCAAGCCCTCAAGGTAAGGGTGACAAGTCAAGTAACAGCGTTATTATGCTGTACTGGTCCCCCTTAAGATAGGACCTCATTACCATTGAACATCAGGTGGGATGAGGTCAATATTGAAATGCAACTTAAAAAAATTAAGATTTTCTAATCACAACTTACCGAGGCGTTAGGGTCGACCATAGCTCGTACCCAAGCGGAACTCTCGATGGTGCAGGGGCGGACAGTCTCGGTGCGGCCCTCGCGGAACATGCGAGTCATCGACGCCTCGTACGTGAGGCAGAACCTGCCCGCGTCGCGGTAGTACGACAGCTGCAGCACCAGCTGGATGAACGCGTCCGGGGACACACGGCAGCTCTTCATGAAACCTGCAAACAAACACAACAATTGATATACAGGCCAAGCATATACGGCGCGCCACTAAATATTATCACGCTCGTAACAAACGTCAAAATTGATTGAAGTCAGTACGTCAGCTGCTGATTAATCAATGAAGCCAATCGGCTGAAAATACGAGTGCGGTGTGCTATTAGCCAATTAAAAGTATCCAAACGTTTGTCGTCTCATGCGATAAATTTGACGTATTGCGCATGCTAGGCCTGATAATATAGATACGAGTTCTGTAGTCATGTGTGGGACTCCTCTGCCTTGGAAAAGGCATAGACTATAACCCCGCGGTTAGACCACACCGCTTGAAGTCATGTTTCTGTTTTTACCTAAAAACAATGTTTTTAATCTAGTTTTATTTCATCAGACGAATATACCAAAAGAATATATGCTTTTTTTTAAAATAAGTTACTAAATCTTTTAAAGCAATATTTGAATTATCTTTATTATAATAGAGAGTGATGGCTATTTTGCTTCTGGACCGGTATTTACGCGATTACTATTCAGGATATGATTTTGTTGTTGTAGTCGGAGATCTCTACTACGGAATAAGAATGATGCATGCGATTTAATGTAGTTGTAGCCTAAATACTGGTCATGTACAAGAAAATAAAACGTAGACAACAAAACGTTAGTTTTGTAATATTCGCTATCAATATCGTGCTTTAAGGTGATTAAATTACGGAAATGGGCGAATTTAGATACAGACTAACAACAACTTGACGAAAACCTGTATCTAATTTGTATGAAAAAAAGATACGATTAAATTTGTGATGCAATACTCGAAGGACCTAAAAACCAATAGAGGCACGACCTTTCTTGTTTATTTATATTAGGCAAGTTAAGAGAAAATTTACGTTTAGGTACGGACAACATCAGATCACGGTAACACTTGCAGTACAATATTTGTTCTTATTGTCTCGACACAACGGTGTAAAGTCCAACGTGACGTCTGAGGTACGACTGTACGTAATCTTTCCGTATCCATTATAGGCTTATTTTTGTGGCATATAAAACATTTTCTTTTATCAAGGGGGCCAACCCATCCGTCATAATATTATGATATGATGCGATACACGCAAGGATCCGCATGACATCAACGCGCCTAAAATTTATTGATTGCTTAGGTATATCATTTGAAAAAAGATAAAAATACACTGCACAAATGAAATGCTCGCTTATTCTGACGCAATACCATTTTATATTTTTTACTATCTAACGAAGCGAACTTCGCCAGAGTTTTCCTAAGATATTGGAGGCAATTCTATTGCCACAAAGCAATCGAAAGTGTACAGTTATATCACAAGTTCTACTCCAGATAGTATCATATACCTGGTAATTTTAAGTTGGTCAAATAGATTACATAACTGAACATTGAAATTCTGTTTCTTTAATTAATATGTAACGAATAGAAAACACATTAGAATTTGACCGCTCAAAAAGTTCGTTTAGAAAGTTCAGTTTGAGTCTACAGAGCCGATACAATTATATCTGGTATACGACATTGATCAATTACAATACACTTACATGTGGCATTTCACAATGTCTTCGGTTTAATTTTATCACAAGGATATCACGAAAATGAACTGATTATTTTGCTCATATTCTATGTTTGGACTAGTAATTAACGGGGATATTGTTTTAAATAAAAACTGTTATATTATAATGCATATATTATTTGGATATAAGATTTTAAGTACCCGCCAAGTAACCATCAAGAATTCGAGAGGACAGTAAAATATATGTATGAAGTCTTAACATGTGGTACTGTGACAAAAAAAAATATTCGTTGATTTTAAAGTTGTGATTTAAAAAGCATAGCATCAGCGTCAGGTTGCAGCAAACTTCACCGATCAAAAAGTTTGTTTACACATATTTGCTCGCTTCGTAATAACAATCACCTAAATATGGCTAGTACAACAACTAAATATAACAGGTACTGCAGTGTGTACGGTTGTCTAAATACCCACTCGGCAAATCAGAAATTATCTTTCTTCACGCTAACTTTTTTACAACCTTCTTGAAGTTCCCTGGTTCTTTGCATACCATACGGGGAAATAAACATAACAATAGGTGTAGAAAGTTTACACTGACAGCCCTAGGGGTATAGGCAGTTATCGTTCGGTCGGGGCGCTAGTTTACCTACTGTTCTCTTTCTACTATGCTTGTAGTGTATGGAACTTATTGACATTTTAAACTCTTTAGAAGAATTCGGTCACTTTGTCTGCTCCAATACATTTGACGGCGACTGTACATATCGTGCTCGTTGCCTCCCAATATACCGTAAGAGCATAGAACGAGTTTAATTGTAATTACTGTTTCATTATAGTTACCTTTTCCGTATTTGTTGTACATAAGTATCCTAAGGTCGACGTCGTTAAGCAGTTTCTGCGCCACGTTGTACGAGACGTCTATAGAAGATAAAAGTTCTTCTTTGTTCAGCTCCCACTGCAAGCGGATGGGGGCGGGCGGCGGCCCGTCCACACTGCCTTTCGTGTTACCAGACTCGTCATATCTGGGAACGAAAGGATATTAAAGCATTTCATCACATTCGTGCCGATCCATTGCACAGACTAAACTAAATATGTGTATGATCAAAAACACGTCAGAGTATACCCTTTGGATTTTGCATCGCCTTAATGTTGTGCGCTTAAGAAATAATATCGAACTGAAAGTGTTGATCTTGATATGCTGTTGGTCCTGCCATCATAATTCGTTTACTAATCTTTACATTAAATGAACAGAATTAACTCTTTATAAAACTGAATGCCAGACACAGTAGAAAATCTATTCGAGAACCATTCGAATCCCAATGACGTGTGACGAATGGTTAAACAAAAGTTTTGTCATTAGAAAGTTCAATTAAGTTACTGTTACCTAGTATATAGTACTCTGTGCTGTTACTTTAGTTCTGTTACTGTTACGAATTATTTAAAAAGCACAAGAAAAATGGCGATAGATTTCGTAAAAAAATTTCGTTTGAAATCGTTTTCAAAATAAAATTACTATTTTATTGTACTTTGTTGTACATGCAAAGAAAAGAAAGGTTAACTGCCACAGTTTCATTACTTGAAACTTTTCTAATGCTAATAAAACGAAAAAGAAATAGATTGGGGACAGATTAACAGCTCCTTGCTACGAGTTCAACAATATAACTCAATCATATAACGAGGCTAGATCTATCTGTTGTGACCCGACATTTGAAGTAACAATCGTTAGTAGACAATCTCCGTTCAAAGTCCCGCAGTCAAGAACATTAAACAAAATGAAGACATCACTTTTCGACATCAAATCTCATTTAAATATGCAAATTGACTCTATTGTTAACGCGAGGCAGGGTCTCGCAACAGTTTATTCTCCTATTCAGATAATTTACATATTATGTACTCCAAAAATATCCTTTACTGAAAAATTCATGTTAATATTCATTATCTATATATATATATATATATATAAATGAAACCCGTTTCCCGTTGTCACGCCATAACATGAAAACGGCTTGACCGATTTGGCTGATTTTTTTTTGTAGTTTTCTAATACTCAGTACTAGGTTCTTACGGAAAAAAATATTAAGAAAATCTCTCAGAATTATTGAAAAAAATACATTTAATTTTGCATATTTAAAAAAACGCGCGTAACGAATGTCAACGTCATTTACAGCCATAGACTATATTGAAAGAGCATCGTTCGTTCGAAACGTGGTTACTTTATTAAATTCTCTTACACTAATTATTAAAAAAATTTGAAAATAACTCGCCACGGAATAGTTTTTCACTTGCTAAGGCTAGCAGCTAGTCTACTACATAAAAATAAGTCAGGAAGGAAACCTGACGCTATAACTCCAGAACGCACGGACCGATTTCCACGGTTTTGCATTCGTTGGAAAGGTCTCAGGCTCCGTGAGGTTTATAGCAAAGAAAATTCAGAAAAAAAATTCAACAGAAAAGCGGGAAAGCCCTCTTAAGGCGAAACGAAGTTCGCCGGGACTGCTAGTGTTAACATATTTATTATGAAGTGACTGTAATTTATTTGTTATTTAACAGATTAAACGTACAACAATAACAAGAATGGTATGGTTTTTGCCGATTCGTGGTTACGCGACGTTGCGGTCATTAGTTACGAAACCCTCAAACGTCGACAATAACTCTGTATTGTTATACATAAATGAAATCATGGCATAATAAGCCTAGTGATATATCTATTAACAATTCTTAATATATATTCTATAATATAGCTCGACATAGGATAAGTTATCCCAACATTACGGTTGTGTCGGCGCCGTATGTGGTAGTAACCACATCCCATTTATGTGGTTTTGTGGCATTTTTACCAATATACGCGGTAACGTGCAAATATAAGGCATTTACGGTCAATTTTCCACAACTCAACATTTAAGGCACCTTTTTTGCGTTGACAAAATTGTAAGTAACCATCTTGAAAACTTCATTTTTATTTAACCTACACCTAGACCTTAAACAATTAAAACATCGATAAATTGATAGTCAGGTCGAGTTTCTAGATAAATCGAGAGTCTATTGTTTAATTTACTTTATAACTTACCCGATTTCCAATTCGGACCAGATCACATACTCCCACAGATGACCCATTACTGGTGCGTCCGCCCTGTAATGACACTTCCTTTAAAAAACTTGGTAAACAGAACGTTATCTATTGAAAATGTTATATTCATTTATGGAATTAAATTGTCTGTATTCCATTTACATATCTGATAATGCTTTATCGCATAGACAGAATGCCACTATTTACCTCAAATCTACAACTCATAAATATCGTGTACCTACTATAACTGACGATAGTAATGCAGGCACAGAAAGGCCTACAATGAAGTCACATCGCAAGATACACAGCTCTAAATTAATTGAGATCTTAGTTTCATCTTCCATTTGAAAGAAAGTTCTCGAACATCAAATATTTCCTCATTTAAATCATCTAATGAATCATATACTAAAATTAGCACGTGTCGTGCTGACTGACATCAGAGGGAGATCAGACCAATACGCGTCGAACAAGCCTAACATTCCCATAGAAAAGTTTCATGACTATTACCAATTTTGATTTTAAATATAACTAGATATTGTAATCATCAATTGATAAATGATCAATGTTGATAAATGAAACAATTGCTTACCACGTGTGTTCAGCATTGAACCCAACCTAAAAAAAAAGAAAAAAAAAATGAGGCTTGCTTTGCATTTTTTAAAACAGTAAATAGGTTTTTAAAAACTAGTTTTTTTAATGATTTTAGTTCTCAGCTCTAGAGAAGCAAACTCTTAAGATTTAATTGATTAGCGTCCAGTAAACGGAAAAAAGCGTATTTGCGTCCTTACATTTTATTGAGATCTCTTTTATTTCGTTTAGCTGTAATAAATTTTTTATGAAAATATTTGTCCGTGGTTACACTTGCTATTATTATTACTGGATAAGAAAGTTATTATTAGGAAAGAAAATGATGAAAGGAAAGCAACTAAGGATAGGGTGCCGAATCAGTAAATTTTTTATTACGAAAGTTATATAAGGTTTTACTATCACGATCACAGTCTGATTTGATGTTTGAGCAAGGCAACAATATTACTCGTATAATTAGCGAACTTTCGTTACTACAGCCCAAAAATGCCACTTGTCGAAGTAAAGTCACGTGCGCAAATATATGTCGTCATTCCAAAGTGTATCTTATGATAAGCGATCAAGTAATTCGATTTAATTGCTCATCACTGTACCCAGATTCACACAGGACAAACTTTTTTCAATATTGTATTGCATCCCAGACAGAATTTTAAAGTTGAATTCCAAAGTGAGCATCATTCTTCATTGGCAAAGTAATATATATTTTACTATTATCTGTATTCTATTAAGTATTCAAATTGCTCTCATAAAACTAGCAATGTTAGGTGTGATTGTAACTCAGCAAATTAATTGAACTTTTGCGTGCAGGGATTTTAATTGTTCACGCGATCCATTTTAGATTCTACTAGGTGACCCGGCGAACTTAGTTTCGCATAAGAGGCAATAAATGAGCAGACCTAAAAAAAAAAGAAAAAGTATCCTATGTCCTTCTCCTGGTTCTAAACTACCTCCCCACTAATTTTCACTTGAATGAACTATAAATAATGTAACTAACACGACTTTCTTTTAAATATATAGACTTGGAATGGCCTTACACGTCTGTCATGGCTCACTGTATAAGCAATTACAAGATCGGCTGGAGACGGGATGGTAGTATAAACGAATGGCGAGGAAGACCACAAACTCAATTAATATGAACGCCCTGCTGCCTCATAACACTTATTGTATCTAACCTAATTCGTCTAATTGGAGAACTTCACGGCTCTGAAAGAAGACACTGTTAAAAATACAACCCAGAACATGCTCCCACAGAATTGGCCGAAAATAGGACTCTTAAGCCAATTGCAATATGGTCCTATGATTTAAAACTAGTCGCAAGCACGCTCGATCGTACCTTAAATGGATTTTTATCCTTATAATTGAGTCGGAAATGAGAGATAATGTAAGTGCTATTACATTTTTCACCCCGCCATGCCATTTATAGAGAAACACATAACAGCCACGAGCTTTTTTTAAATTAACGCTTGAAGATATGTATCTCACAGAGTCCATGTTGTCAGGCGATCACAGAAGTATACCATATGTTACCTCTGGTTCGGAACTTAGAACTGCAGACAAGACAACGGCAAGAAATTCTGCAGTTTGGTTATTTATACCTATAGTGGTTTTAAGAACCCCAGTTTTACACAAGCGCGTTTATTATTACACGCACACGTCACAACTACACAAACTGAGTTCGTAAGATAGTTTATCTTGATATTTGCCCCTTGATTGAAGCTCTCTACACATCTCCCTACTCTATTCTGGCATCGTGTGAACGCTAAATAATAAATTATTTATTTATTTAAAAACTTGATTGCACAAAAAGTACAAAAGGTGGACTTAATGCTAGGTTCATTCTCTACCAGTCAACCTTTGGGTCATGTTTGGGTGTATATACGGTTGCGGTAATAATGAAAAAGTGAGTAAATAATAATAAAAAATCATAATTAACAACAATAAATTAAGCATTATAAATAACATTACGGTATTTATTAAATATACAGAAATATTGGTACATGATTCAAATAAACAAAATATATCTTTAAAAATGAAGGTACGTATACTTATTTTTACATTACGTATATAATATCCACATGTATACTATTAAAAAATATAAACTAAGTAGATAAATAAAATTAATTGGTTCATCAATTGACAAATTAATGACTACTATTTAAGTATTAGCGAGAGAGAATAAGCATTCACGAGCTTTCATACACTTTTAGAGAAGTATGGTATAGCGCTTTATCGCTCGAACTGGAACAGCTCGACTGGTAAAATACCACCACCTTACAGAAGACCGCAGCCAAATAACAATCACTTCTGTGTTGTTGTGTTCCTGCGTGTGAGTAAGGTTTCCAGAGCTCTTGGGAGGTGTTACATTAGTAGCAGGGGCCAAGCCTTCAAGGTAATGGCGACAAGTCCAGATTCACTATTGTAGCCCTTAAGCTTACCTCATTACCACTTAACATCAGGTGAGATGAGGCCAATCTTGAACAGTAATATAAAAAAAAATTTTTTCGATGTACTTACGAATCCATTGGTGCTGAAGCATAGGTTGAAGGATTTGTCGAACCAGCGGTCGTAGCCCTTGCCGTGCAGCAGGATGCGCCCGTACTCGTCCAGCTTCGACGGGTCATTCTCGTTGAACCCGTACTCCCGATCATCTGCGACAAGAAACATACTTTAATAACATTTGCCTATATTTTGTTTTTTTCACACTATGTTGCCTTTTGCCTTTAAACTGTATTATTTATGTCAGTCTAGTATCTAGGTAATATGCCTATCTATCAAATTAAATCAGCATAAAACTTTCGCCTTTAGTGTTGGTAGGATTACAGAAGACTATTCAGGGAATACCTACTCTAAATAATTATTTGTTCAAGAGTTTGAAAAAAATATGGACTTCTAGACATACACTTGTTAGGTACTCTTTCACGCAATTATAAATTAAAATAATTTGGATGAATTTTTATTACTCTTAATTCCGAAGCTTCCCGCCCCGGTTTCGCACGGGTTCGGTTTTCGGCTTTTCTGTTATGTATGGATTATACAATTTAAAAATAATTGTAGTTTTAAAATAACCTATGTATGTATGGATATACAGAAAAAGCTACTTTGTTTATACTATGTAGTGATAACGCGAATGAAGAAGCGGACAAGAGGCAGCAAATAATAAAAGTTCACGTCACGTAGGTTGTATTAAAACCCTAGAGCAGTCACAATGGTATTAGTATTATTCAACAATATTTTGACATTTATTATAAATTGTACTGAATTAAAATCAATCCTCCTCCAATCTGTATTTGAATGAAAATTAATAAACATTGCCCCATTCATCGATTCATGATCGCATAAAAGATTAAAAGAACAGGAAAATAATTTAAAAGGCATTAAAAATGCTGTGTAATACCCACGTTGAGATAAAATTAACATATAAAAGTATATTATGATTAGGTATATGATTAACATAGCAACCGCTATATTACATGTGAATACTTTAAGATTGATTGCGATAAATGCCAATTAATTATAACTAGTTAATACTAGTGATTACGGACTCGTGCTGATCTATGATCTGAGTTTTATCTGAGTACAGTCAAAAGCAAATACTACTATTCACTTTGGACTTTGCACGATCCTTATGTCATATGCAAAAGAACTTATGTCGAGCTGCAATTATTTACTTTTACCTGCTGTTGACCGTGCGATAATACGGCGCAGAATTAAGAACAAGCCATCTTAAGAGTATGATATGCCTGCAATGTTACTTGTTTTTTCATAAGCTGGAATTCCAGACACAATGGAAAATCAATTGTTTTATGACGTCATTGGGATTTGAAAGGTTAACGGAGACTAGTCTGTTCATGTACCTACCAGTTTTCACAAAAAAACATTATTATTGTAATTAGAATTCTAAACTAGTATTCTGCTGAACTTGGTGGTTAATTCCAAATAACTATATTAACGAACCTGTTTCGCATTTCTTATAACTAATACTAACGATTTTTGTCGGGATTATTAGCAGCTGTGTGGTGATAAGAGCCGGATGGCACGTATCGCTAGATCAAAGGCTCATTTCCTTACTAGATAACAAACAATTTTGGTAATGCACATTATTTATACATAGAAGGAAAAGGGATTCCAGCCCCTATTTTCTTCCTTTGTTTCGTATTAAACATTTATTACAATAGTCTGGTTCGACACATGGCAGGATTTAGAGAAGGGTCATACAGCCTGGGATCTTCACAAAATAGGGGGTCCTACAATGGACTATGGGAATTATTCAAAATTCGGACTAGAAGACACTTTTTATTTTCGCTTTTTACTTTTACTAATATGTATTAACTTGAATAATATTTATACGTTCATTTAATAAGTAAGGCTCTACAGTTGGGTACACAAAACACATTGATTGGAACTTGGAATAAACAACTGAAAAAAAATACTACATTTTTGTTTTTTCGTTGAGGCCAGAGGGTCTCTTATGCAGTTCCGAGTCCCGAGGTCTTCGGTCCTCTAAATTCGGGATTGCCTCTTTCGACCAAACTGACAACTGTCTTTACTAAGAAAAAGTTGTTACATACTATTACTTATTATGATTTACAAAGTCCTTTGTCAGTCTGTCACTGGATACTGTGTCTCAATCTGGGGTGGGGCTGCCAAGACAACATTATTGCAAGCTGAACGCGCAAACAGGTCTCTCCTCAAAATCATGTTGAAAAAACCTTATAGATACCCCACTACAGATCTTTATAATGAAGCTCAAGTTCTCACGATTCGTCAATTATTTAAATTAAAAATCTGTCTAATAGCGCACAAACGACTTATAACTTCGGATATCTCAAAGTCAAAGTCAATCTTTTTTATTCACATAGATTACATTAGTAATACTTACTTATGAATAGTCTTTATATAAAGCAAATGAAGCTACCTCCGGTTCGGAACCTATAACTAAAGAGAAGATACCGGCAAGAAACTCAGTAGTTTTTTTTTACAAATGAAAGCTACACTTGTTACTAATTTTGCACTAAGACACACAGTTAGTTTGTCAATTGTAAAATAATAATTAAAAATTAATTATTGAAAAAAAATAAAATAAAAATAAAACAAAAGTATTTGTAATTTAACATCTACAAGAAATACCTCTACCTCACAGAAGACCGTAGCCTAATAACAATCACTTCTGTGTTGTTGTGTTCCTGCGTGTGAGTAAGGTTTCCAGAGCTCCTGGGGGGTGCTACGTTAGTAGCAGGGGTCAAGCCTTCAAGGTAAGGGCGACAAGTCCAGTAACAGATTTATTATGCTATACTTGTCACCCTTAAGCTAGGACCTCATTACATGTGGGATGAGGTCAATCTTGAAGTGCAATATATAAAAAAAAAAAAAATCTAAGCGCTAATATTTTTGTTCATAATATGAGATGAGAAGTTTACTTGTTTCATATCTATTTCGTATATTTGGTTGATATTTAATAGAAGATAGATTGATGAGGTGCTTATTTTCTAAATTTAATTAACTATATAATCATATTAACTACTGTACTGTCAAAAATGTTAACGACCTATTTTTTTAAATTATCGTCTTATGTTTTAATAAATGTTCATGAGTAATTTCTTTATCTCCACATACATTATGACAGGTTACAAAGACCGTTTTAAAATAAAAGTACAATAGATATAATATTAGTGTCAGCCTGGAGTCTAAATTAGGCAGTTACTCTGCCCGTGCCCTAGAACACTAGGCCTAAAACAGGAGTTACAAACTGTATATAGTACGTACATAATTTAGTGTGTCATCTAGCAGAGGTTAGTTGATTTTTATCTGTTTTCTTCAGGTGTGAGTTCTCTATATTATTTATATAGACATATATCTTTCATAATAGCTAAAGTTAGCCAACCAAGTATTTAGTGTTTCTGTGTGCATGTTAAAACCAAGTGTGTTTCACTATAACTACATAGTATTAAACAACGTAGCTTTTTCTGTACGTCCCTATGAATGCTTAGATCTTTAAAACTACGCAACGGATTTTTAGGCGATTTTTATATAGATAAATTGATATATGAGGAAGGTTTACGTATAATTATACTAATGTACAGAAAAACCGAAAACTTCATTTGTGTTTGCTTGCACCCGTGCGAAGCCGGAATGGGTAGTCAGTTTATTTATAAGAAACAAGCGAGAAATAATAAATAAATATTGGACAACATCTCATACATTGCTCTGATTTTGTGGTAAGTAGCTTAGGCACTTGTGTTACAGTAATCATAAACAACGACGGTACCACAACACCCAGACCCGAGACAATAAAGAACAGTTCGTTTCCCACATTGACCCGACCTGGGATCGAACCCGAGACCTCAGAGATGGCGCGACGCCAAAGTAGTTCTGTTAGTTACTCACCAAGGCATACGTTGAAGGCGGCACGCTCTATACAGTGCAACGAAGTCCTGTTATGGCCGCGATTGAACATCGTCTGGCGTATATGAGCCCAGTGAGATCGCTCGCCAGCAGTCAATGCACCCACTCTCTCCTCCCCGACCATTGGTTCCGAATCGTCATCTAGGATTTGTTGAATTTGTCTGGGGATCAAACCGTAACTTTGTTCAATGTAACCAACACTTTGACGACCAAGGCGATTACTGTCACTACACAAGACACCTGTCCAGTGAAGTTCAAAAATCCCATTTGCGCTTCGTAAATAGAATATGTTATATACATTTTAAGACTTTCGCGTTCCATTTTAAACATTTAAAATAATTTAACGGGTCAAAACGCGACACCATTTTTATTTAGTAGTTAATACGAACTACTTACTGCCCGACGTTTCGGTTAGGTTGCACCAACCGTGGTCACGAGCTGACTGAGCGTTTTGACCCGTTAAATTATTTTAAATGTTTAGAATATGTTATATCAATATGACTAAAATTAAAAATAAGGAATAACTAATTCAATATTTTTGAAAAATAGAAATTAGTTTAGAACTGTGAAAATTTCTAATGTGTTTAGTGTATATTTAGTCCATTAATAAGATTTTCAAAATATAATGAGAACGTATTTTTTTCTTCGATAAATAAACAAAAAAAGGATGTCGACAGCGCAAGAAACTCTTAATAAAATACTTCTTTATTCAAATAGATTACACGAACACTTTTGAATCATCATTGAATACTATTCAAACTGATTCTATTGCCTGATCGGAACCTATATCTAACGAGAATACACCGGTAAGAAATTCAGCAGAGTAATAACAGTAGCAGTTTCTAACTTATTGCTTTATGTCCAAATCATATACATAGTTTTGTTTTGATGAGTGAAGAAAAATTAACTATTTATTTTTGCGAGGACCAGCCCTGTGGCACCTGTTCACAATCAGTCTTGCTTGAGATTATGCCATCGCTTCAATCAAGCCTTCAAACATACTTCAGTGGAGGGGTGTGTTTGCAAATTGCAAACTGGTGACGTCACACTAAATTCGAATGCAAAGTTCAAGGTAACATGATAATGTAAGATATGTTTATCTACCTACTCAATTTTCTTTACTATATTTTCTGATAATCTAACTGTTGGATTATTTATTTTTGTCATTTACCCTGACTAAACCCTAAAATCGACACTCCCACTCAATATGGAATGATATTGGAAGTGGAAATGCGTGTATTATTATCACGACATGACGTACGCAACTGAATGCGATAATAAAAGTTAATGTCACGTATGCCAAGATCCGCTTCTTTATCGGCACATTAACCCGAAACTGCGTAGACAAACCCTTGATAAGTGCTCACCTAATTTCTGACCTATGTCTGCTATTGGGATGTTCCAACTACTGCTAATCTAGTCAAATCGCTAGATTAAAATATTCAAATTTGACTATTGCTACATTATGTGACACTATACACTTTTATGTCTGCCTGTCTGTATGTATTAACGAAGATACAGATAGACAGACATAAATTTTACTGATTGCATTTTTGGCATCAGTATCGATCACTAATCGCCCCCAGATCATTATTTTGGAAATATATTTAATATACAGAATTGACCTATCTACAGATTTATTATAAGTATAAAGATAAAAGGCTGCTATGTTGGTGATTTTCACCAAATAATGTACTTCTGCCAACGAAGGTACTTATTGTTAAATTTACTTATCAAATAAACAGACCAACTAACATCAATGATTCTAAATTATTTATTTATTTGCTAGTCACATGGTATATAAGGTGTTACAATTTAGGAAGTACATTGGACACATGACACCCCGTTGGGGCACTGCAATAGAGATTCACAAATGAATTAATCTATTTAACTATAATTATAATGAACTATCTATCTATCTCTTTGCTTATGTATCTTGTTTTAAGATTACAGATAGTTATATCTTCTTGCTAATACCTATTATACATATGAAAGTTTGTTTATATGTATATTTGTTAGATGAATGGATCTGGATAAAATTTGGTTGCAAGACAAATTGGATACTAGAATAACATACAGTATACTTGTTATCCCGAAGTAACGTGAACGAAGTCACAGGCAAGGGCTAGTTATACATATTATTTTGTCATAGTTTTTATAACGTTTGCTTATTAATAAGATGTGCCAAACTTTACATTTTTCTTTTTATAGGTAATGGTTATTTTAGATCTGTGACGTCATAACTTCTGAATTTTAGTTCCGTTTAGTTTTTTATATAAGTTTTCAGTTTGTTGTAACCAAATACATTTTATGAATTATCAGAGATGTAAAGATGTATGTCAAGGTTGCCAGCCACAAAATTATCAGCAAAACACCGTTTTGTTTAACTACAGATAAAATGGTTCATATTTAAAAATGGTCGCATGCAGCAAGCAAAGTTCATTTGGAAACAAAGAGCAAAAAAAAAAAAATTTCATTTATTTTTTAACAGTATCTTTTCTAAAAATAAAAATCCATCTAAAGGCATAAAACAATTTTTTTATAAATGGAACCTCGAAATGGTATGGATTCGAATTTCTTAATTAATGAGCGAGTCCTACGACTGGATCTTAATTGCACAATGAGTGCATATCCGCTGCGTGGCCGACTGGTAACGTTTCAATGCAACACCCAAGGTCTTCCGGCGTAATCACGCATTTTTGCGGACTCACAAATCCTAATACTGTTATTTTGCGACATTTTGTAAAGTATTACTTTGCTTGTATATTCTAGTCCATTACCTAACAACAGAATAACTATAAGGTCCTCAATTATTCTCTCCAAGGATTGGATATTTGCGTAAATCTAATGAAAATCACCTTTTGAAATGACTTGTTGAAATATCTTCTCTTAATAGAGAAGATTTAGGAAGGTTAGGAATGCCATACATTATAAGCTAAGCTTAATAACAAAATATTTTTTTACAGATATAAATATTTAAAATATGCAGTTTAGGCATATTTTAAATTTGGTTAAGTTTAGTAATTAGCAAATTAACTTACACTTGGATATCGCAAGGTTTCAGCAGACGTCCTCTGGAGTAGACCATGACCTTGAAGTACCGTCCCTTGTGGTATACCGTTATGTGATTCGAGTCTTGGTAATGAACGATTTTGTCTGTCTCTACGCCCGGTACGCGTACTGTATTGAAAAGACGTTCGTATTGCCAGGAGCATAGAGGCACCATACCTTGCAGCATTATCTGAGGAAAATGTCCATAATATTATTTGCTTGTAAAGTGATTAGCATAGCAGTTGCTTATTTAGTACTCAGGCACATGACACATCACTCTATCCTGATTTGACAAAGTTTTCGATATAAAATATTTCGTATACAATTTCGTTTGTATCGTGATTGTGAAGGCACACTGAACATGAACAGAATGGAAAAGTTGTTAATGAAAACGCCGTAAAAAATGTTTGGCGTAGTATGCTAATTCGAAATTAATTTTAACTACGGAAGGAAGTTTAAATGACAATGTGTCAAATACTTAAAAATAATATTTTGAGTAGCTTAGCATGTTAATTTGAAATTAACTACAAAAGGAAACTTTGAATGACAAATATTTTAATACAAAATCTAGCGGCTCACACAGCCTAAACCGTTGTTCGTAGAGTCTTGAATCTTGGAAGAGGTGTTTTAATGATGTAGCACGAAAGAATTTTCTGAAATTCTATTCCACAGGAGATGAAAAACGGGGTCAAAATTTGTATGGGAGCATGTGATCCTTCGATTTAAACTACTTCAAATTTTGCATTGACTTTCTTTAATACTCTTTAAAATCGGAATGTCTCAAAAGTCACCTTAAAGTATAAATATCACAGAAGAAGGAAGTTATAAATTTAGGATTAATATCGCCTTTGAAGGTTTCTATTAGGTAGGTACATTAAACCTGAGAAGCTTAGGCGACAGAATATTTTCAAAATATTATCCCGAAATAACGCGCACGAATCAGTGGGCAAATGCTAGTTTTATATAAAGCTATTTTAGTAGTACAAAAAGTAATATTTGCAATGTACAAGATAAAGGCGATGACGATACAAACAAAAATCTGAGGCGCGTAAAATATCGCAAGGCCAGGTTGGGAACTTTGGACCGAAGCGTAGTCTAAAAACTGGATACTTCCCTGCGCGCTCGTTTAAATAGAATAAATGGTTCACTCACCGGCTCGAGTTCCTGCCTGTCTATTAACCTTCTGAACCTCAAACACAGGTATATGACGACGGCGGCGCGCGCGGCCTGGTTCTTGGTCGGCCTCATCAGAATGGCGTCAGTACCGTAGAAGTTAGAGTTCACCATTAGGGGTGATCGCCCGCGGAGGTACACGTATTCTTCCCACCAATCAGATACGTAATTACTCGACCACCTAAAGGAAGACTCTGAGTTGATTGCAGTGAAATTATGCGCATTTACTATATGAATATTTAAATTTACTACATCATGTAGAATGCTTAGTCCATGTAAAAATACTTGTGTGTTACATCTGGCGACCTTGGAATTATAGTTATCATGAACATGTATGATACTTGTTTATTGAATAAACATGAAGTTTATATAGTTTTGCATACTTATGATTTTATCTCCAATATTACAGTTATATTTGCAAAATTTTTGTTTTTTGTTATTTTTGTAATAAAAAAGTTTCTTACCATGATTTAAGGATGAGGTATCTCTGTAGTTTTACAGCGATTGTCTCTTCAAACTCACGTGCTAGTCTTTCAACCCTCTTATAATTATCATCATCTAATAGTGGACGTACGCTAATCAAATACTAAAATAAAAATCACACAATTAAAACAGTCAGTTGTAATATCAAATGAAAGGAAACAAAAGTTTGTTTTCTCCTGCAATTAAGTATTTATTATTGCGAATAACGAGACTGAGATAATATATCCTTGTTTGCATTTTTGTTTTTAATTTAAAAAAGGATATCCTTATCCCCTATTCTCATAATTATATAAAGAGGTCATGCTTCAATCTATGTGTGTATGTATGTTCATAATTTACCCGTCGCATTGTATCCTTGACAGATGGTAGAGGAAGTCTTGGTAAGGATCCTTGGAAACTGTAAAGCTTGGGTTTATTCCAACCAGAGAGCACTTTTACGACACTGGCCCATAATTTCGTTTTCAAAGATATTTTAGAACCAGGCGCTCGTGACTCGTACATCCAGCCCTAAAAACATATAAACCAGGAACTTATTACTACAATTCTGTTTCACACTGCATTGCTCTTTAGTGGCTTGACTATTTGGCATCTAATCCTAACAACATACATTATATCTTAACATGTTAATAAAATGTAATTTACACTGATTGATTTATAGAAATGGCAAAAGAGGCACATTTCAATATAATACCTAGTAGCTATTCACCTTTTCTACAATACAAAGCGTTTGACAAAGTATTTAAAAAAAACAGCGGAAAATAAGTTTGAAACAATATTTTTTGAGCAACATATTCCTGAGGACATTCTGGCTTACCTTGTACATAAGCAGTAGTTTTAAAAGATATCTCATAAGGAATATTACTGAAAGCCACATGGTAAGAGCCGCCAATAAGCAAGCTATCACTTGCCACATTGTTGAGTTACTAAAAATAAAAATAAAATATAGCTAATAGTGTAGAGCAAAATATAAACTCTTGAAAAAACATACTGTATGCAGTTAAAATATCTAAACAATGGAACTATGAGTCGAAGAAAAAATTCAATGTGCTATTTTTTTTGTTCTACATTGATGAGTATGGTAATTTTTAAAATTACTGATGCATAAACATAAATCATGTATAATTAATTATAATATATCCTATGAAGTTTATAAAGACACACTTACCTTGGTAAAACAGTTAAGGCCTTTTGAACTAAACCAAATGGTATATTAAACCCACCAAAATGTGCAGCTACTAAGAGCGTCCACAGAACATAAAGAGACTGCAAGTGCCCAGGGTATACTCCATTGTGGACACTATTCTGTTTATAATAAAATAAAGAGGTTTAATTTAGTAATTGGTAATTATTAAAATTTAATAAAAGGTTATAGTAATTTCTCACCCTAAATCTTGCAAGTCTTTTCTTCCACGATCTGAGCCCAGACTCCCAGACTAAGTAAAGTACCTCTCTATCAAAATTGACATCCCATCCATCGTGAGTGATGGCAAAAGAAAATGCAACAGCTGAATGGGCTTCCGCCATGATGAGTTACAAACTGTAACAAATAAAAATATTGTTTGTTTCAAGTGTATTTTAATAACCATATTAGAAACACCTTATTATAAAAATTTACTTTGATTGCACAGCAGAAAGTAATCTCAATATACAGAAAAATACAAGTTTCCTATTTATTTAGCACAAGCAATGCATCCTAGCTTCACATGTATCCATCAAATTATGGAAGTTAATCATGAATCATAATATCATAATTTGAAGCACTCTAAATCTAATTTCTATTGAGTAATTCTGACACAACAAGATAGATTTATCCAAATTTAAGAACACTGAAATTGAATACATTTGGTATTTTTAAAATGATGGTAAAATTTTCATTCTATTTTTGTAACAATTGAGTTATTCATGCGCAAAGCTTTTAGAGGGATATAGGTTACATTCGCAGTTGCTCTAATTATATAATTGCAATCTCAAATCTCTGAAACAAATTTTTTCAAAGTTTGCTTGCTATCTTTATCAGCTACATATGGTATAGTATTTTGTATGAGTTTTCCTGACTATTTAAAGTGATATTACAAATGAGGGAGTTTATTATCCAACCATACAAATATGGCTTATCATCATCATTATTATTCTTCTGCCCTGTTCCCAAGTCATTTGAGGTTAGCGCAATAAGCTACCTTTTTTCATTTAACTTAACTTCCTTAATTTCTTAACTCAAAATGGCTTTTCAAGTTCCCAAAATAAATTTCTACCCTTTTTAAAATTAGTAACTATTTTTTGCAGTATTAAATAAAATAGAATTAGAACCTTTGATTGGTAGTGATTATGGAACTGGACAAGTAACCTGACCATTTGACAGTTAGTAAATACATGTTTAGTTAAACTTTCCCCCTGTACTTTTTAATTAGTTTGGTTCCAAAACAAGTTATTCATTCAATTTGAAACTAAACTATGTTGATTTTTCATAGTTCTTTTGTTTACTAACAAATTCATACCAATACTATAGAAGTTAAATCAACAAGTAGATATTAATAATATTTTTAACAGTCAACATTCATTTTTATTTACCAAAAATGAATTATTAAACAAATTAGTACATATGTTCTACACTTACACGAAACAGGATATAAATACGATCGCCACAGCGCACGCACACAAGCAGGCGTTGGTCAAAGTCTAATCTCGAGAAGACGAAACGTTAAAGCTTAGTTAAAATATGCCTACACGTTTCTTTATTTGTTATTTATCGTAATTATGTTAATATTAATAACTCTCCCGGGTAAAACGTTACTAATAACTTTTTACCCTCATTTTGCGTTTTACCAATTAAACTTAATTCTGAGTTTAAACACGTTTTTGTCGTGTTGTCGTTTATAGGTGCTAAATAAAATAACACTCACCGTTTTCACTTTTCTGTATGATAAACGATGCACACGAAGTGTTAATGTTTAAGTATTAACTTTATTCAATTGCTTGATCCGTAGGTACAGGTACATAACAGTACATAACTCGTTGGTTATTATTTACACATCACCACTCATAATTAATTAAATAATTAAGCTTGTCAATAATATTAAGAGTACACTTTATTCAAAATGTCCAGAAAATTAGGCACACTCAGAAAACTTGTGCGTTAAAATCAATTTCGAAATGCATGCGTGCAGCGCGTACCTATGCAGGTACACACACTTACTTTCCTCTATCAATCCCACCCACCACAGACCAATAACCCCACCGTGCGGTCACTGTAGTATGCTAAGCAGTAGTATGTATGCCCAACACAGACAAAAGTACTCCCGTGTGAATTTGTTTTTTTTTTTGGCTTAAGTGTCCATGGCTTGGATATCAGTCCATTGAGCCGGAATCATATTTTGTCAAAAATGCCAGAAACCATTGTCACATTGTTCTTCTACCCTATGCTTCTACCTGACCGACGGATTCAATTTTAAATTCTTCCCACTGTGCTTTGCATGTATTGGTAGAGTAGTTGACTACTTGACAAAATTTTGAAATCTTGTTAATTGTAAGCCTTGTTACTCATTTCATCGCATGAAAAGTATATTTCACAAAAAAATATATATTTACTAGATGTATTTTATATTTAAAAAAATCTTTTTAAATTTCCCACGAAAACGCTCTAAGCTGTCATGGGGCCTAAAATGACGTCAATTTACCCTAGTAAGATTAGAGCTGTCATTGATCATATATTGTCATATCGAGTTTGTTCGATGGATGCCTTATGATGTTTTTTCTCGATATTCTTAATTTTATTTGACAATTCTTTTTTGATAAATTAAAATTACAAAAAAAAACCTTGAGTCATGACAACAACAGAACCGAAATCAATTTTAACACTACTCAAGATATGACTTCAATCTCGATTTAGTTTCAATAACCGGTATTGACACCTTTGAATACCCAAAGCAGGTTTCAGTGCGCCACACAAATAAATTTTATCGCAATCTTACATATGTCAAAATCGTTCTTATTCAGAGCGTCCTGTCGATTGGATGTAAACTTGAAATTACGAGTACTGTACGGTAGCGTAAAATACGAATTATGCTTTAAATATAATATCATACGAAACAATCAACAATATGGATTTTTTGTCATCTCATGCGTCAAATTTGACGTTACATACACTAAACGTTACTATTAATATCTGATCATTCAATAATACTTCATCTTTATATGAGTATATGCTAGTCAATAACCTAAATAGTACACACAAATAATCGATAATATCCGAAACAAATTTTGAAAAGAAATAGGGTTCCGTAAAATATTTGGGTTTTTCGGACACAAGGTTTAAAATCAAACAGAAAGGTTACTTATTTTGCGTACGCTACCTAAACTTTAAAAGATAGAATCATAAAATGTTCAAATTAATTGTAGATCTTATAACTATCTACAAAAAAGTTCGGGACACACTATACCTATCTACATAAGTCGAGTGAGGCACAACAACCATTTTGTTATTTAAAAAATCTTGAATTTTTTGAACCACATTAAATCTCATTTATTTTCATGCTATTAATCCTCATCAATATAAAGTATTTCATCACTAAGTGCAGTTTAAGTATGGTGGTGATGGTGGACGAAATTAAAATATTACGATTTCTGCTGCACGGCCCGTTGCGAACTGAGCGTCTCGATGGAAATATAAAATTATTAATAATAATCAATACTCAAAAATATAGATTTTTTAGACGATGTTTAAAAAATATTCGACTTCGCGTTCCGATTTTTCAAATCGAAAACATCCATAGTACGTTCATTATTAATCTGTGGTACAGAGTGGACACCCCTATACTACGTAAAAGATAGCTTGAAAAAAAAGGCGGGAACTTTCGTAGCGGAAAGTTTGATTTTCTTTGCGGGAGTTTTGATATTTAATTTTCGCCTAATAAAACACTTTACATCCTCTGGAAATGTCCACGGAGAGTGGCGGAATGGGTGCCACTAAAAAAAAAGGCTACAAACGACATAAACTTAGTGATACTTCACCAGATTTGTCTGATGAAGAGCAGCCAAATTATGCGCCGTACAGGAAGACAAATCATATAAGAACATACCCTGAGAACTCTACCAATACAACTTTTTCAGTATTTTTGGAAAGTACCAGAGACGAGGGCAAGTTGGGTAATAAAAGTCCAATTTATTTGAACAACATATTTAGCCGATTTATCAAAGGTGTAAAGCAACTCAGAAGAATTAATGCCAATAAATACGCAGCTACATTTGACAATGCAAAAAATGCCAATGCACTCTTAAGTAATACAAATTTTCTACAGAACCATGAGCTCAAAGCCTACATTCCAGCATCCATTGCTGAATCAATTGGTGTAATCAGGTTTGTCCCAACAGAACTCTCCAATAAGCATCTTTTCGACAAGTTAGTTTCCTCTCAAGAAATACTTGGTGTCCGGAGGTTTACAAAGAAAACGCCTGAAGGTATAGTGCCTCTACAGACTGTTTCAGTAATATTTGCCGGTAACATCTTACCAGATCTGGTAACTTATGAACTATGCGCTTTACGAGTTGAACCCTACATACGGCCAGTACTACAATGTTTTAAATGTCTAGGATATGGGCACATGTCCAAATTTTGTAAAAAAAATACTGTTTGTTCAATTTGTGGACAATCACATTCTTATAAAGAATGTGATAATACTGATAGTCCATTCTGTATAAATTGTAAAGGTAATCATGTGGCTATCTCTAAAACTTGTCCCATTAAATTAAAAAAAATTGAAGAAAATAAACAGAAAATCAACCACCGACTTTCTTTGAGTACACAATTTCCACAATTGAACAAACAGACCTTTTCTAAAGTAGCATCTAATAATGTTATGCCTAAATCAAACAAAACCCACAAAGATTTTATTTTGGACTTTATCAATAGTGAAGTAATGATGAATGCATTTATCAAAACCTTTACAACACTTTTTAATAAAGAAAACAAACTTCCAGTAAATTCCCATACAATTAAGGAGCTTTTTATTGAAAATGTCAAAAAGTGATGGGTGAAAGGTCTCCCATTAATCAACTAAAAATATGTCAACATAATGTACAAAGTTTAAAACCAAAATTACCACTGGTACAGCATTTCATACACAAAAATAACATTGATATATTAATTTTAAATGAAACATGGCTCAAGCCTACAAGTAATGTATTTATTCAAGGATATAAGTTTTTGCATAAACCAACACACAATGGATATGGAGGAGTAGCTATATTACATAAAGAAAGTATTAAATGTAACTTGATTAACTCACATTTTTCAGATGCAATACAAAGTATAGCTGTAACTGTTGAAACAAACATTGGTAAAGTAAGTATATTAGGTTTATATTGCCCACCACGAAGTGGCCGTTTTCCAGTTAGAAAATTAAACAACATTATTAATAGTCTTTCTACTCCAATATTGATAATGGGAGATCTAAATGCTCATCACACTGCTTTTGGTAGTTTTCACAACAAACCCAGAGGGGTCCAAATATATGATATGTTAGAGGAATTAAACTTATATATTTTAAATGATGGCACAACCACTACTGTTAACCGTCCAGGCAATTCGCCTTCCGCAATTGATGTAGCCTTTGTTTCAAACAGTCTTGCTCCTTCTTGCACCTGGACAGTCTCTCCAGACTGTATGGGAAGCGTACACTTTCCGACCATCGTGGAACTGGAGATTGAACCTGAGTTTTATGTAAATGTCGTAAGACCAGATAAGTACTTATATAATAAAACAAAATGGGAGGACTATTATAATATGTCACAAATCGAGTTCTCTGATTTCCCTTTTTCAGAAGATTGTCTTCAAGATTATGACAGGTTCATTGAACTTGTCAATTTTTTAAAGTCCGAGTGTGTTCCTATTTTGTCTTATTCTGCGCAATGTTCTCAAACAAACAAAATACCTAAATCTGTGCCGTGGTGGAACGAGGCGTGTTCTGACGCAGTTAAAAAAAGTAGGTTAGCGCTTTTGAATTACAGACGATTTCCAACTAGAAAATTATTTGATTTATAAAAAACTTGATGCAAAGAAGAAACTTATTATAAAGGAACAAAAGAAACAAAGTTGGATAGCTATTACTTCCAGCTTTGATAGAATGACGCCTATATCCAGAATATGGAACTTTATAAGAAAATTTAATAAAAGAAGACCCAAAGATATTTCTAAAGATGACAGTTGGGTTGAATCATTTCTAGAGCAAATATCATCAGTTCAGCCGTCTCAAATACAACAAGACACAGATTTAGACTTTTATTTCGATAAGAATGATATGAACTTACATTTAATCAAACCATTTACCGAATCAGAATTTAATTTAGCTCTCGACAGTAGGAAAGACACATCTCCTGGCCTTGATGGAATTCCATATATTTTGATTAAGAAACTACATCCAAATGGTAAAAAAGTTTTACTTAATATATTTAATAAGTTGTGGCAGAATAATTTGATACCCACTCCATGGAAATCTGTAGCCGTTATCCCTATTTTAAAACCAGACAAGGACCCTCTTTCTGCTAGTTCTTATCGGCCAATTTCATTAGCTTCATGTTTATCCAAATTATTTGAAAATATTTTAAAAAACAGATTGGAATTCCACGTTGAATCGAATAATATTTTTCCTCATGAACAGTATGGTTTCCGTAAGGGCAGGAGCAGTGTTGATAGTCTTCTTATTTTTAGTGAGGATATCCAAAAATCGATGTTAAATTATTCTAATTTAATATCTGTTTACCTTGATGTACAAGGTGCTTTTGATAATGTTAATCTAGCCACACTTGTTAAAATACTGAATAGTTTTAATATTCCGGGTAAACTCCTATTCTATATTTATAATTTGTTTTATAACCGCAATGTATTTGTAAAGTATAACAACAATTATTTTGGTCCTAAAACTGTAAATAGAGGTGTAATGCAAGGTGCAACACTCTCTCCTCTTCTGTATGCTCTGTATACTGCTGAACTTTGTAAAAATGTAAATCTTAATAAGACTAAGGTCTTACAATATGCGGACGATCTTGTTGTTTATACCTCTCATAGAGATATATTTCAAGCTGAATTAGAATTAAATAGGGTATTAAATGAATTATACATATATTATAAAGATAAATTATTGCTTGATATTAATGCACATAAAAGTTCAACCATGATTTTCTCGAGAACTCTCAGTGATACTCTTTTAAATATAAATATAAACAGCAATATTATTGATACAGTGCGGGAAAAAAAAGTTTCTAGGTTTAGTGTTTGACAGTAAAATGACATTCAAAACTCATGTAAATAATGTTGTAAATAAAATGCAAAAATCTGTAAATATTTTAAGATATGTAGCCAGCGTTAATTGGGGTATGGACCCTAAAATTGTAAATATTATGTTTAAATCTATAGTTCGTAGTCATTATGACTATGGTTTGATAGTTTATAATTCATTTCTTCATAATAATTTAATACGAAAAATAGAGGTAATACAAAATAAAGGACTAAGACTAATTACAGGTGCTATGTGTTCGACACCTATTAACGCTCTGGAAATAGAAGCGGGCATTCCACCCATTCATGTGCGATGTAAATATTTAAGTGAAAAATTCTTCGTTAAAGTTTTATGTAATTATCAGTATGAACAAATGTATGGTAATAATAAACTATTTTTAGAAGAAAATGAAAAGAAAGAATTAAAAGAAGTGATGAGTAATATACGAAAGACAGCAAAATGGGAACTTGGTTCTTTAGAAATCCAATTGAAAAAGGCTTATATTAATGAGAAAAGAGTGTCAAATAATGAAGAATTCCTGAATTATGTTAACACCGAGAAAGAATCATACCATAGAATATATACTGACGGATCTAAAACGAATGCTACAGTTAAAGCTGCTTTCTACGATTCGTGTCATAAATATGGAAGATGCTTTACACTGGATTCTAATACGTCTATATTTACGGCAGAAGCATTCGCAATATATGAAGCCCTTAAATATGTCGAAAGGAATGACGCTTACACTAATTACCTGATAATTACGGACTCTTTAAGTGTTCTGAAATGTCTAGAATCAAGCAAATTATCGTACAAAAACAACTGGTACATTTATAACATAAGAGAAATATTAACAACGCTACAATATTTTCAAAAAATTATAGAATTCTTATGGGTACCAGCTCATTCTGGCATTACTGGAAATGAAATTGTGGATAAATTCATGAAAATAGAACATCCATCTATGAACATTCAACTCAGTGTTTCACCACCTGTTCCAATGACGGATTACGACCCCCTAATAAAACAACGCATGTATAAACATTGGCATGACGATTGGGAGCACAAGAAACAACTTAAAGGCAAATGGTACGCGAATATACAAACGCAAATTCCAAAAAAGCCCTGGTATTTCCATTTGAAGTCTGCACCAAGGAAGTTTATCACTATTGTAAATAGACTGCGTCTCGGGCACGGAAGATTTCCTGCTCACCTGAAGAAAATTAAACTGAGCACTACAGAGAACTGCGAGTATTGTAATGAGGACGCTGCTACACTAGATCATCTAATCCTCCGCTGTAAAACATTTGCAGTACAAAGGTTATTGCTTATAGATGGCTTAATTAAGATCTATAAAAAAAGTGAAGACATTCCCCGCCTCTTGCCATCTATACTGCAGAACAGCGATACCTACAAATATATATATAATTACGTAGTTTCTACAATAGAAGACCTTTAAATTTCTAAATGAAATGAAAAAGCCATTATAACGCCAAAGGAAGAATTGAAGACTTAAAACTTCAAATAAAATGAGAACAATAGAACGAATGAAAGGCTTGAATGGACAAAGTCCAGAGCCGTAAAACTTAAAAAAAAAAAAAAAAAAAAAAAAAAAAAAAAAAAAAAAAAAAAAGATAGCTTGATCTCTGCGACAGCTGTCAGTTAAATCACGCCTAAGAAGTTCTGAATTTCATAGTAGTATAGACAATACCTGTAAATGTCATACTTTATGGGCATGCCGACCTACATAATGATGGGCGATGAATCAACGTGACCACTGACTATAAACTATCGGTATTTCAAATAAAACTTTTTTTTTTTAATGTTATTGTATATTTTAATTTTAATATCATAACATTATTTACATAATGATAATATATGCGAATAAAAGTTTATAATAAATTTACAAGATTGTTCTAGCGATTCAGAAACGGATGCAGATATGTATTTGGGGTTTACTCCTTTACAAGAATAAATGTAATTTATATTCAAATATTCGTTTAATTTAGTAACGTTTGTAATTAAATTAAACCCAATTAAATGTTACTTTAGCATCGATAATAGTAAGAAATGTCGATAATATCTATCGACTTTTTTATATCATGACCACCCTAGGATTGTCAGTTTGACTTATGTCGCAGAGATCAAGCTATATTTTACCCTTAGAATAAGGAAAGTATAGAAACCGCGTCATGACAGCAACAATGTGACCGTCCACCCCAAAATAATTTTTTTTCAACACCGTTTTGACGTTTAACAATTTAAAAATGAGTATTATTATCTATTTATTCTTTGGTAATGTAGCAAATATCGATTTTAATATCGATAAAATGTAAGTGATAACAATATGGATACTGAAGAAATAGGGATCTTTTTCTTTTGTTGATATAAAAATAATTAATACATGAATAAATATCAGGTTGACCTGAGTCCAAAGTAAACAATTTAAGCACTTGTATTATGGAAACCAAAACCAACGGTGGAACTAGCCCAGCTTTCCTTCATAATTGCCACCAGAGTAGTACTAGCATGCTAGGATGGAGAAGATTACAAGAAAACAGTTGAAGAATTTAACTTTTGTTCGACTGTATGCTTAGAATACCAAAATGTATCAGCATATCGACAGTACATTACTTGATTTTGTTTATGATGTTTGCATAAGTAAACGAAAAAATAAAATGACAGTGCTATCAAAATTTATTATAAAAAATATTTTTTTAGCACGCTATGACAACAAAATTAACGAATTGTGTAAAATTAAAACTCTTTGCAAACAAATGACATGTAGTTTAGTCCAACCATAGATCAGAGGATCTCAATATCATATTACTTTGCAGTTTACTTTATTGATTTTCGCCCTGCAATGGGATTCTGTTTTCACATTTCCTGTAACAAAATACAAATTAAATAAAGTGAATTTAGACATGTTAATATTTATATATCTCGTGAATCATACTTGTTAAATTTATGTCGAACTAAATCAAAAATTTCATACGATGCAATAGGTACATTATGCCATTGCCGATATTTTAAGAGTCATGACACCCTTTTTTACCATTCTTGATAAATTCTTATTTACGTGGTATCATAAAATAACTGAAAATATTTTGAACAGATATAAAAGTGTGTGCTAACAGCGATCTAAAAGTTAATGTGTTCGAAAATTTTATCGACAAGTACGATGTCATTTTTTTCATTGGCACATCACTACAACAACAAATATGCATTATTAAGATTTGAAAATTTGGTTATAAATGCGCCTTTATTTTGGGAAAATTAAAAATCTTAAAGGTATCTTATATTGTATCGATTAATAGCACTATTTCTAGAAAATATGCAATACTAATAAATTAGTAACATATATACCAAGGAATAAAATAAAGCGTTTAGTAAATAGTTACGAATAAGTATAACAAATACTGTTAAATACTAGAAAGTGATTTTTCAATAATGGCCCATCACTGATTAAAATACGGCCATTAAAATTTGTCGTATTTAAAATTGAATGTATTTTCTATTTGGTAACGTTCTATTGGCAGTCTATGGTTTGGACTCCAACTCCGGAGTCCAGTCCATAGATTTTCTATCTGCAGATGCGGACTCCAATACAAGCTTTGAGTGGTTTTTGTTTCAGTCACACTAGGTGGCGCTGCATGGCTAGATGTGAATAAGACAGCTACGTCCCAATTGCGGTTTTTAGCGTTACATCTAGGAATATAATATATCTATGGTTACATCTAGGAATATAATATATCTATGTGCTAGACAGTTAAAAACTGTCAAGTAGCCAATTTTATCCAAACCTATGATCCAAAATCCAAACCCATCCATTAGTTTTGTCGTGAAATATTAACATATCGATATTATTATCATTGTGTTAAATGTCAAATAAAAACCAATAAATCGGATCTATAATGCTTTGTCTTCCACGAATCAGAATATATTTTAATCGATATAAAATACATAATATTTCACGTAGACCGTTATTTTAGAAAGTGTCAACAAGTGTCAAATAAAAAATGTACATGTCGTTTGACAGATTTTTTGTGTTGTGTTCACAGTGTTCATTATTGGTCTGTGTTCACAGTTTTGTTCTGCTGTGGTGGCCCTGTGCTTTGCTGTTAAATCGGTTTAATTAATTTGACAAAATAACTACTACAAGGCAGTGAACAGAATTTTAGATTCGGTCGGTTATTTTCTTCGTTAATTTACACATAATACTTTATTGGTATTCAGTATTCCTGGTCTGTGTTGGTATGATTACTTTTTTTATCAACATTGACGATGTAAACGACTTGTTATTCTTTCGTTGTTAATCTATTTGATATAAGATGATACTCAGATTTATGCCTAAATGTAAAGACAAATTAGTTGTTTTGATTGGTACGCTATTGCTATCTTTTAGTGTTTTTTATCTATATTTGCTTAATTTGCAAGAGAAACAGACTGTCTTGTCTTCAGGGGAAAGATGTATTTCAGAATTATCATCGCTCAAATATCAATTAAATGGTAAGTACAATGTCATTGTATCCAAAGTGCACGAAACCTTTTGGAAGTATTTTCTCTGTGCCTGTACTTAAGAAAAGAAGAGGGAAAACATATCTACTAGGCAAGAAAACATATAACAAAATAACCTTGAATCTGGCTTTAGCATGTTCAATCAAATGAAAACACTTGAACTCTTAAGGTGGTACCTTAATAACTATTTGGTGATTTTAAGATATGTTTTGTAACTTACTTCACATTTAAAATAATGGATGTTATTCACATGTGTTTGCTTCAGCTCATTTTTTTTACAGAGGTGACCCAGTACAAAAACAGAATTGACAAGTTGCTTACTGAAACCCAAAAAGCCCACGATTCAGATAAAGAGAGATTCAAAGATATCATGGAAAGTTGTGTCGCTATGAAACAACAGTCTGCAATATGCCAGGTATTGATTTTAAATATTATTTTTACTGTTAGCTAGGCTATGCATATGCCTACAAAGTGAATATACATGTATGTTTGTATCAATAAAAAATATGGTAGTCTATCCATCCTGTCAGCTCCCTCTGCAACTGAGGTGGTAATCATTCGGACACCACTTACCAAATATGATGTTGCCACTATGGTAGTCTATCCATCCTGTCAGCTCCCTCTGCAACTGAGGTGGTAATCATTCGGACACCACTTACCAAATATGATGTTGCCACTATGGTAGTCTATCCATCCTGTCAGCTCCCTCTTTGCAACTGAGGTGGTAATCATTCGGACACCACTTACCAAATATGATGTTGCCAATTTGCTATAAGTTTTGGTGTAACTCTGTGTCTCCCTCAGTACCTTCCCTAAAAGGTGCAAGCTTGTAAAAATACCTTTTTTTATGAAACATTTAACATAATTAAATAATATGAATATAGTTTTTTATAATACCTATTTACATTTAAAAAAAGTGTCTGAAAGACTCTACCTTCATAATAATTTCACCTCAGTTGATTAAGGTTTTTCTTAACCATGTCTATTTATATGTAGGTATATACTTTTTATATTGTACTATCTAATTAATACACTTTTAAGAGTTTCAATTTATACAGGTTTTGAGACTGTTGTAAATATATAATAAACAACTAGATCCATAATTATGAAAACATGAATAACAAATTGTGTCAGTTAATATCTTAAGAATTATTCATTAAATTTCAGAGTCAATTTGAAGATCTTCAAGGTGAATGTAAGGCAGTCAGGGATGAATTAAACAGATTAAAGAAAAATACTCTATGACAAAAATGAAAAAATTAAGTGATAATGGCGGCAATTTACTTGGCACGAATTGGACTAAATTAAATGTTTGTTCTTTTGCATTGAATTTTTTGTTCTTTACAGATCATAATTTACTGAATTGATGGTATAACATGATTCAGGATATCAATTCTATACTTTCCTATTCTAGCACCAACAAAATTAGTAATCTAATCACAAAATTAGTGGAAATGAAATGGCGCCGCAACGGTTATTATCAGAACTGCAATTGCCATAAACTGTCCCTTTTAAAAAATACTTCAATCACGCTTTTTGTTTCTGATAGGGGACAAATATGTATGCCAGCACAGTTTTAATTTAATTTAGTCTAAAATCGAAATGAATAAAAGTAACATCAAAAGTTTGAGACCTTAATATTATGGTTTATAGGAACTTGTGTAGGTCATAAGAGCTTAGTGTAAAATAATACACTTGACTGCATAAAAATACAAATTTCGACAATTTTCATTTATCATGTGCCATCAATGAGGACAACATGGAGATGTTATTTTTCATCCTCAATAATTAAGAAATATGATGAAACAGTGATAAAAAGGAAAAGTCAGAAACGGGCGTACTATTTGGTAATTTAATTTACCTACAAGTCGAGTCGCTAGAAATAGTCAAATGGCTAGACTTACAGTGAAGTTTCGTTGTATGTCGATAGATGGCTCTGCAAAATGTTTCATATGAACACCGAGAGATGGCGGTATTTTAAGTTTCATTTTAACAGGCTAAAAGTAATGGTATTTCAGTTGGTACGTACCTACACGTAGTAAAGGTGTCTCCCCGCTCCCCCAAAAGTTTGGTGAAGATGAAGCCATTATTTAGGAAAAGGTACCTATCTTACTATTAAGTATTTTTATGTATCAAGCATTGTGCATCAAAATGTAAATGTATTTTTAAAATAATTACAATATATTTTTATTATATAATGAGATTTTGCCAGTCGCCGTGAGATATATCGGAGCAGACAAAGTGACCAAATACTTCTGAACAGTAAAATGTCAAAAAGTTCCATACACCACAAGTTACCATTAATATCTGAACATTCATTACTTTAATAATATCTGAGCAGATGCCAATAACATCTGAACACTCATAACGTCAATATGTGTCACACACGTCATGTGTCTCATTTGTATAGATGAGTGTTCAGATATTATTGAAGTTATGAATGTTCAGTTATTAAGGGTAACTTGTGGTGTATGGAACTTTTTGACATTTTAACTGTTCAGAAGTATTTGGTCACTTTGTCTGTTCCGATATATCTTACGGCGACTGTACATAGATAGTTACCTAGTTTTAAATGTTGATCTCGTAATAAAAAAATATTTCTTGTAACCGAAATGTATTGAATAGCATAGAAGGTTGATTAGATACAGTATGAAAAAATCAATCAATCAATCAATCATTTATTAATTCATAAACATGGGTGTTACAAGATGTCACATAAAATATTGTTAGGTACAGCCATGATTCACCTTAGAGGTATATGAATACAATTTTAGTGGTTAGTATCAAAGTAATAATATTAAATTAACATTATATAGTATTATTTTAAAAATTTCATAAGACAAAAAATATTTAATTCAAAATTCATTCGTCATTTTACATCTTGTCGTCAAAGAATGATCTAATGTCGTAATAAACTTTTTCAGCAAGAAAGCTATTGAGGGCAGTTCTGAATCTTTTACTATCATTAATTGACCTGATATACAGTGGGATTTTATTATATATTTTAGGAGCCATACAGTTTACACTCATTCTTCTAAGAAGAGGTTTACATCCATGTATAACTTTAAGTGTGCCTTCACGACGACGACGACGACGACGACGAAAAAAGAAGATAATCAAGTCAATAATCGTGTACTTTTGATAATTGCTTTATTTGTGGTGTTTTCTATACCATATGCCGTGACGTCAGCGTTGTCTCGTCGCTTTTGATGCGCAAAGCACTTAAATATTATCATGCTCATCAGTGGCGTAACTATACCATTCGGGGCCCGTGGCAAATTCATCAATCCATCGACCCCCCCCCCCCCTCCTCCTTCTCAAAGAAAGAATAATGTCTAATACTTGTTTGGAAATACCAGAAATGTAGTGCATACTTTAGGAAAGTTTGATGTAAAAATTATTCTTGGTAATTGGGATTCTCCTCTTACCTGGGGCCCCTTCTGGCTGGGGGCCCGTGGCATTTTGCCGACTTGCCACCCTGTAGTTACGCCACTGATGCTCATAATTTTATGTCAAAATCGAAAAAAAAAACATTTGGTTAACTTCTGATTGGCTAAAATACTAGGGCGATATGATATAAGCAAAGCTGCAGTTTATGCATTTTACTGTCGTCTCATGCGAGAAATTTGACTTATTGCGCATGCTAGTAGTCTAAGGCGTCACGAACCATTTATTTATTGCGCATGCTAGTAGTCTAAGGCGTCACGAACCATTTATTTATTGCGCATGCTAGTAGTCTAAGGCGTCACGAACCATTTATTTATTGCGCATGCTAGTAGTCTAAGGCGTCACGAACCATTTATTTATTGCGCATGCTAGTAGTCTAAGGCGTCACGAACCATTTATTTATTGCGCATGCTAGTAGTCTAAGGCGTCACGAACCATTTATTTATTGCGCATGCTAGTAGTCTAAGGCGTCACGAACTATTTATTTATTTTGATTTGTTCTGTACCTCTAGCACGACCTAAAACGGTATAAAACATTACCTACGTATTGAAATGAAATAAAATGATTTATTTCTGCAAGTGGGTCTACAATAAATTCTATGAAACTGATTAGGGACTGATTTGTATGGCAATTGCTGTAGTCCTGCTAAGAACTCATATTCTTCTTAAAACAATTGGATTACCGTTTTTTTTCGTACTAAGGGTAGGTAGGTACTTCTTAATTTTTACAGGCTTATATATTGTGCCAAATCCTGCCAAATCAATAACTGTAGGTACAGTTAGTATAATCTTAAAATATATTTTATTCTGAATTTATATAAAATGATTATTTAAATAATAAAAGGAATTAATAAGTACTTTAATGTGTTATTTTTATTATTTTTTTTTATTTTGCACTTCAAGATTGACCTCATCCCACCTGATGTTAAGTGTTAATGAGGTCCTTCTTTTTTTGACGGGTGACATGCGTTGATGCACCGTACCGTCACCCGAGGGGGGGTGACGGCGTGTGTGGGACTCCCTGCCCTAAGAAGGACAGGACTACCCACTAAAACCCCCCGGTTGGACCTCCATCGCCTTAATGGCAGTGTTGTAGGAAATCGGCTTAGACTTTCCAACCACAACACCGCCGGTGGAATAGTTACTTACGCAGCTCCATCTACTCCCCCTACGATCGGGGGGAGACTTTGGATGGCCGGTCCAACAGAACCATCCCCACCTCGCAGTGGCGGCCGGTGCAATGCCGGCTGAGGCGCCCTCACACCATCAGCCGGCCGGCCCCACGCGGTAGCTGGGCGCGCACGTTACTTCGTTGCGCCCTAAGCCGCCTTCGTCTGCGGCAAGCGGCAGCGGAAGGGTCATCTTCCCGCACCCTCTCTGCGGCGTCCTTCTGCGATATGACATCCTCGCAGAAGGAGGCTACCCTAACCCATGCCGTCTCACTCCCAAGCATAGCCTCGACTATGCTGGGCAGTGAGAGATTTGACTCCACTGTCGCAGCTAACTCTGCGCGCTGCGCACCCCATGCGGGGCACACCAATAGCGTATCCTCCGCCGCGCCACAATTTAGGTACGATGGAGACTCTTCACGGCCAATACGGTGCAGATACTGCCCAAAACAGCACCTGCACCAACCGGAAAGACACAAAACCCAACTTGCGCTCGAGACAGCGAAGGATTGCTGGCCCGAGCGCATCAAGAGTCCAGCGACTCGCCGGACACTCCTGCAGGCTGCGGGACCATGCTTCAAGTATGTGGTCCCTGGCCTCTCGCCGGACGTATGTCAGGTCCTTAGGGTAAAAGTGATCCCCGGAGGCCTTCTTAGCGGCCTGCCACTCGTAGGCCACTTTATTCCCAATTTAACAAATTTATTAATTCATAGAGTAAATTAACCTATGAAGTGTTCGTTAATGACAAGTTGACAGTCGTGCTGTTATGGTTTGTCCATACAAAGTAGGTTATTCTCTAAAAAAATGTATAGCTGATTAACCATATTTACCAGATATACTAGCGCTTCGGTTCGGCTTCGCTCGCGTACTATCCTCGCCTTTTTCCATATTTACCACTGATTCATCGCACCTAATGGTTGCACCGTGATTTTATATAGCCTAAAGCCTTCCTCGATAAATGGACTATAGCTATCCAAGACAAAAATATTTTTTCAATTCGAACCAGAAGTTCCTGAGATTAGTACGTTCAACCAATTAATCAAACTAATCAGCTTTATAATATTAAATAGATTAGTATAGATGTGTGATAAAAATATAAATGAATTTTCTCAAAGGTTTAGGATCCATGTCACGCCTTAACGCATCTATTAACACCCAGGCTCGCACTGCATCACACTAATTGTTACCTTAAACGACTAGAACCAAAACATTTTTTCAATAGTTACTCTTTCATTATCTACTTAGATGTCTGTAATTTTAAAATTAATGTCTTGAATCACGAAATCGTATACAGGATTATTAGATTTCAAAGTCAAAGTCAATCTTTTTTGTTCATATAGATTACATTAGTACATAATGCTTACTTAAGAATAGTCTCTATATAAAACAAATAAAGCTACCTCCGATTCGGATCCTATAACAGTTATACAGAGAAGGCAAGAAACTCAGTCCTAGTTTTTTTTTACAAATGTAAGCTAAATTTATTACGAATTTTACACAAAGACAGACAGTTTATCGTCACTTTAAAATAAATTCGTATCAATATTTTTTAATACAAATCGCGTATCTACAGCTAGCAGAGTGGTAATGCTCGAATTAAATTTGATATACTTATGTTGCTTTATTATCTTTTATTGTGTGGAATTGCTGTTGGATTCCCTAACAAAATAAAATATGAATGGTAAATCCCATAGGAAGTGTTAAAAACTATGCGAAAAGTAGGTATTCAATAAAAATGATAAAAAAGCAAATCAGTAATTACATAGTTATAGTATTCGTTGTTTGCAAATTTTTCCCACTTGAAATGCATATGTAATTTTGAAACTTTATCCAAACCCAATTTAAACATTACTTGACATTAGGTAGGTACAGTCAGCTTTAGTTCATGAACAACTCTGTACCATGTCACATTGAGTCACTGTCTGTCTGACTTGCTCAGTTACGCGGAGATTTGGTATGACAAGGTGCCGAGGTGTATAATAACTAATAATGCTGGCTGTAGTGTACCTACCTACTTAGTGGTAATCCTGAAGAGAAGAAAATAATTTTAAGAAGATATCATAATCACATTTAGTTGTAAAAATAGCAGGAAGTCTAAATAAATTAAAACAAGTTGTTATGAATGATTGAATAATTTTTTTAAAGTATAATTTTTTTACTAGATGCAATGCCGCCGACACGCCTAGCGTGTCCAACTATCTTTATAGGGCGGCCATGGCTCAAGAAGTCAAGAAATGAAATACGTACTCCATATTTAAGTAACCCTTCATTCTAACCGGCGGGCGAAAAGCGATTTCGATGCAATAGAATATATATAGAATACATAACATTAAAGTATTCTATTATTTCTATGATTGAGGAATATTAAAATTAAAGATATTTTCTTCTATCTAGTTCTACGTTCCTTATTCTAAGAGATACTCTTCTTACACTAATAATTATGAAGGGGAATATTTTTATTATGTGTTTGCATTGAATAGCCTACGAAACCACCTACCCGATTTGTATTTTTTTCACTCTTGGGGAACTGCACTATCCCCGGGCGACAAAAGGTACATTACATTATAAAACAAATTTAGGGATCCTTACTAAACCTCCATTAATGTAATTCGTGAAGCGAAGGCGGACCACTACCTACCTATAGACATATTTATATATAAATCAAAAGAACGGTGCATATGAAAACAGTATGATGTCTCATTTACCTAGGTAATTAATAGCTAATAGTGGGGGTTGGCAACCCTGCCTATCTCTTTACAACAACGCCGCAGCTCAGTAAAAAGCCCAACAGAGGATTAGCAGCGAGAAGTGTCGAAGGAGCTAAATCGTCATCCATCACGCTAATTATTGGAGTAGGAAGTCGTAACTGTCGAAGTGTTGACTCAGGAGCAATCTTGTTTGTGTTAAGAAAAAAAGGGAATGGCCCGGATAACTCAGATACTTAGTTGCAGTACAAAAGTCGTCGTGGGCGTCGAAAGATTAGCGCGCATCCGTTGCGATAGTGACAGTGCAAAAAATAACGTCAGCGTGGAAGCACAGTTTTAAAACCAGGAAGAAACCGGAACGTCCTACTCACACAGCGACTCGTGGAGATACATTGTTCTACGGTTACCTAACTATATAAGTGTACCTAATACTGATAACAGTAAATGTTTTGTCTCGGCAGACACTATCTCTGGTGTAGGTACCTACGGTGTGCCTTGCACACGAGCGGCGGCGGTTTAGGGGTCGCGGAAACCCGGTGTGCTGTTATTAGTAACCTACCTATCTACAGATAAAAGCACATCACGGAAGGTATTTACTAGCAGTTAGATATTCGTTCTTAGGTCTCAGGTATAAGGGCGGTACAAAGTCTAAAGAATGGGTACCTACGTGGTTTAGGCTTGTAGGTACGTAAGTCGTCACCCAGTGGTCGTGGAGTCGAGTCCCACAAGAGAACCTCTTTGTGTTGTTTTCCTTTAGCATTGGACCTTTCCCCATGTATCAACTGAATGGCTGGTGGCTCGAAATAAATGTTCCATGTGTTCAGAAGAGGTGCTACATTAGTAGCAGGGGTCAAGCCTTCAAGGTAAGGGCGACAAGTCCAGTAATAGATTCATTATCCTGTACTTGTCGCTCTTAGCTCCCTAGCTTAAGTATAATATATATATAAGAAGATTTAATGAGGCCCTCCTCATTATCACTTAACATCAGGAGGTCAATCTTGAAGTGTAATATAAAAAAAAATGTGTTGCGCAAACGGTATGTTGTGGATATGTGGCTGTCTACGTCAAATTGGGTGGGACGATTTTATTATCAACTATGTGAGTATCTAGATATAGTTAGATATGCTGAGATTACGAAAAACCACTTTGAGCCTAAAGATGGTTTTGCTAGTGGTTGTTATCATCAAGATAATAGGGAAGGGGACCGGGTCATATTATTTTAAATAAACAAAATATAGGTAAGTAGGTGGCTAGGTACCTAATCTTGCATCATTTGATTACGGAAGAAGTAGGTACTTGGGTTATTATTTAACTGACACCTAAGTAGGTACCTACCTATACCTACGGAGCGTTTCTATTTTAAAACGATACGATACGAGCAAGGAGCACGTAGGTACCTATATTCGTTTATGTAAGTAAGGTCAATAGGTAAAATCTGGTAATTCAGTTTACTTTTTTAGTAATTGTCAAAAAGGAGCCCTAATCAACCCATCCAATTGTCTGTAACTTATAAATATTTTTTTTACTAATATAAATTCTATAGACATTAGTTAAAAGGTTATTTCAAAGAAAAATACTTTTTTTGTTGGTCGTATAAAATACACAGGTTTATCAAAGATCCAACTATTGATCCTAGACAACGTGTGGCCCAATATGAATACTTACTACCTATCTACACCATTTTACCTAATTAAGTTACTAGACAGATTGGTATAGACATGAAATTTCGATATTCTATGTTCGATTAAGGGTATTTAGGTAGGCATTTTAAATTAATTTCAAATTTAGTGGTCTTCAATCTTCGTATAGACGAACTACAAATGTGTTTCATGAGGGTCTTCTCCCAAAAACGAAATATGTCAGATCCGACGTCGGATAGTCGGATTTTTTTTTTTATATTGCACTTCAAGATTGACCTCATCTCACCTGATGTTAAGTGGTAATGAGGTCCTAGCTTAAGGGCGAAAAGTACAGCATAATAAATATGTTACTAGACTTGTCGCCCTTACCTTGAAGGCTTGATCCCTGCTACTAATGTAGCACCCCCCAGGAGCTCTGGAAACCTTACTCACACGCAGGAACACAACAACACAGCAGTGATTGTTATTTGGCTGCGGTCTTCTGTAAGGTATTTCACCAGTCGGGCTGCTCCTGCTCGAGCAATAAATCGCTATGCCCTACCTCTCTTAAATTTTAATTCGAATATCGCAACAAACTCACTATGGATGCGAATAAGGCGTTATCAAAAATAATATATTATTTAGATACCTAGTACAAATCCAAAACCTCGTTTAATTCGCATGCGTTTGATTAATCTTCAAGAACGAAACCTTTCGTTTGTTCGTTTCGTTTTTGGGAGTAGACCCCCTGATCTTTTGGTTTTTATTTCTATTTAAGTTGACAGCTATAAGTAAAGATTTACTCCTTTAAATCTGTAGGTAATTATAATAATAGTATTGATAGATAGGAAAGTACTTACATGTAGGTACCTTGTTAAATTTATAGATGTGAAAGTTTGTTGGTTTGATTGTTTGTTTAACATTGCAGTAACTGTTAAGCTGTTTTGTGTAAAAGTTGGCAAACCTACTTAGCTAAATTCAAAATGTTTGTAACCTTGCGAACAGTAATATTTGTTTTTATCCTGTAGGTACTCGTCTTATTTTCAGGTGAAATGATAATTAAATGAAATACCACTTTCTTCGTGGATGAAGATATTTCCCAATTTAATAAAAATTGTATGAGAGCTTCATAAGCAAATTAAAAGGGTGGTCACGTCCTCACTTTTGAAGATGATTGACGGCTTATTAATATTCCCCGTGGCTCTTAGTTATCTACGTTGAGTGCAGCAGCTTTATGAGTAGAATAGCAACAGTTGCGGCACACAATGGGTTCGAGTTAGGGTAAGGGATGGAGCGGAGGGTTGCGGCGCGTCGAGGGGGCGGCGCGGCACCAGCGGTGCCTGGGCGTGAGAGCGCCGCGCCGCGCCCCGGTGGTGCGAGACAGAGAGGCACTACGTCCCGAGCCCTTCGCCAGAGCGAGAGCTACCCCGGAGGGCGGGGCCGGCCCGCCACGAGCCGAGCCGGCGGCGGCGCCCACGGACTCGCTCATTCGTCTCTCGTTTAGCGTCCGCTATGTAAACGGGCCTTGTTGTGAATCTAAACAAAATCAGTCAGTCGTCGTTTTGCTGTCGAAAGAGCAACGCGCCGAAGATCCCGCGCTCGCGATCTGAGTATGTTGTGCCTGTGAACGAGTTACTGCACGATGCACGCGCTCTTTGGCGAACAGAGCCCCTACGCGTACCGTGGTGGTGCCGGCGGTGGTTACTCCGCGGGAGTCACACCGTATGCCTATGAACAATATCGGTACGGGTATGGCGCGCCTTACCTGCACCCGCACCAGCAGCACGTCGGCGCGCCCAAGGACATGGTCAAACCCCCTTACTCGTACATAGCGCTTATCGCGATGGCCATACAGAATGCTCCTGATCGACGGATCACGCTGAATGGCATTTACCAATTCATCATGGAGCGTTTCCCCTACTACCGAGAGAATAAACAAGGCTGGCAAAACTCAATCAGGCACAACCTAAGTCTCAACGAGTGTTTTGTGAAAGTTGCTAGGGATGACAAAAAGCCCGGCAAGGGAAGCTACTGGACTCTAGATCCGGATTCATACAACATGTTCGATAATGGATCGTATTTGCGGCGGCGGCGTCGTTTTAAAAAGAAAGATGCTCTGAAAGAAAAGGAAGAAGCGTTGAAAAGACAGCAGCAGTTGCAGCAAGCGCAAGAGGCCCTGGCCGCCCAGGAGGCGCTAAGCGCGGCCGATGCGCTAGGCCAGGGCCGGGATGTCAAGCCGGACGTGAAGCCGCGAATCTTTGAGTGCCGTCCGAAGCGCGAGCCGGGGGCGGAGTGTGCTCGCTATGACAAACCCTCCGAGGCGATGGATGAGTTCAGCGAACCGCGGTTGCCACCTTCCGCCGTTTATAGCTCTCCGCAACCGTATTCCTTAGCCGCGGAGGAGTTCCGCGCCGCCACGTCCGGCTGGTATGCGGCGCCCGAACCTCCTGTCGAGCAACTGCCGCCAGCATTCCGTGATCTCTTTGAGCCGCCGAGCTGCCAGCTAGCGGGCTTCCGCGGCGGCTCCCCCGGGCCCGACGTTTACAGAGCTTCCCCGCCGCCTCATCACCACTATCGCACCCCGGCGCCTTCCTATTACCACCACCAGGCGTGCGTCGCCGCCGGCCCGGCACCCGCTCACAAGTCCTACTGAGATATTGCCATCAGGTAAGACTTATTATTTGTTTTTGCTTGTGCTTTGCGATGTTTACCGTCTAGCGTCTGCGAACTGGGCTGAGCGAATTGCGCGCTAGTTTCACCCTTGCGGCCGGAGGGGTGGGCTGAAGTGTGCGGCAGGTATTGGAGAGTTGGTGACGTGGTTGTGGTTGCAGGAGGCCGGCATCACACGGCGCCGAACGGATTTAGCCGCCCGCGTCAGTTCCAAAGCGGATAAATATAGCGCAGTAGCCGGCGATGCCGTGAAGGCAAGTGGCGGCGCGTCGATAACCACTGTTTACAGATCGGCGGCCGACCCTGCCGCCTCCCGCTCCATCCACACCTATAGGTATGTGGAACTTAACATCTGTTACAAGTCGTACATATAACAATAAGTGGCTACGGATGACACGCTGTTTCTTGAAACTGGAGAATTTTCGGGAACACAGGTAAAAGAGTTCAGAGAACTTGACATATGTAGATATTCAAATGTTGTGTACTTATGTACAATATAAATACTAAAAGTTTTCTTGAAATCTCATATATTAGCATTCAACACATGCGTAGATGCGGTGAATTGGTAAATTTCCAATTGGATAAACATGAACAGAACTGAAATATGGAAAATCAAACTTATATCTCCAATCTTGGTAAATATTTAAAAATGGAATTAAGTAAAGTGAAACAATGCAACATTGCAAAGGTCCTTTTTGTTATAAAAATGTGTCTATTGAATGTCGTGATAAAAACTGCGGTTTTGCAAATAGTGCTTTTGTTAGTGTAACAACTGAACTGACCATGTGGCCAGCAAATGCCGCTCGATGAAAAAATATTTAAACAAATCTGGAGAAGGCCATGTCTGCTCGATCAGCAGGGGCTCACACCGCGATTTCATGGGAAAATAATAATTATGGTACTAAAATATATATTTTAAAAAGTAGGTAAAACAGTAAAAATTATTACCTAAGCAAATTCAAAGCTTTTGTACTAAATCGTACGTTATGAGCCAATAAGTCAATCTTACGAAGTAATCTAAAGTTCTCCAGTGGTTTCGTGAAAGAATTAAAAAATTAAGAGATTCAGTTGGCGGTTTCAGCCTCTGTTTGGTTTCCAACTTTTCCAAGCTTTTAAATAGATGAATAGTATCTACCTTAATATTGTTTCCGCTATTAGTAATCATAATAATTTAACAATCCTGTTAAAAATGTCATAAATCAAAGTATTTTACTAGATAATATACCTACCTAAAATCATTAAAATTTCAAATGTGATACAATTTTTATTTGTAGGTGTAATATTATTTTTTGTTTTACCTAATTAAAGCATCTAAAATGTCAAAACAACAATAAAACCTAATTTGTGAACCATGTAAAAAGCCATTGGTAAATACCGAAGCTAGTTTGATATTACGTACGTACCTACTGACATAAATATTTTGTATTTTATTTTTTTTATTTCAATATATACATATTAAAAAAATACAAAAGACTGATAACTTATAATGCCACAACACTCTCATTTAAACGAAAAATAGAATTGCTGCGCATAATATGTGCCTATACCTAATAGAATGTAATGAAATATTTTCTGTAACTTTATTTTTAATGACGTGAAATAATATCCTAATCCTTTGCAAAAAATAATAGCTAAAAAAAACAAAAATTTAGTAACACTCTTTAAAATTAATAAGTTTATTATTATTTTTAGCTAAATAAAAGGCGGAGAAATTTTAAAAAATAATTAATAACGAAATTTAATTTTGATTTATTTAAATCCAAATGCTTAGTAAGTAGGTAATTGTATTAATTACTTTAGTTCATGGAAAAAAGTCTTATTTTGCTAATATTACTACTATAGTATGGTTATATTTCGGTTACTTAAAATATATTTCTGCAGTTTAGCTGCTTTCTCCTAGTTTGAGAAAGTGGGCGGATCAATAGGTAGGTTTACTTGACCTATCAGCACCAAACTTAAGGATCAATATATATGTCGCAGTCATCTGGTTGAAACAGCTATTTGATTGAATCACTAGCGTGTTTATTAAATGACGACGTTTAATTGAATGACTAGGCCGAACGTTGAATGAATAAGACTCACTGAACGTCCAACAAGTTAGCGGATTGTAACATAGCCCTTTGAACATAGCGGACGTAATCAGTTATTGATAGGTAATAGGTGATTGTAGTTAGTTCATTTTTTTTCCACTGCGGCGTTAGTGCTCATCAAAACAAAGATGGCGTCAAACAGCTGGTACAGATATAATCGAATAGCACTGTGTTGATAATTTTTAGAGTGAAATTGAGATATGAAGTGACTTATTCGTAAAAAAATCTTTTTTAGCCTAATTGTCTTAAGACTTATAATTGTTAAAACATATTAAAAAATCTTATTAAGGTGTGTTATGTCATGTCTTCATTTTTCTTATCTAAATTTAGTTATCTTTTAAGTGGCAAACTTATGGTCACCCTAATCAAACATTACAAAGTCAGCTATATCCCATTCAACGACTATGCTAAATGACGTTCAGTCAAGAAGTTTAACGTTATATTAAACAATTTGACGAGTTGTCCTTTAGTCATTCAATTAAACGTCGTCATTCAATGAACGCGCTAGTGATCCAATAAAATTGCTGATTAAACCAGATGACTGCGACATATACATATGCATTAATAAACCTTGTCTTACTTCTATTTCTATGTCAATGCTGTTAAATATTAAATATCTAAGTTATTGTGGAAAAAAAAACACATATTTCTACATTGTAAAAACAAAATAATTTTGCATGTGTATTTTTTCCGACGGATTCAAAGCCTCCAAGTTCACCATTTAAATAATTTTATCAAACGGTTCAAAGGTAATATTAAAAAACACATTTAATTTACTAAATATTCCCGTGTAAAGCCAGAAATCACAAGTTCTGTATTTATTTGTGTATTAACTATTTCAATTTCAATTCCGTGTTTGGCAGGAAGATGTTACGGTCATTTCCAGTACCTATAAATTGAGCTTTTAAGTTGAATGTTGAAATCTAAGCCTGCTTCTATCTACATCTCTATATCAATCGAATGTAGTAGCTAAATAAAAAGTGGGTCCGAGAGGCCCATTAAACTACTCGTAAAACATCGCGTTTGAGTAAACCTATAAATATTTTAGCAATCCACTGAATTAAACAAAACATTGTAAAGTAGCTATTGCATCTATAGCATTATTTATTGTATGTTTGCATTGGTGTTGGCACTCGTATTTCAATCTCTTTTGTTATGAGCTATTCAAATTCACTGGCCTCTATTTTGAAAATGCTTTTAATGCAGAATCCAGTACAACGAATTTTGTAACACATATGATACTACAGTTTTATTATTAGCTCTATGGTCCATAATCTATTATAAAGCATATTCCTATAGGTACGTACAAATTAAGGTATATTATGCAGTTAAACTCGTTTGTGAGTTAAGTTTTGTTTGAAGCCAATGAATACACACATTAAGACTAGTTCCTTTAAATTTCAATTTGTTTTGTAGCATAGACTAAACCGAAAAATGTTACATTATAATATTAAACTAAATTCTTTTAAATTAGATGTATAGTGCAGTTACTTTGTTGGATTGAAATAGATAGCTAGGTACTTACTTATTTGTCAATTATGCTTCATTTTCAAAAATATAAAAATGGAGATTTGATTTCGCCAAGAGTTTAGAGAAATGTAGAACCATTTGAAAGTAGGGATTTTAAGTTTTATGTCTAAGCAGGTCAGTGAAAGCTTTTTAATGTTCACATTTGGGTAGGTAGCGGTATGTTACGAAGTTCATTTAATTACAGCACCGATAAAACCTTTAAACGTTTGCAACGTAAAGAGTGGTGATTCAAAATATATCTAGTACTTATAGTTATTATCTAACTAAGTAAGTGTACTTTCATGTAAAATATTGAAATTGATGTAAAATTCAAATTACCGTGACCTGAATTGTTCATATAACAAAGTGGGGCTTACACTATAGATAAATTGAAAAACTATTTACTGGCCTTACTGATACCCGCCACCTCCTTCTTGTTATTTCGTGGTTAAACGTATCTTACTACGCGTGTCTAACTAATTGTATCAAAATCTATACAATAAGGTAAACATCAATACAATTAAGATCATCAAGGCGTGTCGTATTCGTTTAATTATTAAGCTACGTGGTAAAAGGTAAAACAAAATACCTACTTGTTTTTTTTTCGCCTTATCCTTAACTTCTAACGTAGCCATCAGCAAGTTCTGTCATTTCGACCACCGGATAATACAAAACGGATTAACAGATAAGCAGTGATTACATTCTAAAGCCAGATATTTTTTCTTATTGCAAAAGTCCGGACGTGTTTAAGGGATTACTTTTTACTAGAACGGAATCTTTTTACTCATTCATTCGTCATTATTTCCGCACTTCCGGTCCACTCAGCGGCGGAATTTACTCTCGCACATGTGGTGCAAACTTGGGACGCCCGGAAACGGACTTTAAACTTTAGCTGGACGTTAATTAAATGTAAAACGGATTTATTCGGTAGTCTTGCTTTTTGGACTCTCATGCGCCACGCCTGTAAATTTTACCAAGCTCCTTTCAATTGTCAACCGCTGACTAAAAATCAACCAATCAAAGTTACCTACATACATTTTTGTCACCTGACGTGAGAAATTTGTTGCATTGCGTGTGTTAGGTATATTTACTTGTACCAAATAGGACGCTACAGAAAAAAAAATGCGCAATACGAAAAAATAAAAAAGGTGTTTTTGCTGGATTTGTGGCCAATTAAATTTTTAATTAATTGGTACGATCCAAATCACTTTAGAATAGGTATACAGTCCTGAATTTGCACATCCCTTATATCGTGCGCATAAGATCAAATATGGAGTTGCAACTGTTTACCTTGACGACCTTTTGACCGTACCATGTTATTGGAAATGATTAAAATGTTTTTGATTAAAAACTGTAGGTATAAATTGCCCATATAAATTACTCCAGTGAACATAAAGTAATTAACTTTTAGCAATTAGTAGGTACTTGCTCGTTACATGACCTTTTAGGATAATTTGTTTGCGTGCTGTTTATCAGGACCTCGGGATCCTTTTTCTCAATAGTGTATGAAGATATCAAGTGAGATCAAATACTGATCTACAGTCCCTTAAAAGTAAAAAAACCGGATTCTGTACCATTATCTATTCAACATTGGACACAATATTGTAACCTTAATATACAACTATATTCTGTAGATATTTCAAGCGTCTGCTCTTATTTAACATCGAGCAAAAAACGGCTAAAAATAACTTTGTTGTATGGGAGCCTTAAATATAAATTATTTATTTTTGAAGTAAATTAATAATTAAATATTTAAAGCGTCTATCTGTTACATCGAGCAAAAAATGGCTAAAAAATCTCGTTTGTTGTATAGGAGTATATTTTTATATTATTTTAGTATCAACTAAAGCCATTCTGTAGTTTCAGCCCGAAACAGCAACAAACGCCACAAATATGGATTTATGTAGGTATATATGTCTAGACATAGGTATTATATATATATACTTATATACTCCCGAAATTTAGGTATTAGTACCTACGATTCAAGATAATTCTATATAGTAAGAGAGATGTTGCGTTTTACAGGGTTATGTATTTGTTAGATGGGTGTGATTGGTACAGTCATTCATTTTAGTGTCTTTGCGTCAACGCTTTTCTCAATTACAATTAATATTATAATTGTATCACATCTTTACGCAAAAAAAATATTTTAAAGGTCACTTTCTCAGCTTCATAATTAGTTGATGCTGGATATGGAAGTCCATTCCTTATCCAGTAGCACACTTATGAAAATTTCGATTCTGAATAATATATTTTCAAATGGAAAAATTTGGAGGGGACTTTTTTGTAATATTTCGTTTCGAGTTTGTAATGAATAAAGGTGAAAATATGTATATTATGTTTTGTGTACGCGGACAACTTAGTGTGTTCTATGTGTTCGCCACGGGGATATCCCGACTGTGGGATTATGATGCGTAAAGCAAGAGGACACCCTCTGCACTCCCAAAAACGAAATATGTCGGATCCGAAAACGGAGAGGAATTTTTAATTCTCATAGTCACAACAAAATCTCTTTGATTGTGAATTAAGCGTTTTCATAAAACAAAATGACATTTTGTAAATCAAAAACCACATTAACTCCCGAGCTTTTGATTAATCTTCAAAAACAAAACCTTTCGTTTTTGGGAGTAGACACCGAGGATCCGTTCATAGCTAGAGAAATTGAGAGGAATTGGTTTTTGTTTGGTCGAAACATTTTGGTAAGAAAGAAATTGCTATACTTATAAATAGGTTATCTGTTGGCGTTGTTGATTGAATTATTGACCTTTCTCGTAACTGACGTGCTTAATGCGTGTACTTCATTATAAACACAATATTTATTTGTTTCACAAAGCTGTGTTTGTTTGGCTGATTGAACACGCTAATGTCAGGATCTACCTGGTTCTAATCAAAAAAGCAAAAAACGCTTATGATTTTGACCGCTATGCGTATCTGTACCCTCATAACTTCTAAGCTACTAATAGTACCTACATTAATTAATTACGCTGGTTATTAAACGAACAGAACAGATTATTTACGACACCTTCTATCCACACTACTATTTCAAAGAGAATGGATTGTTTGTTTATTTATTGTTCGCATTGAATAGCCTCTGAAACTACTGAACTAATTTGAAAAATCTTTCACTATTGGTAAACGACACTATCCGCTGGTGATATGGGCTCTAATGTATTATATTATCTAAAAGTTATATCTAAGTATACAGGAATTCTAACTATTAATACAATCTTGTAACAGTTGTAACTCACGGGTAGAAAAATTTCGTGCGAAGCAGGAGGCCTACTACCAAAAATTAAATAAGTCGAATCGTAATCCACACATTTCGGATGCGAATAAAACGTTTTCAAAAAACAAACCATTAGATGTTTATGCAAATGAGAAATAACGTTCAAATTCCCAAATTTTAGACGGTCTTCAAAAACGGAATATTCCATCAGTTCGTTTAATTTTTTGGTTGTAGACCTACATGGGAGGACGGCAGTCGTTTGTCATAAGTTATAAAAAAACTTTACTTAATTATTAACTTATTAAATATCAAATGTGAGGTGTCAATTAGTATATAAAGTCGTAAAAGCAGTGGCGTAGCATGGGTTTTCGCCACCTTGCTCCATAAGGTACCTACTTAGTTAAAAGTTTAAAAAACACACTTCAAAAATTTGTTCAATTGGTTCTGCAATAAAGCAATTGGAGCAGTCGCCTTAGGCGCAAGTCACTACGAGCATCGAAATGCCGCTAGATCTAAAGGGAGGGGTACTAAATAGGGGGTATAGGGTGCTAATTTCGAATTTCTGTAACTCTCGGTTCCACCTGGTCAACATTGGTATGTGGTTTGGGGTCTTTGTTGTCGCCCTCTCAGTTTAAAAGTGCCCGGTTCCAATATCTGACGATTCGTAATGTGTCAAAAATTACTATCCGTTTTTCTACGAGTCGTTAATTCTAATTTAAAATTTACTTTCCACATCAACTATCATCAGTCGAGATTCGGTCGTTTATAGCTTACGCCTCGTATAATTGATTACCATCCGTAACTAGAACGTATCGTTTTCCAAATATTGGAACCGGGCATAAGTCGACTTTACTGCGACATTAATTGTACATTTTTAAGGAGAATAAAAATACATTATTCAGAATATGTTTCTTTGTCGCAGGTATGACAGTAGGAGAAGAATGCGGGAGGCAGTCAGATGGGAGCTAGAAGATACATAGTGTCTAATGATGTGGTAGTGTTATCGTGACCCACGCCGGCCGGACCCCGGCCTACGAACTCATACCATTCACTGTGAAGGCCGACTCTACGCCACTGCGCCTAGGCGACACTTCATGGTGCGACAAGACTTATATTTACTAAGTATTTTCATTTGTTTATCAGTGAGATCATTCTAAATAAATATACCAATAAAATTGAACGAATTCCAGAAGGTTACATTCGAACATTGAAATGTGTTAATATTGGTAAATTTATTTCAACTAATCTAGCACATTTCAATTCAATATTCATAATAGCAAATTAAGTAAAGTTTTCAAACGGTCAATATTGCATAATAAGATTTCAATAGGATTCCATATATAGTCTTAAATGGTATTATGGTAGAACCAAGGCAATTAGTAGAGTACCATAATTTTAATCAATATTTGTCAGTAATAAGAATTAGCTAACGTGAATTACGATCAAATCAAATCGAATACAAATCGTAGTCGGTAATGTAAATAAACTTTTAATTAGATCATAATATTTGTTTTTAATTTCTATTTAATTATTTTAAAATTATGAAGCTTTACAGATATAAACTTAAGATACTTCATAAATCTAGTCTTCAGTTTAAGATTTTTTTTGACATTTTTAGTAGTTAAAGTCTATTCATATCTTCATTCAGCTATTTCAGGACGGTATTATTTATGTTTTGTATTTTTAGGGTTCCGTACCTCAAAAAGAAAAAACGGAACCCTTATAGGATCACTTTGTTGTCCGTCTGTCCGTCCGTCTGTCAAGACCCTTTTTCTCAGGAACGCGTGGAGGTATGAAGCTGAAATTTATATCAATTACTCAGGTCTACTGTCCCTTGAAGCTGTGAAAAAATCAAACTTCTAAGCCAACGCAATCAAAAGATACAGCCGTTTATGCCGCAAATTTTCGACACTTGCAAGGGAATCAAAACCTACAGGGTGCTTCCCGTGAACTCAGAATCTTGAAATTTGGTACGAAGCAACGTCTTATAGCATAGATAAAGGAAAAATTACGAAAACCATAAAGTTTTAGTTACATCACATAATATATATTTTTTTAATAATTTTAAACTTACTACCCATTTCCTCATAAACACGTAGAGGTATTAAATTGAAATTCATACCAAATACTCAGGTCTATAATACCTTTAAGCTGTAACAAAATCAAACTTCTATGTCAACGCAATCAAAAGAAACAGCAATTTAAGCTGCATATTTTGAAACTCGCAAGTACTCGCAAGGGAATCAAAACCTAAAGGGTACTTCCAGTCGACCTAGAATCTTGAAATTTGGCATGAAGCAACGTTTTATAGCACACATAAAGGAAAAATTCCGAAAACCTTAAATTTTTAGTTACATTACAAAATATTTATGCTCCTCCATCTTTCCCCATTGTAATGTTATGAATTTCATTTTGCAATAAAAATACCATAGTTATGACTCGGTTGTCGTAATGAACGAACTTTGTAAACCTTGCAGGTTTGTACGGAACCCTCAGTGCGCGAGTCCGACTCGCACTTGGCCGGTTTTTTTTTCTTATTTGCAAAGTGGATTTAACTTCTTCATGGATTTAACTTCCGTTATTATTTCCATTACCTATATTGAAGTCATAAAAAAGGTCCGTTTCATGTAGGTATAATTTATCAAAAAATTGTTAAATGTGTGTTCGAAGTTGTATTTAAACAATAAAATACGGAATATTTCTATGTAAGTACTTGTATTTTGAGCAGGGGTCACCAAATATGGGACTCTGTTCCGTTTAATAAAACCGCCTCATACTGTGCGGCGATTTAAAAAAATCTTATTTCTTTTTTTCCAAAATCCAAACTGGTAGAATTGGCAATTTTAATTTATGTTTGACAGTTTAAAAATAATAGTTCGCTATTCGATATCTTTTAAGATCATTTAGACTGCTATGACTCTGCTTCCAGACCTCTAAAAAAAGTGGCACCACATTTATGGCGTAACTTCAGACCGACGATAAATTAATTAATCATAATTAATTTTTGATGCGCTGCAAACATCATTCGATGAGGTGAGGTCAAAAGATGTTTAAAAAAAATGCATTTATTATTAAATATGGAATAGTTGCAGTATGGCTCGACCAAGATCTTGCATTAGCTATAAATTATTATATACGGTTAGAGGATTTAAAAGCGAACAAACTCTTCGAATTAGAGATGCATAAAAATGCGTTTATTGTCAACGTATATTAAACCTTGTGTTTATTAATTTTGTTTTGTCTATCAGCGGTCTCGGCCGTGATTTCGTTTTATTCGCGGGTTCAGATTCAGACGAGAACGAAAAACCCATATCTGCTTAGCATTACTAAGAAGCCAGCTTAATTATAAAACATTATTTTCTGTTTTAAGTCTGACGGGAATAATGTAAAGATACGAAGGCTCGTAGATTAATTGGATACCTATCCAACAACGTACGGTCGACAGCACGTAAGGATTCAAACTTTTGACTTTGTACAGGGCTTATGTCTCGAGCATAAAAACTAAATCAAACAGCAAGTGTCTTCCTTGATGTGCTGTTCATAGTTTACCTGTAGGTACACACGGTCTGTCTCTTCGTGATCTCATAAAATAATTGATAAGTAGGTACTCTAAAGGAAAACCGAATTTTGTCGAGTAAGAACGTTGAGAGTTGACAGTTCAACATGATAAAACATTGATTTTACCCATCTATTTATTTATACGAAAGGAATGTCTACGATATTCAACGATTTAGTGAAGAGTTCCACTCAATCCTCCCACCATCGCATAAAAAGAATAATTAATGCAATAAAATGTACACGTGCCTACCATAAGGTAGGTACTGAAGTAAAAAACAAGTGTGCATGAAAGTTTTGTTTAAAATTGCTAAACTAATTTAATATAACGAATTCAGTAACGTGTCATAAAAAATCTGTATTAAGTCAGATTTGATGCGACCAAAATCGGACAAAATATTAAATCTTAGCATATTTTATTGTTATTTAACTCATTAGTCTAAATATGTATGAAAAAGAAAAGATAAACACGAATTTATTTATTTTGGTGCATATCTAATAGTTTTAATTTATACTTCCCGGTTTTTTATATTAAAACCTATGATTGTAGTTTCATGACTAAACTTTAAAGTTTATCTAAGCCCTTAATCTTCATAGTATTCTATTGCCATGCTGTTCATAGGTATCAAATGAGAACAGAATTGAGGATACCTGTAGAAGCTCTAGTAGGATTCTGAATTAGATTTATAGAATCCATATCAAATTTTAAAGTGCACAAGAAAGTATGCTTTGTGCATTGGTTTAGTGCCTGCACAAATATTTTCGAAGGACCGATTAGGTAAGCGTACGTAGGTAGGTACTTATTTTCATCAGAGAGGTTGCAACAATGAAATGGCACATAGCTATTGGCGAATACACTAATGCTATGGTTTGAAATTGTCTATAAGTATAGTGTAGATTTTGGTCACAATATAAATCTCACTTAATATACTTACCTAGCTTTTATGTACGTACTTATTGAACTATTTTGTAAGTCATTTAGTATAATAGAACTGCATTAGCTGATAGATGTTACGCTGAAGATTGTAAATTTCGTATTAAGATAATTTATTCATAAGCACGAATTTATTTTACGTAATTATGTACTAAAATTAGGTATTTTAGAAAGTTTAACTTCTCTGGTTATCACCTGATAGATTGAAAATTCTAGATAATTCATCTTACAACTGAACAATTACCTAACTTCTGAACTATAGAAAACTGTTTAAAAATTTTAAGATCTAGTACATAAATCCTTTATATATGTGCCTACGTTTCCCATTAAAATCCTAGACGAAATAAAATATTTTTGGGTTGTATGCTCATTCATACTTGGACCTCTGACTTGAATATGTTCGTAAATATAGTTACATAAGAGGTAAAACTGTAACGTTATGATGTAAGATATGACATTTTTTAATTCGACTTATTGAGTGGCCATTTTTCAGTCACCATTAATCTAACGGAAGTTCTGTTTGAAGTTCAAAGTAAAAAATCACCATTTTTTACCCATCATAACCAGATCTTGAAGGAGCATAATTTATTTTTCCATACTTATTACCACTAATATGTTTTTTATTGTAAACGACATATGTGTGCCATTGTTATATTCTTGAAATATGTAATTCGATAATTTAATCCCACCGCACAGGGTTTAGTGCACGAAGTATGTATAACTGACTAAAATTCACAACTGTATTGTAGAATACTTAGAAGATTTCTAGCAATGTATAGATACTTGTGATAATTATTGTAATTGTGTGTACATAAATGTATTTAAACAATAAATGTTTATTTGTATTTAGCATATTAATGCGGATTATGTTTTTTATTTGGTTTTATTTTTTCCCCAAAACAATTGATCAATTTTGAATAAACGTCAAGGGGTCCCTTATAAATTGTCGTTCAGCTAATTGACGATCGACTATTATTTGTAAATAATTTTTCGTAACATAAGAGTCGGGAATAGGTATTAGTAAATGTACATCTCAGTACCTTGTCACATTTAACCACTGCGTATAATAGTCAAATAGACAGATAATTTGATACAACGAGGAAATGACGTGTGTAGCAATATTGATGCGCCTGAAAACAGGTACCACATAAAAAACCAGAATATGTAATTACAAACTTAGGAAGGATAATAGTAACTTTTGATAAAATGTCAAAAATATAAAAGAAGCTGAACCATAGTAAATCATTTAACGTCCGTAGGCATCGGAGTCTAATTCGAAAACTATGTTTTGTCTCTTTCTTAATATACATTGAACAGAGACAAAATACTAACTTTCCTAATCGGAATCGGGTCTGACGAATGTAAAACAGCTCCCAGGCCTTGCTTATTTTACAAGAACATGTATGATCTTGCCTAAAAAAGACATTGTTAGTGCGTGCTAAAAGCGTATTTTTTTGTCTTCTAAACTATATTTTTTTGTAGTTTAATCTTACTAAAAAAATTAATTTGGCACTTTACAATTCTGTTATTAGTTCTAAAATCTTCCAAAACAAAATTTTTTCACCCATATTTTTTTTCTATGATTGTATTTTATTTTCTATTCAAATAAAAATACTTGACTACAAGAGTTCCGTCTATAGTAGTTCATCATGCGATATAGGCACAAATGAGATTCTACCGGGGTGACAAACGATATTACTGAGAAGAGGAGCCACACCAGTATAAAAGTGAAAATATTTTTTTTAGGTCACGTTTATTCACGACATCATTTATCTACCCTTCATAATTTGTGTCGAACCTCAGGCAATTTACAAGAAATGTAGGTTGTAGCTTCTCTTTTGGTTTTTAATGCAAATAAAAGGAAGAGTTCTGGTGTAATGTGCGATATCAAATACAACAAAAAATATAATTCACAAAGTGTCTCTAAATTCTCTAGTAAACGAACTTGATAATTATCGTGGTTCCAGTAACCCAAAGCTGACTTTTAAAACTACCTACTTCAATCATCCAAAGTTATAAAAAACACGAAAATCATCTTTTAAAATATTTCTAGCAATCACTTGTAATCTTCTAATCAAATTTAATAAGTTACTACAACATTTATAAGTAAGTAGGTCTACGTGACTATGTATAACTTCTTCAATGTTCGAATAATTTACTGACGTTTGTTGAACGGAATTGAAATCGAGGAGTGGCCACTTTGTCAGTTCAACGACGGGCTATAATGATTCATCAATTCATAATCCAAAAACGCACTTGTACAATTTTTTACTTTATTTTATAGCATTTACGATTTATTTCTCAAACTCAATGTACGAGTAGGTACCAGTGTTCCCCGTAGTGTTATTGATTTCTTTCATTTATGACGAAAATACTAGTAGGTAGAGTTGGGGAGGCGGTTATGCAAATAAGTAGGTAAAAATTGTAAAACAAAGAGTAAGTTCAAAAATAATACTTTATTTCTAGGTTATTCATAACCTCTAGTTTTGTTGATATGTATACGCCTTCTGATATATCGAGCAAGATTCTGAAATTCTCTTAACAGCAGATAGTGTGGTCATGAGTTCGCTTTACCTAATCGTCCCGTTTCCTGTGAAATGCTGCGTTTCCAGAGCATTGTGTTACAAAATATACGGAATTCCGAATATCGCGGGTTAGTGTGCGTGAAGACATATTTATAGACCATGAAGCTGGAAGGAGGATCCGTGAAAAACGGTACGTGGGCACATCACGTCGAACAAATGCTACTACTGATGCTGATTAAAAAATATTAGCTTTTCGCACTGCTTAAATGCCAAGATTCTTATCCATAGTTAGCCTCTGCGTGATCCATTTTTCATATTTTTCTTAAACTTCCGACTTAGTATTCATGTTGTTATTCATAAGAATGCTATAATCAACATAGGTATCTCGTTCAAATTATAATAAATCCAAAACACGATCGGAATTATTCTTTTTATTGAGTAGACGATTCTCAATACTCGATTTGGTCTTCACATTCCGATGTTGACCAAAAAAATCAAGTGTCATTTCAAGTAGCTGATGTTTTGAACAATAAACGAGGGCCACCAGACAGAAAGAGCCGCTGATCCAGCTTATTTGTTTGGTGACCGGGACGATTATACGGTCGACCAGGGCTCTAAAGCAGCTGGTTGAACCGACTTGAGTGGGTCTCCCTGTCAGAGGTGGATCCTGAAGGCTGCCTGACACCACCCGCGTTGAGGCCTATCCATTATGTGGGTTCTAGAGCACACCACGCGACGGAAAGAAAGTAAGTAACTACCTACACATATTAATATTAAAGTGACACGTGTAAAAACTACTTTAAGAAAAGCCTGCAATTCCTTAGTTGTTGAATTAGCTATTTTTGTCCTTCAGTTGTCTTTTTTTTTTCGTTAATTGTGAGGTAAAGATGTCTCATAAAAGCATACTCATAAGATGTCTACTACGATGTCATCTAGTCAACTTTTACTCAAAGTTTTGATAATTTGTATCAATATTTACTAAAGTATTTTCTTAGGAAAAGACATGGTCGTTCAAAGTAGCATTATTGCAACAATGTAATGATGTTTAATTGAAATAAACTTTTTAGTCCATTAGTAACTATCTACTAACTTCTGTGCTGCAAATTTTGTTCTCTTCTATACCCTAAACCTACCGATTTAACCCTTGCTCCCGAAATAGTGAAGTTTCGTAAGATGTAAGATAATATTTTATTCAGACAAAAATACTTTATCAAATATCTAGGTGTAAGAGCCCGCCACGTGGTTCTCCATTTTTATATCAACGACAACGTTGTCATTTAGGTTTCGGTGTTAATAAACATTCTTGTTGGTACCTAAAGCTATAAAGAAATGATGCCACGTCAACATTGCACAGTTAATGTGTCTTAATTGCCTGAGGCGAAGCGACGCTGAGTTAGCGTCTACCAGTTCACTACGGCAAGGAGTAAGCATTATATCGCACGTGGGTACCTACCTGTTCCCTGTAGGAATCAAATGGTGTTGACCTACGCATGCAGGTAGTATTAGGTAGGTACATATATGTCGGCAAAAATACAATCTACATAACTTCTGCCTGCGGATGCTGCAGTAAACTATTTGACTTAACTGAATATCCTGCGAGCTTGTGTTTGAAACGTTTTATTGAACTTATAATTCCACAAGTTTCTGCGGTTCTTCTTTTTTCAAGATTTATGTAGAGTACTGTTACTTTTACAATATTGAACAGTTACAGCATCATTGTAGGTTAGTAAAATAGACAGTTTGTTATGGACGATTCCACACTTTTAATTTTAGCGGTAATCAGAACATTTCATACCTACATTAAAATTATTTCCATATTATCTTCTGACCTTCGGGGCCGCTAGCCGACTAATACGCAGATAAGTGCCAAGGATACCTCATTAATAGTTTTATAAACTTTGTAAGATACACGGGTAAGTAGATGCGCGCTCTTAGGGGCCATTCAAGTATTACGTAAGCACTATGGGGGGGTGGGGGGGTCTTTGTTTTGCTTATTTTGGATGACATGGGGGGTAGGGGAGTCTAGATGATGATTACGTCATCGGTAGTTATTTACTTTTTTACACAAATTGCAACTCTCACAATGTCTATGCATGAAAACGAAACGCATTTTTTAAAAAACCCGCAAATAATGCATACGTTTAGGCATTCGCTTTAGAACCGATTAGGGAAATTACCGCGCGCTATTCACTTGTCAGAAATTTCTCCGTTAGTGTATTGTTTTGTTTGGATACTATAGCGAGTAGACGTATTGTAAACATAGCAAAGCAAGTTAAAATTTGTGTTACCGTTGATTCCATTAGCCAAAGTTTAACGTTTAAATAAGATGTCGTTTCAAATAGACAAATCCAAGTTATACCAAAAATTGTTTCAAAGTTTTAAAAAATCTCATGCAAGTACGAAAGTACAAAATGTACAAAAGTTAGTTGACGAAGTGTGGCGAAATTATAAATTACAAGCAAAGTCCGACAAGGTACTAAATATATATATATATAATTAAAAAAAATACATTTATAATTGAAAAATGTTTACGTAAGCATGGGAGGAGGGGGTAAGAGCTTTGCTTACTTTTGCTGACAAGGGGGATGGGGGGGTAAATGATTGTAATAAATCTGCTTACGTAATATTTGAACGGCCCCTTAGATCACATCTCAAAAACCCAAAAGTAATAGATACTTAGGAATTGCCGAGAGTTTTGGGCTCCAGTAATTAGGACCCAAGAAGGCTATTTACGTTTTTAATTTTAAGTGCGCAATCTGATGCCTAATTCGTAAATATGGATAATCGTCAGTTACTCCTACCCTAAAACATAGGTATCTACATTATATCGATTTCATTGATTTTGTCGATCTCCGCAGCCGAGAGGCAAGAGGCCGGAGTTTCGCGTCGCGCCATCTCTGAGGTCCCGGGTTCGATCAGTATGGGAAACAATTTTTTCTATATTGTCTCGGGTCTGGGTGTTGTGGTATCGTCTTTGTTTCTGATTTCTGTAACACAAATGCTTAAGCTACTTACCACACATTCAGAGCAATGTAGGTATGTGATGTTGTCCAATTTTTTTAATTTAATTTATTATTATTGCCGTCAAATTTTTAGTAATGTAGGTAAGTTTGGCAATAAAACAAGGCATGTCTAAAACAGTTCTCCAAGACTCGGCAGCTCTGCATACCTAGTTGAGCTTCATTGTGGAAGGTAAGGGTGCTTATTTTGGCAGAGCAACCGGTCAATGAACCAGCGTTATGTGTTTATTGTTTTACCCACAACACCAGTGTTGGTATTGGCACAAATTCTATTTGTTTAAATGTAAGTCTTGTGCAAACAGGTAATGTTACATAACCGTGGCCTTATAATAACATCGGCACGCCAGATAAAAGCATAACTCAACATGTACCTTCTACGTGTTTGTGCATTTATCGTTCAAGGCAGTAAATATTGTATGGACTAGTAAGGAAGAATTAGCTACTTGACAGTGTTAACAATAAAATATGAAAAGTGTTAGATATGTTAGCTTATTAGTTAAGTAATCATCTTACATTTTTACTTTTTAATTAAAAGCATAGTTAGTATTTTATTTTTGCAAAATAAATTTTAGTTTTTTTATCTGTGGAACAAAAGAACCGAAACGGAAACCACCATTGCAATTCGGAAATGACAGCTGTCGGCGAAAATTATTTATTTTAATGTGGCGAAATAATGATTATTTTACCGATTAAATTGAATTTTTGTGTCTCTAATCGTATTTATTGAAACATTTTCCGTTTATCTAAATTAAGTCGTTCCTATGCGTATCGGTTCGTTGTCTAGGACGTTGACGTCATAATTGCAACAGTGACGTAACTTGGCGTTTTCGCGCGCTTTTTAAATGTGTTACACAAAATCTTATTTTTCTCTGGTTATTTAGATTATTTCCAGATAAATCGAATTGCTTGGGATATAAAATGAACGGGCGCACATTTTACAATACTTTTTCAAAAACTGTCAAGTAGCCAATTGCCAAACATATTGGTAGTATGTAAATATTGTACTCGTAGTTTTATCTACCGATGTACGTTTGATCAGAATAAATTCTAATAACCTTGTCTTTGGATTCACTTCGTCTATACGTTATCTTTTTTGCTTATTAGATGAATAGGTCTGTTTTACTTAATAAAAACATACCTAATCCAACTGCAGAAATCCGAATTTTAAAATCGATGGCAGGTGGCTCTTATGACAACGATTTGGTCGAAAGTTTGTGTGCCTATAATGAAGCCTACTAATATTTAGAACGTAAAAGTTGATAGATTTGATGAAATTTGTTAGCTAGATAGTAGTCTGGCTAGCTAGACACACAGTAAAATGCAAGGATATACCATTATCGCTGAATAATATGAATGAACAGCGATTATGATTTTCTCTGAGATACCTAAGCGTGGACCAGACGTTACAGTGGATTTCAGCTCGTAAATCTTCGTGATGAAACGGAGGATTTACTATTGCAGACATACCATCTAATGAAAATTTACCAACAGAAACATATTTTTGGATGTGATGAAATTGTTAAATGTCATTTGAGTCGACTATGATGCCTATTTCCTACGTAATACCAAATTGATTTTTATGCGATTATGCATACATTTCTTATGGCGTAAATATGTTACTGAGAGCTAAGACACAACTTTCTTCTACTACTCTCTTTCGTTGTTTCTGTTTGTTTCTTTGTGTCACCGCGCCACTCTCGTAAGGTGCCGGCAGAATACCAGCGCAGCTGCGGCATTGGATCCAATGTCGTGGCAGCTCATGCTGCGGCTGGGACCTAATTAGCCGCGCAATCTTTATGTTTTCTGTTTATTATTTTTTTGTTATTAATAATTCACTTTTACTTCATCTTTTGTTCGTGTCGCTTTAATGTCTCTGTACTGTATACCTATATTTATTGTGTGTGCTAATAAATAACTTCTTATTCTTATTCTTACATGACAACCTCGGTGGTGCAGTGGTCAGAGAGTCAGCTGAAGCGTGAGAGGTTCCGGGTTCGATTCTCGGTTAGGCCAATGAGCACAATGCGAGCCTAAATACCTACCTAAGCAAGTGTTTTCTTTTATACTTTCAAAGAAATTCGATAAGGTAAGGTCGAAAATTCAAAAGTATGCAAATTCTGCTGATTAGAGTTTTGAAGTAGTTGAGATTCGAGTTTTGAAGTTTTTAAGTAGGAAGTAGGAAGAATTATTATTAAGTAGGTACTTTCAGCTGGATCATTTCCACTGAAGACGAAGAGAGTTTGCTTATAAATATTAATTTAATCCATTTCAAACTTAACTTGCTTAAAGTTTTGTGGTTGGTAGATACAATTTCAGAGAGTTAATAAATTCTTCTTATTCTACCTATATTCTGTTTCATTATCTACTGCTTATAAGTTGTTGTGTAATTGTAGGCAAAACCCGGGATGATACAGAAAACAAATTAATCAAAATCGGAAAAGTTTCTGAGAAATTCCGAGGCTGTGTTGACGCAAATAATATAGGGCTGAAATGTAAAAATGAAACATGTGGGACAATACTTAAAATAGAAATCAGTACAGTATTCTATCGAACGAAAGATTACGCAAACGAACTAATACTTAACAAAAACAATAATAGAATAGTACAGCGTTATAAGAAAATACTACCTATGTAGCTACTACTGGAATAGAATAGTCATGCTAAACAGTTACTACGTTGATAACCGTTTTTGTTTGTGGTGAAGGCACTACGGACGATTCTAAAGGTGAGTAACATAATGATTTCGAACATGTCCACACTTTTGAATAAATCTGGTAGGAGTGAGTCAACCGCGTCAGTTTCCCGTGTATCGAAGGTCAACAACCACCTCATCTGTTGGATTATCTCCGTCTTAACGCGATAATTTAATCCTTTGTTTATCCAATGCCTCTAATAGTCCCGATATGCACCGGGTCGGTAAGCGCCTGAACGCAGCCGTGTATCATGCACATAAGAAAATAATCCCACTCTTTGAATTACGACCGACGCGAGTACGGCTTGATATTTGAGGAAAGTATTTGACGTACAAGAATATTTTATTTGTCTTCATTAATCCCACGCTTCATCACAGTAGACTGGCAATATTGGGAAAAATTAAATGCGGTTTTAATAGGTCGCAACAACACTAAGAATTGGAACGTATTTTGTCCAAATAAACTATAAATAAATAAAATAATAATCGTGCATTTACTGTTGTTAGTACAACTAAACAACAGTAAATGCACGATTGAAATACTTATTTAATATGGTAATTTCTCCATGTTACTCGTATTTAAAAAGTTACTAATAATGGACAGTTAACTACAAAGGGAAGGGAAGAGAAATAGGTTTTCGTAGTAAGGTAAATCAGATATGCTAGAGTCTTGTATAAAAATAACTTCGCATACCATATTATTATATACTTACTTATGTCCCATAGCAAGATGGAAATCGTAACTTGGGCCTGTATGATAAAAATAAAAATTGAAGTAGAGCTACAGCACAATACCGAATTATCATTGATAAGATGAGGCCGCACGCAACTTTGAGTCGATAATTAATAATAAATAATTACTGTAAAAAACTAGTCGTATTATTAGGTATTAAGCCTTGGGTTCAAATAAATATGCTTCTTTAGAAGCTAAATAAAAAGCATACAATAGGTACTAATATTGCTGAGCTTATGATAATCGTATCCTACCATTTTTTGAGTAATGATATTTATAAAGATATCTGATATCAGGTATTACCTAGTAATAAGGTTTTTTTATTTTATAAATGCACTCACTAAGACTTAAAATTTTTTGAACTAGTGGCGCGCTTAACTCGAAAAATGTTAGATCATAGTTAATGCGTTGATCATCAGCGCGGCAGAATAAGTATTCGTAGCTCTACCTACCAACGGACTATGTAATATTTCATTTGCCAGTATTATTCTTGTGGAGGCATGTTGACGTCACCCAGGCCAGCGACGTTGTTAAATGAGGGGTTATTTAAGTGGGGTGCCCTATATTATGTACGGAACAAACGACATTAAGCCTCGGCGCCCTTGGAAAACAATCTAAAATGGCGTCCCGCCTTCCGCGGTTCCTGGTTTGGCCCCCACCGGTACGCCCCTGCTGTCACAACGCTATTTAGTTGTATTGACTGATGCGAGAAATTATATTTAACAAAGACTTCAGCTTTCGGAGGCACGAGGGGTAAGTAGGCATGTTTATATAAGACTTATTGGGAGCATAGCATGGGCGATCTGACTCTATACAATTTGATATTTTAATTTGGATCTTAAATTAAGGAAATGGCACAAATATTACTTTTTAGAAAAATTAGAAAAATGAAATATCAGCCATTCTATTTTCATTCTTTATTTGAAAATATTTCCCCAATTAATAAAACTGGAATCAAACTATCAGAACCAAACGTTTCACTTTACAACGAGGTTTATAATTTTAAATAAGAACAAAATTGGTTGAAACACCACCGTTCAATCAGATTAAATAGTTCTCCACTCCGTGAAACTCGATAAGTTTCTAATATAAACCGGCGAAGAAGGAATCGTTCCTTACAAAACGGATTAAAAGCTCGCGGCGGGCATCCGAGAAATACGGGGCAGAGCCACCCGCAGACCGGTCGAAAGCAATTTGATTTGACGGTTATCTCACCTCCTACGTTTATATTGAAACTTAGATAAATATTTGGTTTATCGAGTCTAATTTGGCACGGAGGCGGCCAGCGTGCACACCGCAACGCGTTTAATAGAAATACAACGAGTTACCTACATCAAAAAGCTGTGGGATATAAGAATTCACCGTTGTTAGTTGATATGTTGAATATGAAAGCGTATTTATTAAATTGGTAATCTATAAACGATAGACATATACATTTTTAGTTTATTCTTTCAGAAACTTTGTTTTCAACGTCTGAAGAGAAATTATTGTTTAATATCATTCACGAGATGAATCGAAATTTGATTCCGGTATTTATTCCCTTAAAGCGTAAATACGATTTTTTTTAAAAGATTCATAAATATAACGGTGGATGTAAAACTGCCGTTGTGAGATATTTTTTTATAAAACTGCATTGTAACCATTTGAAAGCTACAAAAGTTTTGATCGTTTGCACTGTGGGATTCAAACTGCTCGTATCGCGCGTGCTGCCTTTTCAAGTACATACTTAGAACTAAAGTTAAATTGTTAGTATTCACTGTTTTTTTTTCATAACACCTAGCTTGTTACCCTCCTAATTGGCTTCACCACCAGTGTCTTCACTAAGTGGCTTGTTCATTATATTGTAATGTTTGTTTATCAAGATTCGTGACGAAGCATGCGACGACCCGGCCTGCCCGCCAAACGGGGACATAAACATTTTACAAATGGGCCGAACTAAAATCTTCTAATGATAAAAAAAATTACACATGTCGGAAGTGACAGACCGCCGCCGTAGTCGGCCGCCGGGTTCGACTCCCAGCTCGGGTAACGCGTAGACATCTTTCGGTTTACGTTTATATTGCTAAGCACTTGTTGAGTAAATAAATAGAGACGTTTAAAATAAACCTCACTACTAATCCTTGACTTAGTTAACGTTTACGTAACCGCGAGATCAATGGGCGGACGTATGTGATTTTTTTAAATGTCTAGGTAGGAATGTGATTTGGTAAATGCATGTTTTGGATGGGTGCTTGCGTATGAAATTGTGTGCAAGTGTTTTAAATTGGGGTAAAAAAGTTTAATTTCATTTATGAATACTTAAACGATATAGTTAAGGTAGATGGTCCTTTGATTGACACATTCAACGAAGCGAAGTATACCACTGCCATTGTCACTGATTTTAAAGTTTTTATAGATAGTTAAAGCATTTAATGGGGAAATTTATAGGCTAGATAATAAAAATAATTGCAATATATGAATAAGTATACTAGAAATATTAAAATTAGTAGAGCCAGTGATACCCACTAAATGAATAGTAGGGTACATAATTGGTACTGACGATTCATTAGTGCTTTTTTAAAGCTTACATAAATACACATTTAAAATAATTTATCGGGTTAAAACGCGACACCTTTTTATTTAGTAGTTTATACGACTATTTATTAACTATCGTATTAACTACTTAATAAAAATGGTGTCGCGTTTTGACCCGTTAAATTATTTGAAATGTTTAAAATGGAACGCGAAAGCCTTAAAGTTTATGAATAAAGATGTTTTCTATTCTATTCTATTCAAATAGGTTCTTATACTTACAACCACCTAATTAGCTTAGTAAACCTGATTCAGTATAAGGTGTCAACGAAACATATTCTTACCTACCTACTACTTATTCAGTTTTGGCAGCCAAATCCATAGCTGAAGGTTAAAAATTTATTTTTCGGTCGGGCGTAAGTAGTTTCGATATGTGTAAAGGGTAAATAGTTTCTTTCATTCAGCCGCAGATAAAATTAGGTGTTTCCCTGAAGTGAGTCCGCGTACAAGACGCGCCGGCCGCCTGCGCCTCGTCATTACAAAAATAGGCCCCAGAAAGGATAGGCCGGGACATGGCCCATATGGACCCGGGTAGCCGGTTGCGTTATTTTCATTTCGCTTCGTACAACTGTTCCATTTAATGTATTTTGATTGACTATTATATGCGAGTTTAAACAGTTAACTATATTCTTAGATCGGTAATAAAATGCTTTAGGACCACCTTCTAAAAGCTGAAGGAAACGGTTTTTTTTAATTTTTTAAACGCTTTAAATAAAAAAGGAAGCTTTCAAGTCAGTTTTTTTCATTTTTTTCATAACTCCTTACCTATATACATATGTATATATTCGCTTCTTGCTTCATAACTCCGTCATTTACAAAATGGGAAAACAATTTTATATTCGAGCCTTCCTTCCCAGTCTAACAAATTGACACTATTGGTTCTATGAAATTTTACAAGGGCACACGATGCATTTAATACATTTTCCATACTATTGAAGTTTCAACGTCTGGGTCTCATCATCCTAATATATGTTGTTGAGCACATGATGGAAGAATTCCTTTAACATTATATTTGGCTTATGTAGAAAGCAAAATATAATGTTGCTTTGAGATTTGTAGATGATGATCAAAGATAAGTTACTCCTTATTTGTTAGTTATCACTTAGGAGAAAAAATCTTAAAGTACCTACCTTGTTACATAGCTTGTCATTCTTTTTTCAAATTATTCTAGGTAGGAGTTTGATTTATGTGGTGACTTCATCAATTTGTTTAATATTTTGAACAGGAAGATTTGGTCAGGTGATTTTCGAATTCCAGAACAGTCTCTAAGTGGAATAATTTTCTTGAACACTTATTCCTTTGGAAATAAGCACTAAGGAGAATACATACTTCTAGTGTTTGTACAATTTTAATTGTTATTTATTATGCCCTGTTTTAATATTATTTGCTATATACAGCATAATTGCTGTAGGTAGGTATACCTACTAAATGTTCAACGCTTCAATGTTCCAGTGATTTTACATAATTCCGAAGTCCTAGACTTTGATTCCCGATTCGAACAAAGTACATTATCGATTGTTCGAATATAATTTGAGTTTCTAGTTACCAAGCATTTGGCAAGCGTGGTGATGAAGCAACAACCATTATTGTAATGCCGATTTGACTTCAATGTTGGACTTTGCTTTGTAATTGGTTTATTGATATGATGATACTTTACATATACACTTCTAGAACATGTGTGAACGACTACAACACATCTGATTCAATTCATTTACCATGCGCTTAGTTTTTAATAAATTTACATAATAATAAAATATAAGTAGTAGGTACCTAAATTAGTAGTAACATTATGTAGATATTATGTAGTAAATTAAAGGCCCAATATAGGTATACTTGATTAAATGCTTATACTTAATTAAACATATTTTAAAATTCGTGATTCTAAGTTTCAAGATAAAATCATGTGACATTGAAAATTGTGTAAAGGTAAAATCTTTCTGCTCGAAGAAAGCAAAGTAAAAGAAGTAGGTATAATGTCATAATTATGTGAACCCTGTAATTCACCCACCCTCAAATAGTATTGAATTATATATTCAACGTGAATTATATATACGAGTAGTTTTAGGCACCTTTTTTAATGTGGGCAACGAGAAATACAGACTGAGTCACAAGTCGTCGAACCCAAAGTGGCTCACCTTTTAAATTTTTGGCCAACCTTTTTTGTAGTTTAGGTTAGTATTTTTTTGATACTGGATTAAATAGAAAAATGCAGTGCTACCGTGTAGTAAGACTAATCGTTACATTTGATGTGAACTTAATAGAATTGATAGCGGTTCATCTATTAAGACACGATTGCAACCGAACACGAGTAGCAATAAATCTTATACCTACTTCACTTGTACAAATTAGACAAGCGACTTGACAAATAGAAGACAGAAATAGCTACGCTGACACAGGAACACGCGTCGATCTGTTCACATATCTAAACCCGGCTTCGGATTCCATTTTTCATTTTAAAACAGAAATAGGACTGACAAAAGGTGCTCGTAACTAGCATTCCACAAATAATATCGACGCGTAAACGTTAAACTTTCAATGAAAGTTTCGAAAACTTGCACCAAATAAGCATTTAATAATTCATAATACTTTGTACTAAAGCTTATTTGGTGTAAGTTTTCGAAACTCTTATATCATAATACTTTGTACGGTGAATAACACATTCAAGGTATGCAGCACATAACTGCAAATAAGTAGATATTAGTTCTTGTACAAACAAAACCAAAGTATAGCTGTACCTATTGTGTCTGAGAGTGTCAAATGACAAGATGGCGTTTGCAGATCGTCCGATAAACTTTCCTGGTGAACGTCAGACAAGGCATTAACCATGAATTATGATTGCGTGTTGTTATATGGGTATTAAAAAGATTCATACTTTAATAGTAAACAAAGAACTGATTAATGTCATTCATGAAACTGCTGTAAGTGAAATTATGATTAACACGAAGAGTCTTAGTCTAAAATAAACTTAACAGTTCCTTGTCAGCGGAAATTACATAGTCCTACCTGTTCCCATGTACCAGCATCTACACAAGTGAAGTGAGCAAACATTTGAGGAAGCGGGTATTGAAAAATGTTTGTATGGTAACCTATATCCTGACCAGGCATGGACCCATATGTACGGCCTGTTGTTTACAAAAACGAGAAAAAGTAGGGAGTTAGCTCCAATAAATTGATTTGAAAATGTTTGTTAAAGGGTGGGTCCGAGGTATTTAAAGAACAATTAGTCGGCTGCTTCCCAGCCCTTAGGGCAAATATTTGCCTGTTCCCGCCAACCCTCGTTTGGGCCTGCGTGGATGCCGCCCTGGGCGACTTTGGAAACGGTTTATAGGTTTCAATGTTTGCCTATCCTCCCCTCCACATTCAGCTTTAAGTAAATTTCCCTTTCTGACAATTTCTCCGCTATCACTTTCGCATGGTTCATCGGGATAAGTGAATAAACAAGATTACGAATATAAGTAATAGGTACATAGGTAGGTACAGACGGCTGGTGCAACCTAACCTAAACTTCGGGCAGTAAATAGTACGCATTAACAACTAAAAATGGTGTTGCGTTTTGACCCGTTAATGTATTTTAAATATTTTTAAGTAAATCATTTTTACAATAACAAAGTTTCACAAAAGCGAAATTCTTTTTTTTTGTCCTTCATGAGCTGGTTCAGAATTAGGTATTATCTAAGTACATAAACAAGCATAAGAACTTAGTTAGTACCTAATTCTTAATAAACTTCTTACTTAGCGTAAATTAAATACATGATGTGTCAGAAAATCATGATTTTGATTAGGTACCCGTGGAAGCTTATTAATTGAAATTTCAAAACTAAACCCTTACTGCACATAGTTGGCACTTACACCGGGTAACATATGAAAACCTGCCAAGTAGAAATGATATGCCTACTTTTCAAAATGAAACAAATCAGGCACACTGAATAATTTCTGGAAAACATTATACAACGAAGTTGGTTAAAAAGAAACCAATTTTGTTTATTTAGATATCTTATTCACATTTATATGTTTTACTGATTAATTTCAAGTATTAAGAATTATTATTTTGGCACGGTTTGTGGGCCTCGTTTCTCATTATCTAAGCATCTACTTTCTCTATCTGAAAACATCTTAACTCTACCTTCATTGTTCTTTTTAATATCAATAACTGTAACTTTTCAGCGTCAAGTGCACTCCATTGGTAGTGACAATCAGTGTCTTGACAGATTTTGGTAAAGGATAAAACATTACGTCATTATTCCGCTAACGACATACATGCCCACTGCATGTTTTAACAAAACTTTAAATCGTCAGCAATGTCGTAGTAAAACAGAGTGACAACATAAATATCAAGAGGGATTCCTGTAGCGCCACCGTGTAAGCGGAGATTAACCATCAGACATGTTTTGATTGCTTTAAAATAACAACGCTTGTGCTTCTGATGGCCGCGAGACGTCTTTTATTGTTTAGTGTAAATTAAACAAATATATTTTATTATCTATATTCGTTTTCAAACACAGTTACAATGTGTAATCTTATCTTCTTTTATATAAAAATGAACCGCTGTTCGTTAGTCTCGCTAAAACTCGAGAACAGCTAGACCGATTTGGCTAATCTTGGTTCTCAAATAATTGTGGAGGTCCAGGGAAGGTTTAAAAGGTAAAATAATGTGGAAAAATAAGGCGTCACGACGTTCGCCGGGACAGCTAGTTGTTTTATATTAATTAACTGGCGCTCATTTTTGGTCATGTAGGTACATTGTCTCGTGGAATACGGACCCCTTTGGGCAACATTTTTCCATTGGAAGCATCAATCGGGTAAGCTATTCAGTTTAGAAAAAAATATATTAGAAATCTCAATATCATTTTGAAAAAACAATTTGAGTTACAGTTCTAAGTATGGGGAACCCCAAAAATGTATTGTTCTTTTTCTATTTTTGATCTTAATGCAATTCACCGAATACAGCTCTTGTACAGGCCCAGCATGTTCAATGCGTCAAATTTCGCACTGAATTCAATCGAGTTTGACTTTTTTTAAGTTGTTGAGCGCGATAAAATTTTGTCGCGGCTGTGACATACGGAGGGACAGACGGACGGAGGGACAGACATGACGAATCCATAAGGGTTTCGTTTTTTTGCCATTCGGCTACGGAACCCTAAAAATGAAGATTCTAAGATTTTCTTACATACATCATACCTAGTTAGTTACCTTCATGTGAGGTCAATAAAAGCAATCAATCAATCGTGGTTCGTGAGTCTCGCTAAAACTACAGAACCAGCAGACCGATTTAGCTAATTTTTGTTGTAGAATAATTGTGAAGGTCCAAGGAAGGTTTAAAAAGAAAGAAGATTTAGCTGAACAACTAAAAGGGTAGCCTACCCATAAAATCGAAGTTTAAGACTTGGATTTTCGAAATTGTTTTTGCCAAAAACTTGAGCTTTACAATTAAAACGGAACAGTGATTCTCACACTAGGGGAAGCCTGTCACGTGAGAGAAATTTTCATTGATAAAAAGGGTTTAATAGCTTTCATTATGATACTGCAATTATAATGCAATGAAATTATAACTGTAGTTCCCGAGGTTACTTCTGATGTTTTACCCTAAACCTTCGAGTAGAATGTTTTATTTAAATAAATATTGGACAACATCACATACATTGCTCTGATTCTGTGGTAACTTTAGCACTTGTGTTACAGTAATCAGAAACAACGATAGCATCCTAACACCAGTGACAGTGGTTAATGACAAAAATAGTTATTCCATTTGCAATCGGAGGTTAAATTCACCGAATGTAAAGTGAACAGGCCACCTAGTCGCCGCCGCCGGCGGTCCCTTCTACACTTACAAAAATACCAGAATGTAATTAAATGTAAGACTTGCGCTTTATAGACGTGTGCGCGCGCTCTGTGTTTGTTTTCTAGTTTATACGCGTGTTTTTACGCAATCTGGAAGTCGTAAATCGTCTTCACCAAATTATGTCGTTCGCTAGAGTGAAGATATAGTTACTTTTCACGCTGGGAGTCGGAGCGTTTACGTTCGCTTGAGGACGGTGGTTACTGCTGACCTATTGTTTACAGTACAACGTTATCAAGTGAATGCTTTTTACATAGAACATTTTACACTCAACAGAACAAGTTTAAAAGTGAGTCAAATGTCAAAAATATAAGAATCGTAGTCTGTGACCCGTGTCAAGCTCAGAAAAGGTTATGATCTTTGAAAGTACCGCAAAGTCTTTTGCTTAATTTTTTTGCTGGGTTTTGATTTTTACTCCCCTAGCTATAAATGGCAGGTGGAACTGCACAGAATAGGGTAGGTACTCGTATTTTGCATTAGCTTTTGCTCGTGACTAAATTGGAGCACGTGGAATTTAAATCTGTTTCTTACAATTTTCAACTTAATTTGTTTTATCTTATGACACATTTTTAAGCAAACTTTGTAATGAAAATGTAAATAAAATTATGTTCTTTCAAGAAATCTAATCTAAATTGAAGTAAAATGTTGGGCTGTGAAATATTAACTATTTACTCGTATTAATAATACCTTAACAATAATTTACCTTCTTAAATACAAATGGTTATAAAACGATTTACTTATTTATACAAGGAATTCCCTCCAATAAAAACGCAGCTTAGAACTTCATGACATTATTTTTGATACAGATTGTTACTCAAAACTGCCGAAGTAAATATCCTCTGAGTAGGAGAGACGTGGGTTTAGTAACAAGAAGTGGACTTCATAGGGCTGATGATGATAACTTTACGTATGAATTTAATTGGTCGAAATGCTTGTTAATTCTTTAGCCACACAGAATATAATGAAAAGAAGCACACATTATTAAGCTAAGAAAAACAAAATATATCTGTGCGCTACGGTTGGTTGTTGCCTCAGATCATAGAAAGAAATGTTCTGAGGTTGTTGCCAATAACACAATGGCATTATCCTAGCGCTGTCATTACAATGCGTCACGACGGCTGATCTAAATGCGCAACAATTTTCAGTTGGGGATCATGCCCGCATCGGCAATCGAATCCGCACCCGCGGGGTAATGCGGCGAATAATCCACCTCGCGCGCCGCCGTGCCTCCGGCGTTCACAATACACGCATCTATATAATCTGCAAAAACTATCTATTGTGATAATAAAATGAACATCAAACAACCCTCATAAACACAAACTGTATTCGATTTCAAACCATAATGCTGCTGTGGTAAAGTTCAAATACTTAAATTGCAGCTGAAACATATCTTTGCAGCACCAACTTTTTACCCGACACCTTTGTTTATGGATCAAAAAAGTAACATTTTATGCATTCAATTTAATTCAATTTGTTAACAATGAACTACCTACTATTTTATTTTATTGTTGGTGGTCTAGTTTGTACAGGTATAAGCGACCAGCTATGTTTGAAATTGCATTCTTCTCGCGAAGCTAAGAATCGGAGGTCACAATATCTGGCTGTTTTTTAAAGTGAAAAGAACAGATAGACGAAAGATTTTACGAAAAAAATCGAATGTTTTTATCATTGATCGTGTGTGTAAAGAATCGTAAAGCGGCCAATCAAAACAAGACAGCTCTTTGACGTTCGAATCAAATCCGCGTAAATTATTTTTTTTGCTGTTCAAAAAGTTTACGAAATTTTGTAGCGACACAGAAAGAAGTTCGTCTGTTTTCTCACTAGAGTATTTTTTCAAAAGGTGGTTTCAAAAACTCTTGTAAATTTTACCGTCGTAAAGTATATTTTTCCCGTCTATAGGACTTGTTCAACTTAAAGTAAGTGTTAATTATGAATAAACTGTTATTTATCAAATTTTTTGTTGTTAATACGAGCTAGTCTATCGATTTTTGATCGCCGTGATATGTTCTTTCACTCTTTCAGATATTGATTGTCCGATTAGTTTTTCCAATGTAAGGGCTAACACAATTGCAATAAATTGATACTCACGTTTTTTTTACAAGAAATTACAGTGATTAACAAATGTTTACTGCGGTTAAAAAGATCAAAAACCATTCCGGATACTGTCGGTACCTATATGCGTCGAAGTGACTTTAATAATATTTCTTTATGCAAAAATGTGAGGGTGGATCTTTATCCACCCCACCACCAAATCTTTATTTGCAAGCTCCCCGAACAGACGAAGACAGTTGGTGCAACCTTACCGAATCGTCGGACAGTAAGTAGGTAGTTCGTATTAACCACTAAAAAAAGTTGTCGCGTTTTGACTCCTTACTTATATAAAATGTTTAAAAAGTAATTCAATTGTGAAGCAAAATCCCTGTTGACTAGTTCGATTTTCAGGCAGTTGCTATCAGTTTTATCGCAATGGATTCTATCTTCTCGGAGACAGGGGCCGGACGTACCATTCGGACGTAAGTAATAAAATACAGCCACTAAGTCTGTCAGAAAGTTGCAAAAAATCTAAACTGATATGTCATTTTGACACCATTCATTCCGCCCGTCCGGACCCTGGGACTTTTTTTGGCCACCAATATTCTTGCAATTTTCAATCTTATTTTAATTGGTAAACGTACACATTTCCATGTCAGCATGGAGATAGATTAAACGAACACAGTGGGTCGTTTTTCTCGGCCGCGTTTCTTAATGAAACCCTCTGGCACCCATTCACGTCATTTGTTGAGTAAACAAAGACCGTCGTCAAAATTTGGAAATAAAATTTTAGATACAATACGTATTTTGATAGCTATGGTGGGATTGTACTTCTATGGTCAATAGTCCTAGTTCTACCACGCTGGCTTATATTTATTTTGGAAATTAACTTTAAAAAAGGCACTTTTGCTACGTAGCCCCGCGAGGGACTTGGTCAGTGTGGACTCACTTACAGGTTACAGCCTTGAATCTACCTAGACTGTATCTGGATATTACGTATGTCAAACAGACTTATTTTTATTACTTATTATATTATAACCCTAGTAATGCAACACTAACAAATCGATTGGCCTACATAATTTAATTTTTAGGGTTCCGTACCTCAAAAGGAAAAAACGGAACCCTTATATGATCACTCGCGTGTCTGTCTGTCCGTCCGTCTGTCACAGCCGATTACTCTGAAACCACTGGACCAATTGAGATGAAATTTGGTACACATGTGTAATTTAAAGACCCCAAAGGTGCATGTGTAACGTAAATAAATAAATTATGAATTTGGGGGTCACTTTTGGAGGGTAAATCACAACATTAAAAAAAAAATTCGCTAACCATATCGTGTGACATATCAAATGAAAGATCTTGCTGTAAGGATTGCAAATATGTATCATTTATAATCTTGAAATAAATAGTTTTTAAGTTATTTAAGAAAATAGGCGAAAATTGACCATTCCCCCCCCCCCTATCTCCGAAACTACTAGGCTAAAAATTTTGAAATTAATGCGGAATATAGCTCTTTACCTATAGATTACAGGAAAACCTATGAGAAGTACATGGATTTAAAAAAAGGGTTGTTTTGTTAAATTTACGTTTTTTTTATTGTTACCTGCCTGTGCCATGTGATTATTTTCAGCCATATATAGTTTTTGCATGCGAGTACTTACCAGGTACCAGAAGTATTTAATTATCTAATTACCTTTTACCATGAACACGTTTCAAAGCTAAGTAAATTAGCTAAAGAATAAGAAGAATTTATTACTTTAAAAATCGACGTCGACAACTGTAACTTATTTACCTACATTTGATAAATAATTGTTTAGTTTTATGAGCCCAACGTACGGAACCCTCTCCACGCGAGTCCTACTCGCACTTGACCGGTTTTTTTAAAGTACCGAATGCTTTTCACTAACTCGTACATGCAAGCAGGGAGAATCGTTGAAATTATTTGTAAGTCCGCATTTTTTATTCATTTTGGATTGAAATTGTACTGAGTATTATTTTTCATCCGAGAGAACACTTTTATTTTTCAACTAGCGACCAGCCCCGATTTTGCACGCGTGCTAACCCCGTTTTTTTCACATTTCTGCTAATTTTTCGGTTCTGTTGGTCGCAGAGTGATGTTAATAACTTATTTTACTTTTTCAGTTGCGTGTTTATATAGGTGTGGAACCGTTCGTAGCTTCTAATTGATTTTAAAGACGATTTCTAAGTATTTTAAATATAATTTATACGTTTAAAGGATTTTAATAATTTTAAGCACTTTTATCCTTACTATCGTAGTTGCCATGAAAGCGTAAACAAACCTCTAAATGTGTTTTTTTCCGAAGTGATAATCTGCGAAATTCTTTTTTTTTATTTCAAAAGCAGGTACCGGGCTTTACGAAAAAAATTAAAATTGGAGCAAGTGTACGCGGTAGGTCTCGGGGCGGCTCGGCTGCTCTGAGTACAATGCGGCTTAGCGTAGGGCTATCACTATTTTTGGTGAAAAATAACGTATGTCACATATTATGTGTGTACACCAGTGCAAGTGTAGGTTATGTGGCCCCAAAAGCGTGGTACTGCCTTTTTTGGTCGCTGCCATTTTTTAACTAATAAAAAACGCTCAGTAGAATCATAAAGAGATAATATTTCACATAGAACTTCTACACACCCTTAGGTTTACTGCTTTTTGCTATCATACTCAAAGTACATTTAAACCCATTTCAAACTTTGGATTATTCGTTGGGATGAGATAAAAACTAATCAGTTGTAAATTTTTAAGCTGGAACTTTTAAAAATGAAAAATCAAACAACACTCTTGTCATTTTAATGTCGTTAATTATTAAAACTTCTATACTAAATTGGTGAAATATGAAGTGTCACAGCAATAATCTTGTCAAGAATCAATAAAACTAAAGTTTGGTTCTCTGGTTGTTTAGGTATATTTATTTATTTATTTATTTATTTATTTATTTATTTATTTATTGCAAGCTTATACTACCATTACAGATATCTTAACCTAATGCGATAGTATAGCCATCCTTATAATTATATGTACATATGAATATTTGTCTGGTCTTACACATAAAAACTTCTGAAAGGATTTGGGTGTTATTCGATGGCTATACAGATTAGATACTAGAACAATGCGTAGGATAGTTTTTATTCCGGAATAACGCGAACAAATTAACAGCTAAGCAAAATAAAGTAGGGTAGCAAGCAACCCTAGCATATGTCGGTTCGGTTTGTCCAATTGTTCGGTGTGGTTGCCGGCGCGGATCAGCGCGCACGCATCGTTGGGCGCCGCGTTATCACTTCGGTGCACGCCCTGCGACCCCTTTACAATAGGCCTGGAGCTAAATCTCTAGCTAAATAATGACTAAACTCAACTCAGTCCTAATTATTTTATGAACGCAAAAGTTTGTAAGACTGTTTGCTCGTATGTATGTCACAAAAACGAAACTAACAAAAAGTTTCGTTTTTGAAGATTAATCAAAAGTTTGGGAATTACAACGTTGTTTTTTGATTCGTGTAAATAGTTTAAATCGCATTCAAGTCAATTGGTTACGATTATGAGCATTAAAAATTGCTATCCGTCATCGGCAAACTTCGTTTCTTTTGGAGTACCTACCTCAGCCCCCTGAACGGATTGGAATTCAAATTGATAGGGAAAAAATGAGATAATGGATTATCATTTAGGATACCTACTTTTTATCGTTTGCATTCATAATTTTGTTTTAGACATTGCGGACTTCAATTACCTGACTGTCTGATAACAACTATGATTCAATAGCTCCTTTAATAAGAGAGGTAGGGCATAGCGATTTATCGCTCGAACTGGAGCAGCCCGACTGGTAAAATACCTCCACCTTACAGAAGACCGCAGCCAAATAACAATCACTTCTGTGTTGTTGTGTTCCTACGTGTGAGTAAGGTTTTCAGAGCTCCTGGGGGGTGCTACATTAGTAGCAGGGGTCAAGCCTTCAAGGTAAGGGCGACAAGTCCAGTAACATATACATAACCCCGTTAGTGTATTTTTAAAATCATGAAAACGAAAGTTTACCTTCAATAACAAACTTAAAAAACCATTTGACGTTACTTTTGAAATTGGCTACTTGACAGTTTTTGAAAAAGTATTGCAAAATGTGCGCCCGTTCATTTTATATCCCAAGCAATTCGATTTATCTGGAAAAAATGTAAATAACCAGAGAAAAATAAGATTTTGTGTAACACATTTAAAAAGCGCGCAAAAACGCCAAGTCATGTCACTGTTGAAATTATGACGTCAACGTTGTAGACAACGAACCGATACGCGTAGGAACGACTTCATTTAGATAAACGGAAAATGTTTCAATAAATTCTTAATACGATTAAAGACACAATAATTCAATTTAATCGGTAAAATAATCATTGTTTCGCCACATTAAAATAAATTATTTTCGCCGACAGCTGTCATTTCCGAATTGCAATGGTGGTTTCCGTTTCGGTTCTTTTGTTCCACAGATAAAAAAACTTAAATTTATTTTGCAAAATTAAAATACTAACTATGCTTTTAATTATAAAATAAAAATGTAAAATTATTACTTTACTAATAAGCTAACATATCTAACACTTTTCATATTTTATTGTTAACACTGTCAAGTAGCCAATTATCGACATTTTAGTACTTTTTTTGTAGTTTAACCCTAAGGCATGTCTCATGTTATACGGTTCATATCTAATTCTTTATTTAAAAAACTTCTGTCTCCTAGGCTAATTTCATTTGTGCGCGATTTCAATTTGAAACTGTCTACGGATCAGCATATTTTACACGGTCCTATTGTGGGGACTCCATTCAGGCCGCTATCAATTAATGAGATGGGGATGAACCAACTCTTCCTTCAATTTTAAACTAAAAAAACATGTGACTACAAAAAAGGACTACATGAACGCACAAATTCAATTAGCGTATCGACGTCCTTGTGAATAAATATCAGAAAAAAAACTGTATACGCTGGAATTGAGAACCTCCTCCTTTTTTGAAGTCGGGTAAAAAGGCATGTCATCGTCCTGATACTCATAAGTAGCAAACACTTGTGTTCAAGTCAGTATCAATGATGGTAACATAGTTTAATTTAGTTAAATACCTACTAGATGTCCGGCTTCGCACGGGTATATACAAATGAAGTTTTCAGCTTTTCTGTAAGTATATTAATAAATCCGTATTTTTAAAGATCTAAGCATACATAGTGGCTTGCAGAAAAAGCGACTCTGTTTTATACTATGTAGTGACGATGTACAAAAATATAAGTAAGTATATATTTCAGAGCTTAGAGCATCCGCCTGAATAGCACCTAAATTTGTCCACATTTAAACCCACTATAGCAACTTAAAAAAATGTCCACTGATACTCAATCTGGACAAGGCTTGGTGCTTTAAATGCAGGCGCAAATAAGACGGGTGTTCAAAGTAGAATAACTCCAAAAATATTCATCATATTAATCCTAGTCCTGGGTGGGGACTTTCACGACTTTTAGTTCAAAATACTGAAACGCTAACCATTGTTCCAAAGCCAGTCAAAATTTTAAGACTTTACTGTATAAGTACATAGTAGGTGATTAATGGTACGATTGAATTACTGATCAATCAATACAATACATTGAGAAACTAATATCCTCAAAACATAAACGGTAATGGAATTGTATTGTGTAGTAAGAAAACAGAACAGAAATTAGCGCAACAACTGAATTTACATTCAAAACTGTCGCCTCGTTAAACTACTCTATTATCACGTTCGTATATTGGTATTTATTATTGTTTGTAACGATTTTTCAGCAGAAAAATCAGGAGCTCATTCAATGAAACAGTTGATTATTACAAACAAAGTTGTTGATCACTTCGGAGGCTTCGAAAACTGTCCGAATTTAAAAATATCCACACGTTGATTGCTGTTGCTTTTGTGGTTTATTAAAAACGAAATCTTCCTCAACGGTATCTATTGACGTCTGCCAAATTCGTGGTACGAATGACGGTGCATGCAAAATAATATTAAACGGAAACGGTGCGATCAATATGTCATCACGGCTTCGGATCAAAAGTGGCCAATCTAGCCGAGGACTCTGATGACAGACTGCTCGATTCGTGGATGGAACTCAAAGAGCTCACTGAAATTTAATTTAACATTTCCAGCAATTAAAATCGATTAAATTGAATGCCAATCTCTGCCGGAAAGCGGTCGAGTGATATTTCCCTTTATATTAGTTTAAGATTTCTTTAATTAAATCGAATTGAGGTTTTTGAAATATTTGAAAAAATAAAAATTAAATGCTCTAAGAAACATATCGAGTTGGAGTGCTTTCAACTCCAATATTACTTTCTCTTCCAATTTTTAAACCTGTTAGAGGATACATCTTCTTAATATATAATGAATCTTCATTTCCCTTGGTCTCGCCATCACGCGTGAACTAATTTAATTTTTTTTTTGTTGTTGTCAGGAAAAGTTTCTTTTCAACAAAAAAAAATTTTTTTCCGCGGAGAATTAGAAAATTTAAGAATACTAATGGTCATCGTGAGTGAAAACCAATTTGAATTAAATAGTTGTCGTCAAGGCAGGACAACGTCTGTTGGGTCAGCTAGTTTCAATTAAATATGAAACATGTTTTTCATCAATTCTATTCTTTACTACACATGCTAAGTAGTTATTCAATAACATATTGTACTGAAATGTCCTAAGCAACGATTTCAGAGCGGCCTAAACGTCATCATATTAATTCGTTCGTCAATTTGATGAAATGCAGCGCGGTCGCATTTCCTCTCATAATAAACATCAAACGTGCGCACGATTAAATGCGCAATGGAAAGTAGCGGCTGTGACGTCATGCGCGATTTGCGGCGACACTTGCGACCGCAGCTTTGTCGCGGTCGCTGCTACATAAATAGTCTCGAACTGAGGTGAGAACGATCATAAGGTAGCAATTGACCTGAGAGTGCCTTTATTAGTATCAAGAAAAAGTTTTAAGTTTATTTATAGAAGGGCGTTAGTTCCGGTGGACATTTGTGGATGGAAAAGCATTGTCGATCTATTTTTTTTATCATCAAGCGAATTTAAGTATATGATTTTAATGTTATATCAAAGGACTCCATTAAAACGCACTTCAAGTAAGTCTCACAAGCGACTGGCCCGCGTGGATAACTCACTTTAGGACAGATGGTTTCTTTAAGCAAGCTACATTGGATTGGATAATTGTCTCCATTGGCATCTCCATAACTTTCTTGGAAAGCTATGGAATACCGAACACCCCTGTCCCATATGCAGTTATATTAATTCTCACTAGGTATATATACATAGAAAGAAAACGATGTTTAGTTGACAACCTCGAAGACAATGGTTCAATACCCAGGAGCCACACTTCCAACAGGCCAGTTATTATGAATCTTTCTTTATAAACAGAGTGAAAAATCGTTAAGCAGTAAAATTACTTAAGATTTATCAGGCATTTAAAACCCGTTTCTAGTATCTAAAATTAGAAAAGGGCCAAAAAATAAATGGCGTAGTTATCTGCGAGCACACATAAAAATATTCACAATAAAAGCACAGAAACTTTGATTATAAAATAGCAATTTGTCCCGTTTTAGCTATTTTAAGAAATAAGTCTATTTTGATGCAGTTTGTCATTCCGCAGCAGCATTAAAAATTAGGCTTTTCCCCTTTTTTTTAAATATTTTTTTACAAATCTACGTACATCGATTTCGTAGCTAGGAGAAAAAGAAACCTTCACGCATGTTTTTTATGTTAAGTTTACTAGTTCAATGCTTGAAGAACTTTGAGATTAACCAATTCCCAATACCAACCCAGACATCCGAGAATGAAAAATAATTTTGCTGCGAATACGGAATTTAACCAACGAATAGTGAAAACGCGAATACAGGAACATAAATAAGGTGCTTTTAATTTGACAGTCGATTAAGAATGAAAGAAATTAGTGGAATATGTTCTTATTGATCGGTGTATTGGTAATGTTTGTAAGAATGTACTGTCATGCCAACAATGAACGAAACTTATCAAAAATTCCACCTACAAAAGGGATGAGTGATACAAGTGAGGAGCAAGCTGCCCTGCGACGGGTTCGATCCCCGTCGGCATCCCGCCGTCCTCCTCGACTCTAAAAGCAAACAGCTGCAATTTGGATTTAACCTCCACGCCTAATTTCGGTTAGACTTATTTTAACATTAAATACACACATACTCACACAAATATCCCTTGTATAAACACATCACCCCTAATATAGACGCCGATGAGCGTAATGGCTCAACTCGGCTCAAATGGACGTTACAATTTACGACTTTATTAGAATGTGGTAAAGTACCATCCATCGCCCCATTTTGGGTAAAGGATTTGTATTATTTTGCCTGCACACGATTTGTTTTAGAGTTTACAAAGGAGTACTATCTGTGGCGAAGTAGTCAAGCAGAATGGTTTATTTTGAAACAAAGATAAGACAGCAACAGATTCTATAATTATTTAAAACGGTGTAATTTTTAAATTTTCATCCTCTGATACATAATAACTTTGGTCTTTTTATTTTATTTTCGATTGTGTGATATGTTTTCTACTATAAAAGCTAGATCACCAATGATACAATTATTTCATGTTATAAAATTTAATCTTCCTAAGTAGAAGGAGTTTATGTCAACTAATGTGTAGATCATATTCTCGGTTGATCGGTTATTGTAATTGATTCAACCATGTTTCTGGTTGCGACCATTAAAATCTGGTTTGTGTGAGACCGCCGATACCGCATCGGCCTCACCTTCCAATCACGTGGCCTGCTAGTGGCGGGCTGGCGGTACCGGTGCAATGTGGCCACCACATGGGCATAATCCAATGTTAACATTGTCTGCAAGCCCTTCTCGCCGACCGTTTACGGCCGGTCATAACGCGCCTTGCCAGCTTAAAACCCTGATTGCCTGTTAAATACGTGTCGAGGTACCTGCTTGAGACAACAACGGATTCAATTTTATAAGTGCGGTTTATTTTGAACGCGGAAATGTTGCGTTTATCTGTTAGTGGCGCTCAAAATATTGACTGTTAACGTGGCGTTTGATATAACGTTTGTCTAGTAGGTATCCGTTTAAGTGAAAACAATTGCACGTTTTTTTTTAATTTCTTTTAGGTACTTTTAGTATCTCGAATATGCAGTATGAAAAGTTTAGACGAAAAGCCTAGTAGGAACTTTGGGATTTAAATAGTAAAAACTCAATTAAATCTTAAAATAGTGTAAATATTAAAGGATCATTGACTGATTGAAAATTTTAGATCGAAAAGCTTAAATGAAATTGATACAATTCAAGCCGTAGGTGATGAAAATGAATTGTTGTAGGTAATTATTCGGTATTTATTACCTCCTTAAAGTCTTTTAGGTTAGGAAATTACGTAGTCCTATCAAGTTCCTAATCCGAACTTATCAATGTTCAATTGAAATCGTGATTCAGCATTTAAGACCGTTATATTATAAACAAAACACTAACTACTGAGTGTTTTCTAAAAAATAACTTTTGTCTAAGTTTCTAAGCTTTACAGTGAGTTTTGGTCCGGTGATACGGTTAAAATACAAGATAAACATATCGCTGTCGACCACTCTCAGTCCTCGACTCGTGTTTATTTGTTTACCTTTTTCGATAAATACAATTTTATTTATTTAATCACTCCCAAGCCTCGGCAATGGAGACGGTGGAAATTGTTTTTCTTAACTTAAAGTTTAACTTACTAACTTATTTCGCTGAAAAATCTTTCGTCGGTATTTCCAATTTTCGCACGGCGCCGTCCAAATTTAACCATTTCGATTTTTTTTATTAAGCCTTGACCTGCCATGTAGTTGGTATCATATAAATGTATATACACACATACCTATATATTGACTAGTAAGAACAATGGTTAACGACCGGCCTGACCCATGTGGAATCAAGGATCCTGGATTCAATCCACTTAGGAAGAACACTCTTGCGGTTAACATTTGTGTTTGTTCTGTGTCTGGGTGTTAGTATATGTATTTCAGTATTGTGTTTCTGCCGTTGATTCTGGTTTTGTTACGACAAATGCCTCAGCTACTGGCCTATTTTGGGATAGATCAATATATGTGATGTTGTCTGATATTTACTAATTTCAACACCCGGTTGGTTACCCCATATGAAACTCAATAAAAATTTAACCGATTTTTCTGTTTTTTGTTTATTTTCATGGATTTTTTCCTGCACGAATATTTGAAGAACAATGTTAATGTCAGAAAAAAACACGCTAATTAGTATTTTGTACTACATGGTTTTCTATGACACAAGGCAATGAAAAAAATGTTGTGTGTCGTATACATTAAAGGGTCATAATATTATATTTAATTTATTAATGTGAAATGTAGGTAAAAATGTGGTAATGTTCACTATCAACTTGTAATCACTTTTCAGACATGATTTCGATTCAATAAAATGTTAAATGAAGACATTTCTCATACACATCCACATAATATTTAGTTCCAATTGGAAGTGTTAATGCATTTTTGGGCATCGCTTTATGCGAAGGTACCAGGAAAGTGTTGACGCAATATCTTCACGGCTGATTGCTGATTTATGCCTACCAACGCGGCGCCGGGCTCCCTGCGGCCTACATCACGAGAGACACGGTTCTTTCAAGGTAGTCGCGCCATCTTTAAGGTCCCGGGTTCGGTTCCCGATTGACTCAAATGGAAACCGAACTATTCTCTCGGGTCTGGGTGGTATGTTATACTTACAAAGGGTGTTTCTGATTTTTTAAAACGAGTGTTCATACCGCTAACCGCATATTCCGATACCTGTGGTTGTTAGGTTGTCTTAATATTTATTACAACTCAAATGGAAACCGAACTATTCTCTCGGGTCTGGGTGGTATGTTATACTTACAAAGGGTGTTTCTGATTTTTTAAAACGAGTGTTCATACCGCTAACCGCATATTCCGATACCTGTGGTTGTTAGGTTGTCTTAATATTTATTACATTTTAATTTAAGTAATTACTTAAGTTAGTACCCTTGGCATTCAGCATAAAAATATGTTACAACCATTTTCACCGCACATTTCACAGTTTTTGAATACAATTAATGTTTATATGCCAAAAAACAATGCTTAAAGAAACCCCAATTCCATTGTTTAACGACTCGTAATTTGTCGAAAATGATTAGGTATCTGTTTTTCTACGAGTCGTTAATTCTAATTTCAAAATTACTTTCCATATCAGCTGTCATCAGACGTCGGTCGGTCGTTTTTAACTTACGGCTCGTGTAATTTATAACTATCCGTAACTGGAACGGATCGCTTTTCAAATATTGGAACCGGGCGTAGGTGCGCTTGGTTTTCTGATAGGGTACAGGTCTTAGTGCCGCTGTTATTTTCTTTCTTTATTGTATATGTTCTCACTACACATTCTCACGCACGAGTGGCAATATGGTTCGAAAGCAATACTGTAGAGCAACACAAGCCGCAGCAAGCACCTTCTAACGAAAATGAATAGGTGAATATTCGAAACAAGCATTTTCTGGCTTCCGTAATATCGTATAGCTGGTAACGGACCCATCAGCGATGTCAATGTTTTTCGAATGCTTGTGAATGCCTAAGAGTTAGGTGCCTTACAAACACCTTATTCAATCCGCTGAATCGATCGCTGGAAAGAATCCGTAAAAGAATTCATCTCGTCTTAATAGACGAGAATGATACACGGCGTCACTGTCCCTGTGTTTGTCATTAATTGTTTAAGGTTTACTAAGCATAATTAATATGTTTGCTATAGTATAATTTAAACCTTTCTGCGTCCGTCTAAAATAACCCGCTAGCGCAAGTGACTTGGCCCTCCTTCGCTCGAGGCAAGCACTCTTGTCACACTCGCTCGCCCAAAGCAAACAAACGACTAAGTATAACCAAAGCTTAAGCCCGCCACTTTTGCGGTGACAAATTTTATTCAGCTTCATCTTGGAACAAGAAAATTTATAAGCACAACAACATAATTTACACAACACCTAACTGTCAGCCGCAATGAAAATGAACGAACGAACATTGCCCAAATAATTGTTCTGTAACTTTACTTGCCAAATCAATATGGGTAAAACATATTGGTCAAGTAGGAATTGTAATTTAATTCATTCGAGATTTGGCAGTTACTATTTCCATGAAAACATAGATGAATTGTGAGTTTATTCAACATTAAAAAATTTAAACTTTCCCGGTCAAAAACAATTACATTTCATCAGACAACTGCTTAAAAATAATATTAACATAATTGAACGTAATTATAACAATACTCGTAGACAATAAATGTCGTCGAAATATCTAATCAAAAATATTTTGAATAGTTAAACCTAAAGAAACGAAACTTTTGATTTTTTTTAAAGCTGATTAAAAACGTGACTTCGCCACTATCGATCAATAAGATAATTACGCGTCCATTAGTTCTGACCACGTTCGACGGACTGACTCCTTCTTGAATGGAGGTCGTGCTCAATTTTTATCCAGGCCGATTATCCGGGAACAATACGATGCGCAAACACCGACTTTCGTCCCCGTCATCGCCACGTAGGTGTAAGAGGCCCACACCGATTTCTATGGACGGCGGACAATGCCATCACTTGTCGCCTACCAAATCTGGTCAGTTTTGACATGTTGTCATGTTTTTATTAACGCCCGCTGTCAATGGTACTATGACAATTTTACGGATGAGGGACTGCCCAATTTGCTACAATGGGACACACTTCTAATTCCTATTGTGTTGGTTACGAATTTACAGCGCGATGTTATTGCGACGCACCACACAATGTGGATTAAGCTTTATTTGTTCAAATGACTTCAGCGTCCCGATGGGAAAAGACGTTTCTGACTTCCTCTGATTGTATAACAGGCTTAGTTGTCGACAAAAAACGGTCTAAGAAACTTGCAAATTATTTCAATACGATAATAATGGCATAAAACTAAACTGATTAGCAACAAAACAATCGAATTGTCTTTTAATTGAAATTATGAAAATCTGTAATATGAATTGTTATTTTAAATTAAGTAAACGACGTAGCTATCTTTGATGATATTTCTATGGGTCTATCTATCGTCTCCCCCGGGTGACGGTTCGTAGTCCCCCTTCCCCCCACCACCAACCCCTTAAAAAGTCAATGGAATTAGGACTTAGTGTTGGTCGCTGGTACATAACTACATAACTATTTAGGAATTGTATGGTTTAGATTATTATTATATTCCGAAATATGAGGTTATAAATGCCTACTTGTACTTATGCATACACCTAAGAAAAGGTAGTTTTTAGTTTTTAATATTATATCCTGATATTTCCGACTTGTCAGCACTTATTAAGAAATCAATTTGGAATGTTTACACAGCCGATGGACGATGAATAAACGTTTTGTGACAGTTTTTGATCTACAAAACGGCCAATAAAAGTTTCTATTGTATCTTATGAAAATAATAAAAAAAATGCTCGAGTACTCGGTCTATGCCTTAGGCAAAAGTGGCATACACCCTATTCTGGTGGGGTAAGGTTCATTGTAGATCAGCTTTTTAGTTCTGATGGCATATCCCGTCATCCCTTTGTACGAATTGATTTTGGATAAGGGCGGGGTGATGTCAGACCTCCCTGTGAGCGTGAATGAATGACAGAAAAGGTTTGGCAAATTAAAAGCATTTAAATTAGACCAGAAGCATTGCGAAGATGTGAATTAATTTATAGAAAAAAACGCTCATTTTATTGCCATTAAACAACCGAACCGGAGGTGGCTTCATTTGTTTAGATATAGAGATTATTTAAAAGTATTTCTAATGTAATCTATATGAATAAATAAAAAAATTGACTTTGACTTTCACTTGAGTCTGGGCAAGCATGTAAAAGCATATCATGATTGATTCTTGCAGTTCTTTATTAGTTCTTTTGACATATAAGAGAGATACAAAGTTGAAATTGCATTCCAGGTGCATTGAACTGTAGGCACTTGAAAAATAATAAAGCAGCATTTACCAATCCATCGTGCCGTTTAAGGTACAAATGCGACTTACTCCATTAAATTTGAACTAAAGAAAATAAGTTGTTCATCCCTGGCTACCGGAATAGTATTATATTATCTGTGTCCCTGGCTATGTTGTTTTTAATATCTGTAAAAATACTAAACAAACATTTTAATTACTGGCAATATATCAAGCTATCTCTTATTTGTTCACGCAAAATTAAGTACCTAGTCAATTTAATTTTGAAACATATAAGTATGTAGATATATTAATCAAATATGTAGATATATTGTTCAAGAAGATCTTACCAATCAATTGGTTAATATTGATGGATATACCCAATACCATAGAGTATTTAAGTTCTATAGCATGAGTATTTAAGTTCTTGTCATTAATGTTTCTTCTTTTCCCATAAATAATAAAGGTACGTGCGACGGTAAGGTCACGTACTGACATTTGTACTTGCAACTTCCGTTTTCACTCTAGATATATTTGATTCTTTAAGTTTTTCAGGTAGATAACACGCTTACCCAAAAAACAAACTCGGAAAAATGCCAATAAGAATGGTGTTAAAAGATTTAGTTTAGAGTAATGGTTAAACTAAGTTTGACTTTTTTTTTCTCATTTGGTACACTTTCTGGTAGGTAATAATTTTAATTTTTAATCATCACTGTAAATCACAAAGTTACCTATAATATTTTTAGCAAAGTTTAATCGTCTTCATCACGATTACGCTTGGATGCTATTAACGGATTCTGAGGGTCTACTCCCAAAAACGAAATATGTCGGATCCGAAAACGGATAGCAATTTTTAATTCTCATAGTCACATCTAATTCACTTAAATTGCAAATCAAGGGTTTTCATAAAATATAATACTATTTATGCAAACCAAAAACCACGTTTTTCCTTCCGAACTTTTGATTAATCTTTCTAAAACGAAACCTTTCGTTTGTTCGTTTCGTTGTTGAGGGTAGACCCCCTGGCCACCGTAACATGATATCACGAAATGTCTCATTTTCAATAAAATATTTAAAAATGTATATATGGTCGAATTGAGAAACCTCCTTTTTAAAAGACGGTTAAAAAGTGGTATTATTTTCAAACTGATCGAAATTAAACATCATCGGAATTAGAAGCTTTTTACCGCAGCATTGATTAAAATGAGTTATAGCTTGAAGAAACATCTTGCGCGCAAGGCGATTTTTTTTTTTTTGGTCAACAACCAAGTGCGCTAACCATGTTATTATCGGCTCCAATGCTATTAATCAATTTCTTCTTCACAATCAGACAGACAAACTGGCCTCTAAACAATGGAACAAGTTTTTAAAGTTTTGGAAAAAATCTTGCATTTTAGTGTGTAGAACAGTGTGTGCCGTCCTTTAGGGCAGGTTTTGTTTCAGGTCGCCGCCCCGAGCGCGGCGCATGCGTACCTACACCCAACCTACAGTATTGAGCGGAGGCTTTCGCCACCCACTGTATCTTAAACACCACGTGTACATATTTGAAACTTATATGCACATATACCCGGTTACGCCATTGTACGCTCGGTTGGACGACTATCAGCCTCTGCCACCCTTCAGATCACCTCGCATCTTTTTAGCCTCCATTTTTAAAATAAAGACCAATGATATACATATAAGATACTCTTTAAAGTATTTAAAGTACAAGATGCAAGGTACCTACTTAAAAAAATGGCCTTTTAAGATTCCAGATACAAATAGGTACCTACTTTTCTAAAAAGATATCTGAAATACAAGATACAAAATACCTACCTCTCTTTCAAATAATGTTTAAAGATCATTTAAGTAGGTACTTTTGTATTTTTTTAAATAAATCTTAAGTTTATTTGTTCGAGAAAACAATGTTTCCTTTAGTTTCAAACACGTTGATTATAATACAATTATAAAAACTTTCAAAAACTTGAAAATTAAAAAAACTGAAGATTTATGGGGAATTTCTCTAGAGATAATAAAAACTATTATTACTACCATTGCCCCTCACTTAGCTTACATATTTAATAAGTGCATTGATCTGGGACAATTTCCGAATCTAATGAAATTTAGTAAAATAATACCCCTGTTTAAGTCGGGTGTTAAAAGTGACCCATCTAACTTTCGACCTATTTCTATACTGCCAACGCTTAGTAAGATCTTTGAAAAAATTATATTCGATCAACTAATAACACATTTTCATGAAAACGATTTGCTACATAATAAACAGTTTGGCTTCACCAAAGGTAGATCCACCACTGATGCGGGAGTGGCACTTATCAAACATATATTAGATGCGTGGGAGAGAAAGCAAGAGGCCATTGGTATTTTTTGTGATCTGTCAAAGGCGTTTGATTGTGTCAATCATGAAACTTTGCTTTTAAAATTGGAACACTATGGTGTCTCAGGCCCTGCAATATCTTTATTGCAATCATACTTAACTGGTAGAATACAAAAAGTTAATGTTAACGAAGCCAATTCTTCCGGCGCACCACTTGTTATGGGCGTTCCCCAGGGCTCTATATTAGGACCTCTTCTGTTCTTAATATATATAAATGATCTTCCTCACTTTACCGAAAATCTATGTGAGATTGTATTGTTCGCAGATGATACATCTTTGATTTTTAAAGTTGACAGGCATAAGCAATCATATGACGTTGTAAATAATACTCTCTCACAAGTTTTGCATTGGTTTTCTACTAATAACCTAGTCCTCAATGCAAAAAAGACTAAATGTATTAAATTTACAATGCCTAATGTAAGGCAAATTAATACTGATATTATTATGAATAATGAACATATTGAACTCGTTAATTCAACAACTTTTTTAGGAATCACTGTAGATTCTAAACTACAATGGGGTCCTCATATAGGTGCTCTGGCAGAAAGACTTAGTTCGGCTGCATATGCAGTCAGAAAAATTAAGCATCTTACTGATGTTGAAACGGCGAGACTGGTTTATTTCAGCTATTTTCATAGTTTAATGTCATACGGTCTACTGTTGTGGGGCTCTGTTTCTGACATACAAACTATTTTTGTATTGCAGAAGAGAGCTATTCGATCTATATACGGCCTAAGATCGCGTGATTCACTCAAAGAATTATTTAAAGAAATTGATATTTTAACTGTAGCGTCTCAATTCATCTTTGACTGCATTATGTATACTCGTAAAAATCTTAATTTATTCTATAAGAAATCTGATATACATAGTTTTAACACAAGAAATAAACATAAGCTCGCCATTTCAAACCATAGGCTCCGCAAAACCAGTAAAACATTCGTTGGATTAAGTATAAAAATATTCAACAAGTTACCGCAAGGTATTATTGACTTACCCATGCATAAATTTAAGGTCTATGTTAAATCATGTTTAATGAAAAAAGGGTACTACAAACTTGATGAATATTTTAATGATAAACATGTATGGACATGATTATTTGCTCGCTAGCACACCATATTTTTAAGTTCTCTAGCCCAAAATATTGTAAAGATTAGGATAACTACTGAGTTTCTTGCCGGGTTCTTCTCGGTAGGATTAGGTTCCGAACCGGCTGTAGCTTCAATTTTGGTTTGTATTCATTTTGACGATGCATAAGTGTTACTTGTAACCAACATGAATAAATGAATTGATTATGATTATGATTATTATGATTATGATTATTAATGTTCAAATATCTCGTTTTTTCGAATTTCGAATAGATACAAAGGTTCAGGCAAATGTGACCAGACAAAATATTAAGGTTTAGCAGAATAACACTTATTTTTAATAAAGGTACGTGAGACGGTAAGGTCACGTACTGACATTTGTACTTGCAACTTCCGTTTTCACTTTAGATATTATATTAAAGTTGATACATGAAATATGTTACACTGTGGTATCTTGAATTGTATTTGACCTGCAAGCAAGCGTCCAAACAATAGTTTGATTTGAGTTCAAATTTTACATTCTTGAACTATTTATTTTAATTTAGTTTTAGCGAGACAAACAAACCACGTTTGATTATTATATGTGGAACGATATACGTTTTACAACAATCACTAACTGGTTACAACCAAAAAAGTTGGGAAATTTTAAAATTCGTTTGGAAATCATTATAACAATTCCAAAATAAACAAATAAACTTAAGTATGAAATCCAATCATCCTGCCAATCCGACCCGACTCAAATCCGATAGATTTTTTTACTTAGGAAGATTCGTTAATGGTCTACCACAGGTGTAAACTCAGTCAGTACGTTACACATTGATTCCGCCCATAGGTACCTACTACAACACTAACTTTCGTCCTGAGATGGGTAAGTTTTATAAAATAACATTGCCTACTACTGACAAACGTGCATAGTCACGGGCATCCGAGCGAACGCTCCATCTGTCATTCATTATGGGCTTACAATTAAAGAGTAAATGTAAAGTAAATACTCAACATTTATTGTCGGTTTGATCCATGACATTCGTGGAAGAGTACTTCGCCAGTTCCGAAGATTGTGAAAGCAAAACCAAACTTAAGACTTCGAGGAAAGGTTGTATTTGAGGCATTACATTTTGTCGCTTTGTCACTCAGAAACAGCCCACGCTGCCTTCGATTTTTGTAGTGCCAGCTGAATACCTTTAGGAGTATATACATTACGCGTGCTAGGTAGGCGTGATGACGCTACGAATATTAATTGGACACTTGTTATGTAAACTCCAGCGCTGTGATGAAATTCAATAATATATATTTTTTTTTCCAATTGATTTGTTCCCTGGCCTTTAATATGTTTAAGTTTAGTAACTTTCAACATGATTAAAAGAAGAAGAAATATTATGTCTTTTACTCACAATTAGCGTGATTTGATCGTCTTGCTATTCACTCTCAAGTCTTCAAAATCACCATCACGGAAAGATGTTAGAGAGAAAGACTTACAAATAAATATTCAACCACATTACGTAGGTACTTTGTTTTTCGTTTTTTTTTCAGAAAACATTAATTGCTTTTGCGATCACTAGTTTCATCCCAAGTTACATTTTAGGTATTAGGATTTTTTTATGTATATGTCACCGTAAGATTGTAAAAATCGTTAGATTACAATCTATCTCGCGAGATTGTAAACTGTCGACAGATTGTGAACCGTAACTTAGGATTGCAATTTAACGCATTATTTTTCGCTTTATTGTAATCTATCGAAGTGAAACCGTTAAATTGCAATCTGTCCCGCGTCAAACTGTCAACTGTCCGAAAGCTCTTCCTGATTGGTCGGTTTATTGTATGAGCGACCAATGACGACCAGCCTTTCTATGTCCTCGTAAAGTTAGGAATGAAATTCAATTCAAATCCTTTTTTTATTTAAAGAAATAGAGCTCTCGTTTAAATAAAATTAATGAACTTCAAAAATCTTGAAGTATTTATTTACTATTTAGTAGGTAATCAATAATCCTGACATACGTTGAAAAAGAATTGTACCGAAATATCTACAAACACTCAAAATTTTTATGGAAAATTACAATAAAATGAAACAATTATTTGTCTTTAAAAACAAATTAAAATTTGATTTTTTTAAGAAACTCTTATAAAAATAATATTCAGTCCTTTAAACATACCATAAATTAATAATATTAAGACAACAAACGAAATAACAAACAAATATGGCGAATGCCGGGGCGGCGGGGGCACATCATTCTCAACCAATCAGCGCGCGAGATGCATTCCGTTCTACGTCAGTTCCAGGGTTGCCAATCTGTGGGGAATTCCCCAAACTGCGGGGAATCTCAAGTTGGTTGGGGATTAATTGGGGATTGGCATTATGTGGGGAAAATGCGGAGATTTTGACATCATATTCTCATCGTAAAATATTTCGTCGTTTATTATCGATAACAACATTTTATGAATAATTAAGTATGGCTCAAGTACTTATGATATGACGGTCTCGTAACGAAAAAAAAACCGGTAATTGCACATCTCTATTTATGGCACATCCCTAGTTTGTCAGTAGTCTGTCTTGTCTTGTCTATAATCAGGGGATTCCCTTTTTCTTCTTAAATAAATGTTTTGTTTTGTGACTGATAAATTAATGATTGAACAAATGCATGCATTGGCTTCGTTTGTTGTTGTATGTAGTTAATTAGTAGATCCAAGTTTTAAAAAGTTGTGTTTGTTTCTGTCGCAAAGTAGTGATTTTAAGAGCATTTTATAAAAAACTTTTGAGGGGAATTTGTGGCGAATCATCAGATCTTTATCCCCAAATTTGGGGAATTTGATCAGGATTTTTGGGGATTTGGATGAATTAGCTTTGGCAACCCTGGTCAGTTCACAATTTGACCGTCTCCCTTCGATAGATTACAATATCGCGAAAAATAATGCGTTAAATTGCAATCATAATGTTACGGTTCACAATCTATCGACAGTTTACAATCTCGCGAGATAGATTGTAATCTAACGATTTTTACAATCTTACGGTGACATATATATGTGAACAATCTTATGTGAATTCTGAAAATGTTTGGTCTGAATCAGTATTAGAATTGATTTCAATAGTTTTACAGGTATCATATCATATTTTGACTTATATCCCAAGCAATTCCATTTATCTGGAAAAAATGTAAATATCCAGAGAAAAATAAGATTTTGTGTAACACATTTAAAAAACGCGCGAAAACGCCAAGCCACGTCACTGTTGCAATTATATTTCTTCGCTTCATTCTTCTATATAACATAACAACGTAGTCCTTTTAGCCTACAAGGTAGTTTTCGCACATTTAAAAGATTTTAAAAATCGATATTGAAATCGACTTTTCATTCGATTAATCTTCGTCGTGTCTCTGCCTTACGTTACTCGAGCTACTCATTCTTTTTTCGTGCGAGGTAGTAAGCACACGCATACTTTGTCAGCTTATAAGTCGATACTTAGTGAAAGTGAATATTAACTATGCCGAAAAAATGTCCACGGGAATCTTCTGAAAAGAAGATTAATCATTACAAAAGGAAGTTACAAAAATTAGAAGAAGAACAACGACGGAAACGTCGGCGTATCCGTATTGAATCGTCGTCCGATTCCGGTATGTACAAATTATGATCTACCTTCTATTGGCATCTTTTAAAATGCTAATTAAAAATAAGGTAATTCCACCAAATATATACATGTGTACATACAATAATGTGGAACACAGATATCCTTACTTACCTATCTTGCCAGGCGGTTAACCGAGCGTTAACACGAAGGTCATTCTATTAAACACATACATAGGTACATACGTACGTTTGCCACAGGTAGACTTTCTACCTATCCCGCCGGGCGGATGACCGAGCGTCATCACGATGGCTAATTGTTTACTTACCTACATAGTATCGATAAAAAATATATTTTTCTGTAACTCACCTGGCGGTTAACCGAGAGTTAACACGATGGTCAGATGTGATAGTTACGAGTATTTATAAGTGTCGTATGTTTTTTAGACGTACCGTCACCGCCGGTGTCGCCTCAAGCAGAAGAGTCTGCATCTCTAAGTCTAAACTCACAACCAGAGGAACATAACGATACCGAAATTGTTACACTAAGCGCCGTAGCTAATCATGAATCAGCGGCAGAACCCTCGACTAACTTAGAAAAGGACCCAGAGCTAGACCCTGAGCTTCTATTAGCGCTTGGAGAAGAGACCGGGAACATTTCCAAATTTGGCGAAAAAATTCACCATAGCTTAGCTCAGCGTTGGGATCCTATACTCAAAAAAGGACTTACAAAAGAGGCAAAGGACAAACTATATAAGGAATACCTAGTACCCGAAAATTGCCCTCTTTTACAAGCGCCAAGGTTAAATAGCGAAGTAGCTGCTGCTGTGTCTGAAGCGGCTCGACACCGGGATAAAAGGAAAGAAACCGAGCAACAGCAACTAGGAATAGGAATATCAAGCATAAACAAAGCGTTGACACTTATGCTTACTAGTACTAGTGACAACAAGCTCGAAACGATCCGAATACTCAGTGACGGATGTCGAATGCTCACGGATCTCCATCACCAGCAAACGCAAGCTCGTATTAATGTCATTAATTACTCTCTAGCAAGACCTTTCCTGAGTATCGTTCAGGAAAGTGAAAGAGATGACACACTTTATGGAAACAAACTGGGAGAAAAGATAAAAGCATCCAAGGCAATAGAAAAACAAGGATTATCGATTAAGAAATTTACAAAAAACCAGAAAACTAATTCATCAACAGATCAAGTAACATCGAACAGCCGTCCCCAGTATCCAGGCCCGTCTACAACGTACCAGGGAAACTGGTCCGGGCCCCCACGGTTCCAACACCACAGGGGGGGCCGAAGGGGGGCCAGGAGACCGAGCGCCCCAGTGAACCGACGCGTTCCTCATCTAGCTCCGAGCGCTGCGGGTTCGAACAGATCGCGGGCGCTTGCAACGCGCCAATAGCAGAGGTAAACCATGCTGGTAGAATCTCTCATTTTTACGAATGTTGGCTCAATATAACATCTAATTCTGTAATACTGGATTGGATTCGCTCAGGATTCCCTATACCATTTGAATTTAATGCAATCCAAACTCATGTACCAGCCGTTTTCTTGTCTAAATCTGAGAAAACGGAAATGTCGTTACAAATTCAAAAATTGCTAGATTTAGGCGCAATCCGTACTTGTGTCCCTTCCGATGACCAATACATTTCAAGTACATTTTTAGCTTTAAAGCCTAACGGCGAGAAACGTTTTATTTTAAATTTAAAAAACTTAAATAAATTTATTTCCAAATCACATTTTAAAATGGAAGACTACCGAACGGCCTCTAGATTACTTAGCAAGAATGCATTCATGGCCACAATTGACCTAAAAGAAGCCTATTTCTTGATTCCTATCCGGGAAGCGGACCGTAGATTCTTAAGGTTTCAATTCAAAAACGAAAATTTCGATACTGTTACGTATGAATTTAACGCTATGCCATATGGTCTTTCGGTAGCTCTCAGAACATTCACTAAAATTATGAAAGAGGTCATTTCACATTTGCGTTATCAAGGTTTTAAAAATGTATGTTATCTCGACGATATTCTATGTATAGGACATACTTACGAGGAGTGCCTGCATAATATCACGGAAACATTAAAGCTATTGGAATGTTTAGGGTTCATAGTTAACTACGAAAAAAGTTCTCTCGTGCCTAAGCAGGAGTGTAAGTTCCTCGGTTTTATATTCAATACAGTCCAACAATCGATTTCTCTCACAACAGAAAAGCGTCAAAAAATTGTTTGTCTAGTTGACAAATTCTCGCATAATTTACAACAATTCACTATACGAGAATTTGCACAATTAATTGGAGTGCTGGTAGCAGCCTGCCCGGCTGTCAAATATGGTTGGTTGTACACAAAAATCTTGGAACGAGAAAAATTCTTGGCCTTACAAAAATATGTAAATTTCGAAGCTTACTTTAAACCCCACCCATCTATTATTGAAGATTTAAAATGGTGGAAGCAAAACATATCACAAACTTGTAACTCTATAAAAATAACAAACTTTGATTTAGAAATTTACACTGACGCTTCTCTCACCGGATGGGGAGCAATATGTAATAATAATAGAACTCATGGAGCCTGGAAAAATCGTGAACTCGAATTACATATAAACTATTTAGAATTGTTAGCTGTTTTTTTGGCACTCAAGTATTTCGGAAGTGAAATGAGCAATTGTTCTATTTTATTGCGAGTAGATAACACAACCGCAATAAGCTATGTCAATCGCATGGGCGGAATACAATTTCCACATCTCAACGATCTTTCTAGACAAATTTGGCAATGGGCTGAGAGGAGAAACATCTGGTTATTTGCGTCTTATATTAATACCAAAGCAAATTATGAAGCAGACGCAGAGTCGCGCAGAAAGGTTAATCCCGATACAGAATGCGAATTGTCTGACTTAGCTTATCGCAAAATAGCAAAAGCTTTCGGCGATCCTAAGGTTGACTTGTTTGCCTCTCGAGCCAATGCTAAGTGTCCAGAGTATGTATCGTGGAGAAGAGATCCCGATGCGATAGCTGCAGACGCCTTCACAATTCATTGGAATACAAAGTTTTTTTATGCGTTTCCCCCATTTCCCCTTATTCTAAGGTGTCTGCAAAAAATTATGGAAGATGAGGCCACAGGTATTCTCATTTTTCCATTCTGGCCTTCCCAGGCTTGGTACCCACAGCTTATAAAAATGATTGTATCTGATGTAATATGGCTATATCCTAAAGAACACTGCATAACATCTTGTTACAGGAACTCACTTATCCTGGGTGCCGCAGTATTATCAGGCAAGCATTTTTGTCCCGCGGCGCTCCCGAAACAGCCTTAGATCTGATTCTGGCTTCATTGTCGCAAAACACCATGCGACAATATAACGTAACATTTAAGTTGTGGTGGCAATTTTGTAACACCCATAAACGTAATACATTTGATTGTTCTATTCCATTCGTTTTGCGTTTTTTAACTGAGCAGTACAATAATGGCATATCATACGGTTCCCTAAATAGTCACAGATCTGCCCTTTCCTTATTACTAGGTAATAACGTAGGTTCCGACGATTGTGTTAAACGTCTGTTGAAAGGGGCTTATAAACTAAAGCCTAGCTTTCCAAAGTATCAAAATACATGGGATCCACAAGTTGTTTTGAACTACGTGGCTAATTGGTACCCCAATAGAGAGCTTAGTCGGGAGAAAATTACTAAAAAACTTGTTATTTTATTAGCTTTATGTACTGCTCAACGCGTTCAAACTCTATCATTAGTAAAGCTGGAAAATGTATCAATTAGTTTAAATGGGATAAACATAGCGATTAGGGACATCTTGAAGACATCTGCAGCTGGTCGGGAACAGCCTACGCTGTACTTGCCATATTTTCGAGAAAATAATCGAATCTGCCCTGCGACGACCCTCGAGGACTATCTTCACGTTACTAGTGAAGACCGGCCTGAACAGATATCCAACCTCTTAATAACTGTGAAGCGCCCCTACAGGAGCGCGACAGCACAGTCCATAAGTAGGTGGATCAGGCAGGTCCTGTCCGAGAGCGGCGTGGATGTGTCCACATTCAGCGCGCACAGCACGCGACACGCCGCCACGTCCGCGGCCGCCGCCGCAGGGGTCTCGATAGATACAATTAGGAAGGCCGCTGGCTGGACAAGCTCCTCAAAAGTCTTTGCACAATTCTATCATCATCAGGCTAGCCATTTCGCTGAGTCTATTTTACATGTTCCAGAAGAGTAATAAGATCGCTAAAATGAAGACATAATTACTTTAATTTCTTGTTGATTGTGAAACGTTTTGTTATATTTTGTAGAAAGTAATAAACATTTTTGTTCGTTGAAAATATATACTATTATTAATTTAAATGCTAATCTTTTCTCTTAACATCTACGTTGTTATGTTATATAGAAGAATGAAGCGAAGAAATATAATATGTGATCAAACGAACTTCGCAATTGAAGTTCGATCAATATTATATGAGTCGCTTCATTCGAATATATAACAACCCTCCCAGTCCCAACCCAGGTACAAAGGTTTGCATTCAATCTCTAAAATAATGAGTAGCTCGAGTAACGTAAGGCAGAGACACGACGAAGATTAATCGAATGAAAAGTCGATTTCAATATCGATTTTTAAAATCTCTTAAATGTGCGAAAACTACCTTGTAGGCTAAAAGGACTACGTTGTTATGTTATATATTCGAATGAAGCGACTCATATAATATTGATCGAACTTCACTTGCGAAGTTCGTTTGATCACATATTATGACGTCAACATTCTAGACATCGAACCGACACGCATAGGAACGACTTAATTTAGATTAACGGAAAATGTTTAAATAAATTCTTAATACGGTTAGAGACACAATAATTCAATTTAATCGGAAAAATAATAATTGTTTCGCCACATTAAAATAAATAATTTTCGCCGACAGCTGTCATTTCCGAATTGCAATGGTGGTTTCCGTTTCGGTTCTTTTGTTCAACAGATAAAAAAAATAAAATTTAATTTTCAAAAATAAATAAATAAATAATAAATAAATGCGCCAGACAATCACACCAATCACCTGGTCTCAAACTAAGGTTTTCCCTTGTACTATGAGTACCAGACGACGGATACTAACTGGGGGCGTCATCCCAGCACACCAAATAAAATACTAAGTATGCTTTTAATTAAAAAATTAAAATGTAAAATGATTACTTAACTAATAAGCTAACATATCTCAAGTAGCCAATTACTTCAATTCGATTGATAATTAATTTTTGTTGTTTTTTACTGTTCCTGACTTCATCCCATCTGATGTTAAGTGGTAATGAGGTCCAAGCTTACGGACTATAAGCTATTTCCAATCAGAAGTTTTCAGGTTTTTAACTAAAAATTGCGTTGCATAATTTTTTCACCGTATTTGTGGTCTGACTGGGCACATCAGGCAGATAATTATGTGAAATGAAATGCCTATCTTAGGTGTAGGTACCATTCCAATTAGTAATATATTTATCATTCTCACTAAAGTTGACAAGGGTGGGAGGATTTGGAATAATTGCTAATGAGATATTGATTGTATGTTAAGTGGATTCATTGGTTTAAGTTGACCATATTTCTGGTGGTTGTGATAAAATCATCATTCTTTATAATGTGATAACATAACAAATTACAACAAAACCAATTAGAAGAGGGATGGGAACCATTATTTACAATTTGGAAGATAAACTTTTTTTTCGCATAATGATCCTTACCTTACCTATGAAGATTGCAAACTAGTTCTATTTAAGCAATTTTTAGCTTCTAAAATTAATAATAGCCTAGTAGTCAGGCAACGAATTTGCTGTTTATTATAATTTAGAATAATTTATTTCATGAAACTTTTTGATCCAAACTTATAATCATCGTGAATATTTTAATAATAATAGTAATTTATTTATTTAAAAACTTTATTGCACAAATAGGTACAACAGGTGGACTTAATGCTAGGGGCATTCTCTACCAGTCAACCCTTGGGTCATGCAGATAGTTTGTATATGGGTGCGGTAACATGGGAGAAAAAAAAAGAAATCATTTTAAACAACAATAAATTAAGCATTAAAAATAACATTACGGTATCTTTTAAATATACGATAATAATACACATACTTTATAAATTAATTAGAATATAGTAATTCAAAATACTTTACGAAATCAGGACCATTAACCTGATAACCGTGTTTTCAGTAAAATAAAACTTGATTTAATAAGACTTAGATTTTTATTTTATCCTGATTATCATAAATATTGATATTTTATTAAACCACGGTTCTGCAGTATATGTGGCCAACCGAACCTACATGCTGTGTTTGTTTTTTTCCATTTTAATTATGGTTTGAAAATTTCAATATGGTTGATGTTTTGTTTTGTACTTTTCGTTGTTCATTCTTCTTCCTTGCTGTCTTCTTATTGTTCTATCAATTTAATCGTTTTCTTCCCTGATCCCTCATAACCGCAATAGTAGGAATTCAATATTTAAAGCGGAGTCACCCTAAGATGGACGAAGTACCAACAAGTTCGACTCGAATGACCCCAGGGCTAAGTCCTCGTTTTCCACTGAATATTAATATCTGCTAAAACGACCCGTTCAACTTCAGTTTCGCCTCCGTAAGGATTATACTTCGCTCTCTCAAGTAGATTATTGATATCTTGATAAAGTAATAAGCCTGAATTTTAATGTAAGATACTTACTACAATCTGCGTATTTTGTAAACAAGAGTACGGGGTATTTTGATATTATTCAATTTATATACGTACCTAGGTACCTACATACATTTCACAACACGACTCATAATAACATAACTAAACTACCTACTGACCCTGCATTATTTTTTAATTATTTTTTAAGAGATCTTATATTTCCAGGTTTCGTGGACAGAAATGCACATAAGTAAATTTTGATTTCTATTTATCATTAATTTTATTAACTTCAGTGACAAAAATGTGAAAATTTTTGTAAATGTGTGCAGTAATATTGAATATTAAATTTTCCATGAAAAAAAAAATACTAGATAAAAATACCTTTTAGGCCTGACCAGCCTTTCAATAAAATTACGTCAATGGTTTAACGTTACGTTAATTTACCACTATAATGTAGCCATTATGCAGTCGCTGTTACTGGATAGGCAGGGAAAGGCATATACCGGCAAGATAAATTATTTGAACGTTTCTCTTTAAGCCTAATCCAATAACCAAATGTAGGGTTAACTCTTTCCTTGTTTTGTTCAGCAGGAACCCGTCACATATGTACGTAAGCACATGTCCCATTGTTTAAATTCGAAGTAAGAGAAAAAACCCGCCGCCCTGTGCCCATATGGCTTACAATAACAAATTCTTAACCGAAAGTAAACCGATGTATCCTCGTGCTCCCCGTTTAGTGAGCCTGTGCCCAAGCGAAAATGGCATAAAGCGGTTGAGTGCTTTTGTTTCCTGCAGCCTTGGAGTGTGTGGACTCACTCCGGATAAACAAATAAATTAGAACGTGTGTGTTAACTCATGAAAAGGTGGCTAAATTAAATTGTACTTTCGTCGACTACGGTTGGCAAAACTGGGATGTTTGATGGCTAGTCAACTGAGACACTTTTAAATACAAAACACGTTTTTACCATAGATTTTCTATGAAAATAGTAATCTGTTATTCGTATATAATTATACTTCACACTTTCACCTGACAATTTAAGACAAAGAAGTAGACTAGCTCTTCCTGAGTCAAAATTGAAAATACACCAAACTGGCCCCGAAGTAAGTGCAATAAAAATATATAATAGAATCCCTAAATGTTTAAAAGATCTGGAAAACTTTAGTAAATTCACACTTCAACTGAAACATATTCTTATAAATAATAGCTTTTACAATTGAAAGGAGTTTTTTGAGCATGAATGAGCCAGAGAATCCTTTTAGTAGTTAAGTATAATATTATTTATTCGTTATATAAATTTATATTACGTTTTGAAATATTATGTAGAATAGTTTATGTTTATGTTGCTGTGCCCTTTCAGGGTTTCATGTCTTGGAGCTATGATAAAATTATGTCAACTGTATAACCACATGTGTGCAATAAATAATTTTGAATTTGAATTTGAATTTTACTTTTCAACGCACATACTATTATGTAGTTTGGCCGAAATGACATCAAGTCGACTTTTACGGCAATGCTTCCTTCAAATTATTTGTGATTGAAGAGAATATCCCAATTGTAGATGTTCGTTCATTAATAGTAAGCACACCGATTGACAAACCATTGACAAATCCCGGTGGAACAATGGTTAGCGGGCCAGGGGTCGTGGGTTCGCACCCAACCATAACAATGAAACATTCGTGTGTTGAACACTTGTGTATGTTCTGTTAATAATAGATATATAGGTATAATAGGCTTGAATGATTTGTGGCTCTGTCAGTATTTCTGTCGTCCACGTTAATTAAAATTGCTGTGAAATTATTTCTCTTATGTTGATTACTCACGCAACGATCGATTTAGCGTAAAGCATAAAAACTCGTTTGCATCATAATAATCTAGAAAGTAAGATGGATATATATATATATATATATATATATATATATATACACCGTGAAATTTTAGTGGTTGTTTTCCCGCAGCAGAACGATTAACCTTTAGTAACACTATCGAATAGTGCGAGTTTTTTTTTTAAATAATAATATTTTAGTTTTAAATTAATCAAAAAAATAATCATCAACTCGAAAACGTGAGAAACTAATAGTTTATTCCGAGATTCTGACGTATGAAGGTACTTCTTTCTGCACGAAAACCTTCTTTAAACCAAAAAAAATCTTAAGTCCTAAGCAATACAGCATAAACTGCAACGCACGCGCTCCGCGAAACGAACCGCCTCGTGACAAACGACACAGACACAAAGGCACCGCTCGCAGCGCTCGTGCGACTGTCTCACTCACTCATTTCTACTCCAGTGCACCGCGAACGCCGCCCGCGCAACTACTCAACGCGCCCGGCGCCCGTGCGCTACGTCGTGGAGTACCTACGTCGCTAATGGTGCAATTGTACGCGAGAGCGAATTATGATTCGCATGCCGCTCGTCGGCTTTACGCAGAGCCGCAGCACATGGAGTCCCTTTGTCTTCGCGGTGTTCTGAACCCGCAAGTACCACAGGCTCGGACGATCGTAGCCGCAACCCAGCGCGCGGTTACTTGATCACGGGCAGTTCCAGACGCCAGCTCATGCTCAAGGCAGAGGTCACCCGGCCATTCATTCTTTGGAGCTTGACGAATACATCATAACCGTCGCGGCGGGCCAGTGCCGGCCGTGGCCACCACGAAGCCTAGATCTTACTACGTTGGACTTTTATTTGTGGTCTGAGGTTAAGCGGATTGTGTATCGGGAAGAGTAACACACTCCGGACGCCTTAAAAAGTGCGATAGTGGACGCTTTTGATGTGGTTAGACGTAATAGAGAAACATTATTGAAATTGAAAGTAAATCAATTAAAACGTGCACGATTGTTTGTAGAACGCAGTGGTTTACACTTTGAACAATTACTCCGGTACCGGGAAGTGTAAGTATTTGTTTGTACATTTGTAAATAGGGATATTAGGTTAGGTAATTAAAATCATTGTAAATAGGTTGATTTCTATTTTTTAAATACGCCTTAAATACTTTATTGCCTAATTCAGTAATAAATTATTATTTTCAGACAATAATCTTGATTACATGTCACGTTGTTATGAATTTAAAATTATGTCGTGTTTAGTTAAGTATGGATAAAGTATTTACGACGGTCCTAAGCCCGTTAAAGTATGAAGGGAAAATGGAAATCACTTGTTAGTGAATAGTGAGTTTTCAGCGAATTGATAAGCGCGAGAGGCAATGACCGGCCGGCGATCAGCTGCGGCGCGGCTCCTACTATTGGTTCGAGGTTGCTTTCGAGTTTAGTTTATCACTATCCTAAAATTGCTATTTTTTGATCTGCATAAAAAAAACCTGCACAAATCTATTGTACTACTGAGATATAATCATTTCACTGCGGGAAAACAACCACTAAAAAGTCACGGTGTATATATATATATATATATATATATATATATATACTGAACAGCAAAACTTAGATTAGAATAGAAAATACCTTTATACCTACTGTAAATTTTACAAAAGCCCTTATGAATCGTTAATACAAGTTCAGTATTTTGCCGCCGTGTTCAGAATATTGATGATGTCCAGAAGAACCGCCAATAAACTTATTCTTTTCAAAGACAGTTACTCTCTTCGTTGTTACATTCAAACCAAAACAGACTTATTTTTCCGTGAGCCAAACGAGTGATTGTTGCCGCAGAAGTAACACATGAATTACATAAAGGATAAAATGAACGACAAATTTTTTGCCCACTAAAATGATACTGGGATAAACATCAGCCCTGCATTCCTGCAGCGCTACTGCACTTGATCACTTTTCTAGACGGTTCAAAAGTAAATAATCTGAATTAAAGCTTACTTTTCAATAAAGTGGTAAAATATGAAAAAAAACACATATATAAATTTGTCTTGTAGGTATCCGTAAAAAAATAAAAAAGGACTAAATCTTACGTGAAATTATTTTAATATTTGAAAACGAATATTAAAATAAATGTAAGTGCGTGTTTTATATTCCTGAAATTCGAACAACCCACTGGCGGATTTATAAATGAGGACTTTATTTCTTTAATTTAGATCCGTGTCGAAACCATCTTCTGCGTTTTCTGGCGGTATAACTTTTTCGTTCTGTACACTTTTTAATTTTTCCTTCAGTGGGGACCATCGGACATTTCTGTGAACATTTTTAGGCTGGTCCCTTTTGATTTTTAAGCTTGTTAAAAACTCATTGAATCCGGAGGGCTTTTCTTTTCGATCAACGCGCATGCGTAGTATTTTTTCCATCATTGCTGGGTCGTTACGGGAGCGAAAAATTAAGTCGTCGTCTTCCTCCCATACTTGAATCATTCGTACCAAGTTATCAATATGCCCAAACGAATATTGCATTTCAGTAAGGTATTCAACATGCTTGAAAAAACAACATTGTTTAGTTTTTAATATGAATAAATAAAAGAAACGAATACTCGGGTACCGTAGGTTAGTACTTAGGTATTGTAAATAAATCTAGCCCTGGAACTATTTGTATTGTAATTATATGGAATTTATATCGAAACGATTGCAGTTAAATATTACGTACCAAGTAATGACATTCTTAATGGATCTCGTGTCCGATCTTAATTAATATAAAACAAACCTCTGCAACTGTTAAATCGTCAAAAAAAGTGACTGATCGTTCGTACAAGAACAACATTCTTCCATATTTTTGATGTATTTCGTACACCTTTGTGCCTATGTGGTATTGTGGCGTCCTGTTACCATAATAAAACGTTTTATTTAAACGGCTGAATGGGTAAAGAAATCATTTAAATACTATCTATGCATTTAATTTTATTAACTAATAACATGGATTGTACGCAGCTATGTTATAGAATAAGCTATGGTGAGAAATGCGGTATTCATCAATTAAGAGTTAGTGGATGGAATACAGAACTTAACTCTGAGAGTCAGATTAAATAGCAATTGTGATCGATTAGCCACTTAGGCCATTATCTATATTCGATATTCTATTCTCATACCAACACAGCCGTATTATTTTAAATTGGTCAATCAGCGGTTGTCGTTCGTATGCCAACAAGGAACAGAAAAGGCGCTCTACTGGACTCTGTCCTCGAATACGATTATGAATTATAGTGATACAAATAATAATTTCCTATGAAAAAAAGTACTCACTCATTGTGAAATTCCCTTATTTTTAGTAACCCTCTGACTTTTACAATTGCGTCTAGAATCAATGCTTCATCCATCTTGAAAAGTAACTGAAGCCTGTGTTTTGAAGCAACTCTCCTCACACTTAAATGCTAATAATCTGCTCAATTCACTACAGTCTGGTTTTAGGCCCGCTCATAGCACTACTACTGCACTCATTAAAGTAACTGATGACATAAGAGAGGCGATGGATAATACTAAGCTCACCATTCTCGTCCTGATTGATTTCTCTAATGCATTCAATACCGTTGATCACGATCTTCTTCTTGCTGTCTTATCTTCACTTAATTTATCCCCTTTTGTTTTAAATTGGATGTCCTCTTATCTACGCGGCCGGCAGCAGTCAGTCTCTACACAATCTACCAAGTCGGACTGGGTTGCTTTATCTGCTGGCGTGCCCCAAGGTGGTATTCTTTCGCCCATCCTTTTTTCAGTGTTTATCAACCTAATTTCCGATACTCTTGATTGCTCGTATCACCTGTACGCCGATGATCTACAACTTTACACAAGTGCAAAGTTAGGTGAGTTAACCCTGGCTATCGATAAGTTGAATACCAATCTAGATCGCATTCGTGTCTGGTCTCATGAATTTGGTGTCTCCGTTAACCCTGTTAAATGTCAGGCTATGATAATTGGCAGCTCCAGACTACTGGCCAGACTCCACGTGCCTGACTTGGAACCGATAAGATTTGACGGAACAAACATCCCCTACTGTGAGTCCGTGAAGAATCTTGGACTTTATTTGGATTCCACTCTAAGCTGGTCGGTTCATGTCACTGAGGTAAGTCGCAAGGTGGTGGCTTGTCTGAGGAGTCTCTACCGTTTTAAATTCTTCCTTCCTTTTACCACCAAGCTCATGCTTGTGTACACTCTCATCTTGCCTATCATTGACTACGCTGACGCATGCTATCCTGATCTCTCCGAAGCCCTAGTGAAAAAACTTGATCGTCTTCAAAACAACTGTATCAGATTTGTTTTTGGACTTCGTAAGTATGATCACATTTCTAACTTTCGCAACCAACTTAAATGGCTTCCGATACGTCAACGTAGGAATTCCAGGATACTTTGCCTGCTCTTTAATATTCTTCACAATCCTTTGTCCCCATCCTATCTGACGAAACAATTCCGATTCCTTTGTCAATCTCACGACCGTTCTCTTCGCTCCACTGACAACCTAAGCTTAAATATTCCTCGTCATCATAGCGACTTCTTTTCAAAGTCTTTTACTGTGCAAGCCGCTCGTCTTTGGAATGCTCTGCCCGCTGATACTCGACAATCCCTGACTAAGGGAATTTTTAAAATGAAAGTTCGTGAACACTTCTTTTCTCTCGCTAATACATAAATCGTAGACATGAATTTGTCAATTGCTGAATCCATTTATATATAGTTATTATTTATTTTATATTTTTATGTGGTATTATTTACTTATGTATATATAAGTATATATATGCTTATTATGTAAATATAAGTATAGCTTCATATTTTATGTATATATTATATTTATTCATGTTTGTCTATATGTATATTTAATTGTTTCCGAAATGAATTTTGTAACGCTTGATAGTTACTACTTTCGTGTATTATGTTTTTATTTTATTTTTTAGATTACTTATGCACTTTGTCACTATTACCGCACCCATAAACTAACTCTCCGCATGACCCAAAGGTTGACTGGTAGAGAATGCCCATAGCATTAAGTCCACCTGTTGTACTTTTTTTTTGTGCAATAAAGTTTTTAAATAAATAAATAAATAAAAGCTTGCGTTTCATATTTAAGTTTGTACTGCTGGAGTACAAACAAGTTCCTTGCAATGGTAGATCTAAAAAAATTGTAGCACCGGTAATTTGATGCTATGAAAAAAATATGTTGCTGAATAAAAATAATATGAAATTGAAAATGTCATAAATCTTAGATAGACTCTTGGGTGAACCCTCACTTAGAAAAAAAGTAATGATCTTATTCGAATTGTAAGCTTCTAAATTAACATGATCGGAATATCCTTTCATGTAAAACCTATGGCCCGGTAAGTCTTTTTCAAATCACATCACTCACATACTAAATAAATCGTAAGTGGCAATAATACTCCCAGCATTTTATTCATTCACCAGTATTGATTAAACAAAAGTAATTTAATTTGCTATAAAATTTTGCAAGACCGTTTATCACATTAGTAGGTAGATACCTTTTTACGTAATAACAGTTATTGAATTTATTATTTGTTAATTATTCCCTTTCAATTCAAGTAATTGAATACAAGCTTTCTATTACAATATATTTATACGATATACATTTTAATATTATACAAATTAATGAAATTAAAATCAATGTCGTTAATATAATCAAGGAGAATTGTATACTTATACTTCTACTGGCTGTTGCCCCGATTTAATTCACATTAAATTGAGATAAAAGTACCTATATGAAATGCATTTTTTAATTACAAAGTAACAAAAAATACATTAATAACAAAGTAACAACCAGGCAATAGAAGTGTCTTACGACCTGTCGATCATTTGGCTTACAAATTTAATTACAGAAATTCATACAAAGCTTTAGAAAAACAGATTACAGTCAGTCTAAAAGGGCTTTACTAGAGACAAACAGCAAAATCACAAAGAATCTATTAGAGTAACTGGCAACCTAGTATTGACACCATGCCTGGAGGCGGAAGAAACTGCTGAGCATGCATTCCTAAAATGTAATAAATATCCTTCAAATATTAAGGAATTCGAAAAAATTTCAAGAATATATAAACATGAAAATAAAACAAGGCTTCCTGGCAAGTCAAAAATCTCTTCCCGCAGACGTAAAAAAGGGAGCCTCAGAAGGCCTTTGGTTTTGTATTTTGGCAGTTTTTTTTAGTGTAAACTGCACCAGCCCATTTTAACTATTACACGGTTTGCTTCAGAAATGAGACGGAGGTCAAACCGTCTGTAATAATCACCGTCTGTACTCCTTTTAAAACCTTCGAGGTAGTAGTGAAAGACCTACGTAGCATTTGAATCCGTAGTTCCGTAGCACAATTTACCTACATCATATTGGCCGTAGCTATCATAACATGCCAGAAAAGTGGGTTACTCATCATATTAGTTGTTAAATTTAACTCTAAGTAATACGCTACTTACTTTATGACCAAATATTGTGATAAGCACCTATGAGTATTTACTTAATATTAGGCAAGACGTATAGGTACATGCTAAAAATAAAAAAAAATCAAGCCAAAAAGAAAGTATTAAAATTGTACAATGGGTATATCTTCCATATCCCTTCTCTTTCCGTAGGACGTTTGTATTTATTCCATTGCTGTGGTCATCAAATAATTTATCTACCTACCATCTTCCTGACACAAACTAGCATTGCTCGCTCTCCTAAATTGAATTGTTAGACCATCTGACCAATAACGAATTGTTTCTCATTCTTTTTCTTCCTCTTAGATGTAATTTAGCTTTACCGCTAATTAACTGCTAGTATAATATTTTGAGAGTTTTATCATTTTTTATTGCGTTGTGAGATAAACTTTCCCTGATTCAGATTAGATAAGCAAGTGGTCCTATGTTTCTTCAGAGTAAATCTGGCGAAAGGTGAGATGAATGGATAAAATCCTACATTATGAATGTTAGTATTCATGTCAAACAAAGCTAGATATTGTAGGTACTATTTTTTTTTATAATGCACTCCAAGATTGACCTCATCCCACCTGATGTTAAGTGGTAATGAGTTCCTAGCTTAAGGGCGAAAAGTATAGCATAGTAAAACTGTTACTAGACTTGTCGCCCTTACCTTGAAGGCTTGACCCCTGCTGCTAATGTAGGTAGCACCCCCCAAGAGCTCTGGAAACCTTACTCACACGCAGGAACACAACAACACCGGAGTGATTGTTATTTGGCTTCTGTAAGGTGGAGGTATTTCACCAGTCGGGCTGCTCCAGTTCGAGCGATAAATCGCTTTGCCCTGCCTCTCTTAAGTTCTAGTGTTGATCAGGACTTACAAGGGTCAATACATCGGGAATGACGCCTTGATAATAAAATATCTATTCTAGTTAGTCCGTCAGTTAAGATTTTCAAAATAAAATGGAAACGCCCTACTTTTTTTTCTTCAACAAACAAATAAATATAAATTGATAACGATACAGCGCACAAAAGATCAGTGAAGGGATGTGTTTATGTCCATAATTTGTAAAAGCTGTACGTAGAAGTGACGTAGCGATAAAATTAAATTAAATGTACCTTAAGGTTTGGGTTAGGAGGCTAGTCGTCCGCGTCCTACTGGGCCCCAGGCCCAGTAGCCCCCCATTTAGAGAAATATAGTGGTAAGCTCGTCCTACATCAGGTGAGTCGTCCGCGCACAACTGAGCCCGCGGGCCACTGACCCCCCATTTAGAAAAATATAGCGGTAAGCTCGTCCTACATCAGGTGAGTCGTCCGCGTACAATTGAGCCCGCGGGCCCATTCAGAAAAATATGGTGGTTAGGTCCTACATTAGTTTCCTATGTGGGCCGAATGAGGGTAGTATATTCCATAAGGGCCGAAGATAAATAAATATAAAGATTAAGGATATGAAGACAAAGTTTTTTAATTATAACAATAAAGCAATGTCATATAAATTATAAATAATCTGAAAGTTAAACTACTTTAGTATATCATTATTTCCTGATATCTATTACAAAAATGAAACGATAAAAATAATAACTGAACATTAATTTTATTTTACTCTGGGGCAACTATGGCCATGGCAATTAAAAAACAAAAAATAAAAAATCTCAAAAAAATTAACATTTTTTTTTACATTCTTAACAGATCAGTTTTTAAATTACATATATTCTAAAATGTTTTTTATATTTTGTACCATTACAAAAGTAATTCCTTTTAATTCAAATCTATAATCAACATCATCATTAATTATTATTTCATGTGTTTTTAACATTGTATTAATTTACTAATTTTTCGATACAGTGTCCTAGACTAATTTCGTTGTCTACTAATTCTCGCAATACGCGTTTAATTTTTTTTTGGGCCCTGATACTTTCGGATGTTTTTTTAGAGACGTTTTTCTTTAGCAATCCAAAATAATATCTGGAGTCCTTTTGCAGAGACCTTAACAGGACAACGAGATTTGGTTTCGCTTTAACCATTTTGTTCAGTCGTGCATTCCAGGCCTCTATTAAATTGTTGGTTTTATGATGTATTTTATAAAAATACCACTTTTTTGAAAATAATGCTTTCTCTTGCAGCCAGGTTCTTTCGAAATAAGCATTAAAGGCCCAAGTTTTGGGTTCCTTTTCACATTCACCTAAGTTATATAGCCACCCGTCTTGCACGAAGTCTGGAGGTAGATGTGCAAGAGCTATACATCTTTTGACATGAGCTCTCAAATATTGTGTTTTTTTTATATTTGAGGAGCTTGTTGGCTTTTGTATATTTCTCCATAAAGCTCTTGCGAAATGAAATAAGCACCCTTGCGTCTTTGCATTTGGAAAAACTGCTGAAATACCCTGCATAGCACTTGTCTCAAAGTCAGTTATGAATGTGTTCGGGTCAAAATTCGGGATTTCGCTTTTTATAAGCCGAAACATAATTTGATAAGTACTCTTCTTTTTGTCTGGCAGCAGGCCATAAACCACAGGCACGACACTGTTACTCTCCTCTGAACTTCCAGCGTCCACGTGTATCGTGTATAATTGGGTAAAAGGAGGTGTTACACATTTGAATGTCCCGTCACAAAATACGAGTTTGGCTTTTTTTAAAAGTAGTCTAGCATCTGAGCTCGCAAATAAAAGTATTCTGCAGTTTTCATGCGAATAATCGGCTAACTGGAAGTCCTCAAACTTTGATGGAACAATAACATCCGTTGTTTTATAAAACCTAGTCTTTTTAACTCCTAATGACCGGTTTCTGTGCTTGTACAATGTTTTTTTTAAATTCTCGTACTTCGGAATTTTCAATAAGATATTGTTGGAAAGATTAGGGTCATTAAGTTCTTCTACGACTTCTGAATATAATGTAGGCATTGGAGTCGACTCCTCAACCGCTTTTTCTAAAGTTTCACAAAGTTTTTTTTTAATTTCGTTTGCGACGACATCTGATTGACATCTATGGATTTGTTCCTTTATAATTACTGTGAGACTAGTAATCAATGTTGCTGTACATAATTTTCGGTGAACACAACGCCACACTATATGTCCGTTAGAGTTTGAGCGCTTGATTGTGTATCGATACCCATTTCTTAACAACAAATCACCTCCTCTTTGGGATTTTATAATTTCGTATCCATTACAAGTCGATTCTACTGCTGACATTCTAATGAAAGGAATAATAACAAAGGTACGTAAAATATTTAGACTTTGAATATCCAACCAGAAGCCAATACCTATCAAATTTTAATAATACCACTGCACTAAAACACAGCCACTTCCAACCGACACAGAATTGTACACTTTTTGTTGAGATTACATTGACACTTGATTGCTTTTCTATAACTACCCTACAAAATTAGGCGTCAAAAATGTATATTAGGAAGTTAATAGTTACATTATTTTTTACTAAACATGTTTAATTTTCACAACATACCTAATATGACATAATTTTATTAATTGATATTAATATACTTAATGCGGAAACTATTTACGCACTCATTTATTTCCTGTTGTGATACTGTGACCAATGCAAGATTGACACAAAATTTATTTACAGTAAAAATAGTTTAGGACACACAACTATATGTAACTTAAAAACTGATTTATTGTTAGAATATAAATAAATGTAAATTTTTTTTGATTTTTTTTTTATTAATAAACTTAAGTTAAGCTACTTTTTATCGTTTCTTATTTTGTAATAGATATCAGGAAATAATGATATACTTAAGTAGTTTAATTTTCAGATTATTTATAATTTATATGACATGGCTTTATTGTTATAATTAAAAAACTTTGTGTTCATATCCTTCAAATGGGTTTTGTACATTAGTATTTATATTGTTAGTGAAAATTTAATTTAATAGTTAGCTCTGTCCACTCGGCCCTTATGGAATATACTACCCTCATTCGGCCCACATAGGAAACTAATGTAGGACCTAACCACCATATTTTTCTGAATGGGCCCGCGGGCTCAATTGTACGCGGACGACTCACCTGATGTAGGACGAGCTTACCGCTATATTTTTCTAAATGGGGGGTCAGTGGCCCGCGGGCTCAGTTGTGCGCGGACGACTCACCTGATGTAGGACGAGCTTACCACTATATTTTTCTAAATGGGGGGCTACTGGGCCTCGGGCCCAGTAGGACGCGGACGACTAGCCTCCTAACCCTAAGGTTTATTTGTTCACATGGTGAGAAAAAATATGTTTGTTTTATATTTCTTGAAAATCTACCTGTTGGACCAAACACATATTTTTACTCATCTACCTTACGGTCGAAAGCTCAAGGTAAACATGTGCAGTTCGATATTAATTCTGTAGGCATTACCATTTACCAGACCATCTAAACACTTAATACCTATCTACTGTTAACTTCAAACACATTTCGGAACTGTAAATTTGTCACCTCATTTGCCAGCTCAGTTACAGAATAAATAAAAGAAAAAAAAATGAAAGGAAATAATTAAATAGCTTAGTGTAAAAAGCAATCTTACACATTCTTTTTGAACTCGTGCCCTAACCAATATTATTAGATACACCGCTGTTGGTGTAGTTACGAATACTCGAGCACAATACAATGTTTCGTTTCTCCACAGCTCAAATTGTAGTTAGAGTCTAGGGGTTGATACATTGTGCGGTGGTAAGTTGGGTTGGGGGCGGAGGCTCCGCCCCTCCTGAGGCCTCTGCTCTCTCTGTCTGCCACCAAGATTATTGATTCGACTCTTCCGGCTTGGTTTTAAATGTGCTGACAAAAGATAATTCTTGAGTAAGCGAATAATATCACAGCCAACGATTATAACGCTTTATTTGCTAAAACCGGAAAGTTTAACTTTTCTTACGTGAATATTGTGGTAACTGTATTCGAACTAACAAAAAAAATACACTAAAACTTGTTTAAATCTAAAAATGGAGATTCGTTCCCTTAAAAGTAGTCCACAATAATTTTTAGGTATTAGGTACCCTTATTATACAACAACCGGTAATTTAACTATGGACCAAAAGTAAATTGGGTTCTAATAAAGTTGTTTTTAATGTAGCAGACATTAGTAAGTAGCTAAATATTGATTTTTGTCACAGGGCCATAATAAGCTTGTTTTTAAGGATATAGAAATATAAGTAGATTCTCTTTGGAAGCTTGAATTCATACCAACTTCAATGATATTTAATTCTCAAGATATACTGGGCAAATACTAATTCACGCCGAAAATCAATACAATGACAGTGAGTGATCCATTGTACATAACAAATCCCACCTGGTGGAAATTATGCGTAAAATAATATTATAATAACCGTAGACCGATAAACATGTAAATTAGGAAGGTAATAATATTGACGACAAGCTATTAAGTTGTAAGTAGGTATCTTTATAACGTAACCGTATACTAACAATTTATGATCTACAAAACTTTTAAAAGGTAACCATAAGACACATAGAAAGAGATGGTCCCTTAAAAATGCAATATATTTCCTTCATATTAACATCCACTGTGTTCTGTGAAGTATGGAAGCACGATAGATAGCGTATATTGTCATATTATCTTTCCACGCCATAGAGCCGCGGTGCTGTAGGGCTGCCAGAAAGCTAAACCAGCTTTAAAATGATTTAGGTACACTAGACTATTGATCACATTATTCTTAGCTAACAAAAACTAATACCTGTAAAAGCTATACTATTTCGTGGTTACGCAAAACGAGGTCGCCAAAACAGACGACTTTTTATCATTTTCATCATTATTCTCCTGCCTTGTTCTAAATTTAATTGGGGCAGCACAATATGTTTGCCTTTTCCATTACCCGTAGAATATAAATAATATATAGGTATAGCTATAGAACTATTCACATGGTCCCCCCATCCCATCATCCCTTTTTATTCACTTCCACCATTCCTTTTTTTTTGGACTTCCTCCTTCCTTTCATCCACATATATTTCATAGATATATGTACAGCATTTATTTTGTCTTAAGAACATCATTCCTTTTTATCATTTTACCCATACCAGGCTGAAAGGCTTCCTCCCTTCTTTTCAGTCACCGGTGCTAGTTTCATACTTCCTACAACATATTCTTTGCTGTCTTGATCTAATTATTCTCATCTTTATTGAATGCAGTCGTCCTTCATACATCCTTCTGTCAGTACGACAGAACTGATCATGGAATTGTAAATTTACCTCTTCAGCTTAGAATCCGTGGACCGCATGTTGTTGTTGAGACCTGTCACCATTTCATCCAACCCAAGTTAATTCGACGCTTTACGTCCCCTCACTCTACAATAGAGACCTGAGTTACCAAACTCGCAGAACAGATATTCAACTTTGTTTCTGCTAACTTAAATACCACTCATGGCACCCTCCAGCCTTTGCTGCCATTTCTCTATGTATTCTGGACCTTCGAAGCATCTTCTGCAAATAGTATAATATCAAAGGCATTGATGTGCCCAAAGAGAGGCCCAATTAAAATGCAACCAAGACGAAACTTAGCAGAAAAAAAAAACAATAGCGCAACGGGTTTTTTTCTGAATTCTTTGAGGTTTATTTGAATGAGTGCCCTTTTAGTTAAGGTGTGGTAACACAGTCGTCGTCAACCCTAATCAGCCACCATTTACATTTTAATTGAACCCCTAGGGCGTGCACCGGATGATTTCCAAATGGATTAATTGTGTTCCGACGATGGGACGTGACGGCTTGGGCATCCCGGCAACCGCACTCTCCTTGTAATACGCGCTAAAAGCATTTCAAGAGGAAAATTGAAAGTTCCAACCGGAAAATTGGGCAGAGTTTACCTTCGTAGACCTCGTTTTGTGTTCTTTGAATGTTTAAATTTAATTATGCGCTTAAAATAAGTGAGTAAGTTTGAAGTATTATTCTATTTATTTATTCAAATACAGTTATTTTAGGCCAGTAAACATGAGATTAGGCAAACCGCATGGTGTTACAAATATTTTTCATTGAAAGTCCTAACCATAGTCGCTTTTTGCTGTCTGTCCCTATATTTGCTTAGATCTTTAAAACTTCACAAGGAGTTTTGATGAGGGTTTTTATAACACATAACGTGATTCAGGAAAGAGGATAATACGTATGTATATTTACTAATATATTATTATTGTAATGATATAGTATTTAGGTAAGTACTGACAACAACACCTCAGCCTACCACAAAATATCAAAATATATATGTCGCCACTAAGTACATATACAACAAACCAAGAATGGTAGTTGGGCCTTGGTCCCCGAGCAGATAACACCTAGCTCGGCGGAAGTACTTCTACTTTTAGTAACGAACATACGTTCCTTACGCATTGTTTTTTTTTTATTGTTATTCTTTCAAGCAGAAACTTCTGGGTAAATGGATTTGTATTGATTTTGTAAGGTAGATAGATAACAAATGAGAATAACTTTATAAGTTAACAATAGGTACTTTTATTTCGAAATACCTACCACGAACAAACACGCGAGCAACAGCTAGTATCTCTTAATGTAGCATTAAAATTGTCAAAGGTGATATAAAAGGGGTCTTTGAGAAGGGATTTTTTCTAGAGTTCTTGATAAAATCAAGAACTCTAGAAAAAGCACTACTTACTAGTGTTGGCTTCTAAGATTCGTTGGATCTTATTGCTCGAAGATTGAAAATGAAGAGTAGCGAAAACCTCCTAGATGAGTGGTGGGGACGCTCATTAGGGATATCAAGGTAAGCACACACAAAAGTTTTGTACCGATCTTATGTCGTACGCGTAAGAACTAATATCGAACTGTTTACCCTGACGTGCTGTCGACTGTATCTTTAGTGCACAATAATACACAATAATAAAAGCTAAATCCATTATTAAAGTCATATGACATTACGAGTACATAGATTTAACGACTATTGCGCCCTCCTCGTTGTAGGTACGTAGAAGTTCTTAGTAGCATTTTTGGTAACCTAGATCTAGTGATACCTATTTCTGGATCTATTTGCATCTAATCCGCATTAAAATTGTTATTCCTACACCAAGAACATAACTAAAAGTCAAATATTCATCCAAGTGACCATAGTTCTTGTTTAAAGCGGAATGCCTAAAAGCTCACCCAAGAGTGTGTTTCACCAAGAGTGTGTTTATCAGACGTGATGACAAAAAAGCAAGTTACCTACTATTTATCCTATGATAAATATATGTCGCATGCATTTTGAGTAAATCCGCCGTTTACATACGGCGGCTTCAGTTTAAAAACGAATGCTAGTTTGTAAAATGCCGAAGACAAAATGTCATTATGTAAACTGACGCGGCAAATTGAAGTATAGCTTTACAAAGTATTAAAAAAGCTAGGGTGACCATAGCATTTGGTTTGCAAAAGACAGTAAGTATTATTGAAATTTGTAACATTAACGAACTGACAATTTAATAGTGTTGTTTTTTACTGAATGTAATATTATTATCTCTTGTGGTTCTGCGAAGAAAAGGAGAGGGTGGGATAAGGGAAAACAGTTCCTCGAAACACTCACCATGATAAAGACCATAAAAGACGCGTAATGAACCAATGTCTCTACGTAGTTGAAGAGGTTTAAGGTTTTGAACAGACGACGCCGTTTGTAAAAGGCGGATTCACGCAAAATGCCTGCGACATAAACATAACTCAAAGGTGACTGACAAAGTGATACTCGTATATCAACGCACAGCCCAAACCACTGCACGGATCAGGCTGAACTTTTCATGCAGGTAGGTCACCTACCTGCATGAAAAGTTGTGTTATGACGTAGGCTGCCAACAAAGGATTTTGATCAATTCTACAACCAAGGTGATAAAATAAGGGATGATAGTACTAACTCCGCACGTATGAAGCCGTGGGCGACCGCTAGTAGGTGTGATATAAGGCATAAAGTCAACCATTTCTTTGATTAACAAAATATTTACAAGTTTGTCCATTAAAAAAAAAGTGGATTTCTGAAGAGTCTACATAATTAATGATGTGTGACATTTGAAGCGCTACTATCCGCCCCTCGTGTCGTTTTACCATAAATTAAAGGACTTCGTCTCTAGCTGCAGTCGCAGTGTAGACACAATGCGACAAACAATAAAGTTGAAACTTAAACAAGGCGTTGAACGGCGATGATTTTTATTACTTTCTAGGCGACATTTGTCAGTTGTTAGATTGTCAGAAGTTTTTTTAGATTTTATTTTGTTAGTCGTAGTCAGACAGCATGTCGCCGATACCGGAAATATGTTTGACTGAAACTGTCTTTGAAATGGTCATGGACAGAATGGATGCGCAGTGTAAAACTTAGAATAAAACTATCATTTAAAATCAAATCAAATTCATTATTTTATTATTCAAATAGGTAGGTTGAAGAAAATACTTTTGAACTGTTATTGAATAACGTAACTCTATCTGTTGGTTCAGAACCTATAACTAGCTACTTGTGGCGAAATGATAAGTTTTACGGTAGCAGTAGGTTTATGTATGTGTCAACATACAATGAGGTTAGGTATCAGTATTTATTTTAGAAAGATAAACTTGCGCATACCGGGTCCCAAGGTATCTACGCATGTGCCATTTTTTTTTTGCCGAGGGGGAACTGCCTACCGCACCGTCACTCTCTGCGGGAACAGAGAGTGTTAGTTGTGTCAGGCTCGCGCGGACTAAAACCGCCCAGTGATCAACGGGATCCCTTGCAGACTCTATACAAGCTCCCACACAGCGCCTGCCGCTAAGCGGCCCTACTCGACGCGCATAATGTGCGCGGCTGAAACGTGCGAGGCAACCTGACACGCCCCACCCCCTCAGGACCGAGGTAACAGACGCCAGGCTTACCCCACGCCTGGCGTCTCCAGTCCCAGCAAGTGGATCTGCTGAGCGGCTCCACTGCCTTCCGCCACTGCCGATACCTGAGACTCTCACTAAAACTCTCCCTCCGAAAGCCATATGGAGTCCCGAGACCCACCGGCCACGGAGGATAGGGAAGCCGGCAAACGCAATACTGCATTCGCCTCCTCCTCCGCGGCCCCACCACGACGCGATTCGCGCCCCGCGCCTGAGCGCGCCATTGCCAGGTCGCGGATTTGTGGTCCCAAGTTCAAATGGCCAATCATGTGCAGGATAGGATCCAAACTTCGAAGAGGGTTAAGCGTGATTAGTAGAAAAATATTTTATTTTTATATTAATTGCTATTGAAAAAACCTTCCGTTTTCCCTTTTCTCTGGTCCTTCCCTCTTTCTGTCTTTTAACATTTGGTGGCTATATTTGCGCCCTTAATGAAAAGCAGGCTTGCACTTTCGGTGTCGTAAGATCCACAAAACGTCCAAATTTGGGATGAAAAACGCTTCAATCTTAAAAACATTGGATATTTTGTTTTTGATATCTATGATCGTATACAAGATCAATTTAATAAGATGTACAATTTTTAAGGTTATCGACAAGATTGTAATTGTATTCCGATTAGAATCTGTGTCTGTGCCTCAAAGGCCCTCGGTTGTTAAAAAGGGGGTACCTAATGGAGCATAATTTGTAGGTGTGGGACAACGTGCTTCTTTGGTACAATTTATTTCAAATTCTACATTAACTTATTGTATTAAGTTGATGACAGGGTCGTTTACGCATTTTATTTAAATTCATTCCAAAAGGTTTGAATTAAATGGTTTTGGTTATACCTATTTACTTGGAAGATGATATCAATCCTTAGTGTTTTTGATATCAACACATTTGGTTTTAAGACATGATTGAAAACTCAGATTTGTTTGGAAAAATATTGATCGCTAAAGAGATACTTTATTGCACAGAAAAGTATACGGAAATTGGATCTACAGACATATGTAAGTACAATTTAGGTGGTCTTATTGTTAGAAAGCAATTTTTTCCAGGCAACTTTGAGGTAGAGAAAATAGTTCCTGTCTAGATATCGAGAAACGGGTACGGTCGTGTAAAATAAGAGAGGCAGGGCAAAGCGAGTTCCCCCCCGCTGGGTTCCGCATCTTGTCGCGATGGGGGGGCTCAGTAACCCTGTGGTCCGGGACGTTGAGGCTGGCCTTGTCACCCAGCCTCCAATACCGCACAGGGTGAAGCCAAGACGGATCCCGAGCTGGGCTGCGGAGAGAAGGTGGCTCTCTGCGGCAAGCCCGCAAGGGCAGAGGTGGATCGCGGAGGAAGAGGAGGACCTCGGTGTTTCGTTGCCTGTCCTCCGCGACCCGGCAGTGGCGCGCTGCCGCGCGAGGCGCGAATCGCGTCGTGGAGGGGTCGCGGAGGAAGAGGAGGATACGGTATTACGTTTGCCGGTCTCCCTATCCTCCGCGGCCGGTGGGTCTCGGGACTTCATCTGGCTCTCGGAGGGAGAGCTGGATTGAGAGTCTCGGTGTCCACAGAGGCGGTAGGCAGCGGAGCCGCACAGCAGATCCGCTGCTGGGACCGGAGATGCCAGGCGTGGGGTAAGCCTGGCGTCCGTTACCTCGGTCCCGAGGGGGTGGGGCGTGTCAGGTGGCCTGACACGCTCCAGCTGCGTATTTGCGCGGCGAGATGGGCCGCTTGGCGGTAGGCGCTGTGGGGGAGCCTGTGTAGAATCGCCAGGAATCCCGACTCCCCCACAATTGCGCAGCGTTGGCCACCGAGGGGGTTTTAGTCGGTGCGAGCCCGACACACCACTCTCTGTTCCCCACTGAGAGTGACGGTGCGGTAGGCATTTCCCCCTCGACTAAAAAAAAAAAAAAAAAAAGGGCAAAGCGAGTTATCGCTCGAACTGGAGCAGCCCGACTGGTGAAATACCTGCACCTTACAGAAGACCACAGCCAAAAAACAATCACTCCGGTGTTGTTGTCTTCCTGCATGTGAGTAAGGTTTCCAGAGCTCTTGAGGGATGCTACATTAATATCAGGGGTCAGGCCTTCAAGGTAAGGGCGTCAAGTCTAGTGACAGTTTTACTATGCTACACTTTTCGCCCTTAAGCTAGGAACTCATTACCACATAACATCGTGGGATGAGGTCAATCTTGAAGAGCGTTATAAAAAAAAATATGAGAAAATATTTAAAAAAAACATAAATAAGTACAATAACGTGACTAATAAAAAAATACATACTAATTTAACACACACGAAATCATGGAGTAATACTTAATGGTGCTGCTTTTTTTTTGCTTAGCTTTAAGTTAATGATGTTCCTTAATATCTATTGTCAGCGTTATTCTTGTTGGTTGTCCTAATAAAGCAAAATAAAATAAATTGGAATGTTTTGAAAGACAGCGTAGTTCTTTAGTACTACCTACCGCCAGGTATAAAATAAAGGTTCCACTACAATCACACAGCACAATAAACTCTATTAATAGAAATAATAATTACAATAACACTGAAACATATAAGTGGTAGAATATTTTTAAATTGTGTACCTATACCAAAACAAAACTCGGAGTTATTATTATTTTTAATTTTAAGAAACAGAAATATGTTATAGAAAAACTTTATTTATTAACACATAATACTAGACTAAAGGAGTTCATTAAGATTATAATTCCACGGATAACTTAGATTGTATTTTTCAAAAACCGTTGGTAGGTCACAAATATAATCATAGTCAATTCATTTATTCATGTTGGTTACAGTAACGCTTATGCATCATCAAAATAAACATAAACCAAAATTGAAGCTACATCCGGTTATATAGATTAACAAGCTGTGCCCGCGACTTTGTTCGCGTGGACTACATCCTTTCATGGTCGGTTTTACCCCTTTCTCCCCTAATATTCGAAACAAAAAGTAGTCTATATTTTAATCCAAGTTTCTAGCTATATTTGTGCCAAATTTCATATCTCTAACTTCAAAAATATTTCTTTTTCCATATAAACTTTCAAAGGTGGTATTACCCCCCTCCCCCCCTTATTTTCTAATAAAAAGCCTATGTCCGTTCTTGAGATTCAACGTATATCTAGACGGACAGACAGACAGAGTTACTTTCGCATTTATAATATTAGTAGGGATTAAGTATTGTAAGCCTGGAAAGTCTGGTTAGAAGGTGTTACATTTATAGGTATTTGCTTAATTTAGGTGTAAATAGGCAGATGATTGATAGATAGATAGATGATATTTTAGAATAAATACTGACAGTAAATATACTTTGTATGTTTTCTGTACAGTAGGAATATTCGTGTTCATGTTAATCTTTGGGGGTTTTAGACTGAAGACGCCATCTATCAAAATGACTTGGCAATTAATTGTCTTGGCTGTTACATTATGGGGCATCCAAAAACTAGGTGGCGCTGCTCCAGTGCGTATTTACTTAGAACAGCAGGTACATTGAGAGCAATGGATTTTTTGGAAAACCAGAGAATATTCAGCTCAGTGAAGGAGATTCATAATGAAAAATAATTTTCGTAGAAGCCGCATAGGTAATAACGTATGTACTTACCCAAATTATGATTCCGTGTTTTGTCGAGACATGCTTTTCTTTTTAGAGATAGAAAGGGAGAAAGTTACCTAATTATTCATTTTAATTGCATCGTCGTTCATGCTTCAGAGCACCATCTTTTGTTTAAAGTTAACAAAAGATGGTGCATGTTACTTCTTCGTAGCACAACACGATTAGCAAGCTTTCGAACAGTGTTGCCAACCCCAACATCTGTGCCCAACATAGAGCAAAACTGTAGATTGTAGGTATGCTTGAAAAAAACTGTAGAAAACTGTAAACATCAAATTAAAAACAGCGAATCTACATACTTATTTTTATGTTACCATTTAATGATGGTAAAAAATATAATTCATTATATACAGGGCATTTAAAACGAGACAAATCATAGTTATCAAAGTATTAATAAAATTAAATGTCCAAGTCAAGTATCTTAACTATCAAGTTGCTGCTTTCAAGTGCTTACATGTTAGCTAATATCACTAGCCACTCTTAGTAAGTACCTACGTGTTACTGAAACGGACTAATAAAATATTTGACACTAGTATTTAAATATTTAAAAATTAATGTCACTTTTTGTTGTTATTTTACTAAAGAACGGGTTCACAGGCTTTGTTCGGACTTTTAGTAGATGGTTTATGTGAAGTTAAACAAAATCGGTCGACCAGTTCTTCATTTATCACATTGTTTTGTAACATATGAATATGCTTAAAAAACTGTAGATTTCAAGGCCTAAACTAAAAACTGAGAGAATTTCCAAAAAACTGTGGATCTACAGTTAAAACAGTAGGGTTGGCTACACTGCTTTCGAACCATATTGAGATTTCTTTGAGATGGCATGTAACTACATATTAAAAGCATGCTAATATCACAACTAATATCTAACATTGTTAGGTTGGTATAGGAAGCGGTTTATGGATAAATTTAGAAAAAAATATTTCCACTTAAAACAACAACAAAAAACCACAGAATTGAAAAAAGATTCATTAAAAATCCGTGTTAATATTTAATAATTGTAAAGAGTCTTTGTTTTTTCTTGTGTTAACTTCGTATTTTTAATAAGATGTGAATTTGATTTGTTGTTGTCACTTCTTGTTGTTTTGTTTCTGAGCTTGCGGTTTTGTAGGATTTTCTTTCCAAATTGATAACGGATATGTTTGTGCTTTTTAAGAAATTTACAACTACATTTTACAAAATAATTTCTGAAAACTTCGTGTTACATGCTATGTCATGGAAAAGATTCTAAGTTCTACGAACTAAAATGGTGAAGTTTGTAAAGGTTACCTACCGGAATATCTTTTGTTTACATTTTTGAACCCCATTGGCAACCGTATTTGATACAGAAATGAGATGGGATTGCGCGATAGGCCTGCTGATAAATAAAGGTTTCTGTGAACATCCGTCCATAAAACAAGTTTTGCTTATTATTTCGTAAGGACGAGGATAACAAGAAGGTCAAAATGAGAACTGTACCTAAATGGGTGAATAAGATACACGAAGCTGACAAAGTAGAATTTTCCAGGTGAGCCTTTTAGTTTACAACCAACCATTTATAGTTCTAATAGTTCCTACTTTGTTGTAATAATTTGGAGCAGGAACCTTCCTTATCAAGTTATTTGTGACAATATAATTTGATATTCCAGTGTCCACACACTATGCTTCAGCCCTGATGGCACGCAGTTAGTGGTTGGTGCAGGAGAGAAAGTGATGGTATATGATCCACGTGATGGAGCTCTTGTTCAGCTCTTGCAAGCACACAAGGGGGCTGTGCATGCGGTTGCTTACTGCAGCGATGGAAAGAAATTTGCAAGCGGAAGTGCTGACAAGAATGTCATCATTTGGACATCAAAAATGGAAGGTGTCTTAAAATATTCGTAAGTAAAAATGTTTGTTAAATTATTTTTACTATTTTAATCATGTGTCGGTGAAACAGGAGTTTATTAGGTTATATTTTGTATTTGTTTTTTAATCAAATGCTTAGCAAATATTGTGTTACATTTTATTGCAGTCATGGCGAAGCTATACAATGTTTAGCTTACAACCCTGTTACTTTGCATTTGGTATCTTGTGGTATCTCAGACTTTGCCTTTTGGTCTGCTGATGTAAAGGCAGTGCAGAAGTATCGTGTATCTGGTCGCATCACATCTTGTGCTTGGTCATCTAATGGGCAGCATTTGGCTATTGGTTTAGCATCAGGGGCAGTTTCTATAAGAGATAAGGCAAGTATTACTTTTCGAATTCTATTAGAAAGCTACTGTTGTCGTATTTTCTTGTTTGGTTCTGGAATGATATTCAAACAGTGTAATTAATAAATGGCTTGTTACCATAACAAATCAAACCTGGTCCTTTGTTTTACAGGCTGGAGATGAAACTCAAAGAATAACCCGTGATGGAGCAGTTTGGGCAGTTGCTTTCTCCAAGTCAACCCTTTTAGTGTCAGATTGGAATGAAGTGTTATCATTTTATAACATAGCCGGACAACAAATTCACAAAGATCGAAACATAGGTGAACCTTGAATCATATTGCATTTTAAATGATTATTTGCTTTAGCCTTAATTGTCATCATGAATTTATAAATTTAATAATTTTCTCATGCCACTCAGGATTTTTTTATGTCTAGCCTTTTATCTGATGTTAATAGTTTTTTTATAGGCTGATATCTGAAACTAAACTTGTAATATAGGTTCTTAATGGTTCAGCGAGGTTCATGTTGAAATTGGAGAAGAAGACTATAGCCATTGCCTGATTCTGTTTTCATGCCATCTGTGAAAATTTGTAGGTCTTTCAAGTTGAGGTCTGTTTTAATTTTAAGTTGTGTTTTAGATATCTTTTGATAGAGATGTGACTGAAATTAAGTACTGCTGTTCTAGAAAGGCAATTGTAAATTTTTGAATGTGTTATGAATGATAAACAAATACAATTATTTTTAGCTTGTATTTAATAATTCTTATCATAAAGAAAATTGTATCTTTTTAAGGTATTGCTGCCTTATCAATATCAATGCTTGGAGCATTGGTGTTAGTGGGTGGTGCTGGGGGCTGGGCAATCTTGACAGCTGAAGGAGTACCTATTATCTTCACTCAACAAGAGTGGGTTTGGGCTGTCGCACCTTCACCAACTTTTAACACAATGGTATGTAATATCTAGAATCAAGCGACAGTAAAATAAATAAGGCCTGAGCTAAGCAGAAGGGCATAGGGTTGAATTTATTTATTGTCATTACACCTTTACCTTTTGTGACAAAGACAAATAAGCGAATTGTGACAAGTACTAAGAAATAATTAAATTCTTTTTAATTATACAGGCTGTGGCGTGTCAAGATGGTACTCTTTGGTGTTATCAAGTGGTGTTCAGCACAGTGCATGGTTTGTACCGTGAGCGATACGCGTATCGTGAGAATATGACGGATGTTATTATACAACACCTCACTACGGGTAATAAAGTCCGGATAAAATGCCATGACAGGGTGCAAAAAATTGCTATCTATAAACATCGATTAGCGGTGAGTGTAAAATGTAACATGATAATATGAAATAACTATTTAATTTTATGAAACAGATTATCTTAATATATCGGTTTTGGAACAGGTTCAATTGCCAGAAAGAGTAGTGGTTTATGAGCAGGGTGATGTTGATGGCATGCTGTATAGGGTTAAAGAAAAACTCCCACAGAAGATTGATTGTTCCCTACTGGTGGCTACTAGTGATGCTTTATTGCTCTGTCAAGTAAGTTGTTTGGCTATTGTTTAATAAGTTAACTAAACTTTGTACTTTATCTACCTCATTTGAATGAATTTATTTTCTAGGACACGAAACTTGTAATGATTGGGAAACATGTGCCAAGATTTTGGACAGTGCCTACTGCGATTCGTTATGTTAAAGTTACCACCTTATATTTTGAAGAAGTTTTATTGCTTGGCCTGCTCAACGGACAAGTAAGTTAAGAATGCTGAAAGGTAATATTTTTTAATTATTGTTTTTTTGATGTAAAAATGCTTCTTTAGAAATTCTTTAAACGGTTTCATGATAGAAATAGACACAGGTGTATGATGCACAACTATAAAAATAAAAAACCAATGTCATGCTTTTTGGTTTTTAGATTTGGCAAGTTGAACCAAGTGACGGTAGTTCGAAGGTAATTCTTCAGACGCCTGCAAGCGTGCGCTGCTTGGATGTGAGCGCCTCTCGTAGTCGGCTAGCAGTCGTGGACGAAGCCTCCGTCTGTCGAATTTACAGTCTGCCTGCCGGGGAACTCTTGTATACGGTATGTTTTTAATTTTTTCGTAACTCAATTTCTATGGGATGCCATCATCAGAAATTGGTTCCCTAATCATGGAACATCCTTAGATATTTCCTCTTAAAATAATCAGAAACAAGGGTTCACAAACACACATTGAAAAAAAAATCATCTTTTACATACTAGATAAAATACTTTTCATTCTGAAATATTTCGAACAAAGTCTGATCTGACGCAACAGCTGGTTTAAATGTTTTCATATTTAGTGGAGTGCAGGGCTGAATGTATTTGTTATTGAAAGTAAATGATTGTCTGCTCGCTCGCACACCATATTTTTAAGTTCTCTAGCTCGAAATTTTGTAACTACTGAGTTTCTTGCCAGATTCTTCTCGGTAGAATTAGGTTCCGAACCGGCTGTAGCTTCAATTTTGGTTTGTGTTCATTCTGACGATGCATAAGTGTTACTTGTAACCTACATGAATAAATGAATTGACTTTGACTAGACATGAAAAAACCTTGATAATAATTGGCTAATCTCAATTACAAAGATTAATTGAAAATAAAAAAAAAATGAATATTAAATAAATCTCAGCGCAGAGATCAGTTTCATATGCAATCAATTATATTTTATAAATTATTAGCAAAGAAAATAATTTATCTTTTAACGAGTTTTTGTTACATAATAAATAATAATACATGTGGAAGAAGTTAACAAAGAGTTTACTGAAGATAAGAGTGATTGTTTTGTTATCAACAGGAGGAGAATGTGTCATCTGTCTCGTGGAATGCATGGTGTGACGAGTTGCTGGGTCTCTCTGGCGGAGGGTTGCTCTCAATAAAAGCTGGACATTTCCCGCCTGCGACCCAACCGCTCACTGGCTCAGTTGTTGGTTTTCAGGTATGTAAATAAACAATAACAACTGTTGGGCATCATCTTACATAAAATACCTTGCTCCGCTTCTGTAGTAGGTAGCTAAAGCACTGTATTACAGAAATCAGAAACAAAGACAGTACTACAACACCCAGATCCGAGACTGAATCCGAGGGAATCGAAACCGCTCGATTCTTGCGATGGTCGTCTGTCAGCAATTGGCTACTTGACAGTTTTTGAAAAAGTATTGTAAAATGTGCGCCCGTTCATTCTATATCCCAAACAATTCGATTTATCTGGAAAAAATGTAAATAACCAGAGAAAAATAAGATTTTGTGTAACACATTTAAAAAGCGCGCTAAAACGCCAAGTCACGTCACTGCTGCAATTATGACGTCAACGTTCTAGACATCGAACTGATAAGCATAGGAACGACTTCATTTAGATAAACGGAAAATGTTTCAATAAATTCTTAATGTTCAATAATTCAATTTAATCGGTAAAATAATCATTGTTTCGCCACATTAAATAAATAATTTTCGCCGACAGCTGTCATTTCCGAATTGCAATGGTGGTTTCCGATTCGGTTCTTTTGTTCCACAGATAAAAAAAGTAAAAGTTATTTTGCAAAAACAAAATACTTACTATGATTTTAAATAAAAAATGAAAATGTAAAATTATTAACTAACTAATAAGCTTACATATCTAACACTTTTCATATTTTATTGTTAACACTGTCAAGTAGCCAATTACAAGCTATGGCTGTCTTTATTGACAGTCATGTTTGATATAAACTACTACACTATCCCTAAGAGATAGGCTCTATAATATAAAAAATATAATACCCATTATTCTTATTAGTAATCTAATGTGCAGGAAAGTACCTAATCTACTCATGCAAAGCTGGGGCGGATAGGATAGTAAGCTAATTTGCTAAAATATAACATTATTTTCCAGGGCGGTAGAGTGTTTTGTTTGCAAGCTAGCTCGATGCAAACTATAAACGTTCCGCTTTCACATGCTGTGCATCAATATATCCAGCAAAAAATGTTCAAGTAAGTCTCAAATGTAAAATGAATATGAAATGAACACAACAATTTGCAAAGTAAATGTTAGTCGGCGCTTATTTATGGGGTTTTATGGGGTTTCTTCGCAAAGATTTTGACATGACACTACTTGTTTAAATGACTTTCTCAATTACATCGACTCATGTCTATTCATGAGATCCATAAGTAATATAATTTCGATATTTACATAAATCAAAGTTTGAATATGATTGAGCAGAGTGATGTCTCATTTATAGCAATTTGTTAAAAAATCAAAAGCTAAGAATGAGAAGCTAAGGTGGTTAGGGAGCTACCACAATTAGTTAGTCTGCTTGGTTCCCTTTGCCTTAACACTGTGGCGGATGGTAGATCAGACGTGTATAGACCAATCACAATGGTCAAAATTCTCGCTACGCTTTAAGATTAGTCAATGGAAACGCACGCTTCTCCGATAGATGTCCCTTTGACGCATTAGCGGACAGACTTCAGATGATACAAGTATGTATTGTAGTTAGTATTTAGTACATTTTCGATTCTTATCACCCATCTCCACTTTGGTGAGTTACGTATCGGGTGCCTTTCCACAGAGGTGTTCCATGAATAGACTGCAGAAGTGGAACGAAGATTTGAGCGTTGTTGATGATCTAATCTGCCAATCACTATACTCCAACTACATATAGTATGCATTTGTGAAGGGCCAAAGTCAAATCGTTTTATTCATGTAGATAAATTACGCTACATCAGTAAATCGTCTTATACAAATCAAATGAAGCTACCTCCGGTTCGGAACCCATTTTTTTCCTTTTAAAAAACTAAATTTATTACTAATTTAGCACCGAGACTTACAGTTAGTTTGTCAGTTGTATAAAAATATATAATCAAATAAGTAAAATAAAAACATTATAAATGTAATTAACTGTAGGTCTTAATATGTAATGTTCAAAGACATAATTTTATAAATTTTGGCCTACATGCGTCAGTGTGCTCTTATTTTGACATTGATTGAGAAAATGCAAGAAAACTTCAAAATATTATATACTACAGTGAGGTATGGAATATACATAGTAATAAATACTACAGTGAGGCGTACGCAGTAGCTTGCCTGGGCGTGACTCCGTCTGACTGGGAACGGCTGGGTATGGCTGCTCTCGAGGAGCTGTCCTTCGAGGTGGCTAGGAAGGCCTTACAGCGCAGCGAGAATGTCGTCTACCTTACTCTCATCGACCATTTACAGGTTAGTAGCAATACCAACATTAATCAATTCTTGTTTTTAAAACTTTTTAAACATGAAGACCAGCCACATGCTTAAAATAGAGATGGTTGATTGAAGATTCTGCGCGAAAATGCGCTTATTATCTCTCTGGCTTGTTGTGACAGATGATTTTTTGGTCTTTTTCAACAAAATTGAAAAAAAATTCTGAAGAATACTTTAATCATGTTGAAAAAATGTCCCATAGCATAAATCGTCAGATGTCGAGTTGCGGCAACTTTTTGAACCTTGTAACGTCGCTTGTGGCGAATCTAGTGATCGGTGAGGCCACGGATGAAACGGTGTAAAAAGTCCGGCGTCCCTTTCAACGGGGCCTCATAATGTTAGCCGGAGGCGAGTTTGTTTTACATCAAAATCTAAACATTTGTTTGACACAATGATGATTGCAGGAGCGTTTCGATGCGGGCGAGAAGCGTGCGGTAATAGTGGGCGAGATACTGGCATACCGAGGTAGATACGCGGACGCCGCCCGCTCGTTCCATGGCGTGGGCCGCGATGACCGCGCCTTAAATCTCTACGTAGATCTACGGATGTTCAACAAGGCACAGGTATCACGTTTACGGTATTGTAAACATATTCTTTAGATTTATTAATCTTATTTGTTCACAACAAACTTACTTACTCCGATAGCACAGCGAAAAGTGTACGATTGCTTCCCATACGAGAACTCGTTACGCGGTTTTGCCATCCCCGTGCTCTATTATTTATTTTAAATTTATACCTTAAATATCATATTCATCTGTTGTTTCTTTTGCATGAATCTGCACATAATCAGTATTAAAAAATCTTGATACAACCTATTAAATTGTGTTTTTGTCTTACTACTGAATTTTCTGAATTTAGTAATAAACTAAACATTTCTAAATTAGCTTATCATTGGATGTACTCGGTTGACGGAATCATAGTTTTAGACCAGATGTGTGGGAGTGATTGGTGCATAAAAAAATATAAAATAATGTTATATGGTCAACAGCAAGTCAAGGTAAACACTTGCAGTTCAATATTCGTTCTTATGTGCATAACATAAGTGCGATGCTAAGTCCTGAGTGTGTAGTCTGACGTGTTTTTACCGTACCTTCAAAATTATATTTTTTTTGATAGACAACTCATCCATGCCAATCGATATAGAGGTATTAATCGATTCCAGGAGTACGTGGGTGAAGGGGAGGGACTGGCAGCGCTTGCCCGGCGAAGGGCTGAGTGGGCACGGCATGTGAACGAGCCGCGAGCCGCTGCCGAAATGTATCTTGCGGCGGGTGATGTGCAGAAGGCTGCCCAACTGATGGCGGAGAGCGGTCGCCGAGATATGTAAGGAAATTTTGACATCATAGAGGCTACGCACTACTACACACACACACGGCAGGCTACTGCCTGTTTAGCGCAACGCGAGTAATTTTATGGCGCTGTCAAATGTCAAAATAGATAAAATTCAGCGCGTCAGCTGCTGATTGGCTTAAAATACGAGTACGGTGACTGCCAAGCAAAAGTATTGAAACTTTTGTCGTCTTACGCGGTTAGTTTCACTTGTTGCGCATGCTAGTTAAGCGATTCTTGGTAAGCGATTTTGTGATGTCGGATACAAGCTCAGTGAATCGGTCAATTGGGTTCCACCTCCGAAAATTCTGCTACGGCATTATTTCTCACAGCAGCGGCACTGGTGTTCTGGTGGGACCCATAATTATATACAGTCAGCGTCATATAGTTCGTGATACTCAGGATACTCTAATAAATAGACGCAACCAAAAAGTCTATAATATCGGTACAAACAAAGTTTTCTTATTGTTGACAACAGTTTTGTCGCTCAAAAGGTAGACACACTCAAAATGTCATATAAATCGGCTCAGTCAAACTGCCATAAATATGGTTACAGTCTTCCCGCCAATGGTATCCAAACATTCTAAGTGTTCAAAAATATGAAACACATTAGAAAAATAAACCTTACTCTTATACTTTTTAAATATTATTTTCCTCATCAATTAGTTTCAAAAAATGTAAACACAAAGTAAAAGCGATGGAAACTACTGCTGTCCTTTTCATTTTAAGCCCGACGTCATAGACTTCTCTTTTGTTTTGTATAGAATTTCAGAATTTCTTGCATAGCCATTTACGATATCTGGGGGCACGGCAGTGGGAAGGACCAAGTCAAGCAAAAAAAACCGGCACGGCCGTACCATCCTTTTCAAGCCATTTTCGATCCCTATAGCTTCCTTGTAGACAAAACTGGAAACTTGAATTTTCAGTACGGACGATATGTCTCAAAGTATTAAAAAAATATAACCAATAAACAGCTACAGCTAAATAGATGTTAACCTCAATGATAATGAATATGAGTTATTAGGTATATTTCGTATTTAATTTTACTTGTGTACCTAACTGAAATGAACACATTCCGTATTAACGGTAAACTGAGCAGTTCTGATAAAGCTACTTTCGAACGTAACACAAGACGTAAAAAATCCAAATCGCATAATAAACCTATTTTGGCTATTTCACTGCACTGTCTCTAATATTGCACTTCACATTGATACGACTGATGGGTAGTTGATGGTTTGTGGACATACACTGACAGATAATAGAATTACATTCAAACACTAAATCTAGTGTGAAAATCCAGCATAAAACCTCATTACGCGATCGCTTAATGAGGTTTCATGCTGGCGTATTTTTCTAATGTGTTTCATATTTTTGAACACTTAGAACGTTTGGATACCATTGGCGGGAAGACTGTAACCATATTTATGGCAGTTTGACTGAGCCGATTTATATGACATTTTAGGTGTGTCGACCTTTTGAGCGATAAAACTGTTGACAACAATAAGAAAACTTTGTGTGTACCGATATTATCGACTTTTTGGTTGCGTCTATTTATTGGAGTACCCTGAGTATCACAAACTATATGACGCTATATAATTAAGAGGCTACAGTTAAAATATTCACGCGATCTAAGGCTGTTTATAGATCGAATAGCTCTCTTCTGTAATACAAATATAGTTTGTATGTGAGAAGCTGTTGAAGCTTTATCAAAAAAAAGATCTTAGTAAACCCCTGTTCATTTAAATACCTATCCAACGATATGTCACATGTTGGGATTGAAATTAAAAAAAAACCACTCCCCAATTTACGTGTAGGGGGGTACCCTAAAAAACATGTTTTTCTATTTTTTATTTTTGCACTTTGTTGACGGTATTAATATACATATTTGTACCAAATTTCAGCGTTCTAGTGCAAACGGTTTCTGAGATTATCCTCGGACGGACAGACAGACAGACATGGCGATAATATAAGTTCCTAGTTGACTACGGAACCCTAAAAAGAGAGCGTTTAAGTATTACGCAAAGCAAATTTTTAAGATTTTTGACCCAACCTATCTAATGCATCGCAACGTTTTTCTGTACTCAGGGGGAGTACAGAAAAACGTTGTTTCTTTCTTTAAAAAAGACGACCACACTAATACAATCGAGGGATTCCCGTAGGGAGACAAAACTTTTCCAAATGGGAGTGTCATATCTTAAAGTTTTATTAGATGTGGTCTAACGTAACGTTTTACATAGAATCCCCCCCACCCCGCCAATATGCGTTACGTAAAAACGCTCCCTAAATGACTTTCAGTGAACATTTGCGTGTGCATAAGGAAGTGTGTAGGTAATATTAGGTAAATTTAAAAAGTGTACTTTGCAGTGCAGTAATCAAGACCCTATCATGGAAGACATGGAATCGGATTCCAGGTCCTTGTGAGAATCCATGGTCATTTATCTTGCGTTAATTCTTTAGAAATATAACGCTTTAACGTTTAACGAAGCTAACTTTTTAGTAACGGTTTAACGATTAACGAAGTTAACTGTTTGATTAACGGGGCCCAGCTATGTTAGTAAGTATACACCTCAGTACCTTGTCACATTAATCTCCGCGTAACTAAGCAATTCAAATAGACAACGAACTTAATTTTTTTTTTAAAACTTTATTGCCCAAATAAGTACAACAGGTGGACTTAATGCTAGGTGCATTCTCTACCAGTCAACCCTTGGGTCATGCAGATAGTTTGTATATGGGTGCGGTAACAGGGGAGAAAAAAAAGAAATCATTTTAAACAACAATAAATTAAGCAATCAAAATTACATTACGGTATCTTTTAAATATACGATAGTAAAACACATACTATATAAATTAATAAGAATATATATATATAATATAAAGGTATACTAAGATTTACATAATATTGATAATTTATATATAAAAACAAATATCTACATAACTATAAATTCAGAAGATAAATAAATTGGTTCAGCAATTGACAAATTTATGACTATCATTACTTGTTAGCGAGAGAGAAGAAGTATTTACGAACTTTAATTTTAAAAATTCCCTTAGTCAGGGATTGTGTTATTTGAAAGAGTAACAGCCACAAAGATAAGCTGAAGACCAGCGCTGCCCGGGATCCATTTTCGAGACAGCATTAGCTGACCTTTTTCCTTTTGTCTCATAAATAATCCATTTATGTTTGGAACAGATAGTTATAAGATATGTATAGATAAGTTGAGTCAACAAATGTTTTCGTTTTTTTCTTTCTAATCAATTGTTGATTGCAACTTGCAATTAAATTTTGCCCAACACAGGCTTTAAGCCAACGCGACAGTTACCACAAACCGCCGCTAGATGTCGCTGAACGCATTTACATCGCGCTATCGAAATTTTTTCCCCGGAACTACAAAGCGATACATTTTTTTAAGTTAACATTAATTGTGTAAAGCAAGCGAGTAAGGAGTTTTAAACTTACGAATTTTTGACAGCGCCTCTCTGCATATTTGCGGATGCGCTAATACTGCCTGTTTCCTATATTTAAAAAAACGAATCGATCTAGTTACGTAGAGTAATAAATTGTACGAGGCGTAAAAGATTTAAGACTTATCTCCTGGATATTCAAAGTATAAATAGCCAGTATAAATTAAGAAATAAGTTTTTTAAATGCTAGTTGCAGGCAAAACTTGAAAATAGTAATAATCTGCACGTCTAGCTTACTGTATGTTACGTAATTATTTCTATGATTTGGTTCTTTCTTGGTTTATTTAGTTTTTGATATACCACAAATCAATTGCTACCCAATTAAGTTATTGCAGAGCATGTATTTTTCCTCTCATATTTTGTTGATAGGGCCACACCCTACTCGCCCTTCGCCCTACCCAAATGTACGTGTGTAAAATTATTTGAGTAATAATTTTGCATTTTTAATTTTTAATTCAAAGCATAGTTAGTATTTTATTTTTGCAAAATAAATTTTACTTACATTGCTCTGATTCGGTGGTAAGTAGCTATAGCACTTGTGTTACAGAAATCAGAAACAACGATGGTACCCCAATACCCAGACCCAAGACAATATAGAAAAGTTCGTTTCCCATATTGACCCGACCGGGGTGACCGGGGATCGAACCCGGAACCTCTAGAGATGGCGCGATGTACGCTTGCCTCTCGGCTACGGATAGTAGGTAGATGGTTTATGGTAAGTTTGCACAAAATCGGTCGAGCGAACATTTTTTGTAACAAATGAATATGCGTGCGAAGCAGCAAGCTAGTTTGAAAAAAAACTGCCCAAGAATTGAACTCGTGACCTTTCACGCTTCAGGCGCCTAGCTAAGCTACTGAGCCATCGAGGTCATCAAATAAAGCGAGTGATAATACCGCTTAATAAATGATTTTTGTGTACTTGTAAATTGGGTCCACAGATTCCGACATATTTCTTAACGAAAACATCGAAGTAGGGCATAGCGATTTATCGCTTGAACTGGAGCAGCCCGACTGGTGAAATGCCTCCGCCTTACAGAAGACCGCAGCCAAATAACAATCACTTCTGTGTTGTTGTGTTCCTGCGTGTGAGTAAGGTTTCCAGAGCTCCTGGAGGGTAGAAGCAGAGGTCCAGCCTGTAAGGGGGGGAATTTTTGGTCCCTATCTCTCCCCGCTGGTGAGATGTCGTGAGATTTTATTCAACCTCGTCCATCAGCACCCAATCTCATGTGAGATCTTTCAAAATGTGGGTTTCTTACGTATACGAGTCGGATTGTTATTGTAAAAACAAAAATAAACAAAGAACTAAATGACGTGACTTTAAAGGATTGTTTCTTAAATTTTTCCCCATTCGGATTCACTCATGACATGTCAAATAAAAATGCCATGTTCTCTCTGGATTAAATGGACCAAAACAAACAGTATAATTGTTTTTTCCTTTAGCTATTAGACTATGTAATAAAGGCTCATTTTTTTTTTATTTAAAAATTATTTCACAAAAAAGTACAAAAGGTGTACTTAATGCTAGGAGCATTCTCTACCAGTCAAGCGTTGGGTCATGCAGATAGTTCGTTTATGGGTGCGGTAACAGTAAAAATGTGAGTATGGATAACAACAAAGTTATTAGGTATATTTCGTATTTAATTTTACTTGTGTACCTAACTGAAATGAACACATTCCGTATTAACGGTAAACTGAGCAGTTCTGATAAAGCTACTTTCGAACGTAACACAAGACGTAAAAAATCCAAATCGCATAATAAACCTATTTTGGCTATTTCACTGCACTGTCTCTAATATTGCACTTCACATTGATATGACTGATGGGTAGTTGATGGTTTGTGGACATACACTGACAGATGATAGAATTACATTCAAACACTAAATCTAGTGTGAAAATCCAGCATGAAACCTCATTACGCGATCGCTTAATGAGGTTTCATGCTGGCGTATTTTTCTAATGTGTTTCATATTTTTGAACACTTAGAACGTTTGGATACCATTGGCGGGAAGACTGTAACCATATTTATGGCAGTTTGACTGAGCCGATTTACCCTGAGTATCACGAACTATATGACGCTGACTGTACCAAAAGTTATTTAAAAATCACACGATACACGTGTTATTATATAACCAGTGTTCAATTACCCACTCCTTGCTTATTATTACTTTGTATGATTCGGCGAAGCGTTGTTCGGTGACAACTCCTTCCTTCCTTCTACTTGATAAATACTTATCTCCGATACGTATTCACTATCGGTTTCAAGAAACAAAAAGATTTTGGTTGAAGATACATCAAATATTAGTAACTTTGGTTTTGTGTAATAGACAGACAAATACGTATTCTGATAGATGGATAGATAGATAATACGTTTATTTGTACCAAAAAATATTCATATAATTACTGAAACATTTGAAATTTAAAATAAAAGAATAGATTTAAAACCTAAAAGTAAATCAAATACAAATGCTCAGACAACCTACATGTGTGCCACCGTGTCATATAAAATAGAAATAGCTCAGCGATAGGTTTACCAGTGGCAAATCGCGGATTTTCAACAGCAGTCATATGAGAGCAAGCGCAATGGGTCTTTTAAAGCCGATGGTGATTATTAATTTGAAGATAAAATATTAAATAATTAGTTTGACAGAACTTCATTCTGTTTTTCAGGTTGATCGAGTTGGCTCGTAAATTAGACAAAGGATCGAGTGAGTCCTTACGGTACGTGGCAGAAGCTTTGGTAACTGCCGGCGAGCCGGCAACTGCCGCAGACGTCTATCAGCGACTTGGTGATTACAGGTAATCGATTCATTTATACTCTAAAGCTATGTTCACTCCTTAAATCTAGTACACTTTTTGTTTAAGCATAAAATAAGCAAGAATGTTGACTTTTCTTTAATGAATTCTTATTCAGTATAATTGAATGAATCAGCTATTGCCTTAAATTAGCGTTGTACAGTGCTATTGTGTAAAAGAATCCTGAGGAACAAAGACAGGTGTCATGACTTTCTTAGTAGCAACTTTTACAGACATGTTTACATTTAGAATTGGACTCCAAATCGTTTTTTAATGTTATATATAAAATACTGGTTTGTTGTATATATGTACTTAAATAATAAATATTGGACAACATAGCATACGTTGGTCTGATTCTGTGGTAAGTAGCTTAAGCACTTTGTTATAGAAATCAGAAACAACGACGGTACAACAACACCCATACCCAAGTCCATATGGAAAAGTTCGTTTTCCATATTGACCCGACCGGAGATCGAACACGGGACCTCAAATGGCGCGACGCCAAAGTCCGGCCCGCTTGCCTCTCGGCTACGAAGGCAGGAGGATGTAGGATAATCACTTCTATGTTGTATTCCTGCGTGTGAGTAAGGTTTTCAGTGCTTCTGGGGGGATTCTACATTAGTAGTGGGGCCAAGTCTTTAAGGTAAGGGCGACAAGTTCAGTAACAGCTGTTATTATAACAATATAATAACAGCTGTTACTGAACTTGTCTAAGGTAGAAGTTTAACTTCTACCTTCTCATCTACCTACCCACCTGATGTAGTGGTAATGAGGTCAATCTTGAAGTGCAATATAAGAAAAAAGGTTATAAAGGAAATAAAGGTGTAATAAATAAGTTGTTTGTTTTCCAGGAAAGTCGCTAAGTTGGCTATATCTGCGGGTGAATGGTCGCGCGCGTTTGCTTTGGCGCGCGAGCATGCTGAGTGCAAGCGCGACGTGTATCTCCCGCACGCGCACCGCATGGCCCAAGAGAACAAGTTTGTAGAGGCGCAGAAAGGTTCGTCAAACGGCCGTTATGACAATCCTTTCTTACTTACCATCAGGCTGGGAGGAGCCAATATACTGTGCGTCTATAAAACAAAGATTAAAACATTTAATATCAATGTTAATGGATCAAAACGCGACATCATTTTTTAAGTAGTCTATTCGAATAACTTACTAAAAATGAAATGCCGGGCAGTAGCCTGGCATTTCGGTACGGTTGCACCAACCGTAGTCTGAATGTTTAAAATGGAACGCAAAAGTCATTGGAACGAGAAAATTATATTCTAAAATTTAGCGCAATGTCATCAATTATTGTAAAACGCGGTATTTAAGGTCGATAAACGAAAGTGTTTCTCGTAAATCTAAGATAATTGTTGCAGCGTACCACATGGCGGGGGACACGGAGGCTGCGGTGCACGTGTTCGGAATACTGGTGACTAATGCGGTGGCCGAGGAGAGGTTCTGCGACGCGGGCTACCTGCATCATCTGCTCGCTATACAATGTTTAGAGAGAGCCGATACACACGATACCAGGTCAGTTTTCTACATCCAAAACGAATGCCCGGTTCCAATATTTTACGATTTATAATCTGTTAAAAATTACTATCTGGTTTTTCTTTAACCGACTAAGGGCCTGTTTCACCACTAGCTGATAAAGTGCCAGATAGCCTATCCGTAACTTATCTGCCAGATAAATTACAAATTTTGGTTTCACAGGTCTCGGATAGCATTATCTGGCAGATAAAGTACCGGATAACTTATCAGCCGCTTCAAGTGGCTGATATAGATTTTAACTGACAGATAAAAAAGGTTTCAAGTGAAAAGACGAAAATAATTTTGTGTTTCGAACATTATTACGTGCTTTGCGTTGATTGCAGTCACAAGTACCTATCACATAAACTATAACAAGGATTTATTTGAATTTTTAGAAAACGAATTTGATGACTTTTTCGGTCGTATTACGCGACCCCGTAGGAATCGAATAATTAACACAAGACAAAATTATTTTGAAACGCTTGAAGATTAAGATTTTAGGAATCGCTTTTGGCTTACAAAATGGGCTGTTAACACAGTCTTTTAACAAATGCACTCTACTAAATTACAAAATGAAACAATAGCGAATTAAAATTTGTATATTAATCAAATATTTTTATTCATATAGATTACATGAGTTAACACTTATGAATTGTATCGATACAATTCAAATTAAGCTACCTCCATTTCGGAAGTAGTTTTTTTACAAATAAAAAGCTAAACTTATTACTAATTTTGCACCAAGATATACAGTTTAGTTGTCAGGTAAAAAAGTATATCATCAAATAAGTAAAAACATTGTTAATTACATAATTTTATACATTTTGGCACAACATGTGTCAGTGTGCCCTTAATCTGACATTTATTGAGAAAGCACAACAAAACTTTTCATAATAATATGAAAACTCTCTACTGTTTTATGTAGAGTATGAGGGCACTAGAATGACAAGTGTTAAGATTCAAGTAGAGGGTTACAAAACTTGTGGCTTATAGGAAATATGAAACACTCATTGTTTCATGTGTGTTCATGTTTTCCCTAATTGTTTTTTTAATAATTTAATTTTTAGGTGAAGGCTTTGTTGATCCAATTCATAGATAATGCTCTTATGTTCTAATTCTATCTCTAAACGCTTTCACTGAATTTGTTTTAGTTCCAGCTCCTCTGTAATAAGTTTATTTTGAATTTTGGCTTCCAGATCCAGTTTTTCTTCACATAACGTGCCAAACAGCCTTTTTTCCTTTGGTTTACCTACAACATAGAAAGTACTCATTTTTAGAACTGAAAATAACATAAATATTTAAAAATGTTAATTAAAAATCTACATGTTTTTAGACATTTTTTACTAAAAACTAAATGCTTATTACTTTAAAGGGCTGTCGGATTCCACTCTTTCCGTTAGCTTACAGGCTTATCAGATTCATCATAAAATATAAAAGTACTCCTTTATGTACTATTTTTTTAAGGATTTATCTACTTGATGTGAATATTAAATATAAATGTAATATTATAGTAATAACTCATCTCAGTATCCGACAGGACTCGAACCTGCATCCTCCCCCGCTGGGCTAATTCAACTATTATTTTTCTAGTATAACATTAGCTCCAAGGTGAAGTACCTACCTGAATATGAAACTAGTTGGTTGTTAGTCTTCAAATATGACATTAAACAATTAATATCAATGTGGAACTTACTTGGTAAAACGAAATCCGCCATCAAACTGTCTTTCGTTTCCCTCAACAGAAAGAGGAATCATAGATTTGACTTTATCCTGACACAGACGTAAACGGTGGAACTGTGCTGGTTCCTCCACCAGTTTTGTAATGCTCAGCTCGAACCATAGCACTCTGCTTTCTAGTTTCCCTAATTATTGCTTCATATTTCAGCTTAAGGTGTTTGTGGTCGCGAAACACTGAACCAGATGAACGCAATGCTTTTTCTTTTTCTTTCCAAGAGGCACTGTTTTTATTTTCAATTATACTTATTCGTATCTATTAATCATATCGGAAGGTTTGTTTCTTCTGCAGAGAAATTACTACTCCTTTCACGCTTCTGTTTTTCCATTTTGTATAATAAACCACGTTAAAAGAACAAGAAAATGTAAAACAAAAGCCTTTCGGAATCTACACTTCTTTAACACAACAACAAATCGCAAAACAAATGACGTTTACGTTTCGTTTCTATTAACACATTTGGAATGCAAACGTAATTATATGATTTTTTTTTATTTTCATTTTGTAATGACAAAATTATACTATAAAATATAAGACAAAGTTGACATTAATAATTTGGAATAAAAACCGTTTGAATTAACACTTTTTAAAATTTGTTTTTACATGATGATAATATACTTGTGAGTAACGGAACGCAAAAGAGTGACGTTTGGATTCGTCATCTTTTATCTGCCAGATATATTTGACTGTCAGATAAAATATCCGACAGTTAGATGGTGAAACAGAAAAAAGTTATCAGAAGCCTTTATCTGGCAGATAGCGCTATCTGTCTGATAACTATCTGAAGCTTTATCTGTAACCGGTGAAACAGGCCCTAAGAGTCGTTAAATAATACCGTATCATACAGCTGTCATCAGTCGTCCGTCAGTGGATTTTAGCTTACGCTGCGTATAATATATGACCATTCGTAACTAGAACGGATCGTTTATCAAATATTGGGACCGGGAATTAGCTATTATTCAGGTTATTCCCGCATGAAAAATCCACTAGATGGCGATACGTAGACGTGGGGCTGACTTTTGATTGATTGGTGATTTAAATGTCATGGTGACATGTACGTCAATGTCATGTAAACCATAACCAATCACGTAGCAGTTGGACCCCCCGCCTACGTATAGCCATCTAGTGGATTTTTCATTTGGAAATACCCTCATTGTTAAGACCGCAATAGCAATATTGGTTGGCCAGTAAAATGAGATACCTTTAAATAACTGTAAAAACGCGATTTTTCATAAATTTCCTATGAAGGTATTTTCGAGTAAGCTTACTTTAAAGTCGCTCTTTTATTTTTCAACCCACTGACTATCAAATAGTTACAGAGCATTTTAAAGGTCTGTTGAAAAAGAAATCCATTAGGCCGATGGAACATTAAGTCCTCTTTTATGGTATTGAAACAGTTAAAAGTGGTGAAATAATGGATAGTGAGAAATGAATAAATATAACATAAAAGACTTTTGGATAAGCTACGTTGTTAAGGAATAATATTATTGTTATTGATACGCGTATTTTTTTTATCTATACTAATATTATAAAGAGGAAAGGTTTGATTTTTTGTTTGTTTGTTTGTTTGTTTGTATGAATTGAATAGGCTCCGAAACTACTTGGCAGATTTGAAAAATTCTTTCACCGGTGGGAAGCTACACTATCTACGGGTGACATAGGCTATATTATATTTTCAAAAAAATTAGGGATCCTTACTAAAACTTCAATAATGTAATTAAAGGTGACCTGAAAAATTCCTTACATCGCGTGCGCTGCGAAAACTATTGATGATAGAACAAAGTCATGCACTACGACTTTGCAGAACTCATCATTATCTACAAAAAGTGTCGGGATAGCATATGACTAAATATTATAGTTATGTCACAATAAGCGGTTTTTTAATCTAAAAAATTTATTAATATGCCGCCTCTTTTAAAGGCTCTTTATTTGTACCTTGGTATTAATCCTTATCAAAATAAATTACTTTATATTCAAGAGAGCTTCAATACCTTTATAAAACTTTTTGAATTATTCAATTCGGACATTTAATTCGAAAGATATCATGAGTTTAATAATGCAAGTATTAGAAAAAAGTCGCTTGGTTGCCGCTCACCGCGCTCAGCTAGCCAGCATGCGATGTAGGCTCCAAGCGTCACTGGGGTAAGGGAGGAGTCAATGTAATAAAATAAATTGCAATATTTATATGTATAATACGTACATATTTTAGTACCTATTACACCCGTGCGAAGCCGGGGCGGGTCGCTATATTAGATATAGCTAGAAGTGGTCATGTATAAAAATAAAAATATATATCTATACTAATATTATAAAGAGGAAAGATTTGTATTTTTGTATGTTTGTAATGGATAGGCTCAAAAAGTACTGGGCCGATTTAAAAAAATCTTTCACCAATAGAATGCTACATTCTTCCAATTTGACATAGGCTACAAAATTAGGAATCCTTGGTAAAATTTGAAAAAAATCAACAGAAAAGCGGGAAAAATTCTCTAAGGCGAAACGAAGTTCGCCGGGACCGCTAGTTATTCATAAATATTTAAAATACCTGTTGCTTAAATTGATATAAAACCATGTAGGTTTAACAGATACCTTAGAATTATTTGTGAATAATGTCTCAACATCTTCATTGTAATCTCGTTATAATCTGTTTCAGGGAGCGCGAGTCTTTGCTCCGTCAGTACACGCATAATGAGAGACTAGCGCGCATTTACCACGCGTACGACGCCGTGCACCGATGCGTGAATGAGCCGTTCTCGCTGAGCCAACCAGACGCGCTTCTTAATGCTGCGCGCTATGTTCTCGCTTTACTTGATGACAACACACCGCCTGGAGTTTCCAAGTTGTATCCTTTTAAAACCCTTTAATAACTAGATCTGAATTGACTCCATAGCAGTCAGGTTTAGCTAGTGAACAAAAAAAGATAAATTCTAACGCCCGAAAATGGCTTCACGAAAACTAAGACACGGTGGGCGTGGCTTAAAAAGTGAGCTAGCGACGGCACACATACGGTTACCAGGGACGCAGGCGCGGACCCGTCGCAGCGCGTAATCCATCCTATTCTATGAAATGACGTAACTAACGAACCCTGTCAATTTGTCGACCTAAACGCATTAGCCCTCAGGGTAAGGATTAGAATAGAGAGTGCTAAAAAATGTGATTCAGAAATGACTACTTGTACTGTTTTCTCAAGCATGGAATAGTCATACGAAAAAAAGAGACAGATGACGTTCAGTACGTACACTCTTTCGCGGCCGTACACACTTTTAAAACGTCAGTGGATCTCTTGGATTTATTTTAATGCTACATAATTCAATGGTCAATATTTAGACGCAAGTTCATACCAATTCTGAAACCTATTAAATTTTGTCTATTAATAGTTTGACTGAACAATCTCGGTGCCGACGTTACGTTATTTACGTAAATTTCAGAGATTTAAGGAGTAACTACGCAGAACACTATCGCCTTGATTGTATAATAATTGCCATTATGGCTTGTGTTGTGCCGGGGTGCCGATCTCATACGGATCGAAAGAAAAATGAATGTGAATATGTAAGTTTTCACAGGTAAGGAAGTTTTATGATTTTTCTTAAGAAACGTTTAAATTCGAAAGATTTCATCAACTGTCATTCGTCTTAAACGTTTATACAAGGTATCATACCGATACACCCAGTAAATTCACATATTTCGATCATTTTCAAATAATCGTAAGAGGTTATAAAATTGTTGTCATAGTGATGCATTTTTCAATGTAGGTATTTACTTATCGATATTTTTGGTTTTAAGGATACCTGAATAGAAAAAACTTATTTGGAAAGGTGCAATCCCTGGCGTGCCTTTTTTTTTTAAAAAGCAGCAGAATATGTTCGAAACATTTTGAAAAAAAAAATGTTTCCATAATGGTAACACAAATGACGTAAGCATAAACAAGATGCCATCCCAACTCTATTCCCAGAAACAGACTGACTGACTGAGATTGACTGGCTTTACAATTTGAACCATGGTATATTTGTTATTCACTTGGATTACTTTACTGTACTGAATTTTTGTTACATACATATACATGTATTGCAAGGATTCTTTTTGTATGTTTTTGTATATTAAAATTGAGTAAATCTTATTTTTCAGAACCAAACTTCTGTACTTCAACCAGTGGGTAATTTAAACAAAAATGTGGAATCTAATGTCTCAAATATGTACGAATAGCCTAGAAGTGAAAACGATGATAAAGAATGTTAGTGTGCCAACATTAATAAATATTAAAAATAGTAGTTGTACCGTCACCTAGTTAAATAAAGTTGTTAGGTACCCCAAAGCACATGGTCACTATGGTCAATAGGGTGACAAAGACCATACTCAGCACCAATGTTTTTGCTGAATTATTTGACCACACATTGGAATATAAACTATTTGAAGACCACAGGTGTCTATTAATTAAAGCGATAGCACATTATTATTTAAAAGTACGAATACACCATATAACAAAGAACATTTCGACTAAATAAGGTCATTTTAGAATAAAACTATTTTATTTAAAGGCCTATAATAACTTTTAATTATTTGGCTTTTTAGTGGTTACTTTGTGGTGGGGGTTATTATGTTTATTTAATTTCCTATTTATAATGTAAATAATCTGTTTTGTAATAAATACATATGCGATATAGACTTGTTTCTTTTAAATTTTGACTTTGGTTTTAATTTTATTATGCTGGACATAGGCGCCAGCCCAGCACACAGATTTTAAAAGATGAGGGACACTCGAGTCATTCGCACTGCATCTATCAGCTGCCCGTTTACTACAAGTTAACGTTGTTTTAGGGTCGATTAACACCTAGACGCAACTAGGTGCACACTTTTTAGGATAGCGATACAATATGAACTATGTCAATATGTCAAAAACTGTCAAAAACTATGTCAAACTATGTTTTGGTTCCGCTCCGGATGTCCCCGTTACGAATTTCTTTCAACTTCATACAATACATTAAATAAAGAATCAGACTCAAGTAGGCACTATTTGATAAACTATGCCACGTGATAAATGCTTAGAATATTAACCTCATCTACGTTGTTTTGAACTTTCTCATAGGCCTTCATTAATGAGATGAGAAAGCTCAAGATCACTGAACGAACGAACTAAGGAACTGGCTGTGCCGGCATATGAGAAATAAATGCTTTTAGAATTTTTTCATGATAAATATTGCAAATTTAACGTGAAAGCAAGGGTTTTTTTTTCTTAATTATTTAATTCTAGGCGAAAAATAACACCATAGACAAATTATGGACAAAATTTGTATGCTTGTACATCACTAAAAATGTCTATGGCTGTTTTAAATTTCACCAAAAAGTGTACAACCTTTGGTTAACGACGAATAGTGAACATATACGTGTCTTTTTCTAACTTACTGCTCGTCTCGTTAGGTTAAAGAGTTCAGACATATAAAAACTAGTTGCGATTTCCACATTCCCTCTATTCTAATCCTTACTCTGAGCATTAGCCTTAAAGTATTTTTTCAATGGGGATACTTTACCACTTTATTGCGTATCTGTTGCTTGTGACGGGAATTCTTCCATGTTGATTTAGTTTGTAACCATTAAATACTACATAAATCTTGTGTTCGCAATTGTTATTTAAATATGTTTGTAGTCTTCCTAAATATGGCTAAATTTTTTAACATTTTTATCAAGCCTTGACTATAAGTACAGTTGTTTATATCTTTGTTTAGCGAAGCAAGCAAAGGCATTAAATGCACATACTTTAGCTCGTCAGATGTTAGACAGGATTTTAGCTCTTCAAATACCCCAAAAATTTCAGGTGAGCATCATCCACATTTCATGAATTAATTTCCAAACTATTTCAATTTTTTTTTAAGTTTCTTATTCCTGAATAAAAAAGGTGAATTGTTATTTTTCAATTAACTTGCAAAAAATCAATATGGCTGATTAAACATAAAGTCTGCTTTTACCTTAGAATAAGGAAAGTATAGAAACCGCATCATGACAGCAACAATCCATTCCAAAATATATTTTTTTCAACATCGTTTTGACGTTTAACAATTTAAAAATGAGTATTAATATCTATTTATTCTTTGGTAATGTAGCAAATATCGATTTTAATATCGATAAAATGTAACACATGGATAGTGAAGAAATAGGGATCTTTTTCTTTTGTTGATATAAAAATAATGAATACAGAAATAAATATCAGTTTGACCTGAGTCCAAAGTAAACAATTTAATCACTTGTATTATGGAAACGAAAACCAACGGTGGAACTAGCCCTGCTTTCCTTTGCCACCAGAGTAGTACTAACATGCTAGGGTGGACTCCAACTCCGGAGTCCAGCCCATAGATTTTCTATCTGCAGATGCGGACTTCAAAACAAGCTTTGAGTGGTTTTTGTTTCAGTCACACTAGGTGGCGCTGCATGGCTAGATGTGAATAAGACAGCTACATCCCATTTGCGGTTTTTAGCGTTACATCTAGGAATATAATATATCTATGGCTTTTACGCCATAAAAACCATAAACTGAGGGTGTAAAATGAGGGTGTTCACGTTCGAAAAATCCACCAGATGGCGATTCGTAGGCGTAGGGTCCAACTGCTACGTGATTGGTTATGGTTTACATGACATTGACAGACATGTCAGTATGACATTAAATCACCAATAGATTAACAGTTGGATTTTTTTTATGTGAGAACACACTCATTATGTGTGCACGGTTTCAAAATCCCAATTGGCTACTTGACAGTATTAACAATAAAATACGAAAAGTGTTGGACATGATAGCTTATTACTACTTATTTTACATTTTTATTTTGTAATTAAAAGCTTTGTTAGTATTTTATACTTGCAAACAAAATTTTACTTTTTTATCTGTGGAAAAAAAGAACCGAAACGGAAACCACCATTTGTTTGCCCATTTGTGTGACATCACTAAACACTTCTAATTTTATTTATTTTAATTTGTCGAAAGGATGATGATTTAACTGATTTAATTGAATTATTGTGTGTCAAATCATATTAAGGATTTATTTAAGCATTTTCCATTTATTTAAAAATTTGATATTTTAATAAAATTAAGTTGTTTTGACCCGTATCTGTTTGGTGTATATGTCACCGTAAGATTGTAAAAATCGTTAGATTACAATCTATCTCGCGAGATTTTAAACTGTCGACAGATTGTGAACCGTAACATTATGATTGCAATTTAACGCGTTATTTTTCGCTATATTGTAATCTATCGATGGGAATCGGTCAAATTGTGAACTGACGTAGAACGAAATGCATCTCGCGCGCTGATTGGTTGAGAGTTATGTGCCCCCCGCCGCCCCGTCATTCGCCATATTTGTTTGTAATTTCGTTTGTTGTTTTTAAACTATTAATTTATGGTATGTTTAAAGAACTAAATATTTGTTTATAAGAGTTTCTTAAAATTTTCCAAATTTTAATTTGTGTTAAAAGACAAAATAATTGTTTCATTTTGTTGTAATTTTCAAATAAAATTTTGAGTGTTTGAAAAATAAATATTTCGGTACAATTATTTCTCAAAGTATGTCAGGATTATTGATTACCTAGTAAATAAATACTTGAAGATTTTTGGAAGTGCATTTAATTTATTTAAACGACATCTCTATTTTTTTAAATAAAAGAAATGATTTGATTATAATTTCATTCCTAACTTTACGGGGACATAGAAAGGCTGGTCGTGATTGGTCGCTCATACAATGAACCGACCAATCAGGAAGAGCTTTCGGACAGTTGACAGTTTGACGCCGGACAGAATGCAATTTAACGGTTTCACTTCGATAGATTACAATACAGCGAAAAATAATCCGTTAAATTGCAATCCCAAGTTACGGTTCACGATCTGTCGACAGTTTAGAATCTCGCGAGATAGATTGTAATCTAACGGTTTTTACAATCTTACGGTGACATATACAACGTTGACGTCACAACTCTAGCAGTCACGTGACTTGTCGTTTTCGTGGTATGTATTTTGAAATGTGTTACACAAAATATTATTTTTCTCTGGTAATTTAGTTTTTTTGCGAAAATCGAATTGCTTGGGATATAAAATGAACGCGCGCATATTTTACAATAGTTTTCAAAAAACTGTCGAGTAGCCAATTGTTTACGCGGCATCCAATCGGGGGTTACACATATAAGATTCCTGTAAAACTGTGCTCGTAGGAAAGTGTGGAGTTGATGATTCTGAAGACGCGAGCAAGTTGCGGAGGCGAGGGGCGCGACGACGAAGTGGCGCCGCTGTGCTGGCGTTGCCGGCGCCACACGCCGCCTCTCTGCGCTACCCGCTGTCCTCACTGCCGGCACGCGCTGGCACACTCGCTTGCTACACACGGTATGACATTGCATTTTATCGTCTACTTTGTTATTTTAATTTTTATGTTAAATGGGAACCATATGTCTATAATAAACTACCCGAATCAATAGCCAATATATCTCAAGATCATTTATTTATTAAACATCTTAAAAACTTTTAATTAAAAAATATTATTTAACAGTTATAATTATCAAGTGTGTATCTGCAAAATCACTAATACAAAGATTATTTTTTATTTATAATCAGAATGCCCAAACATTTTATTTTTCACAAATTGTTAACTAACGTTAAAAAATCCTCCCCTCCCTTATCTTTGCCGTGCCCACCAGGGTCTTTAACTTGTAGTGTTAATTTTAAAGACACTACATGTACATCATTACTTACTTAAGGAGTGCTATAAGTAATATCAATTTTGAATATGAATATACTTTTAAAATTCACGTGTTAAGGGGTCTAACATTTTCTAAGGATTGCGCAAAGTTTTCCTGCAGTATGTGCTCGTATTAATCCTCAATGTATGTATGTATGTGACATATTCGAAATAATTTACACTAAAATTTTACAAACGCGAAAGATTGGAAGACTATTTGGATGTCGGAAATTTAGATGGATGGATGTATGTTGTTACTCATTCTCACCAAAACTACTAAAATATTAGATAATCTAGTAACATTTAGGATAATTTTATTCCGTAATAACACGGAAGAAGTTGCGGGCAACAGCTAGTTTTACGATGTTATGTTGACAGTTGATATAGTAAAGTTGTATTACAATACTAGATGAAAACCCGGCTTCGCTCGGGTGAAATCCGGTGAAAAACCGGCAAAGTGCGAGTCGGATTCGCGGATGAAGAGAAGAAGATCTATTCAACATTAAACACAATTATTTATTATGGAAGTAAAAATATAACTAAATATTTTGTGAATATTTTAAGCGTCTAACAACAGTTTTTATTAATATCAAGCTATAAAATTACGATTGTTGTAGGGGAGCCCCCCTTAAATAATAATTATATTTTTATTTTAGTATTTGTTGTTATAGTGGCAACAGAAATACCTACAAAATCTGAAAATTTAAACTATCTAGCTACCACGATTCTTGTGATGCCGCCTGGTGATAGACAGACGCACGTACGGACGGACGAACCGACAGCGAAATCTTAGTAATAGGGTCCCGTTTTTACCTTTTGGATACGGTACCCTGAAAACATACATTCAATATTGAATTGTACAAACATTTTATAAAGATTTAGCGGTTAACAAAATGATATAGGTCATCAAACAAAGTAAATCACTTCGCGAAACTAAATGACATTTGAACTAAAACTTCTATGTTTATTTTTTTCGTTGTTATTGCAATCGGCCAATCTCAGGTTTAACGAAAAATCACATAAAGTGTTTATCATAAAAAAGTGTCAAATACAATATTTTCGCGAAACGTCAATTTCGGCTTGGCGTACATACATAAGATGGCGGCTGCGGTTTGCTTGTCAGTGCTATTAGAATTTAACGAAATACTCCCTAATCCGAATTTTACGGATCTATGTTGTCGACTCGAAATCAATATTTTTTTTATGCTTTGTTATTCATCCAAGGTTTCGATCGAGTCTACCGTAACTCTTGACGAAATTATTAATATAGATAAAAGTAATGTGTGTGATACGGTTTTTTTTCAGAAGTGCTACCGTTAGTGCAATTTGAACCGGAAGATGGTATATCTTTTGAAGAAGCGTTGGAATTGATAGAACGAACACCTCTTCCGGAGACCAATGACAGAGAAAACGCTGGTGATGCCGAAGTTCTTCGGATAGACCATGACGTGGATTCGACAGATCCGTTTTTGGACAAAGTAGATGAGGTGTGTATGACTTCACGACAGTCAATTTATTTTTCCTATATTTCTGGTATACATCAACTCTTAAAATCACAAAATTAGTAGGAATTTACCTTGTTTAGAAGGTTTAATAAGATTTGTATTGGTAAGTGATGAAATAAATACAATTGCATTAGGTACTGTAAATATTATACTAAGTTAATTTTCTTTTTTTTGTGATTACGTAAAAAATATGTGACCAAAATTAAATCATCTAGCTAGTACAAGTTTCTCAATACTCAGAGTTCCATTTGTGATGTCTTCTTGCTCAATATGTTTAGACCCCTGATAGCAGTAAAACTAAAAGCGACCTTTGTCAAATTAAAACAATAATTAAATTAAAATAAAATAAATGTTATAAGGACGGCTCCCATATTACAAACATGATATTTAGCCTTTTATGCTCGATATTAAATAACTGCAACAAGTAATGTTGAATAGATAGGTAATGGTACGGAATAATTCGTGCGCGAGTCCCACTCGCACTTGGCCGGTTTTTAATATGAATGTTGTCGAGTGGTTACCTTGACGCAGGAGGATGAGAGCGGAGTAGTGGTTTGCAGCCGGCATGCGTTGCTACAGCTGAGCCCGGCGAGTGTCGTGATCGTGCGACGCGCGCTGTTGCCGCCCCTGCTCTACCGGAACATGTTGCCGGAGCTGCCAGCCTGTGCTTGCCCCCACTGTCTCAATGTAAGCCCACAACAGCACCACTTAGATCTCTCTATTCCTTAGTATTTTTAAAGTAATAGTTAATTTTAATATGGTTGATCCCTTTTGATCCATATGACTTAAGAGTACGCTTTCTAAAAGGTTGGGATTTTTTTTTAATGTTTGTTTATGACGCATATTTTGGTGGCTCACGTACAATACACATTCAGGAAATTTAATGGATTCGGCATAGTTATTCATACAAATTTCCCTTATTCGAATAATGTTGGCGTAATAATGAATTCACAACTTCAACCACATACAGAATGTAGATAGAATAAAGTACCTAAATAAAAACAGCTACTGTTTCGTTCTGTTTTTTAAAGCCATACATTTTTGATGGCCCACATTAGTTACTTCTCTACTGTCATATTATATTTGCGAAACATTTAAATTATTTTGATGTAACTTTCAGCTTTTCTACATGGAAGATTACGAAATCCAATTAGTAACCAAAGGGTATTGCCCCTTTTGTCGACATCCCAATGATGCAGCAACTGAGGAAGACACTGTGGATGACTCCATGCTCAATGGATCAATGGCGTCTACTCCTGGAAGTCCTAACAATGGTCACGGATCTTGGCAATAAATAACTTTAGATGCTTGAGACTGCACCTTCAATGTTTTCAAACTTACTGTGTCAGTTTCAGAATGGTACGTATTAAAAATTATTCAAGATATTATTGTTTGTGGAGACTTAGGATAATTTATTAATTTAATCCTAGAGAAAAGCTATGGGTATTGGTAAACAACAATTATTAAATCTGAAATAAGACATTACCATTACGGTACAAAATTTATCTAATTATTACTTTGTTTGTATATAATTTTAAGTACACACTATAATAAACTATAGTAAATAGAAATAAATTTAAATTTAAGTTTACCATTGTTGTTTAATATTTCTTCTGTTAATATCAAATGTGACACACACATTGATACTTTCTGTACAGTAATATAATACATAACAATTTTTGATGGAGGCGCAATGTCAACAGTGTACTAGTAGTGTAGGCAACGATGATTATAGTTTGAAATGTATTTTGTAAAATTGTAATATTTTTCACACTCACTTTGTTTACCATCGTGGGTTCGATTCATACTGTAAACAAAAATATTTATATAATGGACTTTTTATAAGGTCTGTGTAGCTATTAATGTGTGTATTTAAGTTTTAATTATGGTACCACTGATGATTCTGGTTCCCGTGACTTATCCGTCTAGTTTGTCCGTCCACATGATGCCTTTTCAATCAGTAGTTAATAAAAAAATATTTCCCAATATGAATTAATCTCTGGTACCTGGTACTGTTATTGTAAAGTTGTACCGCACGTATTGTGTTGAGTATTTTAATAGTATTTTAACTTTAGGTGCTGTCTCTCATTCAATGTAATATATTTTTATATGGGGACATAGTATTTCATGTAGCTTCGTTATAAGGAATTGATCTCCGAAATATTGTACGTATTTAATAGCTATAGTCTTTTTATCGTAGCATGGTGCGGGTGACTTCTGTCACAACCAAATGACTAGGGATGTGGCGTGATCATAAAATTATTTTTTTATCGTGAACTTTAATTTTGTTTCTTTTTAAAGCTGTTATGATAACTAAGTTTCAAGAAAAAAAAACGTTTTTAAGACGTAAGTCTTAATTTAAACGAAATTGGTGCGTGATTAAATTACGCAAAATTGCGTTTGACGTTTAAAAACTTGAAGCATTTCTTATTAGTACGACATACATTTGCAGTCATATAGAAACGTAAGTACATACAACATGATTGTGTCGCGAAGTAATGAACTAATTATGAAGTGTTTACAAAAGAAACTGAATTATAAAATCGTTAAAAAATGTACGCAAATGTATTGTTTAAAAAAACATTAAAAATTTAAAACTACATTTAAAATCAAATTAAACTTTACAGTAAATTATTATGGAAAGTTTTCGTATAACTGTTTTATGAACAGAATTAAAAAAAAACGAAACGTTAGCTTGCTTGCTTTTAAGCTTACATAGGTACTTTGTCCTATACAATAAAACCTATATGACACTTATCATAAAAAATATCGACTCTATCGTAGCAATACACACACGTCCTACGTCTCATCAATAAATTAATTTTCGGCGTTACGTTATACGCATAACACTTGGCTTAATTTTTGCTTTATTTTGATTATTATTTGTAGAGTAAAAAATTATGCTTGCTTTTAATTTAATTGACTACCTAAATTGTAAATAATTTTATAAATTCAAACGTGGTACACCCAGTATTATTATTAATGCTAAGTATTAATTTTAAATAGCAGCAACTTAAAAGAGTGAAACGAAACTGGCCATAACTGTCATACGCACTATGCTAGAGTAAAAATAGTAGATATAATAATAAGAATTATTTTGTAAATTTTGTGATAAAACCACCGTCCTCATGAATGTAAAATAAAGTATGAATACTTGTGTACAATTAATTCCATTCCAATAACGTTCATTTATGCTCGGTTCCAATATTTTACGATTCGTAATATGTCAAAAATTACTATCCGTTTTTTTTCAACCGACTACGCGTCGTTAATACCGAACATTTATTACTTCTCATATCAGCTGTCATCGGTCGTCCGTCGGACGTTTTTAGCTTACGCCTCGTACCTATAATGAATTACTATAAGAAGTTTCTTATAGTCATTCATTATACGAGAACGAGAACGAAACGAAACGAGAAAGCGATATTCTAATATTTGAAAAATCAAATATTACAATATCGCTTTTGTATGCCTCAAATACAGGAAAGTAGTGCAAATATTTTTTTTACTTTTCAAGTTATTTGGAATAATAAAAATATGAACCAACGTTGCACAGTGTGAGAGTTGCAGTCATCGTAATCATCGTCGTTTTATGGTCAATTTCGAATTTTCGCAAAGAAACTTCTTTTTCGGTATTTTAAATGGTTTTGATGGTAAAATTAATTTGTCTATTTCTTTCATCAATTAACTTTCTATATGAAAACAATATGGCTTCAGACCTCGGTCAAACACACTGTCTGCCACGATTGATTTAGTAACACGAATTCAGTTTAATATTGATAAGAAGAAAGTGGCTCTTGGTGTATTCATAGACCTCAAAAGGGCGTTTGATACGGTGAGTCATGAAATATTGTTACAAAACCTAACAAAAATCGCTTTGACAGGTTCTGCTTTTGCTATCTTTAAGTCATACTTAGGCTTCAGACCTCGGTCAAACACACTGTCTGCCACGATTGATTTAGTAACACGAATTCAGTTTAATATTGATAAAAAGAAAGTGGCTCTTGGTGTATTCATAGACCTCAAAAGGGCGTTTGATACGGTGAGTCATGAAATATTGTTACAAAACCTAACAAAAATCGGTTTGACAGGTTCTGCTTTTGCTATCTTTAAGTCATACTTAGGCTTCAGACCTCGGTCAAACACACTGTCTGCCACGATTGATTTAGTAACACGAATTCGGTTTAATATTGATAAAAAGAAAGTGGCTCTTGGTGTATTCATAGACCTGAAAAGGGCGTTTGATACGGTGAGTCATGAAATATTGTTACAAAACCTAACAAAAATCGGTTTGACAGGTTCTGCTTTTGCTATCTTTAAGTCATACTTAGGCTTCAGACCTCGGTCAAACACACTGTCTGCCACGATTGATTTAGTAACACGAATTCGGTTTAATATTGATAAAAAGAAAGTGGCTCTTGGTGTATTCATAGACCTCAAAAGGGCGTTTGATACGGTGAGTCATGAAATATTGTTACAAAACCTAACAAAAATCGCTTTGACAGGTTCTGCTTTTGTAATCTTTAAGTCATACTTAGAAAATCGTCAACGGGTAGTTAAAATTATTAGATTTTCGTAGTTCATCCAGAATTCTGACTTGTTCTGCAAGGCTCTATCTCGGGGCCGCTTCTATTTCTTGTGTATACAACCTGTAACGGAAAGGGGGTAACAATGTAAAGTAGGTGGATACTATACCTTGTATAGATTCTATATACGAAATCCCGAGTTAAAATAAACACTTTATTGTTTTTATGAAATAAAAAATGATTAACTATAATGACTGACTAAAACGTAAACAAACGCATCACAACACTATTGAGGTCAGCGACCCCAAATCACGTTATCACTTCACGACAATCACTGCGATCCTGAACTTCTCCACCTCCTTCCTCGACATGCGCGCCTAGTACTTTCTTAGAAGATACGCGAACATTATGCAACATTTGTGGTGTCACTGTACAGTCACGTTCATAAAGATATGAGGTGTGAAGGTAGTCAAAAATATATGAGGAACAAAGGTGCAATAATATATTATCATTCAAAGTCACCTAAATATTGTACACATCCAACAAGTCATAAATATCTTCTCATCATAAGTCTCCAATAACATGTACACGATTACAATCATCATTAATATGTACGCATCAAAACTGTTCATTGGTATCTAAGCGGTCAGAGTGATCATAAATATCTACACATTTGGCAGATTTTTAAACTTCGAGTGCGTAAAGTGACGGCGTTCCAAGCAGCAAGGCTTCAATTGTTTCACCAATTTTGTTTTCTTCGTTTGCTGTGCCCGCAACTTAGACATCTCTTTGTAAGCTTTTATATGTATCTACCACATTATAGGTATGTATGTTTACAATTCTTAAAACGAAGAATTGACCCAGTTCAGGTTGACCAATTGTGCTGAAATTTGGTATACCTACTTAGGTAACTGCGATAACAATACATTAACATAGTAACATGGAGCTGGCCTGGTAATGGAGTTAGAAGATACCCATAGGAACACCTGGAGGGGTACTCTCAAAAACGAAACGAACAAACGAAAGGTTTCGTTTTTGAAGATTACTCAAAAGTTTAAGAATGAAGACTTGGTTTTTGATTTGCATAAATAATATTGTGTTTTTTTGAAAACACTTAATTTGCATTCGAAGTGATTTTTTAATGATTATGAGGATTAAAAATTGGTTCGTCAATCCGTTGTCGGATCCGACATATTTCGTTTATGGGGGTAGACCCCCTGTTCCTGTGGACCAATTGAGCTGAAATTTGGTACACCTTCGTAAGGTTTTAAAAACATTGAGTTTTATGTATATCTTGGTTTTTGTTTGCTTTGTATGTTCATAATAAAAGCTTGTTTATAAAATATTTTCACCTACCAATCAATCTTTTTCTCAATTAATATTTTCTATTGTAAAAGTGTAACAGGTCCGTGTTAATAGATATTTTGGAAAAAGATAAAGTTCAGGGGGTCTCGAAGAAAGCAATTGAGGCCAAAACCTGGTGTTTTAAGATTTTTTGTCTGTATGTGTGTTTGTGTCGACATCACTCAAGAACAACTGCACCAAATTTAATGCAGTTTTCCAAGATTTACTTTCGCAGATCTAACTTAAAAACGAGGCTACACCTTATCAGAGTTTTAATCCAGGAACTCCTAACGAGTGTGTTTAAATTAATCCCACGGCTATAAAATTTGATCAGTTTACGGTCAAATAAGTAGTCAAATTTTTACATAATATGTTATTATTACGCATTATCTAAAAATTCAATAAGTAGGGCATAGTGATTTATAGCTCGAACTAGAACAGCCCGACTGGTTAAATACCTTCACCTTACAGAAGACCGCAGCCAAATAACAATCACTTCGGTGTTGTTGTGTTCCTGCGTCTGAGTAAGGCTCCTGGGGGGTGCTACATTAGTAGCAGGGGTCAAGCCTTCAAGGCGAGGGCGACAAGTCCAGTAACAGATTTATTATGCTGTACTTGTCGCCTTTAATCTAGGACCTTATTACCACTTAACATCAGGTGGGATGAGGACAATCTTGAAGTGTAATATAAAAAAAAACAACTATTTGCCTACTATAGCCACTACGACATAACTAAGTAACTAATACTAATACCTACTAAATTAACTTATCTTAATTTATTAAAAACATCTAAGATTATTAAGGTTCCGTAGCCGAATGGCAAAATCCGTTATGGATTCGTCATGTCTATCTGTCCATTCGTGTGTTGCAGCCACTTTTTTTCCGAAACTATAAAACCTGTAAAATATCCCCATTTTTAATGTCATAAATGGTTAGGCGCAATAATTTCCAATAAGAATACTTAAGACTTAATGAATACATTGGCATAGTTGACTATGGTTTTCTACACATTGATGTGATTAGTAAATTCCTAGATTAAATACCACATAGTAAAAAAACTGGAGGCCAGCTCCCAAAAACTTAATTTAAATGTCAGATCCGTATGCGAATAACAGTTTTCAATTCTCATAATTGTACCCAATTCTTTATTATAAATGCAAATTAAAAACCATACTTTAATTTTTAACCTTTTTAATAATATAATAATATCTAAATAGTAAAGTTTAAGCATTTTTTTTATCATTTAAATTGTAAATTGTAGTCGGTTCAGTTCCCGCGTGAATTTACAAAAACTTTAAATTCAGTTTCCTACCTTTACAAAATTCCACTTGCATGCACGTAATTTTATGGCATATCCATAATATATTTGTAGGCTGTGACGAAATTGGACATCCAAGTTTTCGTTTATCGATGTGTCTTAGAACGTCTACCCCATCTACTAAGGCTTGGTTTGAGAAGTGTGCAAAATTTTTAGGTAGGACTTTTACTTCCACAATAAGCAGACTAACAATTGGTCACTGTAGAATTCCTTGTCATATGTACCGTCTTAATTTAGAAGAAAGTGCCAGTTGCCCTCATTGTCACTCAGATGTATGTGATATTGATCATATAATTTTTAAATGCCCCAAATTTTCCATACAACGATTATTATTAGTAGCTCAGTTTATGTCTGTTATAAAAACGAATGTTCCAAATTCCACTCAACAATTATTTATCCATATTGATTTATATTTCTTTCTGTATAAATTTATTGTAAATACTTTAGGTAAAATTTAAGTTAAGTTTGTATCTGTGTCTTTTACTACATTACTTTATATTTATTGTTAAAACTACTAGTTCAATGATAATTTTTTTGTACTCAGTTTAGCTGATGGCTTTATGGCCAAAGCTCAAATAAATTAAAAAAAAAAATCTTAGAACGTCACTGTCAATAATAAAAATGAAATCAATCGTATTACGTAAACATTAAAGTTTACTTTTCTTTACTAACAACATATTTATGATCACTTTGAATGCTTAGATACCAATGAATACTTAGGACGCGAATATATTATTGCTCATCTTAACACATAACATATTTATGGAATCGTGTAGTTTAGATAATATTGACCACTCTGTACGTTTACAACAATAAGACGACCTGACAACGTACATAAAAATGAACTTCTGTCCTTCAGATAATTTTGACCACTCTGGACACTTAGATCTTTATGAAGCTGACTGTACAGAACGCGGCCTTGATGCTTTCTATCATCTCTTCCCTTGACGAGCATGCTACAGCGTACACCTTCCTTTTAAATTAGTCCCACAAGAAGAAGTCCAACGGAGTGAGGTCTGGTGACCGAGCTGGCCATGTGATACGACCTCCTCGCCCAATCCACAGATGGAAACGAGCGTTTTGATGGTTTCGTAAATCTCTTTCTCTAGCTCTCGGTCGGCCATCACGCTGCCGTCGGTTGCTCCGACACAGAGAATCATCTCGAATATTCTTGATTGCTCAAAGACATCACAAAATATCACTAGGCTATCCGTAGTAAGTAGGTAATCCAGAAAGGCAAAAACACAAGATGTTGTCACGGCGACGACAACTCAATGACTTAACTGAATTGTCAAAATGAGAAACGCTAAACCAACAAATTTTAGATGTGATTCAGTAAACACTAAAAGATGAACCACCATTGTGATATTTAAATTAATAGCATAATAGGTAGGTACATCCAAGTCTTTCGACGATTCCAACAATACTGTGATAGTGTTGTGCAAGCGTGACTTAGTCAAAATTTTGACTTGTATTTGACTGATATTTAAAAAAAAAATATTGAATCAATAAATGCGTGTACACAGCTACAAATGGTCCCATACAGTTTGTAACCGTTAACTGCTTTGGTATTTTTGATATTGTTATACCCTTTCCGTTACACGTTGTATAAACAGTATCAGCACAATGGGATTGACAGCTGATGTGATTTTTTATGCTGATGATACTTGCTTTTTTTATATTGGTCGTTTAATGGAATCTATGACGACGAAAGCGAACGAACGAACAAGACTACATGATTTAAATGGTAAAAATATAAAAATAGATGACCAAAATCAAGTTACCATCAATGGAATAAAAATTAACCGAGTACAAAAGGAGAAATATTTGGGACTAATTTTGATAATAAACTCACCTGTTCCCTTAATGTACGTTATACAATAAATACGACTCTCTTGTTAGGCAGCATATTGAATAACTTGTTGAACAAATTTATACATAATACAAATCTACAAGAATAAACTTATAAAACGTTTGTTTCATCTAAACTATCGCTTAACAGACGAGCTTTAAAAAAAACATAGTAAAAAATATGTCACAAACGTTCATATATCAAAGTTGTATAGGTACTGGTAAGAAAAATACTCCATAAGAATCTGCATATCAGAATATCATTTACAAAACAAGAGAACATACATTAAATGAAACTTAGACGGAGTAAGCATATGAACACAATTACGTCTCGGACGAATAATGAAAAAAAAAAATCAATTTTATATCGAGGTGCTAAACTATATACCTAATTAATAACCTACTATAAAATAAAAGAGAATCTCAATCAATTCACACTTTTAAAAGACTAAATATCTAAGTAAGTAAATTTATAGTATAAGCATGTTTCTGCTATGTAGGTAAATAGTAAATAAATAAAATATTTAGAACTACAAAACCGTCTATTAATTTAGTAATATTAATGTAAAATATGCGTTAACATTGATACTCTTGATCATAAAAAGTATCAACAAAAATTAAAGCAATCAATATTCAAAATCTCAAGACTTATTCTAAAATAACACCAATTTCCTACTTAAAACAAAATAATTTATTGTTTCCTGGGACTTCCTTTATTTAATCAGTCGTTAGATGCGAACGAGCCACATCTAGAAATACTTATCTATGTAACCATCAAGACGTCGCACTGTAGGCTGATTTTCGACTTTCATAGACTTAGGGATCACTTTTGGGACTCTTAACTTTTTTTGCCTGGAATCGCTTCTAGATACATAGTTGTAGTAATATTATGGCTTAATAATGTGAGTGTTTATGTTTACGTGCATTTTTTTTCATTTGTTTGTAAAATTTGTATGGAAATATACCTTTAAACATTTTTATCTCGGCTTTCGTTCGACTGCCGCTAATATCCTCTGGCATGATTATTCATCATATTTTTCTTAAATTTTTGACATATTGCACAGTGGGCGCACTCGCTAGATTTCAGGCGAAAAAAAATAAAAACTTTTTTTAAAAATATTATATTTAAGCGTTTAAAACTATGTCCTAGTAGTAAATAACATAATAATACTTATAAAACAATGCGCGAAAAAAAATCACAGTAAAAAACTTAATGTCCACTTTTGGAGCTTTATCTTACTAAAAAGACTAATTCCTTAAAATTATATATACATACACAAGTAATAATAACTTTGCTTATATAATAAAAAAATATACGAACATCTATCAAAAGTATACAGCTACTGAAATAAATCAGAACACTTTTTTGTGTGTGTAATTAAGACTATTTACATCATATTTATACACTCCTAACTCCAGTATAACTCCAGTGGGCACACTAGCTAGATTTTAGGTAAAAAAATAACACATTTAACAGTTCAAAACATTGTACCCATTAGTAAATAACATTCTACATTAGACTTCTATATCCTACATTAGACTTCTATATCCGAGTCATCTGATTCTGTGTCGCTATAATTATTACAACTAACATCACAGAATTCAACATCAGTATTTGCTGGCTCGGGTATAAAGAGGTCTAGTGTATCTTTATGAAATTGTTTATGCCTGAAATTGTACATTTTTGGCCTCGTTGATGAAATATAGGGATCAGAACTAACGATCATCATCTTAATAATATCTTCGTTTGAGTTTTTTCGAGTATTCTTTCTTGAATGATGTTCCCTATATCTGCGAAAGTCCTTGTTACGGGCTTCAGATGCCTCTTCAGACAAAATTCCTATTGGAACAATCGAATTTTGAATGATGTCGGCTCCATGGTCAATAACTTATGCACAGTTGCTGACATATAGTACCAATTGTATAACTCTACGTATCTCTCTGCGGTAGCCCGTGTATATGACCTGAATTTGTCCACATCAATAGTTTCACTAGACGTGACAGCCTGTAGAATGACAGCAAACCTGTGTACAAGTTCTTGATCCAGACCAGTTATTGCTGCTGTCTTTTCAGGGAACTCAAAAAACCTTCTTGCCGTATTACCGTCATTGGTCGTCCCTGATCCCTGTTTCACTATGTCTATCAGAAGACCTAGCTCTTTCTGAAATCCGTCTTGAATGGACTTCTTTCTCTGCAACATGATATTCTTGTTTTCTTCTCCCCTCACAGCCCAAACTTTTAAATCTTGCCTATACGCAATGTGCAAAAGGCACTCCATTGCGTTGATCTGTGCATGTAATGTGGACAATCCAAACTTGTACATCTCCGTTGCAACTTCTTTCTGCAAAACTGTGTCCAAGTTGTTCATTTGTGATGGTGTTGCTAGGCACAGGTAACATGAAGCACTTGAACGTGCTTCTGACAAATAAGTACACACTTTTCCATCAATCATAGTCATAACTAAATTATGTGACAATTGGACACCATCACAAAGAGAAGGACTTAATGATTCTATCTCTGCTTCCATTTTTCTCAATTCTTCTTGCACCACTAATTCACTTTCTTTAATAAATTAAAATTGAACGGGTCGACAGTACATGGGCGAACACGGTTTTGGATTTTCCCATATTACTTTTGAATCTGAACCAGCAGTTAGTTTCAGCGGGACCAAACTAGTCATAAAAATGGCTTCGTCACTTTCCCCTTCAAGTTTTTTCTTGTATCGGCTTTGACTTGACGCCCCATCAAATCCCCACTTAGACAATAAATTTAAAGTCTGGTCAGTCGATTGGTATTGCACAGTTTTTAGTATTCACTTTACCGTAACATCTAAAAGAGCTTGGAGAGACACTTTAGCTATGATATCAGTCACTGTAAAAAAATCTTGTAAAGGATAGCACTCGGTTTTCGCTTGCTGAATTTTATAATAGGAGGGATATAGATTTGGAACACCTTCTCGAATAGCAGATTCCCGTAATGTTATATACTGCCACTTAGATAATTTGTGTGACAGTAACAAACCCAAACCTTTATCAGGGGTGAATTTGGTGGCCCTAGTCTTCTACGACTAGATTTTTTCTAAAATATTATTGGCATCTGCACGATTTTTCATTATGTACTCGATCACGGATGCTAAGTCTTCTTCGCCATCTTTCTTCAACTTACTTATTGTCGCGTAAGCTAATTCACTGCTGTTTCCTTGTTTTTCAAGTTCGGAGACCCTTCGTTTTCTTTGCTTCATACCCAAGTCATCAGAAGGTTTACGTGGACATAATGTTGCAGTTGATGTTGAAACGGATACTGAACTTATTGAGGGTTGTGGATCACTAAAACTTTCACTTGTTGACGGTTGTGGATCACTTAAAGTTTCACTTGTTGTTCTTCCCAATGTATTGAAAGTATTGGTAACGCATGTCGGCCAATCAACATGAAGTGCCAACCATTCCTCGTATAGCCTTTTGAAGGTTTCCGTGTTTGAGTTGGCTTGCTTCCATCTTTTTGTCACAGCTTGGCTGAATCGTCGACAAAATTCCTTTAAAATGTCCAAGTCTTCATCGGAAAGACTTAAACGTAACTGAGACACAACTTTATCTAGCAAAACACTGTAGTTAATAATAATAATAATAATAATAGTTTATTGCTTTTTCTCTCACACAGAAAATCAGATACAAAGTCTTATCCTAAGATACTCTAATACATACAATTCTATGTGAGAGACTGGTGTCTGTACTAGGAAAACCCTGTATGACAGATTACCAGCCTCTCCACATCCGGACCAAATTGAACGTAATTACATCATTAGTAGACTTATTAACGGGTCAAAGTACACAATAATTTTTTTTTTTTTTAGATGTTTGTGTGTATGGGTATTTATGTGTGTGTGTGGGTGTTTATGTGTGTGTGGGTGTTTATGTGTGTGTGAGTGTGTGTGTATGCGTGTGTGTATGTTAGTTGTCAGTGGGAGTTGTTCTTCTCTAATTGTTGCTCTGTACATATCTAAAGAGAGGATTTCAAGAGTTTCTCCGTATCATCATAATCAAGTGATTTTAACCACGTAGTAATGTTACTTTTGCATTCACGTTTGTTTAAGGGGTAAATACTGATGCTTTTGTTTACCCTATTATACAATTTGCTACCTATGGAACCAAAGAACCTACTCGAGAACTTAGATGACCATTGTGTGTTAGGTACACGAGCTTTGTATTTGAGTCGCTTATTAGCATTTAATGTTGGGTCATATTTAGTTAACGCATGTTGTTTTAGCACTGTATTAAGAATGAATAGTTGGCGAATACTCAAGATGTCAGCAAGACGGTAAAGATCTTTCGTGGGGTATAGATATGGTTTGGATAAGCTCACTTTCAAGACTACTCGTTTAGTTCGTTCTAGTTTGATGAGGTTAGTCTTACAAGATCCACCCCATACTGTGATACAGTAGGCTAAGATCGACTGGCAGAGAGATTGGTATATCATCGTAATTACAGACTTTTCAGCAATGTTACGCAAGTTTTTGAAGATAAAAATAAGTTTACGAGTTCTTGAGGAGAGGAGGTCTATATGATGGTTAAAACTAAGGGTGCTATCAATTATTACACCCAGGTATTTAATCTTATCAGTGACTGCGATAGCATTACAATGACAGGGACGATCATCAGTACAAGAGTGCGCTATGATAGATAACTCGTGACAGATAGAGGCTTTGGTCATAGAAAAGGGTACGAATTTAGTTTTCTCCACATTGAGTGTTAAGGCATTATTTTTGAGCCAAGTAGTGACCACATTAAATCCCGTTTGAGCAAAGTTGGAAGCCTCTTCCCAGTTGTCGCCATGGAAGATAAGAGCGGTATCATCTGCAAACGTTACGACTTTACCATTTTGAAGTTGTAGATCACAGAGTCCATTAATATAAGCCAGAAATAGCGTAGGACCTAATACGCTACCCTGTGGTACACCATATTCTAGGGGTAGGTCATTACTTGTATGTTCTCCCACCTTAACCCTTTGGAATCTACCACTTAAGTAGTTTTTGAAAAGGCTTAGCTGAACACCGCGAATTCCCATTAGTTCAAGCTTATTGAGCAGTAGTGGAACAGAGACCGTATCGAAAGCCTTAGCTATATCTAGAAATACCCCTATTACCTTCTTTTTCTTATCCAATTTGTGTACTATGTAGTCGATGAGTTCATGAACTGCATCACTCGTTGAAGTTCCAGCCCTAAAACCAAATTGGGAGATAGAAAGTAGGTTTTTGGATTCTAAATAACTTACGAGGCGCTTATTAATTAGTTTTTCCGTTATTTTAGATAGTGATGATAGCTTTGATATAGGTCTAAAGTTACCAACACAGCCCCTATCACCACTTTTGTATATTGGGATTACCTCAGCAAGCTTAAATGAGTCTGGGAAAATGCCTGTTGTAAAAATTCGGTTTATTATATGAGTTAGTGGTGAGACTAAAATCGGATGGTAGCGTTTAAGGAAGGTTGCAGGAATATTGTCTCTCCCAGTGGATTTGCTTTTCTTTAGAGATAAAATACATGATAGGACCTCAGATTCGTCAGTTGGTAGCAAAACAAAGGAATGTTGTGAGGGAGAGATGGTCATGTTTTTATAAGTTTTTGTGCTAAGAGCTTTTTCTGCAAGGTTTTGCCCTACGGATACAAAAAATGGTTTATGTCGTTAACCGAATCCAGCGGATGCGCTGGGGATATCAAGTCTTGTACTGGGTTGTTGATTTTATTAGAGCAGGTCAGCTGTTTAACTGTGTCCCAAAGTGCTTTATTACTAGTGCTTTTAGCTTTTTCAAGTAAGTTTTTTTCATAATTATTTTTGATTTTTTTTAATAGCGAATTACAAAAATTTCTGTACCTTTTATAGGTAAGTAGAATTATTTCGTTATTAGGATTTTTCTTAGACTTTTGGTGGAGCTTATCCCGATTTTTTACACATCGTAGAAGACCTGGAGTCATCCAAGGCTTTTTTACTCTTTTGCGATTCGGGATACGGATTATTAATGTGTTAGCTTTTATTATTGAGTTTAATACCGAAATAAGTAGTGATGTGGCTTTATTTGGATTTGATAAATGATATAAAGAGCTTAAGCACAGTCCGTCCATGGCAGTATCGACACCAGAGTAATCAATTTTTTTGAAGATGACATTTTTGCAAGTATTTACATGGTATTTGAGGATTACTATTAAAGAATCATGGTCCGTTATTGAGGTTTCCGCTACAAGACAGTGAGCGGCATGCATACATTTAAGCATGACGTGGTCGAGACAGGTTTTGTTGTGGGTTGGAAGTTGGTGAGCTGGTAGAAGACCATAGGAAGCCAAGAGGTTCAGGTAATTTGGTGAGTTAGTATCTTTATTGTTCGCTATGATATCGATATTAATATCACCAATAAGGATAATATTTTTGCAAATTAGATTAGTAAGGATTTTATCTAGAGATTCAAAAAATGGTATAGTGTCTTTATAACCAGGTGGCCTGTAAATAGCAACAATAGCAATGTCAGATTCAATTTTTATAATCAGACTATTTGCATTACGTATGCAAGGCTCGGATATACCAACTCTCAAACTATTTCTAGAAAATACTACGACTCCTTCATTCTGTGTATTGTTGTTCCTGGTGTATGCAGTATTGTACCCGTTAAGAGTTGGGAGATTAGTATTATGAAGCAGCCAACATTCGGTCAGAATTATTACATCCCAGTCTGTCATAGATCTATCCAGCAGTGTTAAAAAATCTTGAAAGTTACAGTTTATGCTACGAATGTTTTGATGAATTATTTTTAAGTTCTTACTAGGATTATTAATTATTTTCTGACAATCTTCTATTTTCCCAAGATAAGACTGCGAGATCGTAAAGTTGTCTATTTCATTAATTATTTCCTTAGTTATATCGAATTTCACGTATATGAAACAGAAACAGTGCGTAAGTAGTTGTATGAATAGTAGCAGTAATTTTAGTAGTATAGTAATGGACAAGGTGAAGGTTACGTGACTTTAGTAACAAAAAGATACATTCAAAGGGTACAGAGAATATTTTACTGGGGAAGTGGTAGTGAGTTAGGGTGTCTAGTAAGATAAGTATGGTTGTGTTAAGTGTGTGTTGGTTCGATTGGGTAATAGCGGTAAAATAGAGTAGGTAACATGACTTACAGATTAACAAAGATTGCATCAGCAATGATAGTATGATAAAAGAGAACAAGTTTGCTGGAGTACACAGAATTATGACATGACTTCCTTCCAGTGCATTAATGTAGAATAAGCCATTATATATTACAGTTAGTCAGATTTTTTTTGCTATCTCGGAAAGGCATTTCTCTGTACGGATTAGTATTGGCTTTCCAAATGGATCCGTACGCAGTAGTATGCGCCCATTTGAGTGCCAGCATGAAAAGTTTTGTTTTTTAGCAAATTGGCGTACCTCAAACATGAGTTTTCTCTGTGATGGCGCAAGGTATTCATCGACATATACAGGTTGTTTTACACCTGGAAGTCCAATAATTTGTGTGTTAAGTTTATCTGTAACTGCTTTTTCCTTGTTGAACCCTCGGATTCTAGATAAAAAGTAATTTCTCATTTGTACATAGGCGAATTCCGTCACAATAGGTCTTGAAATTCCTGGCTTTCCGGGCAGTCTGTGGATGTCACGAATGTCTGCTGCATCTATATTAAGATCAATTGCTTTCCCAACATTTGATACTATTGTAATAAGATCTTCATACCTTTCATTGTCTGAATATGGGATATTTCGCACCTCGATCATTGCATTTCTTGTTTGGAACAAAATGTCTTGGACTTGTGTTTCTAGATTCTTAATGGCATCAGTGTTGGCAATCTTATCCTGCTCTATTTGCTTGATCTTATTAGTTGTTTCTTCCTGCTCTTGATTAATAAACTCCATACCCTTCTCTATTTCTGTATTCGCTTTCTTCATCTCCTGACATTCCCTCTTTAGATAGTTTACTTCCGTCACCAGTTTTGATAGAGAGCTGTCAAGGGTTGATTTCCATTCATTAAAGCGACGATCTTGGTCCTCCTTCCAGCTAGATAACATATTTAAGATATCCATTCCTTAATCGCCAGTATGGGAAATATGCTCGATCGCACTTTCCGGTGATGCATCAATTCTCTGGCGCTTGTTCCGTGTGGTAATATTCATGTCACAGTTAGAAGTTGTCGTTGTAGCCAATGACAAATCCGATTCCGAGCGGGAGCCAGATAGCGTAGGCGTATGTGAGGGAGGAGTTTGCTGCATATTGAGTATAGTATCAAATAAAGTAGAGGTTAGATTTGTTTGGATTGGTCTTATTTTACTGCCTCACGTACATATGCCGGTTACGTAGCGAGTCCCCGGTGTCGTAGCTAGACGTAGCAGTGGTAGCTGTCGTAGTACGTAGCGTAGCGTTGGTGGATCCAGTAGAAGGTGGTTATAGTATCCAAATTTCGCTCCGACGTCACAAGTACCGATGGCTCAGCGGCGCAAGCAAGACCGCAACCCCAAAGGCGCACCAGTTCAAATCTCAGAAATCACTTAAAGATATTTAATATTTTTAAATTTAATATTTAATTTGTTAAGAACACTTTACACAGTGGGCGCGTCCAAACGCTTTCGCGGTCCGGGGGGGAGAGGAGAGTTACTTAACTTGCCAGATTGTTTTAAAATCACGTACAGATCTAGATTGGTAATTAAACTGGATTGCTCCATTTTGTAAAGAAAGATCGTTACTCTTCGGAAAATCAAGGTCAATTGTAAGAACTCAATAAATTCAGTCAATTTAGAAAACCACGTTAAAATTAACCCCACCAAATAATTAACTAATTATCTAACTACCCGCTAAGTCTCAAGATAATTTTAATGGAACAGATTTTACTCTTTCATTGAAAATATAATCATCATTTCTAATGAGGTAGTTAGCTAATTACCCCAGAAAATTGGCCAAAACTAATGATTACTGGTGATATAATCGTGTCATTAGTAATTTTCAAGACAATTTGCATTATATTAATATTTTTAATCCCCACTGTGTACTAATGTGTTAGGAGGAATAGCTCACAGACAGAATATAAATAGTGTTAATTGCACACACAAAAAAAAGAGTGTTGTGTTTTACTTCATTAGCTGTACACTTTTGATAGAAGTTCGTATATGTTTTATCAAACAGACCATAATAATTGTAGTTTTTGAATTTACATTAATTTTATCATTGTGAATTTTTGTCTCGCGTAATATTATATTATTATGTTATTTACTAATATGTACATAATTTTAAACGGTTAAATATAATATTAAAAATATAAAATAAGTTTTTATTTTTTTCGCCTGAAATCTAGCGAGTGCGCCCACTGTGCAATATGTCAAAAATTGAAGAAAAATATGATGAATAATCATGCCAGAGAATATTAGGGGCAGTCGCACGAAAGCCGAGATAAAAATGTTTAAAGGTATATTTCCATACAAATTTTACAAACAAATGAAAAAAAATGCACGTAAACATAAACACTCACATTATTAAGCCATAATATTACTACAACTATGTATCTAGAAGCGATTCCAGGCAAAAAAAGTTAAGATTCCCAAAAGTGATCCCTAAGTCTATGAAAGTCGAAAATCAGCCTACAGTGCGTCGGCAAATAGATATACGCAGTTTTTTTTTCAACGTTTTTTCCCAAATGGGTATTTTCATTATTGAATGCAATTATCATAAACAAATGCAGCGGAAGATACTTTGTGATAAGCACATATTTTGCGCCAGCATATATATGGGACTAGCTATTGCCTGTTGTATGACACATCAAAATGTGTAGTCTTATTCATGTAGTAGGTACATAAAATCATCAGTTTACTTATTACAGCAACGAAAAGACGTCTTATTGTTGTATCATAAGATTTTATCTGCGCATTGTGATACTTTCTTTAATTACTTAGGTAACTACAATTAATTAAAGAAACTTTTAAGAATCATTACCCAAAAAAAAAAAAACAACGAGAGATACTTATGTACTAACAATTGTCTGCTAACAATTTTATTTCGCTACTTTCATGATCAATAAATATATTATTAATATTGCAAAATTAAATTTCTTGTGTATTTCCACGAGAGGTTGACGGTCGTTCTTTATTTATTGGACTACTCAACGGACTGGACAATCGCCCGGGTGTAATAAAATAATGGCTCGTTGTCATCGTCATTGTCATCATCTTTGTGTTTGTGTAGCCTGCTACAAAAATACGATATTCCAAATAAACAATATAAAAGCTATTTTTGCTGCCCTGTCTGTAGTCAATCTATTTCGCTCGTGCCTGTTTATGCGTATGCGTGCTAAAGATCGTTCAGTGGCTGCTGAAGTACAGGGAGCAGTTAGAATACGTACTGCAACCCTAATCAACATTTTGGGCCTGCAGTGTCCTCTCGACCAAACTACCGGGTCCATTTCGGCGACATGCTTCCATATAAATGGTCTGCTCCATAAACCTTGTTTAGCTCTATAATTGGTTAAATCAACACCAACGTGAATATTGAGCGATTGGTTGGACGTCGTATATGAACTTCATGGCATCCACTTCGTGTTCTTCTAATTCAATGCATTGCGATCTTGGATCTAATAAATATGCAGCATAATGAATGGGTTTCAAACAATTATTTATTCGCCTAATTACAGCATTTGTAATATATTGTTTTTGATGCTAATTTAGAATGGATATAGCCGGAAATGCAAAATTATGATTTGCTTCTTTTAATGCCGAATTCTATTTTATATAAAAGTATTGGCTTTAGGTTCGGCTATAGTCTTATATATAAAAATAAAACGCTGTACGTTACTCTCGCTAAAACTCGTAAACGGGCAGACTGATTTTAATTGATTTTGGTATTGATATAGACCTACATGGTTTAGGGAAGATTTAAAAGGTTAGAAAATTTGGAAAAAAAATAGGCGGAACTACGTTCGCCGGAACAGGTAGTCTTAATATATAAAAATGAATACCTATTTCCCTTTGTCACGCTATGAAATAAAAATATTATTAAAAATAGTCGTATTAAGACAGGACAACGTCAGCAGAATCAACTAGCAAAATTTTTTTTTAAATAATCATTTACAAATATAGGTACAATATAATCATATATTAGTTCGACGAATATGAAAAATCCTTTATAACGAATATTTCAGAACTTGACCAATGTAGATAGCACTAGTTCTTCCGTAATATAAGACAACATTGCAACATTACCTTACATATTTTATCTACATTGAATAATCTATCAATATATTTTTTTTAATAAATATGACATACCAGCACTACGTCAATCTCTAAATCATCATCAGACTCAAATTCTTCATTTTCCTAAAAGCCTTCCAAAATTCTTATTAACTCCTCGACATGTTTAGCGTCCACGGCGACCACAGCTCACAGAATACAATTAACTTCATACTGACTACCCACCAACAAATTAATATAGACATGTCGATAATATTATCAACTTACCCTCACTTCGCCAATATCTACTCCGCCTGTGACTTCATAAGCGGACGGATATTTCCGACTCTGGCGTTGACACGTAGTTTAATATTCGTAACATTAGTGATGTGCACCTTTAAGATACAATGTTTATTTGATGATTTTAAGATAAAATCTGTCTTTATGGTTTAAGAACCAATAAAGTAATGAGAAAATAATATAATTGACTTATTTGCTATTATAAACAACTTGCCCAGGTGGCAAAATATCTTAGTTAAAAAACACATGGTATACTTTTGCCACAACAATACTATTGGAAATATATACGACTGTGGCGTTACTAATTCTAGGAAATTATAATAAAAAGACATGTGGAAACTTGAGGTAATATATAATTGAAAAAAAAATGACAACAGTTGTAAAGACAATGGATTATAAAAGTTCAAACTTTAAATATGGAATTAATAAAAATCGTGCCAGTGTTGTGATTAATAAAAATAGGTTTTATTTACACCTCCCCGTAATCACAACACTTATGTACATCCTGTATATACACATTCACTGTACAAAAAATAAACATATCAAAAGTACCTTAACACTAAAGCCCTACCAACAAACTAAAACTACTGTACAAACAACTCAAAAAGACAAATGACACACTAAACCTAACACTTTTTTTTTTCATGGGCAATCACTCCGGATACCCGCACCGGGTTATGTCCGACTTGCACGGACTAAACCCCATGGCAGTCCGCGTCAGCGCTAAAGAAGTTAGGCACTGATAGTGTCTCAGTTTAGGTAATGGCTTAGTGAGGATGTCTGCAGTTTGGTGATTAGATGGGATGAACTTGACATCGACCTGGTTTGTGGAAATGGATTCACGAACGAAATGATGTCTGATGTCAATATGTTTTTTGTAAGTTTGATGGAACTTTGATTGTCACAGTGAATGGTGATAGGCGACGAAGATGAAAAGATGTCGCTAATGAGTGAGCGAATGTAAATGGCTTCCTTACAGGCTTCACTCAGAGCCATGTACTCGGCTTCTGTTGTCGATGTGGCAACATTTCTCTGTTTCAGAGATTCCCACGATACTGCTGCGCTACTTGACTGGAACACAAAATCAGTGTATGATCGTCTGTCGATCAAGTTACTACCGTAATCGGCATCAGCATATCCGATTAGGTCGCCGGTACTGCTGTAAGTCAGTTTTTTGTATTTGGTGGCCTTCTCCTCTGCACCTCCCCGTAATGTACGTTGAATTGACTCAAGGCAGACACGGTATGAGCGATATCTGACCTTGTGCCAATGGAAATGTACATTAGACTTCCAATGAGCTGCTGGTATGGAAGATCTAGCTGTTCTTCCGTGGTATCTGGTAACGTGAGACGTGAACCTGTCTCCATAGGAGTTAACACAGGTATTGCATCTATCCAAATCTTCATCCAAACTTCTCGATGAGTTGCTCGATGTACTTTGTTTGATCGAGTGACAGCTTGCCTTCGTTCCGTGTGACTCGCATACCCAAACAATCTTTCAATGGGCCTAAATCCTTAATGATAAAGGACTTTTGTAGTTCATCTTCGAACTGACGTTTCATTTTCATATCGTTGCTGAAAATGAAGAAATCGTCCACAAATACTGCAACGATTAGTAATTTGGCATCTTCCCGCTTGTAGTAGATGCAATGTTCATGCTCTGAACGTTTAAATGACAGCTTGTTCGTTGCTTCGCAGACTTTTTTGTTCCATTGTCGCGGAGCTTGCTTGAGTCCGTAAAGAGATTTATTTAATAAGCAGTATTGATTTATCGTTAGAAAAGCCTTCTGGCTGCTCCATGTAAATTTCCTCTTCTAGATCACCATGAAGCTGCATTCCTTCATTGTCTAGGTGTCTACTTCGTTGTTCGACGTCTAGGTGGTCGATATCTAAATTTAATTTAGCAGCATTGGCTAGAAGAAGACGAATGGACGATAGTCTCGCTACTGGTGAAAAAGTTTCACCGTAGTCTACGCCATGGACTTGCGTAAATCCCTGGGCAACAAGTCTTGCTTTGAATTTGACAATTTTCCCGTTGGTATCCCTCTTGACTTTGTACACCCACTTTCATCTAATAATTTTTCTATCTACAGGTCTATTTACAAGTGTCCACGTTCCATGCTTTCGCAACGAATCATGTTCTGATTGCATAGCTTTAAGCCATTCTTGGCTGTGGCTGTTCTTCAGAGCTTGTTTGTATGTCTGAGGCTCACAGTCAGTGCTTATCAGATTCACATTCTCCGTGTATCTGTCCGAAGGGCGTCGCTCTCGAAGAGGATATCTTTGGCTGGTAACAGTTTCTGAACAGAAGAAGCTGGTTGCTCTTGGATATCTGCGTAAACTTCAGGTTGAACTTGCGTGACGGCAGGTTCTGGAGTAGGTGGTACAGGAGTAGGTGACAATATGTTATCTTGTATAGCTGAAGAAGAAGATGGGGTAGAATAGGTTCCAGATTTGCAGGCTGATGATGGAAGATGTCTGAAGTCTGGTTTTCATAGACGGTTGATGATGGTGGCTTGTCTTCTATGAAGACAACATCTCTTGCGATGATGACACTTCTCGGGTTCTGAGGGTTGATGAGACGATAACCTTTTGTGTCTGTTGAGTATCCAACAAAGATGCAGGTTTGTGTCTTGCAATCGAGTTTCTTCCGTTTTTCCTTAGGAATTAGGGCGTGCGCTTCGCAGCCAAAATCTCTAAGATGAGCTAAGTTCACCTTCTTCCCAGTCCATAGTTCTTCAGGAACTCGGTTGTTGAGAGCATGTGCCTCTGCCCAATATGCTCGTGGTAGGCCGGAATCTTGAAGCATAGATCTGGCCTTCTCGACAACTGTGCGATTGACTCGTTCCGTTACTTCGTTTTGCTGCGGTGTATATGGAACTGTAGTTTGATGTACAATTCCATTCTCTTTGAAAAATCGAGCCATTTCGCGGTTGACAAATTCCGTTCCGTTGTCGGAGCGAAATTTTTTGATCTTGAGACCGGTTTGATTCTCTACAAAATTTTTGAATTTGACGAACTTGCTGAAAACTTGGCTTTTCGACTTTAGCATATAACCAAATGTCTTACGCGTGAAGTCATCTGTAAAAGTAAGTAGGTAGAGTGCTCCTCCCCATGAGCGGGTGCTCATTCGTCCACACAGGTCTGAATGAATCAGTTCTAACTTAGTGTTAGACCTACTTATCGAATTCGTAAAATGTTTCTTGGACATTTTGCCTTGTAGGCACGGCACGCAGGTTTTGAAGTCATTGTGTTTGCATCCGTCTTTCAAAAGGATCCATGCGCGGATCTTTTGGAGAAAAAATAACAACGAGCCCTTTCCTCACTAAACTACTTACCGAAAGTAAATTTGTAGCTAAGTTAGGAACATACAAAACCTCTGAAATTTGCTTAACCCTACTATTTACATTTAATGAGACAGTACCTTTGCCTTTGCACTCAATACAGTCACAATTGGCCACAGTGATCGGTTTCCTTTCCTCGTGAAGGTCCAGGAACCAATCATGCCTGTTGATCATGTGTGCAGTGGCACCAGAGTCCACGTACAGTCAGCGTCATATAGTTCGTGATACTCAGGATACTCTAATAAATAGACGCAACCAAAAAGTCTATAATATCGGTACAAACAAAGTTTTCTTATTGTTGACAACAGTTTTGTCGCTCAAAAGGTCGACACACTCAAAATGTCATATAAATCGGCTCAGTCAAACTGCCATAAATATGGTTACAGTCTTCCCGCCAATGGTATCCAAACATTATAAGTGTTCAAAAATATGAAACACATTAGAAAAATAATTACTGTTATACTTTTAAATATTATTTTCCTCATCAATTAGTTTCAAAAATGTAAACACAAAGTAAAAGCGATAGAAACTACTGCTGTCCTTTTCATTTTAAGCCCGACGTCATAGACTTCTCTTTTGTTTTGTATAGAATTTCAGAATTTCTTGCATAGCCATTTACGATATCTGGGGGCACGGCAGTGGGAAGGACCAAGTCAAGCAAAAAAAACCGGCACGGCCGTACCATCCTTTTCAAGCCATTTTCGATCCCTATAGCTTCCTTGTAGACAAAACTGGAAACTTGAATTTTTAGTACGGACGATATGTCTCAAAGTATTAAAAAAATATAACCAATAAACAGCTACAGCTAAATAGATGTTAACCTCAATGATAATGAATATGAGTTATTAGGTATATTTCGTATTTAATTTTACTTGTGTACCTAACTGAAATGAACACATTCCGTATTAACGGTAAACTGAGCAGTTCTGATAAAGCTACTTTCGAACGTAACACAAGACGTAAAAAATCCAAATCGCATAATAAACCTATTTTGGCTATTTCACTGCACTGTCTCTAATATTGCACTTCACATTGATACGACTGATGGGTAGTTGATGGTTTGTGGACATACACTGACAGATAATAGAATTACATTCAAACACTAAATCTAGTGTGAAAATCCAGCATAAAACCTCATTACGCGATCGCTTAATGAGGTTTCATGCTGGCGTATTTTTCTAATGTGTTTCATATTTTTGAACACTTAGAACGTTTGGATACCATTGGCGGGAAGACTGTAACCATATTTATGGCAGTTTGACTGAGCCGATTTATATGACATTTTAGGTGTGTCGACCTTTTGAGCGATAAAACTGTTGACAACAATAAGAAAACTTTGTGTGTACCGATATTATCGACTTTTTGGTTGCGTCTATTTATTGGAGTACCCTGAGTATCACAAACTATATGACGCTGACTGTACATACATAATGCAGTCAAAGATGAATTAAGAGGCTACAGTTAAAATATTCACGCGATCTAAGGCTGTTTATAGATCGAATAGCTCTCTTCTGTAATACAAATATGGTTTGTATGTGAGAAGCTGTTGAAGCTTTATCAAAAAAAAGATCTTAGTAAACCCCTGTTCATTTTTAAATACCTATCCAACGATATATCACATGTTGGGATTGAAATTAAAAAAAAACCACTCCCCAATTTACGTGTAGGGGGGTACCCTAAAAAACATTTTTTTCTATTTTTTATTTTTGCACTTTGTTGACTGTATTAATATACATATTTGCACCAAATTTCAGCTTTCTAGTGCAAACGGTTTCTGAGATTATCCTCGGACGGACAGACAGACAGACATGGCGATAATATAAGTTCCTAGTTGACTACGGAACCCTAAAAAGGGAGCGTTTAAGTATTACGCAAAGCAAATTTTTAAGATTTTTGACCCAACCTATGCATCGCAACGTTTTTCTGTACTCAGGGGGAGTACAGAAAAACGTTGTTTCTTTCTTTAAAAAAGACGACCACACTAATACAATCGAGGGATTCCCGTAGGGAGACAAAACTTTTCCAAATGGGAGTGTCATATCTTAAAGTTTTATTAGATGTGGTCTAACGTAACGTTTTACATAGAATCCCCCCCACCCCGCCAATATGCGTTACGTAAAAACGCTCCCTAAATGACTTTCAGTGAACATTTGCGTGTGCATAAGGAAGTGTGTAGGTAATGTTAGGTAAATTTAAAAAGTGTACTTTGCAGTGCAGTAATCAAGACCCTATCATGGAAGACATGGAATCGGATTCCAGGTCCTTGTGAGAATCCATGGTCATTTATCTTGCGTTAATTCTTTAGAAATATAACGCTTTAACGTTTAACGAAGCTAACTTTTTAGTAACGGATTAACGATTAACGAAGTTAACTGTTTGATTAACGGGGCCCAGCTATGTTAGTAAGTATACACCTCAGTACCTTGTCACATTAATCTCCGCGTAACTAAGCAATTCAAATAGACAACGAACTTAATTTTTTTTTTAAAACTTTATTGCCCAAATAAGTACAACAGGTGGACTTAATGCTAGGGGCATTCTCTACCAGTCAACCCTTGGGTCATGCAGATAGTTTGTATATGGGTGCGGTAACAGTGGAGAAAAAAAAGAAATCATTTTAAACAACAATAAATTAAGCAATCAAAATTACATTACGGTATCTTTTAAATATACGATAATAAAACACATACTATATAAATTAATAAGAATATATACAACGTGTAACGGAAAGGGTATAACAATATCAAAAATACCAAAGCAGTTAACGGTTACAAACTGTATGGGACCATTTGTAGCTGTGTACACGCATTTATTGATTCAATATTTTTTTTTGAAATATCAGTCAAATACAAGTCAAAATTTTGACTAAGTCACGCTTGCACAACACTATCACAGTATTGTTGGAATCGTCGAAAGACTTGGATGTACCTACCTATTATGCTATTAATTTAAATATCACAATGGTGGTTCATCTTTTAGTGTTTACTGAATCACATCTGAAATTTGTTGGTTTAGCGTTTCCCATTTAAAATTCAGTTAAGTCATTGAGTTGTCGTCGCCGTGACAACATCTTGTGTTTTTGCCTTTCTGGATTACCTACTTACTACGGATAGCCTAGTGATATTTCGTGATGTCTTTGAGCCATCAAGAATATTCGAGATGATTCTCTGTGTCGGAGCAACCGACGGCAGCGTGATGACCGACCGAGAGCTAGAGAAAGAGATTTACGAAACCATCAAAACGCTCGTTTCCATCTGTGGATGGGCCGAGGAGGTCGTATCAGATGGCCAGCTCGGTCACCAGACCTCACTCCGTTGGACTTCTTCTTGTGGGACTAATTTAAAAGGAAGGTGTACGCTGTAGCATGCTCGTCAAGGGAAGAGATGATAGAAAGCATCAAGTCCGCGTTCTGTACAGTGACACCACAAATGTTGCATAATGTTCGCGCATCTTCTAAGAAAGTGCTAGGCGCGCATGTCGAGGAAGGAGGTGGAGAAATTCAGGATCGCAGTGATTGTCGTGAAGTGATAACGTGATTTGGGGTCGCTGACCTCAATAGTGTTGTGATGCGTTTGTTAACGTTTTAGTCAGTCATTATAGTTAATCATTTTTTATTTCATAAAAACAATAAAGTGTTTATTTTAACTCGGGATTTCGTATATAGAATCTATACAAGGTATAGTATCCACCTACTTTACATTGTTACCCCCTTTCCGTTACAGGTTGTATATATACAGTGTGTAACAAAAAGGTGAAATAAAATTTTAAGGGCGTGTAGGGTAGGTAGTGTGTAGTTCCAATGCAAAACCACAACCTCGTACAGCTATTAATTAGGGAGTAAATCGATGTCAAAGTTTTTACTAAAACTTATCGTTGATAACCCTATTAAATGTAAACAAATCATAAATCAAAATGAAGCAAAAGATTAAGTAGAATACAGATGAGCAACTTTGACAAATTTCAGTTGAGTGTGCAGTGATCGTGATCGTTAAGTACTTATTTAACACTACTTTTTAGGGTTCCGTAGCCAAATGTTCTGTACGTTCTGTCTGTATGTCACAGGCACTTTTTTCCGAAACTATGAGACCTATTGCTGTTAAAACTTGGTATGTAGATGTATTCTGTGAACCTTTAAGCATTAAGATTTTCACTAAAAAAGAAAAAAACAATTAACTTTAGGGGCTCTCCATACTTAAAACTGAAAGTCAACATTTTTTTTCTTCAAACCTATACCTACGTGTGGTGTTTAAAGTAGAAAAATGTATGCAAACTTCTACAGAATGAACAAGATCTAGTAAGTAATTTTTTAATACGTCATAAATCGTAAACCACAATTTACCTTTAGTAATACAAATATTATCACACTTGCTTCTATGGAACCCTTCATGGGCGAGTCCGACTCCCACTTGGCCGGTTTTTAAATATGAGATGTTTGGTACATAACATAACCTAACAGAAATAGCCAATATCAGCAAGCACAGTTTTGTAATCGAAAACATGATATTTACATTTATTATTTGTACTATCCATTCATACTTTTAAATATAACCTAAGGAATATTATTAGATCACAAAAGCAGTAAATTTATTAAATACACCTACCTACCAATCATTTCAACTTGGTGACCTTCTGCGCTTATTTTATCAATGACTAATCACGCACACAAAAATCACGACAACGGGAGTCCACGTGGACTGCGGCACCTTTACGTCAAAAGTCTAAGCGCCCGCACCAATCAGCGATCATTTCGCAAACATTGCAACAATGCGCTTAGCCAATAATATTATCCTGTCGCCTGTGTGACTGTCACCTTCGGGCCGCTTTCCGGGTAGGAATCTAGGGATGTAATCGATTGTGAAATAATCGATATTTTGGTAATTGATTATTTGCGTAGCACCGATATGAATTAATCGATTAATCTTAGAAATGCCGTTACATTAGAACGGTTTCTTCTAAACTTTTTCGTTGAGATCCTGCTAAACATGTTAAAAATGAAACACAGAATTCTCGGTAAAATGAAAAAATCTACAAATAAAAATATTTATTAAGTATAAAAAAGTGAAAGTTTGAGATTACTAAAACTTTAGCTATGTTAGCTTTTAGTTAAGTAATATCTTTACATTTTTATTTTTTTATTTTAAAGTATTTTATTTCTAAAAATTAAATTTTACTTTTTTTGTCTGTGGAACAAAAGAACTGAAACAGAAAGCACCTTTTGTGTGACGTCATTAAACACTACAATTCGCAAATGACAGCTGTCGGCGGATTTTATTCATTTTAATGTGACGAAACGATGATTTTACCGAGTAAATTGAATTATTGTGTCGCTTACCATATTAAGGATTTATTTGAACAATTTCGATTCATTTAAAATTTGATATTTGCATAGAATTAAGGCGTTCCGACCAATATCGTTTTGGTGGAAAGTGACGTGACTTGACGTTTACGCGCGCTTTTATAATCTGTGACACAAAATCTTACTATCACTGGTAATTTTTTTTTCGAAAATCATAAATCGCGTTGCTTGGGATATAAAACACACATTTAACAATACTTGTTCAAAGACTGTTATTATCCATTGTTGTTATCAGAAACAAAACCTCAACATTTTTTTTATCACTGCGTGTGACTGTCGGGCCAACATTTTAAATTGTTGTAAATATTGACTTTAAACATAAACTTAAGATAATTGACTTTCTCGATTTTTTCCATTTTCGATTAATCGATTAAGTTACAAAAATCTCAATTGCAATCGATCGATTAATCAAATCGAAATCGAGCATCCCTACGTACCTACGGGAATAGTGGTTTTGTTCATTATTGGTCTGTGGTGTTTTTTAGTTGCTCGTATTCGTTCTCGTTGGGCAGTCGCTATCTAAACTTTCAAAATCTCATTCTTCGTCACTATGTCTCGCGAAGATCATTCTTTGTATTCAAATAGTGAATAGTATGAAACGATTTTATGTCGGGGTGCTTCATCCGGGAGCATCGATGGGCTCGTGATCTGTATCGCCAGCGATTCATCGATGGCAGACCCTTTGCGGAGCAGCGGCTTTTAAGGTCGTACACCTGCTTCAGGAACCTGTGTCTCCGACTGCAGAGCACTGGCTCTTTCCGACCGCCCACAAGTGAAGGTCGTCCTAGCACACGGGAGCATCCAGAGCTCGAGACCCCGATCCAGATCAGTTTACGCGAGTTCAAGAATTGATTCCTACGGACTTTGGTCCAAGGGTCACCCTTTGTGAGTGGTATCGAAGCCGAATGAAAGAAGATAACAGTGTCAGTGAAAATGTTCTTTGGTTTTTAGTGTATCCTTGTGCGCATAAGTGTTGGTGATAAGAAACTTAACAGGTAGCACATACATAAATTAACATTTTCCAAGAAACTAATGTGTTTATTACACAAAAAATAGTAATTGGCAAATCGCGTCAGTTAAGCATATCAAAAAAATAAGGTTAGTAAATGACTGCCATTTCCGATAATTATTTGATACCTACATGTTGATTACATTGTAAGTTGTCCCTATTATGTCTTAATTATTTACTGACTCAAATTACGGGGTGCTGACAATTAATGAGAGATTTTTTCAATTGTAAAGTCATGTAGTTCAGTGGGTAAAGTCATATTTGGGGTATTGTCCTAAAAACTAGACATTAACTTTTACGTGTACCTACATAACTATGTAGTTATGAAAAGAAATGTACCTAACAGATTATTTCTATGTACTGTTTCTAAATAGTATTTTAATAAATGCATTTCGGTAATTATGGTTTGATTATTCAGTCCTATTCCAAGTAAAATTAAGTAATAGTAGTTTCTAGTAAGCGGGTGGGCTGCGCGGGCGCGTAGCGGGGCGGCCGCGCATCAGCTGATCGCGCGGCGCGTCTGTGGTTGAGCGCGAATGACCTCGATCAGGGTTGTCAACATTTTCAGTAAAAAAACAATTTATTTAGTTAGTATGGAAGAAAAAACTTGTTTGTAATTAGCTGATATTAATACAACTGAATGTACACCTGCTATAGATACATACCCTAAAATATTATTTCGCCTTTTTGTTACACCCTGTATATATATATATAATATAAAGGTATACTAAGATTTACATAATATTGATAATTTATATATAAAAACAAATATCTACATAACTATAAATTCAGAAGATAAATAAATTGGTTCAGCAATTGACAAATTTATGACTATCATTACTTGTTAGCGAGAGAGAAGAAGTATTTACGAACTTTAATTTTAAAAATTCCCTTAGTCAGGGATTGTGTTATTTGAAAGAGTAACAGCCACAAAGATAAGCTGAAGACCAGCGCTGCCCGGGATCCATTTTCGAGACAGCATTAGCTGACCTTTTTCCTTTTGTCTCATAAATAATCCATTTATGTTTGGAACAGATAGTTATAAGATATGTATAGATAAGTTGAGTCAACAAATGTTTTCGTTTTTTTCTTTCTAATCAATTGTTGATTGCAACTTGCAATTAAATTTTGCCCAACACAGGCTTTAAGCCAACGCGACAGTTACCACAAACCGCCGCTAGATGTCGCTGAACGCATTTACATCGCGCTATCGAAATTTTTTCCCCGGAACTACAAAGCGATACATTTTTTTAAGTTAACATTAATTGTGTAAAGCAAGCGAGTAAGGAGTTTTAAACTTACGAATTTTTGACAGCGCCTCTCTGCATATTTGCGGATGCGCTAATACTGCCTGTTTCCTATATTTAAAAAACGAATCGATCCAGTTACGTAGAGTAATAAATTGTACGAGGCGTAAAAGATTTAAGACTTATCTCCTGGATATTCAAAGTATAAATAGCCAGTATAAATTAAGAAATAAGTTTTTTTAAATGCTAGTTGCAGGCAAAACTTGAAAATAATAATAATCTGCACGTCTAGCTTACTGTATGTTACGTAATTATTTCTATGATTTGGTTCTTTCTTGGTTTATTTAGTTTTTGATATACCACAAATCAATTGCTACCCAATTAAGTTATTGCAGAGCATGTATTTTTCCTCTCATATTTTGTTGATAGGGCCACACCCTACTCGCCCTTCGCCCTACCCAAATGTACGGCTGTTATTATTTGAGTAATAATTTTGCATTTTTAATTTTTAATTCAAAGCATAGTTAGTATTTTATTTTTGCAAAATAAATTTTACTTACATTGTGTTACAACTTCCGCAGTAACTTCTAATAACAAACCTCATTCAAATAATATTAATATATTATATTGTGCCTTTCTGGGCAGATGTATTTATTATATATTTAAACAATTATAACCTTCCGTTATAATTGTTTTTATTTTATGTTAGATTGGTTAATTCAGCATTTAAATGAATACTTAGTCTTGTCCATTTCCGGTCATTAAGTAATTGATTTATTAATTTTATCAATTATAGTTGTATTCTTTATTTGAAAGGACAACTATCTCTAAAATATTAATTAATTGTCGAATAACTACCCATTACCTCACAGTTGGCATTATTAATCTTATTTGTCATAATTATTTAATATTTACACTTCCACTCAAATTGCAGACTAATTAAATATATTTACATATATTAAATTTAAACCATAATCTATCACAACTTAAATATGTGAAATAATATTTAGGCGCATGTTTTAATACTTGTATTATTTTATTATATTATTGTTGAGTTTCTAAAACTTTAATTATCAGTCAATTGATTTGATACATGTCGTGTGTGGCGCGCTCTTCTTGACCGCGTCGTTGGGACTGTGCGTGGACTTGCTGATGTTTCTTCTAAGAATTACAAGTAATTTGGCTGTGGATTCGTGATTTTCATTCATAAATAATCCCATCTTTAACATCTCAGAAGTGGGATGGAGGATTTCCACGGACCGTATTATCTCGGTTTAGGGAAAAGAAGGAGGAGTACATCGTTTTGTGAAGATGGGACGACGGACGAAAACAACGATTTTTTTCTTCAACCACCTGAAGATTATATCTTACCGTCTACCCAAAGAAAACAAAGAATCACGCATCTAGATGCTGAAATTATACCTAAGTTCGATCCTGGGAAGAAGTCAACTAACGTGAAAGGATGGCTTCACAAGATAGACCAACTAGGTGACCAATACGATTGGGAAGAAAGAGACAAAATTTTCGTAATGCAAACTCGACTTCGAGGTGCCGCTCGAGATTGGTATGATGACCTTGACAACTACGAAGCTACGTGGACATTATGGAAAGACAGGCTAACTAAAGCGTTTCCACGCTCGATTGATTTTGTTAATCGACTCGAAGAAATGCTGGCGCGCGTGAAAAGTGGCAGTAAAACAATGACGCGATATTATCATGATAAAATATCACTCATGAAGAAATGCGGCATCGAAGGAGAAGATGCAATTTCGTGCCTCATACGCGGCCTACCAAGTGATTTACGTGCAAATGCAAAGGCCTGCTGTTCGAATACTCCCGATGAACTTTATTATGGCTTCTTATCTTCGCTCGAAAACTATAAAAGGGTAGAATCCAGGGCGTCTATGATGAAGTCGACGTGGCAACGTGGATCTGTGGGGAATCTGCCGAAGACCTGTTACAATTGTCGCAAGACGGGACACACCGCTCGGGACTGTAGAATTACGCGCTGCTAGATCTGCCAGCGGTCCGGCCATGCCGCCAATACGTGCTGGTTTGCAGCGCGAGACGCCCAGGCACTTCAGGGTAATGTACAGGTGCGTAATATTAATTTCGTATCAACAGAGATAATCGCTGACCTCTACAAAAAACATGTCACTATTGATGGATGTAAAGCTATCGCATATATTGACACTGGTACCTAGTAAAGTAAATTTAATTACTCTTAATTTTGTCCATAAATTAAAATTATACGTTTTATACTCTAATGTAGTCATGAGAGGTTTTGGGGGACGCTTAATTAAATCTTTAGGTAAAGCAAATTTTAAGCTTTATATCGACGATCTCTGCTTATCTACTAGTGCTGAGATAACAGACTCAAACTTACACGACATAGATTTAATTATTGGTCAGCCTTCAATTAATCAATCAAATGTAAACATGCTAGTGACATCGAAATCAGTCACTATGCTGCCCAACCTTGAGGAAAAGACATTTTTATCGGAAGTCCACTTAGGTTGTAGCGATTTTGTTACGAAAGTTCCTTTGTTGCTAGCAGAAAACGTAAATATTCCACCGGGAACAGGATCTAGTGTATTAGTGCGCGCAGTATCAGAGTCATTACCGGGTAACATACTCGTCACGCACCCTGTGTTGTACTCGATGGGTCATGAATCTTACTATATACCGCAAGTTATATTAAGTGCTGAGGATCTCCAATTACGTATAATTAATCTTGGAAATGCCAGCATACAGTGGGAGTCCGATAGACTAGTAGCGCGGGCGGACGTATACCTTCAAAAGGATATTTCATTGATTACGAATGCGACCAACAATGAACGAGTAAACGGCGAATACTTTAATCGAAATAGAATATCGTTATCTGATTTGGACATGTGAGAACTGGATCCCGAATATTCAAATCAATTATTAAAACTACTCAACGACTATCGACACTGTTTTGCTGAATGCAGTAATGAATTAGGATGTACTGATTTAGTTGAAATGCAAATAACGACCATTACTGAAAAGCCTGTGTATTCCAAACCTTATAGGTTATTATATAAAGAGAACGAAATAGTACAAGAAAAAGTAGATGAACTCTTGCGTGCCGGTATTGTGAGAGAGTCTAGCTCTAACTATGCAAGTCCTGTTATTTTAGTAAGGAAGAAAGGAGGCGATTATAGACTATGTATAGACTATCGCGCACTAAACGCATGCACAGTTAAAGATCGTTTCCCTCTGCCCCATATTGATGATCAAATAAATCGTTTGGCAGGGAAAAAATACTTTACCATTTTGGATATGGCACAAAGTTATTACCAAGTACGGGTATCAGATGACTCAATACCTAAAACCGCATTCATTACATCGTCGGGGCAATTTGAATTCATGAAAATGCCGTTTGGTTTGGCGAATGCGCCCGCTGTTTTTTTCTCGTTTAATACGTAAAGTGCTGGGATCCTTAAATAATAGAATCGCAACTTATTTAGATGACGTAACATTGCCTACAGTTTCAATTCAGGAGGGTATTAATCTATTAGAAGAGGTTTTGATACTTCTTTCTCAGGCAAATCTTAAACTTAACCTAAAAAAATGTTCCTTTCTCAAAACGAGCGTTAATTATTTGGGCCATGAAATTAGTGAAGGTTCTGTGCGACCAGGACAAACAAAAATTAACAGTGTTACACGGTTCCGACAGCCGCGAAATGTACATGAGGTGCGCCAATTTATTGGGTTAGCATCATACTTCCGTAAATTTGTTAAAGGGTTCGCCGAAATTGCTAGACCATTGACGTGTTTGACCAAAAATGGCGTAGACTGGTGCTGGGGTCCGGAACAAGACGGCGCGTTTAATAAGTTAAAATCCATTCTGACTGAACGCCCGGTCTTAGCTATTTATGACCCCCACGCGAAGACTGAAATTCACACCGATGCTAGTAAAATCGGCTTGGGTGGTATATTATTACAATATCAAAATAATGGGTGTCTTAAACCTGTAGCTTACTTTAGCCGCGTCACTAGCTCGGAAGAAATGCATTATCATAGTTACGAATTAGAGACTCTAGCTGTAGTAGGTTCAGGAAATATCAAGTTGGAGAGTTAGTTTTATAGAAAGCCGGTGTCACTAAAAAGTTAGGGAGTGTTTACACAGGACCATATAAAATTACTAAGGCTGACCATATAATTGATCGATATGCAATAAGTAGTATCCAGGGCATGAAAGGATATAGGAAATTTAATGCAGTAGTTCCTGCTGATTCATTGCGCCCTTATAAATCATCTGTTTCTGATAGCTCCACTGAATCCGATCATGAAGTAGATCGGGACGATTGATTTATTAGAAAGCTAAATATAAAACAATTTATTTTAAAATGTAGGTAGGTACAGTAGCTTGTTAGGATAATAACGGCTAACTACAGTCGGAACTTTGTATCCATGGAAATTATTATTTTAAAACGAAATATTATGTATGATTGAATAATAAATTGTTAAAATTAAATTTAAACCTTTTAACTGCTCCAACAAAGACTTTATAATTCCTACCTCATTACCTCTATAATATCTTCAATTACTTGGCTGAAATTACCATATGAAGGATACAAAATTACATAAAACTACAAAATTTTAATACTACCTGATATTTCACTAACCTGTGACTTTAATATCAATGAGAACATATTCATTTCCTCTAATATCTATTCTGCTGCTGTGTGCTACTGCAGATAGATCTGTGTGACTCTTAGATAAATGAGTACATATTCATTTCCTCTAATATCTATTCTGCTGCTGTGTGCTACTGCAGATAGATCTGTGTGACTCTTAGATAAATGAGTACATATTCATTTCCTCTAATATCTATTCTGCTGCTGTGTGCTACTGCAGATAGATCTGTGTGACTCTTAGATAAATGAGTACATATTCATTTCCTCTAATATCTATTCTGCTGCTGTGTGCTACTGCAGATAGATCTGTGTGACTCTTAGATAAATGAGTACATATTCATTTCCTCTAATATCTATTCTGCTGCTGTGTGCTACTGCAGATAGATCTGTGTGACTCTTGGATAAATGAGTACATATTCATTTTCTCTAATATCTATTCTGCTGCTGTGTGCTACTGCAGATAGATCTGTGTGACTCTTAGATAAATGAGTACATATTCATTTCCTCTAATATCTATTCTGCTGCTGTGGGCTACTGCAGATAGATCTAAATCTACGTAAACGCATTCAAAATGTTGAATGATCATCTTCTTCGTTCGATTTGTGGCGTCGTTTGATATAATCCTTTTTGTTTATATACCTATTCCTTTCGCCTTTAAAAAGACAAAAGTTTTTCCTGTCATTGTACAAACGTCAGAAGCGCGGGAACCTCGAACGTGAAAGGCGCCCAAATTTAATTTGTTTTTGTAAAAATCTAAACTCAGTTGTTTTTGTATATTTCTTTGTAAAGTAAACAAAAAATAGTGTATATAGATAGTTGTAAAGTTTGTACAGTTCTCTAGAGGAGATGGGAGGTGTAAAGAAAAGGAAAAAATCTGACCCCCCTGATGTGCGGTCAAATCCAAGCACGGACTTCACTTCGGATTCTGACCAAGATGAACGAAGCAATAGATATAAAATCTTTAAGGTTCCTGGGTATTCAAGGAAGTACCCAGAAAACAGCAAAAAATCAGAGTACATCGTGTTTTTGAACCGCGCAGATGATAAATCTTTTACAGACAAGGATAGATTGGCCCTGTCTCATGCAATACGCAAGCATTGCGTCACAGGAATCTTACATTTAAAGTCAATGAATAAAAATATAAAATTGGTATCACCTTTGATCTTTCTAACAACGCAAACGTGTTCCTTCAAAATAAAAAAATACTTGAAGAGTTAGGTCTAAGGGCGTCAATTCCAGCTAGGGATACTGAGGTGACAGGGGTTCTTTCCTCTGTCCCTACCGAGTTGTCTAATAAACGGATTTTTACTCTGATTGGCAGCAGCAGGAACGTGATACAGGTGAGGCGTTTCATGCGACGTGTCAGGAGCGAGGGCGGTGATGTCGCATACCAGCCCACCCAGACAGTCGCGGTTACGTTTGCCTCTACTGAACTTCCCCAATATGTTTATCTTGACTCATGGAGGCACGAGGTAAGAGTTTACGTTCCTCCAGTCAAGCAATGTCTGCAATGCATGAAATTTGGGCACATTGCTAAGTTTTGTCGAAACTCGGTTGTATGTTCCATTTGCACGCAAAACCACCACTATAAGGAGTGTAAAGAAGATCCCAAAAACGCTAAGTGTTGCAACTGCGGTGGCAATCATATTGCAATTTCGAATTTATGTCCCCAAAAAAAAAAATGAAAATAGAAGAAACTAAAATCAAGTCTCTGTCTACAAAGTATTCCGAATTATTTAATGAAAATGCATTCCCCCAACTAACCATTTCTAATATAGGAACACAAATACAGAACTTGACTAAATCAGATATTTTCATGAACATTTTAACTCAAACAATAACCAAACTAGTGACAAATCAAAAAGAAACTCCAATTAATTCCACATCTATAAAAGAAAGCCTCAAACAAACATTTAGAAATAACTCCTTTGCCACAAATAAATAATGGATCTTAACATTATTCAGTGGAATGCTCAAAGCATAATTAGCAATAAACTTTTACTGACACAATTACTTTACCACAATAAAATACATATTGCTATTATTTCCGAAACCTGGTTAACACCTATTAAAGTTTTTAATATAAAAGGATACAAAATAGAAAGAAATGATATAGGCAACAAACATAATGGAGTTGCCATCTTAATACATAACAGTATAAATTACAAAAAAATAAACACATATTCTGATAGTTCTCTGCAAAATATTTGTGTTCGAAATACCATAAATAAAAAAGTCATGAGGCTAAATAAAATTATTCTCTCTAAGAAATTTCTTTATTAAATTAACATTAATTGTTAAAAAAAAAGTAAGATCAATGAGTAATTCCAGCAAATCACAAAATTATCACAGCACTTTTGCCTAACTCTAATAATAATAAAATTAAATTTTACAAAATCTTTCTTTCCTGGGCACATAAAGTATTTCTCTACGTTTTTCGAGTTGCTGCCTTCTCCAATTAACTGCCAGATTTCTTAATTCATCATTATTTTGCATAGGTCCTGGGCTAGGACGTGGTGTCTCATCTAACAGTCTTGTTAAATTCTTTCGCGCCATCACTGTTTTGTCCCTATATTTCAGCTATTTTTATTGAAATATTTTCCTTTTTCGCCTTCTTTCTCAGGAACTTTTTGCGGATATAGGTTTTACTTAATCTTTTCTTTTTTTTCTAGGTATTCAATTCTTTCTTTTTCGCGAAGTATTTCAAGTGATCCTGTAGATCAGCTGTCTTTTTTTCGATGCGTTTTCGGTCATATTCTTGATTTTCAAATGAAGTTTCTTTTTTGCTTTGTGTTCTTTATTCTTGGTATTTTCAACTTACAGCAATAAATTCAAGAGTTAATAAAAGCAAACAATAAAAAAGCCAAGTTAGTCCAGCCAAAAAATATTCCCGCATTTATTCCCTCACCATAAAATTATTGTCAATTTTCTGATGCCTACAAAATGCCGCACTATATGTCCGTTTTTATTTTGACGCTTTTATTAATATCGATAGTTTTTATAGCATGGCATCTTTCCCTCCTCTTTGCGAAGAATTAAATTGAGATTTCAGAAGATTCTTCATTCATTATTGCGTTTCTAAAACAAAAAAGAACGTCCGTGTTACTTTCACTATCATACTGTTTATCTATGAAAGTAAAAAATAATAATAAAAAAAGTCACTTTGATGCTGCTGAATTACTCGCGCTTGAGCACTAATAGTATTATAATATTCAAGTTAATTTGCAGGAGCTAAAAATATTTAAAGTTCGTTTGAAAATACTTTCTTCGTTTTTCCAAGTCCTCGTCAAATAACAAGAGACCATTTACATATAATAGGTATTTTTCTTTTTACAAAAATTTACGCGCTCGCAGCCAATGCTCGCGTGAAGAGGAGCGTATTCTTCAAAACATATCTACTTACTATTTTAATTTGATGTAATACTTAATAACTTATTTAATTAAATATCCTATGTAAAAATTGTATTTATTAACTTGATAATGATGTTGGCGTCCGTTAATGTAAGGAAGTATTTATTAATTTCGCAAAAAGACAAGGTGAGAAAGCGAATTGAAAACCTCGCAGCAATACCATCAATCGATACCGCCATTCAAATAGTGATGGCCTGTACCTCCAACAACCACAAATACAATGTAATCGTTCTGCTGTTGGATAGTAAATCCTTAAGTACAAATATTTTTATAAATAAAATACAAGTTCCAGCTTATTCGTATAATTGAAAAACAAATATTCAAGAATTTCCGTCATAAAAAAACAACTGCTGTATTTCAAATCATTATGACTTTTTAACCCCTGACTTTCATAAAAAAAATGTATTTGAAACAAAAATTAATTTAATTTGTGGTAATATATTTGATTTCAGGTTCAGTCATAATTATAATCGGTGTGATAAATATTTTGCGGATGATTTTACCACTAACGATTTGAATGCGGGACGATCATCCGATGATGAAATATTTTGCGGATCAACCATCACCTTAGTTTTCATTAATCTTGATCTAGCATACAATCAATTTTCCGTAGGACCGTTACCGTACCGTGACCAGAGAAACAGCCCCAAACCTTAATGTTGCCACTATTCTATGTATTTTTAGTTTAATCCAATGATAATACATTTCGCCATTGAGTTTCCGTCGTCTTATATATTTCCTTGCATCATTAAATCTCGCTTGATGATGCTGTTTACTAACAACTAGCACTTTGCGAGCGATGCGTAAAACTTTGCGTCCCGTAAACGTCCCCGAATTGTCTCGAGGGTACTTTAAGTAGAACGCTAAAAACATCATTTTTAAACAGCTTGCTACTCGAACAATCATGAAATCTTTACGACCAATTTTACGAGTCTTCAGTATTAAATAATTTGGTTTTGAAACATTTTAGGTGTTTTGCAATTTTCTTATATGACCTAAGTCTTTATGTTGATATTTACGAAAAAAAAAAAACGATCAATCGTGGGCCACGGCAGTTCCCTCGATAAGTCGAGCGCGAAGCAAACACTCTCGTCCTTATCCTTTATTGAAACCATATTTACTGCACGGAATTTACGCAATATTTGCATTTCGTTTATTTGTGTTGTAATTCATAAGATAATATCGTAAAAAATTATCCATATGACTTACTGATAACAATTTCTTCTTAAAATAGTGCTAATGTAAGATTCAATGGCACTTTCTTAGTACAATTTGCACCATTCTAAGAAGAAATTGCTTTCGGGAAATCACAGGGAGACTTTGTAATAATTTATGTAGGTACTTAATAAGCTGATACAAATTTATGATCTATCGGCAATCGTTCTTTTGCCTGACTTCAGGATCAAACCAGCACTTGTGAACCAAAGCAAATAATAGCGGTTTTAAACACTCATTCCATTTGTTGGCATCTTCTGTTGCTTGCGGGCTGTAGCTAACATCAAAATTTTCTTTGAGAAAGGACATTAGTTGTTCGTTCATAATGTTTCTTTTGTTCTCCTCACCTCCAATGCTGATTGTGCAGACTGGTACATCTTTAGACAAATAGAGATGAAATTCCTCTATAACTTTTAGGTGTAATCTTATTGTAACTGAACCTGATGCAATAGTTCGTCGATCTTTTTTACCTCTTTCAGTGTGTTTTATGTGCGAACAAAAACTCCTCGCATAATCATCTAACCATTTATTACATTCACTCAGTCCAATTTTTTCTTGATTCTAAATTTTACTTGTGTAACTTGAACTCTCATTTTCAATGTTTTAATAAACTTCTTGTGGAGTGAGGTACTTATTCTTTTCGTTTCACCGTCAACCTTTTTTTTTGTTGACGGGAGAAATGCCTTGATGCACCGTACCGTCACCCGAGGAAGGGTGACGGCGTGTGTGGGACTCCCTGCCCTGAAAAGGGCCGGAATATCCACTAAAAACCCCGGCTGGACCACCATCGCCCTAGTGGCGGTGTTGTGGGAATTTGGCTCATCCTTAACTTCCACAACACCGCCGGCGGAATAGCCGCTTACGTGGCTCCATTCACTCCCCCCACGGTGTTCGGGGGGAGACTGGGGATGGCCGGTCCAACAGAACCATCCCCACCTCGCAGTGGCGATCGGTGCAATGCCAGTTGAGGTGCCCTCACACCATCAACTGGCCGGTCCCCACGCCGTAGCTGGGCGCGGTCATAACTTCGCCGCGCCCTGAGCTGCCGTCTTCTGCGGCAGGCGGAAGCAGCAAGATTTTCCTTCCGCTTTCTCTCTGCGGCCTCCTTCTGCGATATAACGTCTTTGCAGAAGGAGGCTACCCCAATCTATGCCGTCATAGTAGAGGCTATGCTCGGGAGTGAGAGATTTCGCCCCACTAGCGCAGCGCGCAGAAATAGCTGGCAACGTGTGCTACGCCGTATCCTCCGCCGCGCCACAATTCAGGCACAATGGAGACTCTTCACGACCAATACGGTGCAGGCCCTGCCCAAAACAGCCATAGCCGGACAGCACCTGCACCAACCGGAAGGAAATAAAAACCGACTTGAGCTCAAGCCAGTGAATTATTGCTGGCCCGAGCGCCTCAAGGGTCCAGCGGCTCGCCGGACACTCCTGCAGGCAGCGAGACCACGCTTCAACCATGTGGTCCCTGGCCTCTCGCCGTACGTGCATCAGGTAAAAGTGATCCCCGGAAGTCTTCTTAGCGGCCTGCCACTCGTAGGCCACTGCCAGCGCCTGGGCCTCCAACTCCCAGTGCTTCTTTTCGCAGACAAGTAAAAACTGTCATTAGAAACCCGGATATTTTTGACAGATCCAACTTTTTTTTGTCTGTCATGGCCATGTTCTTACTGAGTGATATAGATATTTGCAGAGGTATTCCAGGCCTGTGAGATATGTTCAAGAGATTTTTCAAAATGTTTTGTTTTGCTCTTGTGATTGACGTAACATTGCATCCATCTCTGTGGCAATAACGGATATATCTGTGAGGGCAATTTCCAAATTCCTGGTGATTGCTAACTGCTGCATGCATGACCATAACCCCTTCTTTGGTGCAAATCATCCATTCATCAATTAGTTGTGGGGCATCATCTTTGGAAATGTGTTTGTATCTATGAAGCAGGTCTTTCCGAGTCAACACGCAAATCTGATCTCATCTAATGTAGGGAAAAGAGAAAGATGTGAAGGAACGTGAATGAATAATATTTCACAATTAATGTACAAGAGTTTATTTACACACACTCACACCTAACAACAATATAAATAATATTTACAAAGAAGGAGAGAAAGAGGGAATATAAAACTGTACACAGAAAATAAGTCAAAATAAACATAAACGTAAAATACTTAACAGAAGGGTATATACAGGTTGGTCCAAAAGGTGACGTCCAAAATTTTTTTTTGGATTCCTGACATCTGTGGGTACCTGGAAATACCCCATGTATGTTCCGCGATTTTTTGTAGTTTTCGAGTAATGATTTATTTTTTAATTTTTTAAGAATTTTTTTTTTTAAATGAAATTCTTGACTCACTCTAACCTAAATTATTTATTTTCGATCAACATTTTTATAAGTTATATTAATAGTTAGAAGCTGAGTATTTTATGTATGAAAGTACAACTCATGAGGATTATGCTACAAAAAAATAAATAAAAAAAGTTGCAGAATTTGCAAAAAAAATGTTTAAATCGGTTCGGTCGAAAATTCTCAAAAAATAAAAAATAAATCATAACTCGAAAACTACAAAAAATCGCGGAACATACATGGGGTATTTCCAGGTACCCACAGATGTCAGGAATCAAAAAAAAATTTTTGGACATCACCTTTTGGACCACTCTGTATAACATTTTTCACCAAGTGGCGTATGTACAATGACAGGAAAAAATTGTTTCTTTAAAAGTTAGAAGAAAAGACATCTAAATGTACAATGAGGTTACTATCAAAAACTGTTTACATTAATTCCATGGACTTGGTATAATAAACAGGACCGAGCACTCGCAGCCAAAAAACGAGCCGAGCGAGATAGCTACCACAGAGGCGCGTGTCCCTTTCTAATAGGGTGACAACAAGATTTATTTTGATAACGGACATTTGATTAAATAATTAAAATTTAGCCCGTTGTCCCCACTGCATCTACTAAAATAAATAAATAAATATTAGACAACATCACATACATTGCTCAGATTCTGTGGTAAGTAGCTAAAGCACTTGTGTTACATAAATCATAAACAACGACGGTACCACAACATCCAGACCCGAGACAATACAGAAAAGATCGTTTCCCTTATTGACCCGACCGGGTTCGAACCCGGGACCTCAGAGATGGTACAACAACAAAGTCCGGCCCGTTCGCATCTGGCCACGGAGGTCGTCATGTTCCAAAGTTATCGTCTGGACAGATTTAACTGTTGAAAACAACCGGGACAGCATTACTTTTATGTTTATAGGTTTAAAAAAATTATCTTGAATTATTTCAATAGAATTTATGTATAATTATACTCCCTTTTACTCCAATAGGGACAATGGCAATAAATTTGAATCATTTATTGAATTTTCCACTGTCCCTACTGCTGGGGACGCGCCTGGTAGGGACAACGAGAATAACCCTAAATTTATTTATTATTATTATTATATTTAGCCATTTACATGCTTTGGTTGATACAGATGACAAGAAAATATAGTTGAAACAATGCTTAAAATAATTAATAGCTAGTAAGTACAATTACAGCCGCTTTGGCTACATGTTTAATGAATGGCTTTTGTAATAATTGTACGCCAGTCTATGTCTACGATTTTTTACCTAACTTCTGATCACGGTGGGCAACAGATTGTTTTCAGTGCCAATATTAATATTAACCAAAAAACATCGTTTGAACATTTTGATCGATTAAACGACTTTTTAAACATGATAATATCTTTAAGAGGTGGCAGGATGTAGGATTTCTTCGTCAGAGTCTGGTAGTGGTCGGTGGCTCAATGTATTACTGAGAACTTATTTTTTTTGGTCTGTAAAATAAAAATTACAGTTAACTTAGTGCAACATATTACATCCAGTTTATGACCTACAAAATAATACTCATGTAAAGAATTAAGTAAAAATAAACCAGGCCAAGAACATAAGTCGTAAAGGTTTTACTATATTTGACTGTAAAACGAATCCTTCTTAAATATTTATTTTATTTCAATTTAATTATTTGTCTTTAAATAAAGTGTATTCCGTCAATATTTTGAGTGTCTAACTGTAATAGCTATCAATATCCGGCAAGCTATAAAATCACGTATGTTGAGACTAAGATTCCTAAAATTAAATCTTGTTGTGTGTTGTTGCGTTGAAGCATGATAAACAATTACTAATGATACTTACCACAGGAGAAATCGTAGGTATAGCAAGTCCCGGCTGCATACGACATAATTTTTAGTGATTTTTTGCTTTACGTGTATTACTGAGCCATTTTTGTCGCATTACTTCATTTTTAAGGTAGATAACTGTAAATAAATATACAACAGTGAAGAACTAACTCGAGCACACAATTGAAATATTACGAGAATTATGGGTACCCTAGTGGTAAGATTTACAGTAAGATTATTTTAAGCTTACCTGTGGAACGATATATGGCAATCACTATATGATTCACTTGAACAAGTATAAACGCAACATTTTTTCACCATTTTATTTTAAAAGGTGCCTAAGAATGGTTTATTTTGATAAACTCAATCAATGACAGTTTGACTTACTGACACCATGACAGTTCATGATGATGCTTTAGAGGGTTACCACTAGGAAATTAGAAATAAGCAAATACTATTTTACGTTTTCTTTATAGTTTATGTATAAAATCAAAGAAATAAATTAAAATATAATTTATTATTTTACAATTGTTGATATAACAATTAAATACAAGTGCATAAACTGAGTTTTTGATCATACAAAATTTAGATCAGAAATATTATTTTATGCTGGCAAGATCTAAGAAAGATCAAAGAACGAGACACACGTATCCGTCTTGGCTATCTCTGTCGGCTCGGATTTGCATCTGTGTAAAGCGCACAGGAATTAATACTTTATTGCATTGCAATAGTGTTCATTTTTCATAATGAAAAATTTCAGAGTTATCAGTCCTGTTTATTATATTAGGTCCATGATTAATTCAGATAGTGAGACGCCACAGATTCATCTCCGCTCATATCCTCTCTTCATCATTACTTGTTTCGGAGTCGTCGGAGGTCGAGAAAGGCGTCTATTCCCAGTTATTTCGACAAATTTAATAAAGTTAGTGAAATATGTACGTATTATACATATACATAAGTCTTGCATTTTATTTTATTACATTGACTCCCAACTCCTCAAGAAGAATCACTTTGCATTGTATTCAATGACGATTCAAAAGTGTTATATGTCACCTACTTGAATAAAGAAATATTTGAGTTGAGTTCTTTGAGTTGAGTTCCCCCCGTACCCCAGTGACGCTTACATGGAGCCTACATCGCATGCTGGCTAGCTGAGCGCGGAGAGCGGCAAACACGCGACTTTTTTCTAAAACTTGCATTTTTAAACTTGTGATATCTTCCGAATGAAATGTCCGAATTGAATAATTCAAAAATTTAAATAAAGGTATTGAAGACGTCTTGAAATAAAGTAATTTATTTTGATAAGGATTAATACCAAGGTACAAATAAAGATAAATTTTAAAATTGCTTGACCTTAAACCCTCAAAAGTCATTGTTAGGATCAAACGTTTAAATTGGTTAAGTGAAAAACTTTAACTCAGTGGTAAAATTGGCCAAACAGTAATTAATTAATTAGAAACTGTTTACGGGTAAAAATAACGCCTGGACAAGTGGACACCCTATTCAGTAGACTTAAATACAAATGAGAAATTGCGTATTATCAAATTGTAAAATGACGTACATTCAGTAAAAAATAATAAATATATTCAAAATATATTTATTATTTTTTCCTTTTTTCAATGTGTAGTAAAGTTAAAGATATTTATGATTTTTACTTGCGAAAAATGAAAGGATTGCTAATTTACTTTGAGTATTTGTTAATAAACATTACTAGAAAATGCACAGTATTATTGAAGCATTTTATGTTACAAGCTTTTATTTATTTATTATTTATTTATTTATTATTATTAATTTAATAATACTTAAATTAAAATCAAAGGCCTCGCAAACCACTTTTGAGTGGTTGTCTGCGAGTGCGAAACTAAACTAAACAAAAACAAAACAGAACATTATTTACGAATTATTAACTAATATTAAAAATTTACAAATATTAAAATAATTATTTATAAAAGTTATTTTATATTTTTTCTAAAAAGTATCTTTTAATTTTATATTTATATTCATTAGATGATAGTCGCGCAATGTCGGGTGGCAGCGCGTTCAGCAAGTATGGCAAGCGTTTGTCCAGTGTACGGTCTCCATAGTAGTTGTGGACTCTGGGCACAACGTAGCTGCCACGCGAAACCGCCCGCGTCTGGTGGCTGTGCTGCGGCGGTGTCATGTGCTCCCGACGCTCCTGGTTGTTGATAAGGAGTAGGTATTTATGTTTTAAACTAGCTGGCAAAATTTTACAGAATCGAAATAGTTGGTAGTAGTTATCTTTATATTTATTTTTAATTTTATTATTAACAAGTAATTTAAGAAATCGAATTTGCAATGTTTCTATTTTATCTATATATGATTTGAAAGTTAGACCATAGCTATCGAGACCATATGACACCACCGATTCTACAAATGTTTTATACAAAGTCTTAAGAATTGGTAAGGGAATTTTATTCTTTAGATGATAAAATTTACATAATAATAACCTTAACTTACTACATATGTAATCAACATGATATGACCACGAGAAATTTTCATCTATAGTTAGGCCTAGATATTTAATAATGGATACCTTTTCAATAGGGATACAGTCGCAGGAAAGGATTGTATTATTATGAAAACAATCATATGAGTGGGCTATTATTAACTTATTATTAATAGGGATTTGAGAGTAGGGTGACCTTATGACCATCATTTTCGTTTTTTGAGCACAAAGTACGATTCCATTATCATGAGACCATTTGACAATTTTATCGACGTCCTGTTGCACTAGTCCGATAATGCTGGCAAGATCATAGCTAGCCCTAAGCACGCACAGGTCGTCAGCGAACATGTAGGGAGTGCAGTGTTGGATCACGTTAGTGAGGCTGTTGACGTGCATCAAGTAGCACAGCGGGCCGCAGCCCGAGCCCTGCGGCACTCCGCAGTGCACGGGGCGCGGCGCGCTATCCACGCCGCCCACGCGCACGCTGAACGAGCGCGCCGACAAGTATGAACGGAACCACTGCTGCAGCGGCTGCTCCACTCCGCACTCCCGCGTTGCTTCCACCAGGGTCTCGTGCTTCAGGGTGTCGAACGCCTTTTTATAATCAAAGAACACAGCCACCACTATTTTCTTATCATTTAAAGCAACATTGATGTCATTTGTAAATGAAGATACAAGAGAGCTGGGCGTCTACTCTTGAAAACGAAACGAACAAACGAAAGGTTTCGTTTTTGAAGATTGATCAAAAGTTAGGGAATTAAAACGTGATTTTTGATTTGTATAAATAATATTTTGTTTTTTGATAACGCTTTATTCGCATTCGAAGTGTGTTAGTTGCGATAATGAGCAATAAAAAATACTAAACGTCATCGGATCCGACATATTTCGTTTTCAAGAGTAGACGCCCTGGTACTCTTGCCCGATTGAAAGCCATATTGATTGCTATTTAATATATTGTATTTAGTTAAGTAACAGTTAAGCTGATTTATTATACTTACTTTTTTCTATAATTTTATCTATACTGGATAATATTGAGATGGGTCTGTAATTAATAAAGTCATCTTTTTTACCTTTCTTGTAAATTGGTCCAACTATGGCGTGTTTTAATTTTGATGGAAATTCATGTTTATTTACACACAAGTTGATAAGATGAACTATGACAGGACTGAGCGATTCTGACAAGAGCTTCACATCTCTCATACGTATCGAGTCACAACCTGCTGATTTTTGAGCTGATATGCTTTTAATAACCTTAAATACCTCCTCGGGTGTTACATTCCTCCATCTCATACACATATCAGGTGGTTTGACATAAGAACTTCTGTCTAGCCACTTATTACAACATGAATGATTAATCAATTCGATTTCGTGTTCAAATGTCTCTGAAAACTGATTGCATAAAAAAGAAATATCAGTGCTTTTCATGTTTTTTAAAATAAAGCTATCTAATGATTGCTTCTTATTACCCATTAATGAGTTTAACATATCCCAAAGTTTTCTGATATTGTTCTTACAGTTGGTAATTTCTTGTTTATCGAATCTCATTCTACTCTTGAAGATAGCTTTATTACACTTATTACGTAATGTAGTAAATTCTAATCTTTTTAACATATTTTGGCGATCATTACTCCAAACTTTAAACAGCCTATCTTTTTCTAAAATTAGATTTTTTAAGTCTTGTGTAATCCAAGTTTTTTTATTTCTATTGCTGTTATTTCTCTTTACTTTAGTAACATAGCATTCTTTATAAACATCATTAAATATATCATATAATCTCTGGTACAATTCTAAAGGACAATTTATTGGTAAAAGGTTATCAAAATTAATGCATTTTAGTTTGTGATATAAAAATTTGTTATCAAGTACACGGCAAGTCTCATAAGTAGGTATGTCATGTGAACATAAATTACTCCAGTCAATAGCTGCAACAACATAATAATGATCAGATACCTTGTGTTGTATTACGGATGAATTAATAAGAGCACAAGGTGAACGCACGTAAATGTGATCTAGACAAGATTCAACTAGTTTATCACTTAAAATTTCTCTTCTAGTGACCGTACTTATGCATCTGACAAAACCCAACTCGCTTAATAAGTTCTCATAGGTTATAACTGTATTGTCAGTATTATTCAATAGATTAATGTTAATATCTCCACAGTAAATTACATTATTTTTAGATGGTAATGACTCAATTAAGCATTTTAATTCTTGGATGTAATTCATTGTAGAACAATTGTTCCGCAAACGCGGAGGTCTATATACAACCTGTAACGGAAAGGGGGTAACAATGTAAAGTAGGTGGATACTATACCTTGTATAGATTCTATATACGAAATCCCGAGTTAAAATAAACACTTTATTGTTTTTATGAAATAAAAAATGATTAACTATAATGACTGACTAAAACGTAAACAAACGCATCACAACACTATTGAGGTCAGCGACCCCAAATCACGTTATCACTTCACGACAATCACTGCGATCCTGAATTTCTCCACCTCCTTCCTCGACATGCGCGCCTAGTACTTTCTTAGAAGATGCTCGAACATTATGCAACATTTGTGGTGTCACTGTACAGAACGCGGCCTTGATGCTTTCTATCATCTCTTCCCTTGACGAGCATGCTACAGCGTACACCTTCCTTTTAAATTAGTCCCAAAAGAAGAAGTCCAACGGAGTGAGGTCTGGTGACCGAGCTGGCCATGTGATACGACCTCCTCGCCCAATCCACAGATGGAAACGAGTTTTGATGGTTTCGTAAATCTCTTTCTCTAGCTTTCGGTCGGCCATCACGCTGCCGTCGGTTGCTCCGACACAGAGAATCATCTCGAATATTCTTGATTGCTCAAAGACATCACGAAATATCACTAGGCTATCCGTAGTAAGTAGGTAATCCAGAAAGGCAAAAACACAAGATGTTGTCACGGCGACGACAACTCAATGACTTAACTGAATTGTCAAAATGAGAAACGCTAAACCAACAAATTTCAGATGTGATTCAGTAAACACTAAAAGATGAACCACCATTGTGATATTTAAATTAATAGCATAATAGGTAGGTACATCCAAGTCTTTCGTAGGGATGCAAACGATATATCGATGTTTAAAAAAATCGATATATCGTTCATAAACATCGATGTTTTTACATCGATGTTGAAACTCAAAACATCGACGATATATCGTTCTTTATGAACGATGTTTTATGACCGATGTTTACTAGCGCCATCTATTGATTTGTGCGTATACTACCAAGAACTCGTGTAACCTTGCTCGCTCAAATCCTTGCCATACAAAAACAATACTTTTTTGATATTTTTTGTTTTTTTTTTGGTTTGCGTAGTTTGCGTAGTATCGTATGAAACATTTACCAATAGTAGCAACTTCAGTCCCCAGTGAGCGGCTATTTTCTGAAGCTGGAGCTGTTATTACTCGAGAAAGAAACCGATTGCTTGGCAGTAGATTATCGAAATTACTATTTTTGAATTCTATATTGAAAAAGAAATAGGTTGTTGTTTTGTTAAATTCCTCTCAAGTATAATAAATATATCTCCGTGTCTTTGATTTTGTTTATTTCATAGTTCTTCCACTCTTCATATCCTAGTAAATTATCTGTATTATTTAAAGTAGGTAGGTAAGTAATTTGTTTATCAGTAATTAGTCTAACATATCAATCTGATAGGAAAACGCTTTTTCTCTGTATTTCAAGGCCATTTTGTCAATCCTGTAAGTATTTTAAAAAACACCGATATATCGTTCATAAACATCGATATATCGTTCATAAATATCGATATTTTCGACATCGATGTTTGACTTTTAAAAACATCGATATTTCGACATCGATGTTTTTCATGAACGATGTTGCATCCCTAGTCTTTCGACGATTCCAACAATACTGTGATAGTGTTGTGCAAGCGTGACTTAGTCAAAATTTTGACTTGTATTTGACTGATATTTCAAAAAAAAAATTGAATCAATAAATGCGTGTACACAGCTACAAATGGTCCCATACAGTTTGTGACCGTTAACTGCTTTGGTATTTTTGATATTGTTATACCCTTTCCGTTACACGTTGTATAGATACGATAAAAATAAAATCAATTCCATTTTGCACCTTAACGACTACACATTCCGCCGTCGTCATGCGCACAGGCGAAGCGGGGACGAAAGCGTGCGCCGAGAGGCGCTCGCGCGTATACACCACCACCCCACCAAGTATAATGAGGGTACCGCCTGCTGACGTCATGGTTTATTATTTTTAGAACACAAACGTAATCAACTTTTCCATACAATGGCCTAAAGTTATTTCCTTAAAAGTATATTGCTGCAATATAAAATTTATGCGTTTGTCTTTTTCAATCGCCTTTTCTCTCCGATTGTTTAAGTGTACATCGTTTTGAATGTTATGCATTTTAATCGATGACACTTGTGATTCCCTATAAATTATTGCTAAAAATTGTAATAAATTGGGCTTGGTTTTTCCATTCATGCATTTATTTATTTTAGCATGCCATCCTTCCAAATTATTTATGGTTCGATGTGTTTCTCCGTAAAAATTCCATCTTTTTCTTAAATGCTCCTGCTCCAACCATTGGTTCATAAAATAATCATTGAACACGTTTATTTCCTTTTTTTCCAAAGGACAATCTTCCATGGCATATAACCATCCATTATCAACTTCTTCAATTGGAATTAATGCAAGAGCATGTCTTTTATGACTAGATTCTTTAAATATATTAAGCTTTTTTGCGTGTTAACTTAATGCTTGAAAATGAAAATAGCAGCCTCCAATAATAATATTAGGAAAAACCACTTGTATTGCATTCATTGTCGTGCATCAATCTCGTAGTCTGTTGTCATTTTTTCAGGACACCAATTGGGAAGTTGCGATTTAATTATATAAAACCCCTTGAAACAACTGGGCGATTGTAACAAAAAAACCCGTGGGAACATAAAAAAACCGGTCAAGTGCGAGTAGGACTCGCGTGGAGAGGGTTCCGTACGTTGGGCTCATAGGTCACAATAACTGCCTTCACTTGATTGTGAGAAACAAAGAAATATCTTAATTGTCTCTCTCTATCTTCCATCTCTCTCTTTTAAAAAAATACCAAATTCCTGGCCCTAATTCTTCTCCCCACAAACCCTTCGTGGGGCAATCCGTAGTTGATGAAATAATGTGTAATCTGCTCATAGACTGATGTGTCAGACCTTTTGAAATTAAGCATCACATGGCACAGGCAGGTAACAATAAAAAAACGTAAATTTAACAAAACAACCCTTTTTTAATCCATGTACTTCTTATAGGTTTTCCTGTAATCTATAGGTAAAGAGCTATATTCTGCATTAATTTAAACATTTTTAGCCTAGTAGTTTCGGAGATAAGGGGGGGGGGGGGGAATGGTCAATTTTCGCCTATTTTCTTAAATAACTTAAAAACTATTTATTTCAAGATTATAAATAATACATATTTGCAATCCCATAACAGCAAGATCTTTCATTTGATATGTCACACGATATGGTTAGCGAATCTTTTTTTTTTAATGTTGTGATTTACCCTCCAAAAGTGACCCCCAAATTCATAATTTATATATTTACGTTACACATGCAAACCATTACCGTTACACCAAATTTCATCTCAATTGGTCCAGTGGTTTCAGAGTAATCGGCTGTGACAGACGGACGGACAGACAGACACGCGAGTGATCCTATAAGGGTTCCGTTTTTTTCCTTTTGAGGTACGGAACCCTAAAAAGTGCCTTAATGCCTTTATTTTCTTGGTATTGTTTGAAAACACATCTAAGTGTCGCTTACCCGCTCACGTAAAGGGTTGCTGTCATTTTATTTTGTTTTTAACTTATTGAAAAGCCATTTAGGGACTTGTCATAAATAGGAAAAACCTCGGCTATTGTATGAATATGTATATCTAAATCCTGCTAACATAAAAGGCTGTCATTATTGTCAAACAGGTTTTTTTTTGACGGTGAGAAATGCGTGACGCACCCTACCGCCACCCGAGCGAGTGTGTGCGGCGTGTGTGGGACTCTCCTGCCTACCCCCTACCTAGGGCTACCCACTAAAACTCCCCGGTTGGACCTCATCGCCTTAGTGGCAGTGTTATGGGAAATCGGCTAAGCCTTACCTACCACAACACCGCCGGCGGAATGGCCGCTTACGAAGTGGTTATGAGGTTAGCTTAAAGGTGACAAGTTCAGCACAATAAAGCTGTTACTGGACTTGTCGCCCTTACCTTGAAGGCTTGACCTGTGCTACTAATGTAGCACCCCCCAGGAGCTCTGGAAACCTTACTCACACGCAGGGACATAACAACACAGAAGTAATCGTTATTTGGCTGCGGTCTTCTGTAAGGTGGTTCTGAAGGTATTTCACCAGTCGGGCTGCTTCAGTTCGAGCGATAAATCGCCCTACCACTCTTAGGCTCGGGCAATTGTATGAATACATCTAAGTGCCGCTGACGTGACCCTTCATGTCACCATTATTATCACACAGGTAAAAAAATAATACGATATTTTGTTTTGAAATTATTGTTATTGTTGTATAAGGACGAATTCTGTGTAATATAATATATTTAAAATATTTTAAAGAAAAAACATATAAGATATTGCTACGAATATTACATTACTGTTATTTGAGTTAGTTTAAATTATAATAAAATATATAACATTTACACTTTTGTTGCCAAAATTACTTTTCATTGTTTATTAGAATCGGGTCGGAAGGGTCCTAAAATATAATAAAATTTAATATAAAATAATCTTTCGACCCACATCGGGTCGTACGGGCACTCAAAAATGGGTCGTACGGAGAATTTTATTATGTGGGTCGAAACAAGTGGGTCGTAAGGGTCCGAAGCCTTTACATCGAACCCATTAATATTGTAAAAACATAAGTCATCATAATTTATGTTCACTTCAGTAATAACGATAACATCAAGTTTAGTTATACCACTATTAATACTTACAAGGAACTGAGCAAAGTTTTTATTTAAGGACCTTATATTAACATGCAATATTCTTAAATTTTCTGACCCATTCAGAGAAAATATCCACTCATCTAAGTTATTTTGAATGCTCTCTTTGACTAAATTATTATTTATAATGTTGAGATCAAAAGGCGTGAACTTTACTTCTAATTTTCACTAAGATAGATAAGTACCTACCTAGCTAATATATAATTTAATTACCAGTACTCAACGAACAAATATCGCCTTCAGATCGTATCCAAAAGGCTTTTTCGTTGTCCCCTTCTTTTTTGACAAATATTCTTCCTTTGGACACCCAGACATATTTGTAATCATTCCGTAACTTAATTTTGGTTTTCCATAATAATTCACGGGTGAATTTATTGAGGTCCTCATTTATAAAAATCCTGTTTCGTAAGATACCGCCTGTAATCATATCGCTAGTCAAGGTGACACGATTTCGTCGCTGCGCCAGCCAAGCATCGCGTGAGGACAGCGCGTCGTCGCCATAGATTGCGCGATCCGCCTCTGCGCGCGCCCGAAAGCCTACGATTATAGATGACGGCTTATTAGTTTGTTTACGTTGCGGCAATCTTTTTACCCATGCAATATCTTGAGTTGGTAATTGTAATTTCTGCCCTATTTTCGTTACGACGTCAAGGGTGTTTTCATTGGATAATTGTTCGATACCCGCAATTTCAATATGGTTTTTCCTTGACATTTGATCACATTCTTGCAGTTTTTGTTCTAATGCAGTGTTACATTTTTCCAAGTGAATACATCTATTTGATATATCAGACATATTTTTTTCGACTTTATGTAATTTCGCCTTCATGGACTCATTATCAGTCAATAATTTATCATATTTATCCGACAGCAGACTAAAAGCGTCGTTTAACTCACTCAGCTGTTGTTTAATTCCTGGGATATCGCTTACTTTTTTGAGGATTTGTTTTAGCAACTTATCGGAATCAGCGTGAAGGCCCCTGTCCGCCTCACCGGGTTCATCCAAGTCATCCTCCTCGCAATTGTTGCAGAATTTTCGTATTTTTCCCGCTTTCATATCCGCTGCCAATCCACTGCCATGCACTTTAAAGTAATCGTATGTTTGTTATCCCTTTTTTACAGATTTTAATTTCCACAATTTATTTTCCATACCAGCTGTCAGCTGTCAAGTGAAGTTTTAGTTTCACCTGTTTTACAAAATCAGTTTACATGAATAAGGGATATGACTGAATGTGCTTCTGTTATTAGTTCGAAGAATATTGGGGGTTAAAATAGTGTGAGGGCCGAGTGAGCATACGTTTACCTATTTATCTCAGCTTGTATAGTTTTACAAATTCTGAGATTGGTTTTACAATTGGCTACTTGAGAAATTTTGAAATCTTGTTAATTGTAAACCTTGATACTCATTTTATCACATGAAAAGTATAGGTCACAAAAAAAAAATTTTGTGAAATCTCTTTAAATTTCCCACGAAAACGCTCTAAGCTGTCATGGCGCCTAAAATGACGTCAATGTACCCTAGCAAGATTAGGGCTGTCATTGATCATAGATTGTCATATCGAGTTTGTTCGATGGATGCCATATGATGTTTTCTCTCGATATTCTCAATTTTATTTGACAATTATTTTTTGATGTATTAAAATTACAATAAATAAACCTTCACTCATGACATCTACAGAACCGAAATAATTTTAACACTACTCAAGATACGACTTCTATCTCGATTTAGTTTCAATAACCGGTATTGACACCTTTGAATACCCAAAGCAGGTTTCAGTGCGCCACTGAAACATTTTTATCGCTATCTTACATATGTCAAAATTGTTAATATTCAGAGCATCCTGTCGATTGGCTGAAAACTTGAAATTACGAATACTGTACTGTATGGTAGCGTAAAATACGAATATTATGCAAACAATCAACAATATGGATTTTTTGTCATCTCATGCGACAAATTTGACGTCACATATGCTAAACGTTACTATTAATATCTGATCATTCAATAGTTCATCTTTTTATGAGCATATGCTAGTCAATAACCTAAATAGTACACACAAGTATTTGATGATATCCGAAACTCATAACGTCAGGTGTATCCATGCAGATGGTTTAAAATATCTGAAATATGCGTCTGTACCAAATGTCTAATGGCATTTTGCTACCAGTTAACCGCATACATTTCAGATATGTTTTGCACTTATACCCAAATAAATCATCTCATCAGTATTTTAATAGTGTGTAGGTACCTAAAATCGGATTATTCCCACCGTCCCCTACCAAGACGTCCACCACTGGTGGACGTTGCGACAAAAACTGAAGTATAGTCGCAGCGTCCACAAGTGGTGGACGTTGGGAACAAATTACAAGATTATTCACAACGTCCCCCACCAAGACGTCCACCACTGGTGGACGTTGCAACAAAAACTGAAATATAGTCGCATCGTCCACAAGTGGTGGACGTTGGGAACAAATTACAGGATTATTCACAGCGTCCCCCACCAAGGCGTCCACCACTGGTGGACGTTGCGGCAAAAACTGAAATATAGTCGCAGCGTCCACAAGTGGTGGACGTTGGGAACAAATTATATTAAAGTAAAATAATAAGGATTATCCCCAGCGTCCCCCACTAAGACGTCCACCACTGGTGGATGTTGAGATATTTTTTTTTAGTTTAAAGCGCAACGTCCACCTGTGTAGGTGATATATAAATAAAAAAACAATATAATTATATAACTGTATCAACGGACTCAAAAAATTAAGAATTATTAATATTTAGTTGCGCATCATTTCTAGAAAAGTGCCAACGGATATTTCATGATGTATGAGTTCAAGTTGAGCATCTTGTATGAAGTGATCGTTTAGAATTACCCTTTTTGGTCTTTTTTTCGATGTATCTATTTTTTTTCAATTTGCAGTCTTTTTACTACGAAATAGTTGGCATCTTTTTCGAGCTCATGCACAACATTTATGAAAATGGGATTTAACCCCGTAGCTTTATTCAGCTTGTGGTGCCAACCTTCAATTACATTTGTTGTCCTATGTTGTTCACCGAAGACATTCCACACTGGTATAAAATTGACCGTAAGCCACGTATCTTCTACGTATTTTCTAAATTTAATTATATCTGAATCGAAACTATGTTTTCGTGTAATATATCGCCATCCATTGTTTACTTCCGACTCAGGCAACAAAGGCAGGGCTGCTGTTAACGCGCTATCTCACGAATTTTATTAATGTCCTGCTAATTAGTTAACTTTAAATCCCGTCCTTTATCCCATATTGCTTTTTTTAAATGAGTGACACCCTTTAACTTCGACAGATGGGAATACTTGTTTTATTGCTTTTATAGCAGCCATTTCAAAGTCAGTTCTGTACTTTGTTGGTTGCCAGTTTGGTATTTGTTTTTTTATCAATTCAAATAAAATCTGATACGACGCAGCATTTCGGCATGTCATGAAGGCGTACACTAGCGGAATTATATTTGTATAATTCTGGCTACTTATGATATCACCATGCACTGTGTAAATTTGTGCAAAAGGTTTTGGGCAACTTTTGAAAAAAATCGGTGCATTGAGTAATAATATCTTTGGCTTCTTTTATTGAAAATATAATGATTCGGTTTCCCTCATACATATAATCAGCTAAAAGAAACTCTTTATATTTTTGCGGTACTTCAATATCTTCCACGTTCTTATGTTGCATTTTGGACACCCCAGCGATTTTGTTCCTCCATCTGTAAAATGATGACTTCACTGTTTTAAATGACGGTATATTTTCAATTAAATCGATACCGGAATCCTTTACTTCACTCAGCATTGTATTATAAGTTTGTGGGACAGCTGGACAATTTGGTCTGGTCAATTGATTTTTACATTTTTGTATTTTTAAATTTATTTCATTTTTTACGAAATTTGGTTGTCATTCGTGTAATTTTGATCCAATAATATTATGATCCTGCAACAAATAAAGCTATTGCAGATACTCTAGTACCCAAGTACCCTTTAAGGTTCCGCATAGGTCTGTAACGTTACGTTATTTGAAAATTATTTCGTTTGTATTTGTCTTATGGAAAAATATGATTGGGCTGGGTAATTTAAATCATACAGAGATCAATATATTCAAAATTATTATCATAACCATAACATTTCTCGCATTGTAAATAGCTAATTTACATTTATTTTGCTTACTTGGATTTTGACTAATCCTTTGCATTTTGACTTTTTTCTGGATGCACACTCCCTAACTGTTAACCCACTTTTATGTCTTCTTTTTGCAACATACTCGTGTCCAGCGTGAAGCAGGATAACACCACCGTTTCTTTTTATATAATCTAATTGAATTCGACATGTTGACGTGCTTGCATTTTCTGACATGGTGTCTGTTATACAACTGATAGTGTTCCAGTGACAAAACCATTAGTCATAAATAATCCGCAGGATAGACAAGTTATAATCAATACTTTTTAACAAATAACAGTTAAAAAATATTGAACGTTTGGCACCGACATCGATTCGGCCAATCGATTCGGCCTTATGTTGTCGCATAAGATTCAAATTAATTGACTACTCGTTTACTGACACTAGAAACGCCAGTCGCCATTGTTTTTCTATTGCAATTATTACCAAATTTGAAGCCCTTAACCGGTATTGGCACATAAAATTTACTAGATTTTGAGCCTTTTGCTGTTGAGATAAGATTGAATTACTTATACCAGTGAAAAGGTTGGCGCAGCAAGATGATGTAATAATAATAAATAATAATAATCCGCATCATATTTTTAAACAGATTAAGTTAAACATATTACGTATTAGTAATACCCAAGCGTTATCGTTCTTATCCAGGATGCATGCAAACTTTACGGAGTACCTACAAAGTTTATTTGCATTTGTTTTAATGTGATTAAAACAAACTAGAAATCAGTTTCCATCGCAGTCGAATAAAAATTAATGCATATGTTAAAAAACTTCAATCAAGGAACCATACACATCAGCATAGTCGAGGCTATGATCGGGAGTGAGACGGCATGGGTTGGGATGGCCTCCTTCTGCGAAGATGTTATGTCGCAGAAGGAGGCCGCAGAGCGGGAGCGGGAGGACGACCCAACCGCTCCCGCCTGCCGCCGAAGAAGGCGGCTGAGGGCGCGGCGCCAATATGACCGCGCCGAGCGTGGGGACCGGCCGGCTGATGGTGTGAGGGCACCTCAGCTGGCATTGCACCGGTCTCCACTGCGAGGTGGGGATGGTCCCGTTGGACCGGCCATCCCCAGTCTCCCCCCGAACACCATGGGGGGAGCAGACGGAGCCGCGTAAGCGGCTTTTCCGCCGGCGGCGCTGTGGAAGTAAAGGCTGAGCCGATTTCCCACAGCGCCGCCACTAAGGCGATGAGGTCCAACGGGGGGTTTTAGTGGGTAACCTGGGTTGGTTGGTAGGTAGGAGTCCCACACACGCCGTCACCCTCCCTCTCAGGATGGCGGTACGGTGCATCAAGCATTTCCCCCCGTAAAAAAAAAAAAGGAACCATACACATAATACTATTATTAAAATGAACTAATAAAAGGGCCACTCCCTTTAATTATTTCATTTTAGACAGTAAATTTAATGGGATGATTGAACGTTATTATTTACTTTAATATAATTTGTTCCCAACGTCCACCACTTGTGGACGCTGCGACTATATTTCAGTTTTTGTTGCAACGTCCACCAGTGGTGGACGTCTTGGTGGGGGACGCTGGGAATAATCCCCTAAAATCTACACAAATATTATAAAGAGGAAAACTTTGTTTGTTTGTAATGAATAGGCTCAAAAACTCCTGGACCGTTTTTCAAAATTCTTTCACCATTCGAAAGCTACATTATCCACGAGTAACATAGGCAAATATTTATTTTGGAAAGAAATAGGGTTCCGTAAAATATTTAGGTTTTTCGGACACAAGGTGTATAATCAACTTACACTAAGTGCAGTTTAAGAATGGTGGTGGTGGTTGACGAAATTAAAATATTACAATGAAATATTAATTTTATGAAGCATAATCAAAACTCAAAAATATCGATGTTTTAGACGATGTTTAAAAAAATCATCAACATCGGGTTCCGAATTTTCAAATCGAAAACATCCATAGTACGTTCATTATTAATCTGTGGTACAGAGTGGACACCCCTAAAATATGACTTAACGGCAGTTGTGACGTTGTGACTTTCTGCTCGGCGTTTTCAGTCACGTGACTTATTGCATGTTTTATTGGATTTTCTTTTCTAAAAAATATATAAATAATCTTTGATTTTTATGTTCTTGAGATTCATATTTCCTTATCTTTATATCTATATTATATAAATCTTAATTTATAATTAGAAACTATAATCCTTCCGATTTGTTCTTAGTGGAAACAAGCCAATTGTTTTAGACCTTTTACTATATCCTGATCACTGCATCAACCTTCATGCCATCATAAAGTATCCCTAATTTGTCAATAATATTGTTTTGGTTAGCTAGCTTATAATACTGTATAGATGTAATGAAGCCCTTAAGGAATAATAAGGCTGGTTTTCTTCCTAAATAAATGGCATCAATAAAATTCTTCTTGTACTGAAACTGATCTCTCCCAAGTGCATGATGAAAACTCAAATATGCAGCCTGGATAGAGTCTGATTTATCAACATCTGACAGGTCCCATTCTTCCAGGAGATCCATTATTGTCGGATCCAACGGGCTTTCTGAATACTCTAACTCATCTACCAGCCGAGATATTAAAGCGTATCCGGTCAGGGATTGGTTCCCTTTAGGGGGTTTAGGGTCAACTTCGGCTTTTGTGGTTGAGGCCACAGGATCAATAACGGTTGCATCGTAATAATCCCGCGAATTCTCGTCCGGAACCATGGGGGCTTGTACCGTCTCTTGTGTTTGTTGTAGAAGTAATGAAACCTCCTCCTGATCAACCCCCATTCTTAACAGCTCTAAGGGGCCTTTTACTGACATATTTAGTTCTTTGATCAGAGGTAATGTTTAATTCCTTTTTTTTTGTCTGAATCTGGAAAAGAATGAGAAGATGGTATCAAAAAGTCTTGAGATCTCTAATTTCAATGACATTAGCGATTGGAGTTGTCAAGTATGTTTTTTTTATAAGGCACAAAATGGAAGTGAGTTATAGGAATATATATTCTTAAGATTATTATTATTATTTATTGATTCAGTTCCTTATATTATTTTGTGTGTACGTTTCTTATAGACGATGTCCAGACTTCCCTCCGTTTGGGGGCACCCTGCAACGTCCCACATCACTGCTCTTGCGGTGGCGCTGTGGACGCGCTTGGTCACCACGGCCTTTCCTGCAGCAGAAGCGCCGGGAGAATCCCCCCCTATGCTAGCCTCAACAATATCATACGTCGGGCTTTTGCCAGTTGTTCCATACCAGCCGTTCTTGAACCGAACGGACTGGTGCGTAGCGACGGCAAGAGGCCCGACGGTATGACTTTGATACCTTTGAAGATGAAACGGCCTTTAGTGTGGGACGCTACTTGCGTCGATACTCTGGCGCCGTCTCATCTTTCACAAACTACGTTGCAGGTTGTATGTACTTAAAAAAAAAGAAGTAAGAAAAAAAATATAAAAAGTAAAAAAGGTAAAAAAAAATTAAAAAAAAAAAAACAGCTCCCGGTGTTGCGAAGTTACAAAGATTAAAATAGTCAAATGTCTTTTCAATGGGGATGCCTCATAGGCAAGTGGTAATGGTTTGCGCGAAATGTCATTATTTCTATTTTCGACCTTTTCCGGGACCTGAGTCAAAAACTACCAAAAATAGTAGAACTTTTCTTTTACCTGGCAACACACACAACTAAAACACATAATCGCCTGGTACATTGCGACTGGCTCAGATGTTGCCATATACATGAAAATTAGAATTTAAAGTTTACGAAAACACATAATTTTCATAAAATGGCCGCCAGCGGGTCGGCCATCTTGTATTTTTGAAAGTCCGTATTTTTCCTATATTTTTGGGTATATTTGGAAGCGAACGCGATTTTTATTTTTTTTCTCGCTCTCACCCAGTTGTCGTCAGAATTTTTGGAAAATGACCATGAATTTTTTTTTATTTTTGCTCTCGCTTCCAGTGTTGCCAGTTCATCGAGCTAAAAATAGTCGAGTATCGTTTGGCTTAGGACGTGCCATAATCGCGTGGCAGACTTTTCAACCAAATGTCAAAAAAATGTTTTCGTTTTTAGGGCATAAGTCAAAAACTACTAAAAATAGTAGAAATATTATTTTACCTGGCAACACACACTAACCAAACAAGTAACCGCTCGATACGATACTTCTATCCATGGACTTAATTTATAAACAGGACCGAGTACTCGCAGCCAAAAAACGAGCCGAGCGAGATAGCTACCACAGAGGCGTGTGTCCCTTTCTAATAGGGTGACAATAAGATTTATTTTGACAGCGGACATTTGATTAAATAATAAAAATTTTGCCCGTTGTCCCTACTTCATCTAGTAAAATAAATATAACAAGATAAAATAAATAAATATTGAACAACATCAAATACATTGCTCTGATTCTGTGGTAAGTAGCTAAAGCACTTGTGTTACAGAAATCGGAAATAACGACGGTACTAAAACTCCCAGACCCGAGACGATACAGAAAAGATCGTTTCCCATTTTGACCCGGCCGGGGATCGAACCCGGGTCCTCTGAGATGGCGCGACACCAAAGTCCGGCCCGCTCACCTCTTGGCTACGGAGGTCGTCATGTTCCAAAGTTATCGTCTGGATAGATTTGACTGTTGAAAACCACCGGGACAGCATAACTTTTATGTTCATATATGTTCGAAAAATTCTGTTGAAATGATCTTGAATTATTTGAATCAATGGGGCAGTGAAAAATTCAATAATTTGAATCATTTATTGAATTTTTCACTGCCCCATTGCTGAGGATGCGCCTAGTAGGGACAACGAGAATAACCCTAAATTTTTGGGAATAAGGAAAGGATTATTAAATAAATAGTACAAATTGTCAAAGATACCTATTTATTTAGCCATTGACATGTTTTGGTTGATAAAGGTGACAAGAAAATATAGTTGAAACAATACTAAAGATAATTGCTAGTAAATATTTTTAACCTTAGCAAGTAGATTACAGCCGTTTTGGATACATATTTAATAAAATAAATAAATAAATAATAAATAAAAAATCAATTTATTTTCACTCCACAAATGACATGTATCAATATACAGAGCTATAATTCTTATCTAGTTAAAGATATGTCATTCGTGGGAGACTGGTGCCCATGTAGGTTCCAGGACCTGTATTACGGGTCACCAGGCCCCCCGATAATTACATGGCAAGGCACATAAAAGTACGTACAGTCTAGATATGAACTTGGTTAACGTTGAAAAGACAAGACCAATTTTGTGGTGGGTGTTATTTATTTAGTGTAAAAGGGATGTGTTGTGTATTGTGTGTGTGTTTTTGTGTGTGTGTGTGTGTGTGTTTGTGTGTGTGTGTTTGTGTGTGTGTGTGTGTGTGTAAATAAGCAACATTCATGCTTTTTCATGTGTGGCTTTTATAAAATATAGTTTGTATCATATGTTTAAATGAAGTAGCTGTTCAGTATCTGCATAATGAATAGCTTGATGAATAGCTAATGAATAGCTTTTGTAATAATTGTACGCCAGTCTATGTCTACAATTGTTTACCTAACTTCTGATCACCGTGGGCCAAAGGGTTAGTAAATATATCTGGACTGCGGACACAAGCAAGATAGATCTTATGTCTCCAACTTAAGACTTAATTTATGCCGCCTATGCGGGTAGAGGCAAACGAGCCGAAAGAAATAGTTCGAACCGAAGCCATTTGTCCCTTTCTAAACTTGCAGCAGTCCAAACAGGAATTAATCGCAGCAGCCCTTCGGAAGATATGTTAAAAAGAAAAGTGAAGATATTGTCACTGAAGTTAAACAGACGCGATGCTTCAATAAAAAGTTTAAAGTCAATTTTAACACATTTAAAAGTTAAAAATTTATGGATAAAATCAAAGAAATAAATTAAAATATAATTTATTATTTTACCATTGTTGAAATAACAATTAAATACAAGTGCATAAACTGAGTTTTGATCAGGTAAAATTTAAAGAACGAGACACACGCCTCCGTCCTGGCTATCTCTGTCGGCTCGGATTTGCATCTGTGTAAAGCGCACAGGAATTAATACTTTATTGCAATAGTGTTCATTTTTCATAATGAAAATTTTCAGAGTTATCAGTCCTGTTTATTATATTAGGTCCATGCTTCTATCAAAAAGGTTGCCATGTACCGAAAACGCGGTTTTGATTTTTTTTTAAACTGAAAAAAAGTTGCATGGTTACAACCAGTATATGATATTGGGTAAGACAGGTAAGTTTATAGGACTGAGTGTTGATGAGGTGGGCTGTCTAGCCTTTGATGCTTTGTTTTCAACGTTTCGTAGGTTTTATTGGGTTCGGTCGTTTTTACTCGATATACTGCAATCCTTTTCGCTGTCAGTTTCTTCAATTTCGAATATTTTTTCTGCTTCTCGTTTCAGTTTGTCCTTCATTAGTTCCTTCCATTGTGCTCAGGTTTTGTCATAATATTTTAAGTCAAAAATGATTTTTTCCATGTAAATATTGGTCTTCCTTCTTTTCGTCTGCTAGCTTTAAACTTCATAGCTGCGTGGAGCAAGTGTGGGTGTTTTCGTCGCAATATGAGACCATAATAGCAAATTCTGAGTAGTTTTATTCTTTTAGTTATAGTTTTTCCTTGCAGTAGTTGTTTAATTTTATTCTTACTGGGCAATTCTCTAGAGTGATTTAACATGTCTTTTAGGATAAGATGTTCGTATCTTCTCAGAGTCGATCTGTTGGCTTTTGTTATCGCTGCCGCTTTCAGCTCGTACGTCATGATTGGTTCAATTCCCATTTTGTACAACAGTCTTGCAGTTTGCCATTTCATTTTGGTTTTATTTATGAGAGAAATCAATATTTTTGAGTTTTTAACGCCTTGTTTACATCGAGTTCTCACTGTGTTTTTTCTTTTGTGGGATGCGGTAATGTACGAGTATGTTTCGAGGTAACGAATCTCTCTAGAAGGTTGAGTAATTATTCCAGCTATATTGACGCAGATTTAATTTGCTTACTGGATTTCCAATCAAGATTTTAATTTTATATTCGTTAATTTCTAGTCCAACTGTGTGTTAAAGTTCCTTAAGTTTTATAAATATCATGCTTAGCTCGTCCAGTTTGTTACCGACTATTATCATGTGGTCTGCAAACGATAAAATCATCGGAGGAGAGAGATTTGGTTATCTTGGTCGAGTTTGAGCGATGTTATTTCTTCTTCCAGCGTTCTAAGGACGTCGTCTATTACTAATGTAAAAAAAAATCTCGGTGACTTCTTTACCTTTCTTAATTGTTTTTTTTGACCGCACCATCTAATTTGTGTAAATTCATTCACAGGCCTAATATTCTATTAGTAAAGGTTTTGTTTGTCCGAGAGGTAAGAATGGCTTTAAGGCTGTTTAGATCGACTGTGCCAAGCGCTTTTTCTATGTCTATTGCCAGGTTGTCATACCTTCCCTCCATTTTTCGTCTAGGACCCGGCGTAGTGTAATTATGTGGTCATCTGTTGAGCGATTCCTTAAAAATGCAGCTTGATAGTTGCCCAAACTTTGTATACATTTATCGAGACGCGACAAGATGAAGTTAGCATAGATTCTATAGCCCGTAGAGGAGATGGATATCCGCCTATAATCATTGGTTGACTGAGGTTGGGGTTTCTACGGATTGGGAACTTGTAGTGTTTGGGTCCATGTCCATGGAATAACGTTTTCTAACCACGCTTTATACATGTGTTTAGTAATTTCTTGAAGTAGACGGTCCGGTAGTGCCTTGAACAATTCGATTACCACTTCATCTGTTCCTGGTGCTGTGTTGTTTCGCATATGGTTGATAATTTCTGCTATCTCTTTTTCTGTGGGTGGTTCCGGGAGATCGTTGGGTTCTTCATGTTTATGTAATGAAATAGAATCACTTTGCATTGTATTCAATGATGATTCAAAAGTGTTATATATAACCTACTTGAATAAAGAAATATTTGAGTTGAGTTGAGAAATATGTTGAGCTTCCATTTTGTCGATAGTTAAAGTTGGTTGGTTTCTTATTGGGTGTGTTGTCTTCTCTGTTGTACTTTCTTCGATAAAATACTGATATGCTACGATTTTTAATTGTTGAAATAACAATTAAATACAAGTTCATCAACTGAGTTTTTGATCAGGCAAAATTTATATCAAAAATATTATTTTATGCTGGCAAGAACGAGAAACACGCAACAAATTTCATACAGTGTAATAAAAAATCAAACCAAAAGAATAGAGACTAGTCAACGATTTTAGATATGTAAATTGTTTTAAAATCAGTATATGAGGCAAAATGACGATGAGAAAAATCGATTCAATTCATTAAGAATTATTTATTCTTGTAAGTTCCAAGTAAAACGTATGGCAAATAAATATAAACCAAATGACCAAACTAATGATTTTAACTATATGGAAAATAAATAAAAATAGATGTAATTAAGTTTAAACTACTCTCTCTTCCTTCATAACAAAACGTTTATTTACTACATTTTAGTCATTTTAATTATGTACAATATCACAATCGTCTTTGTACAATAAAAATAGAAACGTTGGTCCTCGTATGTACAAACAGTACATATTTTAAGCAATATAATAAAAAAACACTTATTTAATACTAAACTGCATAAGAAAAGATAAATATAAAATGTGAAATGTGAAACTTAAACAAAATAAAAAAGAATAAAGTAAGAAAAAATGGGTCACAGAGGTAATTGGTGATTTTTTTTTACATCTTATCGTTTGCTTTGTGACAGTTCCGTCAGAGAAAGCTCCTGGGACTGGCGTCGTAAATAATCCCTACTAATATTAAGTGAAGCGTTGGCAGATAAAATTTCTAAAAACTATCATAGCAACCTTAACTTTCCCGCGGTTCCTCTAGCACAACAAAATAAAAATGGTGAAGGGCTCTTTGAATTGCCATTGGCTACCACTGATGAAATAAATAAAATAATTGATAGTCTTAACACTAACACTAGTGCAGGTATTGACGGAATAAATACAAAGTCCTTGAAATGTGTAAAGCGTATTATACTTAATGAACTTACGGCTTGTATAAAGAGATGCTTAGAGCTTGGAGTTTTCCCTGACAACCTTAAAAGTGCAAAAGTCTCTCCAATATTCAAATCTGGATGTAAAAACGATCCGGGAAACTATCGTCCTATTTCGGTATTACCAGTTATATCAAAGGTATTTGAAAGAGTTCTACATAATCGACTCCACAATTATCTAGCTTCGATCAACTTTCTGTATCAAAAACAGTATAGATTTATACGTAAATCTAGTACTCTTGTCAGCCACAGTGGACCTTGTTACAAAAATTAAGCTCAATATAGACCAAAAAAAGTAGCTCTCGGAATCTTCATTGATTTAAAAAAAGCTTTCGACACGGTTAGCCACCGTTTGCTGCTCAGAAAACTACAAGATATAGGAATTACTCAAAATGCACTAAAACATTTTGAATCTTATCTTACTAACCGACGGCAAGTGGTAAAAATTGGTTCGTAAAAAAGGCACTGAAAAGCCAAAAATAAAATAATCTTTTTTTCTAAGGTTTGAGTCGGCGCCAAACAAACAAATTAATTATTACGTACGGTGAAATAAAGCATGGCAGCTAAATGCGCGGGGAGTGGGGGGCCGGCGACGCATCTGTGCTACCCGAACGGGCACACACGTGAAGGCACACGTATTTTTTGGAATGTTAATGTTTATCACTGGAATCTTCAATTTGCACAAATAATATATCATTATATTTTAATTACTTCTAATTAGTTACATTGTTTTCTTTTTCAAATTATTATTTTTTTCTATTATTTGTCATAATTTCTTACTTAATGATAATAATTTTCATTAATAGGTAGTATTACGTTGTAATTATATTGTTTTATCTTTTTCCAATATTATTATTTTCTCATTGATCGTTTATTTGTCAACATTTCTTACTTAATAATTTGCTTATTTGTTTGTTTGGCGCCGACTCAAACCTTAGAAAAAAAGATTATTTTATTTTTGGCTTTTCAGTGCCTTTCCTTTTTCGTCGGTTCAATTTTTTGTTAAAAAGTGGTTTATTTTAAATTTTTTTGTGGCTCATTAAATTATTCGTTCTTTATAATTAATAATAATACATAGTAGGCATATTTATATAAAACATGGGTAAGGCTACAAAAAATGCTTGTGGTTGCAACTTTTCAATGTACGAAGGGTTATGTTATGGTGACATAGAGCGCAGAATGTTGCCGTTATTGCGACCCGTCGTCCGTCGTCCGGCTAGGAAGAGTTAGCAGTGACAATTTGACACCTGCATATTTGGACTAGTGAACATGTGAACCAAGCCTTGGGCGTCTGCCACTGAATGAATAAGCCCATACATTAAATAGCTGCTGTAAACCGTTGAGGAGTTCCCTCGACAGTCTTTCGTCGTCACCATCATATCAACCTTGCGTCTCCGTCATACTAAAGAATCTTAAGAACTACATATGTGTGCCAAATTTCAAAAGAATCGGTTCACAATTTAAAAATCTGTAGACGAACGATTATTCATCCCCTATTTTTCTACCCTCAGGGGTGATATTTTTGTATTCCAACTTCAAAAGGACCCAAGTTGAGGTATACCCTTTCAAACAAAAAAAAAATTATCGAAATCGGACTACTCTGTAAAAAGTTATGCGTGGTCATACATAAAACATAAAAAAAATAAAAAATATACGTGTTGACTTGAGAACCTCCTCCGTTTTTCGTCGGTTAAAAAGTAATGTTGCGGCCATTTCCTGCGGAGTCCCACAAGGTTCCATCTTAGGACCTTTATTGTTCCTAGTTTACATAAACAGTATACAAAGTATCGGCCTTGTAGGATTTAACCTTGTATGCGGATGATACTAGTCTATTTTACTTCGGAAATAATATTCATGAAATTATTGCCAACGCACAAAATGACTTAAATCTATTACATGACTGGTTTCAAAGTAATTTATTAATAGTTAACATTGAAAAGCACAAAACAAATTAATTAAAACAATGTTTCCTTACGATTTTCTCACATCGTCTGATAAGTTATATAAGGACACCAAAATTATGAATATTAATCAGTCATTAATTTATAATACTTGTATACTGGTTCGTAAAATATTTAATAAAGAAATACATACTCAAATAACATTTAAACAAAAAAAAACATGTACACACAAAAATCTTGAGACGGGCAAATGATCTATGTTTAAGTATACCAAGAACCAATTATGGAAAAAAGAACATAACATACGAAGGTGCAAAACTATACAATAAACTTCCAAAAGGCATTAAAGAAGCAAAATCAACATTAAGCTTTAAAAATAAATTAAAACAATATCTACATATTAAATAACTATTTACAGAATAATAAGTAGTTATAACTTTGTAAAGCTATTTCTCAATATTTTAGTACAGACTTCTCATTTTCGCTACAGATTAACATATCAAAATTTGGCTAGTGATTAAAAATTCAACCTGTATAAATTAAAAAGATATTCATATGGGTTTTTTGAAAATGAAGTTTTGATATTGCACTTTTGATTTAACTGTTTTGCATGTTTGTTTACACACAGGTTTTTAAATTAGTTAGTTGTGACTATTGGATTTGTAAACAAAACAAGTAGCCATCTACGAATACGTATTGATATTCGTTGATACGCGGCAGGTGATGCGTCCGACTGTTCGTTTTTGGCGAATCAGAGGCGGGCAGGTGCGACAGCGCAGGTGCCGCCACGATCTCAGTCGATATTTGGTATATAGCCTGATGCTGATCGGTCGAATGACATACTATTTTTATTACTACAAATTTTTGCCTGCGTCTTTGCTTGCTTGGGGAAGATATTATGAAAAGAAATAGCCAATCAGATTTTCTAGTTTCTAAAGTTCAAACTTTATTATTCCAAATTTGGGAATAAATCCTTACTAATGTTATAAATCGGAAAGTGAGTTTGTTTGTTCTGCTTTGTAACTACTGAACCGATTGCTTTGAAATTTAAAACGTAAAGTTAGAAGTCCGGATTAAATAATAGGATACTTTTTATCCCGGAAAAAATTGATATTCCCGAGGTAAAACAAAAATTTAGTTTGCTTGATGGATGGATTGGAGATGAGGTATGCAATAGATGGCGCTAGATGGTGGTAACGATGTGCTTTTTAAAATACGTAAGAAGTGGAATGATAGCTTACGCTATTTAGTTGTATCTTTATTCACAGTGTTTCGCTTTTTTTGGTTCCTACCATTTTACATTGAATTGTGTATGTTGTGCTATAAAGGTAGCTTCATTTGCTTTATATAGAGACTATTCATAAGTATTAATAATGTAATCTATGTGAATAAAAAAGATTGACTTTGACATTGACTTATACCACAATATAAATGAATTCCACGCGGGCGAAGCCGCGGTCGGAAAGCTAGTTAAGAATAAATCATAGTTAAAACAGCTGTGTCCCAAAAGCTGTTGTTACTACCCAGAAACCCGAAATAGGTACAGGTTTACATTATTTAAGGTATGGTAAGAATGGCGACTATAAATTCGGAACGGACAACGATTTTTAAATATTTCCACAAATTGTTGACTTGATTGGATGATTTTCATTTAAAAACACCCTTTACGTGGTCGAACTCGTGCGCTACTTTGTAATTGTGCACGAGATAGAACGAGACAGATGTGCTGCGGCATATGCGCGTGCGGCTTCCTCGTCGCCCACTAAGCTTCGGGCAGAGAAAAAAAAGCCGGCCAAGTGCGAATTGAACTCTCGCACGAAGAGTTCCATTCCATTATGTATTCTATATTAATTAAATAAGTTATTTTAATAAAATAGGTAGGCATTTATTTTTAAAGTCAATATACTCGTACATGTCAAATAAACATACTGTAAATACCTATTCACTCTGCCGTCATTAAGATCAAGGAAAAAATGGAAATAAAAACACGTTGGTAGTATGGAAGCTCTCCTTAAATTTAATTTTAATTAATTCTTTCTGAAGTTTATTTAGAACTTAATATTATCTGTTGCTGCTATTTAACAACATACAGTAATACATAATCTGTGAAATTTTTAAATCTCTATTTATCATGGTTCTTGAAATACATATTGGTGATAGACAGACATACAGCGAAGTCTTAGTAATAGGGTCCCGTTTTTACCATTTGTGTACGGAGCCCTAAAAAGTAGGACTCCGAGAATTCTGTACTAAAAAATTTACGTTTTTTAATGTAAATTAACTATGTATATGTTACAGCCAAAGTAATAAATCTGGATATTATGTATAATGGCTAGCCATTATGCATAATATCTACTCAGTTTGGCTAAAGTGATAATGGATACAAAATTAATCACATTAACTAGCTATTATATACGGAACGGAAAGGGTATAACAATATCAAAAATACCAAAGCAGTTAACGGTTACAAACTGTATGGGACCATTTGTACTATCACAGTATTGTTGGAATCGTCGAAAGACTTGGATGTACCTACCTATTATGCTATTAATTTAAATATCACAATGGTGGTTCATCTTTTAGTGTTTACTGAATCACATCTGAAATTTGTTGGTTTAGCGTTTCTCATTTTGACAATCCAGTTAAGTCATTGAGTTGTCGTCGCCGTGACAACATCTTGTGTTTTTGCTTTTCTGGATTACCTACTTACTACGGATAGCCTAGTGATATTTCGTGATGTCTTTGAGCAATCAAGAATATTCGAGATGATTCTCTGTGTCGGAGCAACCGACGGCAGCGTGATGGCCGACCGAGAGCTAGAGAAAGAGATTTACGAAACCATCAAAACGCTCGTTTCCATCTGTGGATTGGGCGAGGAGGTCGTATCACACGGCCAGCTCGGTCACCAGACCTCACTCCGTTAGACTTCTTCTTGTGGGACTACGTTAAAAGGAAGGTGTACGCTGTAGCATGCTCGTCAAGGGAAGAGATGATAGAACACATCAAGGCCGCGTTCTGTACAGTGACACCACAAATGTTGCATAATGTTCGCGCATCTTCTAAGAAAGTACTAGGCGCGCATGTCGAGGAAGGAGGTGGAGAAATTCAGGATCGCAGTGATTGTAATGAAGTGATAACGTGATTTGGGGTCGCTGACCTTAATAGTGTTGTGATGCGTTTGTTTACGTTTTAGTCAGTCATTATAGTTAATCATTTTTTATTTCATAAAAACAATAAAGTGTTTATTTTAACTCGGGATTTCGTATATAGAATCTATACAAGGTATAGTATCCACCTACTTTACATTGTTACCCCCTTTCCGTTACAGGTTGTATAATATCTTCAATGACTTGGATAATGTAATCATAAACATTATTTAAAATATTACGTCAATTAACATTGTTATAAAGTTATTTAACTTTAATTTATAAAGTAAATTTAAAGCTAACTGGATATAAAACAAAAATAAAAACACAGGGATTTAAGTCGGCTAGACCGTATTTATTACTTTGGCTAACTTTGACACGCTATTATGAATAATGTCCAGACAAAGTTATTAATTTATTACTTTGTCTAGTGAATTTGGCCATTATATATAATGACCAGTCATTATGTATAATAGCTATTTAATCACTATGACTGTAACATATACGTGTGGATGCACGGCTAGTCCGTCCTAAGATTTGAAAAAAAAAATCTTTAACAATATCTTGTAATGATTCTAAAACTATTTTAGAAAAATTCAGGAATTTGTATAAGTAATAACAATAATTTTACAAATAAAACCCTTTTAATAGCCAGAACTAAGAAAGGATCTATCAAATTATCTCAACCTTATTTCATATCCGAGTTTTAGTAAGAAAGAAAACCTTATTCACTAAATACGAGGCTATAGGGTGGTAAATACGATTAATTGAGGTTTTTTTTCGCGTAGTTCACACAAAAAACGTACATAGTAAATTTATGATTTATTCAATTAATCCCGTAATTTATCAAAATTAGTTTTAACAGAACTCTGAAGGTATTTCCTTGGAACGAATACATTAGAGAAAATGAAACTATTCTCTCAATCAACACTTCTACCTATGGAAACTTAACTCAATGTACTTTTATAATTAAACTTTCTTAAAATTAAAATAAAATGTTCATTGTTTTGCATTGTATATGAAATTACTGTTAAATATTTACAGTAAAACATTAAAGGTTGTTACACCTTTATTCAAACAATTAAGATTATTCTAAACAGAAAAAACCAGACATGGTATAAAAACGGTTAATTTAAAACTATGTACGTTATCAGAACATTTTTTTATTATATTTAACTATTTATTTAACTAAAAAATACAATGAAAATAATCTTGATTTAAAGAGTGTCAAATTTAAAGAGTCTACACTTTTAATTTATTTTTTGAAAAGGTATGCTTTTTCCTTATCTCTACTTAAATCGGCATGAACAGTTTTCATACCGACGCCTTAAGAAATCACGACACAGATTAAAGAACTCGACGATTTGTGTCTTTACCTAGATATTTTTCATGTAGCGTGAATTATGCGCTAGAGTATTAGATCTTTATTTGTTTTATCGAAAAATAATCGGTATGTAACTTAATTCGCAATCTTAATTTGTCACCATGTATACTTTTTTATACAGACTTAAGTATATAGTAATAATAGCTTCGTAATGAAATTAAAGAACGTACACAGTTTGACCTGATGTACTAGTAGACTGAGTATATAAAGCAATGATATTTAAAACCATAGATATGTTATACGTTCATAAAACTAACGCAAAATCTGTGCTGGTCGAGTGGAACTGCACACACGCGCAATTCTTATTAATCACATTCTTAGATGATGTGAAAGAGATGGCATAATTTAAATCGTCAGAACAAAAGAGATAAGTAGTAACTCTCTGTTAGGCACATGCTTAGAATAAGGAAAGTAATATATCTATGGGCACATGAGTCAACTAAATGTCACTTGTTGATCAATCACTGCTCTGCACTGGACACTTGAACAAAGACTAATAAAAACAACGAAACAGAAGGTACAAACTTTACGTGTACTCTTTGTCTCTTATTTTTTGTCTTTTTATTTCAAATATTTTAGGTAATTCAAAAATAATGTAACTTATTGATTGACATTACTTTAGAATTACATAAAATATTGTTTCGGGATTCGGTTTAATGTGAACGTTCGGTTTTAAAAATAAAACATAACTATTAAGGAAAAACAACTTATATTACAAAAAAATGAACACATTTAAGAAAATATATACAACTAGCGACCCGCCCCGGCTTCGCTCGGGTGCTATAGGTACTAAAATATGTATGTATTATACATATAATCCTTGCACTTATTTTATTACTTTCACTCCCCCCGTGACGTCCCAATGACGCTTACATGGAGCCTCACCCTTTAACTTTAGTTTTTCAAATTGCTCTTTCGTTATAAAATCTTTGTTTTTCAAATATTTTAGTATCACTGACATGCTAGAAACTTTTTTTTTTAGTCTCTTGTTTTGTTGACAAATTACTTTAAGTTTTTTCTGTAACTGCTCCTTTTCAAATTTCAATTTACGCACACGTTTTCTAAGTGCCGCCTTTCTAGGTGATTCCAAAATTTCTTCTATTTCTGGTATGCTGACGTCGTCAAGACTCGAGGGTGAGATATGGATGTTCTTTGCTTCAAATTTCTGAAATAATATGCTTAATAAAGTATTGGTGCAAATGTAAAAATTGTTTAAATAAGCTAGTTGATAATATAGAAGTATGTAATTATTTACCTCGGTTATAGGAATTGCATTTTTTTTAAGCAATGTTCGACCTTTATTGGAAGTATATTTATGATTAGTTTTAAAATGGTCGCTACAAATTCTACTACTTTTTGATGGTTTCCAGTCGGATTCGTTTCTTTGCCTACGAACAACTGCAATCCAATCTTGAAGTTGAACCTCACAAGTAGGAAACCTTAAATATGCAAACAAAAAAAAGGTTTATCATCGACATCGTATCGTCAATAATCACAGACAATATTAAAAGTAATTTATTTAATTACACACGCACATATCTATTCTTGTTCCTTTACCTAAGTAACAAAATTTCGATCACTTTTTTTAATTAAGTACCAGAACATTTGCATTCGGTACACAATAATAAATAAACAATACAAAAAAGCTTTAATGATAAAAATAAACATAAGTATGTCGTAGGTATTAAACCCGGCATCGGTTCTGCGTTTTCTATTCGTGTAATCTATGACCGAACACATTTTGTCCTTTTCACACTTGTAAAAACAACAATGTACTTTCTCTTTTACCTTTGTAACCGTATTGTGAAATTAATTTTAAGTAAAAATATTTAAAATTTAATGATTTATGCATAATTCTTATTTACTTACATGTGATACGAGATCCCCTGAGCTTTATTTATTTTCTTATCATAGTTTGTACACTTTCGAAACACACACGATGGCATTTTATCAAATTCACAGCACTGACAGAGACTTGTCACCTGTCGTATCGTTTTTCGCAGACTGGGGGTAAGACGTCCCAATTAGGACGTTTTAGCGTCTTCATTTTGCGCGCATGGGTAACATATCTATTATTTTTTAAATATCATTGATATAAAGAGAATAAGTTTGTTTAGCTACGAGGATATGGCGTATTACAAAAATACATCACCGGCTAATTAATGGCTACAATTCGTGTATTTTTTAAGAAAACATAAATATAACATATTCATACCACTTCTATTGCGATACAACAAATATAAATTATCTAGCGCATTTGTTAACCCACACGACGTGGCCAATCGCTATGTAGACCCATCCCGACAATCCAAATTTTATGGACTTTTAAACACAAAGTGTTTATTATCTCCCACGGCCTTTCGTTGTCCAATCCATAAGATTTAGAAAATAATCCTCCTCGACATGGATGGCGAACATGCATTATTGAACCATTTCGGAAGTTATAATTATTCTTCTAAATGCTAGGATAAATTGCAAATATTAGTAAAAACTTTCATTTATATGTTAATAATGTCGTTATCTATTTTGTGGTCTTAAAAGTCCATGTGTTAACACTCTACACACGCCTCTTACCTCACATTCTACACCCAATAGCCCATACAGACAGGTATTCTGTGATCAAAATTGTTCTACGTACTAACCCTGTTTTACTATATAATCCAGTAATTTACTACTAAATTAACCAGTACACTTTATGCCCTAATACTTAAAAGTAACAAATGATATAGATGATGAATAAATTTCACTTCTGTGATGATGCCATTTTTAGTTTTGTAAACAAACTATGTGAAACAAAAGCAATAATGATAATCCTGCGTTGCAGCTAATCACCATAATTCCTCGTCTTGTTTATATCAACTTGTCGACTAGGTACTTCTCTCCGACAACACGATTATTATTTATTCTACAGAATTACTACTATGACAATTTTGCATATTATTCTTCTTAAAATTTGTAGAAGTCTATTTTCAAGGGCGTGTCTACTAGTTTCGTATTAAAGATAAATTATATATTGTGTAAACAGAACCACACGTTACTTAACACCGGATTCTAACGCTTGTTAGGTTAAGGTTCTAATTCAATACACGCTACTCTCAGGCTTGAATGAAACGGAGTCATCGAAGAAATGAAAGTTTTCTAAATCATCTTTTTAAATGAAGTGCGTGTTTCGCAGCTGCCAGTAATAACAATGTGTTCCCAAAAGTATGGACGGCGCATGCGCCGCTATCACACTAATCTTATTGCCTTCGAATTACTGACAGCTGCGCACGGCCCAACTTTGAAATAAATCGACAGGTTTCGATGACCATGTGGTCAGTGGTTACAACATGCCTTTGGTTGACAGATTAATTTTAAGTTATGGACTAGGTTTAATGAAACTTCAGACGTTTTTTTAAAATATAAATACAGATTGCTTAAGACTTTATTTGATCCTGTTTAAACAAAGTCATCACTCAATTAAATTAAACTAGTTCCTACGTAGCCCATTGGCCAAGTCATTACTTGCATAATTTAATGACGGTAAGTCAAGGTCATAAGGTTGAATTTGAGGTGGTAACTATTTTCCCACTACCTGTTTAAGGGTTAAGCTTTGACGTTTTTGTAATTAAAAATTCTGTGATTGCCTATAAATTTCCTAGTTGTCAATTTTAGACGCTAGCTGCTAAACTTGTTATGCCATTTTATCTCGGCACTCCTTCTTGACTTGCTGTGGTGACTTTCTGTTTTGTTATGATTGTTTCGTGTGTCACATTTGAATCCTTGTTTATTATGTAATCAGCTATTTGATTCCGCATCTTACACCGGACCCTTATGGAAAGACTACTTAAAGACGAATCAAAAAGTACAAAACAAATAAGCGCATGCCGAGCGACTAGTTTTTATGTAGAGTAACAGCAAGTTATTTATTTCTACGCGTGGGCCATATGAGCGCACCTGGTCTGTAGCATCTGCCACGGATTTGAGATGTTGCCGCGTATCTGTGGCTTTTATCTTCAAATGAGTTATGTCGGCTTCGCCTGATTATACTATACCTATTTTTTTCCTGATATTAATACAAAATTGGTTATAATCTCGTGAGGTGTGAAAGAAAATGATCTTTGGCGCCTGGTCACAATGATGATCACACTCCTCTTAGAATGTGCATTCGGTGATTAGTATAGAACTACGAATATATCAGACAGTTCTCCAGATTGAAATAAAAATCATTTGAATCCCATATGACTTACATAGCAGAGAGGCGAGGGTACTGAATATTGGCGTCACGCCATCATTGAGGTGCCAGATTTGTTCCCGTTCGGGGCAATATGAAAAAAGAACTATATTTTTTCAAGGTTGGTTGTTGTGATACTGTCTTTGTTTTTTATTTTTGTGACGAAAGTACTTCAGCTGACAGTAAGTCGGCGTCAAAAAGTTAGTAACGTGTTAGTAATGTGTTAAAATTAACTATTTGTTTTTCTGTCAACGACTACGACTCGTTAATACCGTTCCATAATTTACTTTATTTACCAGCGGTCATCAGTCATCCATCCGTCATTCAAATACCATGCCCTCTTCGCTCGTATATGTGCGTTTCGTTATATTTTAAATTAAAAATTTAAATAACCTAAAAAGAAAAAAAAACAACATTTACATGCGAATTATAGACCAGTGCCGAAGCCACTAAAAAAGGTAATCGTAAAAAATATATATAGAAGGATGAAACCCATTGGAAAAGGAAGAGAATACAACAAAAATGAAAGGAAAAAAATACGGGCGTACCTATAAGGGTAAAAATGGCTTATCTCGATTTCCGGTAAACTACTAGTCCAATGGCAAAAAGTTAAATGGCAAAGTTGAAGGTCTACAACTTTTGTATATTCGCTTTTTTTCTTCAAAATTCATGTGATTCAAAATGATTTTTTATGAAATTTGGTGAAACTTACCTTTTTATGTCCCAAACACACTATACAATTTTTAATTTAAAATACAATATGTATTTATTCATCTTATTTTGACTCAATATCGCAACACAACGCACCCTAATTTCAATCGGAAATTACGTCAAAATATCTACTTTTTTTTCAAAGAAGTCGGTGGGTTATTTTTTCGTTAAAATCTTTACTTTCTGATGGTGTAAAAAATATACATTATTACTAGGGAAAATTTTCTCAAAAAATGCCGAGAACCGAAAACTTTATACCCCACTCCGGCTTTTAGAACAATTTAACAATAAAAATAATTAAACTATCTGTTTATTTAAGTAAACGCACTTCCGGAGGAAGTACGGATCGCTAAAAACCTCATTTAAATTGTCTTCTTTCACAATTAAACTGTGTGGCATTCTCTACGACAATTTTCTTTAGGTGTCCCTGGCTTACACTGACAGTCTTAACCTCACGCTAGTGTGGAACAAATTGATTCAGATGAGCCTGAACTACACCAACCGTAATGTTATTTACAGACCGACATACTGATACCAAATACAACGAACATTACAACATGCCAACTGGTTGAACACAAATCCCTCCTAAAAAAATACACTTGGTCTAGGCCCGTGTCCAGCCGCCCGTGCTGAGAATACAAAAGTATACGCGATATTAATAATAATCCTTGGTTGTTTCCGGAAAAAACAAACTTCATTGTTTCACTTAATTTAACTTCTTGAAAACATGTTATATAATATCACCTTTTTTTTAAATTATTTGTAAATGTTCCACATAAAAATGAATCATTTATAATAATATGCATTTCATATACATATGGTACGTTTCCTTTTCTGTCCCCTGGTTATCAATCAAGAAAAAAAATCGTTGTTCGTATCTGGTTATCAAAAATCAGTTACGAACGTGGAGTAAAGGGTACGTTTTAGTATAATTCGTCTAAGTATAATTGTTAGTTGAGGTTTAACGAAATATTAATTCGCAAAAAGTAAGTAATGTACCAATTAAAAAAGGTTTGACGGTGGAAATGTGACTCTTTATTTAAATTATACTTATTACTGTTTATCTTTAATCACGCAACGAGGATAGTCGACTATCGATAATCTATCAATATTAACGAAGACTAAACGATAGTACCTATCGACACTATTGATAATTATTATTCGTTACCAACATTTGGAAGTCATCAATAGTACCTATTACCTCAATTTGTCTGCCTTTCCAACTTAAAATGGATTGTAAATAAAGCGTGTCATATTTTTTTCCTGTTGAATATTGTAAAGAAATTTGGATTATATTTAATCCTTATTTCTTTTCTATTTTAGTTTCTTGCTTTTAAATACATATAGAAAGGCAACGCTCAATTTTAACAGTTTTATTTAGCTTAGCTGGTTCATTTATTATTATGTTAACCCTTAATCCTAAATTGGCGAGAAGAGAAAACAATGTGGTCTTTTAATATTTCGTTTTTATAAGGGGAGGTCGTTTGGTTTATTAGTCTATGTTTGAGTAAGAGTGTGTTTGTGACCGAAGATTCATCTTCAGAGTGCAGACAGAAACAATACGCGCTGGAAAAATATCACACACATCAAATGCTAAAATAGTCCCTCTCGTTTAGTTTTGGTGCTTTTTCGCTCATTGCATAAGCCAAGAGAAGTTTAGCCGAATATTAAGAATACGATTGTAAGAGCACTTTTATCTCGGGTATATTATCTCGGGTCTGGGTTTTGTGGTCACGTCAATGTTTCTCGTGCTTTAGCCACTTACCAGGGAATAAGAGCAATATAATGTTATTTTGTCTAATGTAAATAATACTAGCGGTCCGCCTCTCTACGGTATCGTCTTTTCCCGGGCTTAAAGGTATATAATACAAAAAAATCTATCTTAGAATTTAGAAATTACTTTACAGGTCTTTAATTTTTTCTCATCAGTCTTTGTTAATTTTGGTTTAATTTTTTTTTTGCATCCTTGGGCCTTTAAAAAATCTAAGGTGATATATTTTTTTAAATTGTTGGTTAGATCGTTAGACATCCTTAGTGTTAGATTTTCTTGAAATTCTGAACCCGGATATCAAAGTTAAAAATAAACAAAATCAAAATTTAAAGTCGAATGACTATTATCTCAGATTTTTCATTTTTTTATTTATTTATTGAATACAGATTTCAAAAAAGGTAGGTAAATCAACGACAAAAAATGATGTCAATTAATATAATGGAGAACTTAATTTCCCTAGTAGATATCCCCTCTGAAATTTTATTTTGTCTGTTGCTTGCGAGCGAAGTTCAGGCTCATAGTTTGACATTATATTTTACATTAATAGGCCCTATTGAAGCAGTTTTATAATTTTTCTTGTATCGAAAGTTCCCAGACACGTTATTAACTTAATTAGTGCTTTGTTCATTGACACCATCACAAGAACTTAATAGAATATTGCATCATAGGGGCAGTTTCCTCTAGTGAACGTCGCGCGCACTGCATTTAATTAACTTAATTCTCTGACAGAAGGCAACTTCAGACACAAATTGTATTTGACGCTTATTTAACTTGATGGAGAAATTCATGTTTCACTTATAATATGGAGAAAATGTTGCCAAGATACACTTTTAGTCATGTGGTAGCACATTACAGTGCGTAACTAACTAGCTTGTGACTTTATACGCCTGGCCTTATAGGGGTATATATTTGTACAGGTTGGTCTGAATTAAGGAATCTCGCCTGTGTTTAAGTAGAAATTTCTTCCGTATTTAGTGATCTTTCGCTGTTATAGATGTTTAGTTTTGTGGTCAAATTAAAGTTAAATTACGACTACGAAAATAAAAAGTATAATTACAATTGCCTTGGCAGAACTAGCATCGTTGCGATCTAATAATTTTATTTCATTTTTTAATTTTCACAAAATCCATACAGCCCTTAATTAAATTACAAAAACAAAAATTTATGTAAAAAAAAAAATCCTGCAAACGATCTTAAAAAATACATATTTTTCTATTTCTAACTGTCGTTATTCTGTCTGTGCCGTGCCTTCTTTCCAGGTGTTTGTACTACGGCATAAATGTGCGAAAACGGACTTTAAGGTACTACTTTTATGTTGGCTTATCATGGCGGCATTGGTTAGCGTTTTTGAGGTGGTGGTAGTCTCCTCCGTGGTGGTAACGACCTCCCCGGTTCTCCCCCGGAGGTCCATCATCTCGATGGATTTAGTCACCTCCGAATTTATCTTTTTCGCCAATCGTTTGCTGCGTCGCATTATTCGATTTATCTAATAAAATCGATCCATCTTGGTCTACATATTCCAAGCAGTTTTAAAAATAAATTAATAAACCTAAATTTGTCGTGTATCCATGTAATGTCAAATTTTGACACTATAAAAATTAAAATGTTAGAACTATAACAACATTTGAAGTGCAAAGTGTTCGGCACATATTCAATAAAAGATTTATTACTTAATTTTGTTTAATTAATTAGTGCGGCACAAAAGCAAAAATACAAATCAGCGGGGAGATCGCTATTATCATTACACGTTCCTAAGAAATTGTTTTCATTGTCATTGCCACTCTCGTCTGTTTTCTTTTCCACCTGGTTCGCACTTCCTCTACTCATTAGGCAAAAAAGTTATTAAATGACATCATGTGAAATGTACTTAGTTAAACAGCAATCAGGCTAGGTGTATATACTCATTTGTAATTGTTTATACTGCAAATAGACAGTAGATAGAAACGTAGCAATAAGTTTACATTGAAAATGTTAGACTAATTTTGTAATTTAAAGGATGGCTTTGCTATTGCATTAGGTTTAAGTACGTGTAATGGAAGTTTAAACTTGAATAATAAACAAAAAAATAAATTTTATTATGTTTTTAGACTTATTGTATATTTTTCATAAATAAACTGACTATCGAACGACTATATTAAATAAAAACTTTTTGGCTCAAACTTAGCAAATGACCTAGTCAACAATGTACACATACCACAAGTAAAGTATACCTTTCATTCATACTTAGATTTGCTGACTTGCGGCACCGTTTTGCTTCGCAGTTAAATAAAAAGTGGTTGTTTGTGGTTGAACTCTCCAAAACTGCGGTTTGAATACATCATCCCGGCAAGCCGCTTATTAGGCGTAATTTTCTCGGGATTTAAGACACATTGTGCGGCACGCATCCACGACTAGAGCAGGCTGCGCCCGCGGGTACCCTGTTCCGTGACAACTGTTGAGCGCATCTGCGCTGCGTTCGTCGTATAACTGAGGCGCGCTGCCGGCCGCGCGCCATTCCGTGCCCGACCGCGCTCCTGTTGGTACACCCGGCAGCAAATCTGCCCGCCGACATTCCCGCGATTCCCGCGACTTACGAACTATCGCTCCAACATGAAGTGTCTCAAAAGTGTTCTAATGACTTTCATTTGTACTTTGCTTACTGTGCATGCAGCCGAGATTAGAATCAGAGATGAACTCCAAGCATTGGCCGAACAAATCGAGATCTTGAAAACTTTACATATCACCGACGTGACGCGCCTGAAGAGGGAGGTTGAGGAACTGAAGTGAGTAGGAAAATCCTTTGATTATTTTATTACTTATTTGAAAAAGGTACGATTCTAAATCCAGCACACACGTGTAATGGGCTTTGACGCAGTTCTGAGGTAAATAGTAAGGTTGATCGGAAGTTCGTACCGGCAACGTATATTCTTCTGAAGATTTTAGAATTACTTAATAGATTGAAGTGGATCCTAAAAACTCAAAACGAATTACATTTCTTAATAGCATACTTCTTTCCTAAATTGGAAGAAGGCCAAATCTACCGTATGCTATTTAACGAACTTTCATAATTTGTTTCTTAATGCTCGGCTCAAACTAACTATTTACAAACAATAAAGTGCTTGGCTTTCTTGTTTCTAATTACAATACTTAGGTAATTTTAACAACCTACCTTTAAATAAATTTTGCTTGTGATACCAATATTTGAGCGAATGGACTTTATGCTTAGCGAAAGTTTAAATACTTTTGTTTTGTTTCTTTGTATTGAGTTTGTAATAATATTGGATTGATGTTTGAATTAATTTGAATAAATTATTAAATCAGCGCCACTTAATAAGTGGTACTGAGGGTTTATGTTCCTGTATTAAAGGTTGACTGGAGCTGAATTCGCCTAAGCATATTCGCTTAATAGACCATCATTTGCAAATGATTGCACGACACTTTCCTAAAGTAATGATTAACATTGATAGATTTAATTATATTTGTTTTTTCTTCAAGCATTCGTAACTTGATTTTTCTTGTTTTAGTTTTTTATTTATTATTCACTGCTACTACTTAAATTCTTACAGCAATTATGAATATCTTACTGCAGCAGTCATTTTACTACACGTGTTTCAACAAACTATTTTCGTTTATGTCAATGGCGGTATTTATATTGGATATTTGGATATATCTTTTTTGATATAAAAGTATTTTTATATAAATTTACAAACAAAAAAAGAAATAATTAAAACTAAATAAAAACTACATTGTACGAGGGTGGATTGAAAAGTTAAATATAAACAAAAGTTATTGAACTGGAGCAGCCCGACTGGTAAAATACCTCCACTTTACAGAAGACCGCAGCCAAATAACAATCACTTCTGTGTTGTTGTGTTTCTGCGTGTGAGTAAGGTTTCCAGAGCTCCTGGGGTGTGCAACATTAGTAGCATGGGTCAAGCCTTCAAGGTAAGGGCGACAAGTCCAGTAACAGATTTATTATGCTGTACTTGTCACCCTTAAGCTAGGACCTCATTACCGCTTAATATCAGGTGGGATGAGGTCAATCTTGAAGTGCAATATAAAAAATATATATATATTTTTCCACTTAATCTCCACTTAGCTCAATGCACTTCTTCCATCTGTTTTCCAACGCCTGTATGCCGGTCATAAAAAAATGTTCTTCAAGGCCTTCAAAAAAGTCGCCCACCGCAGCTTCGACCTCCCCATTTGATGAACATTTTTGACCTCCAAGGTGTTTTTTTAAGTTTGAGAAAAACTGAAAGTCTGATAGTACTTTTACTCTTCCTAACGTTTAAGATATAAATGCCCCCAAAAACCCCTATTCTTTGCATCGTTTTGCAACTGAGAACGAGAATAATTTCTGAGTGTTATTTATTGGTTTAGAATTAAAACGTAAATAATAAAATTTTTTCTTTAACTAGTTTCTCTATTACGAAAATATATTTAACATCGAAAAAAATAAATAACCGGCGCTGTGCGCTTTGTATTATAATATAAGTAGAATTATAATTGAAATCGTGTGTAAGCGTTGAAATTGCGGTTTAGCCGTTAAGGCGAAGGCGTAAAAAGTTGAATTAAATTATTCATCCGTCACGTCGGTCTTGAAAACGGATTTAAATATTTTTTAACAAATAGTTATTTGACTAAATACTGACCTCCTCATTAGGATTACGACTTCCTTTTATTAGGAATGCGAAAGTGTGGATGGATATATGTGAATCACGCCAGAATAAGCGGGCTGTTGAAATTTAGCTGAAAGATACACGTCTGGCAAACTGGAGGCTAGTGTTTCCGATCGATAGCCAATAGAAAAACTGCTACTGTGACTGTATATAGTGTCTATCGATTTTTTTTTAATTTACGAGCAAAATTGTTGTCTTTGGCACCGAAACTACATAATTCGGCAAAAGTATTATGGCCTACCGTTTATTCCGATAAACTATTATTCTAACAAGGAATTACTGCTATTGGAATACTAGGAAAAAAAAACTTTTATTGGGCTGATTTTGATTTCTTGATTTGATATTCGAAAAACCCTGTTACCGTGTACAGCACTGACATTTGAAACTAATATTAGAAAAAAAAAATGTATAACAGTACAAGATCTGTTTCAAAAGATATCAATACAAAACTATTTATCTTTAAGTAGTATTTTAAAGACCAACCAAATTTCATAATTTAATAAAATAGAAACTTAAAACATTATCTATTAATCATATTTACGTACTTCAAACATATCACAGACACAAAACGTTCGCCGATTTGTTGTGGACTCACATGTTCTAAATTCCAACACGAGTTCTTCCTGAATCCATGGCTTTTTGTAAAACTTACCTACACTTGTGCTTCTGGCTTAAAGTTAGCTTAAAATTTTATAGTATCTAGGCGAGGCTATCTAGGTTGCTTAGACGTTTTTATTCTTGGCTTAATTTTTTTATTATTAAGGATGGTGTTTACAGACAGTCAAAATAAATATAATGTAACCTAATCGAACCTAACCTTTTTAGAATATACCCGGCTAAAGGAGTTACTTTAAATTGCTGAAAACCTTGACTTAAAACCTACTTTAATAATAATAACCGAACCTTAACTGCACATCAAAAATACTAAATGCACAGCAAATTGTTTTTAGTCTTTTTGATATGTAGTCTTAAATTTAATTTAGAGCTATGAAAGTTTAACGCTGGTTTTAAAATGACAAGCGTTCAATATGTTATGGTGATAGAGAGTCTCATATATTGTGTTATTTATGAGCTGTAGTAAAATGAGTACTAAAATAAACGCTTACGAAAACCTAATACGAAACAACAAATTTTTGAACTACTTATAGCCCTGGACGGTCTTTTCAATACTAACTTCATAAGTTGTTATTAATATATTGCTTAGCAACAGGTAACGTGTGCCTCGATTTTGCCTAGTATTTAATATTTTATTTTTAGTTCATTATATCTTTTGTCCTTTTATTTAAAATAGGTTTCACTTTCATCGCTAACATTTTTTACTAAACCACAGGTTACTTTGAATCTCATATTATATAAACTCTACAAGCACGAACTAGATGGCAAAGTTTTATGATAAAAGTATTTTTCACCTTGTTATCATCCAACGTAGATGGAAAATGCACGTATTCAGTTTAGTGTCCTCATTACCGACTTCATAAACAACGTGAATTGTAATAAAATGCCTGTCTAAAAAGGAAGCGAGTAAATGTGAAATAGAACATTACAACGTAACTTATAAAGCCAGTAAGGCGTAACTGTACTAATTTCATAATTACAAGATACTTGTGGGAAGTAAATTGTACCTACTTTTTAATCTGAGAAGCCTTGCCTTGCCTGTTAATAAAAAACTCAAAAATAAATAAATATATATGATGAAGTCCTTTTTAAATGATATCGATTCAGAACTGTTATAATTTTAAAACGCAAGAAAATAGGTAATTGGAAATCTATATATATAAAAGGAGAAACTGACTGACTGACTGACTGACTGACTGACATATCAACGCACAGCCCAAACGGCTAAACGTAGGCACTTGAAATTTGGAAGGGACGTAGCTTAGGTACCGTAGGGGTGCACTAAGAAAGGAATTCCCGAAATTCCCACGGGAACGGGAATTAGCGGGAAAATCCTTTTGTATGAAAAATCTAAACCGCTTAAGTTAGACGCTTGAAATTTGGCATGTAGGTACCTTAGTAAATATAAAGTTTAGTTATGGCTGTATTTTGAGAAATTCCCACGGGAACGGGAGTTAGCGGGAAAAAACTTTTGTATGAAAAAATCTAAACCGCGTAAGTTAGATGATTGAAATTTGACATGCATATACCTTAGTGAATGCAAAGTTAAGTCATGATTGGATTTTCCAAAATTCCCATGGGAACGGGAATAGCGGGAAAAACTTTTGTACCGCGAGTTAGAGGCTTGAAATTTTTTAGTATATGGGTATCTTAGCAAATGTACAGCTTCATGGGAATGGGAAACATCTTTTTCATGAAAAAATACTGCACTAGCGCCAGATTCAGAATAATTGTTATGTTGTTTTTTAATGTATTTTCTCAAAAAAAAAAAAAACTTTTTAAAATTTTTGAATGCAACATTCATTATTATTTACATTCGACACACACCGAGAAAAATACTGAAATGACACAATAACACGCCACGCGGACGAAGTCGCGGGCAAAAGCTAGTTAAATATACGAGACGTGAAATTTCTGAAGTATTTCGCAAAATTCGTAGTGAGTAGGAAGGTTCTCAGAACTGCAACTAAATAGAAAACATGCTGCTACTTTTGCGTCTGTTCCGTTAACGGAACTATAATATATATTTATATACGACTATCTGTCCCGGTAAACGTAGTGCCGCCTACTTTCCAAATTTTACCGTTGCACCCTGGACCTTAACATTTGTTTTAAAACAAGTATTAGCTTAATGGATCCATCCGTTTTGGAGTTTTAGCGAGACTAACGAACAGCGATTCATTTTTATATTTATAAAGAATGGAACGCCTATATTTTCCAAATTTTCTTAATTTCCTTATAAACCTTCCCTGGATCTGGAGGTCCAATTGTGGACAATTATATCAAAACCAACATTAGCCAAATCAGTGGAGCCGTTGCCGAGTTTTAGCGAGACTAGCGAACAGCGATTCATTTTTATATTATATTATATAGATTACAGTTTATTTAGCCTCATGTATGTTTGCCGTTATACTTTTAATTGTGATATCTGACGTTGTGTTCTGAAAGAATAAAAATTCTGCGATTTGAGATTAAAAGCGGGCGACTCTTGGGAGCGCTTAGGCCGGCCCGCGGCGCTCAGCCCGCTAAAAGTGTCTTGCCCTAATATACAACAAAAAGCGCCGAGTTCCAAGTGTTGTTCGCGCCGGGAGAGGGCCCTCCACGGGAATCAGGCCATCTGATCGACACCATTATTTTAGCCCTCCATACCCCCGGGCTTGGTTAAGGCAACATTTTATTCGCTTTTCGAAATGATTCTTGACATCTCAACGACTTTGTATTTTAAGACGCGAAAAGTGTAAAAACGTGACCTTATATATTTTTTATGTTTGAAGTTTTTCAGTAGTTGCAAGGAAGTGTAACCAATTATTGAATTAGTCTAAATAAAAAGTTCGCCAGGTTTTTGTCTGAACACGGATAATCCCTACTTATATTATAAATGCGAAAGTAACTCTGTCTGTCTGTTACGCTTTCCCGCTTAAACCTCTCAACCGATTTTGATGAAATTTGGCATAGGTATACGTTGAACCTCAAGAACGGACATAGGCTACTTTTTGTTAGAAAGCAAGGGGGGGGGGGGGGGGGTAGTGCCAGCTTTAAATAAGCTCTATTAAAATATAGACTACTTTTTGTTTCGAATATAAGGGGAGATAGGGGTAAAACCGACAATGAAAGGATGTAGTCCACGCGAACGAAGTCGCGGGCACAGCTAGTGTTTTATAATTTTATTATTAGATAGATAGATAGATAGATACACTTTACTGCACAGAAAATTTACAGAAATTGGTTTTACAGACATATTTAAGTACAATATAGGCGGTCTTATTGCTAGAGAGCAATCTCTTCCAGACAACCTTTAGGTAGAGGAAATAGTAGACATCGAGAAACTATTACTATACATTGAGCGTAAAAGTTCCCGTAAAACCTTAGCCGCTTAAATTAATTGTTAAATAGCAATTTATTTAAAAAACAGCATCGGTCTTTCATTATAAAAATCCCATGCCTTTATTACCATGCTAGATAAATGCGGTTTGGTGGTGCCAACCCCGCCCTACGAATGGAAACTAAGGTCTCGAGATCATGACTAGACGATCGAGGCAAATGTTATCGAACTGAAATATATTTTAATTTGACTAAGCAATGAGCTGTAATGTTAATATAGTCGTTTATTTAAGGAAATTTAAAAATATTATGGTTAGAAAAAAACACGTTTTAAGGGTAGCAATAAACAATCATTTTAATTGCTCTTATTTTTAGACCTTGATTTTTACCGATCATAATAGTGATTTATATCAAATCGATGATGTCTGGTGATGGGAAGAACTCGTTGTTTCCGATTTCTTACAGCTTCGTTTACCCAATTAGTACTAATTGGTTCAGTTCAGCTTGTGAATTATCTCCATACGGTGTGATTATGTTTCATATAATAGTGAAACACAAGACGTTAAATCTGATATGGCAATGCTAATAATATAATGTTGTGAGGCAATATCTTACTTAATTTATAGAAATGAATCCCTGTTTCCCTTAGTCACGCCATCACACGTGACCGGCTGAACTAATTAAAGTTTTTTATTTTGTTGTGTATCTTATTGAGATCAGGAGATGGTTAAGGGTTGAGGGTTCTCCTATTTTAAATATATAATTGAAATGCCGCCTCCGGAAAAGGCTCATTATTTGTATCTTGGTATTAGTATTAGTCGAAATAAATTAATTAATATTGATTCAATTCGGATATTCCTTTCGAAGAGGGGGGGGGGGGTTTAGTTGTAAATAAGACAGGTTTTAAGACTTTACCAAGAATTTTTACTTCGTTATTATATTTTTGAGTATGCAAAATGCTATTTGTTCTATTTTTGCATATTAAGTATCAAGTTCAAGTGAGTACCTATCAATAATTTAAATGCGAACATAAATTTTTAATGCCTATTTCTTAATGCGATTACCGCGAACCACAGATAGTGCAAACTGAACTGAAAGGCGCGCAAAATTATTACGAGGGATTGAGGAGGTTCGACTAGCAATTATATCGCATTCTGTTGGTAGGTGCAGTAAACTTAGTACTTATGTTGTGGATATAAGGCCTGCTATCGCGTTTATAGGGATGTTCTGTTGACCGGACTGTAGAACTGGTTGTGCGCAGAACTCTACTCAGCCGAAGACACCTGCGCGGCTGGGGACGCTCTGCGCGGTCGCTCCACGCAGCTTGCGGTAAGATGTAGCACGATTTTAATCTCTAACTCCTTGAAATAAAGCTTTCAATATTTTGACTGTAATAATCGTAACAGTTGCATCGGGCCGCGTGTTAAGATGAGTTTGCATACTTTAAATGCAACGTCGCCAGCTGTTCGCGCAAGTTTTGCTTATCGATTTTTATTAAACTCGAGGTTTATTTTTGCGGTATATATAGAACCGCGACTTAAACTTGCGGTGAATGTTTTATTTTTATTAAAAGGTGGATAAAGTTTAAAATCTTATAATTCAAATAACGGAAACGAACTTGTAATGCTTTTAAAATTATAAAATCTATCATCTTTTGATCTCTAAATCTTCTCCTTTTTCTTAATTATTAGTTTTAGGTCTTGCTCATTTGTACGTATTGAACATGTTGTAACATATATATATATATCAATCACACTAATATTATATTAGACACTTTTTAACCCACAGTTTCTACAAAGTGATATTAAGTAATACTCCATTAATTTAAGTACCTTAAGTACACATATACTACCTGTAACGGAAAGGGGGTAACAATGTAAAGTAGGTGGATACTATACCTTGTATAGATTCTATATTATACGAAATCCCGAGTTAAAATAAACACTTTATTGTTTTTATGAAATAAAAAATGATTAACTATAATGACTGACTAAAACGTAAACAAACGCATACAACACTATTGAGGTCAGCGACCCCAAATCACGTTATCACTTCACGACAATCACTGCGATCCTGAATTTCTCCACCTCCTTCCTCGACATGCGCGCCTAGTACTTTCTTAGAAGATGCGCGAACATTATGCAACATTTGTGGTGTCACTGTACAGAACGCGGCCTTGATGCTTTCTATCATCTCTTCCCTTGACGAGCATGCTACAGCGTACACCTTCCTTTTAACGTAGTCCCACAAGAAGAAGTCCAACGGAGTGAGGTCTGGTGACCGAGCTGGCCATGTGATACGACCTCCTAGCCCAATCCACAGATGGAAACGAGCGTTTTGATGGTTTCGTAAATCTCTTTCTCTAGCTTTCGGTCGGCCATCACGCTGTCGTCGGTTGCTCCGACACAGAGAATCATCTCGAATATTCTTGATTGCTCAAAGACATCACGAAATATCACTAGGCTATCCGTAGTAAGTAGGTAATCCAGAAAGGCAAAAACACAAGATGTTGTCACGGCGACGACAACTCAATGACTTAACTGAATTGTCAAAATGAGAAACGCTAAACCAACAAATTTCAGATGTGATTCAGTAAACACTAAAAGATGAACCACCATTGTGATATTTAAATTAATAGCATAATAGGTAGGTACATCCAAGTCTTTCGACGATTCCAACAATACTGTGATAGTGTTGTGCAAGCGTGACTTAGTCAAAATTTTGACTTGTATTTGACTGATATTTCAAAAAAAAATATTGAATCAATAAATGCGTGTACACAGCTTCAAATGGTCCCATACAGTTTGTAACCGTTAACTGCTTTGGTATTTTTGATATTGTTATACCCTTTCCGTTACACGTTGTATGATTTACAAAGATCAATATGGCCTGTTGCATCGTGTAATTTAAATTAATATTTTCCGAAAGAATATATGTAGATTGAAAATGAAGGACTTACGTCTTACATATTTTTTAACATATTTTTTGTCACCATCGAACCCGTACGAAGCCGGGGCTGGTCGCTAGTGTTGTATAAAGAGTTCCTCTTTCTCAGGTTTACGGCTTCAAACGTAGCATGATCCTATCCTGGTAATCAGGATCGTAAAGCTTTACATTTAATATGATCGTGTTTTATTGCCTAAGAGGCTGGTTTGTAGCCAAAATTTATTTATCGACATTCCCTGTTGGTGTATGAATCTAATTTGAATAGGCATGACGCAGTGCAGGCTCTGGCCCGGTATGGGGGTAACATCTGGCTACGTTAATTTATACCCGCCGGAAACGCACCCACATCTGGCGTCAAAAAAAAACTCGACGCGTGCGCACCGTGGCACACTCACGCTTAGACCGCCAGTCCCATAGACAAGGTTAACTCGGCGAAATTATCTTTTTTTATAATGCAACTAGATTAAGTCAGCGGAGTCTGTTTCTGCCATTGTCACGCACGTGAGGATTGACAAAATTTCACGGGCGATCAGTGTTCTATAGCTTTTTAAGTATCCCGAGGAGTAAATTAAGTTGTTCACGTGGACCAATCGCTTGATATCCGATGCTCTTCGAACGTGGCACTTTATGGAACATTTTATATTTTGATTTCACTGAAATTTACAACATAAAAATATAAATCAATAAATGGGATCGACCGTATTTTTTCGTACTAGCCTTCACATAATCGCTTTGCTGTCACTCAAAATAGCGCCATGCGTTAAAACACGTTTAATAATAATTGTCGCGGGACAGAGACCATAATTAAAAATATAAATATAAAATAATCATAGTCTATGTACCTACTTGCAAACTGACATGTTTTTATTTATTCTTGTGATTAGTTTCCGTCACCTTATTTATACACTGGCAACCGAGCCATCAGTGTAAATAAAACACCACCCAGATTTTTTACAACAGCCCGGTAACGGATTTGACGAGACCTATGAATTTTGTGTCCTTTTCTTAACTGTCTATCTAATTGTACTAGAAAGTGACAAAGCATACACAGAAACGTTTAATACGTTGGTGATAACCGGAACACTTAAAATTCACGAAGTTATAATAAATTTAAGTAAATATATATGATGCTCCTCTGGACGATGCGGGCTTCGCATCACCTTTCGAATTCCGTAGTACTTCGTTGTGCGCTAACTCTTTATCACGAAGTGTGTTAACACATTCAGCCAGGAGGAAATCGTGTATGCGCTATAGCGCAACTCGTCGCCTATAGATCGGACGAAGTTTTCGTATACGCATTTGAGTGTGTCAAATTTTCGTATCCATGCCATGCTATGTACATATGTATATATATATATTGCCATGACACTACAATGTATAGTAGTCGATTTTATTTTGATGTGTAATCACTAATCAGTATTTCATGTGAAAATTACATTGATATACATACAGTAAGTGGTTATGAACAATCGGTATGCAAAAGCATGCTTAAAAATTTGTTTTGCATGTTTTATTTATGGCACCTTCAAGTTATTATAAAAAAGTATATACAAAAAACCTTAGTACAAAAAATACTTAACTTATATTTAACTGTTACGAAATTCGCTAACCGTATTTAAGACTTGAAATTCTTTCATATGAAACTTATTATGGTGTAAAAATGAGGCTACCTTAAGAAAAGTGGGTATCAGTACTATTTAATAGAACCTAAGACAGTCTTTTAAGTTTATTAGGTTCTTCTCAGGGCTAGACTAAATTCTCATGAATAAAGCTGTTCATGTCTGAATTCCTTTAATCACGCCCTTACAGTTTACCAATCACTGGAAGGCTGTGTCTGAGCTCAATTATATAATAATTACTCAAATGCGTTGTACACGCTATTCAAATTTAATTCAATATTTCATTATTGATGTACATATATGTCACCGTAAGATTATAAACATCGTTAGATTACAATCTATCTCGCGAGATTGTAAACTGTCGACAGATTGTGAACCGTAACATTTGATTGCAATTTAACCCATTATTTTTCGCTATATTTTAATCTATCGAAGTGAAACTGTTAAATTACAATCTGCCCCGCGTGAAACTGTCAGCTGTCCAAAAACTCTTCCTGATTAGTCGATTTATTGTATCAGCGACCAATCACGACCAGCCTTTCTATTTCCCCATAACGTTAGGAATGAAATTCAACTCAAATCATTTATTTTATATATACCTATAAATTGAGATGTCGTTTAAATAAAATAAATGCTCTTCAAAAAATCTTCATGTATTTATTTTCTAAAAAGTGGGTAATCAAAAATCCTGCAATACGTTGACAAATAATTGTACTGAAATATTTATTCTTCACACACTCAAAATAATAATTGAAAATTACAATAAAATGAAACAATTATTTTGTCTTTAAACACAAATTGAAATAGGAAAACGTTAAAAAACTCTTATAAAAAAATATTTAGTCCTTTAAACATACCATAAATTAATAGTATTAGGGCATCAAACGAAATAATAAACAAATATGGCGAATGCCGGGCCGGCGGGGGACACATAACCCTCAACCGATCAGCGCGCGAGATGCATTCCATTCTACGTTAGTTCACAACTTGACCGATTCTCATCGATAGATTACAATTTAGCGAAAAATTATAATTTTAATTGCAATCATAATGTTACGGTTCACAATCTGTCGACAGTTTACAATCTCGCGAGATAGATTGTAATCTAACGATTTTTATAATCTTACGGTGACATATACGTTACTAACCACTCCGGTTCAAAACCAAAAAGCTAGATAACAAAAGATTTTAGAACAGAAACAAGCTGATTACGTTTTGCAACTCTTAAATGGATTATCAACTGTAAGTAACATTACGTTAACAATGTCGACGTCCTTGGATTAAGATTATTTTACTTAGAACAAAATTCATCGCCTTATGTAAAATTAAAGACTGACCATAATACTCTCACGAGGGTCACAAACTGTATATCTAGCTAAATATTAAAGGCGAATGCTATGTTAATATCTATGTACAGTCGCCGTCAGATATATCGGAGCAGACAAAGTGACCAAATACTTCTGAACAGTTAAAAATGTCAAAAAGTTCCATACACCACAAGTTACTATTAATATCTGAACAATCATTACTTCAGAAATATCTGAGCAGATGCAAATAATATCTGAACACTCATAACATCAATATGTGTCACGCACGTCATGTGTCTCATTTAGATACCTGTGTAAATGAGTGTTCAGATATTATTGGTTAGTTGTGTGTATAGAAGTTATTGACTAGCATCTCCTCAGATATTATTGAAGTAGTGAATGTTCAGATATTAATGGTAACTTGTGGTGTATGGAACTTTTTGACATTTTTAACTGTTCAGAAGTTTTCGGTCACTTTGTCTGCTCCGATATATCTGACGGCGACTGTACCTAGTGTGTTTTGTACACAACCCTCGAAAAAGTAGGTACCTACCTCCGGCCAACATTATCGGCCTCCTAATGGCCATCACAAAGGGCAGGTGCTGTTTCTAATGACGCCGGTCTATTTCGACGCCATTTGGTCGATGTTTTTTTAAACACATTGTAAGGCCTTATCAAATTCAACCTTAATACCGCTGCCGAAGTTCATAGATCGATTATAACGTTCGCAATCAAGATGGAATTTAATTTTTTTGGGAGGTGAGACAAGTTACATCTGCCGTCTGCTCGCGGCTTGGCACAAGACTTTTGTAAAGCTTTCTTTTAATATTCTGCCGTGTTTTTTCTCAACTACATCTGAGGATTATTTGGTTTTAAAAGTGCGTTCAAAAGCAAATAAAGCGGAATGGAGCTTTGGTACCAACTATTTAAAAGTACCTAAATATCAAGTAATGCCAGTACTAATTTTACTGTGAATGTAACACGCTAGCTCTTTTTGTCTCAATGACTTGATTTTGATTAATTCGAAGTATTCCTAACCGTGATTAAACATTATCTAGATGAACGTAGATGTAGATATGTATATGTCGCTAGCTACCTAGCTAAGTAGGTATACCTTACTTCAGTTCTCCATACACGATTAGTTATTACAGCAGATATTATTATTATGCTAATGGATTCAGTTGAATCAATGAGAGCATAATTGAACACAGTGCAGTGTATTCCAGTAACTATTCATAATCTACTCCTACTCTAGACGTGAAAACGAGAAATCCTTAGGGCGGGTAGGCATTTATCTAACGAATTCTCAATTTATAATTATGCGTGCAACTTATAAGCTATTAGAATAATACTTCGTCTGTTACATGTTCTAACTAAAAAAATAACTACTAAATGTAATAGGTATATTGTGCAATAGTAAAACTATTAAATTATCATGGATCTAAAACGTGTTTATGGTATATCGAATAATTCTACTGATAGGAAATATGTAATAGGTATAAATTAAAAATAAGTAGGTATTACCAAGTGATTGGAGTGTAATTACATATAATTAGCTACAAGTATTACATTTCATTGTTCAGATAAGACCGATGTCCAGAAGTGGGATGTAGGTATGTGTTGTTTTTTTAAAAGTAACTTTAGTTTACCAGCATGTAAACCTGTATTTTTAAATCCAATAGTGGTTTTAAAAGGATTATACTTTAAAGGCCGCTGCTCCCAACTCTGTCAGCGTTATTTATAGACAAAATGTATTTTATGTGTTATTTTTATGTCTAGTCTGTCTAACTACCTAATCAATACAGTATTTTTGCGTGAAGGAGTAAAAAACAAACATACATAAAAATATTATCTAACCATTTTATAAAAGCTTGTATTTCCAAGTTTACGTATAACTTTTATAGTATTAGTAAAAGGTTAGATAATATTTTTCTGTTCTTTCCATTTTCAAATAAAAGAGAGGTATGTGGGAGCGTTATTTTTGTAAAAATTCTAAAATAAATAAATTTACAAATATTAACAAAGGAAAGTTGACAAGTAAAATCTAAATTAACAAAACCGAACTGTATTAACACTCATAAATTCGGAAATACTGGAACAAATTAGTATTTTTTTTGTTGCGTTCGTAATTGTCAGGTCAAGATTTATAAAAGAATGTTTATAATTTGTCGTGATCGCACGCGTGTTCTCGACCTACAGGGCTGAACATGTACAGTTGCCGTCAGATATATTGGAGCAGACAAAGTGACCAAATACTTCTGAATAGTTAAAAATGTCAATAAGTTCCATACACTACAAGTCACCATTAATAACTGAACATTCATTACTTCAGTAATATCAGATCCATAAAATAAAAGACGACAGAATTTAAAACAATAAAACTGTTTCGTGTGCATCCTAGCCTGTTCTCGCGAATCCATCAGGTCAATCGACAGGGGACGAAAAATAACTGATGGTAATTAATTAATAATTTCTCCATGTTTCATCAACTTTTATGCCAACTTTGCTCAAAAATTAGTTGAGGTGTTTTAAAATGCAGTCTAAGCGTATTTTACCTTCCAGACCCAATGTAAAATTGTCTAAACAAAATCGGTGTTCTGTTTCGTTTTTTCCTTCATCTGATAAAATGGTTCGTATCGAAATTGTACTTGGATCACCGATTTAAGTGATTTCAATTCAGCACAATGCGCTCTAACAGTCCCGCCCGCCTCTTTGTAAAGAGCTGTGTATTTTTGAATGCATTTTTTGCAGCGAGTTTGGTGCATTGTGGTAGTCAGCTGGCCCTTGCATGCATTGCATTGACACTCATTGAGTGCGTTTCCGATGAATCTCCGCCCGTCTGACCACTGGTTAAACTACCTGCATTATACTTATGTGCAATTTAGATGTAACAATTTTAAAGGATACAATTGATCACCTAAACTTGTAATCACAATTTTCAACTATGTGAGATCTTTATTTTTTAATGGTTTGCAGTTTTTTCAGCCACACAATTATTTAAGAGAATAAGCATTAATAGGACGGAAAAATAAGAAGATTATAATAATATATTCAACTACAAGAACTTATTTGGAGAAATAGAAAAGATCTCTTAACATGGTGTGTTTGGGCAATTACTTTCATTTATAGAGATAAATAATTATATAAATCAACATGTTGCGCCACTGATCTGATGATGCAAGTTAAATAAGTTGCATAACTTCATTTAAATATAGCATGAGCGTAGCGTTAAAAAAAAATATTTTAAAAAAAGTAGAAAATGAGAAGATTTAAAAAGTTTAATGTACGGTCAACAGCATGTCAAGTTCAATATTAATTCTTATGAGCACATCATAAGGTCGGCGCCTATAGTGTTTAGACTCATGAGTTTTTGATCGTACAAAAGAAAATGTAAAAAAAACAGATTCAATTAACTCAGAAAGTGAAAAAATACATTACAAACAAGAAGTAAGTAGAAACACCGTTTAACTCCTCACCCGGAAGTATATACTATGTAAGGTTTTCGTAAACTTTTGTACTGTTAGAGAAAATCATATTCGACCCTGTTGAATACGTAGTAAAGCAACTAATAGTTAGAATTTCTAATAGTCTGTAAAATTGCATAGCCACGGCTACATTATTCCGAAAACTGAAACGAAAATTGTTCCTAAAAATACAGGGCCGCCATATATATGAAAATAGTGTTAGGCTACAAATTCAAAGGTACACACGGCTTTAGTTCGGCGTTGTCCCAACAAGTAATTTGAATATAACAAACCACATACTGTACAGTCGCCGTCAGATATATCGGAGCAGACAAAGTGACTAAATACTTCTGAACAGTTAAAATGTCAAAAAGTTCCATACACCACAAGTTACCATTAATATCTGAACATTCATTACTTCAATAATATCTGAGCAGATGCCAATAACATCTGAACACTCATAACGTCAATATGTGTCACGCACGTCATGTGTCATTTAGCTACCTATATAGATGAGTGTTCAGATATTATTGATAAGTTGTGTGTATAGAAATTATTGACAAGCATCTCCTCAGACATTATTGAAGTAATGAATGTTCAGATATGAATGGTAACTTGTGTATGGAACTTTTTGACATTTTAACTGTTCAGAAGTATTTGGTCACTTTGTCTGCTCCGATATATCTAACGGCGACTGTTCATCAAAAGGCATAGAACTAATCAGCCTTTTTTTTTCTCGTAATAATGTATTTAACAAGTTTGCGAATTATTTCGATTTTAATGTCTCCAAATAAGGTTTATACCTTTTAAACTTGTCTTTTAAACCACAAGAGGAAAATGCAAATCTGTATTCTATAAAGCTAAAGAGTTTGTTTGTTCGAACACGCTAATCTCGTGAACTACCGGTTCCAATTATTTTTTTTTGTGTTGGATAGTCAATTTGTCGAGGGTGGCTTTAGGCTGTATAACGCTGACTAATATCAGCGAAATATCAGTGGAAAAAGTAGAAAAAACATGGATAGTACACGTGCTAAGCCGCGGCTGGCCGCTAGTTTTTATGTATTACACATTGTATCGTTACAAGGTGTGTATTTGTAACGCTCAGTGTTTCATTTGTGCTCCTCCCCTGATTTCTGACGGTCGACTCCCGATGAGGAAGCATTGCGTCTTTATGCAAATGTCTCTTAACGTTTAACTCGGACCTTCGTAGCCGAGAGGCGACCGGGCCGGACTTTGGCGTCGCATCTCTGAGGTCCCGGTTCGATCTCCGGTCCGGTCAATGGGAAACGAACTTTTCTAATTGGCCTCGGGTCTGGGTGGGTTGGTACCGTCGTTGTTTCTGATTTCTGTAACACAAGTGCTTAAGCTACTTACCACAGAATTGAACAATGTATGTTATGTTGTACAATATTTACTATTATTATTTATTAAATTATTGACTTATTATTGATGATATCATTAAAATCAGTTAAACTATTTACGGTTTCTAATGTAATACGTTAACACTTACATAATAATATTGATGCCGGCCACGGTTGAAGTGCTGGGGATGAGGTGCATAATAGCGACAGGATATGTCGTCATGCATTGCCGGGTACACCGAGTCTCGTGGCCTTTCCGGTTTGTTTAGCGAGAATTAAATAATTACTTACTGTGGTCATACCCTTTATTGAACATCCGGGTGTACGAATAAAAAGTATTTATTGGGATATGGTGAAAACGCCATTTTATTTCCCATTTCTCTTTCTAGTAGATCCCTATATAATATGTTAGAAAGATAACATAAATACTATTTATTGAATATTTTGAGGATGTTCACTGTATTAACACCCGTGATAATGTTATTGGTATCTACCAACTAGGAAGCGGTAGGTAAATCCACTGCGGCGTCCTAAGAGAATACTAAATCGAAAGTTAATTCCTTAATAGAATAATAACTAAGGCCGATATAAATTGAGGCATTTGCTAATTAGTATTTATGAGTTATATTTAGTCGTTCTCTCTAGAGTTAACGTTGTCGGTTAATGTAGACAGATTATCGGCAATATACAGTGTGGTTATATTAATTATAAAAATTCAGTAATTTCGGTTCCAAATACAGAGTTTCGTTATTTTAAATCCGTTTTATATTAAAATTTGTACTTTGACTGCAACAAAATGCGGAGGTAAATATTTAATGGTTACGGATTAAACAAAATAAATATAATAGTGAGTACAGCTATGCAGCCGAATGGCTGTTTTCAGAAATAGTAACGTTTGAGTTAAAATTAGTTCCTGACCAACAATTTTAGTCCGTTTGGTTAAACCATCAATTTTGAGTTAGATTAGAATAGAATGGAAAAAAATATGCTTACGGACACGAAATCGATTGGGGCTTTCAATTTTTTACTTCGCTCTCTTGAAAATGTATACGAATGTAAATGCGTGCGTGTTTTTAGCTATCAAATCAATCTATGAGTCAATTTCTATTTTGACTGGGCTATTTATTTGTTACAGGCAAAACACGAATGCTCACCCCACCAGCAACCACGAGCGCAACGATCAGGCTACTTTGCAGTGGGCTAAGACATCAATGAACGAGCTACGTATTGAGATGAGAGAGCTAGGAGAGAGCGTGAACAACTCCGCCCTTCTGCGTCAACTGCACACCATCCGCAATCAGGTAAATACATAAATAATTAATAATAAATAACAGATGCCATCACACTAACTGACCAGAAGGTCTACTACCAAAACTTAAAAAAAAATCTGATCTGTTGAGGGCTAGCAATTGCCTATTTGACAGTTTTTGAAAAATTATTGTAAAATGTGCGCCCGTTCATTTTATATCCCAAGCAATTCGATTTATCTGAAAAAAATGTAAATAACCAGAGAAAAATAAGATTGTGTGTAACACATTTAAAAAGCGCGCGCAAACGCCAAGTCACGTCACTGTTGCAATTATGACGTCAACGTCCTAGACAACGAACCGATACGCATAGGAACGACTTAATTTAGATAAACGGAAAATGTTTCAATAAATTCTTAATACGATTAGAGAGACAATAATTCAATTTTATCGGTAAAATAATCATTGTTTCGCCACATTAAAATAAATAATTTTCGCCGACAGCTGTCATTTCCGAATTGCAATGGTGGTTTCCGTTTCGGTTCTTTTGTTCCACAGATAAAAAAGTAAAATTTATTTTGCAAAAATAAAATACTTACTATCCTTAAAATTTTACATTTTTATTTTTTTAAATATATATTTTTTTAAATATGAAAAGTGTTAGATATGTTAGCCAATTCTTAACTCTTATAATCATAACCAGAAAACTTCGAATACGAATAAACTTTTATACAATATCAAAAATATATTTTCAAATATAATATTTCAACTCCCGAATTTTAAGTATTCTTCAAAAATGAAACCTTTTGTCTGTTCGTTTGGTTTTTGGTAGTAGTTTTATTTGTCCCAAAGTGGGTAAGTAGCTTAGAACCAACGGTGCTACATCTAAAATATATGAATCAACTGCTCATACAAAAATTGCAGCACAAACTCAAATATTCATAGAATGTTTGTCCATTTATTTGGTGGAAATCGAACCCACAACCCTTTGTTCAACTGCCAAGCTAAACAAAATTCAATCAGGCCACCAGTATGTGATAGTAATAACAAAGAAAAATTAAATTTTTGCTATAATTCTATTGATTTTGAAGACTAAGGTTATGATATGTATAAATGTCAAGATTATTTTCTGTAATTTTACGACTTAAAATTAGAGAAACGAGAGATAGTGTGACTGGCTGTTTTGTTGTAGTTGAAACAAGCCTTGATGGAGAATACGGACTTGGCACAAATGGCGCGCACGCAAGAGGCGCGGTTGGCCAAACTGGACAACGAGCTCGGCCACCTGAAGTACGAGAGCCAGCAGATGAGGGGCATGCTCGCTGACGTGAGGATGCAGTTCAGCAAATTGTCTAAGGAGGTCAGTTTCATTTGTTTTTAATCACCCTTCCAGCCAGTTTCTATTTAAAAATTACTGATCCGCCCAATACTTTAAAATCATCAATCATTTTTATATAGCAACTAGCTGTCCCGGCGAATTTCGTAACGCCTATGTTTTTAGTTACTAACCTTTTAAACCTTACCTGGACCTCTACAATTATTTCAGAACCAAGATTAGCCAAATCGGTCTAGCTGTTCTCGAGTTTTAGCGAGACTAACGAACAACGATTCATTTTTATATATAAGATTATGAAATGTCTTACAAAAATAACAAGGCTATAATGTGTTTTAAACATCATAAAAAATATATAATATGTATATAAATTATATCACAAATGTAGAATAAAAAGTGGAACAAAAAGTCGAACACTTTTTACAACAAATTCTTATACTTGTGCTTCATTCTTAAGTTTATCAGAATTACAGAAACTGAATGTAGATACCATAATGAAAATCCAATTTGCAACCTAGAAAACATATCGTTGTTTATTCGTATGTAATACGAATTAGCACTCTTGAATTCGGCAAAAAGAACTTACATATCACAGAAACGGCTATTTTACTCTCTACCTCAGGGTTCAAAAATAAACCCAAAACAAAACTTATATATTCTTGTTCATCTTACGAAAATCGTTATAGTTTATGGGGCTGCATGCCATCTCCGCAATACATAAAAAGGAGCTAATAACTATTTCAACCCCTCATTTATGTAAAAATGTTTTCCCAATTTATTTTTCCCTCTGCCCTTCGTTCCGAGAGAAGATTACATTGCTTTTGTGTATTCACTTTCGCTAAATAGCTCGCCTTGGGATTTTCTCTTGCAATATTCAATTCGATTTCTTCCTGTATCGTTCGTTTGTTGTTTTAAAAGAAAATGCATTCGTTAAGTATAGTTGAGTAGTGGCCGTTTGAAAGTTCAGGACAATTTAATAAGGCTGTTTGTCTTATAAGAAAGGGAACGAATAAAAAGGCGACGCAAAGGGAATAATGAAAATAAAGCGTTTGTGTGATAGTATATTGCAATGGCAGCGGCCGGATATGAATCTGAGACTGCGGAAATGATCGATGCGTGGGTTGGCCTCGCGCTGCAATATGACTTCGCGCCTAGGAGGAACTCCGCTGATTGTCTCTTCGCTACTACCTCCTTTGTGCCCCTATTTCCTCTCTCCCTTTTGTTACCCAGCCCATGTTCAACTTATGTACTGTAAGCGTGCTCTATATCGTCTTTTAATAATTCAGAACTTTAATCTGGCAAACCTTATTCGAAAAGTTTATTACACAATAATATGTGCCTACTAACTGGTACGTTTACTTAGGTCTGTATTTATAATATTGTCTTTGCCATACTGTAAATATCTTTTACTTTTTAATGTAATGTTTAGTTTCAACAATGACTATAAAAGTGAAACATTAATTAGTTAAAAAAAATCCTTGATAAAAAGTATTTTGACTATTTAGTTATAAAATATTTGACTAACACAGCAAAACAACGAGCTGCCTGGATTGGTTAAAATTTTCGCAACGGATATGAAAAGGCGTTTTTGATTTGCAAATTAGTTGAGTCGAGGATGAGACGGCTTTGGATCTTGTAATGGAACGCAATCCGTGTTTTAAAAAAGTTTTATTAATATGAAAACATTTTTGATGACTTTTGGCGTCGAACGAAATCTAATTAAGAAACCAAACAAATTTAACTTCATTTCTCTTTCGTAGTCGCATATTTCTTCTACCTGTTCGTTGTACAAGAACGAAAGGATTGGTAAGATCACCCGTAGGCAGTCCCTGTTACAAAATGTCCGTTTGTTTTGTATCTCGATTAAATCGACCATTCTGAAGCCTCGTCTACTTGATGCAATTTTTTATCTTATTGAGCTTTTTATAAGGTTCCGAGTGATGTGGCATCGCCGTTTAACAGGTGGACCCACGTCACGCTCCGTGGACGTAACCGTTGCCGACCGTTGCGCCTGCGACTTGTTACTGGTCAATATGCCTTTGTATTTAGAATATCGTTTGAATATCCAAGGATTCATGCTTGCGTGACTGTGTGGTGTGCAATTAGTTTTTATATTCAGGTCATAGCAACCAATATTATTAACTTTCTTATTAGTTTTAATACTAGTCAATATGACTCTAATATACGAGATTTCAAACTTTAAATTACACATTTGGTTTCATTCCTGATGAACGCTGATGTCGAAGAAATTCATATTTTAGTGGCAATATCAATAGTAAACTCGACGTATCGAGTCATATCGGTACATCAGCAAACACTGTTATCTGATAAACGGCGTGCAAACACAAATATTAAGCAATAAATATTAACAGGAAGTGCCCTATATTTTGTTTATCGGTTTATTTGGTAAGACATTATGTATGTGATACGAACTAAGTGTATGAACTCGCTAAGGCAGTGTTAGTGTCATGGACTTATAAGACTGGAGTAGGTAAACACAGTCCATGCAGTAAAGTTTTATTCAGCAGTTACTTCCCCTACACTAGTTGTCTCCCACTTATAACATTTTAGTCATATACAACAAACTGACCTTACCTATCTACTCTAATAAAAACAGACATAAATAAATAAAATATTGGACAACATCACATACATTGCTCTGATTCTGTGGTAAGTAGCTTAAGCACTTGTGTTACAGAAATAAGAAACAACGACGGTACCACAACATCCAGACCCGAGACAATATGGAAAAGTTTGTTTCCCATATTGACCCGACTGGGGATCGAACCCGGAACCTCAGAGATGGCGCTCGCCAAAGTCAGGCCCGGTGGCCTCTCGGCTACGGAGGTCATACATTGAATTCATTTGAATTGAACATTTTCTCACACGGGTACTATGTAAGTCCCTAAAGAAGGGAGTAAAATCTTTTAAAGGAAGCCAATCCTGTTTTGGTACAACTGAGGTTGCAGGTGGCCATATTACCCAGACCTAGAAGTATAATTTATCAGTGCTGATGGGATGTGTCGTTATATTATGCTTTATGCTTAAAATCATAAACGTGGAATTTTGTAAGGGAGGATGTTATTAACTCCTTCATCCAAAACTGAATAGAATTGGATTATATTTGGAGTATGGATAGATAAGATAGAAGATTCTACGAATCCCGGAATAACGCAATCTCGATTGCAGGAAACAAGGATATATATTACATAGAACAACACATATCTTGGAAAGTTGTAGTTATATTGTGGAAAAGTGAATGTGTGAAATGTGTGATTAATCGATTGTTTCATAAAAAATCCAAAGTGCTTTCGCATCCACATGTTTACTTCCATAATCAAGGGTCAGTATATTAATTTTTAGTCCGTTACATTTTAAAGTATTTTTCCATATAACTAACAATATTGGTCCCAAACAGGCAGCCTCTTTAACGAGTTCCCGCTTCCCGCCCTCAGCAGAGCGCCTTTCGCGTAGCAAACGCGGGTAATTCATTTGATCACAATTAAGAGCTTTCGTTTGCATAATTAACGCATTGCATGCTCCACGTTTTCGGTAACAATTGCGAATGTAATTTTTTTTTGTCCCAATTAGTGGAGAAGTGTCCAGTTTATAAAGTGTGAATTTGACTTCTTTTTTCCATTTAAACCTATTGATGGTTTGCATCACGAAGGTCATTTTTATACTTGTGGTCAATTTTATACTTCTGGTTTCTATCTAATTCTAATTAACGATTACTATATTTGTCGTTTTTTTTATCATATTTATTATAATATCTCTTTGGTAGCGTAAAACTCACTTGATACAGTATCTGATACATTCTTTAAAAGGTTTAGTTGTTGAAGTTGTATGTAGGTAGTATTCATAAACATTGTGATGAATAAATCTTTTAAACACAAAGCGTCTAATCTCTATCTGTAGGTGCGCAGCAATAAGTAGCTTAACGTTTGGTATTTTATTCGCTTGCGTTCTTTTCACAAAGTATAGTGCATGCACGTGCAAAAGCAGTATATATTAAGAGGATGAGAGGCACAAGACCGGTAAAGGGACTATCGAATATTTCTTACTTTACTGTTGTAAGGACTTTTAATCCTAAGTTCTTACGATGTAGTAAGGGCTTAAAGCTAAAAGTGTTACAAAGAAGTTCTGTTTAGCAAGTTCTAATTGAATTTCCATTTGAGGTAAAAACATTTTTCTGTTTTAGAGGGAAAATATAAAAGCTAGGTACGTAATCCCCTCTTTAGGCCAATCTCAATCCATATAACTTTGAGTGAATATTTTATAAGTAGTTCTAAAATCTCGGGATTCGTAAATGTGAAGTATCGGAAAAAATGTTTTATTTATTTTTTTCGCATTCTGATTATTCATAAATGACGTGAGTACTTATTTATACCTGTACCTATACATTAGATCAGCCTTTTCTAAAGCTTGTATCGCGCTACAACTTTGTGCGGCCCTCGTTACGTTTTCTATAAGTCTGCATAGATATATTACTAACTATAAGATGCAACTGTACTATATGAAAGGCTCTTAAATTTAAACCAAATGTGTTTCTGCGGGCGGCTCTCCAATCTATTTAGTTATTTGTCCAAGGATCAGAATTGGTCTGCACAGCCCTGCATTAAATTGATCTAAGAATATAAAACTCATTAGAATCGTTGGACTTCGTCGTTCATCTTCCAAGCCACAAACATCAGTGCATCCTTTTGTCACAATGTTGCTACAGCATAAATATGTATAAAATGATTTCTTGTCACCCTTAAGCATTAATGGTTCTTATATATCTGCTCGACCTTCATTCATCCTTCGACCTACGGGGGATCGTATGCCAATATATAATTCAAGAGTTGAGTTTAATATCTGTTTCAGAATAATTGATTCCTTAAAAGTTTTCTAATTTACCATCTAGATGTACTTACATAGTCTCAATAAAATCTAGGCATTTAAAGTTCATTGCCGAACATAAATCTGTACAAATTAAAGCAATTATTAATAGTGGTTTGGTTTACCCAATTTGCATTTGATTGCCGAATCATACCTAATTAAGTAAATGTTAATAAAATTTATAAAATAGTTACGCCATTTTCAAATTCATTGGTTATTGTTGTTTCACGTAAAATTGGAGAAACCTAACAGTGCCGAACATAATTTGTGTCTGGGAGAACTTGGAACAAAAAATAGCGGGACCAAAGCGGGTGCAGGCCACGAAATTCAATCGCTTGTAATTAACGCAACGATCAACGTTTTTTGCTTTGGCGACATGTTTGTAGGTTGCGATGGGTCAGTTGTAGGGGTAATATTATTGCGTAGGTTAACAGCACATAATGGTGAACACCGTTTGATATTAGTTCTTATGCTGACGTCATAAGGGCGGTACTGAGTCTGAAGTGTGTAATCTGACTTGCTTTCGTCTGTAGTTATGTATGTTGTGGAGTTATTTAATTTTTTTTTTTGCTTGATTCTTGCTACGTAAATTTTTTACAGTCAGACTACAATTTACATATTTCTCATAATTTTGATTTGATTATACTTATGCTTGATCGAAATACACCTATTGTAGTATCAAAAAGGATTTTGTAAGACAGTAAATTTTGATCCGTTGTATTTCATATTTCACAGGAAAAAACGGATTTTTTTTTTTACTTACATACGTAAATCAATAATATAATATAATACAGCAGCTTCGTATTGTAGCTCTGTTGTTCAAATATTATAAATAACTTGCAGCTGCCGAGTTAAAAACTTGCAGGCTCTCGCGAACTGGTCCAACTTCCGCGTCATTCAAGGGCGGAATAATAGCTGTTTTAGATAAAGAGCTTTTGAAATTAGTGCGCACCAAAAGTTTCCTAACTGGAAAGAAATGAGGGCCAGGCCTAGTTCCGTAGGAATTGGGTGACTGTTTGGATCTATTTTAATGTTTACACCATTCATAAATTATTTCAAGGTGTCGATACTATAAAAGGGGACTTAATGCGATATAGGTCGTATTATTTTTTTGCAAACTACCTTTATAATGCTCCCAAACCATTTAATAGTCAGTAGTGGTCGTAAGTAAATTATGACGTCACCGATCACTATCTTCATGCAGAATAAAATCTATGGAAGTCAATGTGTTTTCACGGGATTCAGAAGTATCTCAGTTGACTAACCATTATACATGAGAAAAAAAGGTATCGTTGTTTGTACAAATATATTGTATAATAAATCAAAGAGTATCATATATATATGAGTTTTTTTTTTATTTTGACAACGTATTGTATTCAACAATTATTGCGGGATCCCAGTGATCAGAAGGAAAATACGGAAATCCCTTGCCCAAACAGTGTGCAAATTACTGACTGCCGAACAAAAGCTGTTCGAAAAATAGAGTAGGTAGGTGATATTATTTTGTCAGCATGTGTAGTCCGATTTCCCTAGCAATATATTCGATCAGGCTGCCACTTAGCCTTGTGATGGAATCCGATATTTAGTTGTTTTAGATAGATGATACGTGTATTTGTACCAACAGACACACGTACAATTGCTGATATGTTTTAAAATTAAAATAAAATAATAAATGAAAAACCCAAAACTAACTCTTAACACAAATGCCCAGGCGACATAAATGTGTGTTGCAGTGATACAAAATGGCAATAGCTCAGCGTTTACCAGTGATAACCTGTGGTTTGCCAGCTACAGCTACAGCCATACAAGAGCAAGCACAATCGGTATTTCTAGGTCTTTCTTTTGACTATTCAACATTCGCATTTACATTAATATTTCTCTGCCAGAGGCTGCTCGGTGCGCCTCAAAATCCCCGGCTCTTGTTCTATTTGTTGGTACCACTTTGTTTTACGTTCCCCGGATAATACGCCGGATGAGATCTCGAATCTCGACGCGCTCGGAATATTTGACGTCGAAACGTCTTAATACATGTACGAGTGCTTTCAAAATACGGGTCCTTGATCGAAACGAACACCGAGTACCATGAATGAAATATAAGTTTGTGTAAGACAAACATTATTAGGTATATATTTTAGCTAACCAAAGGCCAAATTTATCTTTTGCATGTTCCTAAAAATACAGGCATGACCAAAGTAATTAAAAAACTAAGTCCTTGAAAGATTCATTTTTGCCATGCACTAAAAACGAAATAGTGGAAGTGTTTGAATTGAAGTACCTACAATAAATGTTTGTTAATCTTATGAAAAACCTAGGCACAAAAGTTTTGGATACAGTTTGTGAAAAACAGTCGATAAGTACTAAATAAACATATCGCACGATGAAAACTCCAGAAATTCCAATGCATTCAATTCGAGTGAGTGGCGTTTTAGAATTCCTCTCTCGAATACACGTAGATTAATGTATAAATAATCTAATTCAACAAGCTTAAGAAAACGTTACCCTTGAGAATGTCTCATTTCATTATACTTTTAATATATGTGCTACAAATTCTTAATTTTACGTGATTATTGAAATAATGCTAGAGCTTTCATATGGTGGTGCGATTAGTTATAGGCTACTTTAAATATTTGAATAACACGAATGCTAGTAAATCGACTGTCATTTCTTAATATCTCCTCATTGAGAAATAGCCACTATTTTTACTGTGTAAACTTGACTGTCGTGTTTTTAATTTTAAAAATTTGAAGTTGGAAATATATCGACTTCACCTTGAACTATTCTTGGAATTTAGCCAAAATAGGAGGTATTGATTATACTTTTTCATAATCATGAAATTAGAAGAGATGGTAGGGCGCTTTAAAAACTAATTTTATTGTATTTTTATATTTCTAGAACTAATTAGTTGTGTAAAATTAACGGCAAAGAAAAAGTTAGCAAATAACGTGAGAAAGTGTACGATGCACACGTTTAATATAGAAAATTCTCAGTAAATATTTTCATCTCTGTGAAAAGGAAATATTTCAATAGACGTAGCGTAAACGCAACGTTCTTTTATAATTAAAATCGACGATATTGTTCCGTATAGAGTACTTATATTAAAAATTATTGATTTTATTTTCTATTAAGAATACCTACGTTTTTTACATCTTTATGGCAAATAGAGTGGATAAATTCATTTCGTTCGTTTTATGTTTTTGGGAATTTCGATTTAACCATTTTCCGTTGCCACTATTTATCCTTTTTATTTACAGACTGAAGTAATATCGTTTCTTTTCAATTTAATAATCCGATGCTACATATGTAGCTGCTGCTGTAGGTACCTAAGAGTTCACAGTGAAACATTTTTCCAATATGCCGATGCCATAAACAGCCTGGTTTTGTTTCGTATTATAAAAACAATTTAAAAGAAAATAGTCGGGAAATGCCTTCAAGAATACGATGTTCGTTGATATAGTTTTATCATCATGCTATAATAAAATCAATCGTGGTTCGGTAGTTTCGCTAAAACTCGAGAACAGCTAGCCGAAATTAGTTGATTTTGGTTTCAATATAATTGCGGGTCCAAGGAAAGATTTGGAGAAGCAATTAGGCGGTACGATGTTCGCCGAAACAGCTAATATGAAATAAAAAATCGAACAATACAACATAGACCCATTGGATCCTAAAATAATTCAAGTCCCTACAGTAAATATTTTAAGAATTTATATTTTTGGGTAAGTAACTTCTAAACACCTTAGTGTATTAAAGAACTACGCCTAAAGTTACCAAAACTATGATTCCATCAAGTGGAAGTTTTATCTTTGGTAGGGTTCAAACCTGCTGATGATTAAATTTGTTTAGATTCGTCATTAATAAAACATGTTATTTTAAGATTGATCTTTTGTGTCTATATCAGAATTCGAACCTGCATTTTATTTCGGAAATGAGTTAGTATTTCCACTAAAAAGATTTATTTATTTAAATTTGTGAAAGCTCTCGTTCAAACCCAGTTCGGTGTTGTATTTGTTCAAATCATCAAACCAGTCGTAGATTCAGATTCAAAAGGCATTTTAAAGATTTAAATAAGTAGTCGGATTTAAGCTGTTGGAAAACCTACATGTACAAAATATTACATTTGGTACCTGGGTATGTACTATTGTCCACACTAAAACCAGTAAAGTTTTAATGCCGAGGACTTTCTCTGGAGTTCTCGCAATAATTGCTTTATTGAATGTGACCTCGCGATTATGTTTGTTGAACCTTGTAATTGCGCTGTGGCCGTAGCCCTCATCATTGGAGGTGAGGTGGATAAGGAAGTTGAGTGGCACATATCCCGTCTGTGATGAGCACCTGCCATTCAAGGGATCTGATTATACGGGTTTATAACGTTCGTAGATCAAAGCGGCTTGCGGCTTAGTCCCCGTGTGCACTTCGCCTTGAGAGACATACTTTTCTCTTATTCGCAGCATGCTTAACCCGCCAGTAAAGATCATGTGTAGAATATTTCCAATAAAAATATACAGATTAGAAATATTGCATCAACAGCATCACATAGATCGATTTCATCCTATGGTAAGTAACTAAAGCAGCTGTGTTACAGGAATCCACTCAGACCCGATACAATATATATAGAAATGTTTTTTTACAAATGTTACGCGGCCGGAATCGAATCTGGTACGTTCGTCTCTTGGCTACGGTGGTTGTCATATCATAAAATAAATCCAAAAACAGCTTGCTGTGGATTTAAAATGCACTGTATAGGTGCCTGTTGGTGACAAAAAATGTAACCAAAGACATTAACTACACTTGAAATTGATATGCAGCATAAGTCACCATCTAGCGTCGGGTTACAAGCACTACACAGCCATGTCCGAGTTATTTTATTTGTACGTACGAATTTAACTATATCCTCGTAATGTATGGCCGGATAATGACGGTGCAGACCACCTGCTGCATGTATAATGTGCAAAACAAGTGAAGTTCGAGACCCGTCGTAGTTGTTGCATATGGCAGCGCAAACACCTGGTCTGATGCTAAAAAACAACCTACCCGACGTCGCCGACACAAGGAGCGTCCTATTCTTAATAACAATACTACGCATCCAATCAGAAACATTAAGTATTTCGGTTACTTCAATTATTTGCTTATGCCTGGTTCCAATATTTGAAAAACGATATATTCTAGTTACAGATAGTATTTAATTATACGAGGCGTGAGCTAAAAACGACTTACGGACGACTGATGACAGGTGATGTGGAAACTAAATTTGAAATTAGAATTAACGACTCGTAGAAACACGGATAGTCATTTTTGACACATTGCGAATCGTAAATATTGGAACCGGGCATTACTTGCTTTAATATTATTTACAGTTATTGTACCTGAAATTAAACTTACATTGTTAAGATCATCGTTTACTGTTTACTCGTTAGTCACAAGTCACTATTTGACAGTAAGTCTTTGGAAACATATGTGTGAAGTCGATTTTGGATCAAGTATTTTGAATTCAGAGCTGGATTAACCGCAACTAAGTCTACCGCACTCAAAGTTACGAAAAACTTTATGCTTTAGACTTAGTAGGTACCTATCTTAAGTTGTGGGTTCGTAAACTAGTTTTGACTGCAACTTTTAACCCTGAAGTGATGTTGGCCATACCCCTAACTGCCCAGTTATGCAAATCAATTAACTTTAACTACGTGAGATTGTGTCGAAGGATCAAAACTTTAACTTCTCTTTACAGGATACGTAAATTGTAATTAAGTTTTAATTAAATGATTTTAACGATAAAAACAGAAAGGCTTTCGATGTGAGTATACTTTTAAACATTCATATCAAGCAAACGCTTTTTAAAAGTAAATTCTACCAAGACGATGGTTAATAAAGATAATGATAAGTCCTTTTTATAATATGAATATCATCTACCTTTCTCTTAATCAACAGCATTCCTAAAGAAGAACACTTCAATATCCAGAAAGAAGTAGATACATGGTGGCTGCTCGGATGGAGCTATTTATATATATTACACTTCAAGATTGACCTCATCCCACCTGATGTTAAGTGGTAATGAGTTCCTAGCTTAAGGGCGACAAGTAGGTACAGGATAATAAATCTTTTACTGGACTTGTCGCCCTTACCTTGAAGACTTGACCCCTGCTACTAATGTAGCACCCCCCAAGAGCTATCTCACTTTTATATAAATGCGTCGTAACGACGACTCCCACTAGTTCTCTGAAACTTGGACACTGCTCCAGCCTCGATGGAAATTATCTCAATCGCGGTTCCCTTTTAAGTTTAAGAAAATAAAGCACTTATACGGCATACACTTTGCGGTACCGTGTCGACATTAATGGAATCGACGCGAAGAATACATTAGGCTTCTGCGACGTACTTATTTTACAATAAAATGGTAAACGTTTGTTGCTGATATCTATCCCCATACATTTTTTTTATATTACACTTCAAGATTGACCTCATCCCACCTGATGTTAAGTGGGAATGAGATCCTAGCTAAGAGCAACAAGTACAGCATAATAATAGCTGTTACTGGACTTTTCGCCCTTACCTTGAAGGCTTGACCCTTGCTACTAAAATAGCATCCCCCAGGCCCTCTGTGTGTGTTTCTTCTAGAGAGTTAGTAGATTTAGATGCATACGCTGGTGTTACTGACTCATAGTCTTCATAGTCTAGGTCATGGCTTTCCAAACTTGTTCGTGACGACTTTGGGAATACGCAGCATTAAAAATGATAAGAAAATAGCTAATGAGGATCGCTTAATGACGCCTGGGATAGTGCTGGGTTTCACCAGGGTGTCGCGACGCACAGTTTGAAAACTGGTCTTAGCGGTTATTAAGTACCTCTGAATCATTCGCAAGGGCTATTTAAAACATTTAATTTGCGGATTTATTAATTTAGAAAACCAACAGTGGCTTGTGTTTTTGATTCTTATGACAATTACTGCTGCTACTGGTTTCTTAATAAGTTCCTAAAATAAATTCACAAATCAGCTACTCTCAACTTGAAAGTTTTGCTACTTATTTTAAGGTTATCCGGCCTTAGTGGTCCCGTTGATCTGATTTTAGAATCGCTGTGACATTTCCCCTTGTCCTTTACTTCATTCATTACGCTCCAAATCCTTCATTTCGTTCCAAAATCAACATTTCTTAATCGAATCGATCTTCATCAAGCCATTTGACTTCAGTTTTCAAGCTAAATTCTTAATATAAATTTAGAAGGGTTTCTGGCGTCCTATAATAATTAACTAGATTGTTGTAAATAGAGTGGTCACGATACCCGAACCCAACTAAATAATACCAAAGATCAATGGTGTATTAAAGGTAAACAGTAGGTATTTGTTTTGTGTTGAGTAAGTTATATTTGATTAACGCTATAGGTATTAACATTTTGTACCAATTCCTTTGAAGGTATTTCAAACGAAAGACTTACAAATACAACCCGATCTGGAGACTCCGCTTTATGCGTAAAATAACTGGAAAATCATTCTATCGCAAATTGTTCAAACACAAAATTATTTAAAATTACAACCATATTAATTCGGAAATAAACTGATTTTAAATACTTGCTTTTTCTTTAAGTTAATTAAAATTAGAATCTGATTTACGGGATGACTAATTAAATTCACAAAATTCGCTAGTGAAGAGAGGAGTGATGTGTCATTTTGCGTAACTTCGAGTTTTGATATTCATAGTACAGGCCCGGACCTGTTTGCATATTGGCCTCACGCCTGTGCAAACAGCCGGGACTGCCACCTACACACACCTGGCCTACAATATACACAATCCTATTCTGTGCTGTGATTACCTGATAACGACTCTGACATGATCATAGATACCTCCTCAACCAATATGGAATGACAATCTAACATTCACATTTCGCCAAACTCAGATTAGGATTCGGCTCAGTTTAGGGAAGATACGAACTATAGTGTGGGTATTTCTGACTGTTGTTGTACTAAATATCATGAATTTAAATTTCGTCTCAGAACCCCAAAATATTTTCGAAAGTTCAATGAAATAATTTGAAGTATGTATTAGGTAAAAAATTCAATAAGTTTCGTACACTACAAGTTACCATTAATATCTGAGGAGATACAAGTCAATAATTTCTATACACACAACTAACAAATAATATCATAACGTTAATATGTGTCACGCACGTCATGTGTCTCATTTAGCTGCCTGTGTAGATGAGTGTTCAGATATGATTGGTTAGTTGTGTATATAGAAATTTATGACTAGCATCTGCTCAGATATTACTGAAGTAATGAATGTTCAGATATTAATGGTAACTTGTAGTGTATGGAACTTATTGACATTTTTAACTGTTCAGAAGTATTTGGTCACTTTGTCTGCTCCAATATATCTGACGGCGACTGTACACAACTCAAACGAAAATAATGAAATAAGTTTTAAGTTTCTTATTAACTTAATTGTTAGATACAAATAATTCTACATACATTATGGTACGTTAGCTTGTCCAGAGTACTAACATTCAATTAAAATATATGAAAATAGCATTACCAAATAGTCAATTAATTATGATGTCCGGTGTGTTTAAAATGAGTTCGGGTCGATAACATTTTTAACAGTTAATGGTAAACTATTTACTGCCTGGCGCTTGAACAACAAAAAATTATATCGCCATTCGAGCCGTAGCTTAATTGATTCTTAAAATTGAACTCGAAAGCCTTTAATTTATATAGTCAGCCTTTAATTTATATAGTAGGGTGCGGTTATGTACACGGTAAAACCAAGTGTTAACATACTTCCGACTTTGTAACGTACACATTACGGGCGCTCTCAGTCGCATTTTCATCTGCGAGGAAGCGCCCCTGTCTGTAACTCTGATATATTTGACTGTGGCCCTCTGCGGTTGAGTGCCGGCCTCATATCAAAAGTGATATAAGATACGTATAACTCATGGCAACACGAAATACAAATCAAATACACGAGATACATCATCGCATATTGGACGGATTTTATAAAACATGTCTCTAAAACATAAACTTTCGAGTTCTAATTTCTCTGAGTTAGTGTGGGTGTAATCAAGCAAAGCTAACTTGTAATATCATCGTAAATATTTACTAATATTATAAAGCACAAGAGTGTGTTTTATTTGAACGCCCTGCTAATCTTAGGAACTACTGGCTCGAATTGGAAATATATTTTTGTGTTGGATAGTTCATTTAATGAGGAAGGGTTTAGGCTATCTAAGGACATGATTCTACTTTTAAGAGCGAAGAGTCTATGGTAAATGTGGAAATAACGATAACAGTACGCGTGCGAAACCACGGCGGGCTGTTAGTATTATATAGAGCTGAAAAATTAGTAGATATTATGTCTTCAGGATAACTAATACGGATTTATAACTTTATTGCTCAAAAAATGCATGTTGTATCATGTATTTCTACTCAATTGGAAAGTTTGTTTATGTAAGACTATCCGCACGTCTGTTTTGCATTTCGTATAGTCAAGCTTCATTTCATGCTTTGTAATCAGCGCTAGCTTTCATAGCAGGTCGTCTAGACGAGCCCACCCACCGCATATGGGGCACTTCGCTACGTCACGCCCTCCATCAGAGGTATGAATATTCGCCAGCCGAATCAACATTAGTATGCTGACTCCTGCCTTTGTCTCCCAGCTAGCAATTTACCCTTGCGCGCTAAGTACTCACCTCCGCCCTCTCTGAATTTTTCATGGCACATTTTTCGTGAGCGCAAAATTAGATTGTGGCCACAAAATATCTTTAAGCGATACTCCGAAGCAATTGCCTTGTGCCCCGCTGAAAACAAACAGTGGGGAAACATGTGCCGTATTATTTGCTGTTGCTTTCGCCGCCGATGCCTTGATCAAAATGTACAAAAATTCTCTCGAAGTTCGTGTGCTTGTATCGGTCGTTGAAGTATTGGAATCGTATTTGATTTATTCGCATTAATAGATACTTCGTATATTTTTCAGCTTTGCTTTTATTATGAAGTATGGAAGGGAATTATGACGACCTCCGTATCTGAGAAACGAGCGGACTGGACTTTGGCGTCGGGTTCGACTCCTGGTCGGGTCAATGCGGAAAACTAACTTTTCTATATTGTTTCGGTTCCAAGTCTTGTGGTGCCATCGTTATTTCTAATTCCTGTATCAAAAGTGCTTAAGCTACTTTCCACAAAATCAAAGCAATGATATGTTATCCAATATATATTTACTCATTATATACCAAATATAAAATAAAAAGCGCTTTTAATGTCACCTCTCATTAATTTAATTAATTAACGTGCAAAATTAAGGCCAAAACTGTAGCAAAAATAGCTACAAAAAGCAAAAGAAAATGCCGATACCGCGTACCGCAGTATATTTATGTTTATTCATCTCGTCTGCTCTCCTCTCTACTTGTGGAAAACGGGCCTAAGGGGAAACATCGCTCATTATTCCGGCGGTGCACTTTTAAGGACGGTGTAAGCACGACTTAACTCGATGATTTTACTCCGATATTACGTTGCCATTTGACGTAAGGCAATAGCTCGAGTAGGTGCCGCTACATCAAAGGAAATGACGCGATTAATCCCTTGGAGCGGCTACACAACGTTTGTGCAGCATGACAGGGCAGCTAATAAACATGGTGGATGTTTATCATCGAAACTGTTTCTTGAAATTCTACTGAGACTAAGTTTGATCATCAACGTCTATTTTGCTTCAAATGCAAGTTACATCAAAACCGTTACAAATATTTCCAAAGTGGACGTCGTATTCGGCTTGTGCGTTATAGTTGTAATGAATAGATATCGAATACACGTTTCATACTATGATACTTCTTACTGTAAGCAGTTAAAGCATTTGTGTTATAAGAATCAAAAACAACGACCTATAATAGCGATACAGAGACAAATACAGCGAAGTTCGTTTTCCATTTTGATCATGTCGCCACCGGGAACTGAACCTGGTACCTCAGAGTGTACCTACGTAGGTCGTCAAAACCTTCTATAAATTTAATGTCAATCTATATTTGCATGGGATCATTATAGTATTTAGGCGATGAGAAGTGGGGGCGTTTTATTTTATTCGGTAGAGTCCACTCGTTTCAGAGCGGGAGAGACCCAGAAAGCGGTGTGACAGTGTGAAGAAGTACCTATATTACCCTATAAGAACAAATTACGACATTAATTGTTTAAGTGAGGCGAATCCAATTAATGCGTTATCAACTAACGCATTATTAATCGCGAGGATTAGCGATTGTAAGTAATCAAAATAGTCAAATTGATTTTCAAATAAACCCTTCCCATCTTTGCCGTACCCACCAGGGTCTTTGATTTATTATATTTTAAAGAAACAGAAAAATTTAATCTTGCAAGGGGAGTAGAACTTTTTCTGTTTCTTTAAAAATATTTAAAGTTCTAAGCTAGTGCGGCGTAAAGATCTTTAAAAAAAGTTATAAAAATCCATGACATATTATTAGACAATAACAAATAGCACCATTTTTTATTCATGGGGTGCAATAAATAGGTAATATTGAAGTTTACCGTTAGTGTGGCCCCAGCATTATAAAAAACTCAGAATCATCTAAGATTTTCTGAACCGTTTACTTGAATTCATAGCCTCGGTACTCACGGCATCCGATGAGAGGGAACGAATAATGTTTGCGAAGGTCTATTCCCGCTTCATTCAAAATTCATTCGGTACACTCACAGGCGGCCGCTGATCTCGAGCGCTATTTATTATTTTATTAACCCGCCCTTTACCGCGCCGCCCGCCTTTCTATTGACTATTGTCCAATTTAGCTAATTTACATTAACTTCACCCTATAACCTCATTGCCAATGTTGTTATCATGTTAATGCATTTTGTAGTAATTACTGCTGAGTTGTTAAGGAATTTTAATTTTGGAAGCAATTATCTATATTTTTAATAATGTATGAATAATATGTTAAACTTTATTGCAGTAAGACTGTAAATTAATACCAATAATGATTTTGTTTGTTATGTAATACGATTAAAATGAATTTGTAAACTACTAAGAACTTTTCAAAAGTTTATCTTTTTTAATTAAAGTGATTTGCGGTGTATAATATGATACAATTTTGGCAAACGATAAATACTTTATATTGAGGTATCGATTATACTAAATTCTTATTTGTAAAGACGATTTACAACATTATTAATAACTTTTAATTTAGAGTTACATCGTTTTCAAATTAAATAAACCGTTATTTACATACTCGGTATATTCTTACTCGAATACAAATGTTGGTTGCAAAAGAGTTACTATTGTCACCAAGCTAGGTGGTAGGTAGCCCCGTTTACGTTCCTCGCAGTCAATGTGGTTGAGCACGGCTGAACTTGAATTATTCAACCACAAACATTGGTGGCAGACGGGTGTCTTCCGTGCGCCCTTTGTGCACCGCCCTTTACGCTTCGCTGGGCGATTACTACATTGCAAGTGCACTTTATCGTCAGCCCAGAAGAACTAAAATTGTTTGAAGCTTTTAAAAGTTCACTATAGAGGTAAATGTAATAGCCAGCTCGATATTATTAACGATACGAGTCTCCAAAAGGCCGAGCGCTAAAAATAAAAATCCTATTGACTATTTTTCCAACGTTCGTTGGATTTCGATCATCAAAACCACCAGTAAGCGATGCTTTGAATTTATTCCAAATAAGGTAACACTAGTATAATCCCATATATAACATATGAAATTAGAGGGCTCGTCTCAACTAAGAGATTTAATAGGCTTTATTGCAACATGCGGTCTAGTGCGATTAGTGTGTGTAGGCAAGCATAATCAGCCATACAATTAGGTAAGCTTAAGCCGCCTTATGACCTCTGACTCTTGCCCACTCACGTCAAGACAGAACTACCAGCCTAGGGTGCCTTACGAACCATGGAGATTGCAAATCTCCAAAAACTCAATTCATTGAAGCATTGATAAAACTGCAGCGTAAATCAGTGTACCAGAACGTTCTAAAAAGTTGACTAAATGACTCCATATTTTTATTTACTGATCTCTTCCTTCCATCATGTCAAATCTAAATCAATTAATAGGTTCATAGGTTGATGAAATCTTCCATGCCAGCATTAAAGTACCTACAACTAAAGGTACTTTAATGCTGGTATGGAAGATTTCGTCGTCATTCTATTGGATCATTCTATTAACTTTCACGAGCGAGGGCAGACTTAATTGTTTACCCTATACTTCAATTGTTGTTTACGAAACATGTTCCAATTGTCCAATACTGGAATGTGTGCTATTTGCTCTTTTGATTAGGGAGGTACTGTAAAGTGTCGTGTGTCTGAATCTGGATTAATTTCAAGCAATCAAGTTGTACCGCTTCACTGTTTGTTTACTTGCTTCTAACTTTGTCTTTGATTAGAGTGTTATTTTGTGATTGTGTTCACATTATTAACCTAAAGAGTAAATTTATGTGATTGTTTTAGATGAAACTGAGGCAGATGGAAGAGTACTCAAACGAGAGCTACAACGAGGTACTGTATGATGGTCGGCACGGCGAGCAGAGGCCAGAGGGCAACCACAAGATCAGACACAACAAAATGGTGCACACCCAGATATCCCGCCTCACGCGCTCTCAGAACCATCTCGAAAACTTCCAGCAATCCCTTCAAACTCAGATACTTGACGTCCAGCGACGCATGGACCGCTACGAGGAACCCAACTGGAATCTCATCTCTGCTAAAGTGGACTACCTTGAGATAGAGTCCAAGTCTATGCGAGGCGAACTGAAGAATACCACTGACAAGGTGTCCGATTTTGACAAGATCCATGCGTCGATGCTGGAGCTGCGTGAAGACATGGAGAGCATTGAGAACAAGGCCGACAAGACCATTCCCGAGTTCCGTAAGGAGATCTCGAAACTTGATGTCAACTTTGCTCAGGTGAGATTTCTATTCTAAGATGTACCTATATAAATTGGGGAAACCATTTCTTTACACTAAGTTATCATGTGAACTATTAGTAGATTTCAGAGGTATCATATTCAGGTGAAGGTCATTGCCCTTAAAGTTTTTGTGATCCGTGAGAGGTCACGTGTCAAATTTGTAAGAGTATTTCAGTAGTTCAGTATTATGTATTTCAAAGTATGTTTTTTGCATGTTTAGCTAAACGCCCAGTCGTCATACCTGAAGGAAGATCAGGAGAATCTCCGTCAATCAGTGAAGGCGATCGCCGTAAGCGTCAGCAACTCCATCGACCGCGCCGAGATGGACCGCCTCCTCATCAAGAAGATCAATGACACAATATCCGAACTTGAAGAGCGCGCTAAACAACATTTCTATCGACTCAACGACCACATCTTGAAGGTAAGATCCTGAAGATATTACCTAGCGTTATTTCCTTTCAGAAATTCAATTGCGGATGGCGAATAATCTTGTAAAACCGGCCAAAAGCGTGTCGGGCCGCGCTCAGTGTAGGGTTCCGTAGTTTTCAGTGCATCACAATACTTAAGTATCCCCACTTAAAGTTACAATAAAGTAAGAAAAAAATGCTAGCATATACGCTTAAATTACAACTTTAATTAAATTAATATTTTTTCATAAATATCAAAAACTATTAAACCCATCAGGTTCAAACAATTTTTCCTAGAAAGCCTTTGTGCAGTTCTATATTCTAGATTTTTTCATACTTTTTGAACTTATGGTTCAAAAGTTAGAGGGGGGGACACAATTTTATTTTCTTTTGGAGCGATTATTTCCCAAAATATTAAAATTATCAAAAAATGATCTTAGTAAACCCCTGTTCATTTTTAAATACCTATCCAACGATATATCACATGTAGGGATTGAAATTTAAAAAAAATCACTCCCCAATTTACGTGTAGGGGGGTACCCTAAAAAAACATTTCTTTTTATTTTTCATTTTTGCACTTTGTTGACGTAATTAATATACATATTTGTACCAAATTTCAGCTTTCTAGTGCAAACGGTTTCTGAGATTATCCTCGGACGGATAGACAGACTGACATGGCGAAACTATAAGGGTTCCTAGTTGACTACGGAACCCTAATAAAATGGTACAATGTTAAGTTAAGAACATAAAAATGTCCGGAAGACCTTATGATTCGCCATAAATATAAAGGTTTTAGAATAGTATGGTATCTAAAGATAGCAGTAAATAAAGTACGAAAAGTAATCCATATTTTAAACCAAGTTTTGAGCTATATTTGTGAAAAAGTAAACATTTTTCTCAATTAAACTTTCAAGGGCCGTATTATTCCTCACTCCTTTTTTTTCAAAACCAAAAGTAGCCTATGTCCATTCTAAAAGTTATGCGTATACCAAATATATTCAAAATCGGTTCAGTGATTTAGGCGTGGAAGCTGGACAGATAAACAGACAGACAGACGGTTACTTTCGCATTTGTACCTACTATTAATACGGATGGTGTACAAATTTGGTGTTTATTTAATCAGAAATGTTTAATTGTAGGTCTAAGGTACGAGGCGTAGACGCCTACGCCTATATATATATATATATATATATATATATATATATATATACATACTAGCGGTACATATAGTGACTTCTCACGCGTACTGTCCCCTTTTTTCCGACTCATATTTCGCTTCTATTGGTCACAGCTTGATGTTATATAAAACCTTCCTGAAACACAAAAAAAATTAGTTCAAATATCGCGCATGCAAACACACAAACAAACAAAGTCTTTAGGTTTATTATATTGGTATACTTAGATATACCAACCCATATTTAAAGTACGGTCATACATACACAATGCTTAAATAACATGTTTCAACGGAAGTTTAATATTGATATACCTAAGACAAATTTCTTATAAAAGTTGTATAAAACGCCAACTTCTAAAATACCCAAAGCAGTCAATACTTGCTAATTTCAATTCTGAATACTTAATAGTCAAAACAACAAGTTTCAGCTTCGTGGCACAAAATGTTTCAGAGCCAATATAAAGCTTCTGAATACACTTTTATTACTTAGAAGTAAAGAGGAGAACCGTGCATTTACATTTTCGAGTCACGTATTAGTTAATGCCCACGGAACGAACTTACCTATTTGCATTTGAACCCTTGTTAACACACACGTGAATTCAGTGTTTTGAGATGGTAAATAGAGACTCGAAAAGATCTGGCCACATTGGACCATAATCGTTTTTTTAAAAACGAACAAGGTAATGTAAACGAATTAACAAGGGAATTGATAAATAATGTAATAGAAATAATTAAGCCTACTTGCAGATTTTTCTCAATTTAAACTAGTCTTTAAATAATTACACGGGCAATATTTTATTTCAAATTGGCAAAAGAGAATGGCGTATTAAAAAAAGTAGGCTATTGAGATATGAATAAATACTGCAAATGTGACTAATGGCTTTTTCCTAATGACTCCAAAACATAAGTGTTCGCATTACATCGGATCCTATAAGAAAACCGGACAGTTAAGTACTTACTTAGGTACCTCAGTTGAATTAAAACGGTTACGGATTGTTTCCCACCTTATAGATACATACAAACGTTTAGAGAAATTGTTTTTACAAGGAAATAGTATCCTTACCTTTTATTGAAATAAAATAAGTAAATATCCAAGCGCTAAGTTTGTTACGAGATGCCCGAGGGAACGGTATAAAGGCTTCTTCTAACAAGCCGAATTCCGCGCGGTTAGTGCTGCGGTCAGGCGGCATACCTAGTTAGATAACGAGCGTAGGTTGTTTTCATTAAACAAGAAAGTACTAAGATAAAGTAATATTGTTACAGAGCGAGGCTAACATCAGCGAATTTAACCAGACCGAAATAATACCACTCCCGGAGCTTATGGGCGAAGTAAAGGAACTGCAGCCCGTGCAACGTGAGTATGAGGACCTGGTGAACCAACTGCCCCGCGACTGCTCCAGTATTTCCGGTCCCGCTGACACCTACCTCATCCACCCCGGCAACAAACCCCTCGACACCTGGTGCGTCAACGGTAGCACACTCCTCCAACGTCGCTACAACGGTTCCGTCGAGTTCAACAGGAAGTTTTCCGAATACGTCCATGGATTTGGCGACCCCGCCGGCGAATACTGGCTCGGCCTCGAAGCCATGCACCAGCTCACCTCTGACAACTGCTCCTCCATGCGCATTGACATGAGCGACATCTATGGCGGCTGGTGGTATGCCCAGTACAACCACTTTTCGGTCGGCAGCGGCGACAACGGCTACGTTCTGGATGTGAGCGGCTTCAAAGGTAATGCGAGCGACGCCTTCGAATACCAAAACCATATGGAATTCTCTGCTATTGATAGGGACCGCGATATCTCGAATACGCACTGCGCGAGCAACTATGAGGGGGGATGGTGGTTCTCGCACTGCCAACACGTGAACATCAACGGAAAATACACGCTTGGCCTCACCTGGTTCGACTCGGCGCGGAACGAATGGATTGCTGTAGCTACTAGCGAAATGCGTATGTTCCGCCGACCAGAATGCGCTTAAACGCGCTCCGGGAAGGATGAATTCACAGTTGTGCTTACACTTCCTGGAGTCCAGAACATGATCAATGCTTGTTGCATCGTGTTGGCTATTGATAGTTAATTAACGACAGCTTAGACGAAACCTATCGATAATAATATTGCCATTAATATTTTGTTATTGACAACACCATTTCAGTTCATATCATATCTATAATTTTGTTAATACCATTGAAAACTATCAGTAAATTGCTTTATTCGTGTAGATATTATCAATAGCACTCATGAAACAATCCAGTGTCAATCGATTAGTTTGTAAGGTCTGTTGTCGGTTATGAAACTATCGATAGGTGTTTCATTGTATCCGTACGATCTGGACTTTAGAAGCACATAGTTCGAAACATTCATGATAACAGTACTAAGCATAACTTTGAAATCAACCTTTTTAAATATTATGCAAATTATATCGTAGTGCTTATTGTGGAAGATACTAGATTATATGTCTGAATTATACCAAAGATAACTAGTACTATGGTAATTTTGATCATTCACGGATAGACGGAAATTGGCGCGTATTAACGGTAGATCAGCTGAATGTTTAAATGAATTGATCCATAAAATAATACATTACAATATTGTCTTTCGTCTATAGAATTAATTAATAAATAAATGTGTGTTGTTGTAGTAGCGTATTACACAAGTTGTGTTACTCAGTTATGTAATGTCAGTGTGTTAAGTACCGTCTGTCCTGTCCTACTTATAACTAATTAATACTACATAATATGCTTGGATCGTGATCTAGTTTAGTCTTTTGAGTACAGACTTCTTCGTTCATTAAATAACTACTTTTCATTCTTTCAACTAAGTTATTTTAATACATTTAATTTTAGAGTTTTCTAATTTTCATAGCCAACCTTAATCTAAGATTCTTAGTTATCTGTATATTTATAGGTTATTAACTCTATTTATTTGTTTAACTAATTTTTATTTGTATTTTTTTAGAAGACACCTTGTGTAAAAATCATAAGTTGTAATCAGGAAGTGAAATGTTTAACTAGTAAGGTATTAGGTATGAAGTATGGAGGCATTAAATGCGAACAGAAAAAGATAGGTTACGTGTAAGTCTTGTTCAAGTGATTAATGTTGGTCTATATTTAGGTAACTTTGCTACATTCCAATAAATCATACCCGGCAACAAAATGCATACAGAGTACGTTACATGTAACCGAGAGTCATAAATAATTTGTAGTATTTTAATGTAGGTATATAATTTGTAGTTTTGATGCCATCCTACTATTTTAACGATATGGAGATTTTATAATAAGTTTAATTTAGCGTAGTGACCAAAAATACATAAGACTGTTAAGCCAATCAAAAATAAAATTTAAGGTAAATTAAGAAAAAAATCATGAGAAATCATTTGGCTAAAGATTTGGCAACATTTTGATCTTAATTTTATTAGGTAAAAGCACGTAAATTGCCTTGGTATCCACGCATTTTTCCCATGTTACATTATTATAATAAATGTTTTGTTTATTTGTAAATAACATAGAGTATTTAGTTGAGATAACAAAACCACTTTCGTTATGTACCTAAATTGGAAGGTGATAATGGAATGACTTCAAAGGTATTTCAAAATAGTCTTTAAATTAAAAAGAAGACGTATCAAGTTAAGAGGTTATACATGAAACGTTGCCTGTTTAAATGATCTCAAAAAAAATGGGCTCCTTTAAGGTATGATCATCGAAATGAAAATGTGTGAAACTTTGACAAGGTGTTGTTTTCTGTAACTTTTGGTACTATTTTAATTATATGCTAAGCATAATATTAAATCTGAAATTCTGTTTTATGCACCAATCTCATCCTTCTTTTGATTTTGATGTATAACAACTAAAATTAAAATATTTGTGTAATAACTCATAAGATATACATTTAAAAATGCTTTGGTATTTAATAATTCATTAATCGTTTTAGAATAAATCTATATGAAATTAAAATTAATAGGTATTTTAAAATATGTAGGAATCAGATGACGGCTTCATGTATCTATTCGCCGATCATATTGTACCAATGGAATCAAGCCAAATAAATATAATAAAGGAATTACATTATTGTTTCATTTAATACTTTAAAACTTATTTACAAAGATAATTTAAATTGAAGGGTATAGGGTAAAAACAAGCAATGTCCTATAAAACTCGAAAATCTGATTATGACACCAAAAGTTATATTAACTCTTATTATCACCCTGCATCAAAGAAAAATTATGAAACTAGTGACGATTATTTGTTTTTAAACTTTTTAAAAGCATACGATGTCATGTTACAAGAGAACGCCTTGGATCAGAACAGATCAGTTTCTATTATAAAATGCGTATTTGTCGATTTTTTTCATTTATAATAGTAACGCTTGTTTTCCCCTGTACCCTTCAATTGTAAAACTATGTACCTATAAATCAATCAAGTCACGATTGTTGACTGGAATAATTTTTAAATATAAAAAAAATAATGCGTCTTTTTGAGTGTTTGTAGGATACAAACACTCCCTTTTAGCTTCTGTACAAAATCATCCTATGTTTTCCTATAATACTTTATTTGTACTTGAATGATAAATAGTTACGAATCAGGGCAGAAGAAAATATGACATACATTTTAAATGAACATGATGCTCAGACAGATCTGATTACTTCGCACATTCGTTAATATTTTATAATGTACAGAGAAAATACCGAAAAGAAACTTAGCAGATATATGTAGCTTGTTACTACGTACAGTCGCCGTCAGATATATCTGATCAGACAAACTGACCAAATAATTCTGAACAGTTTCAAATGTTAATAAGTTCCATACTCCACACGTTGTCATTAATATCTGAATATTCATTACGCCATTAATATATATGCAGAAGCTACTCAATAATTTCTAACCACCAACAAAACAATAATATCTAATCATCAAAATGAATAATACTAGTGTGAGATGAGTGTTCAGATATTAATGGTTAGTTGTTTGTTTAGAAGTTATTGGCTATCAACTGCTCAAATATTAATGAAATTAATGTTCAGATATTAATGATAACTTACTAGTTATAACTTAGTAGTGTATGGCACTTTATGACATTTGAAACTGTCCAGAAGTTTTTTTTACTTTGATTGCTACAATATCTGGCGGCGATTGTACACTCCTGTAGACTAGTGCGGCTTTGTGCGATTTTCATAAACAAATTTTTATGTCAGTTATTTGCAACGAACCAATTTTAATCATTTTTGTTGAAATATCCCAAGAGTGGTACTAAGGGTCTAATCCCAAAATCTGAATATGTCTAATCCGTTAACATAGCGATTTTTAAATCTCATACTTGTAACCAATTAACTTCGAATGCAAATTACGCGGTTTTGTAAATCCAAATATAATTTATGCAAATCAATTGCCCCACATTTATCCCGGAACTTTCGATTATTCTTAAATTACGAAATCTTTCGTTCGTTCGTTGCGTTTTTGGGAGTACTTAGATCTAGAGGAATGCATGATCTGAGTATGGCATCCCAGTCAAATCCAGTCGGCTTTTTCATGACAAAAATGATTAAGATGTAGTTCTTGCCCATTGCAGAGTTTACAATCGCATTCTTGCGCCAGTGGTTAACTATCCCTGGTTATAGTATTTAATGTAATGCGCAGCAATTTTATTAGGCACCTTTGAATTAACTGAACAACAACAATGTTGTCGGTATGTAGATAAACTATCATGTTGAAACACTACTTAATGTGATTGTTATCGATTCTGCTATTAGGGCAACAATGGAACATACAATATGTAGCATACCTACTTATCTACTTATGTAATTATCATGTAGTCTGCTTATTTAGATGCCCGGAAAATGACTACTTAAAGGGTTAGTCGAAATACCAAACCAGGCTTAAATACGCATTATGTTAACATTATTAACAATCTTTCATAACTGTATCGATTTTATTATTTTTATAGTAAGTACTGTACTATATCTACGCCTAACTAGCGAACTTTAAATATTAGAAACAGAAAACTTTAAATATTAGAAACAGAATTTTTCTGTTTCTAATATTCGCTAGTACGGCGTATAGTACTATAAAAATAATAAAATCGATTAAGATGCCAGGTGTCTTCGATTCCGTGGTTTTCAAACATTTCTGCAACGAATGTACCACGGGCCGATAAGTATGTAGTTCTAAACATATTCGGCATGGGGCACTTACCGGAAGGCTAACGGTTGATACAGCAGAAAAATTTCATCGCCTACGATAACTTGCGGTTAGCTCAGTTGGTAAGAGCAGCACGCGCGATACGTGAAGGTCGTGGGTTCATTTCCCGCACCGCAAGGGGAGATAAAAATTTTCTGTTTCTAATACTTTCATAACTGTGTTTCACAATTACAAATAAAAACTTTAGAATTAGATAAATTACTAAATGTTATTAAAAAGCGGAATAATCGATTTTGATAAGTTTATGATTAACATTTACATGAACTATTTATAGTAACATTAATTTACTATAAATTATCAAAATTGACGAATATACTGATCCATCAATCGATATCAAAGATCCCAAATTTCCATTTAGTTTTGTTTCCGGAGTGTCTGTCGAAACATAAAAAAATAAATATAAAAAAATTACTTTATTTTATTCTTATTATCTACCTTAGCACAAAAAAAATCTCAAGCTGCCGCATTGATTAAATCTCGATTTTGTACTTATTCGCCATTCGCTTACCTACATATTTTTTTCCATTCCCAAACCGTTAAGGTTAATTGGAAACATACAAATTTATCAAATGGGTCCTTGTGCCAATGATCTAACGTAAATATGCTCCTTAGAGCATGAGTACTGTGCATACAAATAAAGGTAATAAGTAGATAGTATAGTTAGAAGATGCATGGTCATATGTGTGTGTATATTCAAGTAGCTTACATATCACATTTTTAAGCCGTCTTTTCAATTATTCAAATCCTATATCTACTAAGATGACATGTGCATAAAACGAAGTAATATGATGTTCTAATGCTAAGTAAATAGTAACATATTAACAATCGTTATGTATTTTCAATCAAATAACACAGCATAATAGTTACAGCGAAATCATAAACGTTTCGGTCTTCAGACCAATGGGTTTTAACATTGCTTTTGCAAGCCTTTGCTAATTATACTTACATGCTTTGAAGCATTTTACGGTTCCTCATTGTCAGTCTGCATAAAATTGAACGTTCCTTCATCGTCATCGTCATTATGGACGCTTACTGACTCATTCTCATCAAGTAAGGTCCCGTTCTCCGCCACAAAGCCTGTATCGGCAATAGACTTGTTACTTAGAAACGGCTTAGCTTTGACCGACATTCTCTGAAACCCAGCATCTTTTATCACATGTTTCCTCTTAAATGACTCGTTTAACTTTTCATACAATGATGTCTTCGGTCCATGGTACTTTCCATCACTTACGTAGTCTCTCACATCGTATACACTCCCTCTTAACTTCGAAAGAATTGAGTCTACATCTAATGGTTGAATATCTCGCGGCGGAAGCATTGTCGAATGCGGCAAATGCACTCTAGTTTTTCCGAGCCATTTTGATAAAAAGTGTGTTTTAGTGGCTGAAAATATTTGAGTCAAATTATCTTTTAAAATCGTTTTCAAAATCGGGACGTTGTATACCACCCACCTGTGAAAATTAAAAAGTTTCATTTAAGTCTTTTGTCCCAATCGATTTACACTAGAATCAATCCCCAATGAAGGCATTCTAGTAATATCATTGTGAGTCTGATTTCAAATTATTATCATCAACATGACAAAGGCAATGCTGCCCTAGAATAGAGTAGAGGCCGATCAAAGCGCCAAGTACGATGATGCCAAAACGGTATAGGGAAGTCGGGGCAGGGAGTGGTAATAGGCTAGAAATCTCCATTGCGTGAGATTTTTGAAGCACCTTTTTTGGACTTAATTATATAAAGTCACCCATCAGCCCTAGGTCTACTGAAAATCAAACAAACATAGGTACAACTACAAACCACAAATTGATGAGCGCAACGCTCTGACAAAGATAACATGCCAGGCACAAATTGTTTAGTACCTACCTCCATATATTTTACTAGCTATGCCGGCGATTTCGTTCGAATGGACTAGGTACATACTTTCGTGGTCAGTTTTACCCCTATCTCCCTAATATTCAAAAGAAAAAGTAGTCCATATTTTAATCCAAGTTTCGAGCTATATTTGTGCCAAATTTCATATTTCTAACTGTGCGTGTTGGCGTTGGTAGGAGAAAACTGGAGACCTAGCATTTGTTTGTAATGAAGCAGTATGGCACTTCTCCCTTGTGTAATGTTCTGTGGGTATAACTCTTTTCCCTCATTATTTTCAAAATAAAAAGTAGCCTGTGTCCGGTCTAAAAGTTCAACATATACCTAAACCAAATTTTATCAAAATCGGTCTGGTTAAGGCGTAAAAGCCTGACAGACGAATAGACAGACAGACAGAGTTACTTTCGCATTTATAATATTAGTACGGATATCCAGTTAAGTAGGGCACACTTGTATTAGAACTCACCCTAAATAGAATTGGGTGTCTGTGTAGACTAGAGGCAGATCGCGGGTGTAGCCGCAGCCAAAGCCCCAGGACTGGATGCCTGCCAGGCGCGAATTGACAACCAGCGGGGCTCCGGGCACCGCCATGCAGGGGCACAGCGCGTCATCTTCGCGAGCGGGGCCCACGCAGAGCATGCCGCGACTAGTCCCCCCCTTGAACTAAATTGGACCAGAAAAACAATCGTCAGTCGTGGCGGTTCCAAGCTTATTGTTTGAGAAAGGATTGATTCCGTGAGTGACGTTATGAAGCAGAAATTTTGCGAATTTTTTTATTTATCTACTCAAATTTCCACAGCCTAAGAAATAACATAGGCTCTTGCTACTTTTTACGAAGAAAAAAATTTGCAAGGGATAATAATTTTAATACGATCGCTTATATAGAAATTTGACACTCGAAAAGCAAAACCGATGAAGCATTTTATGTTGATTTTTAGGGTTCCGTACCTCAAAAAGAAAAAACGGAACCCTTATAGGATCACTTTGTTGTCCGTCTGTCCGTCCGTCTGTCAAGACCCTTTTTCTCAGGAACGCGTGGAGGTATGAAGCTGAAATTTATATCAATTACTCAGGTCTACTGTCCCTTGAAGCTGTGAAAAAATCAAACTTCTAAGCCAACGCAATCAAAAGATACAGCCGTTTATGCCGCAAATTTTCGACACTTGCAAGGAAATCAAAACCTACAGGATGCTTCCCGTGAACTCAGAATCTTGAAATTTGGTACGAAGCAACGTCTTATAGCATAGATAAAGGAAAAATTACGAAAACCATAAATTTTTAGTTACATCACATAATATATATTTTTTTAATAATTTTAAACTTACTACCCATTTCCTCATAAACGCGTAAAGGTATTAAATTGAAATTCATACCAAATACTCAGGTCTATAATACCTTTAAGCTGTAACAAAATCAAACTTCTATGTCAACGCAATCAAAAGAAACAGCAATTTAAGCTGCATATTTTGAAACTCGCAAGTACTCGCAAGGGAATCAAAACCTAAAGGGTACTTCCAGTCGACCTAGAATCTTGAAATTTGGCATGAAGCAACGTTTTATAGCACACATAAAGGAAAAATTCCGAAAACCTTAAATTTTTAGTTACATTACAAAATATTTATGCTCCTCCATCTTTCCCCATTGTAATGTTATGAATTTCATTTTGCAATAAAAATACCATAGTTATGACTCGATTGTCATAATGAACGAACTTTGTAAACCTTGCAGGTTTGTACGGAACCCTCGGTGCGCGAGTCCGACTCGCACTTAGCCGGTTTTTGATTAGAGAAATCAAATAATTTTTAAAAAATTTGTACATTTTTTCCCTTAAGGGTTTAAAAAACCAATAGGAAATAGGGTATGAGTGTTTGTATTTAAATATTATGTTTATGTAAATGTTTTGAATGCTTACAACCAGAAGAGGAATTCTGATGTGACTTAAATAAACTGAAGTTAACACCAATAAAAACATTAACCTAAATAATTTAAAACGCGGAAAAAGTCACGGGAACCGATATGTTTCAATACTTTGAAAATACGTTTACCTACATCAAAGAAGCAAGTCTCCATTTATGAAACCCGGCCCGATCTATTGAAGTAATAAATGTTCAGATATTAATGGTAACTTGTGGTGTATGGAACTTTTTGACATTTAAACTGTTTAGAAGTAACCAAATATGCTCACTTTGTCTGCTCCGATATATCTGACGGCGACTGTACCTAGTGTTACAAGTGTGGGCTCACCATTATGATCAAGTTTGTAAAGCCATTGTTTTGCAAATCCCTTTGTTGTAAACGATCAAAAAACAAGTTAGGTACCTACCTGCATCACGTTAAGAGGAGCGCTATAGTAAGTAAACTTACAAAAGTTTGTTGCAGCCCGTTTATGTTAGTTTGGTAAAGCACCAAAGAGTTATTTTATCACGTATCCCAAGTTTACAGTGATCCAACTGTTACCTAACTTCATCTTATACATAATCAAACACTCGGACGAGCTTTGCAGCGTTCCGTTGAACTGTATCAACTACGTAAACATTTAAACTGATTAATTCACAATATCGTTAGAAACGCATTTAGTGTGGCTTAATCGATATTTGTATAACTAAATGTTGGAAACTGTATTTACTTACAGTAAACGACCTCCGTAGCTGAGAGGCGAGCGAGCCGGACTTTGGAGTCGCGCCATCTCTGAGGTCCCGGGTTCGATCCCCGGTCGGGTCAATATGGGAAACGAACATTTCTATATTGTCTCGTGTCTGGGTGTTGTGGTACCGTGGTTTCTGATATCTGTAACACAAGTGCTTTAGCTACTTGTGGTAAGCCACAATCTGATTCTGTGGTAAGTAGCAATGTTCTATCAAAAATATTTGAAAGAATGGTTCCTGATGCTATATATCCCCTGTTACATGATAATATTTTAGAAGAACAGCATGGTTTTGTAAAGAGGCGTTCTACAGTCACAAATCTTATAACTTATGCATCTGATCTCTTTAATGCACTTGATAATACTATTCAGCTTGACAGTGTTTATACTGATTTCCGTAAGGCATTTGATACGGTAGATCATAAACTGCTACTGCAGAAAATAGCTTTCAACGGCATACGCGGAAATCTGTGGCGATGGTTTAAATCTTATATTTCAAACAGAACACAAAAGGTAGTAATCAAAGGCTCAGAATCGAAATTAGATTGTGTCACCTCTGGTGTTCCTCAAGGCTCGATTCTAGGTCCGCTTCTATTTACGATTTTCATAAATGACATCAGAAAATGTTTTAAAAATAGTAAAATTTTATTATACGCCGATGATCTCAAAATATATCGATGCATCAATAATCTTCAAGAACACCAATTACTTCAAGAAGACCTCGATAGATTTACCTTCTACTGTAACCGTAATAACTTGCACCTTAGTATAAATAAATGTAAAGTTATAACCTTCACAAAAAAAAAGAAGATAAGCCAATTTTGCTATTCTCTGGATGGCACAAGTCTTGCGAGGGTTAATAGTATAAAGGATTTGGGCATCACCTTTGATTACAAATTACATTTCGACATTCATGTGCAAAACGTAATCAATAGAGCTTTTAAAATGTATGGTTTAGTAATGCGCTCATCTAATGAATTTAAAAACCCTAATACCTTTATTTACCTACTCAAAACTCTGATCAGACCGCAATTAGAATACGGAGTAGCAATTTGGAACCCACTTTACAAAAAGTATGATCATTGTATAGAAAAGGTTCAAAATAAATACTTGCATAGTGTAAATTACAAATGTCATCGGAAGCGATCACCATATTCAGTCCTTTTAAGTAAATATAAACTTTTAGATCTAAAATCTAGACGTATTCAACTTGAGGCCACATTACTATACGATATTTGCAACAACAAATATGACTGCATAGATATATTAAATCGTTTAAGTTACTCAGTACCGACACGCGCAATCAGGCGATCCCTACGCACAACCCCATTATTTGTTGTTGCTGCAAGTAAAACAAACACTGGCACGCGGTCACCTTTGCATAGAATGACCGACACCTATAATAAAAAATTTACGTCAGTAGATATGTTCTCTAACAATTCCAGAACCTACAAAACACAAATTATGGAAATTTTATCAAATACATAGACAATTGTAATACACAGCTAGTAAGTGAACGGCAAACTCGATACACAAAGCACATTATCGCACACTATCTTAAACACACTAACACTATCATGGTTTCGGTATTTTTATTTCTTTTTGTAAATTCAAACCTGTACTTTATTATTTTAGGTTTACCATACCATATTATTTTAGGTTTACTTATAAGATACGCAATGTTTGGGTCCTTCTAAATTATTTAATATTATATAATAAATGTAACCATTGATGTTGGGTGTATAATGATAAAGATTTATGAATTATTAGTTTCTTACTGTAAGTGAATTGTAAACTTGTTTGTAGTTTTAAATAAATTGAAAAAAAAAATGTATGTAGTGTTTTCCGATATTTAAAAAAAATGTTATTTTTAAAATATACATATTTTATTATTTTTAAAATATTTATAACTAATAAAATTAAATATTATAATACTTTAGTACAGTTCGGTCAGTGCCAAGTTTACAGTGTTCTCATAACGTTGCATGGGAATGGTTTTGAATACAAACCTCGTCATTATTTATACGCACGCCGTACGCAAAAGAAAAAAATAACTGCAGTATGTAACCGTTTGAAACAATAATAATTAACGATTAAACAATTGAAGTCGAGGAGGGGAAAGGCGCTCATCTTACATTTTAATAAATAATAAATAAATATAAATTTTAGACAACATCGCGTACATTGCTCTGATTCTGTGGTAAGTAGCTTAAGCACTCGTGTTACAGAAAAAACAAACAACGACGGTACCACAACGCCCAGACCCGAAACAATACAGAAAAGTTCAATACACAAACGGCGCGACGCCGTGCGCAAAAATGTTTAATAAACGAAACATACTTCACGAGATCCTTATGAACTAAAATGCACTAAAATATGTGATGTCGTACGGTTGAGTATATTATGAAGCAGACTGATATTGCCACATACCACTGTGAGGGCGTGCGACGTGCCTCCCGCTTACCCACTTTGTGCTCTAGCGCCGAGACGCCCACTTTTCTGCTTCTCAAATACCTAGTTTCAATTTTAACATCGTTGCATATTCCAACGTATTCCTATTTCGACGTTTGAGCGTTACTATCCACTACAGTAGCTGGGTGAGCTTTCAATAAAAATATAATATTACCAGTTGGCCTCGCCGGCTTCGCACGGGAAGATAGTTTTTTAAATCTTTCTTTGGATCCGGAATTGTTGAAAATATAGCATAATCTATGGGACGCTGAAGTGCTCAATGCAAATACAAAGAAACAATCAAATCAAATATTTAAATTAGTATAGATTACATAAGTACAAGTTAGTTTGTATAACATTTATGCATAAGTGTGATATTTTTAAGATTTTCAGTTTTTCAGCCTTTATATTGCAAAGCTTATGTTTATATACATTATTATACAAGATGACACAGGGTAGATGGAACCGTGGAAGATCTACAAAATCTTTGATCGAAGCAGACGGTTAAAGTACCTACACCCAGCGGGATTCAAACCCAGGGTCTCTGAGTTTGGAGCCAATCCATCACAATAGCTGATGCGATGCTATCCAACCCATAGAGCGTAAACATTTACATAAACTAAGTTAAATCCACCCCGAATCACACCAGAATGGCTGAGTGAATCTCATCGATGAGTGAAGAATGAACTGAGCTGACGTATGTTCTAAAGCAAGTGCAAAACCGATAAAATGTAGGTAAGCTTCTTAATTAAAAATACTTTGACTACTAAGAGACTAGCACAACTCGTACAAATTGTTTGACTCGCCTTAAAATAATATAACAAAATGAAATACTTAATATTTGTCAAAAATTTACAACCTGTTGACACTTTTTAATCGATAAAAAAAAAAGGAGGAGGTTTTCAATTGGACCGTATATATTTTTGTATTACACAATACCCCGCTCGACGCAGTGGTACTATCCGCCACATCAAAACAGCGAAGTGCGAGTCGCTTGCGAAGTATTTCGTACCGTGACCTAGAAAATGGTAAAAAATCAAGTCTGTGTGAGTTTAATCGATTTATTTTATAGTGAATCTTTAACAAAAAATTTGTAAAAAAAAACAAATCGAGCAAAAAACACGTTTGTTGTAGAATAGCCTCTTCTAGTTCTTATTCTGTTTTTAGTATTTATTGTTATAAAGCAACAGAAATATATGAAATTATCAAGGTTCATAAAATATAGCCTAGTGCCAGACTAATGGACGATATAGTCTTAGTAAAAGGGCGCCGATTTATCCTTTGGGTATTAAACCAAGAATTTAGACACGTCTCTGCGGCACTATCTTAATTGCGTTTGGTTATTAATAAGATAACTTTCAATTAAGTTCACTCAATAGTAAATTATTATTGATTTTTAATGTTATTATTCGTCCCGCCTCAATTGTACTTTAATTCGCCTGAAAAACTAATGTCTGAAAATGTTTTAAACAATAAAGTACATCTATCACATCTCCTACTGTCGCTAGTGCTTCACCAGTCAGCCAGCCGGGCGCTTTATCTTGTGCCCAGTTCCAATATTTGAAAAACAATCCGTTCTAGTTACTGCTAGTAATAAATTATACCAAGCATAAGCTAAAAACGACTGACGGACGACTGATGACAGCTGAAATGGAAAGTAAATTTGAAATTAGAAATAACGACTCGTAGAAAAACCATGGACCTAATATAATAAACAGGACTGATAACTCTGAAAATTTTCATTATGAAAAATGAACACTATTGCAATGCAATAAAGTATTAATTCCTGTGCGCTTTACACAGATGCAAATCCGAGCCGACAGAGATAGCCAGGACGGATGCGTGTGTCTCGTTCTTTGATCTTTCTTAGATCTTGCCAGCATAAAATAATATTTCTGATCTAAATTTTGCCTGATCAAAAACTCAGTTTATGCACTTGTATTTAATTGTTATTTCAACAATTGTAAAATAATAAATTTTATTTTAATTTATTTCTTTGATTTTATACATAAACTATAAAGAAAACGTAAAATAGTATTTGCTTATTTCTAATTTCCTAGTGGTAACCCTCTAAAGCATCATCATGTGTGACTGTCATGGTGTCAGTAAGTTAAACTGTCATTGATTGAGTTTATCAAAATAAACAATTCTTAGGCACCTTTTAAGATAAAATGGTGAAAAAATGTTGCGTTTATACTTGTTCAAGTGAATCATATAGTGATTGCCATATATCGTTCCACAGGTAAGCTTAAAATAATCTTACTGTAAATCTTACCACTAGGGTACCCATAATTCTCGTAATATTTCAATTGTGTGCTCGAGTTAGTTCTTCACTGTTGTACATTTATTTACAGTATACAGTACCTTAAAAATGAAGTAATGCGACAAAAATGGCTCAGCAATACACGTAAAGCAAAAAATCCCAAAAAATTCTGTCGTATGCAGCCGGGACTTGCTATACCTACGATTTCTCCTGTGGTAAGTATCATTAGTAATTGTTTATCATGCTTCAACGCAACAACACACAACAAGATTTAATTTTAGGAATCTTAGTCTAAACACCTAATCAACTATTTTAAAAAACACTATTTGTATATACACTATACATAGTCTTTTAGGTTCCATACCCAAGGGGTAAAACGGAACCCTATTACTAAGACTTCGCTTTCCGTCTAACTGCCATCCGGCTGTATCTTGTGAACATGTACTGTAGTTATAATTTTAATTTTTTGATGCCTTTATAACAACATCAAATACTTAATACTAAAAAACAAAATAATATACGTATGTAAAGGGCTCCCATACAACATACGTGATTTTATAGCTTGCCAGATATTGATAGCTATTACAGTTAGACACTTAAAGTATTGACGGAATACACTTTATTTAAAGACAAATAATTAAATTGAAATAAAATAAATATTTAAGAAGGATTCGTTTTACAGTCAAATATAGTAAAACCTTTACGACTTATAGGTACTTGGCCTGGTTTATTTTTACTTAATTCTTTACATGAGTATTATTTTGTAGGTCATAAACTGGATGTAATATGTTGCACTAAGTTAACTGTAATGTTTATTTTACAGACCAAAAAAAATAAGTTCTCAGTAATACATTGAGCCACCGACCACTACCAGACTCTGACGAAGAAATCCTACATCCTGCCACCTCTTAAAGATATTATCATGTTTAAAAAGTAGTTTCTCAGTCGTTTAATCGATCAAAATGTTCAAACGATGTTTTTTGGTTAATATTAATATTGGCACTGAAAACAATCTGTTGCCCACCGTGATCAGAAGTTAGGTAAAAATTGTAGACATAGACTGGCGTACAATTATTACAAAAGCCATTCATTAAACATGTAGCCAAAGCGGCTGCAATTGTACTTACTAGCAATTATTTTAAGCATTGTTTCAACTATATTTTCTTGTCATCTGTATCAACCAAAGCATGTAAATGGCTAAATATAATAATAATAATAAATAAATTTAGGGTTATTCTCGTTGTCCCTACCAGGTGCGTGTCCAGCAGTAGGGACAGTGGAAAATTCAATAAATGATTCAAATTTATTGCCATTCTCCCCATTGGAGTAAAAGGGAGTATAATTATACATAAATTATTTTGAAATAATTCAAGATATTTTTTTCAAACCTATAAACATAAAAGTAATGCTGTCCCGGTTGTTTTCAACAGTCAAATCTGTCCAGACTATAACTTTGGAACATGACGACCTCCGTGGCCAGATGCGAACGGGCCGGACTTTGTTGTTGCACCATCTCTGAGGTCCCGGGTTCGAACCCGGTCGGGTCAATGAGGGAAATGATCTTTTCTCTATTGTCTCGGGTCTGGATGTTGTGGTACCGTCGTTGTTTATGATTTATGTAACACAAGTGCTTTAGCTACTTACTACAGAATCTGAGCAATGTATGTGATGTTGTCCAATATTTATTTATTTATTTTACTAGATGTAGTGGGGACAACGGGCTAAATTTTAATTATTTAATCAAATGTCCGTTATCAAAATAAATCTTGTTGTCACCTTATTAGAAAGGGACACACGCCTCTGTGGTAGCTATCTCGCTCGGCTCGTTTTTTGGCTGCGAGTGCTCAGTCCTGTTTATTATACTAAGTCCATGAGAAAAACGGACAGTCATTTTTGACACATTGAGTATCGTTAAAAATTTAACCTGGGCATTAATCATCATAGGGAGGTTTTTACATAAAAAAAAGTCGCGGAGGACTAGAGGGCCGATGCGTTTATATCATAGGTTTATTGTGTGTTTGTAAAAATGTCAATAGTTCGTCTTACGAAGCAAAGAGAATATCATTGTTTTGGAAGTTTTTGGGCCGGAGGATAGATGTTTGATAGAAATAATTTCGTTTCTGCTGCTTAACACTATTTTCTTATATTTGTAAAGGCCCAAATTTTGCTTCATTTGTTTTCTTTTACGGTAGGTACGAAATCAATTTAAAACCTCATGTAGAAGAATTTTGATAGATTATTGTATTAAGTTGAATTATCAACATTTTCCTCAATCTGAGAAATCAGAGAGTATGATTGTGTGCGATTTTACATATATTCTGTTTTTTTTTCAAATTTATTTTCGACTTTCGTTGACTATTGATTTCGTTCGTGAGTGAGGGAAGATTAAAAGTTTACTGTCAGTTAATTATTCACGATGCAGATTCGTTCGCTCGAATACCTTCGAAAAGGATTTCCTTGAACAATACTTAGCTATCAGAGTAGTATCGACGTAACGTTGACTACGACTATAGTACAGTCTGTAGCTACGACGCTACGAACGGCTACTTAGGCTAATAATGATGAATAAGATTATTAAGCCACTACATAATTATCTGGAAAGGTTATTGACCCTGATAACATATATCCGCACCTAACTGTTATAGTATGGCGCCATCAATAAGCGATGGTGGGTGCGATGAGAATAAGGTGGATGCTCTCCGCTCGTCTCGGAGCGAGACTCACCAAGCGTGGAGCCCCAAATATGCCATGTCGCTTTTTCTCAGGGTAGAGCGGTGCGACAAACAGTCCCCCCATATACATAAACCATTGCCTAATTATAAGCTAATAGCAACCGTATTTACTATTGTGTTGTGAATATATTTTCATTTCTGAGAATCGTTCTTAATCCTAATTCGATTGTCAGTTTTATTATTTCAGGGAATGTACTAACTAAATTTTCCCTATGAATTATATTTTTGATGTCAGTTTTAATACAGTTAGGCAAACTGACCTAGACAGCATTGACGATGGAGGAGACAATTGACAATTTTCCGCAAATTCAAATAACTTTGTGCAATGATTCGATGCCCATAAATTCATCCATACATACGTAATTAGATCACTCGATGCTGACTTAAGCTCTTAAGCACTAAGGTGCATTTTGCAGTGCAACGTCTGGTCACATTCGTTATTTTTCTCTCGGTGACTCCCCTGTACTATCAGCAGCGCGCCAGACTATACACTTTGGACATTGCACAGTCTTTATGTCGTGCGCATAAGAACCAATGTCGAACTGCAAGTCCCGTGCCGTGTACTGTACATTTATCTATCGACCTCTGTTATATGGGTAACTTATATACGTGGTATTTTCACTCTGTGACGCGCGCTATTCAATACGTTGTACGAGATCTACTTCAATGAACAGACAAGCGCAACAGCGTTTGTCCCTTATTACAAGACAGTTTTCATTTTTTACTTAAAAAAGACCTGGTTAATATCAATTTACGAGTTGTACAGTAAAGATAGCAGGCAATTTAAGATGGCACTTTACCTTGTCATATTTGACGACCTCGGTGGTGCAGTGGCTAAGGTAGGCGGCCAAAGTGCGAAAGGTCCCGGGTTCGATTCCCGGTCGGGTAAATTTGGAAAACGATCTTTTCTAAATTGACTTGAGTCTGGGTGTGCTGGGATGACGCCCCCAGTTAGTATCCGTCGTCTGGTACTCATAGTACAAGGGAAAACCTTAGTTTGAGACCAGGTGATTGGTGTGATTGTCTGGCGCATTTATATTATTTATATATAAACCAAAATTTATTTATATAAAGTTGACTGCCGTCTGAAATACTTGGGGTGGGTTCACCATCTCAATTCTCACTATTACTAAAGTTTTTACAGTTGTGTAATATATAAGATTGTTTGTTAATTAATAATTGACTTTTTAACTGTCTGACTTTAACTACTAGTTCACTCTTTACATATGTGACCTACCATACCTTCTATGTGACTTGTTGTAACTCTATATTCGTTTCATATATCGTGTACAAATAATGAATTTTGATAAACGAACAAAATTAAAGCCTATTTGGTTTTTCATGTTACAGTATTGTTATCGTTAAATACATTTGAGTAAGTACATTTACTTGTAAGTATACTATGTAGTAGCTAATGATTACTTTTTATTTCTCCCTAAATCAATAAAGTTAAGTTGCTCGAAGTTTTAAAGTATCAAGCTACTGAGGTGTATCTGACTGTAGCCGTATTCAAACTATTTTTCAACAAAACAAGTTTTGTAAAACGCGCCCGTCACAGGCTTTACCTACGATCAGGAATGCAGCTCCAACGAGTCGAGTCTCGGAAGGGCGCCTTCACTGGTGTTGCATCGGAAATGAGAATTTTCTCATTGAAACAGACCCGTTTCAGCCTTTGTCAGGCTCGAGTGTTTGTGGAGGGCTGTCGATCCGGCTGAGCTACGCGCGCGGACATTGGACAATAGATGTGCTCACTTTTCTTTTTATCGAACTCCCTTTACGGGCGTTGAATATCAAACTTATCTTTTATCAGTTTCCAACCGTTCCAGTGTAAAGTGCATATGCTTTTTTGTATTTTATAAAGGTTTAAAAAACCTTGTAACTTGGGTACACGGATGTTAACTTATTATATATTTATATGAGGACTGTTTCTACTGTTTTGTTTTTGAAGCCAGAAACTATAATATTATCTTTTTTCATTTGACATTAAAGTTTCGTCATAGAAATATTGGGAAACGAATTACAGAATCGGCAAAGCGTTTTTTTAACTAAAGATATTGTCATGATGAAAATCAGAAAAGTATCGTTCCGTAATCGATTCGTTCTTTGGCGGTGTGGGTACCTCTATTGCCTACCAGCAGGCTGGGACGAGCCAATATAGGAGGCAATACTAAGTTAGTGCCGATCAATTGTTCTTAATTGAATGTAAACTAAAAATAATTTAGTCGCTTAAACATTTTGTTTGTCATCGAAACTCACAACACAGTATTCATACGAATGTGGAATTAAAATTTAAGTTTTTACCTTTTATAATTTGTTGTGTCCTACCAATAAAATATGAAACTAAATAAAAAAAATACGCTTTTATACATACAAAATAGATAAGCTCTTTGGACAGGGCTGACTTAAATTACACAATTGGCTACTTGACAGTGTTAACAATAAAATATGAAAAGTTTTAGATATGTTAGCTTACCTATTAGTTAAGTATTTTTTTACGTTTTTATGTTTCAATCAAAAGCATAGTTAGTATTTTATTTTTGCAAAATAAAATTAACTTTTTGTATATGTGGAACAAAATAACCGGAAACGGACACTTGTGTGACAATGCAAGCCGGAAATGACACCTGTCGGCGAATTTTATTTATTTTAATGTGGCGAAACGATGATAAATTTAACCGATTAAACTGAATAATTGTGTCACTAACCATATTAAGGATTTATTCAAATATTTTCCATTTATTTAAAAATTCGATATTATCATAAAATTATGTCGTTCCAACCCGTGTCGGTTTCATGTCTACAACGTTGACGTCCCATCTTCAACAGTCACGTGACTAGGCGTTTTCGCGCGCTTTTTAAATGTGTTACACATAATCTTATTTTTCTCTGGTAATTTACATTTTTTGCAGATAAATCGAATTGCTCGGGATATAAAATGATCCGCCGCACATTTGCGGATACTTTTTCAAAAACTGTCAAGTAGCCAATTGCAGCAAATGCAAGATTACCTACAAGAACCTAAGGTGAACACTTTTCTTTAGTAATTCCGTTATTTATTTAGTCATTATTTTTTTTGTTTTAGTTTTAGCGTTCAGGAACATCGCAGTAATTGCCCCAATGTTAAGTTTAGTCATCTATGTTTTCAATAAACTATAAATTTACCTGTCATGTCAAGTGTTTCTTACTTGACATGACAGGATATGTGGAATAGTAAGTATTAAACTTTCGCATTTACGAAGCAGCCAGCTCCCACCTTCGTGAATTCTGTCTCTCCAGCTAAGTATTCTGTCTCTCGGGGAATGCCGAATAAACTTTAGCATTATAGATAGTAGGATTTACACTTACCGCAAAGTAAGCATCGCATCGCGGGCTCCCATTTACCAGGGTAAACTTAATTGTCCTCAGCATCGGGTCCAACCGCTCCCTGCGGAAATACTTTGACGAGCGCGGCAGGCACAACTCTTTACCCTGAAAATTTAGCAGTTGACATTTCGTCTACGCGCTTGCAATACCGCGTAAGTAGATTTTTGTAAGTTCTAATTTGAAATAATATGAAATAAAAGAAAAAAATAATCTTAATGGCAAGCGGTAGATACGCGGTATTGCACGCGCGTCGACGATTTGCAAGATCCGCCATTTTTTTTGTTAAACTCTAGCCGTATTCGCAGAATAAAGCAAACACTTCAGACTGAGGTGATAATGCATTTAAATATCCTACTAATATTATGAATGCGAAAGTTTGTAAGAATGTATGTTGTTTAATTTTTTTTTATTTCTTCAATTGCGCATAAGGTAGGTAGCTAGTTTAACAGAATTGTAAAGTATTTCCTAGTTTCACCGCGGGGCATGGCACTCCTATTTTCCTTTATTTCCATTCATTTTATTCAGTAAAATGTTTTCCATACAACAACAGACTAGAATGAAATACAAATCAGAATGCAATTCAACGGAAAAATATTATCTCGAAAGCAATTATACCCTCTGCAACGCCGCCCTTCTAGGTATTCCGTGCTACTTCGAGTATTTCTAGACAGATTCCCTAGCAATTAGTTCTGCGAATAAAAGCTTACTGTGCGGTCGCATCGGCCCCATCCAGTCACAAACGCCGTGAGGTGATTTAGTTCTGTGTTCGGAGAAATTAGACTCATCGGCTTTACTGAGACCCTGTGTAGGTTAAACATAAGGGGCCCGTCCATTAATCGTGTGATGTTTTTTGGAATTTTATTTTATAGTGAGGTTCAAGACTAAGAATCTTTGCGTTAAATCGCTTCTTCGCACTGTTTTTACGAAATAGTTACGTAAACGCGCCTCTCCACTGAACTTAGATGCGCTGTATCTACATCGATTTTTATTCACTAATTGAAGCGAAAAACACGATTGATAATGTAACTGTTGGACTGATAGATTCGTTGTTTTTTTTGTGGAGTCATTATCCCTATTTGTTACGTTTATAGAGTTTGTTCTTTAAATTTTGTAATTCAACTTAAAGTATATACCAACTTGTAGATGACGTCTTCGTATAACCTGATGAGGGAGATGTCCGCATGTAGAGTGTAAGGATCGAAACTTTCGTGGATAAGCACTATCACCACAGTGAGCATGACTGTTCCTCGGTCTGAGTAGTTTTCTCCCACCACAGCGCCCAGTTCACATGGATTTACTCTACAAAAGATTTTATACTACTGTAGTAGAAAATTAACACAGGACGCATTCTCAAACAGCCAAGTCATCACACTTCTGATGAAAGTCAAAGTCAAATACAACCTTTTTATTCACATAGATTACATTAGTAATACTTATGAATAGTCTCTATATAAAGCAAATGAAGCTACCTCCGGTTCGGAACCTATAACTAAAGAGAAGATACCGGCAAGAAACTCAGTAGCTAAACTTATTACTAATTTTGCACTAAGACACAGTTAGTTTGTCAATCGTAAAATAAAAATCTATCAAATCAAAAAAAATCAAATCAATTATTGAAAGAAATAAAAATAAAACAAAAAATGGGGAGTAGAGCAGTAGTCGCAAAAGAATGACCGTCCCGAACTTGATTAGTTCGCCTTAGTACCTACTGGCCGATGCGATTTAAAATCATGCTTGTGGAATGCCTCTTTGTTGTATAAAAATTAGATAATTCCTTTAATTCTGTACGCGAAAATTGGCGCCAACGTGGGACTAAGTTAAGACTATCCAAATCGAACGGAAGTGGCTTGAAATTAGTACCACGTCATCAAATATTTCATAAACTACGTTCGTACTAAGCCGTAAGGAAAGTTCACTTCATACTCACAAGTGCAACGGGTGGGCGACTGTTATAATGAGATTCTTGGTGATTAAAGTTCCAGTTAAGTAGTGAGAGTATAATCTGCGCACGCTGACTACATATGGATGCTCATTGATCATTACTCTCTGCCCTTTGAACACCTGTCGACAGAACTATGCCTGAACTATCAAGGGTTCGAATAATAAAATAATACAAGGAAATGACATAAAAGAGGCAAGCAGGAATAACTTTAGCGTCACGCCACCTCCGAGGGTACAGGTTCGATTTCCGGACGGGTAAATATAGAAAATAAACTTTCTGTAGTCTCCGGTGGTACCGGCGCGCCGTTGCTTCTGATTTCTGAAAGAAAAGTGCTTTTTAGATACTACTACATAGAAACAAAGCAACCTCTGTGATGTTATCCAATTTGATATACATAGATTCGATATGAAAGATTATGCTGTACCTACTTGCCGCGATCTGGTAATGGATGGGTGACCGATTAAACCCAATTAGTGACATATATTACGAGAAGCTTTGAGCTTCAATAGGCACAGAGACGTGCCCACTACAGCCCCCGATGACCTATTAGTGTCTATCTGCTTATATTGCGACATTAGTCTAGTTAGAGGCCATTTGGCAGCTTGCAAATATCTGACTATAACGCTGGTTACTTGCCTTACCTAAAAAATCCACCTATTAGCACGGCAGCCATACATCCCCCCCCCCCCTTCCATTCCAAAAATAAAATTGAATCCTATGAAAAAAGCAAGGTAATTTTTAAAAACTGGACGAAAAGGAAAATCAATGTTTATGAGTCAAAGACGTTATTGAAAAAAAAAAACTTTATAAATGATCATCTTTGCACGTCTGCCTGCAGCCTACCACAAATACTCTTTACAATTCTGCAATTAGCGTTAATACATGTTTGTATTCATATTTATGGCTCCTAAATAACGTAATATTAGGTAGACTGGGTACGGTTGTAACGGGGTACGGTTGAAACAGTTGAAATATTTCCGAAACCGTACCCAGCACGGGAAGGGTGTCGAGGGAAAAAATGTGCGGGTTAAAGGTCCCGACATGATTCTCAGTGTTGCGTCGCACTTCGCGCGTGAAATACGTTCACAGAAGGGATTGTTGTATTTGCATCCCGAATATAAGTATTTTTTCAAGATATTTTTTAAAAATAACTTTGTCACCTTAAGAGTGGGCATACGTAATTGTTGTATATTAGAGATTCTAATTAGCTGATCTATGTTTGTTTTGGCAAATCCGATTTCTACGTGTGGCAGTTTATTTGGGAAAATGGGGTGGTGGGTACAGTTGTAACAATTTCTGTGGGTACGGTGGAAACATCAGTTACATATTATTATACATATATTGAAGATGCCTAGAAAACGCGTATCTACGACTTCGAAAGATGATAACGACATGCTATCATGCCAAAACGCTTATGATGACGTTCTGCAAAAAATATGATATCGACTATGTTATTGAGATACAAGAGAAAGAGAGAAGCGGCAGATGAAGATAATAAACAACAGCCAGATAAGTTTATAGATATAGATATAATACATATGGGGCATATAGCTCATAATGGAGTTCTTAAAGAAAAAGAAGAGTGAGAATTTACGTGGTATTTGATACGCTCTGCTGGCATATAGTTTGGTCTTTCTAAAAAATATGTGAGGAGGTTGACATTTGAACTTACTATATATTTTGAATGCTCCTTCCACTTGGCTGCAAAGCCAAATGTACAGGTGGCAGCGAGTACTATATTTATGCCATAACTACAGTTTGATTAATAAGAATACATGTATAATTTTAACTAAATAAACATTTTGTTAATTATTTTATATTGCCTTTAAGAAGTGTTTTGTTAAATTTATTCTTCTTCTTCTTTATTCATGTAAATTACACCAGTAATATTTATGAAACGTCTATAAAATGCAAATGACGCTACCTCCGGTTCGGAACCTATAACTTACAGAGAAGATCCCGGCAAGAAACTCTGTCGTTCATATTACAAATATAGCTGAACTTATAACTAGTTTTGCACTAAGACATACAGTGTAGTAATTAGATAAAATAATGTAGTAAATTGTAAAAAATAATTAATTGATTCAAAGTTATAAGAAAAAATATAAAAACATAAAAACATATATATATATATATATATATATATATATATATATATAATTAAACATACTGTAGGTCCTAATGCACATTGTGCTTAATAAGAATTTTGCCAACTTGCGAGTATTTGTCAATGTAAGGAAATAGGTACGTCTTGCTGAGTTTGTTTTAATAGAAAGAACTAAGTAAATATAATTTTATTCATGTGAAGGCGAACAAACTAGTTAGTGGTCCACACTTCTTTGTCATTAATATAGTCTTCTACGCTGTAGTCCCCTTCTACGTAGTAGTAATAAGTAGCTTAAATTTGTTTAAAGGTAAATCAACAATAATGTAGCAGGCATCTTCGAAACCCGTCATTGCCGGCTAGACACGCTCTTGATCGTTTTTTTAATTTACTTGCTTATAAAAAGAATAGAAAAATAGGAATATATAACAATTAAAGAGATACTCAACAAACCTTCCGATTTAACATGGGAATAACATCTAGCCGTGGTATTTCGACTCTTTGAAAAATATTATCATAAGAATCATCACTTTGCAAATTCACCATAAAACACATGGAAACTGAAAAGAAATACAATATTCTAACAAGTTTATGTTATAAAAGGAATACTTTTTTATATTTATTTGTGCAGCTCTAAATTGAAAAAAAAAATATCAGTTCATTATATAGGTTCGTGAAAATTAATGGTCCGCAAAAATATCTGAATTCTCCTGGAATAACCACTGTGAAATAAAAATGAAATCGTACAAATGCTTGTGCATCATTTTAATCGGAGTAAAACCAATTTAATATTACTTACCTGATATGAAAACTGCTATAATTAAATTATTGGATGACATAACTCTGAAAGGTAAAAGCACGGCAGGTAAATCAATAATCATCAATTTAAAACTAGAAGGCTTCAATTTAGGCATCTAGAAATTATAGGTGGTTAGATGTGTGAGTGCATTAGTATCATCAAACACGCATGTTATAACGAAAATTACATTTAAAGCTCATCACGATTCAAACTCGTAACGCAGTTAGCAGAGTTTACCTACAAACATCATTTTAGATTTATGACGCGGAATAATTACAATATTTCGGGTAGGCTATGCGCTGTGTATTTGAGCATTTATCACGGCTCATTCACGCAAATGTACCACTAAAGTTTATTTCACTGTCCATTAAAATGACTACAGTTAACAAATTATATTAAATAATTTTAAGCACATCAACCTAACTATTTGCGCAATGAATTATTTATATTCATAATTGAATAATATTTATTAATAATCTGAGCAATTAACACTTCCATAGTAGGCAATAATGAAATAACCTAACATGGTGCAATGAAACGTTTCTACAAGCTTAAAAGGTATGGGATTGACATTTCACATGATTTCATGACTGAATAGTCACGGAATCTTGAAATGAGAAATGTTTTTGTACATATAAATTACATCAGTAAGAATTATGAAACATCTTTAGAAAACAAATGAAGCTACCCCCGCTTCGGAACCTATAACTATATTGCAATAGCTATAATACCTTTTTATCTTATTCATGTCAACATTCCAATTGTCGTAATATTCCAACCACAGATTAAATGTGTGGAGCATTATATGGAATGAATAAATAAATGTTAGCATCATTTGATTTCTATACATACGACTTTCAAATGATTACGAATGCAATTCATAATGAACAAAATGATTTATTCCTTTAAGAATATAAAGATGTTTTTTTTTTGTTCTTGTAACTTCTGAATGAATGAACAAAAAGGCTATATAGCGCATAAGAGACAGGCGGGACATTGAACAGCATGTCAAGGTAAACAAACAGTTCAATATTAGACCTTATGCGCACGACATAAAGGCGTTGCAAAGTCCAAAGTATGTAGTCTGACGGGCAAGTGTAGCTCTACATGATTTCTCATTAATGATAACAGCCATATCACAGGTGAAATCCTGTGGTGAATGCGAGGATTACGGCACCCTCAATACATTCTACTATCAAAGGCGAGTATCTACCTCCAGCCAAAACTATGCGTAGTAGGTATTTCATGGAACAGGAAGCAATGGAACTGTTCAATTATTATTATTTTCTTACACGTCTGAAACATATCAATTAATCAATAAAAATTTTTTATTCATATTAGATTACATGAGTAATACTTATCGTCTCTATACAAAGCAATGAAGCTACCTCCGGTTCGGAACCTCTCACTACCAGACGATACTGGCAAGAAACTCAGTAGTTTTTTTTACATATAAAAGCTAAACTTTTATCTAATTGTGCACCAAGACATTCAAACTCAAACTCAAACTCAAACTCAAATATTTCTTTATTCAAGTTGGTTACATGTAACACTTTTGAATCGTCATTGAATACAATGCAAAGTTATTCTACTTCCGGTTCGGAACCTATATCTACCGAGAAGACACCGGTAAGAAACTCAGCAGATAAGTTACAGTAGCAGTATCTAACTTATAGCTATGTGTAGAACACTTTGGACCAAGTCATATAGTTTTATTTTGATGAGTGAAAAAAGCATGAAGTATTATTTTATTTTAAGAGGTAAGCTGGAGCAGACCAGTCCCCAAAGGTGGCACCTGTTCACAAGCATGACGTATGTGCCAGCCATCGCTTCACTCAACCATATTGAAGGGAACGTAACGACCCGTCACATAGCGCCACCACCCCAGTGACATTTTAGTGAGCATGACTAACTCCCAACTCCCTTTGGAAAGGTAATTACAATTTAAGTCATCAAATTATTCATCAAACAGTCATTCAGTTTGTTTGTCATAGCTAAAACGCTACTGCGCTTGGTCTGGTACTCCATATTCCCATTAAGCAATTCATTCCCAAAAAAGGGGATGGGGCGGCTCCCTTATAGAAGTATATTTTATTAGACTACTATTAAATCAAGAGAGCAGTTCCAAACTTAGATAATTACCTACTTATATATATATACTATGGTCTTAAATCACGGGATTCTCTCAGAGACTTATTTAAGGAAATTAACATACTTACCGTTGCATCTCAATACATTTTTGATTGTATTATGTATGTACGCAAAAATTATAATCTACTTTTTAAAAAATCTGACTTCCATAACTTTAACACTAGAAATAAACACAATCTTGCTGTTCCATATCTAAGACTATATAAGATAAGTAATTCCTTTGTGGGTTTAAGCGTTAAATTATTTAACAAGTTACCTGAAAATGTTATCCAGTTGCCCATGCATAGATTTAAGTCTCATGTTAAAAATTGTTTAATAAAAAAGGGCTTCTACAAAATTTATGATTATTTAAATGACAAAAATGTATGGGTCTAGAATAACTTAATTCTTTGAAATCTTACTATAGCTTTGTATACTTTATTTAAGTACCTAGTTTAAGGACACATTGTTATATTTGAAAAGAGTAAGTGTCGAGTTTCTTGCCGGTTCTTCTCGACATGATCAACATTCCGAACACGGCGGTAGAATACTTTATTTGTACTGACTATTCATAAGTGCTTTTGTAAAGCTTACATGAATAAAGATATTTTCTATTTTCTACTTTGATGTGTTAAAATATTGGTTACAACTCGCATTGTTGAAAAGTCATTGTTCCTCTTTGTCGTTATAGATAGCTTTTGATAAATTTTGCCTTATTCATCGTCAGTTTTTATGGTGGTTAACAGCTGACCGGTCTGAGCCGTCCATCTGAAAAATTCGCCGGTGGATTTTGTTTTGATTAAAAACAATATCTTTGTTTTCATTAAAAAACAGCTTTTGCCCGGAGTGGCGGTTAGCCTTGTTGGGTACAGAGCGGCTACCAACTGTTGTTGCTGTTAATTAATTCTATATGATCATTATTTTTCAAATACGAACAATTTTGTGACAGTTCTGGATCGAATGTTTTATTAAGTTTCATAATAAAGTCCTATGTACATATGTATTTATCCAGACTTGAAAGTAATCAGGTATTTACCGACTTTTGAAACATGAATTAGCGAAGAGATAATTTCTTTTTCCATATATTTATTCTATTTATTATTTCCAAGGGTTACTTGTACCATCAACAGTACAAACCGGATAGTGTTTATGCGCACTACATACAGTACAAAGTCAAATGTGTGCCCACACGAGAAAAACTGGCGAGCTTTTCATCGTAGTAAAGCCAACATAAAATTTAACAAACTTGTTTCTGTCCACGCTGTAACCCTGCTACATTTTTTCCGATTCATTTAGAATGTTTAAATAATTATTAAATATACCTATTTGGTTTACAAATGAATATGTTATTTTTTACTGGATACTGCTCATCTCTATAATTCCCAATACTCTCATTAGGTTACCTACCGTCATCAATAGGGACTTAATACACATCAAACTAATATTCAACCTAATACTGAATTAAACCTTATAATAACAGCATAGGATCTCAAGCATATCCAATACAACTGTAAGAAATGTTACGGTAACAGTAGTAAAAAAAGGAGATTCCATTATCAGTATTAGTCACTACTGGTAGTAGCGTTTGAAACAAAGGAAACTTCGCCCCGGATTCCGCGATTAACCGATCGTTACACGAGACTCGAAATGTTAGATTAACTATTCATGTTGTTTAACTGTAAAGAAATGTTCACAAAGACCCACACAGTTTCGGCAGGAAAAGAGATTAAGGATGGAAATAATTAAAACCATTAACATGTACTTACTTTCTGCAAATCAAGTTTTTGTTACCTGCTAAACTGGTATAGATATATTTATGTAGAAGGCTAATAATAATTCTGTAAGGATTAGAGACAAGAATGTACCAAGAACGATAAGTATGTAGTTCAAAACATATTCGACAGAGGGCACTTACCGGAGGCTATGTGGTTAATACAACAGAAAAATTAATTACCTACGATTAGGTACTTGCGGTTTGATGTTTAAGGAGCATCACTAGTTAATACAACATTTTGAGATTACTTGACAAAAGAGAGATAACAGTATCGTAAATTAAAAGGAAATTTACACACAAACATAATAAACAAAAACTTTAAATTAACATTATAAGCGTACGTACACCTTAGTTATTCGAATAAATACGTCTATTATATAAAACAAATAAACAAAACTTGGATAACTATCTAAGCGCCATAAAATGTACATAAAATCTATTTAGTTGCATAGATTTTTGCAACAATTCAGCTTTTATCCAATAATTATTATGTCATTAAAATTAGAACACTAAATGGTGCCGTTTATTATATTTAACAATCCCAACATGAAAATTCCAACTAGCTATCAGAAATTTAGGATACGTTACTTCATGCACGCCTCTGAATATAAATATATAGGTACATGGTATTTAATCATAACAGTTTTAACTCACGTTTATGATATTCAATGCACTTTCATTTTCTAATTTCGGCTTATTTTTCGCGTGGTTTTCAATCCAGACCCTTAAGCAGTCTTCAAGCGAGCGGATTGTGTTCCAAACGCGCTTTACATTCGTATTAATATCTAAACGTGAAATTCCTATGCTGTTCAATCATAAATGCCTCCTGTTCGCAAATACAGCAAGTTTGCATGTCCTCGCGGGCGCAAGCGCTCGTTCACCTCGTTATAAGCCATGTATGTAGGTCATTCCTTTCTAATTTCAAAACTAAAATGCAAACACAAACTTAAAATCTTTATTTTGATAAAACTCAATCGACATGCAAAGTATTTATCTTGACGTAATGTTGATCGTAACTATATTATTTATACCGTATTCTAAAATCTACACAAAGCCGAGCGTATCCTGGTCCTGGTATAATACTGCTGTAAATTTTAACCCTTAATGAAGCATGGTGTAACAATACTTCTCATTGGTTTTCTTCCGTAAGTCAACGCCATGTAGGTTCAATTTGATGTGGTTACTATTTCCCATTGCCCGATTAAGAGTAAAGGCAGCTACTGGGCCAAGGTGGTGCACCGCTGGTCTCCGGAACTTGGCGTGGCAAGGCGCACGCTTGCTCGCGCCGGCCACGCGGTGGGTGCCCGCTCCATCAGCCCCAAGCATGATGCAGCGCTGCTCCGCCCGCTGATCGGACGAGCGCTCGACGTCGACAGCGAGTGGACTGATATCACCTGAACATGAACCACGAACAGAGAAAATAGTAATGTATGCCCACCAGCCCGTGAGTCTTTATCTAATTGCCTCAATTGGCTAGGGCCCCGTGACCTTTTTTTGTCGAGGGAGTAATGCCTACCGCACCGTCATTCTATGTGGTTAACAGAGAGTGTGTTGTACTGGCACCGACTAAAACTCCCTCGGTGAGCAACGCGCTGCGCAGATGTGGGGGAGTCGGGATTCCTTGCGGGCTCTATACAGGACAGATACAAAAAACTAACTTATCTAGATTTAGGAGGCTTCATTAACCATAATTATTAAATTTATTAAACAAACAAGTAAGTCTATAAAATAGACAGAGTCCAACAAAACAGTACACACAGTTTGTCTGCGGGATCAGGTTAAAATAATTGTGCCAAGAGGTACTTGTGCACTTTATTTTTATAAATTATTTTATTTGTGTCTTGTCAGGTGATACTTGGAAACATTTTGTCTTTACTTGTCCTACATATGGCCGCAAGCCCATCACACGGGCAGGCAGGCCAGATTAAGGCTGGCTTTCCTTAGATGAATAAACAAAAATTGAATGATCTAGAAGAAAGTAGGAACTTATGTTTTAAGCTGGAAATCTCTTGGTAAATTATATTCTCTCAAAGCCTCAGTAAGAATTAGAAAAAAGTTGCCTTCGGGTAAATTAAGGATAAATTAATTAAAGTTACATAAGTACTTGTATATTTCGTCTCTATGAATTAATTTAAATCCTACGAATACAATATTATGAATTCATAAAGGGCGGCAGGGTATATCTTGTAGTTAGTTACTTCTTCAAATTATACTCAACTGTTCCAAAAATTTAAATTAAAAGTAATTCTTGCATGATTCAATAATTTTAAACCAACAATTTAATTAATGTAACAAGTATAATTATTGACCAATATGCTAGAATGTTCAATTCGTCAACCTGTATGTAAAACGGTGCGATATCAATTATTTCGTTCGCTTTTCCCGATTCACCGAATACAGATTAATTCAGTGGAGTTTAACTAGTCTTTTGAATTCTGTATGAAGCAAAATTAACGTATGCAATCCGTTAACCGTTTTCGACCGTTTATAGAACACAAAGTAGTCTCAAAGATAATAAAATATGTAAAAATGTAGTTTACTCGCGGGGGCTGATTTACAAACGAAAGAAACGATTCCAATTCGTAAATTTTATGCTTTGTCTCTTTTCAATCGTTTATGTTAAGAAAAGACAAAACATAGTTTCGAATTTCCATTTTATGAACAGGTAAGGTATATCTAATAAATAAAGTTGAACACACGCCATAGAAGTGATTACACTTACACTGACACAGAACAGCGTTCCTACACTATAAACTGAAGATCCGGTGGTTAAATACAACCTCATATTCACGACTTGGTCAATTTAATATTTAAAAAAAAAAACAGAAAAACTTCATCTTTCCTTGTGGTATGGGATTCGAACACACGACCTTCACGTACCGTGCGGCTGCTCTTCCCATTCCACACCAATAGCCAAATGTTTAGAGTATGCTAGTTTGGCGTGAAGCACTATCAAAATTTAAAAATCTAGTTCTTTTAAGCAATCTTAAATCTAGTCCTTTTAAGCAGTCTTAAATTAAGTAGCTCAAGCATTGTGTTTTGAGGGCCGGAATGATGTATTGTATCGCAAATACTTAAAGGTTTTCACTTGAATATTGACTATGAGCTTCTATCTATCCTTATAGAACCTTTTTTTTTTTTTTTTTACGGGGGGAAATGCTTGATGCACCGTACCGCCACCCTGAGGGAGGGTGACGGCGTGTGTGGGACTCCTACCTACCAACCAACCCAGGCTACCCACTAAAACCCCCCGGTGGACCTCATCGCCTTAGTGGCGGCGCTGTGGGAAATCGGCTCAGCCTTTACTTCCACAGCGCCGCCGGCGGAAAAGCCGCTTACGCGGCTCCGTCTGCTCCCCCCACGGTGTTCGGGGGGAGACTGGGGATGGCCGGTCCAACGGGACCATCCCCACCTCGCAGTGGAGACCGGTGCAATGCCAGCTGAGGTGCCCTCACACCATCAGCCGGCCGGATCCTTATAGAACCTACGACTCTACAGTTAAGTGTGCTAACCATCGCGCCTGTCAATATCTAAGTTAGGCAGTTAATATAAATTAAAATTTACCTATTCAATCAATAATATCCACCAATACGTTATTCCTATATATCTAAGTGATTTCTATTTGCATAGGATTAAGAAGCATACAGATATTCATATCGTACCCGTAACTACCATGCACGGCCCCAGACTCAAGTTGGATTACGTACTAATGAGCGATTCGAGGTGAATAGTATACCGATAGTATTGATGCGGGCGACGAGCTTATCAATCCGAACCTAATTAAAGATTTAATAATAATTGTGATTGAGAATCACATACGTTGGGTTTCGTTTGTACAAATTTAAGAAAAAAAAATATCTTTTATATCTGTGCCTACGATGAGATCTTTTCTAATATTATAAAGCTTAGAAGCTTGCTTGTTTCTTTGTTTGCCAATCACAGAGACTACTGGTTCGAATTGATACAGCCAAACAGACTTTTTCTTTTTTATATTATGCCTATATCACAAACAGATCTTGACTAATATTACAAAGTTAAAGAGTTTGTTCCTCAAATTGTAAAATATTTTCGTGTTTGATAGTCAATTTAAGCAGGAAGGCTTTAGCCTGCGACCAATAGGACCGAATAATAAAAAGGATAATAGTGCGCGGCGGCCCACCAGTCTCAAATAACAAGGTAGATTAAAGTGTGATTGATGTTATTTGTGCAACTTGCATGCTTGCCTATTAAAAGTAGCATTTAAAACATAAAAAAGTAGTTGTTCAAATATGTATAAATTAACTGGCATATATGTAGGTACTGAACAGGGAGTAATATAAAAGAAAAGTTGAAACAAAACTGTGTGTTAATTTTATTAGGAACATACTTTCAGAAGACTTTCTGTCCCAGTGTATTAGATTGCATAACGAATCGGTTTTATGTCTGCATCGCGTCCAATTATTTTTAACTAGATTAACAACATTGTGGTTTTGAGACCGGTATTCATAAACATTTCGCAATTATTGTGCAAAATTTAGCAAGAAATAAAACGAGTAAATAAAGCTTTCAAAGCTACCTGAAAGCACTGATATTCTGGCTGTACAAAATCACACAAATAAAAACGAAGTAAAACATACTGCTATTCAAATAAGTAGGAGAAATTTTAGCGCGTGGTAATATTCATTTATATAGCGAAGACTCGATCTTAGTTGAGTGGCACTTTGTTAGCTCAGAACAGAGAGCCAGGAGTGTTGTAAAGAGGACCTCTCATCTTTGTAATACATTATTGACTACGAGAAATCAATTCTCTTCGATAGCTGGGAACGTATGAATATACCTACTATTGAAAAGTTTGCACTTACTAATAGTATTCGTTATGAAAATGTCTATTGTTTTATTTAGTAAGGTGCTGCTTTATAGCAATTACATACATTTAGACAATGTTGCATACAAAATTTTGAAAAATTTGTTCAACAGAAGTGTGAGAGCGATTTTTAGAGTTAAATACAAACTTTAATAAAATGTTATCTGGCTACCCTGTATTATAACATTATATTTATAATACATATACTGCACGTAGTAGTATATATAATACTTATCCATAAACAACAATGAGAATTGATTGGTTGGATCAGCCTAATTATTTTAATTCATTGTGCAATCTCATTGGACAATTATTTTATTGAGCATAGATATTTAAAAAGTAAAATAATATAATCAAAAACTGACTATCAAACTTTACCTTCTTTCATCTTTATTGATTAACTATAGAATTACCACAATTTTATTTAGAAAGCTTCCCATCCGTACTGGTAAAAAGTTTCAAAGTGGCAAAGTTGTTATAGCATTTCCAACCTTTTTATTATTACTAAAAAAACATAAATGCATTAGCGTTTCGGTCTGCTATCGACACATACTGTTAATAGGCTAGAGTGGGACTTAGCATAATTAATCTTCATTAGTCAGCCAGTCTAGGATTGATTTTAAGTCCCACATACATCGGTAATACGTACGTTGGATTTACCCCGTTCCTCTATTCCTAGCACCCAAGCTACCTATTTGAGTTAGATCCCGGCAGCTTAACTTCAAAGCTTCGGCTAAACTATTATGCAAATTCAGATTACCTACGCACGTGCCAATCTTTGACATAAGTTTCGACTATCCCAATAAAAGAATGGCATAAAAGCCGCTTCGCATCGATACTAATGTATATCTTTTTAAATTCTTAATATATGTTGCATTTTTGGTACATTGATACTTGTTTCATCTTCTTTTATATAAAAATGAATCGCAAAATGTTTTGGTAAGTGCATAACTCGACAAAGCATGGACCAATTTTGACAATTTTTTTTAAAATGTTTTTTGTAGTCCAAGGATGGTTTTTACGGCGAGAAAAATCCGAATAATTGCCGGGAAAACTCTAAAGATAGCTCTTTCTTTTTCCAATACAAACGTTTTCTAACTAAAATTTATAGTCGAGCCACATTCCAAATCTTTTTGACAGGACGAAGTCTGTCGGGTCCGCTAGTACTTAATAATAAAATGGGATCTTTTTTCCAATGTTCCAATATTTTTCAAGAACGAAACGGCCCTTATAAAAAAAGCTTTTGATGTGGCTTTGGATACCATTTTTTATTAAGATTAGATAAGGAATGGTTGAACATTAAAAACGAGCAAGTTAAAATAAAACGAGAAATGTGGTGGATCATCTAGCCTCAACAGTGGTTAGGATCAAACAGTCCTATCTATACTAATATTATAAAGAGGAATGATTTGTACTTATTTTTGTATGTTTTTAATGAATTGGCTCAAAAAGTACTACTAGAATCTAGTTCACCAATAGAATGCTACATTCTTCCAATTTGACATAGGCTACAAAATTAGGGATCCTTGGTAAAATTTGAAAAATTTAAACAGAAAAGCGGGAAAAATTATCTAAGGCGAAACGAAGTTCGCCGGGACCGCTAGTAAATAATAATAAGGCATACTTTGCACGACGACAAATCCATGGAGACAAGTTACAGGAAATTAAATTAAATAATTATCATGTACACAAACACAGCACCTTCGAAATCAAAGGTCGAGGATTCAATAACCACTTAGTATTAACTTATGATATATAAAATGTTATGCACTTTTTCTATAACTGGGTGTTTATGATGCATGTTTGTATTGTGGTACCGCAGTGGATTCTGGTTAACTTATGGGCCCGACCTTGGGCTATATTTTGAAAATCTGGTCGATACATCTACGTGATCTTGGCAGATTATAAGTTATTTAAAAAAATACTTGACTCATAAGATCGTAGCATATTTTCGAAATGTTCTTCCATATTTTTAGGATGTTTTGATTACAATAATGTATTTACCCCGTGTTTAATCTGATTTTGAATCACGCAGGAAGCAATTCCCCACTCAGCCGATGGTAGGTCTTTTTTCCCATAGCATTACCATCAAGACGATGAAGTCTACCTAGAGTTTTAGTGGGTAATCCTGTCAGGCATCAGGGCAGGGCAGCCCACACACGCCATCACCTCCATCAGGTGACGGTACGGTGCGTCCATGCAGTCCCCGCAAAAGAACTCTGAATGACCTGAATCATCTGATATGCCGATAAGCAAGATTCCGTGCTTGGAAAGGTATTTTATACCATTGGTTGAGACTGTGATCCAAACAGGACTGGTTTCCGTAGTATGGGTTTTTAGAAATCATTTCAATGTAAAATCAGACATGAGCCATGGTCGTACCGAACCACATCTTCGTAATAAAAGCTCCCCGGGGGAAAAAAAGGAAGAATTATTAGTTCACAATTTCGTAGTCGGTAAAAATGAACGGAGGATCGTATGTTAGATGAAACCAGTAGGAGATTATGTGGATACCTTCGAGCGGTGGTGCAGCAGCGGACGACTCTCTGAGGATGAGGCGTCCCCCTCGATGCTTCTTGACTGGTAGCCGCGTGCCATGCGCATGAACACCAGCATAGCTGCCGCCAGCATCGCAGCGTAAACGAAGAACTCCGTTGCCTACATCAACGATAAAGCATACATGTCAGGACAACAACAGGCCGGCACCCCCAGTAGACTTAAGTAAACTTCATATACCTATTATCATATTACTTCTCATCAGTATGAGGACTAATAAAGGAGGACTGAGAAGCAAATTGATGTGGCGATGCTCTTGTCGGTAAGCGTGGTATTCATTTTAGCGCGTCTTATAAAGATGGCGGCCAAAATTAAGACTGATACCGAATGTTTAGTTTCCGTCTCTATGCAATGCCCGTTCCAGTCGGACACTATTTGGCTTCTAACTATTATTATATTATCCGCAAGTTGAAGTTTCATTACTGGAAGTATGGTTAAATTCATAATGGCTCTCGAATACCGGGAAATCCTGCGCTTTGGTTTATCTATCGCAGCGCATACCGCGGCCGGTACTTCTATGGGGCACTAATATGATTATTCCGCAAACCTGGATTAAGACTAACTTATAATCGCTCCGATTTTCGGGCTGATATGAAGGGAACTCTAATAAACAATAAAATGTGACAACCACCGCACTCGTTATTCATTACATGACATATACCTACCTGATAGTGATGCAGCGGACACAGTTAATTAATTAATGTACCTACACATAATTTTCGTTAAATTAAAGAGTACTCCATTTATTCAGTTCAAAACATGTTCGGGACATCAAGCAAATTTAATTACTTACATACATTTCAATATTTCAAAGGCATTCTAATATCGGAGTATTGACGGTAAATCGTAAAACTAATTAAATTTAATTAGTGGCGATTGCATCAAGCTATTTCATAAATTTATGTTGGATTCTAAGAATCGAGAGAGTGTTTCTGTGCAATCAGAAATAACAAAGATTGCACATTTATGCAATATATGTATACACAAACATAATACAAAAGGTTAAACCTTTTACGTACCGGCAAAACACGCCACACTTCATTTGTACCTCGCTATGTCGTGCGCATAAGTACTATTATCCAACTGTAAGTGACGTTGATATTCTGTCACCGTACTTAATAAATACATGTTCATCATTATAACATTAAATAAATGTCAATTGGTGGTTAAACCAAATATACAACCAATTAGAAACTAAGGCAAATGCCAACATTTGACAGGGGACAAGCTAACTACATTACGAAGTTGGGCGGCAAATTTAGACTGGAATACAAAATGCCTATTTGAAGGGCAAGTTTAATACAACTCGACTGTAATTTTATAGTACAAGTAGTCGTTTTTGTTGTAAGACAAATATTTTAATAAATAGGTAACATTATTTAAATAGATCTATACTAATATCATAAATGCGAAAGTAACTCTGTCTGTATGTCAGTCTGTCCGGCTTTGACGCCTCAACCACAAATCCGATTTTGATGAAATTTGGTATAGGTATACATAGAAACCTTTGGGACGGACATAGGCTACTTTTTTTAAAAAAAAGGGAGGAATAGGGATAATACCGCCCTTGAAAGTTTCTATGGATTTTTTTTTCTTTTTTAAGTTAGAAATACGAAACTTTGGCACAAACTTGGATTAAAATAAGGACTGCTTTTTGCTTCGAATATTAGGGGAAGTTGGGGTAAAATCGACCATGAAAACATGTAGTCCACGCGAACTAAGTCGCGGGCACAGGTAGTATAATAATATCATAGGCATCACAACCAAACTTCGTCAATTATTCTATAGACGTTTATAGCTCCAGCTCTAAAAATAAGCAGTATCATGGAAATTGTACGAAATATGCGACAGAAGTCACAAGGCACATACGATCATGACAAATTTAATAAACTGTGATGAGAGGTGAGTGCGCTCTTTCCGAATTTCATAATCGATAAAAAAAATTCCCGCTGCTGATTGGCTGAAATTACGAGTATAGCATTTAACACCATAAGCAAATTTTATCATCCTTTGTTTATAAATTCGGCAATAATAAAGATATCTATAATATGTATAAAAATTAATCGCATAAAACGCATAACTCAATATCGCCTGGACCCATTTTGCCAATTATTTTTTAAAATGTTAGTTAAAGTCCGGGAAACCCCTAAAGACAGCCCTTTTCACCAGGACTACGGTTCTGGTTAGGAGGTTATTAGGCGCCGACTATAAAAAGGTAGGAACAAAAAATTGCCACATTCCTAATGTTTTTGACAGAACGATGACGGCCGGGTCCGTTTATTCATAAAATAAAACTACTAAAAGTTTTAAAAAAAATCACAGAAATTTCCAGTTTGTATTTAATTAAATATAGAGAAAATTTTACTCACTCTGGACTCGAAGACTTTAGTCTGAGCCACAAGTATCACTATTAAGTTTCCGAAGGCGACAGACACATACCAAGCGGCAATAGTTATGGTCTTCATACTTTTGGGTGCCTGCAAAATTAACTCGATATTAAATTTATTGTAGAAAGGATGAGAGATGTAGGGCATAGTGATTTATAGCTCGAACTGGAGCCCGACTGGTGAAACACCTCCACCTTACAGAAGATAGACTAAATAACATTAACATTAAGCTAGGACCTCATAACCACTTAACATCACGTGGGTTGAGGTCAATCTTGAAGTGCAATATAAAAAGAAATATTGACGCTTTATATAAAAACGTCTGGCCTGTTAGAACAATGGCTAACGCTTCTGGCCCGGTTAACTACGACTCGTGGCCAACCAACAATATTGTCCCATACGACATCATTACAAGCTTTCGAATTAGTCTGTATCAGAATACGTGCATAGGTAGGTACCTATTTAAATTGTAAACGTATGTTTGTTACTCTTTCACACAAAAACTACTCAATGAATTTGTAAGAAATGTGTTAGTAAGCTAATAATACCTACATTTAATTTCGCTTTTAAATAATTTTAACTTTTGATGAAAACTGCATTCAAATCCGTTGAGTAGCTTAAAAGGTCTAAGCGAACATGCAAAACAGATGTAAATACATAATAGTGTCGTAAAAATAAGTGCTGAGCGTCGCGGGTGGAGCGCCGAGTCAGCGCGCTTGAACAAACGCTCAAGCATGTAAGACTTGCTAGCGTTAAGGCCCGGGCTTCAACGCTCAAGCGTTTTAAGGGGGGTAATTTGAAAACCATTTTTATAAGTAAATACATCAACGCCTCGTGGTCTAGTGGTTTATGATCTCATGGACCCGGGTCGGGCAAGATACAGACGGCGTCAGATACATGTGTTTAGTAGTAATTGGCTATCATATACAGTGTGTAACAAAAAGGTGAAATAAAATTTAAAGGGCGTGTAGGGTAGGTAGTGAGTAGTTCTAATGCAAAACCACAACCTCGTACAGCTATTAATTAGGGAGTAAATCGATGTCAAAGTTTTTACTAAAACTTATTGTTGATAACCCTATTAGATGTAAACAAACCATAAATCACAGTCAATCCAAAGATTAAGTAGGATACAGATGAGCAACTTTGACAAATTTCAGTAGAGTGTGTATCATCATCACGTTAAATACTTATTTAAAACTACTTTTTAGGGTTCCGTAGCCAAAGGGCGAAAAACGGAACGCTTATGGATTCGTCATGTATTGTCTGTCTGTCTGTACGTTCTGTCTGTATGTCACAGGCAGTTTTTTCCGAAACTATGAGACCTATTACTGTTAAAATCGGTATGTAGATGTATACCCGCCCCTGCTTCGCACGGATGTAATGTAAATACTTAGAAATATTGGCTTTCCTATTATTTATTACACATAAAAACCTTCCTCTTGAATTACTCTATCTATTTAAAAAAGCCGCATCAAAATCCGAGGCTTTTTTATAATTGAGAAGCTTTATAATCGTAAAGTCAAAAATTTTATAATTATATCATGACAAATTAAAATCCACGCACGCAAAGCTACTGATATAGTTAATAATAACCCTTAATTGGCCAGAAGATATCAAAAAATATCATCGAGTGTCACCGTTAATTCAATGCAGTAAGGTTCAATTTGAGGGGGAACTATTTTCCTATTGTACGATTTACAGTTAAACAAGTTTCAGCTTGTCACAGACTTAGTAGCAGCAGCGTAACATTACCTCGAGGCCCGTGGCAAGTTATCGGATGGACAACGTTTGCCACGAGCTTAATAATAGTATTCTTCGTTTTACAATACTTGTTATTGATGTTGGATGTTGGGATTCTCCATTGACCAGGGGGCCCTTCTGGGAGTCTGTGGCATATGCCAATTTGCTACCCTGTAGTTACGCCACTGCTTAGTAGATAAAGAGGCGTGTCCTCAAGCTCGAGTCGAGCCTAGCCCGGTGCGTGGATTAAACTAAAACTGAAGGGTTTTTTTACTGAAACTAAAGTCCCCAACTTTACAATACAAACATATAATAAGTTCGCTACGAGTGTCCAGCTCACACTACTTTCATTTGTTACTCGAATAGGTGAACAGAACTGATAAGAGACGCCACCGCGAAAACGAGATAAAATCTAACGTGTGTGGTATTTTTGGCATGTCAGCCCGTCACTAAGCACAATGTCGTCTCGGGAGTTCGAGAGTGTGCCGAGGTACCTACTGCTATTTGTGGCGCTCTGGAGACGTGACGGGTACTACGAATGGACACACAATATCTATCTATGTCACGGGATACTTGCTTAGTCACTATTTTATTAGACCTCCTTAGAAATTAGAAGACTACATGTTACACCAAAAATATCCTCCAATAGTAATATAGTCACCGATCTCTGTAGATATAACCTATCAGGGGTCTAGATAAGTGGCAGTTAGCGAACTTCGGTATCGTTTCGACAAGTTAAAAATGTCCAAAGTCGCAGTGACAAATATAAGCAAAAGTAAAGTAGGACCTTGTAGGCCAGAGTTGCGTATCTTCCATATGTACTTAAACAAGCCAATATTATTTATATTCAACAAATTCTTTAGAATCGTAAGTATCAACTTCGATGGTTGGTACCGATACTACTAACGACCGACTACAGGTTTCATAAACTAGGCTACGACGATAGTAGTAGCTCCAATAAATCAATTACTAAGCTAGTAAATATCTTAATAACATATTAATAAAAAACCTTTTAATTCTAAACTATATCGTATAGGTATGTGTAGATTAGTTTGATACAACTTGCTATATTATTCGCTATAATTGAGAAACGCTATTGGAGATAGTTTTTCAAAGTATTGATAATAAAGACAGTATTAATGATTGAATACAACAATATTGTCGGTAGTATCGATAGTATTTCCTCCAATCTATATTATCTGTCAAATAGTAATATCGATACTTTGGATATCACTATCCAAATTGTAAAGCAATAGTCAACTATCAATAGTGAATGTTAATACTCGTATTAATTAAATATTTTCCGCCAACCGCCTTTCCGCCGCCCCGGTCGTATCTTAGCACCGCCCCGCGTCCCACGCGCGTCGGAACACCGCAAACCGAAAGCGTCCAAACAAGATTAAACCGAGTGCGTTACTCCAGCAAGAAAGTAGCTGGTAAAGTGATACGAATGGAACTATCAATAAGTGCGTAATCAGGTATGGATATGCGGTGCGTAAAAAATTAGTGCATTCTGTAGTTTTGGAAAAAAACGAATAAAACGATTCCTGCTGGGGTAACGTTACTCGAGCAAGATTTTTTTTTAAAAATGCTCGGAGATAAAAAAAATATTACATGGGCAGAGAGCTGACGTTCTAGCTAGAAAGTGCGCCCAAAATGGAATGAGTGTGATAGATATATTAAGAAACGAGTATTATGTTATATTTTAAGAATCGTATTTATGTTATTATTTTCAATTATTAATGAAGAATATTCAGATATTTATTTTGTATTTAGAATAACTTTCATTATAAAAAGTTGTTTTTCATCCGGCACGTGGCTGCAAAACGTCATTTTGAAGCCACCTGCCTAGTTCTTTGTTTGTTCACTGGTATAAAAGGGGGACGTTACAAAGCGTCAGGGAGTTGCTTTTTGAACAAGCGAAGCGTTAGCATCGGAGATATACAAGGTACGATCTTATAGTTTTACTTGACCGTAGGGGGGGTATCTATGACCTAGGTACTCTTAATATATTTGTATATACATTGTGTACTGTTTTTACGAATTATATGTCTAGAGAATATATGTTTAGAGATATTATGGTAATAATTAAAACGTGTGGCAACAACCCTTAACTTATTTACTTCTTGTGTACTTAGGTATATGTGTATACATATATACAGACTTATTGTGAGCATATATATATATATATATATATATATTTGTATGTAGTGACATATTTATATTGGCCAGCACAGGTGTATTGTGTAATTGATTTAAATGTATATATATATAGGGAAATTAAGTGATGTAAGGTACATTTCTGTTAGGTTAGCCTTGTTATTGACTTGATTATAAGCTAAATAGTATTTTCTTGCTTGGAATAAATATGTTGTTAAGTTAATATGTATTTTATTAATTTCCCTTCACCAGTTGCCTAATAATTATTTAAGTTATATCGATAAATAGTTTGGAAATTGATGTTCAAAGTAATATAAATAGATATATATATAAAGTAAATCTAACAAGTGCATCTTCAGGTTTTCGAGATATTGCGTTTCCTGCTGGAGTAACGTTTTGCAGAATCGTGTATCTCTAAAACCATTGGATGTGTGTTTATATAAAATTGTGCAAAATTAGTTCTTTTCCTGTGCGTACATGCACCAGGATAAAATTTAAGAAATATTTTATAGATTTTAAGTTATCACGCATTTTATTAAATACGGGAAAAATTCACAGCGCCTAAACGAAAAAACCTATGGGGTCACTGATATCGGAATTCGATCCTTCTGGTCATATTCAACAACCACTAAGTTTCGAAAGCGCACATGCACGCAATAATTAAAAATATAACTACAAACCGTAACTACGACCATAAAACTATGACGTCAACATACAAGAAACCGGCTCAATCCAAGTTGTTTTCGCGTCACGTGAAAGTCACATTATTTTATAATAGCATTCCCAAACAGTTTTATCTTCTCCATAACGATGACGAGGTTCGATAAGTGCATCTTTGCTAGGCACCAATATATTTTAATCATGAACCTACAAATTAAAACACTTGACATATAGTATGTTCTATGTTCGTTGCGTACTCACTAAAAACCGGCCAAGTGCAAGTCGGACTCGCGCACGAAGGGTCCCGTACTAGTATTTTAACATTAGACACAATTATTTATTTTTGAAGAATATACGCAACTATTCTGTGAATATTTCAAGCGTCTACCTGTTGCTGTTATTTAACATCGAGCAAAAACGCCTAAAAACACGTTTGTTGTATGAGAGCCCCCCTTGAATATTTATTTTATTTTAATTTTATTATTTATTTTTGAATTGTATATTAAACTAAAGATTCTGTAAATATTTCAAGCATGTGACCACAGTTGTTAATAATATCGAGCCCCTTAAATAATTATTTTATTTTATTTGTTTTCAGTACAATTTTTTATGTACAATTTTCACTTTTGACACAAAATATGAAAAGAGTAAAATTGTATGCTAAAAGTTCAATATTGACAACGTTCATAGCTTGAGCAACTGTGTGGGCTTTAGCAACTGAGCTCTGCGGAGGTTACGTACACTAAAACGACGCCCCGAGACAGAATATGTCCATACGCGGCTATGGAAAAATGTAGCTTTATGCAAATCATAAATTGACACGCCGAATATCAAACGCAAACGCTATACTTAGGATTTAAGTGACATCACAATTTCACATGTAATTCGTGAGGGGCCGTAAATGTTTTTGTTTTAACATTATTTATTTTGCAGAGTTTAACATAATTTACCGTTTCGGCATATTTTTAGTAGAAAGGACTGTCTTATCAAGTGACGTCAAATTAAGCAACATACATATGATAGGTAATCAAAAAATTGGCCAACAATTTATAAACTTTGAATAACTAACAGTAATAAACGTACAATATTTGAAAAACGATCCGTTCTAGTTACTAAGCTAAAAACGACTGACGGTCGACTGACGACAGATCTATGGAACGGCAGTATTTAACGAGTCGTAGTTGGTTGATACGGATAGTTATTTTTGATTCATTACGAGTAGTAAAAAATTGGAACCGGGCATTAAAGCACATCTCTAAAATTTTTAATTTAGTTACTGCTAATATTATAATATCTTTACATACTAATTTATATCTACGACTAGCTGTCCCGGCGAACTTCGTAACGCCTATTTTTTTAGTTTCTAACCTTTTAAACCTTCCCTGGACCTTCACAATTATTTCAGAACCAAGATTAGCCAAATCGGTCTAGCTGTTCTCGAGTTTTAGCGAGACTAACGAACAACGATTCATTTTTATATATAAGAAGAAGAAGAATACGGTTGCGATGCGAAGTGTTCTGATGACGAATAACAGTTGAAGATATGGAAGTAATGGAAAACAACGGCGGCGCCGCGGCGTTCGTGAAGAAACGTATTTGAAATGCATTGATATGTCCACTTGTTGATTTAGGTTGTCTCTTCTTTGATACGCGGAACAATTTTCCGGCTCACGTGTGTGGATTGCTTTCAATTTATCTTTAAATTACAACATCAACCTGTTTCTTACCCAACTACGGCGAAGCCAAAAGGAAGGAAAATTATTTTGGCAGTCTTGTGTGTTTGTATTCCATTAAGGCGCCTTAAGATTTCAAATAATGAACCGGAATACACGGACCATTTTTTATAAGAAAATGATTTGTCTATATGTAAACTTTTGATTTGTCTATATGTATAATTAAGTTTTTTATTAATATTTTCACTAAATATTACTGTCAGCATTCGTTCTTGGCCTTGTTTAGGTAGGTATATGTAGGTAAAATAGTAACTTGACATACAATCTTAGGTATAGAATAAAAACATAATTTAGGAACTGACTTCTCCTACGATACAAATTACATTTCACAATAGCTAAATAATTTAATTTGATTGGAACGATTACACCATTCACATGATTCACAAATAATATAATGATAATAGTGCCGTAAAAAATTACTTTGTTATACTTGTTTTTTTTTTTTGCAAAATATACGTAAATTGGCTACTTTCCACTAAGAACAAAACTAAGTTTCTAATGATAACTTAAGATATTTTTATATTCTTGGGGGGCGCTACATTAGTAGCAGGGGTTGCCTTCAAGGTAAGGGCGACAAGTCTAGTAACATTTTTACTATGCTATACTTTAATAAATCTTTATTCAGTGCTATATTTATATAAACTTATATTATCATTGGAATCTCCTTTTAAGAGCATAGACACTTCTGTTAGGAGAGCCCGCTCTTCTGTATTAATAACAATCCAATATATGTTTAATAATTGTGACAACCAAATTCATATGTTTGCTTGGTATCAAGCGAAGGACGTTTTGGAAAATATTTTTTCAAAAAAGGACTAAACGGCTTCGTAAAAACTGGTCAAGTGTGAGTCGAACTCCCGCACAAAGGGATCCGTACAATGGTACGGAAGCCTTCGTGTGCGAGTCCGAGTCGACAAGGCCGTACAAAAGCGAAATATACAAGTTAACTGTGACAAACATTCATAGTCGCGTTTCTAAGGAAAGGTAAAAATCGCGCCACCAACCAACAAGCGCGAATATAATTCAATTCAATTCAAATCTTTACTGCAGGTCACATGGGGTAAAAATTGACTTTCTTAAGGCTAAGTACATGCAAAGCCCTCTGAGGAGAGCGTTGCAATGATTCTAAACACACCTTAAATGTATTTATTTCGTGAATAAAATGTATTTATGTCATTTTATATTCACATGATTTGGAGACTAGTTTTTACACAATTTAATAAAACGTGCTCGTGTTAGGCGTGTTAATGAAGGACATTTTGAACAACAATTAAAATATCTGTAAGTAATTAAGTTTTGTAAATAAGTACGTAAATTAATATAAATAGCAGCTGATTCTACCTTTTTTAAATACGCCAAAATTACTTTTTGTTTTTATGTTTTATTGGTGGAATTTGATTTGATTTTTAAGTATTTTTGCTTTTGTTTGCGGTCAACTCAAGTTAAAAAGTAATTTTGCCGGTCTTAAGCCCGGTTTAAGTATGAAGGTAACATTAGAATATCATAATTTATCTAAATTCTTTAGGTTGCATTGTTATTTTATTTTTTACCTTATTTTGAATGACACAAGTTAGACTTTAAAGTTTCACATAGGTAAATTATGATAACAGCTCTTGTCTAGTTTCGTTCATAGCAAGTGCGAGCGAGAGAGCACGCGGTCGCGAGAGTGACTGGTCTTTCATTGATACGTCTTTGAATGGATTGACAACTACGTGCATAAAAAGAGCGAAATTTTGGGATTAAAACAAACGCTCATAACTTTGCTGTTTTCACATATTTAAAATTATGACTACGCAAATATGATCAGTAGTTGATACCGAGCACACCATTTAATTCTTTGTACTAATTAAAAAGTAGTGGTGTATATGTATATATGTAGGGAGAAAAAATGTAGTCCACGCGATTGTTTCGCGGGGCACAGCTAGTAATATATAAACCTGCGTGAAAGAGAACTCGAGTCCGGAGACAGCGAACATGATCTCTGCGACGGAGACGAGCAGGTACTGCGGCACTATCCAGGCCAGCTGCAGCTCGTTGGGCGGGTTGGGCGCGTGCAGCACCGCCGCGTCCAGCCGGCCCATGCGCTCGCGCAGGCACAACACGTACACGCCCCCCGCGCGCAGGTACCCCTCCCCGGAGCCGGATACCTCGCCGCCTGCACTCTCCGCGTGCCATCGGAAACTGCAACCAAACCTTCTGCAGACACAAGAGATAGCGTTATTTGCAATATATAGTGGCTAAGGTAAAGCTAGGTTCGATTCCCAGTCAGGTCAATTAGGCAAACGAACTTTTCTAAATTGACTTGGTTCTGGGTGTGCTGGGATGACGCCCCCGTTAGTATCCGTCGTCTGGTGCTCATAGTACAAGGGAAAACCTTAGTTTGAGACCTGGTGATTGGTGTGGTTGTCTGGTGCATTTATTTATTTATTGCCTATTTATTTAAGACCTTTCCTAATTAAAGAGAGGTACGGCATAGCGATTTATCGCTTGAACTGGAGCTGCCCGACTGGTTAAAATACTGGACTGGTAAGACCGCAATCAAATAACAATTACTTCGGTGTTGTTGTGTTCCTGCGTGTGAGTAAGGTTTCCAGAGCTCCTGGGGCTCATACAGTAGCAGGAGTCAAGCCTTCAAGGTAAAGGCGACAAGTCCAGCAATAGCTTTTATTATGCTGTACTTGTCGCCCACATGATGTCACGTGGTAGTGAGGTCCTAGACCTCACTATCACTTCACATCAGGTGGAATGAGGTTAATCTTGAAGCACAATTTTTAAAAATAAAGATATTTTACTGTGCATAACGCACCTCATTTTATTTTCATGAGTCTATGGATTGGCCTAAAAATATTTTATTAAAGTAACCTAACCAAACTGAATCAGACCTATGTCCTATGGATTTATTTATCTTCTTTATTGTTTGTGATTAGTTTTAAACATGGTTTAGGTGCTTACGTATTTTTGTGATGTTTCTTCTGTTAAAATAGATATATCACAATATAAGAGTTTCTATTATTTAGCAGCTTACATACAGCCCTTCACATATTTTCGGTCCAAACGAGGAAATTAAATTTAATCAAATCTCGGTCAATTTTCATAATTTTTTTCGGAATTTTTGACAACAGTTTTTTCAAGTAATGGAAAGTTCTATCTTATGTATTTTTGTAATGTTGCTTCATAATATTGATGTTTATCACTCCTGCCCACATATTCACAAAACATCAGAATTGTAGTCGAATCCGGAAACGATGTTTCATCTCTTTAAAAAAATTATGTCAATTAATAGATTTTTCTTTATCCAGAATTGATTTTAGACACACTTACCACATGTAAAAAAGCTCCGGAAATTGCGTATAGTAATAAAAAACTAGTACAAGTAGTAGTTGCCAACAATTTCAATTTTACACCATAAAGAATGAAAGCATTTATGAAAACCGCACAGTAGTTTTCGAGTTAATTCATTACAAACATAGGTAAATACACACAAATAGAAATATTTCCTGATAATAATATTTATATAGGTAATTTAAGATTAGAAATCACAACCACAAAACTGCCTTTATTGAACCTAAACGTTCAAATATAAATAAAAAAAATCAGTAAAATATTATCTTAAAAACCAAGTTAGAACAAGTACAGTCGATCCACTAAACCCGTTGCGCTCTAGGAGGAGAGAGGAAATAGGATTATGGGAAGCTCATTAGAGACTTGAAGCACCGGATGCAGCATCGAAATGTTACCTAGCCGAGTATAAACATAAAACGATACTGAAGTTTGTGAATACACTCGTCTTATGCGCTATGAATAAAATAACGAAGAACTCACTAACAAGAAATTAATAATAAAATTTTTCCTTTCAACAAAATTATAATCCCTTCTAATTAATAAAACTGTTAAGTGGGAATTAAGAATATTAAGAGATTAAAAGTAACGGATTGAGTGAAGTGGAAAATCAGGATTGAACTTTATGATTTTTTTAACATAATAAAGATGATTACCTAAATAATTACGTTTGACTATAGATGTTGTACATGTATGTTATATTATTCTGCGAAATTATATAACCTTAGTATGTGTTCGTATAAGTACACATTAGGACCCTGTCATTTTAAACTGCCTCGTGACTAAGTTAATCAGAAACACAGTTGACTAAATATGACAAGGTACTGATTTGTGTACCAACTAAAAATTCTGACTATAATATACACTGTGTTTTCTTGTGCGTAATCTAATGAACGCTAAATCCGTCGTTGCTAAGTCCTAGCTACGGAGGCTAGAGGAGCAATTTGTGTGGAAGCCTAGTCACGTTTTTAAATACCATTATTTTTATATTATGCGTCAGAAGTATAATTTATATTACGTCACATTTTCAAAAAACTAATAGCATCAATTATAACTGTCACATGACGACCACAACCAAGGAAAATATTCTACCTCACGAAGTCCGTCCACATCTACTACTAACTAAGAAATTAGTCACACCGCTGGGCACGAGCTTCATCTCAAAATATGATATGGAACGTACATTACCTACTTCGGTCTAGTACTTCCGATCGGTAGGGTTTACAATTTACCGCCGCCGGAGCCTCAATTTATTTGGTCGAATAAATCATTGATATTTGTACATTTTACCGCATGAACGTTTGGTCAAAATTCTCTAACTTTCGTAGAAGTGAAATAATTTGGTACGGGCCTTAAATCAATGTTTCCTTGAGAAGCATTCAATCAGCTTTGTTAGAAAGCTCTTTGTCAATTGGCAGGGCGCCACTGCCGGGTCGCGGAGAACAGAGAGGCCGGCAACGAAACACTGAGGTCCTCCTCTTCCTCCGCGATGCACCTCTGCCCTTGCGGGCTCCGCTGAGAGTGATCTGCTCTCCGCCTCAACGTCCCGTACCGCAGGGTTACTGAGCCCCCCCCCCCCCCCCAACGCGACAAGACAAGGCGTTTCGTGTTTGTACCGATTCAAACCCAATTGGTGCGAAGTGCGAAGAACCCAACTGAACGAAGTTGGGTGGGAGCCTGAATCCCTTGCCGACTGAACAACCGGCCCACCTCATCGCGCAAACACGCGCGTCCGCTGCTGATACCCTTGAGGGCCGCAGTAATGGACGCCAGCCTATACCCAGACCTGGCGTCTCTGGCAGTCTACAAACGAAAGGTTTTGTTTTTGATGATTAAATCAATTTGAGAATTAGATCGTGGTTTTGCTTTGCATAAATAATAAGTATTTCGTTTTTTAAAAACACTTTATTCGCATTACAAATGAGTGGGTTACGAAAATGATCATTTATATTTGCCATCCGTCATCGGATTCGTATCCCTATATTAGTATTAGGGAATAGGTCTCCCGGTCTCAGCAGCGCTCCGCTACGCGCTGCCTACCGCCACTGCGGGCACTCAATACGCTCACTCCTGCTCTCTCCATTTTAAACGGACAAATTAATTTCACCTTCAATAGATAACACAAATCACAGTAGGGCTTTGTCCAATGTAAGCGACTAACCATACTATAAAGTATTCTTAGGACTCAAGTTGCATTTCATTATGATTAAATGTTTTACTAAATCTAGAATTTGAAAAAAACCTTCGTAATAGGAACTAAAGAAAACATACACAACCAAATAAAAAAACCTGAAACATTATTAATGGTGTAAATAGAGAATGTTCGAAGATTTCCAAATTGCCTATTTATAGTAAAACTAGACTTGAGCGTTGTTCTGGTAAAAAATAACATTTACGTCACATTTTAATAAAGAGTAGGCATCTTATAATTTCGAAGTTTTCGTTAATATTTTGCAATACTACTTAATTAAGTCCAATTACTTAACCTCAAAGTACTTTGAAATTAACATTGGATTATTCTGTCTGTTTGATCTTAAAAAGAGTGTTTATTTTCCAACCAATTTTTTTTCAACAGTTGGTTTTTTGTCTGAACTCACACAAACGCAGCGTAAACCTTCCAAATTAAGTGGAGAGCTCATTAAAGATCATTTGTAGGTATCTTTTTTTCATGGCTTTAACTCTTAGGAACGAACATCAAAAATGCGAAAATTTGTAAGAATGGATAGATATACCTCTTCTACGCAAAAATGATTTATATTTTATAATCAATGCGGTAGATACATAGACGATCATTTAAATTACAATCAGTTACGCTGGCATGAGTAAAACACCAAGTGCTTGCTTAAAAAAATGTGCATATAACGAATTTTACGAGTATGAAGTTCATTTGGTTGCTCGTCAGCATAAAACGAATTCACTAATCGTCATGACCTAGAAAAGAACAGAATACTTTGATCCCGTTAAACATTCCATCCAAGTACAGCTGTGATAAAAGTCAAGTTATAAAATACGCTTAAGTGCAATCGTTAACACTGAATTCATTGATATGAATTAATTGGCGAGATTTCCGATACATCGGACTAACCGAACTTGAATTTGCGTTCACACTGCTACTTTTAATGTCTGATCGCTTTAGATAGATGCGCCATCGCCGCGTTAAATTCGTTCATATAGAGACCGCACAATTTGTCTAAGCTCGGGTAATCCCTACGGTATATGATTTTTTCGACCTGCTTTGCCCATCGAATAATTTAAAAATATTACACGATATTTCCTTAACCAAATTTAAGTTTTGATTTTTCACACTTTTCTGCCTTTATTTGTATCGTAGCGGAACCCAAGCATCCATCCCTAGTGTTAACTAAAGCTAATGTTTTTTGACCTACAAAAGGAGAAGATAAAGTACAGTCCACAGTACGTTAAAGAAAACATTTGCAAAAAGTTCGCTCGAAGTGGCGCGCTGGGATGTGTGTACCGCGACTAGCGCTTATTCGAGCTTAGAAGCGCAAATTGAGCGCGAGCCAAAAGGCGCGCTTATAAACGCTTACAAGCGGTGCTTTTACGCGCGTATAAAACGCAAGTCTGAAACCACTCTAAGCTAAGCTCTCATTAGATCCACATCCAATACATCATTTGGACACTAAAAAATAAAAATATTGTTTGATCCACACAATACCTCAATGCACACCATCAAATTACCTCAAGACTAAGGCAAAGAAAGCAATTATCCCACCATTTAAATTAAGGTTTAAGCTTATACACCTGTTAGTAAATAAAATAATTCAAAGTCACTTAAAGTCACTCCATCTTTTATATCCTGAATGAATTCCCGAAAGTCTAAGGCGGTTCTTTTCGTACAAAATGTCAACCATTTTTACTTATGAATATTATTCTGAATAAGCAATCCAATTAATCTTTCGGGCACCCGAGACCTACGTTAGAGATAATTGTTTCGCGAAAAAACTCGAAGGGTACGTACAAGAACAAGTTCCTAATTTGTTTCGTAGCTTGAGATTTCCACCACTTACTTATGTAGGTCAATTAAATATTTCAAAACCTTCTGACTTCTTTTTAAGTCGATAAGCCCTGACTTAATTAATTCAGTGAATTTATGTACGAGAATAATATCTGCTCGTACGTTCTATTGTATATAGAAGTAGTTCTTAACCGGTAGTTCGTTGACAACCGGTGTTCCGTAGTCCACTTGTGGTCCTTGGTAGGTTTTTCCAATCACAAAAGTCTCATTAAAAACTATTACATAGTAACTTAATGGCCTATTATTTTAAACTGAAACAACTCTCCATTTGTTTAAGTAGGTCAATGAAATATATAAGGTATGAGTACTTTAAACTACAATCGAATTAACCAACTTAATACCAATATTTTACGATTTGTGATGTGTCAAAAATGGCTATCTGTTTTTCTCCAAATGACAACGAGTCGTTAATTTTCTTTCCATATCAGCTGTCATCAGTCGTCCGTCAGCCGTTTTTAGCTTACGTCTCGTATAATTTATTACTATACGTAAACAGAACGATTCCAATATTTGAAAAACAATTTCAAATATTGGAACCGGGCATAAGTGGTCAATGGCAAGACCGATATTTTATTAAATGGTCCCTCAGGACTATATAAGGTTTAAAACAACTATAGTCTATCGCCAAAAGTCGTCGTCGATATAAGGTAGGAAAAAAATGGTCAAGTGCGAGTCTGACTCGCGCACTAAGTGTTCCATAAGTTCATTTATAAAAACGGCCAAAATGTCTGTCGTATGGAAGCTAACCTTATAAATTTTATAAATTTAATTTAATCATTTATTTCATTATAAAAATATGTTATCATATTGAAATTTATTTATGCTAAAAATTGTATGTTCTCATATTTGTTAGAGCGGCAACTGAAATACTTACATTATCTACTTCGACCACTGAATAGACAAATCACTACCTAGGGCCCTGCTAGAAGTAGATACACTTTTCAACGCATATTTCTCAAAACCTATTTATATCTAAGATGTAATGAAAAGTTATTTGAAGGGTAGAAATAAAAGGCTTCTTTAATAATAATTAGTTAAGTCTGTAAACTTTCAATTAACAAAGGACCCTGGTGACACAGTGCAGAATTATATCAATATTTTTTTGCAATAATTTGTAATATTAATTGGCAATTTTGAAATACATACAGTGGAGCGTCGATTATCCGAACGTCGCTTAACCGAACGACCGCTTATCCGAACAGTAGTAACACGCGGGTCAACACTCCCCCGCACGCCTCCCGCGTTTTAGTTTTCGCGCACTTGTCGCGACTCGTTCATCTGTTATTGTAATCGTATGTCACTTCTAAGAAACCGCTAGTCGATAAACTAAATTTTACCGCGTGAAAGTTAACTCTTTTTTAAAATGCCTAAACGTTAACGTGTTTTTGTTCATTTCCTATTTGTCATTTAAGATATAAATGTAAATAATATGGTTTTAATTTACCTCTATGTAAAAATGTATGGCTGAATCGATATACACAGGTAGTTCGATTATCCGAAAATACCGATTTTCCGAACACCCACGTCCCCCAATTAGTTCGGATAATCGACGTTCTACTGTAAATCGATAGGTAAAAATAAATACCAACTTAATTATTTAGGAGCTAAACAATTCATAAATCGGGTCCCGCTGCATATATTGTATTATTATAAATAATATAGAGCATGGAATTAAACTGTACTTCGCATGAAAAGATTTTGTAAATCAAACAAAATCTTTGATCGAAGATTATCTGTGAAAATTTGAACTATGAACTATCACCCAGGGGACAGACAGAATAACCGATACACGGAAAGCTTAGTCGTAGTCATGTGGTCACGTTTTTGCATTAAGGTAGGGAATCCTAAAAAGAGTCGTGGTTTCGTTGCAACGGAAAAAAGTACGATTGGATATCTTTTATTAATAATAAATAAATATTGTAAAACATTACACATATATTACTCTAAGTAAAGTACCACAACACCCAGACCCGAGACAATAAAGAAAAGAAAGAACACCATATTGACTCAACCAGGAATAGAATCTGTAACCTCTGGAGATGTGGCATTGGTAAAGTCCCGCTCGCCTCTTGACTACGGAGATTTTTAAAATGGAATACTTACCATTAACATTGAAGATTTTAAGTTTTTCAACTCATTTTCTCTGCTTTCATGTTAGTGTTCGTGGGGTGTGATACTGTCCAGGGTAAGTGACCCTCGTCAAAATCTCCACGGTCTGTCTAATCTACTTCGTGTATGTTTGACTGAGCACAAGAGCTTTTACATTACTGGAAATACCTTATTCCCGGCATATGATTCCTTGGGTAACTTATTAAATGGAATACCAAGGAAGCCCAAGCACTTTTATTATTCATGTTATGTTCTACCCGAGAATTGAGCCGCATTTTTTTCGAGATATAATGCTTCGTATTTCTTAAAATACTTTATATTATTACGTACCAAAGCTTTAATGGTCTAGTGCAGGGATGTTGAACCTTTTGGAGACGATTGCAGTATGCCGCGGAATGATGAAACTATTCACAAATCCTTTTAAAAAATACGAACAGGTTATTGAGCCCCGCGTCATGTATAATAATCATGTATATTGCAAAAAAAGCCTAATCTATAATCATTATCTATATTTTATACATGTTTTTCAACTTAAACTATTTTAATAAGTCTACTAGATTTGTTTATTTATATCCTTTTCTTTGAATTTGAGTTTTTTCGAACCTTGGTTTACTTTATGTAAGTTTTAATATGAAACCCTATTTTTTTTAATTGAATAAAGCATAATTAAATAAGTCACCCGGGATAGTGAATCTTCCAAACAGTGTAAGATGTTTTCAAATAGGTTCAAATTCAATTAAATCTTTTATGTTTAAAATCTATTAAAAAAATATAAACATATATTTTACCAGAAAAATACCATTTAATTTAGACAGTTTAAAAGTAGTCGATATTCTAATCTAGATAAACTTATTATATCCCTGTGCCAAATGTTATCTAGATCTGCTAAGTCGTTATTTCGTGACAAGAATAACAAACATTCACAAACAAAACTTACGCATTCACATTTGCAGTTTGAAATGAGCTGCAAATAACTGTATTCGCCTCTTTAGTGACAATGTATGTCATGTCACTAAATAAACGTTCCTTTATATCAAATAGCCTGATTGCCTTCATTGCCTCACGCCTAACTTCATAAAACTAAATTAAAAACTCTTAACAGTGAAAATGGTTCCGCAACATCCCACTTTATTGGACAAGGGATTGTCCCTGTAGTACAGTTGTCTCGTAATCCTACCGGGGCCTCAATTTACTACCAGTAAACTTGTCATTTACTCTCGTCCGGCAACTATGAGGCTGTAAAGAACTCTACATTGTTCTTACACTTGTATTAGAAAGACAACTGTCAAGTAAGTGTCGGCCGACGCGCAATATATCTTAAGCTCGCGACGGATTATATCACACTAGTACTGTTATAAAGAGGGAATGTTTGCATATTTTGTATGTTTGTAATGATTAAACTCTAAAACGACTGCCGATTTCAAAAATTCACACCGGCTGGAAAGACATACACCCGTATGGATACATTCACCCGTTTTGTTACAGAATGTTTAGCGGAAAAAAACCGCGCTAGTAGTCCATAGAACTTATACTGCGGTCGCAATTTTTTAACCGTAGTGTGTGTGTTTCGGGCGGTTTTGCGGTTTACCGCTTGCGGGAAAATACCGTAGTGCGGTCTTAGCCTAACATAGACCAACAGGCCTAGCATACGCAGCGCGATTAAATTATATCGCGCTCCTAACAATCGTCAAAATCGATTGAAGTCAGTGCGTCAACTGCTGATTGGCTGAAAATACCAGTGCAGTGTGCTATTAGCCAATCAACAGTATCAAAACTTTTGTCGTCTCATGTGATAAATTTGACATATTATTATTGCGTATGCTCGGCCTGTATGTTAATTGCTGGAAAGGACTAAGTCCACGCGTACAAAGCCGTGGGCGGTCGAGTTTTATTTAAATAAAGCATATACCTACCTATCATAAATGACAAACTATTACATGTAAATGTATTTGCATTATTTCGGTATAAAAAATATGCTACGTAAGGTTTGTACAGTCTTTTAATGATAGTTGATAGAAGTGATATTTGATAAAAGTGAAAGCCTTTAATATGATTGATAACTTTTATATTGATATAAAGATAAAGATCTACGGCTAAAATGATATGATAATGAATGAGTATACGCGTATCGTCGATAGCCGAACACGAACAAAGTAATTAATGTAAGTGAAGCAAAAATGCTTGCGTGACATTACTGTACGAGCTTGCCCGTACATACTAAGTATATACGTTATTTTATTATCTTATCAGCCTAACTACAGAAATCAACCCAAATCTATTCAGTATCTTTGCAAGAAAGCCATAACATCCAAACATATTCACATCATAAACATTCACGATTATAAAATTAGAAGGATTTTATTTGGCTGAACTTATTCAAGTAACGAACCTTTTTTGGTTCTATATCTTTAGGTAACATAACATGTTAAGACAACCTCTTTAGAGAGGCGGGCAGACTTCCGGTTTTGATTTCCGCTCCGGTGAATGCGGAAAACGAACTTTCCAAAAATGTCTCGAGTCTGGGTGATGTGGTAACGTCTTTATTTCTGACTAGCTGACACGACAGACGTTGTTCTGTCTGAACGACGACTATTTCATTTTATACATTTTTAATTTTTTTTCATTCATAAGGGAGGAAGGGCATAGCGATTTATCAATCGAACTTGAGCAGCCCGATTGGTGTAATACCTCCACCTTACAGAAGACCGCAGCCAAATGACAATCACTTCGGTGTTGTTGTGTTCCTGGAAGTAAGGTTTCCAGTGCTCATCGGGGGTGCTAAATTAGAAAAAAGGGGTCAATCCTTCAAGGTAAGGGCAACAAGTCCAGCAACAGATTTATTATGCTGTATTTTATGCTATTACGAGCTCGGGCGTTCAAGGTTCTTACGAATCTTGATGTGTTAATTATACTTTTAAGTTAGCTAAAGTTAATTAATGTTGTTCAGATAAATTCGCAATATCCCTTGGATATTTTGCGTAAATGCGATGTTTTATCGTATGTTACGTATACACTAATGCCCGGTTCCAATATTAGAAAAAACGATCCGTTCTCTAACTCAAACTCAAATATTTCTTTATTCAAGTAGGTTACATATACTACACTTTTGAATCGTCATTGAACATAATGCAAAGTGATTCTACTTCCGGTTCTGAACCTATACCTACCGAGAAGACTCCGGTAAAAAACTCAGCAGATCAGTTACTGTATCAGTATCTAACTTATTGCTATGTGTAGCTCACTTTGGACCAAGTCATATAGATTTGTTTTGATGAGTGATGAAACATTTAAGTACTCAAGTAAGTATTTACTTTCGAGGGGTAAGCTGGAGCAGACCAGTCCCCAAAGGTGGCACCTGTTCACAAGCAAGACGTATGTGCCAGCCATCGCTTCACTCAACCATATTGAAGGGAATGTAACGACCCGCCATAGCGCCGCCACCCGTTCGTAAGGATAGTAATAAATTATTTGAGGCGTAAGCTAAAAACGTCTGACATGTGACGAATGATGACAGCTAGTTTGGAAAGTAAATATATCAAACGGTAGGTATTAACGACTCGTAGTCGGTTGGGGAAAAACGGATAGTCATTTTTGTAAAATATTGGAACCGGGCATAAGCGAATAATAACTTTGACTTCGCGATGTGTAAGATTAAACTATTTACATATTATTCTGTGCCATTGACCATTGGACTAAAAGTCGCAGGAACAAAGTTGTTGCGAAAAAAAAATGCAAATAAAAATGATGACTATATTTTGAATTGAATTTGGAAATAAATTATGTACCTACTTATCTTTTTATTTATCTGGGCGGTCCCCTCTAACTTTGATGTAATTTAGGTAACACTGAACTAACCTCTCCCGCACAATATCAAATAATTAAAATTGCTCTAACTAATGTTATCCTCCAAACATAACCTAATTATAATGACGAATTGAAAAGCTCTAAACACACATACATTATCTGTGCTCATAGCATGCTATTGTTTGGGCCACCGATGGAACTATTCCGCTACCTTGACGACGTGCTTGCGGTGTGATAGCGATGACGGTTTGGAAACGACACTGAATGTTAAAATAAAGACTACACGCTGAGGTCCGGTAACAATTTCGACCCAATTGGCTACTTGACAGTTTTTGAAAAAGTATTGTAAAATGTGCGCCCGTTCATTTTATATCCCAAGCAATTCGATTTATCTGAAAATGATCTAACTAACCAGAGAAAAATAAGATTTTGTGTAACACATTTAAAAAGCGTGCGAAAACGCCAAGTCACGTCACTGTTGCAATTATGACGTCAACGTCCTAGACAACGCACCGATACGCATAGGAACGACTTAATTTAGATAAACGGAAAATGTTTCAATAAGTTCTTAATACGATTAGAGACACAATAATTCAATTTAATCGGTAAAATAATCATTGTTTCGCCACAATAAAATAAATAATTTTCGCCGACAGCTGTCATTTCCGAATTGCAATGGTGGTTTCCGTTTCGGTTCTTTTGTTCCACAGATAAATAAAGTAAAATTTATTTTGCAAAAATAAAATACTAACTATGCTTTTAATTAAAAAGTAAAGATGTAAAATGATTACTTAACTAATAAGCTAACATATCTAACACTTTTCATATTTTATTGTTAACACTGTCAAGTAGCCAATTCAGAGACATTTACCATCTAGCATCTTTATACTTAAAAAGGTACGTTAAACTGCTAGTCATGGCTGATATCACGATATTAAAGTCGTTAAGCGTTGTCAGAGGAAGTGTAAACAACAATTGTTGCCGAACTATGCATAATTATACTTTCAATACACTTAAGCACGCAAGCAATATACGTAATATAGTAATAAAGTATCGACACTGAAAAAAAAACTTTTATGTGTTTAGGTCGACAAAAAGACGATCGTTAAAGGGGTCGTTAGTTAAGTCATCTTGATGGTTGGATCATGGAACATGCGCTGTGTTTTTGTCTGCGCCTAAAACTCGCGGCGTGGTGACGGTATTCGTACCGGCGTTAGCTCACTTTTTTAAGCCACGACCATTGTGCCTTACTTTTCGTGGTGCCATTTTCAAGCTGATATGCTTCTATGTTTTTTCGTTCATATCACATTGGAGGTGAGGCCCAGCCTAGCAATTGACAGTAAATAACTGATATATAATAATCGTCTTATTAGCCAATAAAGGTCGAGACAGTTATTTAGATAGTTGTGATAACATTATAAAAATTATGATTGAAATTAAGTTAAAGTTTAAAATAATAAGACAAGTAGGTACGATTATGACGTTACAACCATCAGCGGCCATCTTGGCATCGGTACAAGAAAACGCGTCCTGAATGTTGAAAGTGTTTTGTCTACAGTTAATAAATCTGACTTGTAAGTACAGTCTGGTATTTTACTTTTGAACCATTAAAAGTTGGTTACCTGCCAGGTTGAAGGCACATGTAGGCTGACTCCCCGATGTGGTCTATGGGCGCATCAGATACGTAGTAGATATCGCTGAGACGCTTAGCGGTCTCTACCACTATAGAGACGTTCTTGTTGGGCCCCGTGTCGCCCACGTACACAACCCTTTGAACAATCGTTTAAATTTAAGTTTTTGTATCACCACTAGCTGTGCCCGACTTCTTCGCGTGGACTACATACTTTCATCGTCGGTTGTACCCCTATATCTCTTAATAATCGAAACAGAAAGTAGTCCATATTTTAATCCTAGTTTCATGCTATATCTGTGCCAAATTTCATATTTCTAACCTAAAAGGTAATCATTTTCCCATATAAACTTTCAAGGGCGATATTATCCTCATCCCCCTTGTTTTCATATTCCCCTTATAACAAAAAGTAGCCTTTATCCGTTTAAGCCTCTATTTAACGTTTACCTGTACTAAATTATATCAAAATCGGTTTAGTGGTTTAGGCGTGAAAGCCGAAAAGACAAACAGACAGAGTCACTTTCGTATTTAGAATATTAGTATGGATGGTGGTGTTGCTATGAACAACCTTTGGGGACATAGCCAAGTGGCAGTTAGCGAAATTCGATATCTTATTGGAAATTCTTTTAACTAAAAAAAAAATAATGTTTCTACCTACTTTAAACTTATCGAAATGATTTAGAAGTTAGACAACTGCAATTTAACTACGGTCCCTGGACTGGTCTGGCCATTTTACAGCTAAGTAAAAGAGACACTTTGACACTTTTTTACTTTATTAGTGTGTCCTCTAAGGGATAGTCTTCAGCCACTGTTTGGAATTTTAGGTCACGCCGGCGCCAATATTTAAAGAAAAAATATAATTTCTAAATTTATTTTAAGTACTACAACACTAGAATAAATACTATTAGAATAGCACACATACAAGAATTGTATAATTGTGTATAAGTTACTTACTTCAACTTAGGTTTCCCAGTCAAAGATTTCGTAAATGAATTTGGGTCCATGTAGTACAATGAGATTTGGTCGTCAGAGTTTTGTCCTATTACTATGGGCATGAACTGAAAAAGCAATTAGTACCACCTTTATTAATATTCAAAACACTCCTGTACCCGTTGACCGTTGTTAGGCATTACATTCACGAATCAACGTCGCAATATAAAGTTCTGAATAGACCACTCAGTGAATCCATGCTTTGAATAATCTAAAAAGCAAATAAATTGAGGTTGCAGGAGGACTTGCATTTTACTGTTTGGAGACTTCACACCTGAATGTTCTACTGCTATAGGTAAATACCGAGTTATGACTTCAAAGTCCTGGGTCAAGTATTTTAAGGAATTTTTGGATCATGGCTTTGTGTTTCATTTGACAAGCGTGTTGTAAATAGCCATTCATGCGGTACCCAGTTGTCTCGCGATATCATGTTTGAAATGATGGCTTTTGTCCTGAAGTGGGATGATAAATGGGAAGATACTTATGTTTGACTTTAACTTAGGAATCGGTTGGAACTAGGCACTTAGACTACGGGGTTCGGTTTCTGAAGCCATATTTATAAACCAATGGTTTAAAAAAAACTTGCCTTATAATTGCCTTATAATTACTACTGCAGACAAATTGCCATTCCGGTAACAGTCTCAAACCTGCTACCACGCGCTAGATCCACCAATAACAACTTGTTGCCACTAAAAATATAAAAATAAGTAGATCTAGGAGTAGGTACTCTAAGCCCTTACCAGCAGCTACCATATCATAACGTATTCTATCAGAGAAGTGGAACGCAGCACACACATAGCAGCGTAAGGACTTTGTTTTCTGCAAAATTTATGAAAAGCCCATTACCATTCCAGCGACAGGTTTCAGCTCAGCTGTGACGTCGTGCCGCCTCATGACGCGACCAGCGCAATTGATAGGACAGCTGGCGGTGAGGGTGAGGACGTGATGCGGCAGAGGCGTCATCAGTGCCGTGCCGTGCTGCTCCACTGGTGCCACCCCCTCCCCCCGCACCGCTAACTCCGCCCCGCAGCCCAGCGAGTTAAGCAACACCAGCCCGCTCTGATGATGGCCTGGTGCCTGGAGTGTTGAACGCTGCCAAACAATTACTACTGATTACCGATATTTCTACCTTTTTTATGTTTAGTTAATCCTCAGGGTCTTTTAGTAGGCATTTATGTTAGAAGTTGATATTTCAATCTACGCTCAGCTTGTTTTCTATATCATTTTAATGAGCAATGGGTGCACACCAGATAAATTGACAGAACGTCACGAGCTAACTAAGATTTGACGAAAACTCTCCGCGCCTCCCGCTTATATCTAACTAGCTTAAGTCATTTACTTACTTGCTGTTGTATCTTTATTCACAGTTTTTCACTTTTTTTTATTCCTACCATTTTACATTGAATTGTGTATGTTGTGCTTTATACCACAATATGAACAAATTCCACGCGGGCGAAGCCGCGGGCGGAAAGTCCAGTCGAAGAGTGTACCGAATAAGTGTATGAGCTACAGGTTAAAGCGCGAGATATCATTCCACTTCTTACGTGTCTTAAAACCAACTTTACCATTTTTTTTTTAAACACCCAGCTCCATCTTTCACATACCTCTTCACATACTTCAAGAACTTTAAAGCGTAAGCTATCATTCCACTTCTTACGTATTTTAAAAAACACTTAGCGCCATCTATCGTATACCTCAAGAACTAAATAGCGTAAGCTATCATTCCACTTCTTACGTATTTTAAAAAACACAGTTACCACGTTTTAAAACACCCAGCGCCATCTATCGCATACCTCAAGAACTAAATAGCGTAAGCTATCATTCCACTTCTTACGTATTTTAAAAAACACATCGTTACCACGTTTTAAAACAACCAGCGCCATCTATCGCATACCTCAAGAACTAAATAGCGTAAGCTATCATTCCACTTCTTACGTATTTTAAAAAACACATCGTTACCACCATCTAGCGCCATCTGTCGCATACCTCAAGACGATAAAACATAAAAGTACCCTATTATTTAATTCGGACTTCTAACTTTACGTCTGCAAAATTTCAAAGCAATCGGTTCAGTAGTTACGGCGTGAAAGCGGAACAAACAAACAAACAAATTATATTAGTAAGGAAATACCGCGGGGGCCCAAGATCCAAAGTAGGTGGATTGAACGAACTAATGTTGTGCTACTACCTACGCATAGGTAATGTGTGTGTAAACTACCATTGCTATTGTAATCTTCTTCTTCCTCGTTGTTAAAATTTCATGACTGTCTTTCATAAAAACAAACGTATCCGCTATAATGGATTAAATGAGGCCTAACTTCTTTTTTCAATTAATTTTAGCAAATCATTACGAGTATAACGACGCATGTCCGGGGAGTTTATAAACGGTTTTGTGTACATGGTCATTGCATAACATCTAAAAGAAGCAATTGATAAAATTCACAGAGAATTTAAAACGTGCGGCTATCTTTCTGGAGATCCACAATCTTCAATCTTAAACCGATGTTCAAGATGCTAATAGTTCATGACGAATCATAATGTACTAGCCAAACAGTTCCGCTTTGCGTCATCAATTCGTCTTTCACTGCACAATCTTCCTTACTTATTCAATAATAGAACGACGAACAGACAAATTTACTTTTGCATAAAATGCACGTAAAATAAACTTTAATATTATCACTAGGGACTGTATGACAGAATCTCAGAAGAGTTTAGCTCACTGAAATTGCAAATGAATAGGGCACAGTGCAATATTTTCTCCTTCTAAATTTGCTCCAAATTTTGAAAAAGAAAAGTAAGAACCTCAATCCCGATCTGCAGAATACCAGCGGAGACGAAAGCCATAGCAGCCAACATTCCACCGACGAACATCTTATGGAGGGGGGGCAGGTCTGGCAGAAGAGGCCACGCGCCTCCTGGGCAGACCGGGATCATGAGCAGCACCATCGCCGGGTTCATTACTTGAAGCTGATCAGGCATCAGAGATATGCCGAACACTTCGCTGCGCAACCTTGACGCTTGAAAAGTCCAGCGGGATCCCTAAAACCGTATGTACAATTCCTTATTGTGAAGGTACCTACTGTGCACAGAACCTTCATCTATAACCATTTAAATAACCAAACAAAGCACCTCCTCTTTCCTAAATTTGCATATACATATAAATAATAAAAACACCTCCGCAGATAATCGCTTGCGGCATGTTTAAATCATAGGGCTTGTTCCTTCTGGCCTTATACCTGCGTCAAATCTTACGGTAGCGTAAAATCAAGTGCTTGCTTGACTTAGCGAAGACGTTATGGTCCAGGTTAGAACATAAACTTAACTTATCTTAAAACTATTCTCAGCAAATTTTTACTAAGCAAAGGCTTTCTTTTTTTTGTGGCAGCCGTATGAAACCCATTACAGTATTTTTATCCCGAGCCACTATCACAGTTTATCATCCATTGTCGATTGCCGGATATTAGGTATTAAACGTGTCTTTCCTAAATAACCGCGATGGAAAATTAAACGATAGGTACCTGCATAATCTCAATATCTTTAATAAATTCTTTGCGAAATATGTTATCAACATATAACCAACTATTAGGATAAAATCTTTTCGGGATCCACAAATTTCGCTGTTTGCTGAACAAAAGTGCACTCTCTTTGCTATCACTCTCATAATCCGTCCTGTTAGAAGTGCGACACGCCCGGAGATGAGCACGACCCACGCTAGGAATTAAACTATGAAAATTCCCTGCGCACGGAAAGTATACCGAACTAAATTATCTCAAACATATCACTAAAATAGTAAAGTTTTGTAATCACCGACGATTTCGAACTTTCAGATGGATATAAAAAAACAATAGAAAATAAATCTACGTACGTATTTCACTTGTTAAGGTTTCATATTAGTTTGACGACCTCCGTAGCCGAGAGGCGAGCGTGCCGGACTTTGGCGTCGCGTCATCTCTGAGGTCCCGGGTTCGATCCCCGGTCGGGTCAATATAGGAAACGAACTTTTCTGTATTGTCTCGGGTGTTGTGGTACCGTCGTCGTTTCTGATTTCTGTAACACAAGTGCTTTAGCTACTTACCGCAGAATCAGAGCAATGTATATGATGTTGTCCAATATTTATTTATATGGATATCAAAATATAGAAAACATATGAACCTACGTGGCTGAAAATCATCAAGGTTACGAATTTCAAGATTGATTTTATGCCAAAAGAAATTTCAAGCTATAATGATGACTCTTAGTTTATAGTGTTGCAAAATTTATACGTTAATAAACTTTGACAGGGCAGCGCACAGAATTCTATACTTTTTTGTAATATTGCTTTTTTGGAGTTATTTTTTATTTTTTTGTTTATCAGGAGTCTTCATTACGCTGTAATTAAAAAACAACGAATTTGTCAAATAATTTAATGAAAAAATGTAAGTGAATCGTCATTGGGAACGTACCATCATGTCCGGGAACGTTTCCAAAATGACCGTTCTCGAAATGACGATTTCAAATAAGCGCGCGCTTTGATAATAGGTTGTAAAAAAGAATCACATCAATAATTAAATGTAAAAAAACACGTTCACGAATTGACGGACTATTGATGTATGCTCTTCGAATAATGAATTGAAAGGTACTTACCACTTAGATATTAATTTATTTGCCGATAAATATACTGACAGCCGGCTTTGTTGTTGTTTGTTTCTTCACTCACGGTTGACACAGAATAGCTGCGTAAAACTTAAAACTATTTTTGTTCGGTTATCGATACGTTCACTGAAATGACTTATGCGCTATCGGACAAACTATTTTTGCATTTTTGCAATTAAAAAAACATATATCTTTCAGTACCCTTTTCGAAACTAGATTTTGTAAAAAAAATACGGTATACCATGTAATGACAGAAGTTGAATTCCTTAAATTTTTCATTAATATTTTGGACTTGTTGTTAAAGATCCTGCATTAGGACGCGTTCCCGGAATGACTTTCTCTGTATTTATATTTATTTAACTAAAAATGTACTTCTTTAATAAATTGTATTATTTGATGTACACACAAAACAGGTTAGTTGTAATATTTTATTAATTTTTCTTTCTCAATAAAGTCAAGATTTAATGCATTACATTACTAGCAAAGCCAATTCTGCACCTTCATGATTTTGAGCCATGTACGTATGTCGTTTGTAAAGTAAAAATGACTTTTTTTTCGCAAAACCGACTACGTACGTACTTAATTTCTAATTCGACAACTATCCTGTAGAAACATACCTGTTGGTCGAACAGTGACCAGAATATGGGAACGGGCAGGTACAAGTAAAGAATAGAGAAGACGACCTTCATGTCAGCGACAAGCTTCTCCCCGTACTTCTCCGATGCGTAATCAAGCCAGTGCGGAAGGGGCCGCCCATCTCTGCTCCTGTCGTGGCGCACGCGCTTCATGAAGGCATACTACAGCAGGCAAGAGATGGATATAGAAGAGCTTACCATTAGACACAATTCCGAATAAAAATCCGTAAGCTGAATGTCCAAATGCCACGTAATAAAATGTTTGATACTTTCACCAAAGTATTGCCATCTAGCATATTTTTCAAACACGATAGTCCAAATTCGAATAGGAAGTATAGCTCTATGGCTGTACTATAAAACTAGATCATGCCTAGAGCATCCTCTATCCCACGTTTGTATACAAATTAATGACACAATTGTGTTTATTTTTTATTACGTTTAAAAGGCAATGGCGGTCATATGCAATGACGCTTCTTTCAATAAAAATGAAATAGGTAGGTAATTAGTTCAAACCACGGAATAAACTAGATCAACCATTCATATTACGTAGGTATACATGTCTGCGATTCATTATAAATACCTATAGACTCGCTGATCGCCGAGTCTTGGCACGTGTAGGTACTTTACCGGTGAAATTCAAAAGATTTTTTTCTAACAGACCTTTTCCAACAATAACGTGCTTAATAAATAGGAATGTCGTCCTCGGTAACCGAGTGCCGAGCGGGCCGGATTTTGGCCTCGCGCGTGACCTTTTTGAGGTCCTGGGTGCGCTCCTCGGTCGGTCAATATGGGAAATATTTTTTTCTACATATTTTATGGTCTCGGTTCTGGGTGTTGTGATACCGTCGTTGCGTCTTATTTCTGTAAAACGGGTGCTAAAGCTACTTACTACATTATCAAACCAGTAAAAAAATTTTTAAATTGGTCCGGCCGCCGTGCCGTGACCAAGGGAAATAGGGATTCATTTTTATTTAAAGAGATATAATTCTTAAATATCGTGCAGTCAATCTAAAGTTATTCACGTACAAACATTTCGGGGATTCATTCATTTTTATTTAAAAGATAGATATTTTCCTTGTAAATATAAGTCGATAGAGCGAGGAAGCTATATCGCTCCCACGCACAAAGTGTCTCGTTTCTATTATAATTTTATTGTAAATATTTTCCCTGTAACATAAGCGAGGAAACCACATCGCTTCCTTATAAGTATGTGTGGAAGAGTTGTGGCTTCAAGCGTGGGATTCAGAGAAAAATATATGTTTTAATTAACCATAAAATGTCAAATTAAATATAATTCACCTAAACTTTTTCGTGACTATCGCCTTATTCATCGGTTTATAAACTTAATCAACTGACCAATAGGTAAGTGATCTTTATTTAGAGGATTTAACCCTCTTTATTTAGAGGAAAAAAGATGACCAAATTAAAAAAGCGGACTAATAAAAGTTACTATGTAATAGAAATATTTGAAGTAAGCTCTGTAGCAATGTAAACAAATTTTGTTTTAGTACGTATTCTGTTTTATGATGTCACAGTTGCACTAGTTAATTAAGTTAGTCGGCAATAGTGGAAGAGAAATTGGCTCCGAGGGGTTGTGCAAACATCCCTGTCAACGAAGCTCTTAGCTGTAAACTTGTCTGGCACATTTCCTTAAGCCTGTATGTGAAGTAAGTAACTTTCACCTAGCTAATACGAACTGACGCAAAACTTGGTTAAGTTTTCAAACATTCACTAAATAATAATAATAAAATACCTACTACAAGCTAGATATATGTATATTTTAATTAAGAAATTGTGTTCATAATTTCTACACAAGGAGTTCTGAGTTGTTTATTTCTTTATCGATGTCTATTTCGATAGTTTAAATATAAAACAACGATATATATATATATATATATATATATATATATATATATAATGTGTAAATAAAACGGATAGCCGAAATGTATGTACTTATGCGCTAACTTCAGAAATAGTGGAACAAATATTTGTCAATTTTTTTGTTATGTTCGCAATTGTCAGGACCAGGTTTGCAGAAAAAAAAGACCAAGTAGCTAGATTAAAATATAATAATTGTTGTAATAAAGTGTAAATGGATAACTTGAGGCTTGCCACATAAAATAGTTTTACTTTAATACAAACTAAAATGCGCAACATATTTTTAAAAGATATTTCCATGGCGGGACCAAATTATCTATCCTTAATCGTATGAATGAACATCTAAATGAGAATTCGCGCGCGATGTTTCACGGAAACGAATACTCATACCTATTTATCCATCCACGTTCCTCCCTCGCATTGTACTTATTCAGAGGTTACTAAGCAACATCAATCATATGAGATCTCTTTTTTACAGCCAATTGTACAAAAAACCTTTTAGGCCACCACATGGGTGATGATTGATAATGTTACATAGTAGTTGTAGGTATGTAGCCATTTCAGCGGCCATTGACAAGATGGATGGGTCCAACTTCTCAGAATTAGATAACCGTGTTCCGGCATGTCAATGTGCCCAATATAAAACTGCCTACTGCCTTTTCAAAGGAACGGATTTAATCGCATTTTTATGTTAGAATTTATCACCTTTATGTAGAAGACGTGTGTGTGAGAGGACGTCTTATACATTGTTATGACATACTATGACTACTTACTTATCATATTAAATTTGGAGCCGCGACGAAATGAGACTCTTTTATATATAAGCAAGTATTAAGGTGTAGTTGATACAGTCGTAAAAGTATAAAGCAAACTATACATTTTGGAGTCTGTAGGTACAGATATATGCAGGACATGAGAGTATGTAGGGACCATCTTTATGTCTTGGGCATTAAGAACTCATCTCGAACTGCATGTGTTTAACGTGTGTTATTGATAGTACATACTACGCTAAGTTGATTGATAAATAAAACAATTTATCTGTTTACTCTGGAAAATTGCAAAGTATACTTTTGCACCATAAACTAAACTTTAAATTAATATATTTTGTTAAAGACAGAATAAGATGCTAAGGAACGAATAAATTTCCTTCTTAATTCGTAATCTAAGTAGAAAAATTCGCAGATAAACAACATCTACAACACCACAAGTAGTTGGATTAACACTATTCCGGACTTGAAATCCGAAATCCGTACAAAGTTATCTTTTATTCGTGTCACCATGAGCGTTGTATGAGCAATGTCAGATTCGCGAGGAGATGCACAGAAATATAGCGTTCCTGTACGTTTTCCACTTACCCAGGCGCACGAAGCGAATTTCAATGTGACGTTATCTCGCGGCTGCTTTATCCGGTACCAAGGCTTCCCCGCAACGAAAATAACTGAAAGTTTCAATCCGTGATCTTAACTGTGATTTTATTAAGATAAAGACGTTAACTGATCGGGCTTTTACAAGACAAGGGCGAGTCAGGCTCGATCTTAAAATAAGGCATTATGAAAACTTAATGATTCAATTTCAAACAATTGTTCGTGTTGCAAAGTCAGCTTTTGCACAGTAAACCACTCGGTGCCTGGTCATATCAAGTTAACTGTAAAATGACGTTAGTTACGAGGAGGTTTAATGTAACAGCTGAAGTGTATACAAACAAATGATGCTGACTGAACAAAGCAAGTGGAAAATACGTAGGTAAGTATACAGGTAAACGAGTAAAAGGAAAAATATGCCAAAGAATAAACCATAACAACGGCATTCACCATTTTACTGTGAGGTCTCATGTGTGTATATACTATAATTGAGTAGGTACCTACACATCCTTTGTCTGTTATTTTGTTGTTTTTTGTAATGTTAAAATTTTTACTGAACGCTCCTTGCTGGTGTGTGTTTTTAAATATGTTAACAGGTCAAAACGCAATAACATTTTTTTATTCGTAGAAACGTGGCATAGTCATTTTGTAACCAAAGTTGGTGAAACTTAATCGAAACGTCGGGCAGTAAGTAGTTGGTATTTACCTACTAATAATTTTTTTTATCACGTTTTGATCCGTAAACTTTTTTTAGGTGTTTAAAATGCAACGCGAAAGGTTTAAATACTAATTTTAATAATGTGATAATATAATCATTTGTTTTGATTTCAGTGGCGTAGATATTTATGTGGCGCCACAGTTGGCATCCATAACACTGGCTTCCATTAACAATAGCTTAAACTACTTACTTAGACAATAAGTCAACGCATGTGAATTTCCTCGATGTTTTAATTTTAATTATTTTAAAATTTTAATGGGATTCTGGAAGCCACGTACTGGCAGTCGCGAATTAGTGCATCAAAGTGCATTCAAATGACTGAGACTGGCAAGTGCTGTGTTCGAACATGAACTAGAAGAACATTATGGATTCCGTATGTCAATTGAGCGTGAAATGTGGCCTACTGCCTCCAGCTTGATGTACCTTCACCACTAGACAATACGGAAGACCACAATACTAATTATGTTTTTAGCACAGCATTGCGAAGTATTTAATCTAAACTTTAATAAACACAGATAAAAAGTCACCTACTGCCAATTATTAGGTAGTTTTGGGCAGGTCCAAACAGTAATTTAAATAAAATGAGAAATATGGGGAAGTTTTATCCTAACGAAATGATTCTTCATACTAAAATTATAAACGCGAAAGTATGGATGTCTGGATGTAACTCTTTCGCCTCGTATAATTTTTAACTATCAGTAGCTATAACGGATCGTTTTTCAAATATTGGAACCAGGCTTTAATGGATTTGGATGGAATACTAGATTAACATATAGCAGGCAGCAGCTAGTATAATTCTTGTATTAAAAAGTATTTTAGTAACAATTCAAATTATAAGTACGGTGGGTTCCTTATTGCTGTAGATAGTATGTAAGTAAAAGTAAAGAGTTTATTTTCTCAAACGAGAGTTAAGATTACAAAAAAAAAAGAACACATTTAAGAATAATAGGGCCTACGTTCTATAAATACGCTCCGATGTGAGACTGGTGCCTAAACTAGGGCGAACCTGTATTTCAGGACTCCAGGTCTCACGGGCGAGTCAGCCATTTGATGCCCGTCGTGTAGTGTCAATGTCAAACTATACACTTTGGACTTTGTACCGCCCTCATGTCGCGGGCATAAGAACTAAAACCGAACTGCAAGTGTGTATCTTGATGTTCACAATACCTATAGAGACTAAGACGAGCAGGGCTGGAAAGCCGAAGCCGAGAGCGTAGCAGGCGTCGTCGCCGAAACACATGACGCCGCGGCGGAGAGCCGGCGTCACCACCATACCCATGAACCCGCCCAGGTTCACCGTGCAGTAGAACGTCGAGAAGAATCGCTGCAGGCGCTGGTTCTCCTCCGGCAAACGGAACTACAAGAAAAGTCGGCCGTAGCTGTTTTAAAAACAAACGGCACTTAGACTATTGTTGCCGTTGATTCGATTGTGTATCGATTATGCAAAACGGGCCTAAATAAATCTAACAATCGATAGTATCAATAATATCGATATAATCGACTATATCGATACCTGTCTTTATTTAGTATAATCGATTATAATGCGTAGTCAAAAAAAATATAATCGATATTATCGATATCAAGTTTTGAAGCGATAATATCGATGTAATCGATACAATCGATAGTCTCATCCATTTTTCAATTATTTGGGGTGGATACAATCGATTAATCGAAAATCGATTATCCGGTAACACTACTCTAGACGGTCACTACGTTGGCACTAATGTTGTATTGAATAATAAAACTAATACTGCCATTACATGTTCGATAATATGATATGATTAACCGCCAATAGTATCTTTTCCCTATCATAGCGTATTTGTCGCAGGCATTTTGAATGAATCCGCCGTTTACAAATGTCGTCGTCTGTTTAAAAACGCTCGCTGTTATGTAATATGCCGAATGCGAAATCAGACAAAATGACAACAGTTGGTTGTAGTTTTGGGGTGACTATAAATAAAACACTGTTTGGACAAATGAGACTTCTCAGGTTTCGGTTCTTTTTAGATACCTACTTCATTAAAATATTCAAGTTACAAAAAGGACTTTTATTGAATATCAATAACTTAAAATTGAAGTAATTAACGATTCCATTGGTTAGGTTAGGCTAGTAAATAAAGTGAAGCGCAAGCCGAGCGAGCGTAGCGAGCGTGTCTCGGCAGCGGCCGGCGAAGCGCTACGTCTAGCTCATTTGTAATAATTTTATATTCATTAAAAAATAAAACAGTAAGATAGTCATTTACTAGGGTTTCCATATATATTTGAAACATTCCATATTTTTAACATTAATTTACAGTTCTTTAGTTTTATAAATTTCAATAATACTGTCCTTTGCAAACCAAATATTATGGTCACCCTAGCTTTGTCAAGCTATACTTCAATTTGCCGCGTCATTATACATAATGACATTTTGTCCTCGGAATTTTACAAACCAGCATTCGTTTTTAAACTGACGACGCCGTATGTAAATAATCGGCGGATTTACTCAATATGCCTGCGACATATACACCAAGTTGTATTACTAATCTAGCTAATCTACTATTATGTTTATAAGATATTAAGTATCTTTGTTTTTGGATGGTAATACAATTGCAGTTTATTAAAATATCGATAGTATGTAGATCGATACTTGCGATAGCATTATCTCTAAACCCATCCTTGGTCATAAATACTACCGATACTATCGGAGGATTATTAATAGTACTGTTATATATCAACTAGCTGTGCCCGCGACTTCGTTCGCGTGGACTACATCCTTTCATGGTCGGTTTTACCCCTATCTCCCCTAATATTCGAAACAAAAAGTAGTCTATTTTAATAGAGCTATATTTGTGCCAACTTTCATATCTCTAACTTAAAAAATTATTTCCCATGTAAACTTTCAAAGGTGGCATTACCCCCCCCCCTTACTTTCTAACATGTCCGTTCTTGAGGTTCAACGTATACCTATGCCAAATTTCATCAAAATCGGTTGAGAGGTTTAAGGGGGAAAGCGTAACAGACAGAGTTACTTTCGCATTTATAATATTAGTAGGGATTGGCCTGTTTAACAATATCGATAGTAACTTATCAATACTATTACTATCACTATAGTTAAAAGACTATCGATACCAAAGATGGACGCTGTTAAGCATTCGTGTGTTAACCCACACCGAGCTAGTTTCGAGTAATCGGCTGTTTAGTTTATTTCAGAAGAATCTTCTTTTTCTGTTTATAATAAGCAAAAAAATATTGTTATGTGGTCTCATTCGTTTTGTTGAAATGCATAGATTAATAAAATTAATGTATTTATTGAAATTAATTCATTATGAAATAGAAATAGCAAACAAAATTGTTGATACTTATATTACTAAACGGTGTATAATTATTACATTTTGCAGTTCTTTATGTGTTATGTGGCTTAACACATAAATGCAAAATACTGATTTGTTGTTTTAAAAAGCAAATCTGTTCTTGTATTAAGAACATTTTATGAAATATACAATATAATATATAAAAGTTAAAATATTTAAAGTTTTAATTGTCATACCATGTTTTGAATGACATTAAACGTTCTGTTTTAAATGAGGAATACAGCAAGTTAACACTGACATTACTTCAATTATTCAAAAATCATAACCAAACCTTTAAAACTTATTTTCTATTATTACTTATACAAATTTATGTATTATTACTTATTTATATCACATTAAATAAAATAAATATTAAACTATATTTTTTAAACCTATGGTCCAAATCAGAACCTGTCAGTTATAATCTCTTATTATATTGCTAACTTTCATAAACTCTTTAGTACCTTAACCTGGGTAGGTACATGGAGATCAATAGATTAGGGACTACCCAAATTACATACGGCTCACGCAAGGCAACTAGAACCCATACTAATATTATAAATGCGAAAGTATCTCTGTCTCTCTTTCTGTCTGTTTGTCTGTCCTGCTTTCATGCCTTAACCACTGTACCGATTATGATAAAATTTTTCATAAGTATACGTTGATTCTCTAGAACGGACAGAGGCTACTTGTTGTTTTGAAAATAAGGGAGGGATGGGGGTGTATCCTTCTTGAAAGTTTATATGGAAAAATATTTATTTTTTAAGTAAGAGATATACAATTTGGCACATATATGCTAAAACCTTAGATTCAAGTATGGACTACTTTTTGTTTCGAATATTAGGGGAGATAGAGGTAAAACCGACCATGTAAGTATGTAGTCGACGCGAACGAAGTCACAGGCACAGCTTATATTAAATGACCACACTGCACCAATTTAGCAAAACTTAAACATGTGTGAGTTTCATTCAAATTTAGTAAATTAATTGCCAACAATAACATAATTCCTTGATGCTAATTTAAAAGCTAAATAAAAGAAACTCATAATAGATTGTAAAAGTTCAACAATAATATTATTTTATTTATGATCAATTTCGGACTTTTTTCATTTAATTAATTTTACGAACGATAAGCAACATGTACAAACACAGTCTGTCCGTTGAAATGGTTTGTTGTAGTACACCCGCACGCGGCCGAAAAATTTAAATACAAATATTTACATTTATTTCAAATATTTATACATTTTGTCGGAAAACAATAGTAAAAATTTAAGTAAGTCACCAGAGTCACTTTGCGTGTTGAAAACTTTGTCTATTCGGTAAGATTTATTTTCCTATAAAATCGCGTGTTCAACACATTTATTACTTAAATCTGGTGTCATATTGGGCATAACTACGCCAATTAAGATCATCGACATAGGTACTGCATTACTGTTTCTTGGAAGACAATTGCACGACGCATAGAGTCATAACTCGAAATGTTATATTTAAAGTAAAAGAGATTTAAAGGGTTCGAATAATCGTAGCACCAAAACTACTGAGTTTACGTTAATAATTAAAAAGAAAGAAATGTAATTAAGGTAATGTTTTTATTATTAAAATAATGAAAACAGTTTTTGTACTACGAGTTTTTGAGATTTTAAATCGCTTTTACTCGAAATATCTAATTATGAGTCATGAAGCTTTGGAAGCATCTCTCGCGCAAGCTATTCATTTTAGAGAAAAAACCTCAATATCATTTTTGAAGCCCTATTCATAGATACCCCACACGTATGGGTTTGAAGAAAAAAAAATTGAGTTTCAGTTCTAAGTATGGGGAACCCCAAAATTTTTTTGTTTTTTTTTTCTATTTTTGTATGAAAATCTTCATGCGGTTCACTGAATACACCTACTTACCAAGTATAGTTACGGAAAAAGTGTCTGGGACGGACAGGCGGACAGACGAACGGACAGACATGACGAATCCATAAGGATTCCGTTTTTTGCCATTCGGCTACGGAACCCTAAAAATTACTAATAATTACGTGTAGGTGTGACCATCGAGCCAACCCGATATACGCATTTCTAAGTTTACCGCAGTATAACTGCACATTAATGCTTTTTGTTGTAGTCTTATTACATTTTTGCATTCATAGTGTAAGGCACTTAGAACATAAATGCTAAATACAAACCTGAATTTGGGAAATAAGCAATAACCATTTTTTGATCTTTTTTTCAATAAAATGGATTACACTATCGTAATCCTCGTGTTTTAATTAATAAGACTGCATTCATAAATCAATTTCAGATTTTTTGTGGGTTAACACATAAATTATTAACAGCGCGTCTAGATATGATGTCAACTATCGAGTAGCAGCTCTACCGCTTATCTACGAAGATTACCTCTAAGAGTGTGGTCCTTTCCGACTCATGTTAAGCCGGGCTTACCAGCAACTTAATTTTTTTGCCTTATATGGCGCCAAAATGTAGAGTGGGACGACATTATAAAAATTTTAGGTACATCGAATTTTATGACGCGGTAGTCTCTTGCTCACTCAAGTAAGTATTAAATTATAGGGTAGAATACTTAGCGATAAAGCGAAGCGACTTCCGCGACATAACAACTTAAAATAACACATCAAAACATTATCTCGCTCTTAAAAGCGCTTCTCTGTACTAACACTGGTAAATTCAAATGCCCATTACTATTAATCTTTTTACTGACTTGCGTGAACGTCAATATAACGTCAAAATTAATTAATCACATAAAAAATAATCTGGGGGTACTACCGTGTTCCGCCAAGACAAGCAATACCTAACCATCTTTTCTCCGCAATCTTACTCTAGAACTATTGTATTAGAGGCTTGAGGCCCCTATGTACCGCGAAGTCTTGGGTGGTGGCCTACTACAATTTACCTGGTCTCCTCCGAAAGCTGCCACACAAGGTTTGATACCGCCAGTTCCAGTTGCAATAAGAGCCAAACCAATCATCGAGGTAGTTCTGTAAAACAAGTTTTGTAAACATTTCCAACAAATGGAAGAAACTACTCGTGACTCGCCTGAGCTTGAGCTGACGAGTAGGTACTCGTGCGAAGCTCAGGCGAGTCACGAGTAGTTTCTATAATAAAATTTAAGCTCGTCGAAGTGGAAAATCGAGAATGAAACTACATTTTTATGCCTCTTCTCAGTATTGGGATAAGCAACTACTATTGCGCGCAGCCTGTCACAATTGTTACCGTTTAATACTCTTATTTACAATAGATCGACATATAATCATACCTGTGTATATCTCAGTTTTTACTGTTATACGTACATAAAAACTGCATTTAAAATATTGCCATAGGGTCGCTCAAATAAACATGCAAACACTTGCAGACCAATATTAGGATATAAACCTAATCCTTAAGGGCGGTACAAAGATCAAAGTGTAATAGTTCGACGTGCTTTAGACTGTACAATTGGTTCTTTTACATGTATTCTGGAGTTTTTAAAAATAAAAATGTACGATGAAATTACAGAAAAGGAAAATATATTTTTTTTTAATCCACAATAGTGAAAATTTAATACGCGCTGTAAAATAGACGTGGCCCCGACCAGGACCGTCTACATACTAGGTAAGGGGCTATTCTCACGGCGATTTTTAAGGGCCCCGCCGGTAAAGTACGAGAGTGGATTGAAAAGTTCGCGGCCTCAGCAAGAAAACAAAATAAAATATAAACAAAAGTAATTTTATTTTTCCACGTAATCTCCACTTAGCTCAATGCACTTCTTCCATCTGGTTTCCAACGCCTGTATGCCGGTCATAATATGCAGCTTCGACCTCCGCATTTGATGAAAAATTTTGACCTCAAAGGTGTTGACGTAAAAGGGTGCAGTTATAAGCCGAGTTTATAGTTTCACCTTTTGCAAGGTAGTCCACCATGATGACACCCTTAGCATCCCAAAAAACTGACGTCATCACCTTGCCTGCTGACAAAATTGTTTTGGTTTTTTTTGGAGTCGGTTCATCAGGTTTTTTCCACTGCTTAGATTGCTGTTTTGACTCGGGGGTGTAGTGGTGTACCCAGGTTTCATCCATTGTCACAAATCTAGCCAAAAAATATTGTGGATCAGCCTCAAACATTTCCAAACAGTCGCGAGAAATCGTGAGCCTTATTCGTTTTTGTTCAACTAAAAGCAATCTGGATACCCACCTCGCAGATACCTTAGAAAATCCAAGTTTATTGACTATGACGTTTTGTGTTCGTTCATACGAGATGCCAATAGTGTCTGCAATCTCCCTGATGGTCAATCTCCGATCTGCCAATATCAGATCACAGATTTTCCCGATGTTTTCTTCAGTCGTAGACGTCGCGACGTAGGCCGGCAGGAGCGAGGGTCATCTTCAATAATCTCTCGTCCGCGTTTAAATTCTGCAACCCACTTTTTCACAGTCGTATACGACGGAGCAGATTCCCCCAATTTGTGGAATATCTTCGTGAATCTCTTTTGGAGATAGTTTTTTTAAACTTGTATTTGATGGCCGCACGTTGCTAAATTTTCTCCATTCTTTAAAAACGCTACACTTGGGCTCACAAAATTCAGTCTAATTTAAAAACCGATGATGCTATTGCAATGGAATTGTACAATGTGACAACCAAAGCGTAAACAAATCGAATGAAGTTAGTTGCTTTAAAAATAGTTCAAGTATTTATGTGTTAGGCCGCGAACTTTTCAATCCACTCTCGTACGTATGACGATCAACCCACACGGCGGGGCGGTAAGAATCAAAAGTTTAAATTCAAACATATAAAATATGCATATGTTACCGGAAATGTATGAAATCTAGGAATTATATACAAATCCTAGGAAATGTATACAATCCGTAAGCTGTTTAGGAAATGTTAAAAATATTGTTTTAAAAAACCATTTAGTTCATAAATGTCCTAGTAAATGTGTAATATTCCTAGGGATTGTTTATAATTCCGATATCGTATTAGGAAAGGCATAAAATAATGCTTTCTGCAATAAAACACGGTGTTCAAATGAGAATAATAACACTCCTTGAGACAAGCTTATTCATATAACAATAATATCGTACAATTTAATAATGTTCAACGCTCTTACTTATCAAAGCTTCGAAAATATAGTATCTAGTTTACATTTTAACGATTGTAAGTTACCTAAATGTATTTATCACAAAACTGACGTATATTTTTCTTTTAAAGTCAAACTTACGTTTAATAAGTAAATCAGTCTGCTATTTAGGTAATTTATAAATGTCGCAATATTTCAGTAAGTATTTAAATTCTTTCCTGTATTAAATGTAAACGAGTCAGTCCATATGCCTTTTTATTTTTGCAGGGTAAGGTGAAATGGCACTTGGAAGTACACTATATTTATTTTTATAGTACGGACATTTTGCTGTAGTACCTACAGTTTTTTTGCACAGGCACTCTTTACATCCCTGGCCTATTTCAGTGGGTTGTACGTTACCAACTGACCGTAGTGCCATGTCCGTACTCGGTACATCCTATGCATCAAGAAGAACTTTTGGAGAGACATGAATCCGAGATCAAGAATATAATCAAATTCGGCATTCCGTTCATTGATTATGTGTGTGACACCAGGTTAATAAAAATCTAAAAAAAAGTAAAAAAGGGCAGACAACTTGACCTACATCATCCGAGAGCCGAGAGCATTTACGTTTTGTATTATCTTTAAGATATTAAGTGGATAAGCTATCTGTACTCTGTATCCCGAAAAAAGGTCTTGAATCAGCCAAAAAAATATGTTTGGGAACGTGATGTAGACGCATATGATGCCTCCGCTAGCCTATGTTTTCCAAACTCTCTAAGATTTTTAGCGGTACCTTGATAAGAAAATGTACATAAACATGTCTATGGTTATGTACATTTGCTTATCAAGGTACGGTAGGTAAATGTCTATTTAGCAACAGTACTGTAAGGAACGTATGTTCCTTTACTAAAAGTGGAAGTACTTCCGCCGAGCTAGGTGTTATCTGCTCGGGGACCAAGGCCCAACTACCATTTTTTTTTTCCTAACTGACTATAGATGATGGCCGCAGATGGCCTTTTCATCTTCACCGGGCTTGCGGGGAGCGGAAGGCTCTCACCCCTAAAAAATTTAAACAACTGCCGGAGGGCGCCCCATAGCGGGGCTCGGACCTCGGCTCGGGCCGTTGTTGGGAGAGGGTAATCGAACATATGTTTGGGGAGAAAATCGCCCCGGCACGTGCCGGTATCTTGAAAAGGAGCCTACCAGTGGGGATCGCGGCGTGCGTCCTCGCCGGCGAGGACGGAAAAACGGTCAGTTTGATGTGTGCTGTGTCGCGAGCTGTTTTGCGTCGGCCATGGCGATCGTTATGGCGTCGTCGGGATCTAAAAGCACATTCCTAGGCCTACGTTTACGTGGGCGGACTACGGAAGGGACGTAGTCAGCGGCCGAGACCACTAGACTATTTGGATGATGGGGGGCAGAGTCAAAGTAGCGGGAAGAGCATTGCTTAAGGTACTGCGCGATAGTCGGCAGCCCTAAGTCAATGTGGAGGTTTTCGTTACGGAGATACCAGGGGGCGCCTGTAGCCTTACGCATGAACTTATTTTGAAGGGTTTGAAGCCTTCGGACTGTGGAGCGGGCAGCGTGTGCGAACACAACACTGGCGTAAGTCATAATCGGACGAATGCAAGTGACGTAAAGTCTCACCTTATTTCTAAGGGACATTTTACTTCGTTTATTGATTAGGCAATGAAGCCTGCCAAGGGCGAACGCGGCGCGATCCCTAACTGTCTTAACGTGACTGTGAAAGGTCAGTCCGACATCGAATGTTACCCCTAAGTAACGAACCTTCCGTTCCCAAGGGATCGGTCGGCCGAACAGGGTGATCGGGGGGTGTCTGGGGGGGAAGGGCGCGTTCCGCTTAAAGAGAACGGCCGCGCTCTTTTCTGGGTTCACTTCGATACGCCATTTTCTGAACCACTCGCCGAGTATGTCGGCGGAGCGTTGGAGCGTTCGGAGAATGGGACCGGGAGTGCGGGAGGAGCAATAGATGGCGGTGTCGTCCGCGAACAGAGCGACATGTGCCACCAATGGTTTCGGGATTTCAAATGTAGGAAAATCGCTGGTGTACAGCACAAATAGAATGGGGGAGAGCACAGAGCCTTGTGGGACTCCGGCTGTGATGGGGTGGGGGGGGGGATAGCGCCCCCTCCACTCTGTAGCGAAACTCGCGATTCGATAGGAAGTCTCGTATGATGAGCACGAGACGGTCCGGCACATTGAGTTGAAATAGCTTAAATATTAAGCCATTGTGCCAGACCTTATCGAACGCTTTTGCCACATCGAAGAATAGGACCCCCGTTGTGCGGGGGTGGGGTCGGTTGAAACCGTCAAGTACATGCTCTACTATGCGATGTACTTGTTGTACACATGAATGTTTGGCTCTAAAGCCGAATTAGGTCTCTGGGATTAGGTTTCGCTCGTGGGCGAAATCCCTAAGCCTACTTAGTGGCGACGAAAACTCTGATATCGCGATGTAGGATATCGATGTCACGCATTACGTATGGAGCGTTGTTTACTACGCCAATTCTGCTGACGCTGTATTTGTGTCGACTTTTAGGTCATGTCGTAGGTCGGCACAGTACATTCAAGAAGCCGAGCCAAGAGGACCATAGGTATTGATTCGAGGCAAAAAGGCCTGGCCTGCCTTTAGGTTTTTAGCGGTAATATTTCGATGAGTATGCAGTGATTTACCCTCCCTTTATCCTGTATCCTCTCATACCCAGCACGATCGCCTGAGCAAACGAAGCAATACCCTCCCATCGCCCCGCTATAGCCGCGTACCAATTCTCAACGTCTCAAATGATATACATTTCCGATTGCTATTTAGGAAATGTATAGATTTCCTAGGAAATATGTCTAATATAATTTATTTTACACATTTCCGTGCGGTTTTAGGAATTACACACATTTCCTAGGAAATGTAGGTATACAATGACGGATTACACACATTTCCGGTAACACATACACCATGTAATCATGTTGCAGGATGATTTTAAAAATTAAATTTACACAATAAAAGCTACCTCTTGCGAAGACACGTGTAATTAGACAATGGTAATGATATTTCTCAGTCCTACTGGAGATGAATATATTTTTGCGAATATATGTACTGGTCTCTTTAGTAACATTGAAAGAAAAAGAAACTAAGATCAAAAGAAGCAAAGAAGGGTTTGACATTTAAAGGAGTTGTTATTACCGAGTCCCTGGCTACCAATGGCGCTGTAAGGCCCCTACCGACCCTTAAACGCCCCTGACGGGATTACTTTTCCACCGTATCACAGTAACAGCCGTAACCGGGCAGCATGCGGTTGCATCTGCACTTAGCTCTGTTCGAGCTTTTAGCCTTTTATTTACTTGTCGGCCACACATAGCCAGCAAAAAGCAATGGATTTAAAAAATCCCAAAATATAATATATCAGTTATTTATTCAGGATTAAATAACTGCATGGGTTTTTGACTGGTACAAAAGGATATAACGCTTTAATTAAACATTACTTTAATTAAAGCGTTATATCCATAAAATAAAATGTCATGACGATAAAACTACTTACAATTTTTCACGAGATGTAAAAATACCATGTTACGTACGCATTTGCTAACAACTCTCTAAATTTTAGGCAGCCATTCATCTTTGCTAAATTGAACTAGAGGTATAATTTGTCGGTAAAACCAATTTCAGTACATGTATTTGTGCAATAAAGTACCTATATCTATCGGCGCATGATTCAAAAAAACGTAATCATCACGTCATACTGCACGTGTTCCGGTCGGCGTAAACAAGTGACGCACGTCCGCCCCACTCTACAACGCCCGGATCTATAAAAAGGCCGCACGTTGAAATCGGAGCGCATTCAGTCGGCATCGCTCGAAGTGAACAGTTGTCAGATTACTTGCAAAGTTGATTTTACTTGTAAAATTGTCAATCATTAATTTATATTCTTTTCTTTTAGTGATTATTTGTATTCCGTTTGAGCTGTCAATAAACGGCTACTATGAGCAATGGAAATGGTTTCACTGGTGGAAACACCCCTCCTTCTACATCGGAAGAGGGAACGAATCAACGCCAACAACCATCGGCAAGTACAAGCAACTCAGCCATGTCGCTTTTGGCGAATACATTCAAGGACTCACTCCGTGAAATGATGAGTCAGCTGTCTCAGGATAATCAAGCTACTCTTGCCGAGATAATGAAGATTTTTCGCCCGGAGGAGACTCGCTCAGTTCGTATATCTGATATTTATTTTCCCAGTTTTGATCCAGATAAAGGAACTGATGTGAGAGAATGGGTTGAGCTTATCACAAGAACACAAGAGGAGTACAAATTAAAAGAACACGAGGTACGTCTTAAAGCTGCCGGTGCTGTCAAAGGTAGAGCACGACTATGGGCCGATGACTGTCTACTTAGGACAACAACGTGGGCGGAAATGAAAGAAGACATGATACAAACATTTGAGCCAGAATCCAGGTACTTTTCGCATGTTCTTCAATTTCGACGTTACACAATTGATGACGCTGTGGATATTCCGGACTACATATCAAACATCTGGAAAATGTTCAAGAAAATTGTTAAACCGAACCCTACAGAACAAGATGCTGTAGAGTTTGTAATTGGAAGCATTCAAGATGATAATCTCCGCACCGAACTTCTTAATAGTAAGTCTGATACAGTACCAGAATTAATTGCAATAGCAAAAACTATGAGAAAACGCAGGCTTGTGGCTCCTCGGGAGTATGTGCCTACAAAGAAGATTAGAAATGATAATAATAGACCAAATTTTGACTGTTTCGTTTGTGGCAAACCAGGTCATAAAGCCCAGTGGTGTAAACAAAATGTTGTAGCACTAAAACCACAAACATCAACTGAAGTAACACAAAACAAGGAAAAAAAGGAATGCTCATACTGTTGTCTCCCCGGACATAACTACGAAATGTGTTATAAGAGGATGAACGCCGAAAGACGAAACGCAGAAAGGAACGTGAACCTATGTAAGAAAGGTAATAATGTTTCAACCATAATTTATATTACAGTTAACAGTAAACCGTTTCAAGCTTTATTTGACAGTGGTGCAGATTGTTCTCTAGTAAAAGAATCAATAGCCTTATCCCTTCCTGGAACGAGAATAATCAAAACTACTCACCTGAAAGGCATCGGCCCGGTACCTACTATATCTTTAAGTCAGGTCACAGTTCTCTGTACAATTCATGAAATTAATATTGAACTGAATCTTCATGTTGTCTTGGATCATGAATTACCCTCTGATATTCTTATAGGAAAAGATTTGTTAAGCATTCCAGGAATTAAGGTTACACTCACGAATAACGGCATCACAATCAGCCGGACTGAACAGCTACAAGAAGCAGTGACATTATGCCAGTTATCTTCGACCAACATTGAAACGGACATAACCAATAAAGAAGAGTTAAGAAAGCTGATGACCTTACTGGGCAAATACGACAATTCATTTTCAGAAGGCATGTCATCCACGAGAATAAAAACAGGCCAACTCACAATTCGATTAAAAGATCAAGACAAGGTAGTATGCCGTCGACCATACAGGCTAACTCCAGTTGAACGAGAGAAAGTTCAGAAAATGGTTAAAGAACTTCAAAACAAAAACATTATCCGAGAGAGCAATTCACCTTTTGCCAGTCCAATCATCATGGTAAAAAAGAAGAATGGCGAAGACAGATTATGCGTCGACTACAGAGAATTAAACACTAATACGGTAAGAGATCATTACCCTCTGCCACTGATTTCTGAACAATTGGATCAATTAGCTGAAGCCAAATATTTCACGTGCTTGGATATGGCAGCAGGATTTCATCAAATCCCTATTTCACCAGAGTCTATTGAGAAGACAGCATTCATTACACCAGACGGACAATATGAATATTTGACAATGCCATTCGGATTGACCAACGCTCCATCTGTTTACCAAAGAGCTATAAATAAAGCTTTAGGAAATTTAAGAGGAAAAGAAGCTCTCGTCTACATGGACGACGTTCTTATTCCTAGTAAAACAATCTCTGAGGGTCTATTACAGCTGGAAAAAGTGTTAGAAGCTCTAACTAAAGCAGGATTTACTATTAACATGAAGAAATGCTCTTTCATGAAAATTTCTATCGAATATCTCGGTTTCATAGTAAGTGACGGAAAGGTAAGGCCTAGCCCATCTAAAGTTGAGGCTTTGGCCAGATCGCCTCCACCAACAAACGTCAAACAATTGAGGCAATTTAATGGCCTGGCTGGATATTTTAGACGCTTCATACCAAGTTTCTCCACTGAAATGATTCCCTTATACAACTTGACCAAATCGGAAACCAAATGGGAATGGACTACCGAACACGAAGCCGTACGTTCCAAGATTATTAGTTACCTTACATCAGCACCTCTACTCACAATATTTCAAGAAGGTCTTCCAACAGAATTGCACACCGATGCCAGTGCAATGGGACTCGGAGCAGTACTAATACAAGTAAGAGAAGGACTTCGACATGTTATTGGCTATTTTAGCATGAGGACAACTTTAGCTGAATCTAAATACCATAGCTATGAGCTTGAAACCTTAGCTATAGTACGCGCGATTAAACACTTTCGTCATTTCTTATATGGAAGAACTTTCACTATTGTGACAGATTGTAATGCAGTTAAAGCATCCCGATATAAACAAGAATTGCTTCCCAGGATTCACAGATGGTGGGCTTTCTTGCAAAACTTCGAGTTTGAAGTAGAGTACAGAAAAGGTGAAAGAATGCAACATGCAGACTTTTTTAGCAGAAATCCCCTAAGGATTGTCATGAACTTATCAACAAAAGATGACTGGCTGATAGTAGAGCAACACCGAGATCAAGAAATATCCAAAGTCATCAAACAGTTTTACAGAAATGCACAAGTTCAATCAGAATATGAACTAAAGGATAACATTTTATACTATAAAATGTTTTCGAATGGTAAGATGAAACTAACCAAAGTTGTTCCACAGTCATACCAATGGAGTCTTATAAACACTTATCACGAGGCACTGAAACATATGGGATGGGAAAAAACTTTGGCAAAACTAAGAGAAAACTTCTGGTTTCCTAAAATGTCGTCAACGGTTAGATATTTTGTCGACCATTGCGTCATATGTAAAACTATGAAGGGAACATCTGGGGCTTCACAGAGTCGCCTACACCCAATTGAAAAGGTTCCGGAACCCTTCCATACTATTCATATTGACATTTCAGGTAAGCTAAGTGGAAATGCTACTCAAAAGGAATATGTGTTCGTAGCCATTGACGCATATACAAAGTTTGTTATCCTACAGCATGCCAAGAGTAAATCTCAAACCAGTGCATTAAAACATTTACAAGAAGTTGTATTTCTATTTGGCGCTCCAAAACGCATTATTGTTGATGGCGATGGCGCATTTGTCTCTCATTATAAAGCTTACTGTGAACAATATGGAATTCTATTGCACCAATGCGCTGGATATATTAGCAGAGGAAATGGACAAGTGGAAAGAATCATGAGAATAATCAAAAATGGATTAACGGTAATCAAGCACACACAAAAATCTCATTGGGATAAGTCACTTGGGACACTTCAACTAGCTATTAACTGCACTATTTCCAAGACTACTCAACAAACACCGATTGAATTGCTAACTGGTAAAAGAGGCAGCGTACCCCCGGAATTATTAAACATTATAGACGAAGAAAACGAACGCGTTGATCCTGAATCTTTAAAGGAAGTTGTCTTGGGAAGGATGACCGAACAAGCAGAAAAAGATAAGGCAAGATATGATAAAGGAAAAGCGAAAGTAAAAAGATTCGAAAAAGGGGAATATGTCCTTTTGAGAGAACCACCGCGATTGGGTACAAAATTAGGTATAAAATATGATGGACCGTTTGAAGTTAAAAAAGTACTACCACATGACAGATATGAAATACGACGAATTAATGGTCGTGGTCGATTTAGGAAAGTGTGCCATGAACATCTACGAAGTGCTCCTAAGTTTGGAGTTCAAAGTAATATGGCCGTGTCGGCAATGATTAAAGATCAAACTGATTATGATGGCAATTATGCGAGTGATTGATAAGTTGAGTACAAACACTTTTTATTTTTATTTCTGGGTTGTGAGATACCAATACGAGCGCTGAGGCTCTGAGGTATAAATTTGAGTGATATAATAATGTGTGTGTGTGTGTGTGTACCAATATTGGCGCTGAGGCTATGAGGTTTTATGATTTGGGGCTCAAGTCTTTGAATTACGTGATAATATGAGATGAGACATTTATATTACAAAACACGTTAAGGCTTTGGAGTCTGCTCAAGCAAAATATTAACTAAGGTGACTTTTACTTTATCTTATCGTTATTTTTCTTTATTTCAGATAGCCTAGCAAAAAAATAGGCACAGGGACGCGCCTAGTTGCAGTATGGCCGTATCGGCGCATGATTCAAAAAAACGTAATCATCACGTCATACTGCACGTGTTCCGGTCGGCGTAAACAAGTGACGCACGTCCGCCCCACTCTACAACGCCCGGATCTATAAAAAGGCCGCACGTTGAAATCGGAGCGCATTCAGTCGGCATCGCTCGAAGTGAACAGTTGTCAGATTACTTGCAAAGTTGATTTTACTTGTAAAATTGTCAATCATTAATTTATATTCTTTTCTTTTAGTGATTATTTGTATTCCGTTTGAGCTGTCAATAAACGGCTACTATGAGCAATGGAAATGGTTTCACTGGTGGAAACACCCCTCCTTCTACATATCTATCTATCTCTCTTAAATATTTATTTGATGTGAAAAAACTGGTAATAAACTTTGAAATAAACGAATCTTTAAAAAATATACCTATAATTTGACACGTTAGGTAGGTATATAGGTAAAATCTAATTTTGTCTCCAACAACCGCCATACTGACATCCAGTGCTAGAAAGCTAAGCTATCTTAAAATACGAAACTAGTAGTTGTGGTTTTAGCCAGTAGGTACGAATATAGACCTGGAGCTCTGCTTTATTTTTATTGGCCCTATCGTTATTCACAGGCATTGCTTCATAGAAAATATTTGTTTGGGGTAATAAGAAAACAGCAGTCTTGTCCGACAGCGCTCGTAGCGTCTGTCGTAGCCGTAGCACTTATGCAACATTTCGTAGTGCCGTACTATTAAACCACAATAGGTGTTTCGTAATTATTTAGTAGGTAATCTTCATTACAATCCAAACATTCAAATTAATAAAGCTTAACTCAGCAATATTGTTTTATCCAGTATAAGTTATAATTCGGAAATAAGCTTATTGTGTGCTAAAGTTAGGTAATGAATAATGATCTATAAACATCAGAAGGACGAGGAGGCCTCTCCGAAAAAAGTCAGATCCGATAACGAATAGGAATTATAAATTCTCTAAACCGTAACCAACCCACTAAAAATGCGAATAAAGTGTTTTCAAAATAAATACAATTATTTATGGAAATCAAAATCTCGTTTTAATTTCCAACCACAGAGAAAGTTAAACAAATAGGTACAAGTATTAGAGAAATGGCAGGACATACTACATTACGAACCCAAAGCCCAGCGGTTTTTTTAAGTGTTAATATTGGGGTTCTAATAATATTCTAAAGCGGAACTTTGTATGGATCGCTGTCTAAGTACTTTCTGCGTTAAACTCTTTCATGTAAGATCTAATAACTCAAAAATTCAAATTGCGAATCATATGTTTGTAAAGCGACCTACTTTTTCATATTATAACAACGCGAAAAAATATAATTGAATTCGGTTAGAAATAAAATTATATACAGCGTCTGTGCATAAAATACTTACGTAGGGGGTAACATGAGAGGAGGGATAGCAGAGCAACACGTCAACACGGTCCCAATTAGGTATATTATGGAGAAATATAATATGACCCTGAAATAACAAGACATCTTAATAACACAATGAATTTAAATACATTTTTATAGTGCTTTACGCCGCACTAGTGATCTGTAAATATTTAAAAAAAACCAAAAAATTTCATCTCCCCTAGCAGTGCGGAACTCAAACCCACGACCTTTATGTATCGCGTGTGCTGCTCTTCCAACTAAGCTAATCGTAAGTTATCGTAGGCGATGAAATTTTCTTGCTGTATCAACCCGTTAGCCTACGGTAAGTGCCCTCTGCCGAATATGTTTAGAACTATATACTTATCGGCTCAGTTGGAAGAGCTGCACGCGCGGTACGTGAAGGTCGTGGGTTTGATTCCCGCACCGCAAGAGGAGATGAAGTCAAGAAAAAACTGTTTCTTTAAAAAAAAAATCTCTTGTCTTCCTAAACAGGGTGAAAACCTAGGTTACAAAGGGCTCATCACAGGTCAAGTGCTATTCATATATTTCAAATCAATGTAAATATTTTACTTTTACTGTCTAGTTCTATTCCAACAGGATCCAGCAATTGGCTACTTGACAATGTTAACAATAAAATATGAAAAGTGTTAGATATGTTAGCTTATTAGTTAAGTAGATAGATAGATAGATATATAGATATACTTTATTGCACAAAAACTTTACAGAAATAGGTTTTACAGATTGATTATAGTACAATTTAGGCGGTCTTATCGCTAGAAAGCGATCTCTTCCAGACAACCTTAAGGTAGAGGAAATAGTAGATGGCAAGAAATGGGTACGGCCGTGCAACATTAATAAAGTTTTATTTCTTGAATTATATTCATAGTATAGCATTATAAACATACATAAACTCATAGATATATAACATAATATATATTTATATATATATATATACAAATAAACATGCTTATCAAATATAAAATTAAGTAAAGTATTATCATATATAATCATTTTACATTTTTACTTTTTTAATTAAAAGCATAGTTAGTATTTTATTTTTGCAAAATAAATTTTAGTTTTTTTATCTGTGGAACAAAAGAACCGAAACGGAAACCACCATTGCAATTCGGAAATGACAGCTGTCGGCGAAAATTATTTATTTTAATGTGGCGAAACAATGATTATTTTACCGATTAAATTGAATTATTGTGTCTCTAATCGTATAAAGAATTTATTGAAACATTTTCCGTTAATCTTAATTAGGTCGTTCCTATGCGTATGGTTCGTTGTCTAGGACGTTGACGTCATAATTGCAACAATGACGCGACTAGGCGTTTTCGCGCGCTTTTTAAATGTGTTACACAAAATCTTATTTTTCTCTGGTTATTTAGATTATTTCCAGATAAATCGAATTGCTTGGGATATAAAATGAACGGGCGCACATTTTACAATACTTTTTCAAAAACTGTGAAGTAGCCAATTACTTTTTGAGTGCTCTTTAAAAAGCGTTTCAGATAATTCACATGCAATAGAAGGATTACCTCAACAAACTGAAAGCGGGATGGGGAAAGATCTCCCAGAGCTATCCATCTACGGATCCCATAGGAGCAGTGAAATGGCACCTACCTACTTATTCAACAACTCTCCGTGTTCGGCCCTTCCTGCCACGGCAGTCACGTGCACTCACGAATAACCACTGCTCGTTGTTTCTGTCCTTGAGAGAATTCTCTGGTTTAAATGTTACCCGTTACCTAACGGATCTGCATTTAAACACGGGTGACTAGCTACGGATTTGTTGATTTTAAAATAATTTTATAAAATGCAATATTTCGATACCGTGACTGTCGATCTAACTAATACCAACTAAATAGGGAATTGATTAAGCGTGTTTGCGAGTCCGTCAATCTATTGTTCGTGATTTAAATCGGCTTTTCGCAAGGATGTACCTACTAACTTTGTTTTATTTTCCCAAAAGCATGCTTTGCAAGGATGGTAAAACTTCTTATCAGCTGTCATCCGTTTCCGCTGCGCATCCGTATTGAAAACGCTTATGGCTTATGGCTGTGAGCCATTCGTTTTACCGAAGGCTAAACAGCTACCATAAATAGTCAGATATGCTTCTAAGACTTATCTTTCAAACTAGAAATAAACACGACCTTAGTTCGTAGAAGTTTAAGTCTCATATTAAAAAGATCTATGTTACTAAAATCTAGATGATACTTAAATGACAAAAATTAATGGATCTAGAATCTAATTTAAATTCTCATGTACCTAAGTCTTACTTTGTATATTTTATTTAAGTAGTGTACACGTTAGGCTCCGCAAAACCAGTAAAACATTCGTTGGATTAAGTATGAAAATAATCAACAAGTTACCGCAAGGTATAATTGACTTACCCATGCATAAATTTAAGGTCTATGTTAAATCATGTTTAATGAAAAAAGGGTACTACAAACTTGATGAATATTTTAATGATAAACATATATGGACATGATTATTTGCTCGCTCGCACACCATAACGAACGTACGAGGAAGTACGATTTAACTCAGGGTTAAATCGTACTTCCTCTCACTTAATGAATGTTAATTTATGTCCTCTATCTATAATTCCAGCTGGGCATGTTGGTTGTCAGTAATTTTCATACACTTATCCTACTTATTAACATTATTATTGTTATTTTTTTTTTTTTTGAGTCAAAACTCTTTACTTGATTTTATATATGTTAAATATGTTTCTTTGTATATATATATATATATATATATATATATATATATATATATATATATATATATTTATATATATTTATAATGTTATATATTTATGAGTTTATGTATGTTTATCATGTTAAACTATGAAATAATTCTAAAATAAAAACTGTATTTATGTTGCACGGCCGTACCCATTTCTCGCCATCTACTATTTCCTTACCTTAAGGTTGTCTGGAAGAGATCGCTTTCTAGCGATAAGACCGCCTAAATTGTACTATAATTTTTCTGTAAAACCTATTTCTGTAAAGATTTTGTGCAATAAAGTATCTATCTATCTATCTATCTATCATATTTTTAAGTTCTCTAGCCAATCTAGCAAAATATTGTAAAGATTAGGATAACTACCTACTGATTTTTTTGCCGGGTTCTTCTCGGTAGGATTAGGTTCCAAACCGGCTGTAGCTTCAATTTTAGTTTATATTCATTTTGACGATGCATAAGTGATACTTGTAACCAACATGAATAAATGAATAGATTATGATTATGATTATGATTTACCTAGTGGATAATTTCATGACGATTCTTCTCGACGTCATCAATATTCCAAACATGGCGTTAGAATACTGAATTTCCTACTGACGATACGGTAATGCTTTTGTAAGATATTTTCTAATCTATTCTACTCATAATACTACATTGACATTAAGTAGGTACCTACGTGATATAAAGACACATTACTTGTATCTCCCGATGAAGTTGTCAGCCAGCACTGCGCCTACCAGCGGCATGGTGTAACACATCATGATGAAGATGTGGTATACTACGGTAGCCGCATTCTCGTGAAGACAGAGCACGTTCCTTAGATACAGAGACAGTATCGCTGGACAAACAACGATGAAGGCACATATTAGACTTTACTATGATATGAGCACCCATATACCTAGAGTTACTTATTATACCTACTGCTAAAGGATTAACAGAAAGCTTTTCTTGTTAAGTTGCACGGATTTTTTACCTCAAGGACACCATCAGTTGTTATAGGTACATTTACAGTTGTTGGTTACAAAAATGATTAAAGTATTGGAGGCTACATGGATGCTGCATAGACCACTTAAAATGCTTACCATACTCATAACATAATTTTAAGTAGGTAACTTACCTACACATTTAAAAAAGTACCAATAAAATCGACATTTAAATCGATTTTTAGCATTATTCCTAAAGGAATTTATTCGTTAGTGAAAGATATCGAAGTGGATTTTGGTAGATACAATGATATCTAAATTATATTATAATATTAGTAATGACTAATCCTGAGGAAGGCGTTGCAAAGACTCAATGAAATTCGATTGAGTGCATTATGATTGTAGAAATGCCTATATAAACTGGATTGGCTTTTATATCTACGTAAAATAGGCCTCCCACTTAGAAAAGGTATTTATTAACAGGTATATAGAACTATTCGATAACTTATGACCTTTTATTTTACTATAAAGTGACGGCTTATAAATCATTTTCGGAACTAAGTAAAATCATGTCCGTACCTACTACTGGTGGACTTGGTGTGTGGTGTAAGCCCCAAGGCGTTAATATCCACCAACATAAGAATCACAATTCATAAGAGATATAATATCACTCAATACTGTATTCTCCAGAATAGGCAAAATCTTCCTGTCAAGCACCAGAAGCCTATTCTCTACATCCCAAATGAGTTAACGCCCGCCCAAGACAAAGGATTAAGTACAGAAAGTGTTTGAAAATTATACGGAATAAAACTTACTTCTCAATCCGCAAAAAGAAAATCTTTCGCAAAATTCAGTTGCTATTATACAAAAAATAGAAGTAGGATTGCTATGAAACATTAGTTACCGCCGATATGGTAGCAATTCCAATGCTTGGAGCTTTTTGAGTAATTAACGTTTTCTCAATAAAAATTATAAGTTACTTTTGATAGATTTTTATTATTTTAGGCCCAATGACAACTGTTCAAACAATTCATAGAGAAGATAATTTTACTTCAGGTTTTGCTTCATGCAATGACATGCGCCCAATTAGGTAAGTTGGTCTGCTGATGTCTTAGAATCTCAGCTTAGAATAAGGAACGTATAAATCTATGGCTGATGCCTTATGAGTTCATATAGCTATTTGTGTAAGGCATGAGGTTAATAATAGGTATAATGATCATAATACACTTAATCCTTGAATGAGGACAGGGCCCGGTTTTTGTCTAAATTAAGAAAAACCTACGGAAAACGACATCTGGTGGTCTCATCTTCACAATCAATTTAACTGATGTTTGTTTGCACCCTTCATTGTTATGAATTTGAGGTCAATTCAAACTTTAAAAATTACATTTTGAGTCAAAATCTATTATTATTAACCCAGGGTTGTACAGCACAAAAAAACACTACATACAGTAAAACAACAAACATATTTTTATTGTTTATTCATTCAATTAATAAACCAAATATTTTCACTGTTCGATTCACTGGTTGTAGTATCCGACTCGTCATTGGCGACAAAATTAAAAATAAAGTTAACTGTAAAAAAATTATTTAAGTTATGCAAAAGTTAAGAAAGGATAGATTTTTTACATTTTAAATTTTTTATTATAATTGCCAGTAACACCAGGTTAAAAAATACTAAAGTTTCCAGGAAGTTTACATGTTTACTAACTTTTTTCGACTTTCAACTTGATCACTTTGTATTTGAAATGGCATCTTTTTTTACCATACTTAACTAACATCTCCTTTCTGAATTATTGTACGATAAACAAATATGTCCCAAAACTGAAATAAAAACCGCAAAATACAACTTCGATGACTTTTTGCTCAATAACTCGTATCCACAGAGTTAACGGCGCGTTTCAAACAACTGGACTACTGTTTTTTTTTTCGAATAAATAAGGAAAGTTATTATAAACCTGACATTGAAAGAAAGCGATGTTTAAATAAGCTTTGAACTCATAAGGATTGTTATTCCTATTGTCGCTATCCGGAACATTAAATAATGGACATTTCGCGTTTAAAAAGTATTTCACGCCAAATATCGATCCTAACCATAGAGATTATTATTAGGTTATTTCATTACGAACATTTAGATTATCGGTAGTGAGAACATGAACCCGTAACGCTAAGTTGAAGTATGCAATGTTTATATGAACATACATTTTAATACGTATAAATACCTACATAGTTATAATACCGCTTTTATTTCCACTGTACGCGGACATAATCGTTTATGAGATTTTCCAATATGCATACATATAGGTACTGTCACTTGCTCTAGTATGTATAGAAGCTCATTCTAAACTGAACTTTATGGTAGCGTTACAAGAGATCAAGTTAACATGTTACTGCTCTTGCATGACTGTACTATTGTAATGATATAGTTATGGATATAATCGTAACATATTACCTAAATTTTAATTTACGAATAACTCAAAATATTTCACAAAATAAAGTACAGTACCTACCTAAATAAAAATAATGTTTTCCATTAAATTCACACGTAAATTATTCTTAGGCCTACGATGCTATAAGAGTAATAATATCGTTTTTATACGAAATATTATAAACGATTATCATCTACTTACAAAAATGGTTTTGGAAATAAACGCTTGGGTTATACACTTCTTACAACCTACACATTATATCTTAATACACCATCCTATTCAACAAAATCACGTACTTGCAGACATTTAATAAATAGTATATAGTTTCAATGAAAAAAATTACGACCCGAAGAAACTGTAAGGCGAAACGTTACAATTTTCAAAGACAATATCCACATTACATTTTTAACCACTCATATTTAGGGTCACCAAAATCCTGTACGATCAACCGCACGTCAAGGTATTAAATTGACAGTTCGTTAGTTTTATAAATTTCAATAATACTGTCCTTTGCAAACCAAATGCTATGGTCACCCTAGCTTCTTTATACTTTGTAAAGCTATACTAATGACATTTTATCTTCGGAATTTTACAAACCAACATTTGTTGTTTAACTGACGGCGCCGTATGTTAGCGGCGGATTTACTCAAAATGCCGGCGACACATACACTTGATATAAGGTCTTATGCCGAAGATATCAGGACGGTGCAGAGTCCATAGTGAATATCTGACGTGCTTTTCATCGTCCAATTATTAAATTGTGTTTTTGAAGACATTTCCTGTACACAATGAGCAAACGTTGTCACTTTAATAGCCTTATCTTGTGAAGCTTGCTATTGTCACTAAAATAGCTGTCATACATAAGATTATCGTTGTCATTTGCAATCTTATTTAAACAAATCCATATAAATATTGGACAACATCACTTTCCGCGGTAATTAACTAAAGCGCTTGTGTTACAGATATCAGAAACAACGACGGTACCAAAACATCCAGACCCGAGAAAATATGGAAAAGTTAGTTTCGCATTGACCCGACCGGGGATCGAACCCAGGACCCCAGAGATGGCGCGACGCCAAAGTCCGGCCCGCACGCCTTTCACGGAAGTCGTTAAACCTCATTGTTCCCCAATGCAGTGGCAAATTTACCCACCTCCCCTAATGCGGATTTCTCAAAGAGGTTCACACACTAATCAAAGGCCTATTTACGTAAGATTTAAATTCATGACACTTGGTTATTTTCTTACAATCCTACCTGTAGCAGATCTAATGAGTTTACATACATTCATATAGATTTTTAAGTCAATATTATTATGTTATTGAAAACTTGTTTATTTTGGTTCCATTTATACTTAACACAGGGTTACATAGTAAACTGGAACATACAATTTAGTAATGTTAATTTTGATTACATGCGTTAATTTAACATTTTTAGAACAACAAAATACGACTTACGTAGGTATCTGATACAAGTAATGTTCCTAGAGAACTGTATTTGCGTAAAAAGGACAAATATAAAATGTCACAGGAATAACATGAAAAAGACGATAGTAATCACATTACCTTCGAAAACATTTTTAACCCTTAATCAGGCCTGGAGCATCTAAATTTTTGGGTTTTCTCCGATAAGTCAAGGTGATAAGGTTTTGAGGCAACTATTTTCCCATTGCCTGTTCAAGAGTTAAATACCAAAAGACATTTAAGCTTCGTCCGATGATTCTTGGAACATGTGTAACTGGAAACCAGTGCCCAAAATGTTCAGACGGGCCTCGCCATCGTCGGAGTCGCCGTCGCTGGATGAGTCATCCATGTCATCCACACCGGGGTGCGGGATGACCCCGATCGGAAGGTGGATCTCCTGACCGAACTCGAGATACCTACTGATCATACATTATGAACACAGCTTACTATTATCAATTTTGACGATTAAACACCAAAATAAGCACACACCCGTATCATATTTAGTTTCGTCCATGGAATTTCTTATACCATCATTAAAATTGACACCACTCAAGTTCATATTTTATTACGGTTCTCATGTTAGTTAATTTAATTTTTGAAAATGGCTAGAAATATGATAATGTTCTATGAAAGAGTTTGTAGATGCACATTTGCAACTAGAAAAAAATAGAAAAAAGTGCCCGAGCGTGAAATGACACATTTCCACAGGCGCATCAAAATATATAAAAATCAATGCTTTTTTTTCGTAGTAAATTTATAACTAAGAACTTTCAGGTTTTGTTCGTACTATTTATGAGATGCATTATGACGTGAAGTTTATACAAAACCGGTTGAAAGGTTCCTCATTTATCAATTTTGTTGTAAAAATCAGAATAGACTATATGACATTTTAGGCCTTTATTGCAATGCCTATATTACTTAATATAGGGACCTGTTTACGTTATGAGGCGGGGACAATAATGTATTTGTATTTTGCATAGAACTGTGGATTTACAAAATCTTTGATACAAAACGTAATTTCAGTAATTCACCAATCTCGTATAACCGTTTACACGTTGATGTAAATATTGATGATGATATTGCATTGGAAAATCCACATGATAACATAACAAATTTCGATGTTAACTACTATTTTTTGGTTTTGAAGAGTTACATCAAAAACATAAACCACATACAGACAAAAGCACGTCAGACTACACACTTCAGTAGTGGTGGTTCTGGCTGAGAGAAGTTTCCCACAGCACCATCATTAAAAGGCGGTAAAGTCCAACCGGGGTTTTAGTGAGTAGTCTCTGCCTTTCGCGAAGTACAGGAGTTCTACACACGCCGTCATCTTCCCTCAGATGGCGGTACAGTCAGCGTCATAGTTCGTAATACTCAGGATACTCTAATAAATAGACGCAACCAAAAAGTCTATAATATCGGTACAAACAAAGTTTTCTTATTGTTGTCAACAGTTTTGTCGCTCAAAAGGTCGACACACTCAAAATGTCATATAAATCGGCTCAGTCAAACTGCCATAAATATGGTTACAGTCTTCCCGCCAATGGTATCCAAACATTCTAAGTGTTCAAAAATATGAAACACATTAGAAAAATAAACCTTACTGCTATACTTTTTAAATATTATTTTCCTCATCAATTAGTTTCAAAAAATGTAAACACAAATAGTGAAAGCGATAGAAACTACTGCTGTCCTTTTCATTTTAAGCCCGACGTCATAGACTTCTCTTTTGTTTTGTATAGAATTTCCGAATTTCTTGCATAGCCATTTACGATATCTGGGGGCACGGCAGTGGGGAGGACCAAGTCAAGCAAAAAAAAACCGGCACGGCCGTACCATCCTTTTCAGGCCATTTTCGATCCCCTATACCTTGTAGACAAAACTAGAAACTTGAATATATCTCAAGGTATGTTAAAAAAATATAAGCAATAAACAGCTACAGCTAAATAGATGTTAACCTCAATGATAATGAATATGAGTTATTAGGTACCTATATTTCGTATTTAATTTTACTTGTGTACCTAACTGAAATGAACACATTCCGTATTAACGATAAACTGAGCAGTTCTGATAAAGCTACTTTCGAACGTAACAACAGACGTAAAAAATCCAAATCGCATAACAAACCTATTTTGGCTATTTCACTGCACTGTCTCTAATATTGCACTTCACACTGCTACGACTGATGGGTAGTTGATGGTTAGTTGACATACACTGACAGATAATAGAATTACATTCAAACACTAAATCTAGTGTGAAAATCCAGCATAAAACCTCATTACGCAATCGCGTAATGAGGTTTCATGCTGTCGTATTTTTCTAATGTGTTACATTTTTTTTGGAACACTTAGAACGTTTGGATACCATTGGCGGGAAGACTGTAACCATATTTATGGCAGTTATATGACATTTTAGGTGTGTCGACCTTTTGAGCGACAAAATTGTTGACAACAATAAGAAAACTTTGTGTGTACCGATATTATCGACTTTTTAGTTGCGCCTATTTATTAGAGTACCCTGAGTATCACGAACTATATGACGCTGACTGTACAGTTCGTAAAAGAATTTCCCCTCGAAAAAAAAGACACACACTTCATTTTGTATCGCCCTTATGCCGTGCGCATAGGAACTAATATCACACTGCAAGTGTTTTAGTTTGGCGTGCTGTTAACCGTAGGTTACCTGCTAGAACTTCGACCGCGCCCAACCAAATAATGCCTTATTTCAAACAAAAAAATCCTGTCTGCGATTAGTGTTGCATTTAAATAAGACGATTCTATCGATATAAGTATTTATGTTACCGCTTTCATGCAATAGTATCGTCTGATTCTAAGCAATTGATAGTATCGTCTATCGATCAGCAACACTATGCATGACCCAAGTAAGGACAAAGTGATGGCAGGCGCGAGTTAAAATAAACGTATAACACTTTACATGAACATCGTCAAATAAGTTGCCATAAACTGAACGGCAGTAACAACGCTTGGGACTTGGTAAGCGGTGGGCTCAATCAAATGCCTTCTCGATCTAATCTGATTAAAGTTAGTCACGTTCACTATCAGTTTTAGTTACTTAGTATAAAACATAACGTGTTTTAAAGGAAGTTACCATTCCGACGACGAACTCGATATTGCAGTGGCATTTGATTACTTTCTTTCTGTCGAAACTATGAGTCTCATTCAGTTTACAGCCTTAAGAGCGCATCCGAAAAGACCGTGCCTTTTGATACCACCAAATTGCTGCAAAACCCGCAGAGCTGTTTAAATTTTGCGATGATGTTAAATGTTCCACGATGGCCAATTTCCTTCAAGATTTGCAGTTCCGCAGCCAATTTGATGTCGCTCCGAATTAACATCTAAGGGCTCGTTTAAGTAGACGCGGGGCGTCGAGCGGTGCGGTGCGCGAACATATTATGTTTGAAGCGTTCTGGGAGAACCGTTTTTGCACGCGTTTGTTTGAGTTGCAGCGTCGTATACAACGATAGGCGAGATAGGCGATACGCGGGCACGAAGCTATTTAAACGAGCTTTATCTTTTTGATTTTACATGTGGCAGGGCGCTTCACTAGCTCGTTATAAACAGTAAAAAGCCCCGTCGCACCACGACGCTCGGCTCACCTTGATTCGTCAAACGAGCCCTTAACCAATACAAGGCGTCATCCTAATAGATCACCAAATAGCAAAAGTCACAAGTTTATGCGAATTTGTTTCGAACGAAAACGTGATCCAACACTTTACCTTAGGAGTGTCATAACGGAAGATCGGAAGCTATTGCTATGTGGTATCAGAACTTTTATCCCTTCAATCGTCAGCCAATTAGGACGACGCTTATAGGATAACAACAAAAAGAAAGTGACTGGTGCAATGGCAAGGATGATGGATTTGTAATTATCATGAGACTTAGATTTACGCAAAAATTCTGCAGATAAGACTTACCTCGTTTTATGAAAAGTCGCAAAAGTAAGTAGCAACGATTGCCACAGCACTAGCCGCTAACATAAACTACATATCGGTATACTAGTCACTGTAACACCGGTCGAAATCGATCAGCGTGTTCACGAATAAATAAAAAACAAAGTTTTCACATACATACAGCAGATGTTAAGCAATGCAGATGTATGTATGCCAAACAGAGAACTTGCGTTTATCTTAAAGAAAATATAAAGATACAAAAACGATGGGTTTGTCTTCTATTTAGGCGAAATAGATTGGCCTACTATAAAAGCTTCAAAAATCTTTACAGTATCGATTTTTAATGTGATAAAAAAAGGGAACCCGATCAAATTGGTAAATCGATAGAAAAAGTTGTCAAGAGATCTAGTTATATAAGATGATTTTATGCCTCGACTTATCGCGTACGCCCGGGGTAGGTATTACTGTATTGTCATTACTTGAGTGAATGATCACTTGATTAGTTAAGGTCATTCATATTTTTATTTCGTTTCGCACAAGTTCCCCATTCCTATTAACACATTATTACGACTGTAGGTATTTTAATTTAACATAGTATACCGATTTATAGGCAAAATAAAAAACAGAAAGCACATACAATTATTGCTAAATCGTATTGTGAAAACTGGTTTCATTGCCTTTGATTGAAGATTCATATAATAATGAATATTTTGATATCTTTTTAGCTCCTTATGTTGCACTTATTTGATCGTGTAAAATTACACATATGTGTGGCGATACAACATATGGAATTGATACAAAAACAAGCAGAAATGATTATGTTTAAATAATAATAAAATTTATTTTACAAATTTAATTTTTGACGAAACACTTTATTGGCATCAATATTTTTTCATTCGGATAAAATCAAGAATAAAATAATAGTATGGTAGTTATTTTAAATCGTTAATATAAATCTTTTGCGGAAGTTATCTCGCAAAAATAACAATTACAATAATATTGATTCTAATTAACTGAAGCTAGTTTTCAAAATTAATTTAAAATTTAAACGTTTCATTTAAAACATTAAAAATAAATAAACGGATCAAAACGACAGCTCTTTACAACAATTGGCTACTTGACAAAATTTTGAAATCTTGTTAATTGTAAACCTTGATACTCATTTCATCGCATGAAAAGTATATTTCACAAAAAAAAATATATTTACTACATGTATTTTTCATTTTAAAAAATCTCTTTAAATTTCCCACGAAAACGCTCTAAGCTGTCATGGCGCCTAAAATGACGTCAATGCACCCTAGCAAGATTAGGGCTGTCATTGATCATAGATTGTTATATCGAGTTTGTTCGATGGATGCCTTATGATGTTTTTTCTCGATATTCTTAATTTTATTAGACAATTATTTTTTTATGTATTAAAAATCGTTAATATTCAGAGCGTCCTGTCGATTGGCTGAAAACTTGAAATTACGAGCGTAAATTACGAATTATGCGTTAAATATAATATCATACGAAACAATCAACAATTTGGATTTTTTGTCATCTCATGCGACAAATTTGACGATACATACGCTAAACGTTACTATTAATATCTGATCATTCAATAATACTTCATCTTTTTATGAGTATATGCTAGTCAATAACCTAAATAGTACACACAAATAATCGATAATATCCGAAACTCATTTTGAAAAGAAATAGGGTTCCGTAAAATATTTGGGTTTTTCGAATAGTTGAAATTAAAATATTACGATTTCTGCTGCACAGCCCGTTGCGAACTGGGCGTCTCGATGGAAATATAAAATTATGAATACTCAAAAATATCGATTTTTTTAGACGATGTTTCAAAAATAATCGACTTCGCGTTCCGATTTTTCAAATCGAAAACATCCATAGTACGTTCATTATTAATCTGTGTTACAGAGTGGACACCCCTAAAATATGACATATCGGGTGCTGTGACGTTGTGACTTTCTGCTCGGCGTTTTCAGTCACGTGACGTTATGCCTATGTTATTGGATTTTCTTTTCTAAAAATATTAATAATCTTTGATATTTATGTTCTTGAAATTCGTATTTCCTTATCTAAATATCTTAATTTATCATTAGAAACTATTATCCTTCCGATTTGTTCTTAGTGGAAAGTAGCCAATTGGTGCAACAGTTGAGCAAAAGTAGTACGCTATTAATTACTAAACATATAAAAGTGTTTTATCCCTTTCATTTATTTCAAATGTTTAACCCTATTATATACATACATATATTATACGAAACGCCCTTGCAAAAAAGGGTGTGCGTATCAACTCCTAACATCTATAACAAGGCTATTTTTAATAGCAAACCGATCATCAAGCTTAAGCGAATAACATTATGCCTTCATCGTATCACTTTTTTATTAATGCTTTCTATTTACAAGTTAACCAGTTAGGATCGCACAATGTGAGATTTTGACTGACTTGCGGACATCTTACTTTATGCTTGTGTTGGATAGATATGACAAAAACAACGCTCACAGTAAAACTCCCATCACGTAATTTGAAATAATTTTAAAGTTATAAAGAAAATCGAGAAACTCCCATAGAAACCATAGAAACGCATTATTTCTGCTTCCCAATAACTTTAACTAACTGTTGTGGTAGTATATTGTAGGAAAACCATTCTAGTATCATATCACTGTATAAAAAATAAAATCCGAGTTACCCAGACAATAAAAAAATAATTAAACTGAAAAATCTTAAAATATTTTTTTCTCCTAAAGTACGCATTGTTGGCAGCTAAATTTAGGTACGTAATATGCTCCATAGTGATAACTAATATAATAAAAAAATCAACTAGTTAAAGCGCAGGAGTTCTGAGATCTATTTTTTTTAATTTTCCGGTTAGGGTTGCCTATCACTTAACATGTCTTGCTATTTGTATGTTTACATTATTTTAAATTATTTTCTTGTTGTCAGCATATAAGATCTGATGATGGGATGCGAAAAGATGAACAACCCTCAAATTATATGGGCACGTACAAAGTTCTCTTTTCTTTTATGAGTGATGAATCTGAATCAGATGGATGGTAAACCATTTTAGCGGTAAGAATTTAGGGGATTAGTACTCGCCTCTGGGGAGTTTTTAGTAACGTCTTTTTACCATTACCTATATTCGAATATCTGCACTGCTTTATATAAACCCGACACAGGTCATACCCCTTAACCAGATGTGGTTAGAATCTCCTATGAAGGACATCATGTGGTATTGGGAAGGGGTCCGCCTTCGTTAAGCATATGCCAAAACCCAATACCTTTACATGATGTCTGGAGGAGCGGGGGTGAGGTGTCATGGAGCCGTCAAAGACCCATGGCGCTGATTTGCCTCTACAGGAACTGACCTGTCCTGTACGGGAATGTCCTTCCGGACCTCGACATGCTGGTCAGCGAGTGGCAAGTGTCGATACTCCTCACTCTCCGGGGGTATCTGGCTTGATGTCAGGAGAAGACGAAAACAGCAGGAATCAGGATTCGACTACTTTATTAACGCGATTGGATGTTTATAAAATGTTGGTAGAAAAGGCCCGCTCATATGGAAAAAACAAAAGACCATTAGACCTCGAAATCCATGAGCGGACAAATATAATTCTGGGTGCATAATCTGGGTGTATAATCGATCTGTTTCATAGGGCATTGGAATCGTCCGATCCTTATCTTTCATCTTTGTCCCTCAACAGACGACGGGAAAAGAATAAACGTTTGCCCATACCCGAAAAAGTTATTTGTCTTCTAAAACAATCGTCTGAAAATGTAACAATCCATGACCACGTTGAAGAAATGACACAGTCGACTACCGAACTCCAAAACAATGAAATTTTAGTTTATTCAGATAACGAGGACGATAAATAAGCTTTTTTATACTCAAAGGCTTATTTTGTTAATTGTTTATATCTAGACTCTAATTTATTTAATACATATTTATATTTTTTGAGACAACCCTATTTCCATAGAAATTCTTAGAAAACTTAGAAACGTTATAACTCGGAACTCCTGTAGGATAGGTATTTCGAATTTTCTCAACAGAAAGGTACGTTACTCGAGTATATTTTCCTAGTGAAAATAGCTGCCATCGTTGCATAGAAAATTATATAAAAATAAAAAACTGTAATTTACAAAATATTAATTTTCTCGCTTCCCAGGGTAATTAAAGCCTTGTTATTTCTACACAAAATTCGATTTGTAATCTTCCATTGATAAGTTATTTTATGATAGCCAAATTTTGAATAATTGGGGAATTATTTATTAAATACTGTTTGACCAAGTTCATTGACCTTGCACAAAAAAATTCGTATTTTCAAAATTAGGAAAGATATTCAAACTGGTGTTTCATAATTAGGTGTACAATGATTGTATCCATCAAAATCGACCATAAAACGTAGTTGTCCTCAAGTCAGTCAAAATCTCACATTGTGGATCGGTTGTTTCGTCCACCCGTCCGTGCCTGCTGCCGAAAATTGAAGTAGTAATTTTATACTAACGAGAAAATACTAAACAGGCCACCGGAGAATCTCATGTTTATTTCTGATGCTAAGCAGTATCGGTAGCGGTTGATTGTGTTGGCCGGCGGCAGCGGGTCCCAGGAGCGATGCCTAACGAGGGACGGCATATCCTGATAACAAACGGATAATCTTCGTTATAGATGACATGTGAATAACTAATAAAAATATTGAACAACATCACATACACTGCTCTCATTTTGTGGTAAATAACTGAAGCACTCGTGTAGCAGAAAACAAAAAACAACGACGTTACCACATCACCCAGACTTGAGGTAGGTAATATGGAAAAGTTCGTTTTACAGATTGACCCGACCGGGAATTGAACCCGGGTCCTTGGGTGGGATTACAAATCCACAAAGTTGCGTCTTCAAACGCGGCTCATTTCTCATTATTAGTGCTATAATTGTAATAAAACAATACTAGGGCCTTTACGATTTTTTAATTGCGACTAAGGGTTTATAGCTATATAATTAAGAAAAAAATAAGCAGTGAGTTCGTATTTATCCAATGATATTGACCCGTAGGTACTAAGTTCGTCACGCATTGAAAAAATTAACGAAGATCATCAATGGCTCCTGATTGCTTGAGTGTAGTGTGCGTGCAATCAAAGTGAGTAACGTAAGATTGATTTCATACAAATTTTGTGATTTGTGATTCTATAAAATATGCAATCTACTTAGTATGTAAATAAAGACAATCTCTAAAATGTAAATATGTACTCTCATTTCTTCCAAACAACTGCTGAAACGGGTTAATTTGTTTTTTGTTAAGTTCGTAATTTTCAGGAGTAGATTTATAAGAAAAATATCTTCGGAAATTCACCGGGAATACCTGGTAAGCCGCGTCTTTTAAGATAATAAATAGATACTAAAAGCCACTAGGCCATACTAAAAATAAATTATTCTAATAAGAGTTTAGTTTTTGACCTAAAGAAATACAGGTAGAAATTAGTAAAATATTTAATCAATAATATTTTTTCATAAGAGCGAGATACAAAGTTTTAGAAAAAAAAACAAAATATTATTTATGTACATTAAAAAACCACTGAAACTTTTGATGAATCAAAACGATTACTTTCGTTTATTCGTTTCGGTTTTGGGAGTTTCGCACATGTGGATGTGAACTAAGTGGCCCCTGTCGCCTTATTTCTTTTTTTTCCTGAGGCAAATGCATTGACGCATCGTACCGTAATCCGCGGGAGGAGACGGTGGGACTCCCTGCCCTTATGCGGCCAGAAATACCCACTAAAATCCCCCGGTTTACCTCATCGCCTTGATAGTGATGCCGTGAGAAAAGATGACCTACCACAGCATTACTGACGGACTCTACGCCTACTCTAGTATTTGAAGGCGTGTAAACCAGTTAACGAAAAAAACATAGAAGCATATCTAAACGCTTGAAAATGACACTACGAAAAGTAAGGCACGGAGGGCGTGTCTTGAAAAAGTGAGCTAGCGACGATACACATACCGTATCCAAGGACGCAGCGAGTCGTAGAACGATCGCAGTGCGTATCTATGCAATGACGTAACTAACGAACCCCGTATTTGTCGACCTAAACGCATTAGCCTTAAAGTTTTTTTTTCAATAATTAATACTTCATTACTATGATGCGTATTTATTGCTTGTGTGCTTTACATTTGCGTGTGTTTTGATGCCGATATTCAATTAAAGTTTGACGGGAATTCTTGAATGTTTTTTCTTTCACTGATGTAAGCCGAGAGGTGATGAGTGCTAGTCGATATACTCACCCACTCAACAAGCAGATTGGTCATGGGTCGCACCACGAGTAGGTGCCTATGCAGCTCTTCGGGGCACCCGCCCAGCAGCTGGTATCGACGCGCACACATCCTCTCACCCCGAGCCTGACGGAAAACGAGACGAGAGGATTAGTAAAAACACAATTATTATTTTTAGTCCAATCTATCTTCTTATATATCAAATTAATCCCTATTTCCCTTGGCCAAGCCATCACTCTGCTTGACCAAAGGAAATAGGGCGAACGGTTGGACCAATTTCATTTTTTTTTTGGTTGTGTTTGTAACAATCTGAAAAAAAATAGCGGTAAATTAGGTGAGTGAAAACCGATTCCAATGAAATAGTCGTCGTTAAAACAGGATAACGTCTGTCGGGTCAGCTAGTATACAATGCGCGGCGGCGATATGACCGCGCCCTACCGCTACCGCGTGGGGACCGGCCGGCTGATGGTGTGAGGGCACCTCAGCTGGCATTGCACCGGTCTCCACTGCGAGGTGGGGATGGTTCCGTTGGACCGGCCATCCCCAGATTCCCCCCCAACACAATGGGGGAGTAGACGGAGCCACGTAAGCGGCTGTTCCGCCGGCGGCGTCGTGGAAGTAAAGGCTGAGCCGATCTCCCATGGCGCCGCCATTAACGCGATGAAGGTCCAACCGGGGGGTTTTAGTGGGTAGTCCGAGGTAGGTAGGTAGGTGGGAGTCCCACACACGCCGTCACCCTCCCTCGGGGTGACGGTATGGTGCATCAAGCATTTCCCCCAGTCAACAAAAAAAAAAGCTAGTATACAATAAAAACGTATTTATAAATTGATGATGATACAGCGCATCAAGAGGTGTGCGAAGGAGTGACGCCGCGCAAAAATTTAGTGCAACGCATCTTAATAAATGTTTATTTCAGTTACTTAAAAAGTATAAGTAGTTGACATAATAATATGTCAAATCGGTAATAGAAATGTCAATCTATGTCTCCGGCGCCTAAACATACGCCGTGTGATTACGCTAGCTCTAACCGTTGCACACTGGTGAAATTCGCTCAAAAGTTGGCCAAAATTACGTTAAGTGTGTTTATGCCTATATATTGCTGTAATCTGTCTAAAAATAATAGGATGAAGGTGCTTTAAAAAGCAAAGCTATTAAATGTATGTTTCATTGATATATTTAATAGTTCAAAATGAGATAAATACAGATACAGAACTTATTTCTTAATATCTTTGTTCTTACTTTATTCTGTGAATTGTAGTTGGCATATTATACCATGGATACTATTTCAAAAAGACAACAGCGGTTTTCAGGCTGTATATTTTAAACTATTCCTCATTTATTGCTAGTCCACTAGACATTGTCATCAAAATAATCCATAGCCTATAAATCAATTGTTTGTTTTGCCAGTTATTTCTGCAGATTTCAAGAAGTAACAATGAAACAGAATTCTTGAGTTTTTCGTCGTTTTGATCTGTCACTGCATTCCACAAAAACTTTTTCAGGCCTTCCCACAGAATCACAACAGATTCTTAGTCTTTTTGCGAAGGAGAATGAACTGATGTATTTAGCCTGTTAGTATATATGCTTTTAAAACGTTTTTGTGAAACACTTTGTGAAACAGTGAAACATTTCTTGTTTGATATACTTTGGGAATTCGTCTTCACAGTGTGTTTTTTCCCGAACTTTTGTAACTAAGCGTTGAAATCGTATCTCGTGGTTATGAGATTCACCCGTTAAGTAATAACTCAATAATTCTCTTCGACTAATTGGAATGCTATGCTGGGAACAGCCTGAAAAAATATTATGAGCATTTTTTAAATTCGTAATTATTGTGTGTTTTGCACTATTTTGTTTAGGTGACGCAGTTAGACGCAGCTAATTTTGGTGGCATATGATAGCTATAGATATGTTCTTTCGAAATATGTAAAAGAAACGGGTTGAGTGCGATTGAGTATGAACTTTTTCACTAAGTAAAAGAAAAAAAACTGTTGAAATATAGACTTCTATTCAAACCTACATATCTATAACATGGCAAGTAATATAAACTGTTTAGTAATACAGAAATAATAAACTAACCTGAAGGTATAGAATCCATTACGTTTTACACCAAATACCAACTTAATAAAATTTAAACATAGTCATCAAACAAAAGCTCAAAATTGTAATGAATTACTCGACAAGCAAAACTATTTCAATCGAGTGTTGCGAATATCTCAATAAAAAGTGTCAAACGTTTAAATGGTCATTTATAGATGGCGCCATATGTCTTGTTCCTAAATTAGGCTACTAATTTGGAATTGTAGTAACTTTGTTTTTTTTAATTTTGGCCACAAATTACGTAAATTTCACCTGTGTGCGTTGGACGAAACCAATATTTTTTAACAATCTACCCTAATCGAGCTGATTTAATTATCTGGTATACAGTTACAGAGGCACTGAGATTTGTCTTAAACTCTCCGTTTCTAATCGCTGCCTGCCGTATTGCGAATGCGTAGCTTCGGACGTAATCATGTGAAGCTACGCATTCTAAAATTACTCTGATATTAGTCGAGTAAAGGCCCATGTCCTATGTATGATAACGGGCTGATGAAACGGTTACTAACGGTGTATTGTGAAGTTGTATCAATTCACACCTCAAGTGACACTGGGAGAGTTAGATTAAGCAAAATATTTTTTTAATGGGCAAATAGTGTTCGAAAATGCGTTGTGTATGAAAGTCGAATTATCGAATTATTAGTTAGTACTTTCTACAAGTAACTGAGAGTTTTAAGTGTTTCTGCCCCAATCTATACTAATTATATTTAAAACAGTATGTAATTGGCGACAAAACGAACATACCTAATTATTACTGGTTTTAATTTTAAGTTAAAAAATGTTACCACGTAAGTAATTATTTTTATCTTCAGTGATATTAAAGATCTTTAAACCTAAACCTAACTCGGTTGACTTACGATACAATAAAGTCAAAGTCAAAATTAATATTTTTCTATTCATATCGATTACATAAGTAATACTTACGAATAGTCTCTTTAAAAAACAAACAAAGCTACCTCCGGTTCGGAAACTATAAATAACAGAGAAGATACCGGCAAGAAATTCAGTAGTTTTTATTTTACAAAAGAAAGCTAAACTTATTACAGATTTTGCACCAACAGGCCTAGCATACGCAACGCGACTAAATTTTATCGCGCTCTTAACAAACGTCAAATTGAAGTCAGTGCGTCAGCTGTTGATTGGCCAAAAATACGAGCGCGGTGTGCTAATAGCCAATCAACAGTATCAAAACTTTTATCGTCTCATGCGATAAATTTGACATATTGCGTATGCTAGGCCTGCAAGACGTATGCCGTATGTAGTTAGTTTATCATTCGTAAAACAAAAATTTCAAATCAAGTAAAAAAAAATACAAACCTTAGTATGCGGATCGTTGTCGAGCTTGTCGAGGAGTTCGCCGACATTCCTGAAGAACCAGGCCGCAACGGGCGGCTCTCGCCATCTCCAACACACCAGTTTGGCATACAGAATTATGGCGGACTTTAATTTTTCCGGCAACCTGCAATCATACAAATGGACAACCCTTTAATTTAGTTTTTAGGTTTCCGTATTCCGTACCCAAATGGTAGCTAACCTTAAATAATTATTTAAGGGGGGCTCCCATTCAACAAATGTAATAAATTTTATTATTTTTTACTCGATTTTAATAAAAACTATAACTAGACGCTTGAAATATTTAAAGAATATTTAGTTGTATATTTACTTCACAAATAGAATATTAAATTAAAATAAAATACATTTTCAACAGGGGCTCCCATACAACAAACGAAATTTTTAGCCGTTTTTTGGTCGATGTTAATAACAGCAACATGTAGACGCTTGAAATATTAACAAAGTCAAAGTCATATTAAGTTGTATATTTACTTAAAAAATAAATAATTGTGTATGATGTTGAATGTTCGTGCGAGAGTCAGACTCGCACTTAGCCGGTTTTTCAATTTTAATGTTGTAACCATTCACAATATACGGAATCAACTTGTGTTACAGAAATCAGAAACAACTACGGTACCACAACACCCAGACCCGGATATAATAAAATTCGTGACCGATATTGACCTGGCCGGGCATCAAACCTTGGACATCAGAGGTGGCGCGTCGCCAAAGTCTAGCCCACTCGCCTCTCGGCTACTGGGGTCGTCAATGTCTTGCAAATTATCTTCAAAATGCTCCGAAACTATTTGATAGTGTATTGGTAAATCAAATTGTGACTTTGAAGATCTCTCGTGATTTGACAATGTTTAAAAGTGTCACAGAAGAGGTCTTTATAGGGCAGAACGTGTTTCAATTCTTCCCTTTTTGAACCTTAATTCCAGGCAGTAAGATTGTTATTATGGTGGTCATTTAGAGGACAGTGCCTTATAAAGGGCTAGGTTGTCATTTCTCAGAGCTATGTTAGTGATTGTAGTACTGCTACAAATACATACGGAGCCATTTCTAGCTTATTATATACTCGTAGCATAGCTCTCTCCATTGCACACCCAATGACTTTAAGCTTCGGCAGACACCTATAGTTAGGCCCCAGGTATTCTTAACACTGGCAACATATCCATGTGAAAGACCTTTATGTTAAGACAATGAGGTATATAAGACGAAATATATGTCGTAACTTTCCGGATGCAGCCTAAACAGGGACAGATATGGCTTCACTGACCTACCTAACTGAATAGTTTGTCCCAGGTATACATTGTCAAGAATGTAGAGGGCTTTTGAGGTTTTCAAATTTAATAAATAGTTCCTCCAATGATACAGTCCTAGTTTTATCTTATTTACATTTGTTTACTGCAATCAAATAGCTGATTGTAACTTGAAACACAACTGAAAGATAATTCCGCAATCAGTCATTAATCATAATTAACGTTTGACAATGTTCTTAATTATTTTAAAGAAACAGAAAAATAACATTTCCCCTTTTGTGCGGGGCTGGAACCCACGACCTTCATGTATCGCGCGTGCTTCTCTTCCAACTGAGCTAACCGCAATTTATAGTAGGCGATGAATTTATCTGTTGTAATCACCTCTCAGCCACCAGTAAACTATTAAAAGTTCGCCAGTGCGGCGTGTAGTACCTAATAGTAAAAAACAATAAAATGTTCTTGATTGATTGATCTAAGATTTCGAAAACATAACAATAACTGGGTCCTTTGAACCCTGTCTCACCATACGCCTAGAACACAGCGATGTGCATAAGCTTTTATTTTATACTAATTTGTAGGACAAACTGTGATAAGTGATCATATTTTGATCCTAACAAGCTTTCTTTCTTACAATCTCTAGAGACACGGGTTCTCAAAAAAAACATCTTTACTGGCCGATTGGAAGTATTCAATTTCAGCGGTTGGTTTTTGCCTAATAAGTCGTAGGACGGAGAAATAAAACTACTATGTACCAGCCGTCAGCGGCGAGGTCGAAGTACGGATGGCTCCGCATACGATGAAAAGCTTCGTTGGTGCTGTTCTCGAAGATGCGCACCGCAATGGTGGGGTAGAGCAACATCGCGTCTTGCAGCAACTGGTCTGCGTGCGAGAAATCCACACCTAGGAACCAAACATCGGTATTATAAGAACATGGTACAAAAACGACCTTGTTGGTGCGCGAATCATAGAACAATCTGTTTAATCTCACGTTTGTGTTTGGAATATTATCTTATGTTTACATACACTAAAATAACATTTTTTACAAATGTCTCTGTATGTCTGTCTGTTTGTTCGGGCTTTCTAAAATGGCTGGACCGATTTTGCTTTTATTGGCAGGTAGCTGATGCAATCCCTACTAATATTATAAACGCGAAAGTAACCATGAAAGGATGTAGTCCACGCGAACGAAGTCGCGGGCACAGCTAGTGAGTAATAATTAAAGCTACTTTTATTTTAGAAAAACAAAATTCAAATTCATGTAGTCCAAGCGAACGAAGTCGGAGGCACAGCTTGTTAGTAATGTTTCGCTTCTTATTAGTAAAAAAAAACTAACAAGTTTCTTGTCGTATCTTTTCGGTAGTTACAGGTTCTGCACCGGAGGTAGCTTCATTTAATTTGTATAGAGACGATTCATAAGTGTTACTGATGTAATCTATAGGAATAAATATTTTACTTTGGACCATTAACACATCACAATGTAATTCTATCAAACAATTTGCGTTTTAAATTATACCAGAAACAATCAGTGTGTCAATTCAATCACTCTTTGTTATTGATATGTATTTATCTTTTTAATCTGGTGTCTTATTAAAGGTTGAACCCTTTTGTAAAATAAATAAACATATACACCATATTTTCCAATAAACATAGTAAACTCATGTATTTAGAGAAAATACACAACCGCCAACAAAACAACATATTAATATGGGATGTGAAAATGTTCACAAGGACAATGATCCATAGTTCTATGTTAAAAGGCGGGTCATCATGACCTGGATTTCAACATAGAACTATAACAAGTCTTTATGCTGAAGAAGCCGATGTAAGCTGAAGTTATTGTTTTATGTGTAAGAATTTAAATATTAATAGAATGCGTATACTTACACCTCGCTTTACAAAGTCAAAGCAGTTATAAAAAAGAAAACAAAAGAAACTCAAAACAAATAATTAATCTCACTTTTGTTCTTCTTAACAATGTGGTAATGCGCAAGCGCATTCGAGTACTGCAAATTGAAGAGGTATTGCGCGTCCCGCGTCTTATTCCAGTACTCGATAATGTCGATCAGCCATTGGTGCTCGCGGGCCCTTAGAGCGATCACGTCGATGATGTAGATTATAGCGAGGGGATCCGACGGGTCGAGGTTCAGGAGCAACTTGGCCAGCTCCAACCCGGTGCGGTGGCAGGCCTTGTTCGTCAGCATGTGAAGGTACTTGAGCACGGCGATGAAGAACGGACGGTTTTCCAAATACTTGTACTCCAGACGAACTGATTGCTGCAAACCGTTATATAGGTTATAATCTAGCTTCCAGCCTTGGCTTTGCACGGGTGCAAGTAAATACAATGTACATTAATATGTTTGGATTATACATATAAACCTTCCTCATACATCACTGTATATATCGGAAAAAACGCATAAAATTCTAAATTCATCGGATCCAATTAATTTCTTTTTTGGGAGTAGATCCCATGCCAGTACAAACGCCATTAAGCGAGAATGAGAGAGAGACAGCAAAAGTAAATTGTTTGACATGTATATTTAAAATATGATTGTTGAAAAGTCGGTATATCTAGTCGTCTGTAAATCTACTGCTAACTCAAATATTGTATTGAAAGAATTCATTTATTTTAACATACAATTGCCATACTTACATCAGTTAAATTAAAGGCTGGATGAGCAATATAGTGAAAATATGATATTATTGCTTCCAGTATATTGTTGGCAGAAGTATACTCCTCAGCACGAAACATGGAGTCGGCACTCTGTTAAAGACATATAATTTATACATACAAATAAAAATAAATCGGCAATGTGTATGTAAGCATAACTTCACAACGACAACTGAAAATGAAAAACATTTTTTTGCAACGTTTGTAATTGTGAGGTATATAATATACATCTTAATGCCCTATATCCCTATATAATATAGCTTATACATAAGTATAAGTTATAGATATACTCGTATTTACGGGCAGGACGCGAAGCCATGGTAGATAATATTAGTGTAATATATCAAACGCTTGTTATTATAACAGCGAACAAGTCTGTAAATAAGAGCAAGCAAGATGTCGTCTATTCCCAGTTGCTACCGCATGGATTGCCACCGGTGGCGAATGAGAATAATAAATCCCATTTATTATTCTGGGAAGTTATTGCCCCACTTAAACTTCGCTGTACATTGCTCTTCCCCTCGTAGAAAATTAAAGCATGAAATAATTTATTCAAAACCTGCATCTTATTTAATGATATCACTTGTGCTATAGATAGTTTCTAATATTGTAGTATCCATGTGGTGGCAACTATAAATAAACGCAATAAGTCTGCTAAAGTTTTTTTTTGTGACGTAACAGTACCTACTAATGCGTTCGTCGGGAGAATACGTGCTTCGCATAGCTGTTGCTTTAATTTTTCAAACGCATTCTAGCTTACTTCATCCAATGAATGCCTGTCTAATGGCAGTCTATGGCGTAGCTTCGCGATGCACAGTAAATTCTAGTCCATGAACGATCTTACATGTGTTTGTCCTTAGTTAGTAACCAATCTTTGACTGCAGAAATTTTACTGGATCGGAAAGTCATTTCTGGAAAAACCTAACTAGTTGACTTGCCACTTGAAAAGTTAACACTTCTTAAGACACCTTTTCACACTACGATCCAATTTTTTTCAATTTTCAACTTCTTTAATACCTGGTTCCAATATTTAAAAAACGATCCGCTCTAGTTACGTGTAGTAATAAATTATAACAGGCGTAAGCTAAAAACGACCGACAGACGACTTATGACGGCTGATATGGAAAGTAAATTCGAAATTAGAATTAACGACTTGTAGTCGGTTGGAGAAAAACGGATTGTCATTTTTGACACATTACAAATCGTAAAATATTGGAACCGGGCATAAGTAGAATTTTTTTCACGTTTGATCCTCGGGTGACCCCAGGGTAGCGGCTATTTTATTAAAATCTATCGATTACCATACATATAGTTAGGGAGGCGAATAGGGGAATTATCGGTAATACTCGAGCGTGGCAGTTTAAGATATGAGAGATACCTTAGACCTAATAGAACAACCTTGTAAAGTATTTAGCTCTGTATGTAGTGACGCGCGCCTAGGATAGACGATCAGATTAGTAAAAAAATTCGATAGTCTGAAATACTCGAGCGCGTTAGAATAAGATATTGGAGGTTGATTTTAGTGTTTTAAGACTAAATTTAACTAATCTGACGATAAATCCTTGACGCCGCCGAGTTATAGGGTCGCGAACTTGTAAAAAAAAACGTTAATCCGGCATTCTCGAGCATGATTTTTTTTTATAAAAATATAATCTAAAACTTACTTAAAATACAAAATTTGCCGGTTTCCGCATGACCGGAAGTGTGGAGGAGCCATTTCGTCTTCCGAAAAACGCGTTGCGGCATATAAGTCGCGAACGATACATTTTACAAAAAAAAAGTTTAAATAAACAAAAAGGTAATTTTATTTTACACAAAAAAGGTATCTTTACATTTTTGTCCAAAGTTAAAACTTTTTGACTTGAAGCATCATAAAAACTCAAACTCCCGGTATTTGAGTATATCTCGAAAACTGAGGGTATTGATTGATATGAAATAACGATGATTAAATTATGTGACTTTTATTATTGTTACGCGCCACGATCGATGGTGTTCTAGTAAACAGCGCCACCTAGTTTGGAAAGGTGGAACTGCAGAGAGTCGAGACGTCGATGCCAGAACTTACTCTAGAACGGTCGTAGTTCTAACTATGGCCATACGGTCGGTCACGGCCAGACTGCGCGCGAATATTCTGGATGTTTCTGCGCTGGAAGGTTCGGGAACAACCTGCGGCACTATAAAAGTCCGGAATTGGCCGCGACCGGAGCAGTATTGAATTAGCGATACAAGTGATTACTTCGAAAGCGATCTTGAAGTGCGACTTAGGAGCGATTGTGGTTTTAATTAGTGCGTTTTAAAGTTGTAATTAGTGGCGTTTAATTAAAGTGTGACTTTTGGTAATTTTTATCGGCAGTTTTCATTGTCACGAACCCGAAGCTCGTAACATTATATATGCAAAAATTTTTTTTTCTTATGTTTCTCGACAATTTTCGTGGACTCGGAAAAAGTTACGCGTATCTGTATACAAACGTTTTATTACCATGTACAGTTTCATGTATGTATATTACTCAATAGCCTGTTGATCCTCAAATTCCTCCTCAAAAAACCCAAGTGTGCGCGTTTTCGACAAAATCGTCCCAATTCCTTCCTCTTCCCATTCTTCGGGGCACTTCACTTTGCCTGCGTAACAGCCTAAGCATGCTCGGCATGGATATCTGCTGCAATCTTAATCAAGGTCAGTACATAGAGAGTCTCATCTCATTAGCATCCAAAAAACTGGGGATCCTGAACAGAGTCCGTTTTTCACACCCGACCAGCTTTGTCTTTTATATAAGACTCAAGTCCGGTCTTGTCTGGAATACTCCTCGCATCTCTGGGACGGTGCCGCCAAATACCTCATGGATGCCCTGATAGGTTGCAGCGACGGGCTGTGCGCATAATTAACGATGAAGAGATTACAGGGAACCTTGAACCTCTTCAACTACGTAGAGACATTGGTTCACAGCTTCGACTTCCCCATTTGATGAAAATTTTTGACCCCCAAGGTGTTTTTTTAAGTTTGGGAATGAATAAAAATTTGAAGGTGCCAAATCAGGGGAATAGGCGGGATGGGGCAGTAATTAAAAGCCAAAATTACGAATTTGAGCCATAGGTTCAACAGACATGTGAACGCTTGCATTATCCTGATGGAACAACACTTTTTTGCTCAGTAAGCCTGGCCTTTTCTCTTTGATTGTTTCACGCATACGACGTAAAAGGGTGCAGTAATAAGCCGAGTTTTAGGTTGACCTTTTGCAAGAAAGTCCACCATGATGACACCCTTAGCATCCCAAAAAACTGACGCCATCACCTTGCCTGCTGACAAAATTGTTTTGGCTTTTTTTGGAGTCGGTTCATCAGGTTTTTTCCACTGCTTGGATTGCTGTTTTGACTCTGGGGTCTAGTGGTGTACCCAGGTTTCATCTATTGTCACAAATCTAGCTAAAAAATCTTGTGGATCAGCCTCAAACATTTCCAAACAGTCGCGAGAAATCGTGAGCCTTATTCGTTTTTGTTCAACTAAAAGCAATCTGGGTATCCACCGCGCACATACCTTAGAAAATCCAAAATCATTGACTATGATGTTGTGTGTTCGTTCATACGAGATGCCAATAGTGTCTGCAATCTCCCTGATGGTCAATCTCGATCTGCCAATATCAGATCACAGATTTTCCCGATGTTTTCTTCAGTCGTAGACGACGTAGGCCGACCGGAGCGAGGGTCTTCTTCAACACTCTCTCGTCCGCGTTTAAATTCTGCAGCCCACTTTTTCACAGTCGTATATGATGGAGCAGATTCCTCCAATGTTGTTGACATATCTTCGTGAATCTCTTTTGGACATAGTTTTTTTTTTAAATCAGGTATTTGATGACCGCACGTTGCTCAATTTTCTCCATTCTTCAAAAACGCTGCACTTGGGCTCACAAAATTCAGTCTAATTTAAAAACCGATGATGCTATTGCAATGGAATTTTACAATGTGACAGAAAGTAAATAAATCGAATGAGGTTTGTTACATTAAAATAGTTCAAGTATTTATGTGTAAGTCCGCGAACTTTTCGATCCACTCTCGTAATATAATTAGTAATATTCTCATTTCTGCAGTACCGTGACTATATTTTGCTGGAAATTGCACAGTCTTAGGTTGAATGAGATGAACGCCGTCTTTACCCAAGTCTATACGGACGAAAGGTATATCAGTATCATATATTTCTGCTCTGCGGAAGCAAGGCCATAATATTTCTGTTATATGTCCGATTGCACCATTCACAAGACCCTTGGATACATCTACATTATACCGTAACATTACCTTCGCCCTAACAAATATATGTAACTCCTTAGGAAGCCCTCCAAACTTATTTATATCAGATGGTATGATAGTATTTTTATTGTGGACATCACGACTTGCCATTGTCTGCATCGCCTGGTTGACGAGGAGAACGCTCATTTTTCATTTTCCTTGTAATGTTTTCTGTTATTTTCTTTTTTTCTTTTTCTTTTTTGTGTCCATTCCTTTACTGTTATTGTTATGTTTACTCATATGGCTGTGTTGTGATGTCTGCAAGTAATAAATGTTTCTTTCTTTCTTCTATTTAAATCCACGTTGTCATTATTTCGAGTACTATCTAGTGGACTATCGTGTGCTTTTATTTTGATACCACTCAGTCCTCGGCACGGCATCACCTTGACTTAGGTGTTTAAAGCAATGCGCCACTTATTTCAGTTAGAAGCTATGGCCATCTTCTCCCTCCATCATCAGACTCTCATTATCATCCAACACCAAAGTTCTTATCAAGATGAATCAAACGAGCCCAAACTCGATGGGGCTGAGTCGTTTCTTTACAGTGTTCCTATGGCCATCTTCCCTCTCTATCATCAGACTCTGATTACCATCTAACACCAAAGTTCTTATCAAGATCAATCAAACGAGCCCAAACTCGATGGGGCTGAGTCGTTTCTTTACAGAGTTCCTATGGCCATCTTCCCCCTCTATCATCAGACTCTGATTACCATCTAACACCAAAGTTCTTATCAAGATCAATCAAACGAGCCCAAACTCGATGGGGCTGAGTCGTTTCTTTACAGAGTTCCTATGGCCATCTTCCCCCTCTATCATCAGACTCTGATTACCATCTAACACCAAAGTTCTTATCAAGATGAATCAAACGAGCCCAAACTCGATGGGGCTGTCTCCTTTGATTACCGCGTTCCTATGGCCATCTTCCTCGTACATCAATAGACCCTGATTATTCCCATCTAACACAGAAGTACTTATTAAACCGAATCAAACGAGCCCAAACTCAATGGGGCTGTGTCGTTTCATTACCGAGTTCCTATGTCCGTCTTCCCCGTACATCATCAGATCAGTTCCACGTCAGAAAAATATTGCATTGTCATCCGATTTACATATGCATGGAAAATTTCAGCTTGATTGGTATACGGGAAGTGGCTCAAATTTAGCTCGCAAGATTTCATTACAAACATCGGGACAGGTGAAACTAAATAAAAGCTTGTAAAAAATTACCATTTTGACATAATAATATGTAATATAAATAAATTAATTACTTAATTACTCAACGGCTTGACTTTATTTTTAAACCTGTTGTTATGTGCATTAAAATAAAGTTATAAAAAGTTCAGACATGAAAAGTAAAAACTTTACCTCCAGAAGGCCTTCGATGTGCGTGTCACTATGGCTGTTATCTAATGACATGCCTTCCCATTGGACCATGACTGCCTGATGCAACTTTTGGTACCCCTTGTTGTGGTCAAACGTAAAGTAAGAGCAGCCATTTTCACGGCGCTGAAGAGACATCGAAAATCCTATAAGAAATAAGCATGAAGAAACTTAAAATGCATACGAAAACGTATCTAAAAATGATTATCTATTATTAGTAAATTATAATGATAGGCTCCTTAGTTATTTAATTATTGTTGTTTTTCTATAAGTAGTTTTGATTAATGTATTTAAATGCATTGTGTAATAATTATTTATGCCACCATACTTTACTTACCAACATTGTGAAAATGTTTATTTTCTGGAATAGGAACTATAACAGCTCTCCTGTACTTTACAACGTTATGTGGTCGGTATTTTCTGCAATAAAAAAAATTACTTGTTTAAAAGCAGCCATAGAACTTTTTAAGTTATAAATAATTACTGATGTAATTTACATGAATAGAATGCTTTTGAACTTTGAACTATGCAGAAGTAGCTGGACATGACATAAGATTAGGAAGACCCTCTATTATTGAGTTTTTTTTTTTATCTATGAAGTGCATGTATTGATTTTTACTGTGATTGGTTTGTTAATCATTTTATAACACAGTGGCTGCGCTTATCCACACTGGTGGATTGGATGGATGAATGCATAAATAGATGGTAAATGAAAATCATGTCATGGCTATTTTTCATCTCGGGTTTATTTTTAAATCAAATTAAGTTGCCACAAATTGAATAAGTGAACTACTTGCGCTTAGGCAACTTGTGCCTCAGTCAGTGTTTTTAGTCGCCAAATTAATAAAAAAGTGCCTGCGAAATTATTTCTCAATCTTTAATGTAAATCTCTATTTTTTGCTTATTTATTTATGCAGCCTATGTTATTCCATAAAAATTATAAGACGCTATTTGATTTGCTGTAATATTTTTTCTTAATCAGTTACATTTTTGAGTTTACTTCTTACAAAAACATAACATTGTATGTATACTTACTTGCCACGACTGTCATCTAGCGACTCGGACCCGAATAGCCTCTTGAGCTCATTGTTAAAGTCGAGGTGCTTCGACTGCACGGAGAGAAGCACTTTCTGCGGATTGGATGGCTTTTGTTCAGGTGCACTGGTGCTGGGCGCCGGTGGAGCGCCTAGCATCGCGTTCACTTCCATTAAGGACTTATCGATCTCATCCATCTAAAAAATAAAACCAATAACTTTGTGAACAAATTACAGTAAGTTCATAGACCACCAACTTACAGATTATAAAGTGAAACATAAAGAATAGTTTATTGGAGATAGCATCCGAAATGCAATGTGTCATATGCTTGCCTAATATACAGGGTGTAACAAAAAGGCGAAATAATATTTTAGGGTATGTATGTGTCACCGTAAGATTGTAAAAATCGTTAGATTACAATCTACCTCGCGAGATTGTAAACTGTCGACAGATTGTGAACCGTAACTGGGGATTGCAATTTAACGGATTATTTTTCGCTTTATTGTAATCTATCGAAGTGAAACCGTTAAATTACAATCTGTTAGGCGTCAAACTGTCAACTGTCCGAAAGCTCTTCCTGATTGGTCGGTTTATTGTATGAGCGACCAATCACGACCAGCCTTTGTATGTCCGCGTAAAGAAGGAATGAAATTCAATTCAAATCATTTCTTTTATTTAAAGAAATAGAGATGTCGTTTAAATAAAATAAATGCACTTCAAAAAATCTTCAAGTATATATTTATTTACTATTTACTAGGTAATCAATAATTCTGACATACATTGAGAAATAATTGTACCGAAATATTTATTCTTCAAACACTCGAAATTATAATTGAAAATTACAATAAAATGAAACAATTATTTTGTCTTTTAACACAAATTAAAATTGGAAAATTTTAAGAAACTTTTATAAACAAATATTTAGTCCTTTAAACATACCATAAATTAATAGTATAAAGACAACAAACGAAATAACAAACAAATATGGCGAATGACGGGGCGGCGGGGGGCACATAACTCTCAACCAATCAGCGCGCGAGATGCATTTCGTTCTACATCAGTTCACAATTTGACCGATTTCCATCGATAGATTACAATATAACGAAAAATAATGCGTTAAATTGCAATCATAATGTTACGGTTCACAATCTGTCGACAGTTTACAATCTCGCGAGATAGATTGTAATCTAACGATTTTTACAATCTTACGGTGACATATGTATAGCAGGTGTACATTCAGTTGTATTCCATACTAACTAAATAAATTGTTTTTCTACTGAAAATGTTGACAACCCTGATTTTGCGGTCAGTCGCACGCGCCGCGCGGTCAGCTGATGCGCGGCCGCCGCTACGCGCCCGCGCAGCCCGCCCGCCTACTAGAAACTACTACTACTTTATTTTACTTGGAATAGGACTGAATAATCAAACCATAATTAACGAAATGCATTTATTAAAATACTATTTAGAAACAGTACATTGGAATAATCTGTTAGGTACATTTCTTTTTAAAACTATGTAGGTACAAGTAAAAGTTAATGTCTAGTTTTTAGGACAATACCCCAAATATGACTTTACCCACTGAACTACATGACTTTACCATTGAAAAAACCTCTCGTTCATTGTCCACACCCCGTAATTTTAGTCAGTAAATAATTAAGACATAATAGGGAAAACTTACAATGTGATCAACATGTAATCACCTATCAAATAATTGGCTACTTGACAGTGTTAACAATAAAATATGAAAAGTGTTAGATATGTTAGCTTATTAGTTAAGTAATCATTTTACATTTTTACTTTTTAATTAAAAGCATAGTTAGTATTTTATTTTTGCAAAATAAATTTTAGTTTTTTTACCTGTGGAACAAAAGAACCGAAACGGAAACCACTATTGCAATTCGGAAATGACAGCTGTCGGCGAAAATTATTTATTTTAATTTGGCGAAACAATGAGTATTTTACCAATTAAATTGAATTATTGTGTCTCTAATTGTATAAAGAATTTATTGAAACATTTTCCGTTTATCTTAATTAAGTCGTTCCTATGCGTATCAGTTCGTTATATATGACGTTGACGTCATAATTGGTACAATGACGCGACTAGGCGTTTTCGCGCGCTTTTTAAATGCGTTACACAAAATCTTATTTTTCTCTGGTTATTTAGATTATTTCCAGATAAATCGAATTGTTTGGGATATAAAATGAACGGGCGCACATTTTACAATACTTTTTCAAAAACTGTCAAGTAGCCAATTGTCGGAAATTGTAGTCATTTACTAACCGTATTTTTTTATCATGCTTAAATGACGCGAATTGTATTGTGATTACTATTTTTATTGTAATAAACAAATTCGTTTCTTGGAAAATGTTAACTTATGAATGTGTTACCTGTTAAGTTTCTTATCGCCAACACTTATGCGCACAAAGATACACTAAAACCCAAAGACCATTTTCACTGAAACTGTTATCTTCTTCCATTTGGCTTCTATACCACTCACAATAGGTGACCCTTGGACCAAAGTCCGTAGGAGTCAATTCTTGAACTCACGTAAACTGATCTGAACTGGGACTCGAGCTCTGGACGCTCCCGTGTGCTTGGACGACCTTCACTTGTGGGCGGTCGGAAAGAGCCAGTGCTCTGCACTCGGAGACACAGGTTCCTAAAGCAGGTGTACGACCTTATACGCCGCTGCTCCGCAAAGAATCTGCCATCGATGAATCGCTGGCGATACAGTTCACGAGCACCATTGATGCTCCCGGACGAAGCATCCACACATAAAATCATTTCATACTATTCACTACTTGAATACAATGAATGATCTTCGCGAGACAGTGGCGAAGATTGAGATTTTGAAAGTTTAGATAGCGACTAGCCAACGAGAACGTACACGAGCAACTAAAAACACTACTCCCGTAGGGAGCTACTAGATAGGGATGCTCGATTTCGATTTGATTAATCGATCGATCGCTATTGAGATTTTTGTAACTTAATCGATTAATCGAAAATTGAAAAAATCGATAAAGTTGATTATTTTAAGTCTATTAATCAATATTTACAACAATTTAAAACAATGGTCCGACCATCACACGCAGTGATCAAAAAATGTTGACGTTTTGTTTCTGAAAACAACAATTGGCTACTTGACAGTTTTTGAAAAAGTATTGTAAAATGTGTGTTTTATATCTCAAGCAATGCGATTTCTGATTCACGAAAAAAAAGTACCAAAGAAAAATAGATTTTGTGTAACAGATTTCAAAAGCGCGCGAAAACGCCAAGTCACGTCGCTGTTGAAGTTGTGACGTCAACGTCCTATACACCAAACCAATACTGGTCGGAACGCCTTAATTCTATGCAAATATCAAATTTTAAATAAATCGAAAATGTTCAAATAAATCCTTAATATGGTTAGCGACACAATAATTCAATTTTCTCGCTAAAATCAACGTTTCGTCACATTAAAATAAATAAAATTCACCGACAGCTGTCATTTGTGAGTTGCAATGTTTAGTCACGTCACACAAATGGTGGTTTTTGTTTCGTTTCTTTTGTTCCACGGATAAATAAAGTAAGATTTAATTTTTAGAAATACAATGCTTTAAAATAATAAAAAAATCAAATTTAAAGTTATTACCTAACTAATAAGCTAACATAGCTAAAATTTTAGTAATCTCAAAATTTCACATTTTTATACTTAATAAATATTTTTCTTTCAAAATTGTATTGCTTTTCTTTTTTTGGTTTTTTTCATTTTACCGAGAATTCCGTAGGTGACAGCCAGGAGACAGGATATTATTGGCTAAGCGCATTGTTGCAATGTTTGCGTAACGATCGCTGATTGGCGCGCGCGCTTAGACTTTTGACGTAAAGGTGCCGCAGTCCACGTGGACTCCCTTTGTCGCGATTTATTAGTCATTGATAAAATAAGCGCAGAGGGTCACTAAGTTGAAATGATTGGTAGGAGTATTTAATTAATTTACTGCTTTTGTGATCTAATAATATTCCTTACGTAATATTTTAAAGTCTGAATGGATAGATAAAACAAATAATAAATGTAAATATCATATTTTCGATTACAAAACTGTGCTTTGACTATTTCTGTTAGGTCATGTTATGTACCTACCAAACATCTCATATTTAAAAACCGGCCAAGTGGGAGTCGGACTCGCCAATGAAGAGTGCCATAGCAGCAAGTGTTATAACATTTGTATTACTAAAGGTAAACTCATAGCTGGGCATTAACTCGTTAATCCGTTAATCGTTAATTAACGAAGTTAACATTTCGAGTAACGGATTAACTTTTAAGTTAACTTTAAATACTGTTAACGGACTCATTAACTTCCGTTAATAACCCAGAAGTTCGTTAATCGTTAATCCAATACCTACTATTCACCGCATTGCACCGCGGTGGCATGGCGAAAAAAACAGGTTTAGACAAGACAAGTATGAAACGACAAGTGGCGAGCAGCACGTGTCGCGAGTGAAACAAAAACGCTATAGAAAGCGCGTGCGAGTGACAAAGCTGTGAATAGATTCATTTTGTTCATTTGATTTCAACATGTCAATAATTACTTAGAGCCGGTGTTTTAATTAGAATGACGAGTGCTGTGTTTGTTTTAAAGAAATTAGCGTTCAAGTGTTACGTTGTAACGGGTTACCTACGCCATATCGAATACCAAGCGATCGAAAATCAAAATATCGGACACTATTAATCGAACGGTAAAAAAATCGAACGTTCAAAATATCGAATATACAAATAATCATTCGATGTATTGAGCGTTCGATACTTTTACCATTCGATATTTTGAACGTTCTATTATATGTAAATTTGATATTTTGAGCGATCGAATATTTGTATCCCTACTAATATTATAAATGCGAAAGTAACTCTGTCTGTCTGTTACGCTTTCCCGCGTAAACCTCTCAACCGATTTTTATGAAATTTGGTAACCTCAAGAACGGACATAGGCTATTTTTAGTTAAAAAAAGGCAGGGGGGGTGGGAGTAATACCACATTTGAAAGTTTATACGGAAAAATGATTATTTTTTAAGTAAGAGATATGAAATTTGGCACCAATATAGCTCGGAACTTGGATTAAAATATAGACTACTTTTTAAGGGTAAAACCGACCATGAAAGGATGTAATCCACGCGAACTAAGTCGCGGGCACAGCAAGTATTCCATATTTTGAACGTTCGATGTTTATTATTCGATATTGCATTGGTCCCCCTTACGTAACGCAATATTTGAAGATTTTTTGACTCTCCCCCCTTTACTTTACCTAATCTCCCCCCCCCCCCCCCCAATTGCGTTACGTAATACTTGAACGCTCCCTTAATTACTGTCAGTCGTCATTTGCGTGTGGATAAGGAAGTGTGTAGGTAATATTAGGTGAATTGAAAAAGTGTACTGTGCAGTGCAGTAATCAAAACCGTATCATGGAAGACATGGAATCGGATTCCAGGTCCTGGTGAGAATCCATGACCATTCATCCATCAATTTTGATTATATTTTAACGGATTAACGATTAACGTTAACTTGCGTTAATTCGTCTGAAATGTAACGCTTTAACGTTTAACGAAGCTAACTTTTTTAGTAACGGATTAACGATTAACGAAGTTAACTATTTGATTAACGGTGCACAGCTATGGGTAAACTGTGGTTTACGATTTATGACGTATTAAACAAAACTACTTACTAGATCTCGTTCAAAACTACTTTCTGTGGAAGTTTGCATACATTTTCTACTTTAAGGTGTCTCTATCTATCCATAGGTACACCACACGTAGGTATAGGTTTGAAGAAAAACAATGTTGACTTTCAGTTTTAAGTATGGAGAGCCCCTTAAGTTTATTGTTTTTTTTTATTCTAGTGAAAATTTTAATGCGGTTCACAGAATAGTTCACCCTAAAAAGTAGTTTTAAAAAGTAGGTAGGTACTTAACGTTCATGATCACTGCACACTCAACTGATTTTTGTCAAAGTTGCACATCTGTATCTTACTTAATCTGTTGAATGATTCTGATTTATGGTTTGTTTACATCTAATAGGGTTATCAACAATAAGTTTTAGTACAAAAATTTGACATTGATTTACTGTAAGAGGTTATGGTTTTGCATTGGAACTACTCACTACCTACCCTATACGCCCTTTGAATTTTATTTCACCTTTTTGTTACAAACTGTATATATAAAATTCTTGTGTCAGTGTTAGTTACCATACTCCTCCGAAACGGCTTGACCGATTATTTTGAAATTTTATATTGTTGTTTCTAATCTTCTTATATATAAGTCACCGTAAGATAATAAAAACCGTTAGATTATTATCTATCTCGCGAGATTGTAAACTGTCGACAGATTGTGAACCGTAACATTATGATTGCAATTTAACGCGTTATTTTTTTGTTTATTCTAATCTATCGATGGGAATCGGTCAAATTGTGAACTGACGTAGAACGAAATGCATCTCGCGCGCTGATTGGTTGAGAGTTACCTATGTGCCCCCCGCCGCCCCGGCATTCGTCATATTTATTTGTTATTTCGTTTGTTGTCTTAATACTTTTAATTTATGGTATTTTTAAAGAACTATATCTTTTAGGAGTTTCGAGTTTCTTAAAATTGTCGAATTTTAATTTGTGTTAAAAGACAAAATAATTGTTTGATTTGATTAAAAATTTTGAGTGTTTTAATTTTCAATTAAAATTTTGAGTGTTTGAAAAATAATTATTTCGGTACAATTATTTCTCAACGTATATCAGGATTATTGATTATCTACTAAATAGTAAATAAATACTAGAAAGATTTTTTGAATGCATTTGTTTGGATTTATTTTATTTAAAATACATCTCTATTTCTTTAAATATAAGATATGATTTGAATTGAATTTTATTCCTTAGTTTCCGGGGTCATAGAGAGGCTGGTCGTGATTGGTCGCTCATATAATAAACCTACCAATCAGGAAGAGCTTTCGGACAGTTGACAGTTTAACGCGGGACAGATTGCAATTTAACGGTTTCACTTCGATAGATTACAATAAAGCAAAAAATAATGCGTTAAATTGCAATCCTAAGTTACGGTTCACAATCTGTCGACAGTTTACAATCTGTCGACAGTTTACAATCTCGCGAGATAGATTGTAATTTAACGATTTTTAAAATCTTACGGTGACATCTACAGGAAGACTTTTTAATCACTATCCAAATTTTGATATTGTAATCTGTAGCGTAAATAAGTATATACATTTTTTTCTTTTAGTATGACTTAATAATAAAATATTGAGATATAGCATTACAAAGTTATCAAAAAAAAGGCGCCGCGATAGTCACCGACAACGCCCCGCGCGCGCTGCTGCCGCCACTCGCCGCACCATTTCATTGATAACATCCATTAGTTAGTTGCTAATTTTTCCTTCATACTTTTACGGGCTTAGGACTGTCAGATTGCAAAAAGCATTTTACCTACCTAATTTTCACCGTGGTATGGTAATCCTTGACATTTAAACTAGGTAGGTACTTATTAGGTGCCCCAATAGTTTATTTTAAATACGATACTTTTATTAAGTTTTTTTATGCTCTAACCACGAAACTAAACGATATGAAGTTGGTAGGTATCTTTTGCAATACGGCGTATTTAACAATTTGAATCTACTTATGTACAAACTAACTAAAATCAACTTATTTACCTAAACTCCATTACGTGTATTTTAATAAATGTTCAAAGTGCATACCATTTCTCTCCAAACAGAGTGTCGTTTTCTTTCACGCGTTTTCTCACGTTTCTGCACGTTGTCTTTTAATTTATTAAGCACTTAAGTGTCTCTTTTCACTGCATCAAATGGTCGGATGCTTTGTTGTTTTAACTCTAATAACCGCTAGTTGGCGGCTAAAATCGTTGCATGGTTCGGAACAGAAGGGTTCACCACTCCCTGGTTGCGGAGGCGAGGAAGGTTTTCCTGTTCATAAAGCGTTTGGGCTCCGTTCAAACTCTCCGCACTTAACAAATAACATCGCACTATTTCGTTATACTCGCGGTTTGAATACATCGCGGGCGGCGCAGGGGCAGCGCGGCAATACGGATTACGGACGTTACGCGTTCACCGGGTGGAGATGCGCGGGCGACTGCGTGGCGTGACCTCTGTTTGTCGTGTCGCCGCTCGCAGCCCATTGATGTTCTCGCTTTGCGTTGTAATAATATTTACGCTAGGTAGGGTAAACATGCGAACTTGAAAATTGTTTCAGAGTAATGAATTTATTGTGTAAGTTGGACCTACGTTTTTTTTCAGAAATTGGTTCTATTAACGATACCTAATGCCCAGAAAAAATTTGGATAGTGATCAAAATATCTTCCTGTATAAAAATAAATCACTGTTCGTAATTCTCGCTAAAACTCCACAACGGCTAGCCCGTTTTGTCTAATGTTGGTTTTGAAATAAATCTGGAGGTCCAGGAAGGTTTAAAAGGTTATCAAATTTGGAAAATAATAGGTGTTACAACGTTCACCCGGACAAGTAGTTGTTTGTAGACATATAATATTCGTACCTTAATACCATCGGGCTTTGATCGACGCCGCTTTTTTTTGTTATTCTTATTCTTTTTAGGTTTCTTTTCAATTATTTCTGGCTCTTTCTCTATTTCTTGTTCCTCATGTTCGGAATCTGAATGCGAACTCAACTCCAACTGTGCAATAAATTGGTTTAAGTCATACAATTGAAAATAACAAAATTATTATATACAGGATGGGCTGGATATCTGACTTATATGTATAAATATCCTTTTAAGGGTTTTCCTAAAAGGCATTTCTGACAATTTCAAAGAAATGTCCCAAAGGAATTAAAGCTCAAAAAAGGTACAAATGCCTTTTTTTTTATTTCAGGGTCCATAATCACTTGGCTCTGTTTAATGAGACTTAACTTATTGGCCATAGCAAAACCCTTTTGAAGGAAAAAAGTTGAGTTAGCATAAATAAAAATATAAATTATTATATTACAGCATTATGCAAAATAAACCTACAGACATTAAGTTGTGGAAAAAAGAGATTGAACTGTGCGCAAAAAAAACAATAACCTTTTAGTGCTTCATTGAAAATGCAACCAATATTGTGGCACTAACAAATATACATTTAGGAAAAACTTTGTGTTTATAATTTTTTTGCTGATATTTTATTATGTAATATAGTACTTGAAAAAAATGTGAATGTTTATTTAGTTTGGTATTTCCGCACACAGTTTATCTTCATATCCCAACAGGCTATTAAAACAACAATTTCGGAGTGTACCACAGTTTGCCAAATTATTTTTGACTTATGCTACTTATGTTACCTTGTATGATTTGGCAAAGCATTATTTTAGTAAAGAATAGCATAGGTCAATTATAATTGGATAAAGTATGATATGCCCACATTTATTTAATGTTGTTGACGCTGAGCTTTGCATTTTGACATTTTAAAAGCTAATCAAGATTCACACTAAACATTTTCACATAACACTCAGCAAGGCAAATGCATTAGCAAATTCAATTTAGCATTTTAATGTTTAATTATTGACACAACAACAAAGAGCTTACACCTGGACCCAGTTTTCATCCATGTTTCAATTGTACTACAACTACTTAAAATTTCATATCAAAGGGTATTAACGAAATGTACTAGTTCTGTTGATCTTTTTAAACTGGTAACAGGTACCTATTATAAAATATCTTAGGGTGTCAGCTAAGAAGCTAATGGAATCATGAAAATTCAAATTCAATATACATCATTTATGTAGAATTAAGGAACCAAAACAAATATAAGACTTATTTAAATATCAAACAAATTTCGTCATTGCAGTGCTCAGCAAACAAATGGAAACATGAAACCAATATATCACACAACATTGATATTTATAGACTTGTTGCATTACATATTATAAAATTTAACTTAATATTAACTTACCCCATCAAATGTAAATTTTGATTTTGATTCTTTAGAATACAGTGGTTCAAATTCTTCATCAGAATTCCCTTCTAATGGTGGCAGAGTGTTGGTCGTTCCGAACATTTTACGCACATTACGCAGTGACATTTTTATTGATTCTGTAAATAAATATTTTTCTCAGACTACGAACTAAGAATGGAGCCATCACATTACTTATTATGTTGTAATAATGGACGGTAATGTATCCACTCCAAATCACTAAGCTTAAAGATTAAATTAATAGTTACCACTGAAACTGAAAACTGTGTAGCTTGCGTGTTTTAAACGATAACCATTTTCAAAAACATATTTTCAAGCTAACAAAGTATGTAGGTATAGTAAGCTAGATAGGTACTTAAAATGGATCGATACCTAGCGAGTCTATCGTACTTACAATTTTTTTATCAAGAAAACTAGGTATTATGCCCTGTAAAGTTCTATAATTCCCTACAAATTATGAGTGTACGCATATAAGAACCTAGCAAATTTCATGCACCTACCTTTAAATTACACTTGTAAAACATTTAGTCGTCACCAAAATAGACTGGAGACAAACATTTGTCAAAAAAATCTTTACTTTAACTTTTTTTTTAATAGCAGACATGAGTTTGGATTCCAATAATATTAGCCGAAATCATTTTTAGATACGGATACGGTGTTACCAACTCTTGAATATTTTATCCTCAGATCAAAAAAGAAAGAGGACTAGAAATACCTAGGTACCTACAATAAAAACGCATCTACCTAAACCATCAAAGAGTTGACTAAAATGGCTGCCAGATCCTAGGGTTGTCAAAACCATGCAATCGTAGTAATATATATCGTAAGCTATACTATAAAGAGGAAAGATTTGATTGGTATTTATTTGTATCTATCAGGCTCTGATTGAAACTAATAGAGCATATAGATTCGATCGCAATAATAATGGCTTTTAAAAACTGCTACAATTTATACCTTAATGAATCATTATATTCGAAAAATATCATGAGATAAAATAAAAATGTAAGTAAAAAAAGCCACTTGCCTATACCTATACCTATTTTTACCAGCAACTATTTGTATCTGAATATTCCTTATGCGCAATATTTATAAAATTATGGAAAAATGATTACTAGTTGTAACTAGATACATCTATTGATCGATAGTTTACTGTTCCCTCTCGTGCATCCCTACGGAACAGCGAATAGACAGTAGACCTGTACGCCACAGTCGGGAAGACACGTCAAGCGGTGACGTCATTAGCGCTACTGGAGACTGCTAGTGATTTCCTATCCTATTATTATTTGTAACGGGGAGTGTAATATGAATAAAAATGGTTAGCAGTCAAATGACTACCGAAGAACTCCTTCGTGTGTTAGGAAGTGTAGAAGAGAATGATGAATTCTCAGAAACCACAATTGGCTACTTGACAGTTTTTGAAAAAGTATTGCAAAATGTGCGCCCGTTCATTTTATATCCCAAGCAATTCGATTTATCTGGAAAAAATGTAAATAACCAGAGAAAAATAAGATTTTGTGTAACACATTTAAAAAGCGCGCAAAAACGCCAAGTCATGTCACTGTTGAAATTATGACGTCAACGTTGTAGACAACGAACCGATACGCATAGGAACGACTTCATTTAGATAAACGGAAAATGTTTCAATAAATTCTTAATACGATTAAAGACACAATAATTCAATTTAATCGGTAAAATAATCATTGTTTTGCCACATTAAAATAAATTATTTTCGCCTGTCATTTCCGAATTGCAATGGTGGTTTCCGTTTCGGTTCTTTTGTTCCACAGATAAAAAAAGTAAAATTTATTTTGCAAAATTAAAATACTAACTATGCTTTTAATTATAAAATAAAAATGTAAAATTATTACTTTACTAATAAGCTAACATATCTAACACTTTTCATATTTTATTGTTAACACTGTCAAGTAGCCAATTGTGTTTGTGGTAGGTACCTATATCAAGGTTATAAATTACAATAAAATTAGTTCAGAGATAAATTTGATATTGACAACATGATTATATTTTGGAACTAATATTGTCAAAACGTAATGTTTCTTTAATAACTTACCAATATCGAAATTCATCTCTGAACTAACTTTATTGTGCAGAAATCAATAAAACTTTCAAGATCTGAACGCTTTTGTTTCATTGGGTTACCAAAATACCTACTAAGATTAGAAATTTTATTAAGTGCGCGAAGGCACTTTTGAGCTCCTAGATTAAACTACTGTTCTAAACAAATGAAATAAAAAAAATAGAATGTTATCTCTTATATAGTCGAAATAGTTCGTAGCGGCCTCTGATTTTTTAGATATCATTAATAATAATAATAAAGCTACTTACATCAATAATTACTAACAAAATAAACTCACATCTTACAAAATTTAATACCTTACCAGAAGAACAGAAGGGCTGTTGTAAGGGCTCCAGAGGGTGTAAAGAACAACTTATAATTGATACAGAAATCCACAATCAGGTAAGACAAAAACACAGAAACCTACACTACGCATACATCGACTACCAAAAGGCCTTTGACAGCGTCCCTCAATCCTGGCTCATAGAAATCTTAAAAATTTATAAAATAGATAGACTTGATCTCATGTTTAGAATACATCATGCATAATTGGACTACAATCTTAAATATAAAAACAGATAAAGAAACCCTTAAATCCGAACCAATTAATATAGCCAGAGGAATATTCCAAGGTGATTCACTCAGTCCGTTGTGGTTCTGTTTGGCATTAAATCCACTCTCCAGAATACTTAATCAGTCCGGACTTGGATTTGTCCTAGAAAAGGAGAGAAGAGTACGGATAACACACTTCCTATATATGGACGATATTAAACTATATGCAACAACTAGAAAAGAACTGGAACAATTATTAAAATTAACTGAAGAATTTAGTAACGACATTAAAATGAAATTTGGGATTGAGAAATGTAGAATTAATGCTATCATTTAAGGAAAACACAAAGAAACTCCAGAATACAGACTTACAGAAAAACAGATTGAAGAAAAAAAAATAGTATTCAAAGTATGGAATTAAAAGAAACATACAAATATTTAGGCTACCTACAAAGCACCAAACTGAACCACAAAGAAATAAAGGAAGACCTTCGGAAAAAATATATAGAAAGATTGCATAAATTATTCAAAACACAACTATCTGCCAGAAATAAAGTCAAAGCTATTAATACATATGCTATTCCTATCCTTACATATTCGTTTAGCATAATAAACTGGCCCGATACAGATTTAGACGCTCTTAATACCCTAACTAGATCAATAGCCTACAAGTACCACTTACACCACATTCATTCACAACACAAAAACGGAATAATGGAAACAAAAATCCTTACATGGAAAACACCCCCATCATCTAGATCAGGAATTTATAGACAAACAGGCATCAAACAGTTGGCTCACGAAAGGAAATATCTTTGCAGAATCAGAAGGATTTATGCTTGCAATCCAAGACCAAATTATCAGAACCCGCAATTACGCAAAATTTATAATTAAAGATAGAACAGTCACAGACGACAGATGTAGACTATGCAAACAAACCAGAGAAACAATAGACCATATAACAGGGGGATGTAACACATTAGCAAACAAAGAATACACTAACAGACACGACAACGTGGCAAAACAAATCCATCAAAATCTAGCATTAAAATACAAGCTGTTAAATGAATACACTCCATATTACTCATATAGCCCCAAAAAAATACTCGAAAATCAATCTGTTAAACTGTATTGGGACCGCGATATTATCACAGATAGGACAATTCATTGCAATATCACACTTACTTTAAAACCGGACATCACGCTTACTTTAAAATCCTGTAAAGTAACATACCCCATAGACATTTCCATACCCAACACAGACAACTTAACAAAAAAACACAACAAAAAAATACAGAAATACATAGCATTAGCAGATGAGATCAAGCAAATGTGGCACCAACAAACTGTTAAAATAATCCCAATAATTATCTCTTACACCGGTATAATTCCCAAAACATTACACACATCCATAAAAGAGCTCGATTTACAAAAAAAATCATACATTAAATTACAAAAATCCGTTATACTCGACACCTGCAATTTAGTTCGCCGTTTTTTCAACTACCCTTCCGTCTAAATAGTATGAGGTTAGGTACTTGGCACAGCCCGTAACTAACCTTAATTTATAACGTGTTTTATATAAAAAAAACTAAGATAAAAAATATAATGTTTAAAATAATAATAATAGTCTTAAGTTACTTGACCTACCTGAAACCTCTTATATCACTATGCAAAAAGCCGCAATACTTAATACCTGCCGAATAGTAAGACGTTTTCTACAGGATGAACCATTTAACACAAACTCAGATATACTAAACCCACATACCGCAAACTCTTAGTTCAGTTGCTTGGTAATATGCCCGTAACTGGACTTTATAAAACCAGTCTAAAGACTGAGAAAAAATAAACAGAAATAATAATAATAATACTTTATTAGTAAATTACAATTCTGTTTGTCCATAATAATTTAGTTGATTTTAAAAATTTAATTTAATAAATTTTAAAATCAACTAAAGGTTAGTTATTAATTAGTACTCTAATAGACAACCCTTTCTTTACCTTGTTGTTTATAATTTATAATAATAATTATTAGTTTACTTGAAATGTCACGTCATTACCTCGCACACAAGAAAGTTGTCAAAGGTCGTGCCAACCACGTTAGAGTCGGGTCTTCCCATGGACCTAATATAATAAACTAAGTCCATGGGTCTTCCCTACAGCGAATGCCTACACGAATGAGATTAGTGATGTATCTTATTATTACCTGATTTATTCGTTTGTAGTTCTAATGTCTACTTTACCTTTGTATAGAATTTTGTAACTGCTGTTAAATGATACGAAATCAAAAAAATATTTATTATTTCAAAAATATGTGACGAATAGCAGAGATTAAATCGGTTATTGACAACTTATCGATAACATCGTTGGCATTCCTATTTTATTTGTAGGTATTTGCTCTGAATTTGTGGCTTGGCGTGGGAAGGGCGCCGATGCGTTTGAGCTCTGGCGTTCAAAAAGTTAAGTCCTGGTGCCTTTTTAAACAGTTCTTTTTCCGATGTTTCAGTCAGAAGAGTCAGAGTCAGAGGTCAGTACACCATAAAAACAGTTTGTTTTTATGGTGAGAGGGAAAGGGATCCGATGAAAATTAATGAATGTCATGAATATTCTTTTTTATTTTTTTCTAAAAAGTGTGAATTTATTTAAAAACTGTGTATATGAAAGATTTTCACATTTCATGTGACCGTAATATTTATATCGTAGATCAAGAAAGATCTTGATTATACTTTTAATCAAAAGTAACTTTTGGTTACTGCAGTGATCGGGATCAGTATCTGCGGTAAAATAATTTTCCAAATCACATATTTCACACAGAAATTTAAAAATATAATTATAAATAATAAAGTTCTGGTTTTGCTTTTGTAAATATTGTTTGCAACGAAATTTATGTAATTCATTTTATTTTTAGTCGACCCTTTTTAATTTTTTTATGTAAATAAATTAAGATGTCCAATTTGGTTTTTATAGTGCACTGACCACATTCATCAGAAAAATAATGTTTATCAAGGCACCGGGCCTTAAGTCTGCTATTGAAATTTATTGTGTAGTTAAATAAATAAATTATAGAAAGACCTATTATTACATTTTTAGGGTTCGTTTACACAACTTCCCGACGTATTGTTTTAAGTTTAGAATTTTAACTAAATCAAATGGCGCGTGGCATCCGGTACACACAAATTAAACATTTTCGCTCGAACTCAAATATAATTTGTACATTCTAGAATATAAAATTTTTCTTCGTGCCTACGTTAGCCAGTTCGTACGTTAGTTAGTCAGTGTTTTGAAAATGTGCGTAGAAATGCTTACTTGAGACTGTAAGTGTAACCAGTAGTAGCAAGGGTTACCTGGGTAACCTTTAAATTATTTAATGAATTGGCTTGATCAAGGCAAAATCTAATGGGCAGGACTGGACTCTTAAAAATTGAAGCCTCCCCTTCTCCCATTCAGCAAAATATGAATTGTAATGACACATAATATTTATAATACCTAGATAGGCAAGTGGCTTTTTTACTTGCATTTTTATTTTATCTCATGATATTTTTCGAATATAATATTTATTAAAGTATAAATTGAAGCAGTTTTTAAAAGCATTATTATAAAAGTTTTAATGTGGTTATCTAATGTAAACTAAATATAATATAATTTATATCACTCGGGGACGGTGAACCTTTCCAATATCTAATTAACCTTTAAAAATCAATTTATATGCTCTATTAGTTTCAAATAGAGCCCGATAGATACAAACAAATAACAATCAAATCTTTTCTCTTTATAGAATAACTTACTATAATGTACATTACTACGATTGCATGATTTTGACAACCCTAGGATCTGGCAGCCATTTTAGGAAACTCTTTTAGACGCATTTTTACTGTAGGTATTTCTAGTTCCCTTTACTCTTTGGTCTGAGGGGCTATCGTTGTTTGACTTTTTTTGCTATGGTATATTTGGAAGTGTCTGATATATTTTTCAAGGTCCGTTAATTCAATTCAATCTACACGTTTAATGGATATCACATTACAAAAACAGTCACTATGATAGTAGAATATACATAGAAGGTATAGAAGTGACGCGCTGCAAGGGCATAGCAAAATATATAAGAGGGCTTGTCATAATTTTATTTAATCTTGTTTCTAGAAATGTGTAATAAAGATAATTTATACAATATTATGAGGAACAAATAAACTTAAGAAAACATTATATTGTAAACTATAACTAACTAACAAAATAATAAAACTGAAATTAATAAAAAAATCATATTTTAAATAAACAAAGCTGGTCTCTGTGGTAAGGTACCCAAAATGCTGGCTGCATTACCTCGCTGAATGGCGATTGAAAGACGCTGGGCGAGGTAGCAGCCAGCCTTTGGGTCTCCTGCACAGATATAATAATTCTGTCTCCTGTAACCATGGACCTAATATAGTTTATTATACTAAGTCCATGCCTGTAACGTTGACTAGTCTTTTTTTTTATTTCTAATATGACAACGACATTTTTTTTGTAAGTTACATCAATGCGTGTGAAAATATAAGTTAATCGATATCCAACTCTTTTTTTAAATATCAAAAATGCACCAATTCAGTTTTGAAATTAACTTTGTTAAATAAGAAAAGGCGCAAGATGTCATTGAGGGCGTTGTGGCGACAGCTGCGGCAAGCACTGTTTGAACATTATCTCCTTCAAATTAAATCCCCTAAAAATGTAAAAAACAACTAAATTGAACAATCGTCTGTTTGATGGCCTCTTTGTACTTTTTGAACACAAATGTACCTTATACAGGGCCAATAACACCGTTTATGATAGAAAAATATTTATTAAGGTAAGTACCTACCTAACCACTTACACATTTTTCCCCAGTATTTTAGGTGAGAAACCTAACCTTACTTAGGAATACTGGTGTATAACAGTGTCCGTATTTCTTAATAAAATACAACCCATAAGTAAGTAGATCCCCTGGTAGACCCGATCATGTTCGTACAGTACGCAGCTACAAAAAGATTTTCCTGTTAGAGTGGGTAACTAAAGTTGAATCTGTAGGTATGTGCAAGTTTAATAAAAAATAACGTCAGCAGTTCTGTCACTTCTACGAAAATTCCTTGTCTGTGACTTGGAGCAAACTGACAGAGGAAAGTCTAGTACGTTTGACGAAGAAAATTGTTTGCTTAAAAATGACGTATGCAATTTATCGCAACTGCTGTGATCTGTAATAACCCAATAATTTAGTTGTACGTACTTAGCTACATTGATACTAGTCGTTAGTTCTCGCTTGAGCGTTCGTCGCTGTGGTGCCGTGTGAGAGACCGACTCTCGACTCTAACCGGGGTTTTTGTCTGGATGTTTTTATAACTGGATGAATATGAATCCTTGGTGTTTACTTGTTTTAATAATTCCGTCAATAGTAAAATGTGCTGTAGTTGTAAACGATGGCGACGTCGATGAGCAAGGATTGTATAGTAAGTCAGATCATGTCGTTATCTTAACACAGCGTAATTTTGAGAGGAAGGTATACAATCAAAATCATGCAGCAATAGTGCAGTTCTACAACAGTTACTGTGGCCACTGTAGAGCATTCGCACCAAAGTTTAAGTCAATGGCAGCAGATATAGAGCCATGGAAGAATATTCTTCAATTAAAAGTAATGGACTGCTCTGTAGAAGAAAATAATGAGTTATGTAGAGAATTCGAAGTAATGGCGTACCCCTCTTTGCGCTATATTCATGAACATTATGTGAAAGCTAATGGTAATGTTGGTGATCACATTCAAATGACTGACACTGCAGAAAAGCTTAAGGCTCAAATCATTTCTAAAATGCAAGCAGAGGAAGCAATGGGACGGTTGAGATTTGCACCCAAATTGTCCATTGCATCTTACGCGTCTTATGCTGCTGCTCTCAGTGATGTGCCTAGCGATATTAAGTATACCTTCTTGGTTTTTGAACATGAGAATTCTACAGTTGGTTCTGAACTAGCATTAGATATAAATGATTATGCTCATGTCAAAGTGAAACGTGTACATGACACCAGTGAGTTGTCTGAAGTGTCTGGAGCCAGTCATTACCCTGGCCTTGTTGCTGTGAGCTCATCATTGGATTCGACACCGCTAACTCCATCAAATCCAACGAAGCAAAACTTACTCAAAGCCATCAATACGTATTTAACATCTAAAAATTATGATTTTCCAGTACGGAATTTACATGATCATGATAGTAAGCATACTGAGAGCAATAATGAAAAGTCAACAATATATAATTCTGATGCTGTATACTACAGTGACTTGGAAAAAACTCTTAAAACAAGCTTGCACACTGAAATTACTAGACATAAGACTCTGGCTGGAGAGCCATTGAATGCTTTATTAGATTATTTAAATGTACTAAGGATAGCATTTCCATTTAAAAGCAACAATATGAAAGACTACATTGAAGATTTGTATACCACATTGCACACACAAACTGAATGGAATGGAAATGATATTTATGAAATAGTAAAACGACTGGAAACTGCACATGCTCCTGTTTACCTGACATCGTTGGAATACATTGGTTGCAAGGGGAGTCAGTCTAAATATCGGGGTTATACTTGTGGCCTGTGGACTTTATTTCATACATTGACCGTTAATGCTGCACAGAAACCTGGTACAGAAGGTCCAAAAGTATTGAAAGCAATGCATGGTTATGTAAAAAACTTCTTTGGTTGCACCACATGCTCGGAACATTTCCAAGCCATGGCAACCAGGAACAGGTTATTTGATGTGAAAGAAAATGACAAAGCTGTACTGTGGTTGTGGATATCACATAATGAAGTGAACTTAAGATTAGCTGGGGATATTACAGAGGACCCTGAACATCCTAAAATACAATTTCCAAGTGTTAGTAGGTGTCCAGAGTGTAGACTAGCTAGAGGTGCTTGGAACTTACCAGCAGTTTACCAATATCTACAAAATATTTATGATTCTGAAAACATTCGGGACACCAGGCGTGTAAGATCTGCGGCAACAGCACCAAGCCCCTTCTCCAACTTGGATATTGGGATGTTAAGCCTCCTGTACATATTTTCTTTTATTATACTAATTCTAGTCATTAAATATTTACTAACAAAACGTCTTTACAGAAAGCGTCATTATAAGTATGGATGGGGTAAAGTATGAGTGTTGATGGATCATAATAACATTTTATTTATGTTAGTATTTATAAAAGTATTTTATATTTCCCCTCTTCAGACACGGTGTTTAACAGAGGAGAAAAAAACTTCAATTAACATTTATTGAAAATGTAGATATTCTGATTAATGTCATTAAGTAAATGTTTTAAATATGCATTGTGCATGTCAACAGTCATTATCATTAATTAGTCACAATTGAACTTCAGACCATAATATGCACTCACTAACATTTTATGACTTATACAAAATATGCATGCAAATAATATTATGCTAAAAAGCGAAATATGCACATTGAAAAAACTATAATATTAATGTTTATTATATTAATTACTGAATCAGTTGTAAGAGTTTTTATGACAATATCTTCCATCTAATATTGTTCTAGTTTTCGTAGAACAATCAAGTGTCATTCCGTTTTTTAACATTAACTTGCAGACTTAACTGAACTCTTTTTATGTCTCTACATTTACTGATGACCAGACAAAGGTTAAAATGCATGTGATCTGATGATAAGGCATAATAATAAAAATCATTATAATCAATATGGTTAAAAAATATAAATATTCATAGTCATTTCTAATCATGATACTCCAGAAATGGTTGTTTTACTTGAGAAAAATAAAAAGTCGAAAGAAAAAATTCATTGAAGATTGTTTTTATTAAAAGAGCTAAATTACAAAATAATAACTATTATTATACTACATTTTTATATTTACAAACATAAAAAGTTACAATGATTTTTCACATTAACTCTGTGAGTGCATTTCAAATCCTTTGCATAAGACAATGCCTGTTGTCTATTTAATCAATTAACATAATGGTTGCTTTATATTCTCCACTACCATAAGGTTGTTTCGGTTTCCTAACTAATAATTTTTCTAAGCATGTTTTTATGTCTGTATTGTAATTTATGTATTAAATTTAATATACATATATTATGATTTAGTTGACCAAAGTCCTATTGCTAATTAATTCAATTTAACCTTTTACGTCCAGAGTGATCTTAAATGGTCTAACCAATTATATTAATAAAAAAAAGAAAAATTAAAAAAAAGATATTTATACGGTTGAATTGAGAACCTCCTTCTTTTTAAGTCGTCTAAAAAATTTAAGTAACAACAACTCGTCCTAAGACTCATAAAATTTCCACAGTAACTAATCTTAAGAATGAAATTATATTATTTTTGCAAGTTGAAAACATTAAAAAAGCATTGAAACATTGGTAACTTAACATCAATGAATTAAGTTGCCAATGTTGTTCAAAGATTGTATGCAAGAGTACTCATGAAATGTGCATTTACATACATGTTGTCTTAACTAATAGAAACACTAAAATTTATAGACATTTACCTAATAGAAGTTAATAAAGCAAAAGTGGACACTCTTACGTAAGAACATTGGTTTTAGAGGTATATACCATTATAGAATTCTTAAGTCGAATTATTGCTTAACAACAAGAAATAACTTGTTAATAAGTAAGGTATACAAAAGGTCATAGCAAGACATATTCCTTCAAGAATGCGAGACGCTACGCTAAATGCAAGTGTGGCGTCTGAGTTTCTTAATGGACTAACCTTGTTTTGACAGCATGTAGTAAGTCTTACTGTAAGACTCCTGGTTCAAGAACATCGAATATTATCACACTCATTATATAACTTCTTTAAATAACATTCATAATACATACCGCACCAACTGTAATCGCCAAGCTACATGGTCTTATTTAATCTAAATAAGCGTCACATTTCAAATAAAATAATGGACAAATGAAACTCTTTTTCGTGAGTTCTTTAACTAGTGAAATTCTTTAATTGAAAAGTATTCACATGGATTTGTTGGAAGAGAATAGTTATATTAATATAATATAACATAATTGCCTTAAGGAAGTATTTACAAAGTATTCTGTACAGACGTAGGTACCTATATTAGCATTGTAAAAGCATGCAAAGGTTAGGTTTGTATGCTATATCCTTGAATTTAGTAGAATGCACTGATATATTTCCTCCTTGATAATTGTGTATATTGTTAAATACAATATACATTTATTATACACAATAAGGATATTTTAATGATAATTTAAATATCTATAACAGTCTAGATCTTATGTGAATTATTATTACGTATTTATTTATTTTTAATATTCAGGTTTAGTTAACTGAATATTAAAGAAAAAACATAAACATAAGATGGCAATATAGCCTTCTGCAAAAATACTACAAAATAATAGAAGTGGCTATTTACTCCCACTTGCTTTTTATGAAACACTAGCGACTCGCCCCGGCTTCACACTGATGTAATGTAAATACTTAAAAATATTGGCTATTCTATTATTTATTGCAAATAAAAACCTTCCTCTTGAGTCAAATTCAAATTCAAATTCAATATTCTTTTATTCATGTAAATTACACCAGTAATATTTATGAAACGTCTATATAATGCAAATGACGCTACCTCCGGTTCGGAACCTATAACTTACAGAGAAGATCCCGGCAAGAAACTCTGTCGTTCATATTACAAATATAGCTGAACTTATAACTAGTTTTGCACTAAGACATACAGTGTAGTAATTAGATAAAATAATGTAGTAAATTGTAAAAAATAATTCATTGATTCAAAGTTATAAGAAAAATTAAAAAATATATATATTTAAATTAAACAAACTGTAGGTCCTAATGCACATTCGTGCTTAATAAGAATTTTGCCAACTTGCGAGTTGACAAATACGTAAAGAAATAGGTACCTCTTGCTGAGTTTGTATAAATAGAAATACAATTAGTAAATATAATTAGTGAAATTTTTCATGTGAGGGCGAACAGACTAGTTAGTGGTCCACACTTCTTTGTCATTAATATAGTCTTCTACTCTGTAGTACCCTTTTTTCAAAAGACAACCTTTAACAATTAGCTTAAATTTATTCAATGGTAAATCAACAATAACTTGAGGTAATTTATTAAAAAAAGTTATAATTAAACCAACAAATGAATTACCAATCTTATGAAGTCTACGTTTAGGGACAGCAAGCTTGTGTTTATTTCTAATCACTCTATCTATTTAAAAAACTACATCAAAATCCGTTGCGTAGTTTTAAAGATTTAAGGGTGCATAAGGCTATAGGAACAGAAAAAGCGACTTTGTTTTATACTATGCAGTAATATGAAATCTAAGGTCCCAGTAAATTATGATTATACAGAAATATTTTGTTTCGTATTTGTTAACTATTTGGATAGGTTGAGGGGTTAGATGTAGGTTACAGGTCAGTTAAGTGAAGCTGGCACATCCCGTGTCTGAATCGTTATGATGTGGCACTGAATAAGCATCGCGAAAAATCTATCTTTTCGACTCTGACGGATGACTCTACTACTACAAACCATATCTTAATGCTTTCATTTTCATCGTTTGTAATTACTTAACGTGTGTTCATTTCATGTATAATAATTATTGTAACAAATTATTTAAAGAAATATTTCAAACATTTGAAAGTAGATAGGTAGGTACTATATAACCAGAAAATGTATTATCTTGCCAGCTTTAAATAACTGATCAGTTGGTATATTATAGAGTTAATTTGGTGAATTATGATTAGACTTGGATACAGTATTGGTAACCATTTTACTACCTGTAAAATGGGAAGTAAATTTAATATATTGCATTTAATATGAGGAGATAAAACTGAATTTAATTTAATATGAGTTGTGGGAATGCACACAAATGGTTCAGCCAGTTCCCCACGCCATCTTCGCATTTAAAATTGATACATTAAGTCTGATTTTGTGCCTGCCTTATTAAAAAAGTTAAAATTGTTAAGTTTCACTATGGCGGACGTTTCTGATTAAGCGATCATGACAAACATTTTAACTCTGATTAGGGAACTTACGATTACGTACGTGGTGCATTTTTATCATTTTTTTAACACCCTCCACACTTCGGTAATATATGCAAGCCTAGCTTTCCCCCAAGCTAAGTTTTCACGAATATAGTGATTATTTTGGCTTTATATATATTTGAATGAACTACATTCTTGTAAAAAAATATTATTACAACCTTAAACTATAAGCTATAATAATAACTATAATAGTTTTATAAGCTACTCTAAATTTTGCTACCTTCTATGTTCAAAATCAAAGAATCGTCATTTTTGTTTGAAGCCCGAAAAATATATATGAATTTCAAGACCTAATTTGTTTCAACAATCAGGCAGACTAACCTACTCGGAGATTCTCTTTTGTATTATAATCTATATGAATACACAATGATAGTTTGATCGTATTCAAATGGCATCTAGAGCTAAACAGGACGCTGCAATAAACGGGACCGTGAGCTGACGTTCACGTTGCCTATTAAATAATCTTACATGCTGCATCCAGCTCAATAAATAATGGTACAGTTCAAGTTTAAGAATATTTTTAGTAGAATACGAATTCGAAGTGTTAATATTGTAAATTTTGTATTATAATGCAACACATGGAATGCCAAGCGTGAACGGAATACCTACATTTTAAATCCTAAGTGCCAAAATAATATGGAAAATCAGTTGATGTGGAACAGCTAAAACAAGTCGAAAATAACAAAGAAAAAAGTGACTTAGGTACTTATTACGTAATTATCTGCTACTTAGTCGACAGTAGTATTATGACAAAGAAAGAGCTAAACAAGTTGCATTTATGCTTAGGCTCTTATTGTATCTACCTACGTCAAGAATTGAATTCAGGTTGTCGTCATAAATTAAACATAATTATCACACCATTGTTACTGTTAATGATCTGATTATCGAACTAACATAATTTCTTGCCGTCTACGTATTTGCGGTTGTAGTTTTTTTATTATTGCCGCGGCCTAAGCTGTACCTTTTACCTATGTGGTTTATAAAAACTCTACTCAATAGTACAGATAATTTGAATTATTTCAGGCTGTTTTTTTTTAAGTGACTCTTTTATCAGCGCATTACCTACTTTGAAACTTCCTGAAAACGATTTGACTTCATGCTACAACTTGTTGAGTTGTAAAATGGCCAGGAAATCTAGGGACGTCGTGGAACTTTGCGTTTTGTCCCACGGAACTAATTACTGGACAAGCCCAATAATGAGATTAGACTGTCCCAGATTCCAAACTATACTACTGGTTGTAGAATAATTATGGGCAAAGACAAGGACAGAAAGCTTTATAGCTCCACTCTACCCACAAGCGTTTTGGACTGGATTAAAATCGATTATTCCTATGTTTATAGGTCCTATTTATAGGCACTGTTTATTTTCAATTTCAATTACTTAGTTAGGTATTACAAATATTAAACTCTGATTTGACATATACGTACTAATAAGGAAGGGTAGAGGGAAGCCCAATAAGCATCCAATCAGTTGGTTTTTACATTTTGTAAATCATTAATAACGTTTTAATAGTTTTATAGGTAGTTTAATAATAATAATAATAATAATAATAATCATTTATTCATAACCCAAAATTCCGTTTACAGTTCATATAATATAAGTCTAGGGTTAATCAGTAGGTATATTTGAATCAAAGGGATGAATCCCTGACATCGAAACTAGTAAAAACTGTATTTTCAATGTCAGTAATTCCTCGACATTTAAAAAGTTAATTCCACAACATTACATTTATAGTCTTGGCTTAAGGATCATGAACACAAAATACGTAAAAAAGAATGAGTGTGTTGATGTGTGTGTGTGTGTATGTGTGTGTGTGTGTGTTTGTGATTAATTCCAGGAATGGTGACTATTTATTCTAACAATAATATGTTTACAAAATATTTGTTTATTTTTTATAAATATGGTTTTATTTATTGACAAGTACACGAGTTAATTTATTTAAGGAGATTTTCTGTATCGGAATACGACATTTGCAAAATAAAAGCTGTGATTACTTTTTTTAGTTTAATAATCAATAGTTAATTACCTACTTATTGTTTATTCGCAATTCGGGTTATGATAGGAACGAAAATCCGGGTAAGGTTAGGGGTTAGAAATAGGGTTACGTTCGGAATAAATATTAATTATTTTTTTAAATTCCTAACCTAACCCACGACCGGGTTAGGTTTTCGGGTCAGGTTCGGAATAATCGATTTAATTGTTTTATTTCATGGTTCGTCATGGTAAAGCGACCATTTTGTTTATTTTGCGATCATTTGGAAATGCAAAAGTTTAAGTGTTTGGTTTACTACGCAGATACCATTGCTATTTAGTGTTGTTTCTATAGATTACTCCGGTCCCGGCGAACTTCGTTTAGCCTTCGTTTAGAGTCCGAGACCTTTCCAACTAATGCCAAACCGTGGAAATCGATTCGGTCGTTCTGGAGTTATAGCGTCAGGAAGGAAAAACCGACTTATTTTTATATAGTAGATTACAAACGGGCAAATTTAGAATAAATGTCTCGGAATTGTAACTCTATTTTTAACAACCCTTATTGCAAAGTTAGACAGATGATATTTTTAAACTTGGAGGGGCTGAAAATTGCGTATTTAGGTAGTTGTTATTCATTTAAACGGAGTTAGATTGCGTTATCTTACATGAGATAACTAAGCATTTATATCGACGGATTATAATTAACAGATTATTTAGGCTCCATTTATATGGTAGGTATTAATTACATATTAGCAGTTACTGGTAGGAATATAAACAAACCAGAAGTTAACTGTTAGTTTTATTTACTTTGTACTGTTATTGTGTTCTTTATTAATTGACCCTGTAGTCGTTAAAAAGCCAAATGTGTTCCTACGTTCATAATTTCAAGCTCTCAAAATATGTGATTTTTAACTTATTGAGTATTTATGTCGAAATGTTTTAAAATAGCGTTCTATCATCTATTTGATCGGATACCCTATATTTGATACCTCTTATGATCGGATCAAACTTGCATCAGTGGAAGACTGGAAGCTAAATTAAACATTTGGACAAATTGTCCAATTCCTAAGTTGTGAATTATACCTATTATTGTTATAGAATTATTCTAATATACCTATAATACATAAAGTGCAAAGAATTTTGTACCGACTTCTTTAATTTATTCGGAAAAATAAATTTATGAGAACATTGTTATAACTATTAAGTGTTATTTTAGGTTATTAAAAATATGATGAATAAAGAAATAATATCTACCACTAGTTAGGTTGATAGCAGTCACAATTATTTATAATTAAGAGTTTTTTTTATATAGTATTAATATATTCAATTAAAATAATTATTTTTTCAGAACTTATATTATGACCTCTATGCATCAATTTATTTTGAATACTTATCCTTTGAGATGTATATAATGGACAATGTCAATGAAACGCATTCCAGTTTTTAATTATATTAAGTAGGTGTAATTGTTCCATATATGTTTGCGTAGTTTCTCATGCAAAAGTGTCTACCTTGAGTATTACAGGATCCATCCAAAGGAGTCATTTACCTACTAATAACATATAATAGTGTTACTAGACCTTACAGATTATCAGAGAATATATATGGATTATGGACAGATCTTTAAAATGTAATAAGCAATTTGTTCGATTTACGTATTGATAAAAATAATACCACTGCTGTGGACATTTATAAAAGAAATAATAAAAGAAAGTGAAAAGGCATTAAGTATCTAAAATAGCTGATATAACTTCTCTAGGTTTTATGATGGAAATGTTTTTAATTATAACGTAAATTTTAAGATATAGGTACCAGTTTAGTAGAAAAGGCTTATTTGAAATTGTTTATAAGGTAGCACCTCCTAGCCAGTTTAAGACTTTGTTATAATTTTACAAGACCCGGCGGTAGGTATGACAGAAGTGGACAGATTTTTTTATTTTGATGCAGTTTAATTATGCATCCTTACTACCAGTTACTACATACTTAAACTAAGCATACCTACTTGCTTATTTTGAAGTCTGACAGTGCTCTGGAACCCACAAGAAAACTGTTACTCACTAAATACTTACCTACGTAGGACTAATATTTTTTACTAACATAGTGTTTTATAAAATGAGTTGAACCACATTAAAAATTAAAAATCAATGCTTAAAATTTATTTTGAAAATTATGCTTTAAGCACAAACACTTACGTAGTGAGTAAATAGTAAAAAAATCGATGCCTGCTACCTACGTACATGGTCTAGGTAAGATCATAATAAATAGTTGCACTGTTAGCATGTCCGTAAACGAGCTATTTCATTATTTAGCACTCTAAAACCGTTGTTATTACCGACATTGTTGATTGAGAATTACATAAGTTACCTTATTTTTACCGCATTAAGTACTATGAACCAGAAATGGTTCATAATATTGCAAAAAAACAAAACCAGAAGAGCAACGGACTTAAATATAATGAAAATACGGTACCTACCTACCTATTCAATGTGAATAAACTCCAATACCTACGTATACATTTTATGTTGATATAACACACAACTTCCATAAAGCAAAGGAAAGACTGTTATTATAGTAAGTAATACCTATGTAAAAATATAAATCCAAAATGCTACCATATTCCATATCAGTAGTAAATTGCTGAGTATCCGGTAATAAGATAAAAACAACATTGTAACACTGATTTTTTTTTTACTATATTTAATGCGTGCAAAACTAGAATCAAATCTACAAAAGTAGGTCAGCACCTCTCTACTTTGTTGCTATAAAATTATTTAAATTAATACATACTGATTTTATTCTTAGTCATATCTACATATTATGTATAAAACGAAATAAGTACCTATAATAGCGGTAAAAATGTACCATATCTATAGGGAAGATAAATAATTTTATACGTAAAAAAATATTTATAAATTTAAATTTACTAGTTACTTACCGAAATGCATGTGATCATTTAAAATATATAATGTTACCGATAAATTAATAAATTTAGACATTCCATAAGTACAATTAAAACAATGTTTTGAACAAAAATGGTTCAGAAACACATGTAGATAGATTTATGCTATGCATTAAAGTTTACTTTGTTATTTCTATGTTGTTTCACTTGATAAATCATTATTACATATAGCTTTTGATATTTTAATGACATAATCTGTTTTATATTCAAACAGTTTGGTTCTTCGCATCTGGGTGGAACATGGACTCAATGTAGGCTAAGGTTAGTCAACTTTATTTGCGTTGGTGGTGGGTGGTGTCTGTGTATAGAGTAGTGATGTAACGAATATCAATTTTTAGCCTTTTAAAACAGAGATTTAACAGATGTCCCTTCAAGAGTTGTTTATAAAACGAAACAGTGGGATCATCAATCTATGAAGTCCTTGGCAGTTGATAAATCAATAGGTGAGATGATTGCGTTCCCCCACTGGGTTCCGCATCTTGGCGCGATGGGGAGGCTAAGTAACCCTGTGGTCCGGGACGTTTGGGCTGGCCTTGTCACTCAGCCTCCGATACCGCACAGGGTGAAGCAAAGACGGATCCCGAGCTGGGCCGTGAAGAGCAGGTGTCTCTGCGGCAACCCCGCAAGGGCAGGGGTGGATCGCGGTGGACGAGCAGGACCTCGGTGTTTCGTTGCCGGCCTCTCTGTCCTCCGCGACCCGGCAGTGGTGGTGGGGTCGCGAAGGAAAAGAAGGAAATGGTCTTACGTTTGCCGGCCTTCCTATCCTCCGCGGCTAGTGGGTTTTAGGACTCCATTTGGCTCTCGGAGGGAGAGCTGGATTGAGAGTCTCGGGCGTCCGCAGAGGCGGCAGGCAGCGGAGCACAGCAGATCCGCTGCTGGGACCAAAGACGCCAGGCGTGGGGTACGCCTGGCGTAATGGTTGTTTCCTCGGTCCCAAGGGAGTGGGGCGCGTCAGGTGGCCTGACTCGCTCCAGTGCGTATTGCGCGGCAAGGTGGTAGGAGTTGTGAGGGAGCCTGTGCAGAATACGCAAGGAATTCTGACTCCCCCACAACTGCACAGCGTTGGCCACCGAGGGGGTTTTAGTCGGTGTGAGCCCGACACACCACTCTCTGTTCCCCGCTGAGAGTGACGGCGCGGTAGGCATTTCCCCCTCGACAAAAAAATAGGTGAGATGATTGCGTTGGAATACCTTTTCGTTGACAGTGATTATTAACATAATTAAAATTAATAATTATATTTGCAATTTCCATGTAAATTAGAAGGCTTGAGGTTTTGTGATTAATATTATAAGAAATTTGTATTCCCTTTTAATTTATCTTTTTGTTATTGACATTTTTTTATTGGATGTACATATTCGCAAAATATTCGCATATTTTTTGCGAATGCGAATACGAATGTCAAGGAATATGCGAATATTTGCGAATGCGAATGCAAATATTCGTTACATCACTAGTAACGTTTGTATTTTACTAGTATTTTACTAGTTAATTATTTTTAACCATCCTCCTCGTTACAAATAGTAAGTCCTAAACGGCTTAAAAAGGGAATACATTTAGGTATTATCTATTAAGCATAAAAACTTCTCTTAAGTAATTTCATTTCTAAATAAAATTAAGTAGCTGCACATACGCTATGCCCCAGTAAACCACATAATTTACTTACACATTCTTATACTAAGTATAATGTGAAAGAGCCTAACATAGGTTTATAAAAATGACATGAAGAGATTTTTGGTTGAAATTATTTCTGTGTTTAGAGGTGAGGTTAAAATAAAATCATGGTTAACTATTGTGCCCAAGTTTAGTAAAATTTTATACTTAAGTAAATGTTTTGGAAGTGGGTCCGGTAACCGTTTGGTCCTTAAATCTACTTTAAAACTATTAAAGTGTAGGTAGTAACTAAGTTATTTCTTTTTAAAGAGCTGAATTATATTGAAAGCTCTTCCTCACCAGTTGTCGGTGAGCACGAGTGATGAAGGGGCCATAACAGCGAAGTAACATCGTAAGGCACGCACTTACTCACTGCGGAATATGAACATATACAGCTTTAATGTACATATTTGCATACCTACTCAAAAATCTTTGCCTTTGTCCGGCTTTTACTTATCATTGTGAACAATGCACCTTCCTTCACTCTTCTCCAATCCACACACTGAATGCATTGAAGGAGGTAAATGTTCATTTACCTCCTTTATGGTACCTAGGTAGGTATTACCAGTTCCAACTCATTGTAGACCTCTACTAATTCAAGGTTGAATTTGTTTTATTCTCAGTTTTAAAATTCCCATGACTTAGTATATTGTACAAAAAGTTTTCTTTTGTTGTGAATACGTTAAGACTTGAATATTGCGCAGAATGATAAGTAAGACCGTGCATGCAGTTATGCAGTTAACATTAATACCAACAAGTACCTAACCATATTCCATATTATGATAGGACATGATTCATTAATAAAGTGATTAAAAAAAAATCTGGTTTTCACGTCGTAATCTAGGTACCTATATGAGTTTACCAGAACGTGATGCTGAATTTGTATTAGGATAGAACCTAACTGACTTTGTTTTAAAAATTGTGTCTTATTCCTTTGATGTTAAGTGCTAACTAAGTGCCTACCTACTTATCTTAAAGTTTCATTGTTCTCTCTCATAAAATTTTTCGTCAGGAATGTGTCTAAACGCTATTGATTTCCTTTGTTGGTTTCTTGCTAAAAGAAAGCTCTAAGTAGGTATTATTCAGAGGCTGAGATTGATCCCTCATAAGAAATGGTCGAAATATTGTATCTAAGGTTATAGAAGCTCATCTTCTAGGGAGATGGTGAACTTTGTAAACTCAGGGACCCTTTGTAAAACCAAAAATCATTTTCTTCGGTACGCTATTTTAGAACGCAGGAATGTCATCTGAGATTTAAAGCTTAAATAAGATATTGAATAGGTAAAGTGCCAGGTATAGGTGGTTAATCCAAACTTATCCAGAACAACCTAACCGCCTTCTATGGAATTATCCCGTTCCTTTACCTATATCGGTAACATCTTATTTCATCTAAGTATGTAGGTACTAAATACATTGGCGCTTTGTTCATATTGGGTTGGTTGATCTTGTTGGGTACTTGGGATTTTTATGTTAAAATCAAAGTCGACTGATAGGGACTTAAAGAGTCCTTAACTAAATATTTAAACAAGTTTAGTTTGCACTCATGTGCGTTCTGAATATTGTCGCTCCATACTTTGCACATTTACAGGTGTTTGCTTTAAAATTTAATACAGTTGTTATTATTATTATCATTTAGTTTACCTATCAGACGTTTTTGATGTCCTTGTTTCTTATGGGGAAAGGGTAGGTAGGTATGTGTCATTAATTAATGTACTGATTTGCTACATAACGCTGGATTACATATAGTGGGTTATTTACAGATTAGTCTAATGCCCGATTCCAATATTTTACGATTGGTAATGTGTCAAAATTGATAATCCGTTTTTCTACAGTCGTTAATTCTAATTTACTTTCCATATCAACTGCCATCAGTTGTCCGTCGGACGTTTTTAGCCTACGCCTCGTGTAATTTATTACTAACCGTAACTAGAACGATTCGTTTTTCAAATATTGGAACCGGGCATAAGTATACACTGATTACACATTAATCATCAAGCTATAGGTAAGTCACTTACCCACTGATGTGCATAATATACACGCTGCCACGTCATAGCCATATTATTGCTAACAAGTGACCTAGGTAACCTAACCTAACCTAACGAAATACGTCGGATTCGATCTATAATGGATACCAATTTTTAATTCTCATTATCGTAATCGGGTTAGAAACAACCAAATATTATATAATGCAAAACTAACTTCTAAAACGAAACCTTTCGTGTGTACAGACAAAACCACGTCAGACTTTGGACCCGCCCTTATGTAGTGCGCATAAGAACTAATATCGAACTGCAAGTGTTTACTTTGACGAATAGACCTTACGTTTCGTTTTTGGCAGTAGGCCTACTGATATTAAGCGAAGTACGCATCTGTGAGACAATGGGTTTATCCTGTATGGTTTGTATATAAATGAGACTAGCTGTGCCCGCGACTTCGTTTGTGTGGACTACAGGGTTTTTTCCCGCTAACTCCCGTTCCCGTAGGAATATCGCAATATCCTGTTGCAACTAAGCTTTTAGATAACTAAGGTACCTGCATGTCAAATTTCAAGCGTCTAACTTAAGCGGTTTAGATTTTTCATACAAAAGGATTTTCGCGCTAATTTCCGTTCCCGTGGGAATTTCGGGCATTCCTTTTTTAGTGCACTTTTAAGGTACCTAAGCTACGTCCCTTGCAAATTTCAAGTGCCTACGTTTAGTTTAGGCTGTGCGTTGATATGTCCGTCAGTCAGTTTCTCCTTTTATATATTTATATAACGTTTTACACTCTTGTACCTTTTAGAGAGATCCTTCCGCTCCCCCGCAAGCTCAGTGAAGATGAAAAGGCCATCTGCGGCCATCATCTATAGTCAGTTAGAAAAAAAAGCTCTTGAACCTATTTAGAAATAAAAGTATCTACACAAATAGAAAAAAAAAAATTTATTGTTTTACTTCATATCTCTACACTCACCTACATCTCAATCTATTTGGATATGACCTCTAGGTAGAAATGCTAAACAAGGTCTTACTTGAATATTTTTTGTTTTGAATATGAACTAAAAAAACACAAAGTAGGTATCGTCTCTCTAAGTAACCACACTCACAGACTCATTTCCCATTAAAAATCCTAAGATATCGTCACCGACGACTGAACAAAATTGCCATTACGGCAGTTTTATTGCACGGCCAGCATTTTCATTAAACAACCTCATTAAAGCACACCATGATTTATGGCTGAACGTTTCAGTAAAATATCCTCAAATCTAACCTTTAAATTAACATTAATCCCGTTAATCCAAAATGAATATTGTTCCTTAGTTAAATTTTATTGTTATGTACTAAAATGTTGTCGTTTTTATTGCAGGTACATGGGTTAGAGACACAATAGAAGCAGCAAACATCATTTAGGCAAAATTAAATAAACTTGCTTATCATAGATCTGTGCTGATATTATATCAAATTAAGTTAGAATGTGTAATTTTATAACGCTATGTACAATGTCTAAAATAAAAATATTTAAGCTGTTTAGTTTTATGACGGTAAATGAAAATTATTTTTGTACCAAACATTTTATAAATTATGTTATTGTATGTTGCTAAATCATTATGTTCATAGGAATAATTGTTTCTGTCTAGCTCACACGAGTATTGATTGACTTAATTTTACACCATGGACGTTTTAGAACCAATACATGTTTATAACTTTCCCGTTTATTGTTGTAATTGAATTTTTTAGTTCACTTGCGAGAAAAAAAAGTCGAATCAATCACGTGTATTTGATTCCAAACGATTTAAAGGACTAAAGGATGAATCACAAAAATTACAAAGGTTACAATACAAACTTAAAATACTTAGATATCACTACCCTAATTTTAATCACACCCATACTTCAAGAGTTAGGCATCCTACTTTAAAAGGGATTCGATTTTTTTGCTCTCAAGTGTATTTTCACTTCCTTACCAACCATACACATGTTCGACCTTAGATATCGTGCGTAGCGTGTGTAGCCTGTATATTTGGATAGAAGAAATGGAAACCCCTCTATTTTATTTCAGTCCAGCAAAGTCCCATAATCCACTGTTTACCGGGTCTTCGCGGACTCTTGAAATCAAAATGACGAGACAAACAATTTAAACGCGCCGTACCTATTTGCTTTTCGAGGGTACATAATATGTCTGTCTTTAATGAAAAGCGATAAAAATGGGTTTAAAACTTTTGGCTAGCCCAATGATAGTTATTTTTCTTTAACACGCTTTTATTAGCTTCGCTTGTAACTATGTAAGAAAATCTTGGAATCTTAATTTGACCCACTTCCCGGTCTTTGATTGGGATGAAATTTTGCACACGCTCTGAGTTCTGATGACAATACATGACTAGCTAAGAAATGTCATTACAAATCCTATATGGCGGCCTACCCAAGATGGCGAACTGGCTGTTTGAAATGCACTTCCATGATATGGGTATCAAATGAAAGGGTTTGCTGTCAGGAATACGAAAAAATAGTCACGTAACTTAAATCCAACATGGCATGAAGAATTTTGTCATTTGTAAAATAAGTAGGAAGTTTTCCTTTTTTTTCCTTAACTCTTTGGGGGCCCCTGTGGCCCGGGGGCCCCGTACAATTGATACGGCAGATACGGCGGTAGCTACGCCCCTGGTGATAATGTTAATGGTAAGTGACCTGTTTTACCTCTTTATCACAAAAACCTGATGTGTTTTATTCGGAAATTTTGGATTTATACTGATACGACCCGTCTGTCGAACCTCTCAAAAATGACAGTTTTGTGCCGAAGCTGAACCCTTTCATGTGGTATTCATGTCAGGAATCACAACACGTACTCACGAAATGTTTTATTGGATGTCACTAGCCGTGCATCAAGAAATACGTCTTAATTACAATTAATTAGAGGTTAATTTTCAAATAAAACAGCATGTTCAATCTGCAAGTTTATTGAATATACATTAATAAAAACCACGTCAATACACATACATTATGAAAAATTTGTGATTCACACAGAACGAAATTGTGCCACTCTTAGTGCATCAATCACTTATCAGATATTGTAACTACACCTGTAAATATATTTACAGTGGTTGTAGTTACAGTAACTTTACACTATGTATTATTCATTATAATATATTATTTCTCCTAAATATTAGATCTTTACCTAGAAAAGTGTGTCCATTTAAGGGTTCCGGTTAAGTTCTAATTTCGGACTAAACATCATTATCAGCCCTGCAATTTCATTACTTCGATTGAAAAAAAAATATATCGTAATAATGATTTCGTATTTGTGTCACTGCATATTCCAGTGTATTACAAAGAAAAAAGATAACTTTATACGTAAAGATCTATTATTCTAAGTTAATCATTTTCATGCTTACAGCGTTTTTTGAGATAATGTAGCTGGGGTTCTCAAACTATTGGTTGAGAATGCCTGCTGACGTTGGCCATCTGGCTAGGAATTCGGGAGTAGTGAATGGTACAGCGAAATGAGTTATAAAATTGCCATTTTACAAATCTGACCTGATTTAAATTTTATTGGTTCTATTTTCTTCCATATAAAATTTTTTGGCAAGCCCAATAAAAATATACGACCTGTAAAAGGAGATGTATGTAAATGGAGCTTGAGAACCCTTGAGTTACATAATAATGAGGTACCTACGTAATGCACTACTTTGAAAAAAATAAAAAGAACTTGTGTTAAAACACGACTGTTTTATAAAATTAGGTACTGAAATGCACTTTTAACTAATACAATGGTTGATGTAAATAAAATTATGTAAACACAAAACAAATCTTGTAAATATTGTGCGACTAGGAGTTAATAATATTTTACTAGAAACAATGAAACCTAAACTAACAACAAATTATAATTAATTTACTCGATCTCTCACATTCAAATAGGTTAGTATTGTACACAATCTTAAGACTAACTAAACTATGTATTTAATACAAAAAAACTATTGTATAGTTTGATGCATTTATGGCACCAAAAGGCAAAAAAAAACCCGTTAATGAGGCAAACTTAATGACCGTATAAAAAACTTGATAGAAAAGTACTCAAAATTACACATGTCTCATAAAATAGCACAGTTAGTTAGTAGAGTTACCTGATATCTCCTATCTAGCAATCTAATTACTCATGTACACGAAAAAATTGCACAAATTTACAATTCATTGCTTTGAATTTTTTTATTATCAATCGATATTTTGACTTCATTTACTTGAAAAATATGAATTCGAATTTATTGACTAATTAACACTTTAATATTGGACTTAAAAATTAAAAAAAATATATAAATGTGTTAAGGATTACATTTTTTTTTATAATTATTGCTCTTCAAGATTGACCTCATCCCACCAGCTGATGTTAAGTGGTAATGAGGTCCTAGCTTAAGGGTGACAAGTACAGCCTAATACATCAAAACTATAAATACATAACATTTTAATTTCATGAGTTAATTATTTATAATTAAAAGAATTATGTACCTAGAAGTAATAAAAAGCTTATAAAATAAAAAATCCATTAAAACTACCTTTATTTACACCTAAAAAGTGAAAATGTTTAACGAGGCATATTTCAAATGCATAAGAGGCATACATAAGAAAATCATAAGAATATGACACATTTCCACACAAGTTCTTAAAAACTACTAAAATAGTAATAATTTAGAAAATGACATCAATAATGGCTATGAACGCGCTAATTTACAATTATTAAAATTTCTAAACTGCACTTTTTGAACACCAAATATTTTCACATTATACCCTAACGACAGTTAGCTAAATAAAAAAATATAGGTATTATTTTTTTTTGTATAACAGTCATTTTGTAATCTTCTACGTTGGGAAAAAATTTAGGCGATTGGTCAGAATTGTTCTATACCTGTTTAATCAACGTACCCTATAACAACAATTGTATAGTATATTGTTTACGTCGTTATTTGCGCTACTCAAGACAATTTTACCTATCACCACATGATGTGCTAAACGTGTTTTATTATATTACATATTGACAGAAAATAATAACGTTTATCTACGACATCAGGTCACATTAGTAGTAATTAGTCTTATTTAATTTAGCACACCAGTGTAAACATACTATTTAAATGAACCGAATACTTTCTTTACAGTTAAGCTCACTAGCCAGTCTAAACGTCACCGTATTAAAGAAAAAAGAAATTATACTCCCGAACTATAAATGTTTCATAATCAAAATATATGACAAGAAAATCACTCCATATTGATGTACTGTGTAGGCTTATGATGACTGACGAAAAAATATAAAAAATTACAGTAAAAGGAAATTATTTTAAGAAAAGTTGGTTTATGTTTGAAGGTTTACCTACTAGAGGTTCCCAAACTGTACGCCGCGGGTCAATCCTTCATTCGAAATGGAGACACGTAGCTGTACATTTTCAGGTCGGTGACCTATCAAAAGTCATCTCACACAGACATCACATACTCATCCAAGTACATGAGTGATCATGAAGGTGTTTTTATTCGTGCCTACAACGCTAAAAGTGAAATACTACTTAAAAGGGCACCGCTCAGCACGTGCACAGCATCGACCGAATCTTTTGTTCTAATTGTTAACCGGGATTACTAGTGACAAACAATACAGGTTGTAATTCTACATTTATTTTTTAATCTCTGGTATGTCTGGACCAGGTAGATTACAAGGGCTATAAAATTTATTTGTTGAACAATAACTATGACTATTTTATGATGCTAAAATGCAGTCCGTTTATTTTTAGAAAAAAACATTGCAAAGGGTTTGAGCACAATCTAACATTTTATTTATTTTAAAAATCACCTTTAAATTATTTACTTCACGGATAATTGAAAAATTCATTAAAATAAAACAAACACAGTAAGTTCTTACATCTTTAAAAAACATTATTTGAACTGTGAATATTTTTGACAACCCTTGCTCTTGCTACTTTCGAGAGAACAATAGGACCCGGCTAGCGGGTGCTGGGCGTGCGCATAGGCGATGTATAGCTAGCTATAGGCCGACTCGGGAGCCGGGTTCTGGGCGTCTAGCGAAAATACAGTAGGACCCGGGAGCCGGGTTTTGGGCATTGAAAGTGTTAACCGATAAAGTGTGAGTACACCTGATGTAAAGGTACCGTAAAAGTGAGCTATAATGAGAATCACCCGTGCGCACTGTTTCTCGCGCACCAATTTCTTTTTTTTGCATAACGGTGGGATCACGAGACTGGCTGTTTGGCTTCCGATTGTGATATATTTACTAGGTTACGATATGAAAATATATTGAGATTGTATTATAGCTGGCGTACTTTTTGACATCATTGTAGTTATTTTAAAACTAAATTCAAGAGTAGCCTTGGTATTATTCCCTTAACGAACATGTTATAAAAACTTAGATCTGGTCTTAAAATGTGTTGAAGTTCTGACACCGATAACATTAGTGTTAATTGGGTCGTGGTTTAAGTAAAATCTAAGTTTTTGCAAAAGTTCTTCAAAAGTGGCACTTAGGTCCAATTATCATTAATTGGACCTAAGAGATCATTCTCTTACCGTGATACATAGGTAATAAATACATTTCATTTAAACTCGACATAACTTGAGATGTAGGTAAATATTCTCTTTAGATAACGAGCAAAGAAATAAATGCGGCTTTACATTGCTCGAGCACTCTGAAAAAGGAACAAAAAATATTAGTTACATTTTAAATTGAAATTCACTAGAAAAAACCGTCTATTCTCTTAATTAACGATAAGTTAAATACAACTTATCGTTAATTAAGAAGATTGAAATATCTAGTTATTAAGATTGTTGGAGATGGAGTCCAAAAGTAAATAGGTAATAAGATACATTAATGAGTGTCGTTTGAGATCGAAGTCGAAACCTACAATAATATTTAGTATTATCATTATATTAATAAGTGAACTAATCAAGATTTGTCACAGTACCAAATATGCAATTAACCGCGACTGACAGTTATATTAGTTTCGTTAAGCTCCAAAGTCAATGACCTAGCCGTAGACGAAACATTATAATCTTCATAAACATTCGTAAAACTAGCAGTCTTGCATGCATTAATCGGCGAATCCAAAACATTTTCATTTGCCTTATAACAAGACTTACTTCAATTCAATTCAATTCAATATTCTTTTATTCATGTAAATTGGCTACTTGACAGTTTTTGAAAAAGTATTGTAAAATGTGCGCCCGTTCATTTTATATCACAAGCAATTCGATTTATCTGGAAATAATCTAAATAACCAAAGAAAAATAAGATTTTGTGTAACACATTTAAAAAGCGCGCGAAAACGCCTAGTCGCGTCACTGTTGCAATTATGACGTCAACGTCCTAGACAACGAACCGATACGCATAGGAACGACTTAATTAAGATAAACGGAAAATGTTTCAATAAATTCTTTATACGATTAGAGACACAATAATTCAATTTAATCGGTAAAATAATCATTGTTTCGCCACATTAAAATAAATAATGTTCGCCGACAGCTGTCATTTCCGAATTGCAATGGTGGTTTCCGTTTCGGTTCTTTTGTTCCACAGATAAAAAAACTAAAATTTATTTTGCAAAAATAATATACTATGCTTTGAATTAAAAAGTAAAAATGTAAAATGATTACATAACTAATAAGCTAACATATCTAACACTTTTCATATTTTATTGTTAACACTGTCAAGTAGCCAATTACACCAGTAATATTTATGAAACGTCTATATAATGCAAATGACGCTACCTCCGGTTCGGAACCTATAACTTACAGAGAAGATCCCGGCAAGAAACTCTGTCGTTCATATTACAAATATAGCTGAATTTATAACTAGTTTTGCGCACTAAGACATACAGTGTAGTAATTAGATAAAATAGTGTAGTAAATTGTAAAAAATAATTCATTGATTCAAAGTAATAAGAATACTAATGTCTCTAGTCGTAATTTTGAGGTGGTGAAAGATGAAAATACTAAAGAATTTTATACATCGCCCGTGAGGTTTATCATAATATAAATAAATAAGTAGTATTCCTTTTTGCACACAATTTAGTCGTTATATTTCGGTATGTGCGCGACCTCTTCCTGAAATCTTTTGTTACAATCCTCACAAGTGAAGTTATTGGATGCAGGTAATTTTTAGATAAAACCACATAAATTACTGTTGCTCAGGCTGCATGTAATCGATGTGATTTTTATAACCCATGGTATGTAATTAACTCTCAATAGGGTTACCACCAACGTTGTATGAAATTGTGCAATTCGCTTATAGAACGAGTCGGACTTGAAAAAGTCTAACACTTAACATTAGCAACAAACTAGGATGGAGTCATTAGATCTGTTCAACATTGACCATGTATTATTTATATACTAAATTATGAAGCTACTAGGAAAGTTATAAAGGAAAAAGCAAAAACCATTTTACGATTGCAGTAGCTCCACAGAAGACACATTTCTAATTGTGTACTAAATGTTAGGACGGACTTTTAGGTCATCATCGGTAAGTAATGAAACCTCGAATTTTCTGGCAAAACCATGACGATGAATCATTATGTCCAACTCCTGTGTGACTGGTTATTTTTGACTTGACATTGACAGGCATGTCACCGTGACAAGTAAATCACCGATCACAGAGTAATTGGATCTCACGTTGTACATGAGGTATTATTAACTTAGCGGACTTTGTATACGCGATTCTCACTCTTACCATGCGTTAATTGTCAGAGTTCTTATATTTTTTCGAGTCCTATTATTGGCGATCATAAAACTGACTAATGCCACCCATTTTACAAATATTAAACGGTCATCTTGCAAATCTAACGATTCTATAAATTGTAAGCAGCGTGCAATTAGGTAGGTACACTGCGGTAGCTTGGTCATTAAGACAAACTTTACTTAAGCAACCGCTTTGGGTAATTTATTAACTTAAGGATAGTTGTAGGTAAAGCAAAAGAAAACGTCGAAAGCAGTAAATGGTAATTAAGGCAAAATGTATACTTGATTTTAAAATAGGCTTTTTCTTTATTTCCTTAGGTTTAAACATGGTCGGACGAGTAAAATTCTGTAATTACCTAACACATTATTTCAATATGAAATGTGTGTACCTGAGTTATGTTAAGATAAAAAGTATAGCTAATAAGTCTTCATTTAAAACGTCAGAATGAGATAGTGTATTGAATTTTTTAACAATGCCTGCTAATGTTTCTAAAGGCGATTTTTCACTCGTCAGATAAAATTAAAAGCCGATAAAGTATACCCTGTTTAAGTTAAGAAAGTCATCATTATAATTAATAAAATATACAAATAATTATAATTTTATTACGGTAACAATATATTATGATAAAAATAAACTAAGTCGTATTGTTCTTTCGGCTGTTATTTTTTATGTGACAATTGAGAAATCGGTACTTACGTATTAATGTTTGTTATAGTGCCTTGTTACGGTTAAGTGCCTGTATATACTACGTGCTAATGACATTGAAATAGCGCTTTGGCGTGGATATTAAATAGAGCTATTCAACATTATAATGTCTACGGTTCTTAAAACTAACAGACATGCGTTAATTATCTGATAAGAAATATAAGTTATAAATGTGAATGGCTTGTTATTGACATTATTGAAGCAGGGCCATATTAAAGCCACAGTTTTATCAGTACTTAATCAGCTACTACTTACAAAATACAGTGTGAAAGCGAACTCTCACCAGGAACATTCTCTTGTTAGATGACAGTACACAATTTGAATACAAGTAGCGTTAGTAGCATTATATTGCTATTTTGAATAGGTAATAAAGATTATTTTTATTTGAATACATTATCTTATAGTCTAAGAGACTGTCAAACTTGCTTTATTTTCTGACAAAATTTAGAACATCGACTAGTGTTTAACTAACTTATTATATTTTAGCTAATTATTTTATGTCGCATTGTTTGTTTTGATACATAGAATAGAATAGAAAATCATGTATGACACTCAAGTTTAAACATAATTACATAAATAATACGAAATTATACGACTCCCATTGCTGAGTGTAGCGACGTTGATTTTCTTTGGTGGCCTGGTTTTAACCAGGTCATATCATATCATCGTATCAGATATACAATTAATATAAAGCGTGTTTAGCAGGCCTAGACTATATATGTATTGGTTTGTTATTTTACAAGGCTGTCATATAAAAATATATATTGCTACCAAATCAAGTCTCTGATTGATTATAACAGGCAAAAGTTCCGGTTATAAATCGCTGAAAAATATGTCGTATTTTAAAAATGACAAGATGACACTAAAAATTGACAGCAATGAGCATGGTCAACGAAGATAGGAAACACCTAGTGAACTTTTCATTGCAGTATTTATGAGTAGTGTTATGACCCTTACCTTGGCGAGAATTCTGTATTTGTGTGAAGTTTGGTGAATTATCGCGCCTTCTTCGCGGAGTCGCCTCGAGCCGTCGGCGTGGGCACCGGAGGGGGCTCCGCTACCGCCTGCCACCACCAGGGATTATGTTAAGCGAAGCGTTAGTCATGATCGAGGTGCGCCCACAGTGCTGGATTAGACATTTATCTCCAAAGAACATAATTACATAATTTAACAGCCGAATGCCTTTAGCCTAACCATCGATTTTTTCACTTAAGATGAGTTCTGTGACACTTATATTTCTAGATCACGCGTACAATATGTTTTTTTTTTGCGAAATAAATGATTACTATTGTTGATACGCATTCCAGCATAAAAAAAAATCGTACCCTGCGGCGAATAAAGTCGTAAGTGACGTAACGCGTTACGAGTCTTTATTAGCCCGGCGTAAAGTCGTAAGCGGCGTAACACGTTACGTCAAATACGACTTTATTCGCCGGAGGGTGCGAAATATGCGATATTTTTGGGTTAGTTTATATCAAAACATTAGAACAGTTAATAACAAATCAAACTAAATAACATTCTTACTTGTTATTTTACCATTTAATCTTGTGCTTTTGCAATGCCAGCTCAATATAACATTAAATATAGAGTTATTTGAATTATTTAATAATTGATATATTCCCTCTAATTGTAGGGATATCGAACTACTCAGAAAATAAATATTACTAGGATTAAAATATAATTTATTACAGATCTTCATTTAAATTATCAAATGTGTACTGTCACAGAACACTTTTTTGCTGAAAAATAGTAGGCTTTAGTCGTTATGGACATGCAAGCCTAGCATGCGCCACGCGAGTAAATTTTATGGCGCTACCTGCTGATTGGCTGAAATAAAGAGTACGGTGTACAATCACCCAATCAACGGTATAAAAACTTTTGTTGTCTCATACGAGAAATTTGACGTATTGCGCGTGCTAGGCCTAATGATTAAGCCCGTTCCCACACGGAGTCGTAGCGTATCGTAATACGTGCGTACGACCACGAGCACGTACCTACATGTTAAAAAAATTCCCGTCACAAAGCAGTGCAGTAGTGAATCGTAAAAGATTCGTTTCCAGAACACTGCAGGGCCGCTTAATATAACGATGAACTTACGACTCGTGTGCGTACGGGCTTAATGTATGATTAACCAATTGCGTTGAATTTCATTAAGTTTTATTAATCCAGCACTGTTTGAAGAAAACATACATAAAAGTGATACTGTTAAAATACACAAAATGAGGAAGTCATGGTTCGTTGTATGATATTCGTAAATATTAACGTTTACGAAAAGCATGTGTGCAGACAGAAAATAAAATTATTAAAAATGCTTTTTACAATCAACATCGATTGATAAGATATATCTAAAACTGTTTTATTTTCTATCTTTAGTATTTTATGTGACATGCAACATAACACATATTTAATTGAATTAATGTTAGTTAATGACATGAATCAGGTCAAAACATATAAATGACATACCCAATGGAAATGACACACATACGATATAATTTTCCGTTTATTCTCAAAAAAATTGTTGTAAATTATATTTTCTTCTATATTCCACTCCTAACTATAATTATTTGTGATTTGATTAATGTAGTTCAAGCACTCGTAAAATGTGTTTTTCGTTCAACTGCATTATTTATAAAGGTCGGTAACGTTTTTAAATAAAATTCAAATAAACGATTTAAATTGTAAAACGATTAACCAACGCGATGCAATGAACATGATCCAATAAATAGGATAACCCAAGATAATACGATGACCCAAGTAGCACCCGTCCTATCGCAGTTTATCTTCGTTTCAGTTTTATTATTGACGTTAGGTACTCCACAAAATACTAGTGCAGTTGTTTCAGCAAAAAAAGTAACAAGATCATTTAATCTATAAGTCTATTCTCTACACAAACATGTCAAAAGGTGAAATGATAAAGTAAAGAGCACGCAGGATGCTGATATCAATAATTACATAAGACACCCAATTTACATATATTATACATCTCAAATGCGTATCACATAAAAAATATATCCCAAGAAGAAAGACCAGAAGTAGAAGAGAAAGTAAACGATACGACCCCTTAATCTCAGACACAGAACATTCGACCTATTACACTATACTGACTTGAGCAGCTCCTGTGGTCGGCCAATAAAGCAACGGAGATGATCCCTAAAAACAAATAGGTAGTACCTTCATGTAAAGACTATTTAATAAGAAAACTATCTTAAAATATTTATTTGTTCAAAAGGTGCCCTTAACAATGTTTTTTCTGTATATATTGTTGCTATTTTGTTAAAAAATCGAAAAATAAAATGCAAACATCCCTGGTCATGTGGTAATAACGACCTAAGGAATGGTACAACGATCCCAAGTTTGCTTACGCGAAATCTACGTCATCATTGGATCACGGCCGTTTTTAGTCATGTGATAATTATTACAAATCGCTCAAAAAAATAATAATAATACGGATTATTTAAAAAAAATATATATTCATATTACAGTCAAATAGCCTATTATAATCTACATTGCACATTATAATATAACTTTAATGTACGAGTATACTTTTTTTTTCAAGTCTTTAAAATTGGCATCAAGCATGAAGCTTGTTGCAATGTTGATATTACATATTGAACACATGTATAAGTTTACTGAAAGAGTTCGCGAGCAGATTCATACACTGAGCTAGTCCAGTGTAAGAATACGCACGAGGCACAATATTATTTACTTTCTTGCATGGCCTAAGTTGTGCATCCAATTGTTTTTCATGCAAATTCGACGCGGACTGTATTTGTACTCAGATGAAAGATCTTTATTACTTTTTGGAGTGCAATAACTAATATAAATATATACGAAATCGACCTTGAAATAATAACGGCATCTGATATCCGAGACCCATTATTAGGTAAGTTAGAATGACAAGTAAAAGTCGTAAAATACCTTTTCAAATCAGTAAAAAAAAATGTATCATAATAAGCTTGTATTAAGACCCATTCTCGATAGACGTAACGGTAAGGACCCCAGCACACACGTTACTTATAGTATCAGCTATCGGCAATCAAGTCGCTTTTTAAAAGCAAAATGCAGGGGCCACACTCCACACCGCGCCCTTGAAAACGTTAAACGCGGCGATACACTCGACATACGACACAATATCGCAAACAAACGTACGAAATCGCTAAAACGCGCGATTTTAACACTGCGATCGATCGCAGAGAGTCGCCACAACGAGACACGGCTTCAGTAGTCGCAAAATCGATGTTCACTGATACCACAAGTAGCATGTCTGCTGTAATCCTAATCTATAAAAGTTGACTTACATAATATCAGTAAGTTTAAAATGCATGTTCTCAATCAAATGTGCAATGTGCGCCATTAAATAAAATGAAATATTTGCCGTCACAATGTAATTATATGCATTTTGTTGTTTTAATGTATAAGGCATGCAGTTAGTGAGTTCTGTAGTACTTGAAGGCAATTTTGAATATTTATCTAATAAAAACTTTTGTTTAATTATTTAAACCAGTGGTTCTTAAACTGTGGCCCACGGACCACTGGTGATCCTTAGAAGTATTCCAAGTGGTCCGCGAAACTCGTATAAGATCGCTCAATTTTTCCAATAACGAAAGTCGCATTAAAAACAATAACAATTCACGGTAATAGAGGACTTCAAATAATTTATTTCAAATTAAAATTTTCAGGAGGGTCCTAAAATTTTATTGATATTAATATTTTGAATTATACAACTTGGTGGTCAAAGGCAATACAGAGATTTAATCAAATGGTCCTTCATAACTAAAAGGTTAAGAACCACTGATTTAAATCGAAACCCGTTAAGAATGATTCATTTAAACCCGGACGCATTGGAGTCTGCTAGAAATAACCACCTTTCATCTAATACGTCACTGTTCGATCAGTTTTTCACACAAAAGCACTTCAGACTAAACAATTTGATTCTTGTACCGCATTTATACGCTTGGCATAAGAACTGATATAAAACTACCAGCGAACACTTGTTTACTCAAGATTATGTAAGCGAATCGTTAGTCATGATATTGCAGTGCGCTCACAGTGCCGGATTAGACACTTATCTCCGAAGAAAATATTATTATGTACATGATTCTACCACAGTAAGACTAGAGCTATACTATAGATAATACATATAATATTTCCAGATTGAGCATACATAATAGTTTTATCATCCGAAATAATTTTTATTTACGATTCCAGTACTAAACTACGTGATATTCGCAAGAAATCGCTTGTTTACTTGTAGTTCTTGTTATATTTGTTACTCTTTCACGCAAAAACTACATGGCTTCGGATGAAAATCGGTAGAAAGATAGATGAGCCACAACATATTGCGTACTTTTAGTCCTGAAATAACGCGTACATAATCGCGGCAAACAAGAAGTATTTAACATGTTATATTTTCCTTTTTGCTTTTAATGTGTTTCGTCTTTGATAATATCGAATAGTTTTCTAAAAACTAAAACTAGTTTTCTATATTAAACTTTATTAACGCCGTATGTAGATTTATTATTATACAGAACATAAATACCAACAGAATTCACAGTTATTCACGTACAAATTCCTTGTAACGGTTTTACAAATCAACGTTTTTTTTTTCAATCTTTTTAATGGTACGTTTACATTGTAGTCATTACGAGAACCATGTCCACATGTTATTTATGCCCATAGTAATTGTTTATCGCATTAGGTAACCAATCGAATGTATGAAGAATTGCTGAAGAGTTAATGAGGAATAATTAGAAGTATTTTTATGTCAAAATGGCAAGATAAGCAAGTGGCTTTCTGTACGATAATACCTGTGCAAATTAATTATTCTCAAGGTTTTACGATATTATGCGATATTTTGACACGAGATTTACGGGTGTTATTCACGTGTTGTTATATTCCTATGCTATCGGAGGCGTAATGCATGCAGTGCACCTTTCGTAAGATACAAGGATACTTAAATCCCGCCCATTTTATGTTTTTTATTTGTATAGTATATGACTTCCCTCTCCTCCTCCCCTTGTAAAGACAAAAGCTCACCAGACTACACACTTTGGACTTTGGCTCGACCTTATGTCGTGCGCATAAGATAATATTAAAATATCGAGTTGCAAGTTTACCTTGATGTACCGTTGACCGTATTCGCGGATTCCTAGATTTTCATAAGGGTATGAAACCTTATGCTAGTCGGGCGCGCTAACAACTAATTAGAAAACTTAATTTGTTATAAAAAGTAAAAATTTGATTGCTTGTTTAGTTTTTATCAAACAGGCTCCGAAATTACTAAACCAATCTCACTATGAGAAAACTACTATGAAAGATTAGTATCTCCGGGTACATAGGCAACATATCGATACATAACAACAAAACATTTAAAGATACGTCATAAATCACCAATACAACGTGTTGTAGTTGAATGTCACGCCTACATATTGCCATCTAACGGATTTTTCACGTGCCGTAGTCGAATAAACTTGGTACTGTAATAAAATATACTCAGCGTAGGTTCGAACGAAAAGCACATGAGTAAGAAGCTTATTTCATCCTTGATTGTTCTTGAAATAAGCGAAATTAGGCCTTCACTAAATCCTAAACAGCATTTTATTCTCGTGTTTTTTGTGAAAAACTAAATTAAAGTTAATAGGCAACTGAAGTTAGCAACGCTTCGGGCATTTAGGCCCCAGCAGTTACCTTCGAGATGTCGACGCCGGTCACTCCCTTCACCAGGTCGGGGATGCACTGCACGATGCTGAGCACCTCGCCGGTGAGCTTGGCAGCGCCCACCTCGCCTCCGCCGCACGACACCATCGTCACCTTGCGCGCCTGCGACAGGGGTGCCGCAACCTCCGCCGCTACCTGTACACATGGAACGGATCACGCATTAATCATTATGGTCAAGCCAGTTTAGTCATTACAGATTTGACATATGTAAATCGGTAATACTTTGACATCACCATTACTACTATTACATTATGTCAAACTTTACGCCATTACAACACTAGTGTTCACCCAGAAAAAAAAAACAAAAATTAACCCCCAATAGCAGTGGTTTCCAAACTGCGCAACGCAAAGCATGCTCCTTATTCTCCCTCCTCTAAAATATAGATATGGTATGAAACATTTTTGTTAAATAGTAGATACTTGAAAGGTTGTGATCCAATAAATTTATCACAGTTCCATGCTACTATACTAAGAAATACGCCGCGAATTTAAATAGTGTATAACCCTTGCCCTATGGAAATGAAGCAAAATGAAGAAATTCAAAGATGGAAGTAAGTTTAATGAAAATTAACCCTCAAAAATTATAAAATACTATATTTAAATTCAATATTTTTTTATTGAGACGAACCTTGCAAAGAGTTCGTTTTATCAAACTCAATACTAAAAATACGACTACGAATGACTCCAGAACTGATTGCTAAAGGGGTTAACCCAAAACCAACAACTTAATTAAAGTGGTCTACGCGCTAAAAAGTTTAGGAATTTCTAATTTAAGATATATCATTTAAAAATACATACACTATTTTAGACACAGTCAATGACATAAGCTAGCAAATTTCTACATAATAACAAAACTTAAAAGAACTATTTTTGGCTTACAGCATACTAAATTCGTCATCATTAAATCATCATATTAGTTTAGATATGAAAGATATACAAACAAATAATTTAACATTAAGCTTAAGAGACACCAACTAAAAGGCATTTATTTGAAACGTCACACGTCCACGTCACAGCACAAAAAACGGAAACAACACCCACCAGCGTGATGTATTATGCAATTGAATTCTGATAAAATATTTATTCAATTTCAGTGTAACAAAGGCGCAACATACGATAACGTATAGTTCAATTAAAACATATGTTAATTCAAAATAGTTCTTATAAGTAAATATTAGTTGAAAGGTAAAATACAGACAATCTATCCATATAGGCGATCTACGGTCATTTTAAAAATTTACATCACAAATGACAAACAATAAACATTTTGTATAACAAACTCTGTAATATATTTTTACATCTAGTAAGTAATAAAACATTAACTACAATGGAAACTACCAGTAAATATGTGTACTTATGGAAATGTTGTAACTTCTATTATTCCTAATTGTAAATATTAGCTGCAAACCTATAGCCTTTTATCAAATTTGTTTGAATACCTCAGTATTGTGAAAAGCAAATAATTTAATAATTATAGATTTTAGAACATAAAACAAGTTCTCTTTTGTATAGTTCAAACATGGTCTTACTATCGTAAGAAACTGAATGAAAAAAATTTGGTCATAATTTTTTATTTCTTTAAATTATATTATGATAAGAATTACATAATCATGAAATATTAATAATATATTTCGAACTTAACGACCTAGTAAGAAAGAATTTTAGTGTGTTTTTTTAAATAAAAATGGGATTTATTTTTGAATAATACTTAGATATAAATTAGGGGGATAACTGGCTAGTCAACAACGAACGATGACGTCAAGAATTTTACTTTGTGTGTATATTTCGACGCAATGCATTCAGTAATTTGAGTTTTGCGTTGATAGTAGAGATGCAACGGATGCTTGTTTGGCCGGATATTCGGCCGGCCAAACAATACCTAAATTATAGTTTATCGGCTGGCGCGTCCTCAGGTTTCAACTTGTTACGTATTGTAGGTACGCGCGGACCGTTTTCAGCCAGAAACGAGTTTTATTAGGTCACTGTGCGAACTATTTCGTTTGCAGTACACGTACGAACGCCTATTTTGCTGAATAGATAAGTTTTTTTTTCTGTTTACTGTGTATAGTGGTGTATATTGAAATTTGTTGTTGTTTTCATTTATACTTACTATTTTTCAATTACCTAACAGAATCACTATCCGGTCGGATAGTAAAATAATGGCCAGATAGGCTGAATAACGGATAGCAACCGGATATTCGTTGCATCTCTAGTTAATAGATCAATTAGTAATTGCTCTATTTATCAAAAATAAAAAATATTTACATTTATACATAAAATTGCACAAATTCTACAGGTACAGCGAGGAGATCCAATAAGTTTTGGGATTATAAGCAGCATAAAAGATACTAATATAGTAATTTAATTGTAATATCAGACTACCCTGATAATACCCTAAAATGATTTACGTTGCAGAGAAGCAAAACAGCCATCCTAACCTAACGGAACGTGGGGCAGTAGTAATTCGTAGTAACTACAAAAAAAAATTGCGTTTTGACCCACAAAGTTGAGTCAAACAGCCGGCGTGTCGTGGCGGGGCGGGGCGGTGGGCTACATTGAGCAGCAGTAATGTACTAGTTATTATGAGAGACGCCATACTGAGGCGTCCCGTCCGGTCTGACGGTAAACGTCGCCGACGTCCACTTTAACTTATTTTAAATGTACCTCTTAAAAAGATCACCTCCAAGCGATAACACCGCCGAGTGTACTTGCGTAAGTGTTTTGTGCAATACAGTATATAAAGCGTTTGCTTGATATTATTGTCACATACCTTAGGCAGAGTCTCCAACATCATGTCGACCATCGCAGCAGATCCGTACTCCTTCCACGCCTCGGCCTTCTTCGACATTTGCTCAGCGTCTGCCACGGCCTTGGCCTTGATAGCGTACGCCTCCGCCTGCCCGACAATATGTTGTAATGTTACAATCAAATATAGGTGGGGTGGGACACACAGTGGAGGTTGTAGGGGTGGCGTACAGGATAATCGCCTAGGGCCTCGCTCTTGTAGGGGCTTCCCATAAACCCCAAGCAAATTAAAAAGAAAATTAGAAATAATTTAGTCTTAGAAAAACCGCAAATATATGTAAATCTATCAAGGTATAATATTACAATCCTCAATTTAAAAAAATCTGTATAGTATCACCTTAGCATTTCCCGACAAACATACAAGAGCCGGCCAACGATGTCATCGCTCCACCGTGAAAAATACTCAATGTCGAACCAAAAAGTTTGGTAACTCATATCTTTGCCGCACCATTAAGAAGTGAAGCTCCTTGCCGGGTCATGCGTTTCTTCCTTCCTTTGAAATGGATTCTTTCAAAAGGAGCGTGAAGAAAAATCTTGCGGGCCAGTATGGCGATGCTAACGGATAGTATATTACGGTATCAAATCCGTTGTCATCGCGATGTAGGTTCCTTTCTTGCTTACCATCAAGCTTGGAGGAGCCAATATACTATGCTATTATAAAAAATATATAGAAAAACTAATGAAATTTACCTCTCCGCGAACCTTAACCGCCTCCGCTTCCGCCTCAGCCTCTAGGACAGTCTTCAGCCTGTGAGCTTCCGCCAACTTCTCAAGCTTGAACTTCTCGGCTTCCGCCGGTCTGCACGAAACATCAAATAAAACCTTTAAAGACTTTCTCTTTAGATTAACAAGCAAATTATTTTCTTCCTCTTTTAATAAAGAAAAATTAATCGCTGTAGGTACGTTTAAAACTCGACCTAGCCTTAGGCTAGCTAGATTTTTTATGTGTAAAAATACCCGAAGAAAAATCATTGCCTACTTTTTAATACAAAAAGAGCTGAAAGGGTAAGAGTTGTAAGGAAATACCGTATATTTAAAGTGAGAAGCTAAAACTTATTTTATAAGACATAATTCAATACTTTAAGGAATGAAAGTTGTATGGAAAATCTACATTCTGAAGCTGGAACAATAAAACTTTATTGCTTTTATTTAAGCAATTTGTTATAAAGTGATCACTGCTAGTATGTATGTGCCTTATAATGGCTGCCCAAAGTTACGAAGTAGCGAGCATATCCTGTGATGATATACTTAAGGGTGACCTTTACTATTGTCTCAAAATTGTGACTGACCTACGAATAGTAGCCTCTAGCTCCTTCTCACGCCTCTGGACCTCCCACTTCTGTACGTTGATCTCTTGCGAGCGCTCCACCACAGCTATCTGCATCTGTTCCTCCTTGATGCGCTGCTTTGTCTTAGCTGCCTGCAGCTCGTACGCCATCTCGGCTTCGGCCTAAACAGTGAATTTAATTAAGGTACAATACGCGCCACGAAAGATGGGACATGCATGCTGGGAGGGAGGAGGGAGCCTGCATTGATATTATTACTTAATCGTGTCCGAAAATATTCTTATTTGCTTATTGGTTTCAAGCTAATATTAGTTTCAAATGTATTTCGAAGTAAAAAGCCCGGATGTATATATGATCCTATATTGAGAATTTTTCTTTACCGCTAAAAAAACAATTTTAACATTCTATTGTTAAGTCAAGAGCCATAATGCCGCATCTCTTACTCACTGTTCGAAGACATGCTCAGAACTGAAACCAACACTAAGACATAATAACATTACCTTTTTCGTCTGAACTTCGACATCATACGCAGCTTTTTTTAGTTCGAAATCTCTTTGAGCTTTCGCAATTTCGGTGTCGTTAAGGAACCTCGATGCCATGCGCTGCTCCTCTGCCATCGCTTCCTTGATTTTGGCTTCAGCTTGGGCTTCCGCCTCTCCGATACGGGCATCTCTCTTCACTTCCGCCGTACGAGCCATACCCAATGCTTTAAGGTACCCCTATACAACACATTAAAAAGGTTACATTACATTTTAACAACAACAAGTATGTTTAATTATAAGTTTGACGAAATAAGACGTACAAACACACAATGAGAGAATACTCGATTATCGAAATCTTACGCATTTACAATAACAGTCATGTGGTTTTATAATATTAAAAGCCAAGCAGGTATCAGTTGAACACTTGGTATAAGTTATATCTACATTAGTGATGTAACGAATATCAATTTTTTGGCATTTGGAATGCGAATATTCACTTTTGAATATGGCGCCAGGATTTTGGGTATAGTTAATTAGAAAATAACAGAAAAGAAAAACAGGGAGCATTTAGTAGAATTACAACATCTTCCAAGAAATGTATTAAATCAGAGGTTAGATAGATGTCGCTTCAAAAGTTGTTTCTAAAACGAAACAGTGGGATAATAAATCTGTGAAGTGATTGATGATTATGTTGGTAGACCTTCCGTTTAGTTTCGTTGTTAGTGATTATAATTAATATAATTAAAAAAAGAGAGAAAAGTTTATTTAGTGACATAAAAAAGTACATAAAAACATCAACTTAAAATAAAATTATTACTAAAAAGGCAAATACTTAGAATTTGTCGAGGTATCGGAGTGACACCCCGACCCTGGTCTTCCGTATATGCCTTTCAAGGGGTGAGCAGTGCTGCGCGCAGCGACAGTGACAAAAATTCAGAATATAAAAATAAAAATTAGGTAAACAAATAACTGCTGATGGAAGAAATGCCCAGTTAAAAATTAATTATTAATTACGCACCGACTACTAAGAATGACAGAAAATCAGTCATGACCGATAACATCAGCAAAGTGTTTGTCGAATAAATAAAAATAAATTAACAAATCTTGGAAACTTTAAATATTTTTTTGAACACCAAGAAGATACTCTTTGAATTTACGTCTAAAGGATCCCAAACTCTAAATAATTACAATTTTTAATTATATTTTCAAGTTCATGTCAATTAGAAGCTTAAGATTTTGTAATTAATTTTGAAAGAAATGCGTATTCCCTTTTAATTTATGTTTGTTATTGACATCTTATCTATTTTTTTGGATGTACTTATTCCCAAAATATTCGCATATTTTTTGCGAATGCGAATACGAATGTCAAGAAATATGCTAATTTTTTCGAATGCGAGTATTCGTTACATCACTAATCTAAATTATAACACAAGTACCCTCATTGTATTTTGTACGAAATTATTAGCCAACTGAGCAACATAGATATAGCTCGGTTCAAACTAGCGAGGCGACAATAACTTTTATAGACATGAAAACAATAAGTAACGCTACAAGAACCGATACAAAGTTTTAACTTCTAAAATTCATGTAAACTTGGCCCATAACTGCAAATAATTAGCAATCAATTTATAAGGATGAATTGCATACATATATAGGCGATGAATAGCACAGAAATGTAATTTTCAAATACTTAATGCTTACTACGCTGACGTCCTACAAAATATGTAAGTACTTTTTTTTATTTTTGTCTAAGTTTTCATTAGCTTTATAATATTTTCGAATTTGTTGTCAAATAAAAATTTAGTACTATCATTTATTTATTCATCAGGTTCGGAACCAAGGAAATTATATCCAACTATGCATGATTAGATAGGTATCTGTTTTCATATGTGAGTAGGGAATGCAATCCTGAGCTGACGTCGCAAATTTGAGATCTCGCGATTTTAGAAATTATAATTTTGGGAGAGATATTGTCTCTTAATTAATATAATCACTTGAAAGGAAATCGTCTTAATCGGATAACTAAACAGCGATAAAAACTGCTAAGACGATCAATTATGGTATTAAGTAAGTTACCACATTAATGGACAAATTTATTTCTTATTAAATATAAGTCACAATAAATATATTATTTATAAACAGTAGTGTAAGTAACCTATCTAGTATCATCTAGATCTTGAAATGTAATAAAAAAAAAGTTATTACAAGAACTACTCCTGTCTCTAATATACCTCTACCATGTAGAATTCCGGATTTAGGAGTGATTTTGGGAACAATAAATATTGAGAGTGCGTTCTGATAACTGCATCTAATGTCAGTAGCATCGTTCGCGCACCGAGCGTATGGATATAGCGTAGTGTCATTGACAACTGCCGCTCAATCTTATTACAGTCCTACGATATTTCGTCAAAATATGCTCGGAATTTATCTCAATCGACATCTCACGCGATATATATTGCATTCCCTAAAAGATAGCGAACACTGTTTAGGGGATTTCTAAATGTTCAGAACTTAGTAAAACAAAAATGTACGTAAACAATAGATGACCCTGTTCCAATCTATCACCCCACAAGGTATTACTTTAAGTTTTTACACTTAAGATAATATTCCTATTTGACATTTAAAGTGCACATAGCAGACATTGTGAATCAAGAAAAACAAGTAAAGAATAAGCGCAAACATGTTTGTGATATTGCTTGCATGATGTGTAATAATAAATACAGCATTATGATTTATTCCACACAACATCCTCAAAAGGATGACATACCTTCGCTCCCTGTGGCATAATTTAGAAAAGAAGTTTGTACTAAAATGTGTGGTGATTAATTTGAGATAATAAATAGTCAGCATCAGATTTGATTAAATAAAACAATTTTCTGATCTGTAAAGATCTGCTCTGATTTCCTCAATCAAGTGTATAAAGCAAAAACGCGTGTATATTATACAGAGTTCTTGAACATTTGTCAAATTACAAACAAAGCGTCAAATGAGGAAATAAGTAACAATCTTTTTTACAAGTAATAAAATAATACTAACGCTGACTATTGTAAGGATAAAACATTATGAACACGAACGATAAAAAGTTCAAAACCACAAACACCGCTTTGACTTAAATATCATATAATTAACATGACTGGTATAAAGGTAGCCAACATACCTCTTCATCTCTTATATCTTTGAGCGTATAAGAAACCACTGTGATACCCATGTTAATCAGATCGCTTGAAGCCACTTCAAAGACCTGAAAGAGATATCATACAGTAATACATTATTTACTACCCAATGTTTTGTTTTTTAATTAACATAATTTACATGCAGGCCCAGCATACGTCACGCGACTAAATTTTATCGCGCTCTTAACAAACGATATCAAAATCGATTGAAGTCAGGGCGTCAGCTGCTGATTAGTATCAATTAATCAACAGTATCAAAACTTTTGTCGTCTTATGCGAGAAATTTGACGTATTGCGCATGCTAGGCCTAATGGTAAGTAGCACATTGGCGCAGATCAGACTACCTTTATCTGTCTATTTGCATCAAAAACCATTTGTAAATGATCAAGATGCCTTGATGTGCTTCAAAGTAATAATTACATTATGAAGAATATCACCTCTGGCGCCAAAGTAAGTTCGCCAAGGACTTGTATTAAAGTAAACAGAATCAGTGCTCGTCCTACATTATTTTAACGAAATGTTTTTATCGTGGGATCGTGCCCACCAACATTAGACAGAGGACAGGGTAACTACTAAATGCGGGAGCCTAATGTACTTAATGTAACGAAGTTATTAGAAAAAATAATAAATACCAATAAAGCATAGCATTATATGTTTGACCAGTGGCGTAACTATACCATTCGGGGCCCGTGGCAAATTCATCAATCCATCGACCAACCCCCCCCCCCCCCTCCTTCTCAAAGAAAGAATAATGTCTAATACTTGTTTGGAAATACCAGAAATGTAGTGCATAGGGTACTTTAGGAAAGTTTGATGTAAAAATTATTCTTGGTAATTGGGATTCTCCTCTTACCCTTCTGGCTGGGGGCCCGTGGCATTTTGCCGACTTGCCACCCTGTAGTTACGCTGTGTTTGACTAAAAAATTCTGAACAGAATATAATTGCATTGGACTAGATGGCATTAATGTAATCTTATCACAAAAGAAATAGTCTCCCAATACAAAAATAAAGATATATGTCCTATAATTTTAATCTTTTTCTGGTGTTTTGTATTTATTATTAAGAGAGAAGAAATTTTTTAAATAAGAATGTTAAAATGTGTGCATAATTACTAGAAAACTTTGTAAGAGTGTCTGTATGTTTTAAAATACATTTGTTTGTATTGCATTATAAAATGCTAACGTATCGAAAATATTACGTACATCGCGTTATTATAAACCAAATACAAAAAAAGGAGAATGTTTCTCAATTCGATCGTGTATATTTTTCTTTTCGTTTTAACAGACTCGTAGAATGCAGAAAGTGAAAATTGAAAATTGTAATCCTACCTTTTTGGAGAACATTTTTCTATCTTTGTAAATCTCTTCCACAGTCATGGAGCCCATAATAGCACGCTGGTGACCTTCAAGGGTCACTAGAGCTATATGTTGTATCTCCTGTTCCGACTTGCCCAAAAACTGCTCGCACGCGGAGAGCAGCATCTCAGCATTTTGACCTTGGATTTTCACCTGAAATGTTTTTATTCTCTAGATTAAATCTTGAAGATCGCCTTAAAATGTTGCCTGGTAGAATCAAATATTGGACATAATCAAACTAAACAAAATACCAACACTGTAAAGAGGTAAAATTAGAATTTGGTTTTTTTTTATAGAAGTACCTCAAAACGAATGGACTGATTTCAAGAATTAATTCACCACTAGCATGCGCCAATATTGAGTAACATACGAGCCAAAAAAAAATGTAGTTTAATTAACACGTTATTTCGGCGTAAAATGTATCCCACATATGATCTAGTATCTAATTCGTCTGGCGACATAGTTTTAGCTTTAAAAATAACAAACATTCATTCAAAATAATTTTTCGCGGCAGTATAAGCAGGATTCCACTTATTTATAATGCATATTCGGGCGAAATTAAGAGTAAGCATTTATAGTAAACAGCGCATTTTATCAAAATTAAATATTCGATGCAATCATAACCGTTTGTTTTGTTTTGCGATATAACAACTATATCATCAACAGTGAGAATATTGTCAATTTGTTCCGCCATCAAGTCATGACAACTCAACTCAAATATTATTGTCGACATTTGGATTTACAGTTATCAGTTAACTAGGCGTAATGACGCGTCTAACTAACCGTAATGTCGGCTGGCATTGTCATTATATTGAAAAATATAATCTTCATGTTCACCCATTTGAAAAACAGAAGAATGTTATACCTAAGAACTAGAATAACACTATAATTCTAGTAAATGTTGTTTATTAGAACAGTCTATTGAGTAATTTAAAACCATTGAGTGAAATCGTAACTGTATTTAATAACACAATTACAGGTTATTTTTGAAATATCCATACTAATATTATAAGTGCCAGTTTGTCTGTCCGGCTGTCTATTTTGATGAAATTTGGTATAGGTAAGTACATTGAACCTCTAGAACGGACATGGGCTACTTTTTATTTTGAAAATAAGGGGGATGGCGGTAACACCACCCTTGAAAGTTTAAATGGGAAAATGTTTATTTTTTAAGTTAAAGATGAGAGAAATTTCAATTAAAATTTTTTGGCACAAATATATCTTGAAACTTGGATTTAAATATGGACTACTTTTTGTTTCAAATATTAGGGGAGATAGGGGCACAACCGAGCCTTTAGTTTAGAAAGGACTTTATTACATTATAAGAAACAACAGAGCGACAATCTCACCAACAATGTCTACCATAGAGAAAGAAAGATAAGAAAATAAAAATTGATAATAAAACAGCGCAACAAGATTCAGTCCAAGGCTTTTGAATGGGTGTGTTACGTCACTATTTTCTTCGTCGTTCTCAATGACTGTACAAAGAAGTGACGTTGCGATAAATATTAACGCAATACATTAACTTATTGATTTTTTTTAGCATGGTAAAAGACAAACAATTTGTCTTGTCTTATATTTTTGGTAAAGTAACTGATGGACCAAATAAAAAATATGAGGCATCTACCCTATTGTAATAAAATTAATAAGGTTGTACATCTTTTTTTTTATTAATTACTCAAAATCATCCTTGTACTTTTTTAGCTTTTTTTAAGTTTAAAATCAGAATACCCTTATGTAACGAAATGTATTAGCATAACCAGGTTACCAGGTAATCACACATTATTCAGGTGTCGTTTACACCTGAATAATGAGTGATTGGGTGTAAAAAAATAACGCAATATTGTACAAAGGTAATTCAAATTATTAATTATTTTTTTTAAATTATTACCTGAGCTATGCCTGTGACCGATATTGGCACGCCTTGACTGGTGTATACAGTAGGGGATTCCACTTGCAAGGTCATCGTGTTGAGTGAAATCCTTTGAACGTTTTGGATAGCCGGCCAAACGAAAGCGCGGCCTCCAGGTACGAGGAGCGGCTTGGAGTAACAGCATCCTAAATTGTAAATATAATAAACAATCAATAAGGTTAAACACGTAGACTCATTGGTATTTATGTTATTATTAGATAGCAATTGTTGCGCCAAAGCATAGTATTTGCAGTCAGCATCAAATGACCTGTACAATCAAAAGCAAGTCAGACTATGCACCGCCTTTATGCCTTGGGTATAAGAACTAATATCAATCTGCAAGTGTATACTTTGACATGCCGTTGACTGTACAATTTCAAAAATTGACAAATTTTTCATGCAAAGAGTGAAAATTCATAATCGCAAAGCTTATTGTATTTGCATTTTCAAATAATTTTAATAGAAGCAGCAGAACAAAAAAATGTAATGTCATATGCTGTTTTGTGTATTTAACCGTGTTGATATATAAACTATACTTTTGGAGATTAAACGGAAAACAAGAATTTTGTTTTATTAAGTTACATACTACACAGCTACTCAAATTAAATGATAAAACATAACATAACGATTGACCTTATAAGGCACAAACTATTATTAAATGGAATCACAAAGTGCAAAAACCTGTTGAATAAATGGCTTCCGTCATTTCTCTTAGTCCATGGTTGCTTGCAGAATGTATAATGAATACCTAAATCGATCTGGTTAACTCAGAATCCAGTAGGATTTTATATAAAACAATAATATTAGATCATTTTTGTTCTATGAAACATTGCTAGTTAATATCACCAAACATTACGTTTATTGTAATAACACAGTTGATATTATTAACTGATTCAATAAGTCTGAACAACTGCAAAGCTGAACGCAGAACTGGACTTTCACATGACATTTGCTTGTTTATTTGTTTAAGTCAACCCAGTACTTATGAAGAACAAAGAATGACTAGTATGTCTACATCTACTGGAAATCTATTCCCTTATAAAAAAAAATATTTCATACTACAGATGATTTGACACTGTGAAAACGCCCAATAGCGAGTCAGGCTTATGTAAAAAGGATGTATAGAGACTACTAGCGAAGTAGTCAAGGTCTACCGTAGTTACCGCCCAATTGAACTAATTAACCCAGCAGGCGCTCATGGTGACTAATCAAATATACTTCGAATTGATGGAAATAACATCTCACAACACATGGAAACCCTAGATTTAGACATTGATCCAACAAACCAGGTAGCATTAACAGCAACACATTAATAAACTTCGAAAAGAGAATTAATAGACATTAATTTTTTACAACATATTAATAAAGGGAATTTATTTACATTTTTAAGTCGATACCTATATTTGATATCTCTTGTGACAACAAGTCAAGGATCAGACCCAAAACAACATATTAAAACAGGACAAGTCAGACAGATTGAATATGAAAATTATAATTATATTGGATTCAACTCTTTTTTTTTATTAAATATAATCAAGAGTAGACTCTACAGTCATATTCCTTTATTTCAGCCCACTGAAACGCATTGATAATGAAACAATACCATAACTACATTAATCCAAATACTAATTTGTAATATTAATTAATTCCACTCTCATTTTCTTCCTCGCAATCTGTACTGTTGATTCATATTAAAAACATTTTTGTCCTTTTTTATCTTTATATGTGTTTACAAAAGCAGGGAGGTAAAAATAGCTACCAATGAATCATCACATGTGTAATTTTTGTAAACAAAGATATTATTTTCATTCTAATCAGTTCAAAACAACGCACTAATGCTGCCAAGATGATGTCATCATAGCATATAAATTATTATTGTGAAATAGTCTGTTTAATTTTCATCATTATGCTTTTACATTATGCAACATTTTGCCCTTAGTAGGGAATATTAAATAGGGATAATCAATTTGTGTGAAGGGTACTTTCGACATCCAACTTATATTCATAAAACAAATAAGTATTTTTACCATAAGTAGTTTTAAATATAAAATGTTTTAACAGTAAAAGCAGTAAAACATGAATATATGCAGGACTCAAACAATGTTCAATTTAGGCTTATTTTAATTAATACAATATTTTTATTATATGCAATAAAAATAAAACAAAATGAAACAACAAAATGACAACAAGTACCTAATAAAAGGGTTGGCAAATCTGTTGCCAACAAATATCTTGTGCAAGATTTTTCTAGATTTTTTTACGGAAGTGGTATAGTGTTCTTTTAAAAGAATTCCAATTAGGTGTACAATCTCCCATAATAATTTTAATCATGCACATTATGCCATATTGCAAGCTGCACTTAGCACTGAATATATTAATAAGTGTCCCTTTTAATATGTTTGTATTCTTGAAGCTATAGAAAATTTACTATATTATCATAACATGAAGTTCCCATTTCTTCTAATCTCTATACAAAGTTTTAATCTTTTTCTTCCTAATAGGTACATTTTGTAGTTGTATTTGTACCGTATGTTAGAAAATAAATGAGTTTGTTTTGTTCTGTTTATTTATATTTCAGTCTAAAACAAAATAATAAAATACTTTTTGTAGCCCTATTCATATTAAAGTTTAAGAATTGAATGATTTCTATTAATTTGATTTTTTATTGCATGATCATCACAATTTCAATTATTCACAAAGGTCATAAATAATTCTGAAGCAGAGAACCTTTGTTTTGTCTCTATTCAACATTTTATGCTAAAAATAAGAGACTAAAAACTTTTTCCAAATTTAAATATTTTTCCAAAGTTTATATACAAACGATAGTGGTCAATATTTATCTGTGTAAACAAACAAACACTGCCCCATTAAAGAATTTAGTTCTTTATCCACAAATATTTGTGATACAAAGTACTTTTACATTTTTCATGTTTTATAAATGTGAACATTTGTGAGTATGGATGCTTGTTACTCTTTCATGCAAAAACTACTAAATGGATTTGGATAAAATTTGGTAGGAAGGGAGATGACATACTAGATCAACATTTAGGATACTTTATATCCCAAAATAACACAGGTGAAGTCGCGGGAAACAGCTAGTCAGTAATAATGATGAACCATACAATGCAAATGACACTTCCTCCAGTTTGGACCCTACAACTTACAGAGAAGATCCCGGCAAGAAACTCTGTAGTTCACATTACAAATAAAGCTAAACTTATAAATAGTTTTGCATTGAGATAGAGAGTGTAAGTGGTGTTAGGACACTGTCATTATTACTGATTTCTATAACAAATTTGCTTTAGCTACTTTAAAATCATAGCAATTAACAAATTTTATATTGATGTAGCACATAGTAAAATTGTTTTTTTAATGAAATTAGGCCATTAAATACATTTTAATTAAAATCCTCATCGCTTCACATCTCAGAATTACGATTTATTTTGCCCTGTTGTTATTTTGCCACATAGTGTTAAATAAGTTGGAAACTAAACATTATGTAGGTAGGATTTGATTTTAAACACCGCATAGCATAGGTTTTCTTCGCAAGGTGCTTTAAAGCTATCGCCAGCCATGCACAATGGAGATTACATGTAAACAAATTCTTCCAGGATAATGCGCTGTATATCCTTGATTAGATAATGAATTGCAGAGGCTAAGCTTGGTGATGATGATTCAAGTAGACTTACCCGAAACCACAAGTGCCTCGTTGGGACCACAAGTAACGAATCCCCACGTCATTTTATTACTGTCACTAAAGGAAATTAATGTTAAAGTAAATAAAACTAAAGTAGCTGAATAAACCAAATCAAACCATGAAATTTATTGAATTATTTTTATGTCAAAACAGTCGGCTTCTTATGAGGAAGGAAATGGTGGGGCGGCCATAGATAAAATAATAATAAGCTACCACAGACAATTTGGTCATTTGTTAAGTTCCTACTGACATTAGATCGTATTACATCAACAGGCCTATTGAATTTCGCTATTTTAGTACAGCACTATCACAGACATCTAATAATATAGCAGACGAAACATTAGGTTCCAAGCTGCGTGGCATATCAGACACAAATTGAAACTATAAATCATTCAGGATACTACATTTAATTCTGTTTAGGCTAATTCTATTCACCGATAGTATCTTAAATAAATAGTCCTACGTAAAAATGGTTACATATTATGATACTAGAAATAATTAAATTACCTTGGAAAAGACACAAAGACGTTCCGGTGCACAATAAACACAAATAAAAACTTACCGATAAAACGTCCATCCTGATGTTATATTTTTAAGTGGCGCTAGCTCATCGATGCGCACTGCACTTAACCATAGTATTTTCAAAATCTCGTTATGACTAAATTTCCTATAAATGAGTATTCCTTAACGAACACGAAAACTCGGCATGCACTTTCAGGTAATCAATTTAAGCACTTGTATTATGGAAACCCTAACCAACTAAAATGAGTAGTACTATCATGCTAGGATGCAGAAGGCTACAAGAACGCAGTTGTAGAATTTCACTTCTGTACGACAAATGTATGCTATTGTGTCGACCTAACGACATTACCTACAAGTCGACATAAATACAACGTCAGCAGAATTAGCGAAGTAAACAACGCTCCATACGTAATGCATGACATCGATCCTACAACGCGATGTCAGAGTTTTCGTCGCCACTAAGTATATATACAACAAACCAAGATTGGTAGTTGCGCCTTGGTCCCCGAGTAGATAATACCTAGCTCGGCGGAAGTACTTCCACTTTTAGTAAAGAACATACGTTCCTTACACTATGAATACCAAAAATGTATCAACATATCGACAATCCAGGACATACTTGATTTCGTTTATATGTGATGTTTGATTAAGTATATAGAAAATTAAACAAAAGTGCTACCAAAACTCATTAAAAATATATTTTTAAAGCACAATATGACAACAAAATTAACAATTTGAGTATGATCAAAACTTTTTCGCAAACAATGACATATAGTTTAGTCCAACCATAGATCGTCCTCATAGGATCCCAATCTCATATTACTTTGCAGTTTACTTTATTGATTTTCGCCCTGCAATGGGATTCTGTTTCTAAATTTCCTGAAACAAATTACAAATTAAACAGAGTAAATTTAGACGTGTATGTATTTATATATCTCGTGAATCATACTTATTAAATTTGTATCAAACTAAATCAAACATTTCGTACGTAGGTACACTTTGTCAACGCCGATATTTTAAAATTCACGACTCCATTTTTAACCAGTCTTGATAAAGTCTTATCTAAGTGGGATTCCACGATTTTTATGATAATAAAACAACTGAAAATATTGTAAACAGATATAAAACTGTGTCCTAACCGTGATCTGAAAGTGATTGTGTTTGTAAATTTTATCGACCTAGTACGATGGAATGTTTTTCATTGGCACATCACTACAACAACAAATCTTCATAAATTTCAGTTTGAGATTATGTATCAGGTTAACTTTTAAAAGAATTTTATGAAATACATTATTATAAAAATGTTTTAATACTACCTTTGCAAAAGGTGAAAATCAAATAGCTTATAAATTACTTTCGCCAGTCTAGTGCACTTTACAACTTCTTATCAATGGCATGGTGACATCATGTGGTGTACGTTTTTTTTGGGTTACCGAGTTTTTGATAATTCCCAAAAACGTGGGGTGTTCTATTTAATAATGTATACGACGTTGATGGGGAAATTAGCCATTTGACAGTGTTAACAATAAAATATGAAAAGAGTTGGATATGTTATCTTATTAGTAAATAATAATTTTACATTTTATTTTTTTTAATTTAAAGCATAGTTAGTATTTTACTTTTGAAAAATAAATTGAATATAACTTTTTTTATCTGTGGGACAGAAGAACCGAAACGGGCCTCCGCAATTTGTGTGACCTCACTTAACATTGCAATACACAAATGACAGCTGTCAGCAAATTTTATTTATTTTATTGTGGCGAAACGATAATGATTTTACCGAATAAATTAAATTATTGTGTTTCTCACCATATAAATTATTTATTTGACCTTTTTGCATTTATTTTTAAATTCTTTTTATTCATAAAATTAAGTCGTTCCGATCCGTATCGATTTGGTGTATAGAACGTTGTCGTCACAACTTAACAGTCACGTGACTTGGCATTTTCGCGCATTTTTTTTATGTGTTACACTAAATCTCGTAAATTATTTTTTTTCCAGATAAATCGAATTGCTGGGCATGTAAAATGAACGGGCGCACATTTAACGATACTTTTTCAAAACGGTCAAGTATCCTTAATAATATTCTTAGAAATTGGTTATGGAGGACCTGAAAAGGCTCACAACCTACGATTGCCGGTATTTTTAATTATTTCTATAAACGTGTCAAATCGGTGAAAAGGCTACTTACAAGGTTCGGACTAACAAAATTAGCAAACAGTAAGGATAAATTCATCTTATCCTTGAAATTGTTCAAGATAAAGTAAAAAAATGAGGTGATTTGAAACAAAGTTCAAAATTAAAAATTGCGAAGAATTGAGTGATGAATTTATCTTTTTTTCCCTATAATTGTAACATGAAGTTACGGGTATTTGCATCCACTAGAATTGGTAACCCTGCGGTTCGTATTAGAATCCGTCCAAGCCACGGACATTCAACAAAAAAAAAATTAGAATCTTAAAAAAAAAAGTTGCTTTGCATGTCAAAATGTCTGGTCCGGGCCGTTCGTATCGAACTAATTTGAGAATTTGGCTTGATTCCCAGATATATCGAAACCCGATCTATTTTCATGAAAAATGAGAAGGTATGAGTAAAATTACGTTTGTTTTTTTTATATTTTAGGAATGTTCAATGAATAAAAAAAATTGTCTACAGTTACCGAATGTTTAAAAAACACCTTTGTTTACTTCATAACGTGTTTCATTTTCTTATTAATTACTGTGATATAATAATAGATTAAATTGTTTCATAAATTCTTAAATTGGTACTTTTATTACTAATGATGATTTTGGTGGCCAGAGGGGTAGTAAGTTTAATAATATTTTGTCTCTGAACTATAAGCCTAGTTTGTGTACATACTTTTGTTACTATATTAAAGTGGTTTTGAAATATGACTATTTAATTTTATTATTATTAAATATTGTTAATATAGGTATTAATAATATCTTCTAAACATTATCCCAAATCTCTAGGACAAACTTGGCAACTAGTGTAGTAATTTAAAATTGTTCTGTTTTGTAATTTATGTAATATTCAGCCAAAAATAAACAGGAAAACACAGTAAATTTTTAAGTTATTTGTGTACAAGCACAGGTCCACTTCTATTCTCAATTCCTCACATTCAACCCAACAAGAGACTTTTAAAGTTCCAACTCCAAAAAAAAGCTTTCAAGTTTTTTCTAGGGCCTCATTATCCAGTCCAAATATATTAATTCAATACTAGATACCTTATTATTGTAATTATGTATGATATGTGCCTGTAAAAAAATTAAGATTTTAGCCAATCTCAATATATGAATGCTTCTTTCTGTTAAATATCTTTAATAATTTCACCACAATAAGACTTGCCTTGTGGTGTCACTTGGGTTGCTTTTTTATGAATGTCAACAGAATCCTTTCCATTTTTTAAAATACTTTATCAAATTGGTTCTGACTTAAGATAGTATTCTCTAGTGAGAAGATATGAGTTTCAGTTAGTTCTGCTATTTATATATTTAAAATACAAGAAAAGAAGTGGGTTAATGATTAGAAAAAAAATGTCTTTGTAATTTTGAACATATTACGTAGTAAAAACATTACTAAAATTGACTTGATTATAGTTATTGAAACTGTTAATATTTTATTCGAATATATGTTCCAACTTGTGGTAAATGTAATGGATCTTACTAGGACACCTTGGTTGCACCAACAGGTGGCAATTCTCTAGCATCACCATACTTGTTGAGCAACCAATCACACACAGGCATACAGCTCCACACCTTTAGCTAGTAGTACAGTTCTTTGTGTCACCACTGGTGTAAAAGAGATACCCATTCTCCATGATTATGCAGTTGAGAATGCCACTTGAACTTTTTAAAACGTGTTATTTTTATTTTTAAGGTAAAACATGCCTGTTGCCTATTATTGCAGGTGAGTTTATTTTTAATAGTTTTGAAAAATATCAATGGACTGAATAATTCCTCTGTCCAATTAATTTGAAAAAAGGGCAAAACACTCGTGTCAGCCAATGGTTTAATAGATGATAAATTTGGATGAAATATAAAAAACAATATATCAAAATTTACCATTGATAAAATATAAATTGATATTTAATTCCTGTGTTTGGTAACAAAATAGTTAGCTGTGCTGCAAACACAAATTTATTATTAATCTACTAATATTATAAAAGTTACGAGTTTGTTTGGACACGCCAATGTCTAGCACTACATACTGGTTCAAATTGAAAAAAAAAATTTCGTTTGAATTCATTTATCAAAGAAGGTTTTAGGCTATATAACATAACGCAGCGACCATTAGAAGCGAAGGATCAGTGAAAAGTGTGGAAAAAACGCAGATAGTAGTATGCAAAGCCGCGGCGGGTCGCTAGTATGAATTAAAAAAGGGTTATTATATCCAGCCAACATATGGTTGATATGATTTGTATAATCAATTGACTTTAAACTGTAATTTTAGTCATGATAATGATTTTTAAACAGAAGAACCATGTAGTGGTAAACAGAGTATTCTTCATAGTAATCGCGTAAAGTGCGCTTAGAGATTTGTCGCGTTTGTTCCGATCGCGTTTTGTAACATCCTTTTAGTATAAAAGTACACGCCGATCAAAAATAATACAAATGTACATATATATATATAAAAGAAAGTCGTGTTAGTTACATTATTTATAACTCAAGAACGGCAGAACAGATTTGGCTGAAAATTGTTGGGGCGGTAGTTTATAACCATGAGAAGGACATAGGATACTTTTTTATTTATTTCTTTTTGCTTTTTTTTAAGTCATTTATTGCCTATAAGTCGGAACAAAGTTCGCCGGGTCACGTAGTAAATCATTAAAAACGCCGCACCGCCGCCGTATAAATTGAAAATATTATCTATTTCTTAAATGTTTTATTTTCCATTTGTTTTCCCCATGGACTCTGTCCCGCGTTTATGATTACGGGGTAATTCCGCCAATGTCAAGTGTTTAGAGAGGCACGATTTAATAGAAACTGCGCCGTATTTAATTTTCCATTAATTTTATAAGAGTGCCTAAATTAGAGGTGAAAGAACTCGAGTCGTTTAAGTCGTGTAAGTTAGGACTAGACTCGATTTTCAAGACTCGTCTCCAAAAATACGACTCAAGACTTTTATTAATCTGTGGGGACTTCAGTAATTATAATACGACTATGAAATTAAACGACTCGAGTTCTTTATCCAAAGACTCGCAACTAAGTTGTGAGTCTTTTCATAAAGAACCTGAGTCGTTTTGCATTCGACGAGCTGTTTAAAATAAACATAATTAAACTTGAGTTTGAGAAATAAATGAAAAAATTGTATTATAATCATAAATAAATAAAAATAAGCTGTTTTGATTCAACTATTTTATTAATGGTTAGTCATCATTTAATTTGGCCGTTTCCGTCAACCCATACGGGTAATTCTCAAATTATCATATAAATAATTATTGAACGTGTACCCACAGCGTGAAAACAGTATAATAAATCCACATTAATCTAATTTCATTACAACATATGATCACGACTTACGACTCCAACGAGTCGAGTCGTTTTAAAATGTTTGAGTCGTTTCATCACGACTGAGTCGATTAAAAATCTCGAGTCTTTTAATTTGACTCAGTCTAAAAATAAAACTTGAGTCATAGCTCAAGACTCCTAAAAGGCTCAGGACTCAAGTTTTAAAGACTTGATCGAGTTGTGAGCCGTCATAATGAGTCGAGCTTCTTTTTAAAGACTTATACGACTCGAGTTCTTTCATCTCTAGCCTAAATACTTGAGGTGCTCGTGAAATGTGCTTGAGTGATTCTGAACTATTAAGATTAATACCAACTGACTTTGACCAAATTATAAGACATTCACAAACGAATAGAGTAATTGACGAGTAAACAATGTTTATGTTATGAAAAACTAGCTGTCTTTGAAAACTTTATACGCTTTGATAACTTTTCCACATTACATTACCTTTTATTCGCTATCTTCCACGATTATTTCGGAACTAAAATATGTCAAATCGATTCAGCAGTTTTGGAGATTCAGCGAAAAACTCGAGCGATTTACTAATTACATTTAAGCATGAATGTAATTTGCATCTTGTCGAAATGAATACAATTACAATTTCTATAATTTTGGAAATATCTAGAAGGCCATTACGATTTATACGTACGTCATTAATTATTACGTTGAAAATTTTTATTACGGACTAAACAAAAATAACTTTACCCTTTGCTTTTCAAAGTACTTATTTATAAACGTTCGTAAGATTTCATCCTGGGCAAGTTTTGCCAAGTTCCTCACTGATGCATTGTGTAGCCTTAAGTGGGCGGCGACCCACACCGCCTACGAGCTTATGCCGGTCTTTTGGCACGCATTTACTCAATATTACCTGTGAAATACTGAATACATCTAATATTTGAAATTAGGGCTACTGTTGAGTAAAATTTACCTTCTTACCTTCCTAAAACTTTAGTAGACAGAGTGAAGTCCGGTGTTGTTGTGTTCCTGCATGTGAGTAAGGTTTCCAAAGCTCTTAGGGGGTGCTACATTAGTAAGCAGGGGCAAGCCTTCAAGGTAAGGGCGTCCAGTCTAGTAACAGTTTTACTATGCTATACTTTTCGCCCTTAAGCTAGGTACTCATTACCACTTAACATCAGGTGGGATGAGGTCAATCGTAAAGTGCGCTATATAATAAAATTAATTAACGCTGCTCTGCCTCCTACTTCACACGTCAGAAAGGTTTCTGGGGGTCTACTCCCTTAAACGAAATATGTCGGATCCGATGACTGATAGCGATTTTTTTTCTCATAATCGTAACTAATTCACTCCGGATCCAACTTAAGCTTTTTCCAAAAACAAAATATTATTTATGCAAATTAAACTTTAGATTAGTCATCAGAAACGTTACCTTTCGTTTGTTCGTTTCGTTTTTGGGAGTAGACTCTCTGATTCGATAAGTCTTAGGTTTTGTCTCTATCGAATCATTATTAGGTTTAAGGAAGATATAAGACATAGATCTTGAATTTGAATCTATTTCCGAGGTTTTTTTGATAATGACGTCGGTACGACTTACGGCCTGACCCTTGAGGCCGATTTTTGACCGATCATCAATGGAGATACATCACATACATCAGAAGTGAAATAAAGTAGTCCACCACATATGGTGATCAGATCGGTCGAATTTTTAAAAAACCTTTTGTCTCGGCGAACGCCGTAACGCCTATTTTTTCACTAATAGTCTAACCTTTTAAACCTTCCCTGGACTGCTATAATTATTTTAAAACCAACATTAGCCATATCAGTCAAGCTATTGTCGAGTTTGAACCGGACTAATAGTCATAAGAATATAGTAACAAAGGAAGGAAAGCAAGCATCATATAATTCTGAGATTACTGTAGGCCACATCTAGATATAGTGTAGCTCACACATTAGAAAGAAAGAAAAAAATGATTATTCACTCACATGACATAGCGAACCGCAACTTAAAATTATGCCACTAAAGGGGCAAATAAATAAATAAATAATAATAAATGCGCCAGACAACCACACCAATCACCTGGTCTCAAACTAAGGTTTTCCCTTGTACTATGAGTACCAGACGACGGATACTAACTGGGGGCGTCATCCCAGCACACCCAGACCCAAGTCAATTGAGAAAAGTTCGTTTTCCAAATTGACCTGACCGGGAATCGAACCCGGGACCTTACGCGCTTTGGGCGCCTACCTTAGCCACTGCGCCACCGAGGTCGTCGAAAATAAGCAGCATTTGTCGAGGTATCTGATTATTCTTATATATATATATTTTTTTATAAATAAATATTGGACAACATCACATACATTGCTCTGATTCAGTGGTAAGTAGCTAAAGCACTTGTGTTACAGAAATCAGATACAACGACGGTACCACAACACCCAGACCCGAGACAATATAGAAAAGTTCGTTTCCCATATTGACCCGACCAGGGATCGAACCCGGAACCTCAGAGATGGCGCGACGCCAAAGTCCGGCACGCTTGCCTCTCGGCTGCGGAGGTCGTCAAAATGAAATTATGATTAGGATATACATTTAAATTATTTAATAAATGTACAACGCTTGCTTGATGCCAGTTTCATTATAGTATTAGTGCTCTTAGTGCGATAGCGACAACGATTCGGAAACGATATCTAAAGTTAAGCGAAACATACCGCGGTCCGGGGTCAGTGGGTCTTATAAAATGTACTAGTTAAAATATAATATTTCAAATTCAATATTTGTTTATTCAAGTAGGTTACATATAACAACACTTTCGAATCGTCATTGTATATAATGCAAAGTGATTCTACTTCCGGTTCGGAACCTATATCTACCGAGAAGACACCGGTAAGAAAATCAGCAGATTAGTTACAGTGGCAGTATCTAACTTATAGCTATGTGTAGAACACTTTGGACCAAGTCATATAGTTTTATTTTGATGAGTGAAAAAAAGGCATTAAGTATTATTAGGTAAGGTGTAAAAATATAATTAAAACATTAATTATATTTACAGTCGACGACCTCAGTGGCGCAGTGCCTAAGGTAGGCGGACAAAGCGCGAAAGGTTCCGGGTTCGATTCCCGGTCGGGTCAATTTGGTGAACGAACCTTTCTAAATTGACTTGGGTCTGAGTGTTAACGCCCCCAGTTAGTATCCGTCGTCTGGTGCTCATAGTACAAGGCAAAAACTTAGTTTGAGACCAGGTGATTGGTGTGATTGTCTGGCGCATTAATTTATAACTAAGCCAAATGAGGTGCCATTTGGCGGGTGAGATGAGAACCTCTGAAAGTAAGTTGGTCACAGACTGCCCGCGTAGCACAGCCTATTCCATTTTGGAGCTGACTGAGCCTGGACTCGGCATGCTTACGAAAATGATTACACAACTACTAATTAAAAAATCAAAAAATTAAAAATCAAAAATTTCTTTATTTTATTAAAGACATCCATATAACAAATAATAGGGGACTTCCCTTTTAAGTAACAATTCTTGTGTTAGGGGAGTCCCGCACTCTATAAGGAAACGTAGACAATTATAAAACAAAGAAATTGTTGACACGTTTAGCATAAAGGGTTTACATCTTATTTGTTATGTATTTCATGAGTGTGTGAACGATTATGTGAGTATTGTATGTGTTAGTAAGTGTCTATGTGTGAGTTTTTTTGTTTTTTTTTATTTTTATTTTTTTTTACTAATTAGGTCTCCAATTAAAAGAAATGTCAGTCGGGGGTGGTCGTCATGTGATTACCTTTTAATAACCTTTTACGATTTCAATTGCTTTTGTGTATACCTCTTTAAGAACCTTTTACATTTTGAGATTTTCCCCTTAAGAAGGTGTACCTAATATCTATACAACCACACACTACGTTTAAATGCCATATTAGAATTAAACAATACAATGAAAAGTATTGCAAAAAGTTTAATTAGAAACATAAATAATTTATTTTGTTTTTGTTAAAACCAAGTTGTTTTTAATTTCTTTTTTATTTGGGTCAGCTACTCTTGCAGACGTACTCAGAAAATTCTAACAACATTTCATTACAATCTGCTCGCAAAAATATACAAAAAACTTCATTTACACAAAAATAATTATTGTGAACTTTTAATAAAAAAAATATGCTTTCATTTCTTTTTTTGCGTCAGCTACTCACGCAGAACACTTACCGAAATTTCACCGAATACAAAAAAATCTGAATATGCTTTTTACAAATGCGTAATGTATTTAATGTAAGAAACATCAAGTAATATAACATAATTGTAATGTTGTTTTGGTTCTGTGCTTCTTCGAAATCGATGTTTTTATAAGACTAGATTGGACCTAATGAATCTATACAACTGTAGTAAACAAACCTAATTGAGCAGAAATTGGATATGATTTTCAATACATCTATCAGTCCCGGTGTATGTCAACATGTTTATCCAATTATCCAGATAAATCATAATGTAGCATCTAAACTACACGGAGCTCATGCGGCGCTCTAGACGACCCGTGTTCCACATAGTGACGTAAAACAATCTATTTTCTAACATACGTTGAACCAGTTACAGAGAAACTGTACTCTTTTGGCTGTAATTGGTAAATTGGAGGACGCGATACCCCTGTTTGAACGTATGCGTTAAAAGTTGTTGTTCCCGATAGACGGCAAAGCTATTACGGGGGTATTTTATAAACTAGCTTCTGCCGCAATTTTATTGCGTGATAAAACATATCCTATGTTTTATTCTAGTATTGAATAGTAGCTACTAGGCAGGTCTCTATTTTCATCCAAATCCATTAAGGAGTTCAAGCATGAAAGAGTAAGAAACATCTATTATACCTATATTCAAACTTTCCCGTTCATAATAGTTCCAAAATATACGATAATATAAAATATCTTGAACAATTATTACGGTAAATTCTGTGATATCGTTTCATAAAAGTGAAAATACGCTATTGGAAAATACTGTACAAGGTTATAAAATGAACAATGAATTTACGTGGAAAATAAAAGTGACAGACAAACGCTACCGATTAAAGCTCTGAAGTTTTCATTCAATTCAGCCTAAAGTTATTAAATGGTCGACATAGTTTTACATTATTTTGACAACTCATTTTATTTCGTCCTAATATTAATGAAGTTTATATTTAGGTACTTCTAAACATTGATACGTCCGTTTGAACACCGTCCCTAGTAATATTTCGGTGATGGGTAACACTTTTTTTATTATTAGAAAACTATTGTAAAGATCCGTTGCCATCGCGGGAGGAGCCAATATATTTCCTCATAACTTTTCGTTTGGAAAAGTAACTTATGTATCAGAGAACATTATATGTACAAAGAAAGCTGTGAATGTGGGCCAACCGGAGTGACTTCCGCTTAGGGCACAAGCCGCTCCTTAGCGAATGACTGCGAATTGGTAAGCGCAGTGCAGCTCATCTCGCTCTGATTTGTGTCCAGTCCCACTAGCTGTAGTCCGCGACTTCGTTTGCTTTTTGAAAATGTGAATCCAGTATTACAAGTAGATACCTTATATCTTGAAACGAGCAATTCTTGTATATATTTATAATCAGAAATCCGAGAACAACCCCAATGACTGTATGAAATTTATTATGTAAGGTTTGGGACGCGAAATATCGATTTAGCTAAGTTTAATGATTAAAAAACGTTTTTTTTGTGTTTAATTGAGAAACTGAAGCAATATCATTAGAATGCAAAGATAAATTTCGCCACTCTCAACCATTACTTCGGTGCTCAGGTGGGAAATTTGTCGGTCATGTACCAAAAAGTCCCTAGTTTGAATACATGACTAAATTTTGCTTTTTTAACACTTCATTATGGCATCAAGGTGTAAATACCTTTTACCATTTTTTAATAGTAGTGACTACTATTAAGATGCAAGTAAAAGACTTTTTACTTGCATCTTAATAGGTAGTAACCTAGTTTTCGCGTGAAAGAGTAACACGTCCCTCTATCCTCCCGTTCTTAAAAAAATTGCTTTTACAATGTTAGTAGATCATTAAGATTATAAAATTATGATCTGTAAAAACAATCCAAAGCAGAAGAAGTACTAAAAAACAACAATAAAGATTTTTTTTCGGATTATACTAATTGACCTCGTTTAGTAGAATAAACATTCTAAAAAACCCTTTATTAATCTTGAGGATATGATTTTATCTTACGAACAATTTTCGAATAATATTTTCAGTAAGGATTATGAAAGCTTACCAATTAACCCGTATTAAGCTTTTCCATTTCCAGCCAATATTTTCTTTAAACCGTGACGATTCGGTAATATGGATCTACTAATTTTTCACTCGTATATTTTTTTACTTTGGCAAATAAAAACAGACTCCCACTTTAAGTTGAAAAGCAAAATACCTTTTTTGTAATTGCAAACATTGCTTTTACTGTAACATAAACATAGTACACATTATTTGGCTCAAGAATGTTTCTTAAAAGTAAATGGCTACAGCTTACAATGTTACGGGTGTGTAAAACGTTGACTGTAACCGCTTGTATCAAGGTAACGTTACGGGTAGCGGTGGGATTAGTCACTGGGTTACTGGGTAACGTTAAACTCTCTGCTGACATTGTATGCCTGATCGTACGTGTTTACTATGTTCATACACGCACGTTTTCTTTGTATAGTCTTTAATTTACGTCTAAATTGTTCCCTTAGATAATAGGCGTTATGGTTTAATAAATTGTTTCGTACTTTTTGATTTTGAGTTTGGTTACCTCATGTTTAAACATTTGTCGTAGAATGTAGGGTCACGTCGCCTGTTCGCGTCCATTTAGTGCAGTTGGCAAGTTTGACGGCGATAATAAAAATGTTCTAGCACTAATTTCTATGAAAAATTTATGTAATGTGGTCATAATGTTAGTCTATTTTAAGATTAACTTTCAGTTTTGTTCGAAGTTTTTTATGTTATTTTTTTAAACAGATAAACTTCAGAATAAGGCGTTTTACCCAGTTTGCATTCACAAAATCCAAATTGCGTCCACCCATGGACCAGTTTGCGTCCACCAGCTTAGAAAAGGGTGAATATAGGGGTGATATTTTTAAGAATTTAGAAAGAAAGATTGTATTTTAACATTTTTTTTTATTTCAGAATATAACTATAAAAAGTCATCATAATAATAATAAAAAACACTTAAAAACAAATTAAAATATTTTTGAATAATTTTATGAACAGTTTCTAACAATTATTGCTTTTTTACTGGAAATTCACATTGGATATATATAAGAACCCATTCAACTACTTTTCTTTCACCATCTACTCCTAGTGCTGGTTCTGGTTCAGATTTTTTTACTCCATCTGACCTGCGCTTACTGATTTTGTCTAATATTTTGGTCTTGGGAATAGAATATTCTTTGTTGTATATTTGTCTTACCGATTTATTATTTTCTCAAATTTCATTGACGCTTTCTTTAAATCGTCTTCTTTCTATGTTCTCTTTTCCTTCTTATTTCCTGTTTCCGAAGAAATCATCTTTAATAGAAAAAAAAATGAATTATATAGTACTCTTTTTATTTAAAAATAGAATTCTGAACACGTAGCCTTAATAAAAAGGTATAATAATTAAATAATAAACAATACATTTCAAATTATTTTCACAAGCAAGTCAATTGTCCTTAACGAAAATAGTGGACGCAATTTGTTTTATTTATTATCCCTCGTAGGTATGGTTTGCGTCCACTGTGGACGCAAAGTGGAAATTTTGTAAATTCGATGGAGTGATTCGCGTCCACCTTATTTTAATCATTTAATATAAAAAACATAAGAAAATTCATTATTCATATTATTCCTTTTTCATTATAAAAGTCTAGAAACAGTTGTGAGTCCTTATTTTCACATTAAATAATCAAAAACTTACCATCGAACGCACCGCCGCACGCTATTTTTTATCTAGAAATAGCGCTCCTTATTGAATAGCTGAGACTAATTTTTCTAAATGGGTTTGGTATGGCACACGGACCTTTTGACCATCTGAACGTGTCTCGTATACATTGACGTATTAACGGTAATGAGTTTTGGTTTCATTGGTATGTTAGTTTACTTATTTTCATGCAAAGGAATTTGTATGCAAAGTGGACGCGAACTGGGCGATGGACGCGAACAGGCGAACTTACCCTAATAATCCTTTAATGCCTCCTCCACACTACTCGCGAAGTTGAACGAAGTTAGACGAATACGATAGTGTAGAGAGGCACTTCGGCTCGCCTCGTGCTCGCCGCGTCAAACTTTGCCTCGCCTCGGGCGAACTTCGCCGAGTAACTTCGCGAGTAGTGTGGAGCAGGCATAACATGAGGTTCTGGAATGGATCTTGTTTCTCTTTTTTTTTCAGTATAAACGTACACAAATATGAATCAGTCCTGTGTTATAATAGATTGCAATGTCTCTTAACCACCATTTTAATGGTCAAGAGAGCATTGATTGTTCACAAATACACAAGATTAAAGAAAAATTAATGAATGAATTACGACGTCGTAAGTCTAGACTGAAGAAAATATCGCACTAAATATTTAACGCCGCGTCAGCTACTCCGTGACACGAGATCCGTTTTCTTGTGAGATGATGAATTTTCCCAACAAGCTCTTAATAATTATCAAGCGCGCGAATCGATGTGAGTCGTCGCGGAGGGGGCTCGAAGACGTGAGGGGCCGCATTTGGCGCGGGGTGGCGAGGGACGCAACGGCACCGCGCAAGTCGCCGCCCGTATCGACCGCCCCGGATGTGCATTGCAATGCTGCCGGTGAGATCAGCCGACCCACCTACTCGCGGAATATCACCGCTCGAATCGAACGATCGAATTGGACATGCTGCAGCTTCGACGCGCGGCGCTCTGACGCGGCGTGGTCGCGACTCGCGCGTAACGAACCAGCCTCACGTGCGGTGTTGCACGCTCTCCTACTATTTACTCCTGCCTGAAGTATGCCGCATCTGAATCCCTCAATCGACATGCTTTTTCGTCTATTAGGTACAGATATCGGCCAAGAGCTTTAACAAGTCGTTAAAATATTAGCTGTTTAAATTAATTACGTTATTACTTAATGACTAGTTCCGGTTTGTAATGTGTCAAAAATGACTTTTCGTTTTTCTCCAACCGACTACGAGTCGTTAATACCGTTCCATAATTTAATTTCCATATCAGCTGACATCAGTAGGTCGTTTTTAGCTTACGCCTCGTATCGATCGTTTTCAAATATTGGAACCGTGCATTCATAATTTTGTGTCTGAATATTTTGACAACATTTAAAATAAGTCGGTTTGTTATCATAATTCGACAATAATATAATTCGAAAATATCTGACAGTTAAAAAGTTGACCCTTTATAAACAAGAAATCTGTCCTCATTAAAGCTGTATTTTTATTTGCTTGCATTCTGTTTCAACGGGGATGAAGCTATTGCCGTTTGTATTTTCTTTTCACTTCTGTTGTCGTAGTCATCGTTTTGTTTTGCTTTTGTTACTTTGTTACTGTTTCATTGGAAATGGACGTAATTTTAAATGAATCGGTCTCAATGAAATCCGATAACTGGGTTATCGTAGTTTCCACGGCTTTCATACGAGTAGGGTTTTCTCGATGAATTTTACGGGATTGGATGGTATGTTTTTATTTCAGTTGCTGCAGTAGTGATGTTCATTAATGGATGTTATACTTGTAAAATTCGGAATTTTCTGGATATTAATTATGTTCTTTAAACTAACAAACAAGTATTTGACTTGAGTTCTATAATGTTCCATTGTCCAATTGTGCTGTTCCAATGATTAACCAGACTTACATCACACCAGGGGTGTCCAAACTAGATGGGACCCAGGGCCATTAAAAAATACTAAATACATTGGTGGGCCGCAAAATATTTGTAAAAATAAAAAAACAGTTTATAATGATTTGTTATTTTATTTAGTAGGTAGATAACCTACTGTTTTGTTAATTTGTCTTTTACAATTCTGTCAATATCAACATTAATATTAGTAGTAGCTAGGCGCAGTGCATGCTTAAGTGAAGTATCTGTCAATGAAGACCTGTATTTAGACTTAATAAACTTCATTGTCGAATATGCACTTTCACAAAGGTAGGTACTGCCCATCATCGAGCCCATTTTTTGTCCGAAATTCGTCAGTTTCGGGAAACGTTCAGCGAGGAGTTTAAAAAAATCAATGCCTGTTTCTGTTCTGCCCTTGTAAAAGGGGTCTGATTGCAGATCACACAGTTCCAGTTGATAATCAATGTTTACAGTCTCAACTGCGATTGTTAATGGTTGAGTGAAGAGTGCTATATCACTCTCAATTTTTTCAAAATCTGCGAAACGCCGCTCAAATTCGACGATTATTTCGTCCATGTATTTGAGGTGGTCCAAGAAATTACATTCTTCAAAATTTTTCATCTCTAAATAATGTTCTTTACAACTTGGAAAAAAGAAAAATCATCTTGTTGTAGAGACGTCTTGAACAATTTAAGTTTATTTCTGAATCCATTCACATTTCCATACAGGTTGGCTATATTGTGGTTTTTACCTTGCAATTTTAAATTTAACTCATTCAAATGTTGCGTCATATCAGTTAAAAACGCAAGATCAGCCAGAAACTGAGGATCTCGCATTTTATCTTGTAGTTCAGAAGTGTCAGACGATATCTCATTTTTTAGAAATAAAGGTATTTCTTTTCGTAAGGCAAAAAAGCGTTGCAAGCACTGGCCAGCACTTAGCCATCTGATTTCTGAATGCAATAGTAAATCTCCATAGTTTGCATCGATTTCACATAAGAAGTCTCTAAATTTTCTATGTGTCAATGATCTGTTTCCACCTCTAATCAAATTGGTTATCCTTATAACAACTTTCATAGCATTCATTTGACGCAACGATTTTCCACACAAGGCTTCTTGGTGTATGATACAATGGAACAACGGGCAATCAATGCCATTTTGTATTAGAAGTCCCGCAAATCCTGTCACTTTTCCGGTCATAGCTTTTGCCCCGTCGGTCACAATACAAGAACACTTACGAAATCCTCCATATTTTACAATAGTTTTGTTAACTGCTTCAAATATATCACTGCCTTTAGTTGTTCCATGAAATGGTATTAAATCCAGCATTTCTTCCGTGATTGTAAAATCTTTGGAATTGCAATGTATGAAGATTATTAATTGACTGACATCGGTCTGGTCGGTACTTTCATCCAAACATATTGAATAATAGGAAAGGCTAACGGTTGATACAGCAGAAAAATTTCATCGCCTACAATAACTTGCGGTTAGCTCAGTTGGTAAGAGCAGAACGCGCGATACGTGAAGGTCGTGGGTTCAATTCCCGCACCGCAGGGGGAGATAAAATTTTTCTGTTTCTAATATTGAATAATATTCGCAATCTACAAAGTAATCACATAAACTTTTCGTAATATACCAATGTCCTCTATTCGTCGCGCCACCGTTTGGTGAGATAATGCAACAGATTCAAACTTTTCCGCTAATTTCGGCTGCATAAAGCGTTTAGCCATTTCAACTGCGCATTTTTTTATTAAAGCTCCATCACTAAATGGTTTTTTAGCTCTGGCTAATTGTAATGAAACTTCATATGAAGCAGCCAAGCTTTGTTCATTTTCAGTACTTACTTTTGAAAACATACTTGTTTGCTGTATTAGTTTTTTTTTGTACTCAGCCACCATAACTTTTCTTGCTTCACCGACATGTTTTTTATACTTTTCTTCATGTAAAGAAGTATAGTGTCGCTTAACATTATATTCTTTACTTACAGATAAAACTTGCATACAAATCAAACACTGAATTTTATAGTTATTGTTGGAAATAAAGTAGTCTAACTCCCATTTCTCATTGAATGAACGTTTTTCTTCACTTAACTTCCTCTTCTTTGTAGACATGATGAGGTTAAAAGTTTTTTATACGCAAACACAAAGCGAACAAACTTTAAATAATGTTAAAGTCTTTAACCTGAGAGTAACCTTGCGTAATCAAGACTTTCGTCGCGTTGAATGACAAGTGACAAACAAATGCCCAATGAACGATGCGCGGCAGTAGGTACACGTATCTTGCGTTCGGGGAATTCCCCGAATTCTCGAGTGAATAGTGATGTGAGCAACGTAATCGAACATACCCAAAACATTCGATTTTGATGCGAGAAAAATAATTTGCTTGTTAATTTTGGAAACCGGACTTTTTTTGAAGTCAGTTAAAAAAGGTTCTACGGGCCGCAATCAAACAAGCCGCGGGCCGCATGCGGCCATGGTTTGGACAGCCCTGCATCACACAATACAAGTATTTTTATCTTTTCTGAAGATAGGGCTGTTTAAAAATGATGTCTTCTAATAAAAGTGGTACACTTTTCATAAATATGGAATGCCATAAATATGTTTGTGTTGGATCTAATCGTTAGCTTATTAATTTATGAGGTTAACTGGCTTAATGGCGTCCTGCACAATTACACGACGAATGAGATCAATGTAAACTCCATAAGCGGATTTCATCATGCACGCTAGAATATTATTTATTGCCGCACTTACCATTGTTTATTTTGATTTCATACATTGAGCATTATCTATATTAATAATTTCGTCAAGGGGTACGGTAGACTCGATCAAAACCTTAGATGAATAACAAAGCATGAAAAAATATAATTTGAGTCGACAACATATATCCGTAAAATTCGGATTATGGAGTATTTCGTTAAATTCTGATGGCACTGACAAACAAACAGCAGCCGCCATGTTAGATACGCCTCTCTAGCCGAAATTGACGTTTCGCGAAAATATTGTTTTTGACACTTTTTTATGATTAACTCTTTAAGTATTTTTTCTATAAAACTGAGATTGGCCGATTGCTATAGCCACCATAGAAAAATAAATAACCCTAAACGTAGAAAATTTAGTTCAAATGTCATTTAGTTTTGATCCCGATTCATCATTTTGTTAACCGCTGATATATATTAGTCTTTACCAAATTCTCAGATGAATACTTACTGTAAAATTATAATTAACATGCATTCTATAATTATTTTAATGTAATAAACAATCGAGTTATATTCGACGAGAATTGAAACACATTATTCTACCTACTTCAATTTCTTGTACCTTGGGGTTTCGGTTTCTTTAACTTTTGATAAGCTAATCCAGCTATGGTTAAAAAATATCTTTATAAACATATTTTTTCTATTGTTACTTTTTCATTCGTGGCAGCGATACCAAAAAAGTAAGATCATATAAATTACGCCATCATACTGCCTCTCTTGAGCAATTAATTGTTTAACTAACCTGACATTGTTTTATAAATTCATATTGTGGACTAAATGTAATTTGGCCTTTAAAAGGCTGGGTTGGGTATTTCCTAACAGAGTTTACTCGTCCAAAATCTAATTACCTTGGAGTGATCAGCATGCAGCGCCCTGCTATAGTACGAGTACTTGCCTGTATTTATGCGTTACAGCTTTCTCACGAACTATAAAACAATTAACCAAACATTTTAAAGTAAAATCCGTTATTTAGTCAATGTTCGCGGTGTATTTACAAATTTAATTTTAAGCGACGTTAACTTCTGGCGAAATCGGGCCATTTTATGAAAATTGACCGCCATTAAATCGACAGTAATATTAACGCTGTCCGAAATACGTTTGGGCAATAAATATTTGCTGTTTAAATTTACAGGTGTTTCCCTCAAAAATGTTTGCTTTATTACTTCCTACATTATTGGTGCAAGTTTAATTTTTGTTCTGTGAAGCATTATCATTTACAAATCCTTGTTTTAAGCCAACCGTTATGGCCGATCGTATCCAACGCATTAAGTCTTTGTAGAGAAGATATTTAAAATATCTTCATTTAATCGTGTTTTCAGGTATTTGATAAGTACGTATGATCATTCTAAAATAGACTAAAAAATAGTATGGAATGGTATAGTAACTTTCTGAAATATAAAAAAGTATTTGAATTAAGGTTCAGCGTTGGTATTGTACTTGTCTAGTAGTTAAGTCCCAGGATACGTTACTAGATCAAGCTAAGTTTGATTCCGAACATAACTTGGGTTAGTGATGATCAATCCGCAGTTGGAAAGCGTGACGATTACTATTCTATGCCAATTCTAAGGCAGTGCCCATTGTTGTAATGATGACGTATTTCAATGATGGAAGTCGTAACCCTGCAGTGGGGCCTCTATACATTACATTACATCAAATTCCAGTACAGTTCAATGCCAAGACAACCAAGTGTGCACGTTTTCGACAAAAACATTCCCAATTCCTTCCTATCCCCATTCTTCAGGGCACTCCCCTCTCCCTGCGTAACAGCGTAAGCATGCTTAGCATGGATATTCGCTGCAACCTTAATCAAGGTCAGTACATCGAGATTCTCATCTGTTTAGCATCCAAAAAACTGGGGACCCTGAACAGAGTCCGTCGGTTTTTCACGCCAGACCAGCTTTGTCTTTTGTACAAGACCCAAATTTGGTCCTGCCTGGAATATCGCATCTCTGGGACAGTTTCGCCAAATACCTTATATAAATAGCGAAGGGCTGTGCGCAAATTTGACGATGAAGAGGATCCTTTTTCGTTTTGATGCCGTGTATGACATTGGGAAATAATGATCTTGTAAGAGCAGGTGACACATCAGCTCCAAAAAAGCTTTTTTATTCATACTAGGCAATAAATAGGCCGCTGCGAGATATGGCGAGTGTCTGAACTACCTTATCTCGTATTCGTTCAATATTGGCGCCAAAAGTGTCCCCAAAAGGCAATACCACGATGTAAAATCGTTATGTAAACTAACGTTATCTCTTTTCTGGGTTTGCGTGATAGCGATTTAAAAGTTAACTTTTTATTATATCGTAGGGATATATTCTAATTCTCAAATTCTGGTTTGCTCTATCAAGAAAACACTATTACTAATTCATATATTTTTTTAAAATAGTACCTTAATTTAAATAGAATGGAAAGCCCTAATATCAGTAAAATAAGAAACGATAATTAATTTCCCTGTGAGATTTGTGCGATCTTGTTTTGTAGGTTCGTATTTATAGAACTATGTTTACCTTGAAATCGGTAGCGTCGACGTCCGCTAATTAGGTTACTTTACGGCACACGTTGTCGTGTTGGCGCCTGATTCCATCGATGGTTCAGCTCACCCACAAATGATAGTATCGCCTATTACATATTAGTTAAATTTATGCGCAGAGGACTCCCCGCCGGAACTGTTGGAGGGAGTATCTATTTCCGACGGTGGTCGGTCAATGACACTGATCCGGAACCATAGTTGAGCGATTAGGTGGGGTGCAGCCTTTAACTATTGGCACTCATCTTCCTTGTTCTGACTCTCTGAGTTTAACAATCCCATGAATTCAATTTTATTGTACCTGCGGCATCGTTCGCGAGAAAGTTATTAGTTTTATTAACTCAATGATGTTCAAATATTCAAATACTGGGATATAAAAAGTATCATTATGAAACCAAAAGTCTGAACTTAGTTATGCATCTAATAATAAATAACGAAAAAATGGCAATTTGTATTTTTCTGATTCATATTTATTGTTGGAGGATCAACGATATCTACATGGGTAGAAAATAAATACCTTGTTTTTACAAATTTTCCCCGCAAATTTGGCCCGAAATTCATTGTAGCCCCATTCAAATAAATCGTTTGCAAATTAACAACCTTTTACCGAATCACTAATGAGAAACAAGGACTTTGTTCCTCATTTACCTTTCATGGAAAAGTTTAGATTAATACGAGTTTCAGATTATAGTTTAAAACTTTGTTTTGTCTTGCATTTTATATTTCAATCCTCGTCGGAAGTAGGTCGAGAGAAGATTCTTGGATTTTCAATGAATATCAGATGAACAGTGAAGTGCTAAAGTCATTATTCAGAATGAACTTTCTTCACAATTCTCGAATTAATACTTAAGAACGAATGCATCAGCTAGCGAATTTCGAGTTTACAATTTTGAATTAGAAAAAGTAGGCAACGTTCTACCATAAAATTGAGAATGAACTTCTTCTGGCTTTATAGGAATTTAGTATGTATTTCTCATTTTGTTGGATTCAACTGGTAGATTTAATTTAATACATTATTAAGGCTGATATAGTTTCAAATAAAGATAAGTCACTAATAATAATCTACTTTAATATCCTTCAACCAGTTTCTTGAATACGTTGATTTTTCACTCCTGCCAATATTTTGGATCCGTTAGTCATCAGGGATTCTTCTCTGTATGGTAGATAAAGTAATGTACAGAACAAGAATGATCAGTGTAACCGTTATTTAAAACTTTGTTAACAACGATAAACAAGGCACATACTACAGATAGTGAAATGGGCATCCTAAATGTCCTAAATGTTTTATTATTTTCAAAAGTACTTTGCTTTGGAATCAGAGCATAATAATTGATTTTATGTTTTTTTGAGGATTGTTCGGAATTGTACACTTTAGATATCCGGGCCACAACTTCATAAAAATCGGCCAGAATCAAATTTAAATCAAGCTTTCTTTACAAATAAAACCATGTGATATGATTGGCTAATTGTTTTGATGACATAGTAGTGAGACATAATACAATTTCAAGTTATTATGCAAGTTCAATATTTCTCGTTAGTAATTTAATTTAATAAAAAGAAAAATGCATGGGCTTTAGGTTCGTAAAGAAGCGAATTTATATTTATTTTGTATAAAGTTCAACGCCACCAGAGTAGGATGCAAGCGACCAGATTGAATAAACCGCGCCCACCGAGGGCCGAGCTCTGGGAACTAGGGTTGCCATGTCCTGAAGAACTAATGTTGCATCCCGCATTATATTGCACTGCATTACATTAATGCCTTAAACAGTTCCACGCTGATGCCTGGCAACCCTATTCAGACGCTACTGAACATCGCCGCATCCCAATCTCATTGTAATATGATTTTGGCGCGTAAAAAAAACTTTTCTTCCAAGAAAAGATACTTCCGAGAAAGGCTTGTCGGCGCCACATATTTCTCTCGTCCGTGTTACCTAAGTTGGTGAAAAAAACTGGAATAACGCAGGTATTTGTTGCGCAATTTGTGTGAAATACTCATTTTTATTTTGTTTTTACCAGTAACACTACATTCGAGGAATAGTCGAAATATGTAATTGATTGAAGCCGTTTTTAAATTTTTCTCTTTCATTAGATATGGAGATGCAATAAAATAATTGAACTCCGTAATTTACTAACAAAAATAAAGTACCTTCTCTAGTCTAATTTCTGTAGTTTAGTCGCTGAACACAGTGCCTACGATCGTAACTACAATACGGATATTACCCTTGGTGTCTGTTTATTAAAACAATTTGCTAGTGACGGTTAGCTGGACGAGCCGGATGCTCCATTGGCTAAGCGGCGCCGACTGTATATTGTCTATGAGGCTGGTTTCACGTGGGGAACCGACATTAAAATAATATAAATCTCTAAATGAAGTAAACAAAATATATAAACCTTTTGGAAATTATATAAAAACTTGATTAATTCCAGTTGGCCCTACGCACACTGAAAAAATGTCTTGAAAAGCTTTTTATTTATGAGATGAGTTTCAAATTCAAAAATTAAGAATTGTGAATTGTATTTGTTTTTCGTTTCAATATGCTCATTTTGTTTTAATCGAAGTAAAAATGGAGCAGTTTAAAAATAACACTGCAACAAAATATGGTTTAGTTTGCTTATTTATGAAAGCAGGATTTATAAATGTAGTCAAAAAAATTTAAATCAATGACATTGGTATTTAAAAAATATCTGCTGATACAAAAATAATAAAATTAATGGTCACTAGTAATGGCTGAATAATTAACATGGACAAAACAACAAAAGTGACAAGCAAAGGTGTCCTCACAAACAGAACACGTTCACCACATGTTTTGTAGCATGTTCCTTAATTGTAGACAGCAAAAAACGACATATAGCTCCACTTCTATCTCTTGCTTTCTAGATATTTTAGTTGACTAATAGAAGTAAACTCATTATTTCGTGTAACGGTGAGAATTTAACATGTGAAGAAAATTTGATACGGAATTCCAAAATACGACTCTCACTCAACATGACAAAAGACGAGGAATACTAAAGATGAAAATCAAGACAGTGTGAACGGGTCCCATAAATTCGATGGGCTTTATGGTGCAAAAAATGCGATGGTTCGTGTGAACGCGGCCCTCGGCTGCGCGTACGGACGGATGCGGGGTCGGCTGAGTGGCGAGGGCTCGTATGCCGCTGTTCAGTGATGGGCTGACTCGGTAACATGACTCGATTAGTCTTCAGTTAACACGAATCGTGTTTCCGATTATTCCCTTGTTTCCTTTTCTCTCCTAGTTTAATACAAAAATAGACTTAGTTAAAAAGCGGTCGAAACAGTGTAATGTGAATAATGTGACGGTGGATTTACCTACTTGCGGTACAGATCTTGGTTTAGATAATTTTTTTTGATGAATGTTCATATTTGATTGTTATACACTATGTATGTGTTTAATTTGCACTTTTACGATAGATACATGTTTAAATGACGCACTAGTGAACATAAATATCTTTAAAGAAACAGATCTGTTTTCCTCTCTCAGTGGGGGTCTTGAACCAATTGGTTAGCACGCTATGACCTATTTCGATAAAGATAACACATTAGTTAAAGTAACACATGTCACTCGCACCCGCTCTGCTTTGCCATCACGACGTCTTTGCCGTGAACTTGGGCTGCTTAATAAACGTTCGCAAGTGTGACAAGGCCGCGTAAGTCCCGCAAACTGACCGCGTTGAACACACCTCTGCAACGCCACGCAGCACAAATATGTTTTGCGAATGCTTTACGTTTCCCGTTAATTTTAAAAGACGTTATTTGGTACCTTCGATATGTTTTTTAATTTATGCCCGGTTCCATTAATTGAAAATCGATTCGTTGTAGTTAGGGATAGTAATAAATTTTACGAGGCGTAAGCTAAAAACGACCGACAGACGACTGATAACAGCTCTATGGTACGGTACAATTTAACGACTCGTTGTCGGTTTAGGTAGTAATTTTTGACATTACGAATCGTAATACATTAGAACCGGGCATAACTCGAGTCAGCAAGAATCACAATTGGCTACTTGACAGTGTTAACAATAAAATATGAAAAGTGTTAGATATGTTAGCTTATTAGTTAAGTAATCATTTTACATTTCTACTTTTTAATTAAAAGCATAGTTAGTATTTTATTTTTGCAAAATAAATTTTAGTTTTTTTATCTGTGGAACAAAAGAACCGAAACGGAAACCTCCATTGCAATTCGGAAATGACAGCTGTCGGCGAAAATTATTTATTTTAATGTGGCAAAACAATGATTATTTTACCGTTTAAATTGAATTATTGTGTCTCTAATCGTATTAAGAACTTATTAAAACATTTTTCGTTTATCTAAATTAAGTCGTTCCTATGCGTATCGGTTCGTTGTCTAGGACGTTGACGTCATAATTGCAACAGTGACGCGACTAGGCGTTTTCGCGCGCTTTTTAAATGTGTTACACAAAATCTTATTTTTCTCTGGTTATTTAGATTATTTCCAGATAAATCGAATTGCTTGGGATATAAAATGAACGGGCGCACATTTTACAATACTTTTTCAAAAACTGTCAAGTAGCCAATTCGAGTCGAGTGAGTGGGTCGAGTCGGCACATCACTGCCGTTGTTTAGTAGTCGAGATGCGCGCGGCAGGCGGCGCGGGCGCGTTTCTTTTTTGTCCCCCGCTGATTCCATTGCCCCATGTCCAACCTGTAAGTCCGGCAGTTTGCCGAGCGTTGACCGCGCCTGCCACGAAGCGCAAAGCCGTTGAACAACTACACTGGACGCTTTCGATAGCTCCCGTAGAACTTAACCGATGCATGATCTCCGTATGCTTCTACGATTATACCTCTAAAGGTTTTTTATATTGCACTTCAAGATTGACCTCATCCCACCTGATGTGAATGAATTTTACGCTAACTCACCAAGGTAAAGCTTTTTTGAGTTACGTGAAACACAAAAAACATGATGATGTCTCCACCAAACCGTGAAATTGTTTTGCATTTGATTAATCATCTAAATTAAATTGGAACTGATGGTATTCATTACTTCACGAAGACAATAATCAGATCAATTCATCAGTGAACATTACGAAGTACTTGTCAGATTCTGAGGCACTTGACTAATAATAGACTGGATGTAGACATTTAGACGACAATCTACGTATTATTTTAAATTTCGTTTATTCATCCCCAGATATACATTATTCTCGGTGTACAAAAAGGTAGCCACTTTAAAATGATATGGTCGCTGGTTGAATGTAGGTACAAGTGGCCGTTTGAGACCCATAGTAGGCGGTAATAAGCTCAAGTACACGCACGAGGTTCGTTGACCTTTTGTTATGTTAGCCTGGTAAAATATAATTTCATATTCAATTTGTTTTAATTCCGTCAAATAACATATTGCTTTAAAGGACAATAGTCCTTCAAGCTTCCTGACGTAATTTAGATCAATTTTGTTTTAGCTCTAATTAAGAGACAGAAGAGCGTTTCACAATATACAATTTATTGTGTAAGTGAGTAATGTTGTTCGTGAAACCCATAACATTATTTATTAGTAATTAATTATTCTTAGTAATTAACAAAACATTAATTCCCAGATCGCATGAGCTTTGATCTTTGTAAGTTTTAACGTTTTACTGTTGTTTGGTGATATACAACTTAACGCAACCAAGTATTAATAGGACTTCAAAAGATAAAATTTAAGTTTTAATTTAAAACAGTTTGTTGTAATTTATTTATAAACTTTTTTTAACAAGTACCTACATACACTAACTGGAGAAATATGTGATGTGAAAAGGTATGAGATATTCAAAATTAAAATATTACTTTCCAATGGGTAGGTATAAGTTTTAAACAATTTTAATAAAGGTTTTAATTTAGCTAAATTTACTGGAAAGGTTCCACATGCAATAAACTGGAAAGTGACAAACTACATTCAAAACCTATTCATGGGGCAACAATTGCATTTTCTTTTTGAAACAAGTTCTTGAAAAGTCATAGGACACAGATATGTACAATTGTACATGTAAATTGAAAATATGTTTTAAGTATAAAAATAATTATTTCCTTGATATGATAAGTAAACGGAACGTGCTAGTTACTATGTCCGAAACAATAGTTAATACATAGCTGTATTAGTTGTCAATGACAGTGTGCACTTATGTGTGCCCCCATGCATGATGACTGACTTGCAATAGACCTCAGAGTAGAATCACGCAGATAAGAAGATGATGGAGCAGGAAGGAAATAAGGCGAAGTAGGCATGGTGGGAATGAGATAGGGCTAGTGGACGCGGCAGTTGCGCGCGCGCCGTTCATTGATGCGCAGGCGCTTTGGAGGGCCGGGGGGCGGGGGAGAGGAATGCGGCCGCGGCGAGCAATGACCGCGCCAGGGTCGCTTCCTTTACTAGAAGCGCGGCCCGTCCGTACTACAGGCGCGCCCCCCCTCCGCCTGCCGCGCCTACTACATGGCCCTCGCGACGCGCGCTTTTCGACCCGCAGTCCGTTACAAAAATTAAGTGCGCCGCATTCCGCGACCGTTCTTTCGTCTCTGTCACACTCCTACAAAGCAGCTACTTCTTGACTTTGCTCCTTTCTCAGGTTGTGCGCGTTGTTTGGCGTCCGAACTTCGGAAGTCAAGCTTGAGCTCAAGGCGCGAAAGTTGTGCCTGAACGAGCGCTTTCTGCCTTGTTGTTATTAGGTTGGTAAAGGAGATGGCGACTGTGCTGGTTGCCGTTCCTCTCGGGATAACAGTTAATCTGCTTAAAAAATTGACAGCGTCATTCTTTTATGATTATGACGTTGAGCTGCTTTTACTTTTTAGATCACATACAACAACAACTGTAGTCTAAGACGCAATATTAGGTTGGGGGAAAAGTCTTTTCGCATTTTTTGTATGAAGGTATATTTCAATCTGACTGGTTTTGGTAGGTAAAATTGCAAGTTTATGTTTTGAAGTAGATAATTCCAAATTCAGAGAATTTATTTTCAGTTTGTTTTTTTTCTGTAAATGCATCTTATGAAGAAATTCGATAGATTTTGAAAATTTTCTTATACGCAAGCCGCAAAAGAAATTGCGATGCTTGTGAACCTATTGTCTGTGAGTTTAGCACAAATTTGGATTAAGAATTGTCAATTCGTAATTTTTTGACGTCATCGTCGCTCCAGTCGTTTTGTTACGAATAAAATGGATGCCATTTAAAAAAAATGGGTCAAGCTAGTTACGATGTAGTTGAATAACTGGCAATCGACAATAGTTTTGGCGCATTTGAAAAAATAAGGTACATAAAAAAGCTCGATATTAGAGTGGGTACCTTACGAGCTCACCGAAAGAAACCAAATGAACCGTGAATTCATCTGTGATGCTATAATGCGACTTCATGAAACCGAACCGTTTTTGAAGAAATTGATAACTGGTGATGTGGAGTATGACACGCACGCCAACCAAGAACGTGCGAAAGAGGTCGTGGTCAAAGAGGATCATGTCTCTATTACAAGAATTTTCTAAACTTTCGTATAAAATGCGAAAAAGCTTTTTCCTCTACCAACAGGTAACAAACTTAAAAGGGAAATGAAAAAATCCTTTGTTTAACAGCCTTTCATATGCAATGTTTTGTAATGTCGTTTTGGTTTCGATTTTTTTTGTCAGCGTTTAAACATTACATTTGAAAAAAATAAGTGATTGAGAGAACTTGAATAAGCAAATTAAATTTGTGTCTACATCTAAGGATTTATATTGGGTAAGGCCTTAGCCTACCCTGTACATGGCCATCCCGCAAGAGAGTCTATCTATTTTTGTTAAAAAAATATATGTTAAAGGAAATTAACGAAAAGGTCAAGCCTTTCTGATAAGATGCAAAAAGAAATCGATGAAAGAAACATTATGACGTTATTCAACATTGTTAGTGGCCTCACTTTGACTTTCCATTTGCTGTTGCCACTTTAATATGACTCGTATTTATCCTTGTCTTAAATTTCCCATACATTATGCGTGTCAAAGTATTTAATACTGAAGGCTAATCCAAGTTGGAATCGTCAATTGAGGCATCTTTTCTCGTAGTTGAACCTACTTCATTGGGCTGCGCGAATTTTAAATAGGAATTTACATGAGTGAATTACAAAAACACACGCGTTTTGTTTATCGTCCTCTTTTCCCTTGGCTACCCAACTCTGGTTCTCTATCATATAGATTGAATTTGAATGATTATAACGTAGTGACATTTATCTACAATACATTGGTGACTAGCATTGTAGCACTCTTGATAAATTGATGGATAATGTAATTAACATAAAGGTGCGGACGCTTTAATTAATTAGTTCCTCCCATCCTATTTTAGGGTTTCGTAGTCAACTAGTAACCCTTATATCTAGGACACGTAAGCCAAAAACCTACGCCATCAATGATGGAGACGGGCGTCTACTGACTAATATAACTCAAGTATTAGAACGCTGGAAAACCTACTGTGCGGAGTTATATGACACGAGTGAGCCTATAAATGATAAAATTACATGGACAGAAAATGAACCTGATATCCTTGAATCAGAAATTGAATATGCCATCAAAGCTCTTAAGATCAATAAATCACCGGGTAAGGATGCTGTTATAGCCGAAATACTGAAAAACCTAGGTCAGCGAGGCACAAAGGCTATCACCGCAATCTGTAATACCATCTGGAAAACTGGAAAATGGCCAAAAGACTGGACAGAATCGGTATTTATACCACTACATAAGAAAGGCTCTTCAAAAGTCTGTGGAAATTACAGGACAATCGCTTTAATATCCCATGCGAGTAAGATCCTTTTACATATAGTCAATAGACGCCTAGCCTACTTTCTAAGTCGGCAGATACCCGAAGAGCAGGCAGGTTTTGTTAGGGGCAGGGGAACGCGGGAACAAATACTAAATGTCCGCCAAATAATCGAGAAGAGCAGGGAGTTCAACTGTCCCCTCGTACTATGCTTTATCGATTATACCAAGGCCTTTGACTGCGTAAAATGGGATAAACTGTGGAATGTGCTGCTTGAAATGGGAGCCCCTGAACACCTGGTTGCCTTAATCCAGAGTCTTTATACACAAAATCGCTCGTTCATCAGAATAGGTACGGACTGTTCCAATATGTTCCACGCTAAAAAAGGAGTGAGACAGGGTTGCATACTGTCTCCCGCTCTTTTCAACATATATGGAGAGTACATTATCCGAAAGACTATGGAAAACTGGGAGAAGGGTTTCCCTATAGGGGGAAAGAGACTATCAAATCTCCGGTATGCTGACGACACCATTCTTCTCGCAACATCTACAGAAGATATGAGTGAGCTTTTCCAGAGGCTCGAGTTAGAAAGTGGCAACATCGGTCTTACAGTAAACAGAGCAAAAAGTAAAATGATGATAGTGGACCGAGCCGGAAAGCTTACAAATGTCAACGGTAACATTCCTGGTATCGATAACGTCAACCACTACATATATTTGGGCTCTCAAATAATGGCAGCTGCGTTCCCGAGATAAAAAGGAGAATCGGTATGGCTAAAGATGCTATGACCCGACTGAACAACATTTGGAAAAAAAGAGGAATCAGCATTAAAACCAAGATCAGACTGATACGAGCCCTTGTATTCCCTATCTTCCTATATGGCGTTGAAACGTGGACAATTTTAGCCCGAGAAAGACAGCGGATTGATGCATTTGAGATGTGGTGCTGGAGGCGACTGCTGAGAGTACCCTGGACCGCGAAACGTACCAATGCATCGATCCTGAGCCAGCTTCATATAAAAACTCGCTTGTCCACTATATGCCAACAACGCATCCTATCGTATTTCGGCCATACCGTGCGCAGAGGCGACGACAATTTGGAAAAGTTGATTGTTGTTGGGAACACCGAAGGCAAAAGATCGCGCGGTCGCTCACCAACTAGATGGACCGATCAAATAAAAGGAACGTCGTCGTCCAAATTGTATACGGTTGTGAGAGACGCACTGGATAGAAACCGGTGGAGGCAGATCGTCCGTTCCAGATGCAACCAACATGCTGACCACGATCCTCAGATATGAGGGACCGACCAAAGAGAGTAACCCTTATAGTTTCGCCATGTCTGTCTGTCTGTCTGTCCGTCCGTCCGAGGATAATCTCAGAAACCGTTTGCACTAAAAGCTGAAATTTGGTACAAATATGTATATTAATCACGTCAACAAAGTGCAAAAAAAATAAATAAAAAAAAATGTTTTTTTAGGGTACCCCCACTACACGTAAATTGAGGAGTGATTTTTTTTATTTCAATACCAACATGTGATATATCGTTGGATAGGTATTTAAAAATGAATACCCCTATTCATTTTTACTAAGATCATTTTTTGGGAAATAATCGCTCCAAATGAAAATAAAATTGTGTCCCCCCTCTCTAACTTTTGAACCATAAGTTCAAAAAGTATGAATAAAATCTAGAATATAGAACTGCATAAAGGCTTTCTAGGTAAATTATTTTGAACCTGATGGGTTAAATAGTTTTTGAAATTTTTGAAAAAAAATATTTGTAATATCTATATCAAGTCAATGTTACACACAGATAGCCCATTTTTGTAACTTTAAGTGGGGATACTTAAGGATTGTGATGCACTGAAAACTACGGAACCCTACACTGAGCGTGGCCCGACACGGTTTTTTTTGGCCGGTTTTTTTTACTAATTAGTTTTCTTTAAGCAATTGATTAAATGAACTCACCTCTATATGAAGCGCTATTTTCAAAAACATACTGATTTATAATTAACACATTGTTTGCCAACTACTCAATATTTCATACCTACACTAAAACTCAATATGTAGGTATTACGTTTTAGTCAATGTAGATGATAACACTGGTAAACACTGTTTTTGTCACATGAACTTTGTTATGATTTTTATGTATGTTGGTGTATCCTCATTAAAAATATATAACAGTTTTGTTTCTATCACATACAGTTTTCTTGTGACAGCTACATATTCATTTCTGACCTCATATATATATGTCTCTTTGTTTACATAACTTCATTTATTTGTTGTCAACTACTATGTTCGTTAAATTACATTTTATTTACGTTAGTTAGATCGTTAATATGCCACGAAAGTGTTTGAACAACCCAGACAAATTTTGTTATGTGTGTGGAGAATGAACTTTTACATCTCAGTGTCGAAATTTCACATCACTAATTGAACAGTGCTATTTAGACTATTTTCAATTTTGGTTTTCCTGTAAGGCATCAAGACAAATCCTGGGTTCCACATAAATGTTGTGGAACGTGTTTGAGGCTCCTTTTAGGTTGGGCTAAATAAGAACCTAGACATTTGGCATTTGCTTTACAATGATTTAGACGGAACCAAAGGATCATGTACCTAAGTGATTGTTATTTTTGTTTTACTTAAAGAAAAGGTATAACTACCAAATCCAAACACAAATAAAAATACCGCAATTGATAAAGGGTAAAATCTTTGCAGAAAAACTGAATGATCAGGAAAAACTCGGCTGAAAATGCTTGGTCCAGAAAACTACAAAGATTTAATAAATTAACTTATGATGTCATTTAGAGCTTTGTGGTGTAACATGTCCTTGAAAATACATATGCTGGACTCTCATCTGGATTTATTTCCAGTAAATTTGGGTATTGAGTGACAAACAAGGTGCTCTCACCTTGTTCGTTCCATCAGGACATTTCCTTAATGGAGAAGAGTTATCAAGGGAAATGTAGTCCAGGAATGATAGCAGATTATTGTAGGAGACTTCACCAGAAGCCAAATATTCAAGAAAATCATAATTATCTATTAGATATTAGGAAATAATTTTGTAAGTGTGGCTGATTTTTGTACTTTGTATGAAAATATATGTTTTGATATCACAAGAAAACCTGATGTGTACATTTTTGTTCATTGATATATTATTGTTTGGTGGCCCTAGTATATTCAATATTTCATGTAAGTTTCCATGTGACAAAAAAAAAGTACAAATTTGTTGACCAGTGTAATTAAAAAAAATTAACAAATTTATAACGAAAATGTAATATTTTGCGTAAATTAATATGGTTTTTGTTACGAATTGTACATATATGACTATATAAACGATTACGATCGAGTATTTTTATTACTTTTTAAGTTTCCCGGTAAATTATCAAAAAAAAAATACTTTTTTTCTTTAAAAGTATTTTTCGGACCTCTGTAAAAGTGAAAAAAAAAGAAAGGCGTCTTGGTTTTGTTCTCGCGAACCATTTTTTTTAAGTGCCCTCGGAAATGAATAAACTCGTGTTCACGGGTCAATCATTTCACCTTTACGAATCATCAAAAACATCCTTCTAATAAAAAAAGCAATGAATGAAATCAGACTACAGGGCCGACCATTAATCACGTGAGTCCCGAAGTGAGAGAGGGAGTCGGACAAAATCATCAAATATCACAAGACGCAAGGGGATTTAAGAAGTTATCACGTTTATCTATTTTCAAAGCCGAGTCACAGTCAAACAATCTGAAAACTTAAAATTTTCTGATTTAGTTTTTTGGTCTAAAAATTACGTGATTAATGGCCGACCCTGCCGATTTATGCACTGTACCTACTCGTACACATGTTTACTTGCATGATTTCTCCCAAGGACAATTTTGAATTGGATTTATGCAATAAAATATGAACTCAAAAGTACAGTCTTTTATTCGAATTGATTTAATAGTTTGTTATCTTCTATGTGTAAAATTGGGGTTTTATTTGGTAATGTCGTGGTGTGGTTACGTTTAAAATTCGTCAATATGGAGATATTACCCACTCTGATTTATTTAAAATCTTTGCCCGTAAATTTCAAGTTTATATAAATAGCTTTCTCAATGCCATTCTGAGTAGCAGGTTCTCAGATTCGTTGAAAGTTTCCTCTTTTATAGGAGACTTGCTGTGCCCGCGACTTCGTTCGCGTGGACTATTTCATGGTCGGTTTCACCCCTAATATTCAAAACAAAAAGTAGTCTATATTTAAATCCAAGTTTCGAGCTATATTTCATATCTCTAACTTAATATATAAAACATTTTCCCATATAAACTTTCAAAGTTGGTAAGGTAGGCTCTTTCTATCAAAAATTTTTGAAATTGCTATCCGCAATTTAAAATCGACAAATACTAAAAAAGATAGATTGCATAGTACAAAACCAAAACCTGAGGACCTGAGCTTTCGGAAAATTTTCTTTGAAAGTGGTATGACAATCCCAATTTCAACATCGGCTTCAGTATCGCTTATGTTAGATGAAAACCAATAATTTTAAAAATCGTCTATTAATGGGTTTTCGCTGATCACAATAATATTAAAAATTGTTGAGAAGACAATTAATCAATGAGCACATATTCGTGAATGCACCTTTGATATAATATGAATGTAAGTAGGAAAATGTTGGAGTCTATTCATAGGCCGCGCCCAGTAAAACCTATTTAGAATTGTTAAAATACGTACCGCATTCGCAGTATTCCCGCATTTGAATTGCATCAATGCATTTACTCGTCCGCGTCCCACTTCAGCGTAACTAATATCCAACTTTCTACTATTTACTGAATAGGAATTCATATCAGTTACAGTCGTCGTATTTGAATCCTTTTGTGTTGCAAACATGTCAGTAGCCATTGCCATCTCATGCGTCCGTTATTTAATAATGTATGAGCACAAATTATTCAGAAAGTATTTTAAATACTACTCTGCCTTAGGTTTCCATAGAATACCAGCGTCGTGGTGCGCACAGCGTTACCACGACATATGCTGAACGGAGACCTATTAGGTACCTACCATGTTAGTTGATACCAACCACATACTTTCATTTACCTATGTATTAATAGTACCTAATAAATATTTTTCTTTCTTTCTTTCTTTCTTTCTTAAATCTTAAAACTGGCCGTATAACTGTATAATACGGTTTATAAAATACTAGCTTTCCGCCCGCGGCTTCGCTCGCGTGGAATTCGATTATATTGCGGTTATAAAGCACGACTACCTATAAAAAAACTTCTCATTTCCACGGAAAAATCTAAGAATGTAACGCTGGATACGATTAGTTGTTAAACACAAACCGAATGGTACAGTATACTATATAAGTAGATGTAGAAAAACAGTTTAGACGATAAAACAAATTGTACGTCATCCCTCGGGAATTCCTCATTTTCGAGGATTCATTATCGTATCATTTAGCTTCTAAATTTACATGTTTATATTTGTTTGCAATATTTTACCTTGTTTAAAACGACACACAGCGCCATCTCCAATCCATACATCGAACGAATATAATTTATTATAACCTAAACATATTTAAAATAAATAATTAATACTCTCCTATTTCTTTCCACATCGCTGTTTCTATTTCGAAAATACCTTACCAATCAAAAAGTATTGCGTAAGTATTAATTAAGAAGTTAATTATGATACTTAACAATGCGACTTTGTTTTGGACATATTAAAAATAGTAACTACTATTTTCTTACAATATAATATAATACGATGTTTGTGTTTAACGTACCTATTTCATAAAGCGGTTCAACTCGAATATGATATTAAAATGTATTCAGATGTGTCTGCGCCTTTTTTTAAATGCTTCCCTTTGACGCACTAAACTTGAGCCTGAATTGCATTAAACTTTAATGCCCTCCTCGAGACTGAAGCCTATTGGTTGCATTGTCGTTGTTTACGTGAAACTTTGCATTTTACTTCTTATCCATTCCTGGGGTCGGATTACAAAGATGTTTTTTATGAATCTCATGCAAAATAAATGCTTGGAAGACGTCAACCCAAAATGCATGGCTGTGTGAAAAAATCGTATAATGGAATTCAGATAAAGTAAATTTTTGAACTGTCGTGTGGCCGGTTTTTTTACCGAAATGGGGCGTCAAAACTTTTCCGCACATGCCTGCTGGACACGGAGGTTGCGCTGAAAGTATGTTTGGAATTTTATTCGACATTGTACGATCTCACTGACAAATTAAACCACATCGACACGCGTCAACCTTTTATTTTTTTTTCTTGAAATTGCACTAGTCAACAAAATATCGTAATCAAATTGCCACACAAACCAAGCGCTATTTTTTAAATTGATTATGAATAACTTATTATAATTGACGTGTGCAATTTTTTTATTGGGTCACACACACACACATGTTTTGAAATAAAGTCACAGGTTTATATTTTATGGCATTATGAAAATCTAAAATCTGTTTAATTTAGCTACCCTACGACTACACTTTACAGCGTGATTTTGAAAAACCTTTAATTACACATTTTTTTCTGAAATAAGTTATTGAAACTGGTTATTACCACAGTAATCGAAAATAAGTATTTTGGGCCTTTTCAAAAATTATCTCTCACTAGCTGTCCCGGCGAACTTCGTAACGCCTTTTTTTTCTAAACTTTTAAACCTTCCCTGGACCTCCACAATTATTACAAAACCAACATTAGCCAAATCGGTCTAGCCGTTCTCGAGTTTTAGCGAGACTAACGAACAGCGATTCATTTTTATATATAAGAAGACTAGCTGTCCCGGCGAACTTCGTAACGCCTATTTTTTTAATTTGTAACCTTTTAAACCTTCCCTGGACCTCCACAATTATTTCAAAACCAACATTAGCCAAATCGGTCTAGCCGTTGTCGAGTTTTAGCGAGACTAACGAACAGCGATTCATTTTTATATATAAGATTTAGTAATTCACCATCTATAGAATAAATACAAATTGGATTATATGACATAATTTTTGATGAATAGGCATTATCTGTTCATTGTCAAGTCAAATAGGTATCTGAATTGTCAGATATACCTATTCAAATAAACAAATAATGCCTACGTAGGTTTTTATAGCATCAGATGTATATTTTGCTTGCTACACTATTCATATTAATTAGTTATCGTGAGTTTATTTTCAATATTTGCCTGGGGTAAGATACAATCTTTCATACAATTACAATAATGCCTACTATCCCTTCTAATATTATAAATGCGACAGTAACTCTGTCTGTTTGTTACGCTTTCCCGCTTAAACCTCTCAACTGATTTTGATGAAATTTGGTATGCCTACTTTTTGTTTTAAAAAAATGCAGTCCACGCGAACGAAGTCGATGGCAAAGTTTGTAGATTTTAAACGTGAAAATTTATATGTATAGAACGAAAAGATGATGATAAAATTGACTAATTCCCGGTTCCAATATTTCACGATTCGTAATGTGGGATTATGAATATTTCTGAACGAGTAACGAGTGAGAGAGAACGAGTGAGATAGATGAAGTATGACAGGGATTTGAATCTGTTAGGAACGGGATTAGTTTAGACGATGTATTGAACGACGACGGTTTTCATTTTAAAAGAATAAACGAGATTATTATTGGGAAACCTGTTTGATTTTCGACCTCGAACTCACAAATTTGGGGGCTCGTCCGGGATCGAGGTGGAGCAATCGTTCAGGTTTTCACACGACGGGGAAATTACGGAGAAAGTGAATTGTGAAAATAAAAAAAAGACGATCATGACGAAATGATTTTTTTTCAACGACGATTACGAAGAATACCTAAACTAAGACGACGATGAGGGCCAATAGAAGAGAAGATTACGACGAAGATTACAATTCTGCGTACGCAAGAGGAGGAAGTGGTATGCTGCACCTGCAGGAGGAATTGATCCAAAGGTTCAGTGGAGATGGTGCGTACACTGTGACTGAGTGGATTCAAGACGTCGACGACACAGGTGATACGTTTCGATGGACACCACTAGAGCGACTACTTGTGGCGAGACGATCGTTAGTCGGAGCTGCTAAATTGTGGCTACGAGCGGAAAGGCCAACTCCGAAAACTTGGAGCGAAATGAAAATGGCCATTGCGAAAGAATTTCCAGACGAACTAGACTCAAAGGCTATTCACGAGCTATTGAGCTCTAGACGAAAAGGGAGAAATGAGTCGTGTATGGAGTATGTGTACGAAATGAGAGCGCTGGGCAAACAAGGTGGATTAACAGATTGCGTGACGATCAAGTATATTGTGGACGGGATTGAGGACGCAGTAGCTAATAAAATCATGCTGTACGGGGTGAAAACGTATCCTGAACTTAAGGAGAAATTAAATGTGTACACGACGGTTGCTTCAAAAAGATCACTAGAGAGTAAACAAGATACAAAGTGGGTAAGCAACAATAACCAGTCCAGAGCAGTACCTAGAAGACCAAAAATCAGGTGCTATAGTTGTGGCGAAAACGATCATATGTCCTCGCAGTGTCCTCATAAAGCCATTGGAGTGAAGTGTTTTTACTGCAACGATTTTGAGTACGTATCAGACGAATGTCATACCAAGTTTGCGAATCATAACATTCGTGAAGTTTGTCCCAAGATGGAGTCACGAGAACCACCGAGCAGCAGCAAAAGAAAACGACAGCTTGATTCGAACGAATTTCAAGCTAGAAAAGTGTGCTATGATTCATCAAGAGGTGGTGCTACTTTATTTGAGTCTAACGAAGCATTACCGACGGCGTCACATCAGATGAACAATGACGTTGACATAGGTGTCAACAAAAAGGATGTCAACCCGAATTTAGACAGCGAAAATTCAAATAACTTAATGTTGGAGAATAAGGAAAGATTCTTGTTGATAAAAAATACATTTTCTGAAGCTGAACAAAGCAAATATTCTTATGTGGCAGTAGTTACATCCATGTTGCATGAAAATATACAAGACGCGCAGAAAACAGACAAAAGTTTACGAGCTATTAAGAAAATTTTAAGACGAGAAGAGACTTATGACAACCGTTCGCAGCATGAATTCATGTACCAAGATCATGAACAGAAACGTGTGATTCCCGAAATGATGGAAATAAATGTGTATACTGCTTTGAGGAGTATAAATGCTAGTCATCACATTAGCACGAGAATACTAAAAGCTAACGATGTACGAGTACATAAATTAAACGGGAAGAGACAAAGTTTTTGGCAAATTAAAGAAGAACTAAGAAATTTTGAAAAACGCAGAATGTATAAATTCAGGAAGAAAAAATGAGTAACGCAACTGCATATGTATATATTTATTTAGTGTTAGAAGACGGATGAATAAGATTTTATTTTATGTTGTTGTATTAACGGTAAGATGTTTTTTTTTGGTTCAGATAGTTATTTTTAAATGAAAGGTGTATGATTTTTAAGTTTAAGATTTTCAAGATGTGTTCTTTTTTAAAGTTATTGTGTACAGTGTTAGGTTTAATTGAACTTTGTTTTAATAATGATTTATGATGATGTACTTTATGATGAATGACGATAATGGTGGTGATGTATGAAGGTGATGAGTGATGTCTGAGGGCAGACATAGAGCAGGATGGCCGAGTGTGGGATTATCATGGACCTAATATGATAAACAGGACTGATAACTCTGAAAATTTTCATTATGAAAAATTAACACTATTACAATGCAATAAAGTATTAATTCCTGTGCGCTTTAGACAGATGCAAATCCGAGCCGACAGAGATAGCCAGGACGGAGGCGTGTGTCTCGTTCTTTGATCTTTCTTAGATCTTGCCAGCATAAAATAATATTTCTGACCTAAATTTTACCTGATCAAAACTAAGTTTATGCACTTGTATTTAATTGTTATTTCAACAATTGTAAAATAATAAATTATATTTTAATTTATTTCTTTGATTTTATCCATAAATTGGAAAATAAACGAAAAATTGTATTTGCTTATTTTGAATTTCCTAGTGATTACCATTTAAAGCATCATCGTGAATTGTCATGGCGACAGTAAGTGTCACTGTCATTGATTGAGTTCATCTATTAAACAATTTTAAGACACCCATAAATGATAAAATGGTGAAAAAGTGTTGCATATATACTTGTCCAAGTGAGTCGTACAGTAGTTGCAATATATCGTTCCACAGGTAAGCTCAAAATAACCTTACTGTAAATCTTACCACTAGGGTGTCCATAATTCTTGTAATATTTCAATTTTGTGCTCTAGTTAGTTCCTCACTGTTGTACATTAATTTATACTTTCCCAAAAAAATAAGAAATGCAACAAAAATCAACAGTGTCATCGCAAGTTAGACTTTTTACAGATATCCCAATACCACATAACATACGAATCGCTGTGGTTAAAAGCTGGGTTTGTACATCACTTGAAATATTAACTATTTAAAAATAGGCCATGGGGCATTTAAATTTGCGTTGAAATGACACTATTTGTAGAACAAACATTTCAGTGGCCAGACGTTCAGAATCATGTCACACAATACCCGCTAAGTCTACATAACCCCACTTATTATCTTTATTTTTATAGACAACTTCATCTGTTCTTATAGACATTGCATTGATTAGAGCAACAATCTGTAGGTTATTTTCCGTTACTGACAATTTTAAATATTCAAATACCTCACTCATGAATCCGAGGCTATATTCGTGAGTCGCTAACATGTCACGTAAGGTTGCAGGTTGTGGTAATGCCATTTTATTTCGTAAAACAAATATGATTTAGCTGAGAAATAATATGAAGTTTAACATATCTTCCGAAGGGCTGCTGCGGTTAATTCCTGTCTGGACTGCTGCAAGTTTAGAAAGGGACAAATGGCTTCGGTTCAAGCTATTTCTTTCGGCTCGTTTGCCTCTACCCGCATTGGCGGCCTAAATGAAGTCTTAAGTTGGAGACATAAGATCTGTTTGTGTCCGCAGTCCAGATATATTTACTAACCCTTTGGCCCACGGTGATCACAAGTTAGGTAAACAATTGTAGACATAGACTGGCGTACAATTATTACAAAAGCTTTTCATTAAATATGTATCCAAAACGGCTATAATCTACTTGCTAAGGTTAAAAATATTTATTAGCAATGATTTTTAGTATTGTTTCAACTATATTTTCTTGTCACCTGTATCAACCAAAACATGTCAGTGGCTAAATAAATAGGTATCTTTGACAATTTGTATTATTTATTTCATAATCCTTTCCTTATTCCCAAAAATTTTGGGTTATTCTCGTTGTCCCTACTAGGCGCGTCCTCAGCAGTGGGGCAGTGAAAAATTCAATAAATGATTCAAATTTATTGCCATTGTCCCCATTGGAGTAAAAGGGAGAATAATTATACATAAATTCTGTTGAAATAATTCAAGATCATTTCAACAGAATTTTTCGAACATATGAACATAAAAGTTATGCTGTCCCGGTGGGTTTCAACAGTCAAATCTATCCAGACTATAACTTTGGAACATGACGACCTCCGTAGCCGAGAGGTGAGCGGGCCGGACTTTGGTGTCGCGCCATCTCAGAGGACCAGGGTTCGATCCCCGGCCGGGTCAATATGGAAAACGATCTTTTCTGTATTGTCTCGAGTCTGGGAGTTTTAGTACCGTCGTTATTTCCGATTTCTGTAACACTTGGCTTTAGCTACTTACCACAGAATCAGAGCAATGTATTTGATGTTGTTCAATATTTATTTATTTTAACTTGTTATATTTATTTTACTAGATGAAGTAGGGACAGCGGGCTAAATTTTTATTATTTAAGCAAATGTCTGCTGTCAAAATAAATCTTGTTGTCACCCTATTAGAAAGGGACACACGCCTCTGTGGTAGCTATCTCGCTCGGCTCGTTTTTTTGGCTGCGAGTACTCGGTCCTGTTTATATATTAAGTCCATGGGGATTATGAATATTTCTGAACGAGTAACGAGTGAGAGAGAACGAGTGAGATAGATGAAGTATGACAGGGATTTGAATCTGTTAGGAACGGGATTAGTTTAGACGATGTATTGAACGACGACGGTTTTCATTTTAAAAGAATAAACGAGATTATTATTGGGAAACCTGTTTGATTTTCGACCTCGAACTCACAGTAATGTGTCAAAAATGACTATCCGTTTCAAATTCACTTACATAACAGCTGTCGTCAGTCGTTCGTCGTCGTTTTTAGCTTACGCCTCGTGTAATTTATTACTATTCGTAACTAGAACGGATCGTTCTTCAAATATTGGAACCGGGCATTAATAGATGGTTATACATTTTATATACAGATAAACTATACATTATTATTTTTATCCAAAGAATAAATAACATTACACGAAAACTTTTTGTTTCCATAATTTGTCCATTCTTATCAGAATCATTTTTTTTTCTGAAGTAATTGTATCAAACCAAACAACAGCTCTGACAATAAGTATACTTTACTCTTAGATCAGTTGTTTTCATACGAATTACATTTATGCGAATAATTATCGCAGCCGGGTGAACCTATTGAAATTGAGTGCTCATTACTTGACAAAGGAGAGAGAACTTATTAACTTACCTACCTTTGCCTATTTAATTTCAACATTGTTCCATTTAGGCCAACGATGTTATATGTATTTTTAGAAAATATTAGAAAATAAACTACTTATTAGTCACCTACCGAACAAAAGACATTCAGTCGAATCATCTTTTTATTGACATCGGTAATTCTCTACCGAAGCATTACGTCGAAGTTATTTATAAAGCGTAGACTAAATGGTAAAAGGATTTTGTGTTTATTTTAAATATTCTTCTCTCTTTTTAATGATAATTCGATAACTGCGCAGAATTTTTATTAAGAAGAATATTTTTTTCAATAAAAAGTTGCAGCTATGTTTCTTTTTCCAGTATAGCTGCAAAAAGGAACGTATTCATTGCGCATTGAGTTTCTGCACCTGTTGCGCTGCGCAAGTACGTATCAATATATTTATATTCTGTTACATGGCGACTTTTGTGCGCTTACCAACTTAAATGCACCCTTTTCAGAATGTATGATCAGATTTCAGAAGAGATCCTATGAACACGAAATTTAAAGTAACTATAGTAGGTACTTAACTAGAATAAAAGAAAAGGTAAAATGGAGTATTGTCGCCCTTTATTATCTTCAGATTTTCACACAAGGACATACAATTCTATTTGTCACAGAGAAAGACAAAGAGCAATGTGTAAGTCGATTGGAATTTAATAAACTCTTAGGTCTTCTTTACGCAAGTTTGGATACAAGGTCTGGTAACAAAAATACAGGACTCTTTAGTGTTTTCTCTTTAGATTATTTCAGCAATATGATGATGCAAATAAATATTATATAGCAACACCCGATGTGTAACACAAGATGCATCTCAGGCTCGGAAACATGAACACCAGATAACCCCGTGTTTAGAAATATGCAAACTTCGTCGTCGAAAAGATATCCATGTTCGATAACTGGCACTTGGCTTAGCCCTTTGTGTTTTTATGTGAATGGTGCTGTTGGATTACAAATAACACCTTAAAACAAAGAATTAACTAAGATTTTAGTTTGCTGAGAAGCAAAACGTTTAACTGTTTCTAAATATTGTCATCATTTCAGCTGAAGGATGGCCACTGCTGAACACTGCCACAATTATAGCGTATGCACCAGTTGCATCCATAGCCTCCCCACCACCGCGACTTGATCGCCTGTCCATTTTGCGAAGCCTGAGGTGCGTTTTTAGTACGTGGTCACAATTCTAGAACTTTCTGCCCCATCTGCTGGTCAGTTCTACGAGTTATGTGAATAGCCCATTGCAATTCTCAGAGTTATGTCTGATCAGCCTGTCATGTAGAGAAACTCTAGCGTTCTCTCCATCGCACATTGAGTGACTTTCTATCGGATGAGATTCAAGGTTAGTCACCACGTTTCAGTTCCATGTGTTATGTTGACACACTCACAAAAGACTTTCGTCTTGTGTACAGGTATTTTGGTTAAAAAGAATCTGAAGCAACTTTCCGAACACTGCCCATTTGAGTTGGATTCGCTGTTTGACATCTTTCTCAAAGTTGAACCCACCTAACGAGAGCGTTTCTCAGGGATATACTTACATTCGTTTACTAGTTCAAGAACAGAGCTCCCAAGCGTCATTGGAGCGGGTGAAACATGTACATTGGAGATGAGTTTTGTTGTTTATATTCAAATTGGTAAAATGTGTGTAACTTTTAAAATAAGAGAATGATAAAACTGAAGAAATATATGATGTACATTACTATGCAAACTTCCAACGCAAAATTGGTGTGAACGAGATCTAGTTAGTAGTTTTTTTTAATAGGTCATATATCGTAAACCTCAGTTTACTTTTAATCCAAGCAACTCCAATATCAAAATTGTATTACTTGCTGTTATGGAACCCTTCATGGGCGAGTCCGACTCGCACTTGGCCGGTATTTTATACAATGTTTGTAGATATTTTTTATATACGCTAGCGCTACAAGAATTACCATGAATAGGAATACTATAACCGAATGCTAAGCCATCCTCTCTAGTACAAACAACAATACCGTTAAGAAAAGTCATCGTTTCCTGTTAAATGCATTGAGTTGACATATAAATACGTAAATTTTCACAAAAGCAACTGCACAAGCCTTAGGGCCACAATGGGCGCTAAGAGTTCACTGCCATCCATTCCATGTTGGCTGATCGGAACGCGACGCGCCTAACCGGACACGGCCGGCGGCGGCGTCCTGCATACTCGAACCACTATGTAGATGGAACCGCATTAGCATCGTTGTATGTATAGGTATGTAGGTTGTTTGTGTCCCAACGCACGGTGCAACGAGCGGCCCTGACGCGCCCGCGACCGATGCGCGATGTAAACACCGCAGCAAGGTCAACTGCCTCGCGATCATCGCATCGCATTCTAGTGCTCTGTTGCTTTTTATTGAACGCAGCGCGCCACGTTTGCCCTTTACGTGAAAAGGAGAGAAATAAAAATTCTGCATTCTTAAATCGGATGTTGTTGACCCGAGTCTAGTAATCTTGTTGCTGCAAGTAAGCTTTTGTTCGTGGCGTCCCGGCGTACCTTCATCTTGTACTAAGAAAAGCAATGACATCTCACATTTAGTAGAAAATAATCTTAAATATTAGTTTTAAATCGACAACGAAGAACATTGGAAGGTGAACTTCGTAGTGTGTTACAAATATTATCTTAAAAAAAAACGAATACTTAGATTGCTAAGCATGTTCATTAGAATGCGTATGAACTACTAAGTCTCAAAAAAACAATTCAACAAAATTGAGTGTCATCTAATCCATACCAATATTATAAATACGAAAGTAACTCTGGCTGTCTGTCCATGTTTTACGACTAAACCACAAAACCGATTTTGATGAAATTTGGTATAGGTACGTTGAACCTCTAGAATGGACATGTGCTCCTTTTTTTTTAAATAAGGGGGATGGTGGTAAAACCGCCCTTGAAAGGGCGCTTATATGGGAAAATGTTTATTTTTAAGTTTGTGATATGAAATATGGCATAAATATAGCTCAAAACTTGGATTAAAATATGAACTACATTTTGTTTCGAACATTAGAGGAGATAGGGGTAGAATCGGCCATGACAGTATGTAGTCCACGCGAATGTAGTCGCGGGCACAGCTTTTAATGAATAATTGTGTAGTTCAGTTATCCATTTTGGTCTAAACGGCCTCTAATACAGACAGGACCCAGTCAAGACCTTGGCATTACCTTGCGAATGCTGCTAAGCTCGACTTGAGTATCCAATTAAATAGCGATTCAAATACTACATGGAAAAAATAACGTTTTGTAAAAATCACTACCTGCTGTGGTAGAAACATTTTAGCAAAATCAGCTCTACTTAATAAACAAAAAAAACCCGGCCAATTGCGAGTCGGACTCGCCCATGAAGGGTTCCGTAGCAGCAATTAAAATAATATAAAAGTTTATGTTTGAGTTGAACGGATTAAAGGTAAATTGCGGTTTACGATTTATGACGTATTAAAAAAAATACTTACTAGATCTCGTTCCAACCAATTTTCACTGGTAGTTTGCATGGAAATGTACATCTTATATTTTTATTAGTTTTCTCGTTATCTTAATTTAAAAGTCCTCCTCCTCCTCCTCCTCTACCAATATTTTTCCACTTTCGAAGCATCTCTCGCGTTTGGTTTCTCGCGGTTCCCTTTTTTGCCGTTCGGCTACGGAACCCTAAAAAGTGTTAAAAGGATTTTAATATCACAAAAAGAGATTAATTTATTCATAAGAAACAAAAGGTCTGAATTAAAAATATACATCTGTTTGAAAATATTAATAATTCCTCCCAAACTTCAGGAGTTATCCTAGTTTAAGGGAAGCTAGGTGATTTTTGCTCGTAAGTATATTTTCGAATTCGGGAGCCATGAAAATCCCAAACCGTTCAAGTCTTCTGTATATCTCGTACTTTTGAAAGGGGCCTTATTCTGTAATTGAATTAATTACTTTTTTTTGTAACTTTAATGTAACTTTCAACTTTGTTTATTCCAGTGCCTTTTTATCATCATTATTATCCGTTGCATTAATTGCAACATTTCGAGATGTTTTTATGCAAGCCTAGTTTTAGTTTCGGTAATTCAAACCAGCTAATAAAACAATTAATTGGAGCAGCTTTTGAAGATCTAAAATGGTATCCCGATGAAATGGTCCTTTTTTGATAACTTTATATATTGTGAAAGTTAATTTTTAAGTTTTTTTTAATGTGATTTTCTCTGGCTATCCAAATAAATAAATAAACTTTGCAAATCACCTCTAAATGTTTCAATATTTTTTTGAGTTTCGCTCAAGTTGTAAATTTCTTCATTGTGGTCGTGTGGCGAGTGTAATTATTAATTCATTCATTCGTTGCGCACTATCAGTGCACGTTATTTGACCTAGTAACGGTGCGTTATGCTCATGTATAGATCTCAAGACCAAATCCAGTTAACCGAATGTCTAGTAACTGCCGTTTGGATAACCGATATTTGAAATTCAATCGAGCTTTAATTAGCTTACAACATTCTATGCGACATATCACATTTAAGAATAAGAGCTAAAGACTAATAAAATCAAATGAGAGACGGAAAACTTGTATTTCAATTGGTCTAAACTCTAAAGTCAACTAACTATTAAAATCAAACTCATTGCAAAACACTGAATACTATAATAATGTTACGAAATTTTTTTGAAATACATTATTTCAAAATAATCGAATTAATTCATCCAAATATTTGAATCGAAATTAATCATATACCTATCATTAGTAAGCAATGTCAATAACAGAACACGGAATGTTAATTACAACATAAATAAAATATCAAATCGCAAAATTAAAGTTTTGAATGACACGAGCAAACCTCATCAAAATATTTACGTCATACCGACAAACTCGATGCTATTCGAGTTTAATTTGTTTATTTTGTTTTTACTAACCTTATCTTAAGTCACACTAACACAAATGGATCTCTGTAATCTTGATTCAAATAAATTATTATTATTATTATTATTAACTACTTAGTCAGTTCTCATGTAGGACGAAACCTCCCTTAACTCTACTTATCGCCAATAAAATTAACTTGGCATTTCGTTAATATTTCATTTAAGACCATAATTTTAACAAAGAGCTCCTTGGCTATTACTAGCTCGTGGAGACACACTCATTAGAAGAAAAGTTTTTATAGCTAGTTTGTACTTGCAAATAAACTGCTGAATTGTAAGCACTTTAACAATATTCTCATTGTTATTTTAATAATTTCGATGCGAAATATTTTTCTAAAGTAGCTTCATGCACTATAGGGTTAGAAGGTTACTTAAGATTTTTAAAAATAGCGCATTTGTCTACAATTATTCAAGTATTAAGTCAATAAGGAACGACACGTTTGGAAAAAATAAAAATGTCAATGTCTTGGTAATTCACCCAGTCAATGTATGTTTTATGTATCATGTAAAATAGGCTTATGGAGTTATTTTGAAGTCAACAATATTCACATATGTTTAATTTATTTTTAGAAACTGCTTCATGTTAAATCTGTACTTATAATATTATATCATAAACGTGTCAGAGTCGTCTGTGAGGTTTGTCAAAGCTACGTACTCATTTTTTGTAAATTTTGTAATTACTTGTGTATGAAAATGTATTCGTTAGCATTGTACAGCGGCGGCCCGTTATTTTGCGAGCCTTTCGAAAGTCTCGATAAAGTAAGTACACGAACAACTTTTTTTCCAGAAACTCGTTGGTCGAATCGCCTGAAGCCGGCTCTCGACCCAGGCTCAAATGTATGCTGCTGCGGAGCTAAAGACGTTTCCCACGCTCTCTGCCGCACCGCTGCTAGGTTATTTTTGTAGCCCTTTTTGATGTTTTATGCCGGTTGCTTTCAAATTAGGAAGAGTTCCACAGATAAATAGAGGATTTATGTTTAACTAGCTGTCTCCGCGACTTCGTTCTCGTGAACTCTATACTTTCATGATCGGTTTTATTTCTATCTTCCCTAATAAGCGAAACAAAATGTAGTTCATATTCTAATCCAAGTTTTGATATGTATTTGTGCAAAAATTAATATCTCTAACTTAAGAAATAAACATTTTCAATATAAACTTTCAAGGGCGGTATTACCTCCATCCTCCCTTATTTTCAAAATAAAAGTAGCCTATGTCCGTTCTAGAGGTTCAACGTATATCTATACGAAATTCCATTAATATCGATTCAGTGGTTTTAGCGTGAAAGCCGGACAGACAAACAGACAGACAGAGTTACTTTCGCATTTATAATATTTGTATAGATAACTAGCGAAACGCACGTAGTATGTAGATATTTCTCATTGCCTCTATAGTTGTCGTTCAGTGCAAAAACGGGCTGATTTTTTTAGCTTCGTAATGTGTTAAAAATTACTATCCGTTTTTCTGCGAGTCCTTAATTATAATTTCAAATTTACTTTCCATATCAGCTGCCATCAGTCGTCCGTCGATCGTTTCTAGCTTACGTCTCGTATAATTTATTACTATATGAAACTAGAACGGATCGTTTTTCAAATATTAGAAATTGTATTGCCCGGTCATTACAGAAATATAAGAAAACTTTTTCTTGTGGTTTTGGAGCAACTTTTAGATACGACTTACCAGCTACTTTGAAGTCTCTTTCTAGCACGGTAGTGACGCGCTTTGCGGATGCACCGTACCTACATCATTTTGTGTGAACGAAACCTTCCATTCTTACCTATATCATCCTTGTCCTTTTTGCATATGCACTTGCAAATAGTCGTTATAATTATTCAACCTACTATAATGCTAATAATTGAAATATAAAATGAAGGCTTTTAAATCCAACTTAAAGCCATATCTTTAAAATATAAATAATTATGTTATGTTACTACCATACGATAGTGATAAGTCAAAAAAACTCGGGCTCAATGTAATTATAGATTAATCCAGAACTGATTATTTTACCAATATACATTAGAATTTAAAACATCAGTTTAAACTTTCTATCGCAAATGATTATAGTTATAATAATTTGAGTATAATATATTGTGTAAGTAAGTGAACACCAAGTTGTAAGTTTACAAACACTGCCTAGTAGCAAACATTTTATGGCTTTGAATTACTTAATGAATGCCCATTGTATCATTGTAAATGCAAAGTATGTTGATTTTGCCCTTGTTACATTACCAAATAAGAACGACATTTTAAGCTACTTTTCAAAATCCTCCACCTGGATTTTGAAAAGACGTGGACACGATAATAATCAAGTATCCGTTGTAGGACAGACATGCAAGAATCCTGTAGTACTTATTTGAGTATATCAGATTAAAAGTACATTTTTAAGATGTTTATTTAATTTTTTTTAGTAACTGGGAAAGTTTAATTCAATACGTTTGCATCCAATCGTTGGCATCGTAAAAAGTATCAGTTAAATGTGGGATACATTTATCTGATATTTTTCAAAATGGATTGTTTGTTGGTGCCGAGGCGATAGTTCGCCGTAATGTTTTTGCTAAAAGGTATGGTTAGTTTAGCCCTTTATGGTATAAGCGCTGGTCGGTGCGGTGCGCGGGCGCAGAGAATGCTGCCGGACCAGTCCAGGCGATCTGCGCCACAAAATATTCACAGGCCCGTTCCCGTAACTGCTTGGCCGCATTTGCACCGAGGCCCTCTCTCGTTATTAACTGCCTGATTGCGCCTTCTTTACTTACGACCGTTTTGTTTGCCAGCAATTTCACAGCCGTAATCGTTAACCTTTATATTCATTTTATATAATCGTTCAGAAATAAGAAATGATTACACTTTACGACGACATTTCTCATCACATTATAAAGCAAAACTGGCAGAGTTGAAGACCCGCTAGCCCGCTATGTTGGGTTCCTTTCTTCGAAGACCTAGACCGTTACTGATTGGAGGCCTTTGACGTTCCGTCGCCGTGCTAAAGTGCCGTACTTAAATTAATATGTGTCCGGCGTAATGATTAGCATCGCATTAGTATGTGCCACTGGTAATGTTTGCCAAGCACTTTGTTCGAGAAATATTTGAGTAACCGCACCTCGGCTTGCTGAAATGGCGGCTGAGTGTGCCATTCTAGATATCGACCGGAGATAGTTTAAGACTACTTTCAGGGTTTGCTTCGCTATCGTTGTACGCAAGACACCGCTCGCGACTGTGATTGGTTGAACGATGAATTAAACTAAAAATCTTAAAAGTGATAGAAGTAGCTATTTTTTATTTTAGGTTTCTTTAAAATACAAGACAAGTATAGTGCCTGATATGGTTATTTTTTAAAAAATAATTCTTATGGAGTTGTCTTTCGAACTGGTTTAGATAATCTTAAAGCTAACAAACTGAGTAGACGTGTATTACCATATAAATGTTGTGTGAGCAGAGAAGGACCGGTCTTTGTTTATTGAATTTTCATTTCAAATGAACTCGTGTAGTTTAGTAGAATTTTATCTCGAAAGACGTTAGTTAGCTATACGTGAATGCCTCAATTTTTCTTCTAAATTATATTCGTTTTAAGAACCATGGCTTATTCGCTATTAAAGTTTTATCAAATTAAAAATCTCTTTCAAAATTAAAATTGAATTTTCAGATGTACATGATCATATTTTAGATAGACTTTTTTTATTTAGAGATAATATTTTTATGAGCACAAAAGTTGCATTTGACAGGGATATTGATAATGTCACTAAAATGCATGGACTTAGTATAATAAACATTAGGTCCATGCTAAAATGTTATTTAAAATGAGGATGTTTATGTCATAGTTTTGGTTGCCATTTCATTAATGAATTTCAGTTTTGACAATGAAGCTCATTCATATACATTTTAGCTGTTGAGACCGTTAGATTGAAATTATTTTGTTTAAAAATAAAATTCATGAACGAAACAGTGAAATTGATGTGTAATATTGTATAAGAAAAGTGACCACAGAGTAGAAATAAAAGAGTTGTCATCAATGCAAGTTTTATAGAAATTAAAAATCTTTTGATTGAATTGACATAAAGTATAAAGTAGATTCATTTTAGGCTGACAAGGAATGCCCTTGATGTGAAACACCAAAAAGAATGGTCACAATTTCCATTGTGAATATTTTAGATAACAGTATATTTAACACATTAAAACCTTTTTTTAAATTACAGTTGCAGTCCAAATTCAAACACCTGATATCTCTTTTTTGTCCCTATCTTTAAAACCTTTCATCGCCGTTGCTTGTAATAATTTTTAGCATTTTCTCTTTGCGCTATTTAACTTTTTTTTAAAACTGTGATTGCTTACAAATGATATAAAAAGCTAGTTAACAGTTGTCGGTTCAAAGAAGACTCTTTTGTTGGCTCATCTCCAATTTCTACCACATTTGCTTATTCAATGATCATACATATGAACAACTAATCCAGTCATTTGGACTCTTTAAAGATTTCACATGGTAACTTTCCTCGCTTTATTTCGAGGTAAACGTATCCTCATATGTGTTCAAGCTTATGTTTCCTCCTACCAAATTTCATCCGAATTTATTGAGTACTTTTTGCGTAAAAGAGTAGAAATCATTCATCCGGATATCTGTTCATCCAGACATCCATACATAATTTCAAATTTCGCGTTTATAATATTACGTCGTTGTCAAACCAAAAAACCAAAATTCCTACTAATCGTTAGTAGGAATCCCTACTAATATTATAAATGCGAAAGTAACTCTGTCTGACTGTCGGTCTTTTTCTGTTACGCTTTCCCGCTTAAACCTCTCAACCGATTTTGATGAAATTTGGCATAGGTATACGTTGAACCTCAAGAACCGACATAGGCCACTTTTTGTTAGAAAGTAAGGGGGGGGGGGGTAATCCCACCTTTGAAAGTTTATATGGGAAAATGTTTATTTTTTAAGTTAGAGATATGAAAGTTGGCACAAATATAGCTCTATTAAAATATACACTACTTTTTGTTTCGAATATTAGGGAAGATAGGGGTAAAACCGACTATGGATGTAGTCCACGCGAACGAAGTCGCGGGCACAGCTAGTGATCTATAAATCTCTATCTTTCCTTTCCTTAAAAAGTTAAGGTACAAAATCTTAGTTTTTAAGTTTACATTTTCAAGTACCTATTTGGATTTCAAGACTGATCACTGCCTGCCTTAGGGTATAGCGAATGGAGCTCTTCCTACGCCGCCGGGTCATTAGAGACTCCTAATTTCTACCGAATTTTGAAGGAGTATTAACGAGGGAAACTGGGCACTTTTAACGATTTTCCAACTTAAAAATAGGTTGTTTCCTCAATTCGATCATAAAAATATTTATTTTAGGTGGTTCGCGTATAACTTCGTCGTCTATGAACCGATTTTGTCTACTTTTTTTTGTTGCAAAGGGGATATCTCTACTATGTGGTTATCGTGATAAGATAAGGTGGCATCTAATCGAAGAGGAATCGAGAAGTATTGTTGTTTGTTAAAATGATGAATGAACTTTCTTCTCCCGGTAAAGGTTAAAGCCGTTAATAGCTGATGGAGATGTGAAGCTATGCTTCTGCTTATGTAAATATACCATGATGACATAGATAACGACAAAAGTATAGTGCAGCGACGTGTGATCAACTGAATACCATGAAATGACCAAGGAAAGAGCTGCCACATAGGAAAGAACAACAAGATTGAAAAAAAATAAAATTAGATCTACATAGATGAAACAGTCAAAAAATTTAGTTAAATCTAAATCTAACTCTATCGTAAACCGTTATTCGACCACATCTAATTATGGCCAGGAAACGCGTACACATATTAATAAATAAGGAAAAGAGTGGATTCATTTCAGTGATTTTAATTATGAATCACTTCACTGCACTTAAAATACAAAAATATATTTTTTGATCATAATGCTTAGCTCATTATAACATCAAATAACAACGAACATTGATATATATCGATTAACGCGAACGTTTTCGTTTGAGTAGAAAGTCTATGCTACTCAGTATTCATTAAGAGTCGAAAATATTTGATACACAATCACTAGGAAATGTTAGTATTTGCTTTTCCGATTAAAGATGGCAAGATCCATTGTGCATTATGAGAATTCTGCCTTATAGCCCGGGGAAAATGTTTCTTGCGTCAAAGAAATGAGTTAAAGCTCTAGGCTTCCACCTAGTTGTGACAAAAAAAAATAACAAGAAAAAAAGCGACTTCAAACGGAAATAAAAAATTAAAAATAACAGAATAGAATAGAAGAATAGAAAAACATTTAAGTAACACGAAGAAGGTTACGACTGCGACTTTCGCTAATGATACCGCAATACTGGCAAGCCACCACGATCCCACAGTAGCATCAAATGAGCCGCAAGAAAGCCTTGACAAAATAACTTCATGGTTACAAAAGTGGAGGATAAAAGCAAGTGCAAGCAAATCAGCCCATATAACCTTCACACCTAGGAAAGATGATTGCCCACCTGTGAAGTTGAACAATATTACGCTGCCACACCAGCCAGAACACCGTACGTTACCTCGGATTACACCTTGACCGCCGTCTAACATGGAAACATCATATTAAGACCAAGAGGCAGGAACTCAATATCCGATACATAAACCTCCACTGGTTAATGGGACGCAACAGCAAACTAAGCATCGACAACAAACTCCTTATCTACAAAGTGATCCTAAAACCAGTTTGGCTCTATGGAATCCAGTTATGGGGCAGTGCCTGCAAATCAAGTATCAGCATAATTCAGAGAATGCAAAACATGATCTTACGATCCATATCTGGTGTTCCTTGGTTCACCACCAACACTGAAATCCATAAGGAGCTAATAATAGAAACTGTTTCTGAAGAAATCCAGACACAGACCAAAAGATACCAGGAGAGGCTGGAGATACACCCTAACAGTCTTGCAGCTATATTAACGGACAGAAGTTACTGCAAAAGACTGAAAAGAAAAGACATCATATAGTCTGCTTTTTTGAAAGAGACCATAATGCTAGTGATTAATAGAGTAGATGGTTCACTGGAATCACGCTCTCACTGTATCCATTGAAACAACAACGCACCTGCTAAAAGTAAAGGAACTGATTGCAGATAGGAGACGGAAAAAAAAAAGGTAACACGAAGTAATTCGTATCTTGAAGTCGAGGGTAGGGTAGTGAGGGGAGAGTGAAAGCCAGCGCCGCAGGCCAGGCTAGATGATTCGTATGTATATTAGTCCACTCTAACTTTTGCAAATCGTAATGGTGCATCCACACCCGCTGGCACGGGCCGGCGGCCAAGCCGACGGCACGAGCGGCATTTTAATGCCGGCGGCAAAGTCAGCGGTAAGGCTGTACGAAAGCCGTCGGCATGTGTGCATGCCGACAACGAAGCATGGTATGTTCATTTATGGTGCATAATCTTGACTGTCTGTAAAGAATCTGTAAAGAACTTAGCTAATAAAAACTGTAACTACGTCTGACGCAAAAACCTAATTTAAATGCAAAGTATAAACCAATAGAAATAAATTCTAAACCCCAGGAAAAAGCTATAAATGATTGCAGAATTCCCTGGACTGACGATGGTCTCCACCATCAAAGCTATAATGGCACTAATAACTCATGAAGGTGCAAATATGTCACCAAGACAAACTAAATAAGCTAAAACACCAGGTGATTGTTGTAACTGGTGAAGGAGTTCCCTCGACTGTCGATGGTCTACACCATCAAACCTATATTGGCATTTGTAACTTATGAAGTTGCAAGGTTCTCACCAATAGAAGTGAATTAAGTCAAAACACGAAGTAATTGTTGTAACAGGTAAAGGAGTTCTTTCGACTGTCGATGGTTTCCACCATCAAACCTTAAATGGCACTTGTAACTCATAAAGGTGCAAAGTTCTCACTAATAGAAATCAATTAAGTCAAAACAATAGGTAATTTTCGTTAATGGGTGAGGAGTTCCCTCGATTATTCCTGGTCTCCACCACCAAACCTATAATGACACTTAAAACCCATAGATATGCAAAGTGCTCATTTATAAAAATTAAATAAGTTCAAACACGAGGTTATTGTTATAAATGGTTAAGGAGTTCCCTCAATTATCTTTTGGCTCCATCATCAGACCAGTTTTAGACTATCATGTCAGAGTAGTGCTTTAAATTGCTTACTGAAAAAAGTAACAAACGTACTCGACCCTATAATAATTTCGAAAGTTAGCCCCAGTTTCTCTGGGATGCCATCATGATAGATAAAGATAAAAGATAAAAATAATTTATTTCTTCTCCACAATCTTAGGTTTACAAAGTGAGATTATAACTATTATAACTATAAAAATGTATAAGATTGTGAGAGAGTGGTGCCTGAAAAAGGCATGCGCCTGTACTACAGTACACCAGTACTCTCCTCTCTGCGACGGGGCCAGGAATGTACATTAAAATTATTGTTTTTAGGTTATTATAAATTGGAGAAAGAAGCTATTATTATGCTATTAGCGTAGGGTGATTGAGAAGGGTTGGAGGGAAGGAATATGGAAAATGGAAAAGACATCTACCGGGGAGTCACAAGTAGTTTTTCCGTTTCATCATAATCATCAGGTCCTGGTCTCCATAACATGGTACCACACTTGGTATACCTCCTTTCCAATGAAAAACAATTTCAAAATCGGTTCACAAACCACGGAGTTATGCCCGAATACACATTATATATATATACAACCTGTAACGGAAAGGGGGTAACAATGTAAAGTAGGTGGATACTATACCTTGTATAGATTCTATATACGAAATCCCGAGTTAAAATAAACACTTTATTGTTTTTATGAAATAAAAAATGATTAACTATAATGACTGACTAAAACGTAAACAAACGCATCACAACACTATTGAGGTCAGCGACCCCAAATCACGTTATCACTTCACTACAATCACTGCGATCCTGAATTTCTCCACCTCCTTCCTCGACATGCGCGCCTAGTACTTTTCGGCGTGAGCGCGTGCGACCTCGGCTTGCTTTGGCGGCTTAGCACAAAGGAATCGGCGTTGTCACTAGGTACATTGTAGCGAACGTTTATGGAAACACCTGGAACAAACGAAATGAGGACTTATTAACGTGTCATAAAGACCAATTTGTTATTATTAATTACGTAAGTACAATTTTTTACATAGTTTATTTTATCTCTTAAAAACCAAATTCTAATTGATAAATTGAGGATTTAGAACAAAGTTATCTACTTACTTTTCAGAAGAACGGTTCAAAATAGGTATTGTCCTTGAAGCTGGATGCATAAACCAGCTCGCCGATATGAAGATGCGCGAACATTATGCAACATTTGTGGTGTCACTGTACAGAACGCGGCCTTGATGCTTTCTATCATCTCTTCCCTTGACGAGCATGCTACAGCGTACACCTTCCTTTTAACGTAGTCCCACAAGAAGAAGTCCAACGGATTGAGGTCTGGTGACCGAGCTGGCCATGTGATACGACTTCCTCGCCCAATCCACAGATGAAAACGAGCGTTTAGATGGTTTCATAAATCTCTTTCTCTAGCTCTCGGTCGGCCATCAGGCTGCCGTCGGTTGCTCCGACACAGAGAATCATCTCGAATATTCTTTATTGCTCAAAGACGTGATGTCTTCAAAAATATCACTAGGCTATCCGTAGGAAGTAGGTAATCCAGAAGCAAAAACACGAGATGTTGTCACGGCGACGACAACACAACGACGTAACTGAAGTGTCAAAACGAGAAACGCTAAACCAACAAATTTCAGATGTGATTCAGTAAACACTAAAAGATAACCACCATTGTGATATTTAAATTAATAGCATAATAGGTACATCCAACTCTTTCGACGATTTCAACCTTATAAGGAAAATATTAATAGACAAAATTTAATAGGTTTCAGAATTGGTATGAACTTGCGTCTAAATATTGACTATTGAATTTTGTAGCATTAAAATAGATACACTGACGTTTTAAAAGTGTGTACGGCAGCGAAAGAGTGTACGTACTGAACGTCATCTGTCTCTTTTTCTCTTATGACTATTCCATGCTTGAGAAAACAGTACAAGTAGTCATTTCTGAATCACATTTTTAGCACTCTCTCTATTCTAATCTCTGTCTCTCTTACTCTGAGATTCCAACTACAAAGTTGTGACAATCTATTAGGGTTCAATATTATTTTACTAAAACTAGCAACAAAAAAAATCTTTCATACTCATGGATTCTTGGTAGCTCCGTTACTTTGCATGGTCAAGTTTGAGGATTTAAAATGTAATTAATACTTTTTCTTTATTATGTTTTCGGCGTTCTTACGTAAAATTATCGTCTGTAAACCGATTTTACAGACAGCCAATTTTTTGGACATAACGTATACGATAAGATTGATCGTATTTTTGCTTGAAAAACCTTTAATGCAATTACGAACTGTTCTAAATAAAAAAAGAATACGCCTGATAGTTTTACAGTATGGGGCACACAGTTGTAACATAATCTTACCAAGTACCTATTTAATACAATTTGCGAAAAATTTTAACACTGAAGGGTCATGAACATAATTTCAATGTAGGTATTAGAATCGCACCATTAATAACATAATTGTATTATTTCTAAAATTGTAAGAACGAAATAAATTAAAATGCAGAACCCATTTTTTAAATTAGCACTATTTTTGTACCAGGGCCATAGTAAAGTATCATAGCCACGAGACCCGCCCATTTTTAGGGTTCATTTAAAAAATAAGTTAACTCATTTAGTGGAATAGTTTTGTTTATTAAATATTTCACCGCTTATTTTTTTGATTTAAATATTTTTGATAAATATTAAAAATATACTATTTAGCCGGAATCACTGGGATAAGATAGTTCTTGATACGACAGATTTGTTGATATCATTTTGTAACTGTTAGAACTGAAGAAGTTCCATTTCACAATCCTTAATGTCAACTAGCTCGCTCATAACCTCTTTATTCCTAATTTATTGGACATAACGTATACGATAAGATTTATCATATTTTTGCTTGAAAAGCCTTTAATGAAATGACGAACTGTTCTAAATAAAAAAAGAAAACGCCTGATAGTTTTACAGTATGGGGCAAACAGTTGTAACATAATCTTACCAAGTACCTATTTAATACAATTTGCGAAAAATCTTAACACTGAAGGGTTATGAACATAATTTCAATGTAGGTATTAGAATCGCATCATTAATAACATAATTTTATTATTGCTAAAATTGTAGGAACAAAATAAATTAAAATGCAGAACCCATTTTTTAAATTAGCACTATTTTTGTACCAGGACCATAGTAAAATATCATAGCCACGAGACCCGCCCATTTTTAGGGTTCATTTAAAAAATAAGTTAACTCATTTAGTGGAATAGTTTTGTTTATTAAATATTTCACCGCTTGTTTTTTTGATTTAAATATTTTTGATAAATATTAAAAATATACTATTTAGCCGGAATCACTGGGATAAGATAGTTCTTGATACGACAGATTTGTTGATATCATTTTGTAACTGTTAGAACTGAAGAAGTTCCATTTCACAATCCTTAATGTCAACTAGCTCGCTCATAACCTCTTTATTCCTAATTTATTGGACATAACGTATACGATAAGATTTATCATATTTTTGCTTGAAAAGCCTTTAATGCAATTACGAACTGTTCTAAATAAAAAAAGAAAACGCCAGATAGTTTTACAGTATGGGGCACACAGTTGTAACATAATCTTACCAAGTACCTATTTAATACAATTTGCGAAAAATCTTAACACTGAAGGGTTATGAACATAATTTCAATGTAGGTATTAGAATCGCAACATTAATAACATAATTTTATTATTGCTTAAATTGTAGGAATGAAATAAATTAAAAAGCAGAACCCATTTTTTAAATTAGCACTATTTTTGTACCAGGACCATAGTAAAATATCATAGCCACGAGACCCGCCCATTTTTAGGGTTCATTTAAAAAATAAGTTAACTCATTTAGTGGAATAGTTTTGTTTATTAAATATTTCACCGCTTATTTTTTTTATTTAAATATTTTTGATAAATATTAAAAAAATACTATTTAGCCGGAATCACTGGGATAAGATAGTTCTTGATACGATCGAAAACGCCTAGTTTTCGATTCAGAATTAAAATCAATATCTACTTTTCCTTTACTCACTTTTACGATCTGTACGGCATTCGATATTCAAATAACTTTTCTTTTTGTACGCCCTCATGACAAAATATGTTGAAACTACATTGATCACTGTTTGTCATCTTACATTTGCACATGTTTACAAAAATTTATAAAAGTTAGGAGAAACTAGCTTAGCTTAGCTACTGTTCGTTTTTTTTGTTTGTTAAAATGTAGGGAAATAATAATACAGATAATAAACCCCAATCATAAGAAATTGAACAATGTATGAAAATAAATATCTGGAACCCATTTAAGATTATTTAATTGAATACCAGGAGTGCAGTGTGAGCTGATTGTTGTTGTTGACCCCACAGCTGATACACCCTGAATACTGTGATAGTGTTGTGCAAGCTGACTTAGTCAAAATTTTGACTTGTGTTTGACTGATATTTCAAAAAAAAATATTGAAGCAATAAATGCGTGTACACAGCTACAAATGGTCCCATACAGTTTGTAACCGTTAACTGCTTTGGTATTTTTGATATTGTTATACCCTTTCCGTTACACGTTGTATATATATATATATATATATATATATATATATATATATATATATATATATATATATATATATATACACGGTCGAATTGAGAACCTCCTCCTTTTTTTTAAGACGTTTAAAAACATTGATGTTCAAATATTTAAAATTGTAATTAAAAGCTAAGTTGCTTCACATGAATACAATGATTTCAAATATATCTAAATCTTTTTCCTAACTCTACATCAGGCTATAATGCTTCCTAATTTGATCACCATGAGTTTTCAAGTTTCCTCGTTTATTTTCAGACTGGTACTATTTTTAACATTAAGATAAAACATAGCTATAAAAAGAAATCCTGTAACATTGACATTCAAGATTGATTTATTGATCATTTGATAGTTTTCTAGTAGTAAAGCAGATTGAATGTGCTATGCAAACGATGAAGCATTGACGTTCTGAAAAAAAATACAGATAAAATTTTCAAACAAGGTGCGGTTTTTAGTAAGGCAGCAAAAGCCAGCGAATTTTGTTTGGTTGGGGATTTGGCAAATAGCAAAATTCAACAATAAAGTGACATACGCATTCTTCTTAAGGGAGCGTTCAAGTAATACGCAACGAATATTTTTGACCCTCCCCATGTAACGCTCCCTTACGTTTTTCTGAACTCCCGTTCCCCCTTACCCCCCTTTCTTTAAAAAAGACGACCACACTAATACAATCGAGGGATTCCCTGGGTAACCAAAAGGGTTGCCAATTTGGGAGTTTAACTTATTATTTTTTTATTCTATCGCATCGTAACGTCTGCAACAAAGTGTATAGTTTTAGGGGATATGCAGTTCAACATGGAAAAAGTAAGCTCTTATAGTACTCTTATAGTGTTGTCTGTCTGTTAAGATACTGTTTCTTAGGAATGCGTTGAGTCATAAAGTTGAAATTGATACACTTGAACTTGCTGCCCCATGGGCTGTGAAAATCAAGGTCATGGTTGCTTAGAAACTGAAATTAGACACGAAGCAAGTTCATCCCGCCCAAATAAAGGGAAAGTTTGGAAATTTTTGTTTTGATTTCTGTTTAACCCATTGACCTCCATTGACGCTTTAAAGCGTCATCAAGAATTTTGATCCAGACGCCGACGACGCCTTTAAGCGTCATTATTTGCCTTATGTTTGACGTTGAAGTAAAAAGTAATGAACACCATCTCGTATACATATTTATACACACCGCGCACAAGGATACGATAGATTATTATTATTGATGTCTAAAAACGTCCTACAGCATAGAATTGAGTTAAAAAATGATAAAAATCAACAACTAAAATTATTAACGTAAAATCACACTGCACGACGCCGTGGACGTCTTAAAGCGTTAGGTAGTGATGTGACTAAGTGGACATTTTTAATACATTTTTTATTTTTATTTAATATGTAGGTATTAGATGATAACAATAAAATGTGATTATTTTTTTATTGTTCTACTGCTAGTGTATTAAAAGTGTATTAGTAAATAACTATTATCATTATCTCTGCCTATACACATACTTGATAGATGGATTGATGATGCTCACTCGTCATATGGTTAACGTACGAATTTTTTGTCTGTTTATATTTTACCTAATTATTAATGTTAAAAAAAAAATCAAAAATTTCTTTATTTTCTTAAAGACATCCATATAACAAATAATGAGGGACTTCCCTTTTAAGTAACAATACTTGTGTTAGGGGAGTCCCGCTCTCTATAAGGAAACGTAGACAATTATAAAACAAAGAAATTGTTGACACGTTTAGCTTAAGGGGTTTACATCTTATTTGTTATGTTTTTAATGAGTGTGTGAACGATTATGTGAGTATTGTATGTGTTAGTAATTGTCTATGTGTTATTATTATTATTTTTTTTATACATACTGTTCGTATTACATGATGTTTTTATGTTAAACACATATTGGTTTTCACAGTCAATTGAGAAAAAGTTTGTAATGATAAACAGATGACATGCCATTGTGAATTAATTTCATGACTAAGGTTTTTACTATTTATTATTGAATTTAATCTGCTTAAAATATACCTTAATTTTTTTTTATAAAATTTTATGTTATCGATATACCCACCTAACTCCACTATGTCATGTTCACTTTAATGTACTGCCAACGCCAACGACGCTTTAAGTCGTCCGCTTGTGACGTCATAAGCGCGTATGCTGCTATTGATAGTGTTGGGAGTTGAAGATAGATAAAATATATTTTTTTCAATTACCCTACAAAAACTAAATGCTACTGAAGTTATTGTCCGTGTTTCTATATTGTAGACTTTTTGAGTAAAAACCCACAAATACATTATTTACGAAAATAGTTTAAATAATAATGGGTTGTGTTGAACTTTTACATATTCTGGAAGTAGTTGATGATGATGATATTTTTAATAAATCTTCGCCTGATAGTGAAGTAGGAGTAGGAGTGTTTCTTTTCGAGGCACTTATTTATTTTAATCAAACTAAATTAATGAGCATGACAACCGGATCAACAAATTCTAATTATTTCGTGAGTTATTCCATAAAGATTATAATACCCATATTTATTGTTTACTCAATCAACTGAAAAAAACTATGTATGATAAAGCTCATAAAAATTCGAAGTTCACTATGTCGCTGCTAGTTTTAAAATTTATCTAGATGTGACGTCATACGACATTTCAACGAAACACTGCACCGTGATTTTTTGATTTATTAAATAAAAAAATATGAATGTTTATCGTTAAGTGTATATGCACCGTAAAAACCGGGAAACATGATTTTGGTGTAAATTTGTAAAACGCCCCTTCGTATAACATATTTTGGTTTCTGTCGATAGAAAAATATATACAATGTTTTGTTGCTCTTCTTATACAAAAAATTAAATGATAATAAGTTCAAAAGGTGTACTTATTATAATTTCATCACCGACATTAATTCATATTATTTTGTTTTTAACCAACACAGTGGCGTTTTTTTTCAATTACATCGATAAAGTCCTTAACAACACTATAAGAGTAGGTAAAATTTGTCAAACATTTAAGTTGTGATCGCCGATGACGCTTTAAGGCGTCGACTAGTTGCGCCAAAATTCCTTGCATACTTTAAAAAAATCTTGTGATAATTTTCTGATTACTAAGACTTATAAAATTACTATTGATCTATTATTTCTTATTACGTTCAGTATGTATGAGCATTTATTTCTTTATCCTTAGTAATAGGTAATAAGGTTCGGAAACAAACGTTTATTCTTATCGCTTAGTGCAGCATGTCACATCACTATCGTATTGGGCGAAAATTCTAGCTAATAATACGCATGGCGTCGGGGGCAATATTTTCTATTTGAAGTCCGGCGGTCAATGGGTTAATAAAAGTGTTTTGTGGTAGGCATTTTTCCTCCTACTGTCTCCTAATGATGATTAATAAATTATTTGCAGTTCTTTACTTAAGATAAAGTATAGTCAGGAGCATATCAGGGTTAAACACTTGCAGTTCGAGATTAGTTCTTATAACGCCATAAGAGCGGCACGAAGGCGAAAGTGTATATATATAGTCTGGTGTGCTTTTGACTGTAAACTAATCAGTGTTTTGTGTTGAAATCGGGATAAACTAAATAGGTATGAAAACTCATCTAAATTACGTGAGTAACGTATATACTTAAACTAGAGGGTGTTAGGTCTTCTTCGCGTAGTCTTTAGGAAAGCGGGGCCCTTTCGATAGCCACATAAACCATGGGGTTAAATGTTCATTATATTTGCAAATAACATTTTTTTACTATGAACCACATAAAATCTAAAAGGGGGTCTGGTCATACATATACTGCTGGGGCCACCTTGGTACGAGAGGGAAGATGTCACGAAATAGGAACGTACCCTAACTGAATTACTTTAAAAATTTGAATGTAGTCAAATAATAGGTAGAGCATCTCCGGTTAGACATTACATTTTGAGCTGAAAAGGGAGTTAGCCCCAGACTCCTAGTTTAATGCGGGACATCTGTAAACGCTGAGCACAATCAACATAATTGAAATGCATCGATATTGCATATGCAACTGGTAAAATATTTGGATGACGTGTTGATATTAGCGAAAGCTGTCTCAGGCGGGGACACCAGGTCCATTGTCTGCGCTGAGTCAGCGGCGACGCACGCGCTTCTATTTCTGTGTGCCTCGCGTAGGCGGTGTGCGCCGTCCTTATCTCTTGCTTTAGACCGCAGAGAGACATTAAGGAATGCTCGTTTTCATTTATTCAAGTCCTGACATATCTCAGCAATAATTTAATCATCTTATCTCACTATCCTGACCTTTTATTGCGTTGTTATTGAATCTTTGTCAATCGTAGTAACCTTTTACTATCAAGCAGCCCGTTCACTTGTCTGCTACAACTGTTCATTGAGTGAACCTAAAAGTTGGTGTTTACGTATTAATAGATAAGGTCAACATTAATTTCGCTTCCTGTAGAAGCGAAATTAATATTGGTCTTAAGGAGAAAATAGTAAGAACATTTCAATCCATATAAATACAAATTAATCCCCGATGCATTAAATATATTAGAGAATAACTGTTATTTTTTATGTTTTTAATGTGATGTCGTAAATAATTAAATTTTTTACGCTAATACATTGCAAACGCAGACTGAACTCTACAAGATTTATCAAATTAATTTACTAAGTATTGTTCATATTAAAAAAGTCTACAGAAAACTCTGCGATGGCATATGTTTATCTTTTATGGATATCCCACAATACAATTTTTTTTTCAATTACTTTTTACGTCAAATAATGGCTAATTTTCGAAACGATTTTAACCAATACAGCATCAACCCTTATCTAATAAAATATATTGTTTTTTAATATAGATCTATATGGCCTTTACAGCATATGATTTAAATGAATATTTTCGAAGATATTACAGATTAAAAAATTGCGGGACGTAGCGTTTGCGGTGGTACCGGCCGGACGGGGCGGCGGGAGGATGCCTACGTTCACAGTTTTGCTGTAGTGTATTTAGTATCAGCATTGCTACCCGAGCGAAGCCGGGGCGGGTCGCTAGTCATTTAATTTTAAAAATATAAATAAAATTTATTTATTATGTAATATCAAAACGCTGATAAGAGCATAGCCCGTTACCGTCGGTATTTTTTCTCATAAATATAATGGGCCATTGTACATTTACAAATAAAAAATACTAATACAAATATTGGTGGTTTAAATGAAATTCCTTAAACTTTCCCTAAATAACTACAGTGCTACGAACAAAGCTTAAAAATGTAGAGACTACGAACAAAATACTCTCAATTACACCTGTGATAGAGTCATCAACAAAAAAATATTGATTAAACTCTATTTGTAAAATATAAATAAATGTTTTAAAACAACAAATCATCTGGCGATATTTCATTCGTATTTACGATACCTTCCGTTAATCTGAATTCTTTGTCAGACAATCGTGTCATTGCATCATTAAAGGCGCCTTGGTTGCAGACGTTCCGGTAAAATGGAAATAAAAAAGCTAGTCACCTGTGCACTTTTGATTTCGTACGTATCCTATTGCACCAGCAATCTGCTCCAAATGACTACCCGTTAGAGAGGCCAGAATCGTGCGTTTCAATTCTTATTCGGGGCCGTACTTACTCAAGCGTTGGCGAGTAAAAAAACTAGTTCATTGAATGCTGCAGAAAAAGCTGTGCTCACTCGAATCTAGTAAACTGCTCGCGCGTGGATGTGGTAAAATGTATACAGTTAACTGTTAAAATTTGTATATTTACTTTGGTAATACGACTATCGGTAAACTTATTTATCGTGTTATGTGTAGGTATAAGCAATTTGTGTAGTGTGTGTGAAGTGCGGCTCAAAATGTGGAGAATGCGAGATGCCTTATCTATTGTATTGAGTAGTTTTTTGAGCACGATGTAGTATGGCCGTACCGTGATTTGAACGTAAGCGTGGTTGTTGACTTGACACAATTGGTCCGTTAGCGTGCCGCCTGCCTGCCGAACCAAAGCGCTTTTTTTGACACACCGTGAATCATGACGCTTTATCGATTGGTAGCGTCACCGCCAAGATATTTGTGCAAGTTTAGCTATCCGAAAGATTTGTATTTTTGTTGTTCAATAATTAATCATTATTTACACTATCATCCCCTATATTTCTAAAATACTACGTTGATTAATTTTACGTAGTCCAAAGCATACGCTAATTTGACGGTCTAGCTTAGATAGTATTATATATTGTTAGTGTAGTAGAATTGTCTCTGTCGTGGGATAGTTGCGTGGTATGCGGGCAGCAGTAAGTCTCAGTCAGCGCAGGCGGGAACGCGTCGTTGCGGTACAGTGAGAGTGGCATGGCAGCAGCAGTGCCGCGGAGGGCGAGCGCGGTCGATGAGCCCGACGCAGAGGGCAGCACGGAGCCGCCGGGGAGGGGGGCGGCTCCCTCGGGCCCCCGCTAACGTTTCACCCCCCCGTCTGCTTGCGCACTCCGTACGGCCGAGCCGCGCGCTCACTAATGCGTCATACCGCCATCGAAGCTGACGCGCAAACCGTTGCCTCGATACGATACATCGCGCGCGCCATGTGAACTTCTGTGTTGACTTATCTTGAAACTACAACATCATCGGCACGCCGCTACCGTTCCTTTCGAACTTTCCCTAACGAGAACAGTGACTTTATTGTGGTCAGTGAGCGCAGAGACTCGAGTGATGCACGAGGTTGGCGCACGTGCTCGCGACTCGTTCCCGAATCTGAGTAAGTTTTGAGTTAGTTTATTTTAAAGTGTGACTCGTTTCCTGACGTCGGCTGGTCCATGAGATGTGCGGTGCGTTATTTTCGCAGCGCACGATGGACCACGGCGCCGGCGGCCGGCCGCCCGGAATGCGGCCTCCGCCCCGCCGCGCGTTGCCGGCGCCGACCGCGCCGCGCGTAGCGTAATAAATAAAGGCGGGGCGCGGCTGCGTGCGCGCGCACCCCGCGCCCTCCTCGCCCTCGGGTCATTGACTCGCGCCCGACACCCGCCGACTAAGCTGAAGACAACAATTCTCCGAACTCTTGCCGCGCTCTTGGCCCCAGTGTCCGCTGCCTCACCGCATCTCCAATGTCAATGCCGATGATTGCCTACAAACTCCGGAAATACTCCCTGCCGCTTGTTCTACTAAGCTTTACACTTTTCGCACTTCTAAGAGTATTGGCCCCGAGTTCTACACCTGGTCTCTAACAATACCACCACTAACCGGTACCTATGCACCGAACCCATGTCAAAGGATACATTCTGTTATTTTGCAAATCTTGATTTAAAAATAGCCGACCCGCTGTTTTATTTCCTGTCGACGGAGCTGTGCCGTTTGCTTGTTTGCCTCACGATAGCGGCAAATTTAGATTTTTTTCTCATCCGTAGTTAGGTAGGTAGTTAGTTACGTGCACTGTTGTTCTTATTTTTCAACGCGCCCACGCCCGTTTTCATCTACATACCTATTTGTTATCTTATCTCAGACACGACTTGCTAAACACGCTCTAAGAGTAATTCGCCAGTCACTCCGTTTTGATAATGATAAAATATTCTCTCCCATGTTATACCACTGCACAATAGTATTTACGGATATTTGGCGCTTTTTTACTTGAAACTGCTATTTTAACTTTAACGTTGGAAACTGAACTTGAAACTGCTATTTTAACTTTAACGTTAAAACACGGATGTGTGGAATATAGTTTTTTTTGTTGTTCGTCCAGCGAATTCCGTTATATTATCATCATTGCTCGTTTCGTGGAACGCTAAAAATAAAGCGTGAACTTCCCGGTTGAATGGCGTCGTCGGCGCGGCAGAGCGCGGGGAGTGGCAGGCAGGCATTGCCCTCACCCGGTTTGTTTACAAGTAAGCCCTGGGGAAGAGCTCTGGCGTATTTGCACCCTGTGCGTTCCATGTTAGGGTGCACTCTTGCGCCGCGGCCGGATGGTGTGCGACCCCAGCGCTTGCGCCATCTGCGCGCGATTAAAATAAACTGCCACCGACAGATAGCTAGCACAAAAAAGAGCGGGCTCCGTCGCCAGGTGCAATGCGACCCTCGCCTGTGGAAGGTGCGCCTAGTGTTAGGTCAGTTACTGGAGTGAAGTGCCAAGGGCGAAGACCCCGCGGCCTCGTGCCAATGACCAGCCCGCCTCGCTGGGCCTCCTCGATAAACGGGCCCAATTGTCACAGTACATGTGTGCTTTTGCTGGGCCATTGTAAAATGTTTCTAAAGAGTCATTATCATACTATCTTGTATGACATTTACACTTAAAACTCAATATCCTCTTTCAAATCTTTAAAATGAGAGTACATGTTGAATAAGATGTAGAGTTGTTTTGTGATTATCATACGGTACTAGGTTTGCTAGGATAATAAATACACCTAGGACGAATAATAGCATGAAATCAATTTGCCTAAAACTGACAGCACACGTGACTATGAAAACTTTCTAGATCTTAATTTTTTTATTTCACTTGCTAACAGTAGAAAGTTGTAAGAAACTGCACAAAGTTGTAAAGAAACTGTAGGTACAATGCAATTATCGGTTCGTATATTTTAACAGTATTATTGTGTTGTGCATTTTTATTACATTTCATAATATGAATACACAATTGATCCGCAGTATAATGTCTACGTTACTAAAACCTACTTATTTTAGCATTTAACAAACGAAGAGTTGTTTTGATTTACGTTTTGATGCACGATAGACTGGGACTGCCAATAGAACGATTTCAACAAGTTGCTTGTATTAAAAAAGTTTGCGCGCGCAAGACAGAAACGAAAGGGGCTGTTCGGCTATTCCTTTCGCGTTTGACTTAACTGGATGAGGGGATACTCTGATAGAGTTCCGTAGGCCACTTTCGTAGCAGCGACGAAACTACGGCGTGGCTCGAGTCACGTGGGCGCTCTCGACACATCGATCTCGTGCGGGCTTGTGGGCCGCGATATCTCCGCAGTTATGTTGATCAATAGTCTCCAAGACGTGCGGCGGAACCCTAATTACATCTGTTTTTAAATAAATCAATAACGATAACATTTGTCGCGATTGGAGTATATTTTTTTGTCTTTGAAACTGATTAGGCGTGCTAGCGCAGGCCTCGTGCGAAGTGGAGTGCGACGTTGATACTGCCGCATCGGATAGCTCACGCAACGCCCGGTATGCGAAGAAAGCTCATCTCTCTTATTTGCCGGTATCCAATACATACATAAAATTAATACCATTTCATCGACCTCAATAGTCGACATGGTTTAATAAAGGAGCAAATACTTATTTTGTTCTTTTCATTTTGTATCAAAATGGAATAATGTTTGTGTGTCAAATCAGAATTTTCTTTATCATAGACAATACTGTTTAAATGAACATTAATTTAGGTAATGGTAAGAATTTCGCCTTTATTGGCCTTGATAATTTACCAAATAGGACATTTGAGATATCAGTATCCTCTTTCGAAGCAAAGCTAAAAATAACACGCCCTAATTCTCTTAGACATCTGGTACACAATGAAGTTTGCTGTTATTTTATTCTCAACTCATGCTTGTGAAAAGTAATGTTTTCTAACGTCTATTAGGGTTTAACCTTTTGGTGGCGCTATACGAACATCGAACAATATATTTATTGCAAAATTGTACATAAAGACGGCAGGAATTGATTGCGCGGTCCCTATTGTATCTAGGGATCGTCTAGACACTCGGCGTCGTTTTGTCCCTGCATTGTTGGTATTCCCCCAATAGGTATTTTAACGATTCGATCAGTCTGTCACCTTGAACGTCGTCAAAGATTTAAATTTATTGTTGGTTATTTCTTCGGATCATAAAAAACTTACTTACAATTTACAAGCAATTGGGATACTAGGGACATAAATACATTCTGTATCTGCAGTATTTAATTTGAGTCCAGAATTGTCATCAGTATCTAGAATATTAACCAACTAAAAAAAGGGGGAGGTTCTATGATTGACTGTATGTATGTTTTTCTTCCTCATTTGAATGCTCACCGATTTCTCCGTCAAATGTGGATGGATTTCCAAGTTGCCAGTCCTTCAAACTAATTTTAATTAAAGACCTTCAAGATACTAAGTATTAACTCTACTTTTGAATAACGTTAACTATCATACTTCTATTAATTCATATCAAATATACGTACGTTCAGATTCGTTTTCTTACTATTAAAATATGATTAGTAGATCAATGAAAACATTTTTCAAGGTTGACTCTACCTATCTAATAATCTAGTAAAAATTTTATTAAAATTGTAATTACAAACCTAACATAATCACGCTTCCCAGTGAACGTTGTAAACTAGCAAAGTCAACGTTATTTGTATGTAAAATTAAAAGGAAACGATGTTGCCGTCGTATTCCCCGACAATTTCCTCCCATAATATCCTGTCAGCGTACGAATAGTAAGTATTCTAAACGTTGTTTCAATCTTAACTTTGCATTGATGTTAATGTCTTTTGTAAATTGGATATTGGAAATAATTATGCTGCATATATTATTCGACTATATTAGTAGACGGACATGACGCTGGCTTGCTTGCCTTGCGCCGTGGCAACGAAGCTTGGTGTGACGTGACTTGCAAGCATATGATGGGATTACATTAAGGACATGGGTTGCATACGTCTGCCCAATTGATCATTGTGGTTTCTAATTTACAGCCGTTTAAGAGCCTCCTTGACATTCAAGATTATAAACAAGATAAGATTATTAATACCTGCTTTGTTACATGTTTAATATTTCGTGCTGCCAGGATGTTAAATGAGCTTGAATACAACTTTAGCCTAAAATAGTTTAAATATGCCACCAGTTTTATTAAAAGGGTGTTTGATATTAGAAAAAGTAATGTTACATTAAGAGAAAAGTAATTGATGTTTAGACAAACCTTCTGTGTATTAACCGAAAAGTTATGACCTAGCAAATTAGATATGCTGTGTCTTCGAATCTCTACTCGCCGCGATAATATTATATTTGCAATGGTTAATTTTTGTCATCTCCAGTGATCATAAATCTCAAACTTTCCATAGAAATTATAAATGTATTCCAAAGAATGACAGAATAAGCATTATTGTGCTGATTTGGATGCAAGGTGTCTAAAAACCGGTGTTGATGCCGACCACGCGACGTTCCGTTACACCAAGTAGAGCGTCGCTGCACGCATTTAACATTAACATTGCTAACATGACCGAGAATGCTCTTCGTGTCCAGTACAATGTTTAAACGGTTATTTTTAAACGACATTATCTCCTTCACGCGCACTAGTTTTTGACTGTACACCTAAAATATGCAAACAGCTTTCCTAACGTGCCTACATTGTGTATTCAAGTGTTAAATTAACATTTACTGACACCTTGTTAACTAACCAACTAATTTGTCAATTGGGCGAATATGATCCGTGGTAGCGGCATCTTCCGCTTTATTAACTAATTGTATCATTAATTACACTGTCATTCTTTCCGTTCAACTGAGCGTCTGTTTCATTATTTTAGTAACGATATTGAAATGAAACGAAACGTTTTATTACGATTAGTTTAACATTTTGACTTTACAAATTTAATATTAAACGCCATTAATACGTAACTATAAAATGTTTCTATTACGAAGAGTCGATTTCATCACCTGGCGATCGCCTGTTTTAACCCAAACCGAACTCAGGTAGTAAAAGTTGTTCAATAGTCACCCTTGGCTACAAAAAACACATTGTAAATACTACGATTTTAACGGTTTTTGTTTCTCCTGCATCTCGGTATTGGTCAAAGTTAACTTTGAAACGTGCACGAGCAAAAAAGATTAATTATGAATGCCAAGGAAAAAATGACTCTACAAGAAAAAAATCTAGGTAAAAAAAACACTTTTTTTTGTCAGTACATTGGCACGTATGCAGTTAAGTTGGACGATTGGGTTAGTTCGATCTCATTGCATGGACACACTTTATGTCCACTCTTACTTGAACCATTCTCAGATAAAGTAATGTTACAGGTTCGAGTATTTCATTAATGACGGATGAGACTAACATTACAGCCGTGATGTGAACTATTTTGGTACAAATTGTAACATCAATCTCAATATTAGTATTTGAGCGTGTTGTGGACGCAACGTATCTAATACTACATTTGTGAGATAGCACCATGCTTTAAAGGTATACTCGGGCGGCTTTCATTTTTTATCTGTAAGTTAGGAGGTGTGGGTTCCTGTTTTTACGTCTTTGAACCCACGAAGAACCATAAACGGGTATTGAACATCTGTAAATTATGATACTCAGGTAAAAGCTCTCAGGAGTTTACGTGAAAACTTGTTTGCATTGCGCGCTGCATGATTGTGTCTTATGAGTATAAGAGTTTATAAACGTTGTTTTAGGTATGCTATCACGGTATATAACTGTAGAGTAACATTGCCGCAGTTCCGCTGTTTTCCTTCGCGATTTCGTATAAACGATCAGATTCTCCTTTTTAAAATGTGTGCATTGTGAGTTTCAAGATTTTTTAAAGAAGATTATCTGTTTGTTTGCAGAGGTCTCAACATGCATAAAGCAAAGAGATACTTCAAAGAGCGTCGCGGCGACGCACGACACAGAGACACTGCAGTGCATGATCCGCCTATCGTATTACTCGTCGAAGTATTGGATCGGAGGTAAGATTATATTTCATTTCATATAAAAGATTCAGCAAATACGTAGTTTGTGCAGTTTCCGCTTTGTTATGTAGATCCGATACATTTGGCGCGTGCTAGTCTATTAAACTGCTCTGAGTCATTGTCAAAGAATAATACTATGTTACTCGACATCGCACTTATAAACAGTTTGCAATGAAACTTGATTAGTCTATATTTATAAATTTGGTTAAAAGTAGGTATTTCAGTGTAATTAAAGGCTTAGGTCTAGTAAAGGTAAACATTCATTTCAATCTTGAGATTCTTACGGTTATGATGGCCTCTACTAGAACGTAGATGTTTCATAATTTTGGGATTCTCTCTTGTAATATTTTTGTCTATTTTATAGTGTGATAACGGTTTCCGTTTAGCTAGTCTCCATCATCTGTGGTTGGGTGAACACTGAAGTCTGCGATGCAATTACAATATTATGTTTATCCACCACACCCACGTGACAGCGTTGTTGGCTCCATAAATGTTAGACCGGACCTAGTTTACAAAACAACTTGCCGAGAAGGTGTTTGCAATTTATAGTTAGACCATTATTTACCATTTAGAAATGTTTCATTTGATCAATATTTATATCATTGCTTAGTACTAGAAGTGTTGTATAATAATATTATACGCTAAAACTAAAGACGTAAACATAACCAGTAAGTTAGTTAATTACTATCTATATAATAGAATAACGCAATATAATATTTTATCTAGACATAAATGTAACAAGTTATTGTTTGAAGACAATTAAAGAATAGAATCGATTACTAATAATATTATGTTTTTTTTATTTACGACGGAAATCTATAAAATGTTTATATACGGAACAACCTTAAACAAAGATAAAACGTATTTAGAAAAGTAATAATTTAATAGTTACAAGTTAGGTCAGTACTGTAATTATTTATTGCAGATTTATTGATAGAGTAAGGTGGACTTGTTTTAAAAACACTAACCAAACATAGTATTTAATAATACTTTACGTGTAAAGTTTTCAATCAGTGATGTTGTCATTCATCCGAAACACTGCGTAATATCGCCGTTGTCGCAGCTTTAAAAACAACGATTTCCATAAATAATACTCGGCTACAATGATATTATAAATGTGGACCTTTACATACGACGCACCTACGAACCGAATGACGTAATCGCGCGATACCGGCGTGATGTGGCAACCATATCTTTTAACCACCACGGGAATGTCATCTCTGTCTTCAATGCCACTACCCAATAACTCGCTGTAGGGCTTCTTCAAGTATACATGTAAGTCATGTAAAACAATTGGTACAAATATTGTTTATTACCACGAACATTCGCATGAATCGTGTTCGCAGTATTATGTTAATGTTATGTTTAGTCGTTATCGCTTCTCCGGCTTTGCATTGCCTACGCAGATAAAAAAATACTTTTAATGTATAACACTGCAACAACAATGATATGATATCTGTAACAAAAATTACATTCGGTGCTACTTTTCCAATAGGTACTTGTATGATTTAAAGACATAAATTTAATGCTATTTACAGAACCCTGTAGATTTTCATCACCGAACAGGAGAATACCTATGGTTTCCGTTTTAGAGTTCGACCCAATTAAATAAATATCCTTTTTTCTATAGATTCAAATAGCAGTTAGTTTTAATAATAAAATAACAACTTTGAAAAATGGTAACATAAAGTGGAAAACACACAATTGTGAATTGCGTTTGAAAATACTCGCATTATTGTTTTACTCGCGAGCTCCCTACCGAATATTACGGTGGAGATTATATATTGCCATTTACTATATTTACTAGATGTAATAAAAGTTACGATGAGTTATAAATTAGTTATCTTATCAGTCAAAATATCGTTATAATTACGTATTCGTATCTTATTTTTGGTACCAGCAAATTGTAAATGAATGAGACATTATCAATTTTATTACATTATGTTGCATTTGTAGCATGTTTGTATCACCACCTTTTTTGTTAATTATCTGTATGGTCAGTTTGTAGGTAGCATCATCTCTAAATCAATGAGCACATGTACAAATTTTATTATGGTTTTACTGTATGTTTAGATGTCAGCGTACTGATGATGATACTAGGGATTGTTTTATTTAATGTTTCAATTCGTTTATTGCAATATCAAATGTTAATTGCTCCAAAAACAATTTTAATTGCAGGGAATGTTTATATTTATGCCTGATTTCAAAAATTGTACATGAAAATAAATCAGCAACTGTCAGGAATAGTTATATAATTGGTGCCACTAACAATTTTTCAATTAACTTTCTTTATAATCTTTATCTTAAAAATAGCTCATAATGTTAGAAATTATGTCGAGGCACATTTCGTTTACAGACTCTAGACTAATGTTGCTACGAATTTCTTTTTCAATAACACAAAAGTTTAATGGTGCCAAAATTGAATGAGCTATATTGGCGTTTTTTCCCATTTCGACAAGCAAGTTGTCATTTCGAATAGCAAATCATTCTATTAACTTTATATCATGTCGTTAGAGAATAGAAACATTTAACAAACAAGTAAAGAAATATATTGCATGACTATATTTAGGTAGTAGACTTAAAATAGCCTGTGTTATTTTTAGTAGCTATACAAACGGAATGTTCGGATGAGTTGTAGCACGCTTCAATAATTTTAACCTGTTACAGCACAAATTGAAAGGGAAATGAAACCAGACATTTGACTATCACTGGAAACTGGGTTGAGGGCTCGCGGAAATTATATTTACCGCCTTGACATTTTAATTTAAGGGTGATATTTTTAAACCAATTTTAAACCGCAGCAATCCAGTCCAGGAATATTTCATCTTAATATTATCTGTAAAGGAAATGTCCTTTTCCCTAAAACGAAAATTAAATCGTTCTAAGAAGACGTTTTCTTTTAGGAAAGTATATTTTCAATACCTCTGATTTGTTTCTAACAAACTTTTGACCTTTATTTGAGTTTCCATTATCAGATCCTTATAAGCAAGGATTTATTTCAATACTAATATATGTAGATACTTTACATCAAACAAAATCATCAAAGTCAATGCTTAAATGACGAAGTGAAGTCGAAAACATTCATAAAATAATACATAGGGTCCTATTTAGAAAACTCTTTTTTCACCGACTCTACTTTTTTACTGGCATTAAAGTATAGATTCCGAGATTTTGAAATAAAAAAATCAATGATTCGGTGACGCTAATTAACAACAAACAAAATTAAATAAGTTATTTGTGTTTGTATTAAATAAGCATTTTTTTTATATGGTGAATAGTTGCTTTTATTGTAATTATGTGACTCAAATGCCCTTTGATATCACCTTTGTGCGTACACATGCCCTCAAAGAATCTAAATTGATAAACACATGAGCACATGCCCTCTATTTGTATATTTGTTGCAAGTTCAATCGGTAGGTCAATTACTAATCATCGACACAAATTGCGATTTAAAGTGAAAGTTAATAAATAACAAGTGTAGTGTGAATGAATTCGCGCCCCAGGCGATAAGGGACTGCCTGCGAGCCACATCGCACTTTAATAATATTAATTCTAGGGTTGCATTGGCATGCCGCAAGCCGTTTTACCGCACGTTGCCGGCGACGATATTCATACGTCGACATGGGCGACGATATTCATACGTCGACATGGGCGACGATATCGGGGTAACAGAGGGGGTACAATGAAATGCATGTTAGGTCCGAAATCGCGAGCTAATTTTTCTATGAAAAATTCACCATAAACAAAAGTTTTATTTTTTATTGAGTCATGAACTAATTCGTGGTTAGTCCTCTTACATATAATATAAATTCTAAAAACTACAAATTGCCCTTATTTCTGAAACGTTTCAAACTTTTAGTTACATTCCCGTTTTCGGACCATTGGTTTCTGATACGCTTACTGAATTGAACTCAACGGTAAAATAAGAAAGCAATGTAATGGTTTTTTTTAAACACTAAGTATGGATCACCAAAAAAAAAACGAAATAAAACAGGCCAAAAAGACAGCTATATTGAATTATTGCGGTAGTTTATGAGGTGCTTTTAAATCACAATTTTCGAACGCAATATCTAAACGTTATAGGTAATGAAGTATTGTTAAAACCGAATTACTGTCAAACACAATGTTTTGTAGAGATATTTATAGACGAATCCCCAAATATGTTTTAATTGAAAAACATAACTTCGTAAAATAGTAAATAGTAGGTACGATTTATAAACTAAGCATGCAACTAAGTTTCTTTCTTCTTTCTGAGTCGACGCAAGGCTGACGTTTGTACTATTTAACTATTTGCGTCATTATATTTGCCTTTTAGGCAATGGATTTATCAGAAGTACAATTTTAAATCAAAGCGCCTATTATATAATACTATTAGGCGTCTATCAACGAACATGGAGACTTTCACGCAAACTTTAATTTTTATTCAAATGGTTTTAATCAGTTTTTAGTGGTGTATTATATTTGTCTACTATAGTAACTTCCCTATATATAACCGCCGTTTAAACTTAATTTGACTTTCATAGACAAGAAATATTGCATTTCAAAGTTAGAGTTGATTCGTCCCCCTAACCTAATCCGTTGTATTACGAGTGTGCCAAGCGAACACGGCGGCTTGAATGGCAGTCAGTTGTAAAAGTTGGCGAAAAAATGCGTGCGTTGAACTCGTTGCACCGCGTGCCTTTACTGTTAGTTCGGCCGAGGTCAGGTATGCGCGCCGAATATGCATAAACATATCAGCTGACCGAGTGCACTCCGGTACTAACTAGACTTTAGACGACTCGTTTTACATACCTACGTTTTGTTTGCTATTCGAGATAGAGATAGTAAAGTTATTATTGTCTTCATAGTTTAAACAAAAAGATAAAATAATTTTACGTCTTCTACTAAATTTCCACAGACGTAAAACATATTCACTTACGTTATTAAGGATCTGACTAGTTTTCTATGTTGTAAATATGGTTTAGAAAAGTGTTATTAAGTTGGGGTTAATTGTCATATTAAGCAACACGCATTCATTTCAGAATTAAGAATAGTTGAAAGCAGTTTAAACCATCGTAGCTTTTAACATTAAATGTATTGTATACAGTAATCAGTAAAAGTGACGGAACACAATGGCGTGCTCCGAACTGATGAGCAGCGCGCGAACGGTAGATTTTGTTAGATAATTTCATTCATGCCAAGTATTTTACTTTTACTTTAAATTCACTCTGTACCTATCGTTAATAACGTTTACAATGATGAATAAAACAGCGAGCCGTCAAATAGCCTGATAAAATTTAACTAGATGTAATGTTTTTCCGCATGGAATACACAAAATTGGTTTTGCTGTTTGGAAAATTTAATTTTACTTGATTTACTTTAACGGAATTATAATTGCAATATCAGCAATAAGCTCAATAGGCTCAATATTTCCTACATAACTTTAGTTTTGTTATTATTAGATATTCTAGTCAAATTTAACTTCAAAGGTACGAACAACTATCTCTTCTAAGCCGCGCCTTTTGCTGCGTAGTAAGCAGCTAGAAATAACTCTTACCCAGGTAAAAATAAATAATCTTTTCGCATTAAATAAAAAATCTGTATAAAGATAAAATCTATAGCGAGGTAAATTGTACATTATTTGTTCTTAATTGTTACAACAAATTATTGTATTAAACGAAGTTTAATTTTAAAGACAGCAATCAACATGACTAATCACAATTTTATTAAATTGTTTCGTTATGGGAGAGGTTATCCTCTTCCTTATTTGCACGATATAAATAATATAAAATGCTTCTTATGTCGTACACAATATGGTGCAAATTCGATTAATCTAATAGAGGGGTATGCCGTCAGTACCGCTGAACTTCTAGACAATGTTTCTACGCATGCGCTCCGCTACGCAATCGATTTCTAAATAAGCCAAGCTTTTCCAATATTCGCAATTATACGACCACAATACTTACTATATCTGAGAAAAGGATACGATTTATTCTATCCTACGTATGTAAGGCTACATGCGTTACTGTTTATTTGTTAAAAGAATAAAATAATTTAAAAACATTTACTCGTCTGGCGAAGTTAAAAGAATGGGGTCTATTAAAATAACTATATGAATCGGCGTTTAATCTTTTTTAGTTCAATTTAAACGTCATTATCTACACAGAGTAAAATAAAAAAAAATACTTCAGGAGCCAGCAGAAGTGTTTTAATTTTTTTTTGTCTTGGGTACTACTACCAATAAATATTTGATTTCTAAACCAGTATAAAATGAGCCACTCCCTGCGCAGACGTTAACATTTTTCCTGTCTAGTTATTTGTACTTGACACGTAGATACCGATCATAAAGTGTCGGTAACTGAAAAGTAAAAGTCGTCGTTGAGGGCACATGCAGCATTAAATAAATAGTAACAACTGGGCCGACTTACACGGCCACAACGGTTACCAGTACCAGTGAAGAACTCGGTCCTGTAACCGATACACTGCGCGGTAACTATGGTTTCTCGTGATGGTGTGCCAATTTAGCAACAAATAGTCATAGCTGGGCATTAACTCGTTAATCCGTTAACCGTTAATTAACATTTTGAGTAACGGATTAACTTTTAAGTTAACTTTAAAAACCGTTAACGGACTCATTAACTTCCGTTAATAATCCAGAAGTCCGTTAATCGTTAATCCAATGCCTACTATTCCTACTATTCACTGCATGGTGTTTAATTAGAATGACGAGTGCTGTGTTTGTTTTAAACAAAGGAGCGGATCGGGGAGGGATTTCCGGAAACTGCAGGGAAACCAAAAGGTTTCCAAATGGGAGTTACATATCTTAAGTTTTTATTGGACCGCATCGTAACGTTTTACATACGAATTGATATACCCTTATGTAAGGAATATAGTTAAAAATTAGTTTATCAAAAATTAGAAACTAAATAAAATGGAAAATTGCAAATAATAAACGAATCCGCAATTCCTGGTGAACGGCTATCAATTAATAAAATAACTTGGTTAAAGTTGCCTTCGTTATACTTACAGAGAATGCCTTGTAATTGTTTGAGATAGGCATGTCAAGTTAACAGAAAGATAGATAACTAGTTATTAGTTTGCAAACAATCGACACGCGTGTCTGCGTAGCGACGATTTACTCATTAAATGTTATTAAGTGCAGACAGTTTGCTTCTATATAATCTGAGTACGGATAATAAATAACATTTGGCATTTTAGCTATTACTAATGGAGACACGGCGGTCTATCAACATACCCAAATCTGTGATAGTTTCCCTGTTATTTTATTTATTTTATACACATATTCATTTTCACCGTAAATGTCTTCCTTGTTTTCTGAACTATCTAAAAATGAATTGTAAAATATTCATAAAATATTATTTTAGAATGTGACAGAAGTATTGAACAAAATATGTACTTAGAAAAGTGACTTAAAATATTGCAATTACATTTTAATATAACCGTTTTCAAGCAATACTTGGTGGTACCTACGACAGTTGATTCCGTGTTCCATAGAAAGTAAAGTGAATTAGTTTCTTCCTTGTAAACTTTTGAATATTTTGACATGTGAATGTACTGTATGGCCATAAACAAAATATTTATAATATAATTTTAAAAAAATTGCAAAAGTAGAGTTAATGTAGTTAATAGTTAGTGGGGTTTATTAGTAAAATAATGATGAATTTGAGATAAGGTACATAAATAGGTAAATATTCGTAACAATTTAGTCGATTTGTGTGCATTAATTGTGGTTTTTCCTTGTTTCCCAGGTACAGACCAACCGAGATGATCACTTGAAGCTCAAAATGATAGAGTCGGTTTGAAAAGTACCCTGGTAAGTTTTAATGAAACTTATCATTTTATTTTAGTTATTTCCCTTTTTTGTAATATGCTATAGCGAACACTGTTTTTGATTTTATTGTTGTTTTAATGTGAATTATGTGCTGCGCTGTTTATTGCTATGCGTATTGTTTATGTGTTAATCATTTAGAATTTAAACTTATTATTTGCGATATGGGATCAAACAACACGTTCTCTTTTGTTACAGATGCGATTCAATGTGATTCAACGCAATGTTACTTCCTTATAATGAAAAGCCAAGCAGTGTTACACTATACACGGAGATACAACATCATCATCCCATAATACAGGTAATTATTTTATCACACTTCTTTAGGTTTAGTTAATATAGAATATAAGGAGAGTTTAAAACTTTAGAAACATATGTAAAGTGTCTTTGGTTTCAGTACGAGCGAATGTTTATAAGCCAGAGCGATTTATTATGTACCTTAAATGTTAACATTTATAAGTGAATGTCGACTATGTTGTTTTGGCATTCATTTAAAATGTTACTTGCCGGAAAAGATCCAATAACAATTTGCAGTTACTTTAAGAATTTAATGAAAACAGTTACAATTGATCTTTTCGAGGCATGGGCTTGTGCGTCGCGTCGTCAATGCTGGCGGTGTAAGGGTTCGAGTGAGAGTATTTGAATGGAATTTATGATGCGTTTTGGCAGCTTGAAAGGTGAATGGGAGATAACCAGCCGGCGTGTGCCTGTTCTCTCCACGGGACTCGACGACAAGTTTACGCACAGGTAGGTCCTCTGTAGATGCTGCGAGAGAAAACTGTACTTGCTATTAAGCAAACATTTTAATAACTTTCAAAATCGCACACCTAGATCTAAAGAGAGCTTATTCAAAAATTGCAGTCGGCCAATAAAACAGATTTAAAAATATCTCTGCTATTCGCCACTAGATGCTGTCGTAAACCACCAAAATAGCAAAATAACTAAATAAAAATCACATTTTATACCCAATAAATGATTTAAGATAAAATGTCAATAACATTTTTCTTTAAGCTTCATTAGTACAGAATAAATCTATATAAAAAAATATTCGCACTTAGGGACGCGGCAAACAGTTTAACTCTGTTAAATCTAGGTGTGCGAACTGTTTAAATCATTATTTTCGTTCTAGTGTTTCCTCTCGCACCATGATCTTACAGTTTTTTCACTATTATTTTGCATTCACTATTATCATTTTACATTTCACTCCTATGCTTTCATTTTTTTAAATTTATGTACCATTTATATGCGTTTGCGCTACAGCGATTTACATGTAAGTCGTCAGAAAACCCAAAAATATGTCGCATCTTTCTTCCTACAATTATCATGTTCTGTATTAATTAAAATTTATTCAAAACCCTATGTTATGCGATTCAAATTCTGAAGAAAAAAAAATTTGTCTTTTTGAAATAGTCAAATGGTGTACTATAAGTTAATGACGAAATTTCAAGTTCAGCTGAAGTGAATATTGTGAAACAGCCTGCAAATACTATACAGTACCATAAAGCTTCATTGTTTATTTAATATAAACCTTCGAAGGATACGCTGCTTTATTGCCACATCTATTATTTGAATAGTAAATATTGGCTAAATTGATAGATGAGTGACGGTATTGAGTAGGGTTCAAATGTTAAAGGTTAATTTCAAAGCTTCATTTAGCAACTAAGTTTAATACAATAGTATTCAGATTGCCAAACAAATTATAAATCAAAAAGAAATCCATAATTGAACAGTAATGGAGTTCGTAAGTGAAATTTGAATAATTGTACAACTAGATATTTTTTTTTGGCTATGATCGTAAAGTCGAACCTATTGAAATAGTTAAATTTAAAAATTTACTGGAACAAATTTTTTTGAACCATAAACTCATATCCCACCATATCTAAATAGTGTTACACAGTAAATAGACATTATTTAGTTTTAGTTTAAATAAAACCTTCGCACGTTCGTCTTAATCCTTGCTTATTGATGTATTTCTTTGCATCCAAAGTACAATTAAAAGATATTTCTTTAACGTGACGCCCCAATTCTATACATTTCCGTTTGTTTGTGCCAAAGTTAATTTTTATTCATTATTAGACCATCCATAGTTGGATGCAAATGGGCTGGGCTCCATAGCGTAACAGTGCATAAATCGTGACTAAAGCGTCTAGTCATACAAAATATATTCTTATCTTTTCGTTTACTGACCCTCGAACATAACTTGGTGACATGGGTTTTCATCAACGATATGTCACCGTGTGACAAAATCGTTGCATGTGTCAAAATGTGGTCCAAAATGCGCAAATTACCAACTTGATGATAATCAGAGGGATGTTGAAAAACCAGTTGCTTTGGACCCTATCACGATACATAAATAAATACAAAACAATCACCTTGAATACCTTGTGAGGGTACCACATCAACAAATGCTGCTGCGGTATTATTTTTAAACTGTAGCAGCGCTGGTATTCTGGCAGAAACAACTTGCTTGGAAAAATAACTCCAGTCAAGGCTCTTGTTATTTTTCCACACCTGCGAGTTGTGTTAGATATTTAATGTATCAGAAATGAAATAAGTGCCTAATAAACAAACTACACGATGTATTAAAGTAACTGAAGGTGATGTACGTTCAATTCTATGCACGTTTCAACAAATTGTATTTGCTACTAAGGTGATGCGGTTACATAAATTGACTGTTCCATTTAATAAAAATAGTTTGCTAGTGCAAGCCTTAACTACTGCTCTGTTAAGATAATTTTTTATTAGTATAATTAACGAAATATTAGAAAACACTATTAAAGGTACAAGTAAATTAAAAAAAACAATACAACTATTAAAAAATTAGGTATGAAAAATAAAGTATCAGATATACGTGAGCAATAACACGCAACACGATGAGTAATCTCAAAACTTGTTCATATCCAAGTCGATAAATTTTAGATAATACAAAAAAAAACTAAGCTAAAGCTGTTTTTGAAATGTTGCTCTTCAAATAACTTTAAGGTGTTATTTTCTTAGATAGTTATGTATCTAAGAAAGTAACAACTCGAAACAAATCGAAATACCCACAAAACATTTTATGCTTTCCATAAATAAACAGCGCAGTTACATTTAGATATAATTAAATACCTTATGTTCTAAATTATATGAATGACAAAAGCAAATTATTGCGCCTCTTCTGTTCTTTTATTATCAAATGAACAACAAAAACAAAAACTTGAGAGTTGTTTATGCGCATCATTGGAATTGTATTTAGTAAAGATGTTCCATATTTTTGGGTGTTTTATATTTAAACTTATATCGTGTAAACAATTTCATTGGTATTATTTTTGTTTTGACATGACCCCAATGACATTGTCGGTTTTCCTTGTTAGTTGCATTTGTGATGAACTTGTAAAATGACTTGAAATATTTTAAGGTAAAATTGTCTAATTGTGCTTTTAATTCAAATGATGTCTTGTGTACTGAAGCATGAAGTGTAACTGCTTAATGGCGATTGTTAGACAAACAAGTCCACATGTACGAAATTAATCCTGGTTTCTTTAAGGACGATGGTGGAATGTTTTCAGTGGCGTTATTTTACATAATTATTTTGAATATTTGGAATCATAACAAATGGTTACGGCTAACAATCAATAAAACCAGCAATTAACTTTGCTTGAAAAATCTATCTCTACAGAATTCATAGGGTTATAAAAATAGTTTATCTGTTCTTTCAACGACTTGTTATTTTAAAATCATATAATTTTTTAGACTACACAAAAGTGTAATCGATGTCGGAATATTTCATACTTTCCCTTGTAAATTATCTATATGAAGTGTTGACAAAAATTGTTATAACTTTTTTCAATCTCTGCCAGCATAATGATAGTGGTCATAAACGACACGTGCTGCATCTAAGAAGCCAGTGGCGACTTACTAAAAACAATGTTCTGCTAGATAATCAATCTTTGTATTTTTTTAGTAAAAGTAGAATCACTTTGCATTGTATTCAATGACGATTCAAAAGTGTTACATGTAACCTACTTGAATAAAGAAATATTTTTGTTTGAGTTTGAGTTTAGTGGTCATTGGGAATTTCGAAAAACAAATAATAAAAACCTAAATTACTTCAGAAATCGTGGTTTACAGCGCACACTCATATTAAGATTCAGACGCCGCTCTTATAAGTATACAATTAGTGTATATTAAACATACGTTAATAACTGAAAAACAAAATAAATAGTTATTTTTTTTAATCTTATGGGTGCATTGCTGTTTGTGTTAATTTAGTTGTACGTCACTGTAAACATTCTTTCGCGGATCATATTACAAATTAAGAATTTAAACATCAGAATTAAAAACAATTTATTATACCTTGAACGCTCGTTTAACTATATTTTCTAGTTCACCCTGCACTAACCATTGTGCTTGTTCAAAATTCGACTGATTAACTAGAACAATGCCAGCAAAGGTTAAGCGTCGATTATGTAGGTCCATGAATTGAAATTTTTAGCATAAATTAAAAGAGGATGTTAAAAACGTCAGTTCTCATGTGCTTTCAAAGTGCGAGATGCTCCAGTTTCATTTTTACTGTTACTGCTGACATTTTGACAGTTGAAAATCCCATTTTGGATAACTGTCAATCTGTCATTGACAGTTAAAACGGTTGATGCGGCCCACACTGTTTTTGTAGTTCTCAGTCCCTGATAAGAACAGTAAAAGTATGCAAATGAACAATTATGTACTTTAATATTACGAACATGGATGTAACAAAACGGCAATTAATTTACTTTTTTTAAATAAGAGGTTTATCTTACTCGATCATTCATCGACATTTATTCCTAAAGCACAATTATTAATATACCCTACAATTTTAAATTTTCCTTGACTCTTCTTTATTCATAAATGATTTTTACCATCTGTTTTAAACAAACAATGAACTAGAAAGTTATTTAAACGAGTGATAATATGTCAGAATGATAACCGATTATTACGTTAAGTTGATGAATACGGGTCTGAATATTAAGAGTTACACTCATGCTAATATTTTTTAGCATTTAGCGCGACGTGCCATCAGCGTCAAGTTTGCTCCTTGCCCCGTGAAAGACGTGGGTAGTGAGATGTCCCGTACATCACAATTCTCACTACCTTGTCTTTCATGTGGATTGAGCATAATTCTACTTGTACCCAGTGCAACCTGAGAAGACTTTTCTGGAAGAACTCTGAAGAAAACTTATGTTGTTTTCTACTTTCATTCAAGATTTTCGATTGGGAAGTGTGTAACATATGATTTTAGCTGTAAAATCGTTTCTCTCAGTAGGTTCTTGTAACTCATTATATGACCTTCAAATAAATGACTAAGTGTTTTGTGAAGTGAAATAAGTGTAATATTTTATTTGAAGACTTCTTTAGAGTAAAACTAAAAATAGTTAAAGTTACTACATTTAGATTTACCTACCTATCAAATTGGCAATGCTCATTTGAATTTGACAAATCAAAGTTAAACGAATTGTGAAAATTTGTTTTTACTCCATCCATTTAATCAAAGTACTTTTGATGAGCATTTAAATTCACAGCAGAAAATTACGTAGTACAATTTTGTACTTACAATTTTCTGAAATAGTATTACAACTGTAGGATGTTTTATATTTGTCGGTAGGCATTTTTGATACTGATCATCATTTTACCAAATTACAAAAGTTTTATATTGCATATTACAACATTATTTTCAGTGGGTACTTAATGACTTAATGCGACGAGCATTTTCTACCACTTCTGCTAGACAACCTATGTTGAATAGAATAAGGTACTCTTTCCCCAAATAAGAAAGTAGAAATCCCTGTCCAAGTTGGGAACCAGTCTCAGGCAGCTGAGGCGTAATACATTTTATCCATTGCTTAGGGTTTACGATTATCCCTTTACTTAAAGCTTTACAAAAGTGCTCTTGTATCGTCTGTATAAATATGTACCGTAGCTGAGTTAACTCAAAACAAAATAACAGGGACAAGATTAGTCTTGTAACCTGTGGCTACTTTATTATTTGGTTTTATGGTTTGGAAGAGAACTTTCTGTTAATATATTGTTTTGCTTTTCACGTACATCACGTGTCGCAGGCATAAAGTCGACAGATGGACTTTAAAGCTACTCTAATGGGCAGTAACTATTTGGAATATATTCATAAATTTTTAACCAATGTGCAAAAATTATGGGTTTGTTTTGATATTATCATAAAATATCGCATAAAAATACATATAGAATCAAACATGAGTGGCGTTTTTAATTACTTTAATGTACAATGGTGCTGATTGTGTTTGCACCAACGAAAATAAATTTTGGTGCCGTCATATCGCGCTGTCTATTAGTTGCAGAACTTAGGTAACGTGATACAACTTTCATTATTACAAACTTTAGTTTGACCCTATTAATTTAGGTCAGTAAATAATTTAAGGTCAGTAACGCAACATAAGAGCACAGAACTGATGTTTAGTTTAGTTTGCTTACAGTATCACCACTATTAGCGTTTATTTAAAATCTTTAGCGTAAACATTACTTTCAAAATTATTATATTTCTAAATATAATTAATTACCAAATATGTATTGTGTAAGTAAATTTTCATATTTGCTTATAGACTTAACTATTTCTATTTGCAATAGTTTTCCCTACTTTAATTTGCTACTATTTTTAATTAGTACAGATCTCATTATTGTTACATCTAGGTTTGAATTTTAAACAAGAGTGTACATAGTTGCCGGACTTATTTTGCCCTGGACATTCTTTATTCATGGACTCAATCTGTTCTTGTTTAGAAATTTAAGCGTAATAGCTTTCAAATTGTTTTCCGATATTTCTCACTAAGAAAACTGACAAAGTGAAGTGTGATTTTGCATTTTAATGCATGGTATAATCTCGTCAGTGCTTAAAAGTGTTTCTACTGCATGGTGGTGTGTTCAAAAGATTTTTATAATTGTTAATAATTAAATTGAATGTTAACCCCAAAAGAGTAATTATAATACCTTATTCTAGCTACTCGTCAAGAAGCATTAATAAATAGTGAAGTTAAGATTAGGACACATAAAAGTACGATATTTTATGAACTTGCATATAAGATCAACATATTTAACTTACGGAATTCCTAGTCTAGACTACTGAGACGTTAGTTAATTAATTTCTAATCGTCCAGCATAGAGGGGATTCTGTGTGTTTGAATAACCCGACCCGACAGTCTATCGATTCGTCGCAATGTTCAGAATGTCCATTCTCTACATTGAACTTAAATTACGAACGGTATATCGTAGTAGAACGTGCGGCGGGCAACTGAACAGGATTGCGGGAAATTCCAGCAATCCCTACCACGTTGGGTTTATTTGTGCTCGGATTATTCTGAATCAACAACGTTCATGTATTTGCTAAACCGAACTATGTAATGAACAGAATGGAATCCTAATGAATACGTATTCTAAATACACTGATATTTGATTAATAACCCTGTTTACAAACTAAAATGAAGAGGTTACGTGTACCTACTAATAAGCGCGATGTTTGGGGATCTAGGAACAATGGTAACAATATATCGCATTAATAATCCGCTAGATGACATAACGTGTGTGTGAGATCCAATTGAACATAATTTGTGATTAAATGTCATGGTGAGATGTCTGTCAAAAATCACCAAACACATAATAGTTGGACCTTACGGCTACATATTGCCACCTAACGGATTTCTGATGCGCGATAATCCAATTTTGTAGGGACGCTGAGCTTTACACGTGTATTATATATTTTCTTCTAAATGTGCGTAATTTCATTCTGTCATTGTGTCGTCAGTGTACGATGGAGCGGAATATATCTACAGAAAAGTCTCTGATGTGTATAAATACGATTATTCCTTTGACAATAAGTACTATTTTCACAAACCATATTTTGGGTAATGTTAAGTACTCTTAAATCAATATTTATTGCGCAAATATTTTTGATCAAATGATACTATATGATATGTAAGTAGATTTGATTTGAGATTTTTTTTTTAAATATTCTATCGTAGTTTTTATTTACGTAACAACAAGACAAAAAAATTTTTAAAGAATACCATGAAAATGATTGAAGTATTTTACCCAATATATATATAGAATAATTCTAGCTTTACTGATAAGACGTACCTATATATTATAAGGTTTTATGTAAGAAAAACTATATAAATTAAAAGAATAAGACATCTAAATTAATTACCGCAGCCATATTTAACCCTGGTATAGAATATCTGGTTGGTTGTTGATGGTTAGTTTTAAAATAATAAAAAAAAAACATAATTATTTGCCGCTTTTGAACCTAAATTATTTAATATGAGAGTGAATACGTTGAGGCTTGATAATATTGGGAGGTGTCTAAAATCAGTTTGAAAGCGTGGGTCAATTACCGACTGTTAATTAGAGCCTGGACGCAACACCATTAGCGGCAATTTAATTTCATTGAAGCCGTGTGATGTGGTTATATTTGATCGCGGCAGAGTGGGATGTTGCGGGTGATGAGCGATTCTAATTAATTTTGTTTGCGGCCGGCGAACCGTTGTCATGCACTTGAATATTTAAGTCCCCGCTTACCCGCAGGTAATGTTTAGCTATAGCTGTATGTTTAACTCTTTTTAATAGAGCATCTTATTCCGTATAAGTTTTTTATGATTTATTTTCGTTCTACTAGTTTTGGTAAAGTTACCTTTGTAATAAAACGGAAAGATTAAGCTAATTAAGTATTAAAAGTATTAAAACATCTATTTGGTAGTGAAAATTAACCTAGACTTTTCCCGCGACCCTCATATCACGTTCAACTGTTAGCATGGTAACTATATTTCAACCCATAATATACTGTCAGTATCATTCGTTTGTGTAGATTCACCTCAGCACTTTGTCAAATTAAACCTCCGTGTGATTAAGCAAGTCAATTAGACAGGTAAAGTCTAAATTAATGTGACAAATCAAAGATGCTAACTGAACATAACACAAACAGACATATTTCATTATTTTTTTTGTAATCGTGGAAAATTTATAACAAAATATTAAGGAGAAAGTAAGGTGAACAAATAAATAATATCTGAAAATAATTAATAAGGCCTAATTTACTCGTGTAACATATGTGTAAGAAGGGGACTGATTTTCAAAACTGGGCCTTTTTGCGTAATTTTATTCTACAAATTTATCCAAAGTGTAAAATACAAAAATAAGGTAGGAATTATTTACCTATCGAAAGCACGTCAGACAACACACAATCGACTCTGAACCGCCCTTATGTAGGGGGCATAAGATATAGAATCGGGTGGTTGCAAGTATTTACCTTGTTGTGCTGCTCACCGTACATTTCTGTACCTCCATTTTACATTAATTTTGACGTTAGCGTTTTAGTTTTGCTCACATTCTTTCCCCTCCGCTTGGGACCGCGTCCTTATACTTTACCGATATGAAACTATCACATGAACGGGGTGGAGATTGGGCATTGTGGCTTTGCTTCAATTGAAATACATCCTGACTGGCTTATCACACTAGCGTTTTGACAAGGCGAAATCCATGCTTCTCAACTGAGGGGTTCGTACACTAGCTTGAAGTGGAAAATAACCTCTCAATAATATTGCGTACCCATCTATTGGTATGAAATATTATTTTAGGGTTAGACACCAAAATCTAACAGCATGTAATGGCTCGAAAAAAGATCTAATTTGATATAAAAATATACGCCGTAACACTGTCAATCTCTTCTACTATCACGCGCAATATTTCAAAACTCACAAAAAATTAGGAGAAGACAGAATGTTTACAATGTTGTTTAGCTGCTACCATGAGAAAAGAAATATAAGGAGATGCCCTCGATTTTTGACAAATACAAATGTGTGGCACTTAGACTACAGAGCACGAAACATCATACTGTCTCTTTCTTTCTACAATGCAAGTACGTTTGACGAAAGAGACAAAGATATTCTTATTGGTACTCATGTATGGTTTAAATCTCTACAAAGTTTGACATCGTGTCGATCATAGCCATTTGCAAAAACCTTTTCTATGGTAGATGTGCTGTCAAATGATTGTTTACTTTTACGGAAATTTTAGATTTACGACATAATTACGTGAAAATCACATAAAAAATACTTTGTGCTTTGAGAAAACTGATTTTCAAATGGTAAAATGTTGTATTGCGATGTGTGGTGCAAGGAAAAACAGGAATAAAACTCAACAGACGCTGCATAAGTTAGTTACCTAGTTATTTAGCAAGAAACCTCTCAAATCATTCAGATTGATAATCAAAAACAAACATTGTATTGCGTATATGTTCAGAGTGTTGATATTGGGTCATATTTTAGAAATACAGATAATATTTTTGTTTATATCATCGTTGTTTGTTTACATACATCAGTATTGGGTTGTGTTCTATCAAAATTAAAAATATAATGATGATTTTTTTAAGGATTACCGAAGAATGAAGCTTTGCGGAAAAAATGGTTGGAGGCACTTGGCTTGGAGAATATAATTCCTAGACAGAATGATATACCTACACATCTGCTCACTGTTTTGACAGAACTTCGTGATAACTCGTTACCAACAATATTTACAAAAGCAAAACCAGAACTTTATAATTTATGAATATATTTTTAAATTTCTGTGTGAAAACTGTGTTTTGGAAAATTATTTCACCGCAGTTACTGATCCCGACCACTGCAGTAACTATAAGTTACTTAGGATTAAAAGTATGATCAAAATCTTTCTTGAAAAAATTTAACATTGACAGTTTTTTAATAAACTAATACTTTTTAAAAAGGAATAAAAAATAATATTTATGTAATTCATTTTATTTTTAGCCCATCCCCTTTATTTTTTTAACTAAATAAATTAAGATGTCTAATTTTGTTTTTATGGTGCACTGACCACAAACATCGGAAAAAGAATGTTTAATAAGGCACCGGGCTTTAAGTCTGCTATTGACATGTATTGTGAAGTTAAATTAATAAATTATAGAGAGACCTATTGTTACATTTCAGGGTTCGTTTACACAACTTCCCGACGTATAGTTTTAAGTTTAGCATTTTACCTAAATCAAATGGCGCGTGGCGTCCGGTACACACAAATTAAACATCTTCGCTCGAACTCAAATATAATTTGTACATTATAGAACATAAGATTTTTCTTCGTGCCTACGTTAGCCAGTTTGTACGTTAGTTAGTCAGTGTTTTGAAAATGTGCGTAGAAATGCTTACTTGAGACTGTAAGTGTAACCAGTAGTAGCAAGGGTTACCTAGATAACCTATAAATTATTTAATGAATTGGCTTTATCAAGGCAAAATCTAATGGGCAGGACTGGACTCTGAAAAATTGAAGCCTCCCCCTCTCCCATTCAGCAAAATATGAACTGAAATGACACATATATTTTTAATACCTAGATAGGCAAGTGGCTTTTTACTTGCATTTTTATTTTATCTCATGATATTTTTTGAATATATTGATTTATTAAAGTATAAATTGAAGCAATTTTTAAAAGCCATTATTATAAAAGTTTTAATGTGGATATCTAACGTAAACTAAATATAATATAATTTATATCACTCGGGGACAGTGAACCTTTCCAATTTCTAATTAACCTTTAAAAACTAATTTATATGCTCTATTAGTTTCAAACAGAGCCCGGTAGATACAAACAAATAAGAATCAAATCTTTTCTCTTTATAGAATAACTTACTATAATATACATGACTAGGATTGCATGGTTTTGACAACCATAGGACCTGGCAGCCAATTTAGAAAACTTTTTTAGACGCATTTTTTGTAGGTATTTCTAGTCCCCTTTACTCTTTGGTCTGAGAGCTGCTAGCACACCGCACTAGGTTTAGCCAATTAGCAGCTGACGCACTGAGTTTTATAGATATTGGCATTTGTCAAAAGCGCGATAAAAATACTCCTAAACGGCCATGTGTGGGTTATTTGTTTATTTTATTTTACACTTCTTGAGAATCTTACGGCTAAATACTAATTAAATCTACACAAGAAGTTTTTTTGAGAGTTGGTAAAACTGTAAAAACGCGACGGTTTCGCAACGTTTCTGTGACGTGTTCACTGCGCAGCCCTGCCACATTCGATTCTCGCAGACCGCTAGTGCGATAAGGCCGTTATAATTGACGGTTGTCGGGCGCAAAGTGCGGTGCGTGGTGACGTCGACGTTCGACATTGACACTGGCATGTGGTACGAGTACACTTGTTTGGTCAATGGCAATGAATGTCAACGCGCCCTCGCTCCTGCTGACACGCTTGACACCTTATTTATGGATAAACTAGCTGTGCCTGCGATTTCGTTCGCGTGGACTACAGGTTTTATTCATATAGTATATATACTTTAGTGGTCTAGTGGTCCCTTAATATTCTAAACAAAAAAAAGAAGTCCATGTTTTAATCCAAGTTTCCAGTTATTATTTGTGCCAAATTTCATATGTCTAATATAAAAAATAAACATTTTCCATATAAACATTCAGCGCAGTATTGCCCCCATCCCCCCTTATTTTTAAAACAAAACCAGCATATGTCCGTTTAGAGGCTTAGGCATGAAACCCGGACAGACAAAAAGACAGAGTTATTCTCGCATTTATAATTAGTATTTATATTGAATTTTCGCTAGATTAGCCGAACTATAAATAGATTTCATCTATAAAAAATTAATGATATTCGTACAATTGATAGCTCAGAATCAGACTATACAACCGATAGTCTACCGATTGCCGTATTGTAAGCTTACTACGGTTTGCCAAATAAATTGTTTATTGATCTGTTTTCGTATTATCAGCCTTCATAATTTTATTCTATCAGATGTAAGAGTTACTACTGACAGTTACCTTTGATTGGTGTTATTTTAAAGGTGTGATTCAAATCGATGTCGACTATTTATAGTACTCACTAAAAATGCAAAATATTAGTCGTGCTTTTAGCATCGTCTTCTTATACTGCCAGTGGTTAAACATTGCATTTTGTATGGAATACTAGTTACATGTCGCGCCTTAACGATGCTATTTATTTGAAATTGCTAGCCACACTTCGTCATTCGGGAAATATATTGAGCTGCCCTCCAAAACGCCCATATGCCGCAATAAGGGATGAAACCTTATATTTTGAATTACATTAAGTTTCATTTCTTTTTTCGTCTTTTTACCTGCATAATTTATATTTCGGTTGGACACAATGTAATCATTCTGCTTTAAAAAACCTACGTCGAAATATAATATTTAAGTTTGGCAATCTTACAAAATGTTGAGCCTTTCTTCGTGGCCGACGGTGTTGTTACGTTTGCTGTTTTGAATGTTACGACCCCAAACTTTAAATTCTGCTAGGTTTCGTTTTGTTGTACCAATTAATAATTCCTACTTTGTTTGCTGACCTAATTTTTTTAATGTTACAAGACAGAGTGGGTTGTGATATTTTATTTTCCAGAATAGTCTGGCTGAATATTTTAGTGTTTTGCAATGTTTAAGTTGAAATCTATTGATATTTTCCTACATTTACATACATTACGCAACACTTAATCACTGTAAGCTGTCTAAAATTTCTTAAAATCGATTCACATTTGCATATTTAACGAAGAATGCAAACAGCGTTAAACGCTCTGCTAACATTTTGTATTCTTTACTGAATACTATAAATACTCTACATCGATTTTAAATTACAAATGCGTCAGTTTCTGTGCATTGATGTTTGTAAATGGACACTAAATTAACATCTTTTTATTACGAAATAAAGGAAAACGTGTCGCGAGCAAAGACTAGTGTGGCGTATTTTTCTTCAAATAGCGACAGGACAATAAGCCCTGACAAAGCGCATATCGCGAATATAGCATGTCCCGCGTCTTTGTCCACTACTTACTGCTTGTGATCCGTCTCGATCACTTCCGCTGACCCCAGCTACTTAACCGTTTGAATGGCTCAATGAAGCGGTAATACAAGTTTGTCATATATGTCAGTAATATACATTAGACTATATTGAAATTGAAACTATTAAGATCGTTGGACGAATGTCTTAGCTAATTCTATTGCAGTAATTAAGAAATTAATTATGCAGCTTAGGACTACGGTCTCCCAGAACACATTAGAATTTTTACAAACAAACTGTTGTGATTCGTTGAAGAAAAATACTTACAATTTTTATTTAGAATTGAGTTCTACTTTCGATAGTTGTAATAGTTAAATGCTTTAATAGATCCGTTGCTAAATACTTTCAATATGATGAATATAAAAAAAATCGTAGAATATAAAAGGAAAATTAATTTTAGTTGTTGAATGGACCCATCTTATTAGCACCGAGTTCAGCCTGATGTTTTTTTTTGCTGAACTGTGTTGCAATTTGAAATAAAAACATATCTTAATATTTTTAGATAAATTTAAAGATATATAACCTACAAAAGCCAAATCGGTCTAGCCGTTGTCGAGTTTTTTAGCGAGAGTAACAGCGATTCAATTTAAAAGCATTACAAATCTGTCTGTCATCGGTAGGTAAAAAGCAAGTAAAGAAGTACAGTAACTTACTTATGTATTTTATTAATTATGGTTTAATTTTTTTGACTTTGAAATTTTACATAATTGAAATCATTACATATTTACACATTATATTTAATCGACCTAGAATAATGCTGGCTGCCTAAGTGCTAAGTCCCAGATTCGAAATACAAAACCAGATTGAGGAAGAAAAATCTTTTATTTTTTAATAAATAAAACAATTGCTCATTTAACGTAGCGCCTGTTCGAAAAACATGGTATCTTGGGACAAATAGGTTTAGAAAAAGATTTATTTAATGTAGCTACGGTACTACTTTCTAAAAAAAAAAAAACAAGTGCAATCGAAAACAAACTCTTCGTTTTCTTCTTCTGTTTTTAACAAAAGCCGTGGGGCTTTGGTATTAATTAAGCTACAATTTATCAATTTATGAAACGTAAACAAACGTCTACAAAAACAGAAAATATTATATCTGTAAAAAGAGCAGTTGTTAAGGATTTATAAACTGCAAAATAAGATCGAATAGAAATGTCTCGAAATATGATTTTATTATTTACACGACACATTTTATGTTAGATAATTTGTGCTCTAAGAAAGAAGGTTTCTTTTTAATTATTTTTTTTTACCGAAATATAAGTGGAGCCGCGCACACAAGTTTACGTCAAACAAATTAATCGATGTCAGTGTTCAAGTCTGTTACAGATGACACTGTGTCTTGTATGTTAACGCGTAAAATAATTTGTTCATGCAAGTATATCATAATTCTATCATTTGTTCAGTGGGCTACGACCTTAGGTAGGTCTAATGATATATTGCATACAACACAATGAGTTAGATTCTGAGCAATTTTTCCCAAAAGTTTGTATTTTAATTATAATATCACTTGTCGTTCCACGAACAGTAATTAATAACTAGTATTGCGAATGTAGGGTGAAAATTTAGAGAAAGGCTTAGTTTTGCGAAATTTGTCCTAAGATTAGGAAGCATTACCTATAAAATTTAATATAATACAAATAAATAAAATGTGTGTGTGTGTGTCTGTAATATCGAAATAACAGCTTATATTGCTAACAGCAATAGAAATATACATCAAAATATATATTTTTTAAAATTGTTGTCTGTTTGTTCCGGCTAATCTCTGAAAAAGCTGGACCGATTTTGTCGGGGCTTTTATTGGCAGTTAGCTAATATAATATTGAGTAACTTTGGCTACTTTTAAAATAATTCCGCAACAAAATAGAGTTGTCGGGTTCACGTTCACGCGCGCAAGCAAGACGCTGGTCGGCGGCGGGCGCCATGACGCGCTTAACTTTTATTTTAGAAAGATTAATTCAAAATTCTGTAGTCCACGTGAAGGACATTACGGGAATAGCTAGTTGAAAATAAAAAGGCGAAAATTTACTATTTTTTTGTACTGTTAACATTGTTAATTACCTACTTCTTTAAAATGGAGATACATTAATCAAAACGGATTAGCCCCCGCGTTGAATGAGTAATCATGGGTGTGAATCCAACTGTAACTATTCACATTGTAAAGAGCCTTAAAACAATTATTTGTGCGGCAATGATTCTCTGCTCAATACGTTTATAAAATATTTTTATGATTTGTATACTTAATTAAATAGAATAAATCATTGTTTTACTTCTGGACTATAATAAAGACTCCTAACCGTAAATACTTAAGTACAATAAGACGAATAAGTAAATATTTATCAATGTTTTAAAAAAGGAAAATCATAAATATCACAACAATCCTGAAAGCGCAAACACAGCTAAGCACAGTTTACACAATATTGAGTAAAAAACCTTTTAAAGAGAAAGAACCGCCCTGGATTCAATTGTGCAGCTTCACTCTGTTTGAGTTCGGCTTCGGTAAAACATTGTTTTGTTAGCATTTTCGAATGGAAACAATAATTCATTCGATCTGTGCTTACAAACAAATAAAATAGTAAGGTGGTTCAATAACTGCAGAAGAAAATTTTAGCACTACGCGACCTAATCAGAATTGTAACGAGATTTAAGTTTAATTTAAAAGTAAAAATGAATTAACTCCGATAAAAAATTGGCGTTATGTAAAAGAAAGAAACATTATTTAGTGACGTACATTAATTATATTGATTTGGCAAATAAAATTATGCCACTAAAAAGGCAAGTACTCAATATTCGAGGTATTGGACTGACTTGTTCTTTGTAAATTTCGACAAAGTTACACAACAAAGTGATCTGAAATTAAGAATAATCGAGTACTTAAAGTAAATTCGTAGTGGTTAATTTACAACAGGCGCTAAACTGACACATTGTTGCTCGGAAAATTGTATAGTATTAAAACGTAAACAATGTTGCACTTTGGAGTGTGGCACATGTCGGGAATGTGCGCCTTATGGGTGCCAGCGAGGGTAGATGCGTGCCCAAGGTTGCCACCCGTACTTGATTGTGAAGTATTGTGCGTTATTTCGGATAGTTACACATCTATACTCAATTCTAGCTTGAAAGTATACGAAAAGATTTTATTTTACGAGATTGGGATGTTTTACATGCATAATTATTAGAAAAACTAAACCAATTAGATAAATATTTTTCATTTGTCAGGACATGGTATGTAACAAAAGGTTACAAGGTTACCGAGAATGTACGCATGTTAAAAAAAAAATAGTTTTACACGATTAATTTCAATTACAAATTTAGTTTATTGACATTTGCTAAAATTAATGAGAATTTATTTGAAAATCATCTCTTTTTTTCTACCTGTAGTTGCTACATTTATAAAAATCAATCGTTGTTTGTTAGTCTCGTTAAAACTCGAAAGGAGTCAGACATTTTAGCTGATTTTGGCCGTAATGTAATTGTGAAGGTAAGAAAGTTCAAAAAGGTAAGAAAATTTGAAAAAAAAAAAATAGTAGGCGGGACGACGTTTGCCGGGTCGGCTTGTATAGAATATGTGTGGGTAGTAAAAATGTTGGCAACCCTAAGTGTATCGGTGGGAGCGTGGGGAGGGTGCGTGCGCACCACGGGCGCTCGGGCGGCCGCGGCGGCCGCAGAATATCGCAGTAGTCGCATAGCTCGCCGCAAGCACCACGTCGCAGGCGGCCGACCCGACCCGGCACAGGTAGGCACGCTTCTCTATGAACTCGTATTGTGCCTATATACACTCGTGACTCTAGTTTTGGGGTTAACTCGTTTGTGGGCTTTACGGGGCGCGAAAACCGGCTTAGACAAACTTTGATAATACTTTTTTCTACAACTTTTCAAGTTTTACTGCGAAACGCGTACATGTCGCGTGCGTACAAATTGTTTGTTTTTTTTAAAAGTCGTTTCAAAAAATTTTTGATTAAAAATTTATATTGATTCAAATTTTATATAAAAAATAAATTCTTTATAAAGTTTATTGAATTTAAAACAAACAGCGGTTTTGGATTTACTTAAAAATACCCTATAATTAATGTTTGTATTTCCAACCTTTTTTTAATGGTATTTAATTATTTTCAATTTGCATATCGTAATTTTATCCCGTAATAAGTAAAAAATGTGTTAGTAGAAACTTAATAGTACTTAAATCTAGCATTTTTCTGATTTTAACTAGATAGATAAGTGCTCTATCAATATTTAGTTAGACGATCGAAGCAAAGATATTTTCTACAATATTATTAGCTGATTCTAAATACGACTCGAGAGGGTCTTATATTGCAATTTCCTATTTCTGATATTTCGATTTGAGCAGAGCGGCTGCATGTTATATCTGCGGTAAAAGTAGTCGCAAATATTGTTTCAAACTTGTTTCCGGTTCGTTTCCAGCTGAAATTGCCTCAGTATCGCGTCCGACGTTGTGTTTATTTTTAATCGGCTCTGTCTGTCTGTGTACGTCTCGATTAACAACAGGAAAGTTCAACTTGTTACACTTAATGGCTTCATGTACAGTTAAAGTCTCATTCAACAAATAATAATTTGAAAACTTTGAACCCATATTTGTGATAGTATTTTTGACAACTCGAGATATTACTTTCAAAGAAAAAAATAGCTACGAGCTTTTTAAATTAGCAAAAAGCATTTTAGAAATTTTTGGATGACACACATCGTATTAATTAAAAAATAGACAAGACTAGGTTGAAAAAATACACGATCATGTATATATTCATGCAAACATAAGTTTTTTTTAATGGACTCTAAGAAACAACGTAGTGACTCCGTCAATGTCCAGTGTTTAGAGAGATACTTCAGAAAAAGTGACTGCGCGGTGTTATGAGCTTAATGGCGACGTAAGTACGTAACGTAACTTTATTTTTACCTTCGTGTAATATTCGACGTAATTATGATAAAAAATTAAGTCGATAATTACAACAGATGAACAAAATTTTATTTAAACATTTTTAAAAACTATTATCGCAATGTGTCGATTTAGTCTTAACAAAATAGCATTGAATAAATGGAAAACTACCTGTGCCGTTAGCGCTAAAACCCACGCTTGATGGTGTTGTCAATTGCAGACTTTTAAAAATGTTTTGTACCACAAATAGAAACAAGAGTGAAAGAGCGACAATGGACTGTCATGCCGTCAACATGCCGGGCGCGTCAGCTGTTCCGAATTGCGCTGCGATGTCAATCTACGGTTTTAAATTGTTTTTTTCAGATTTACTCGTCTAAACTGTTGAAACTCCGGATTTTAATCGAGAAAACTGTGAAAACGTCATGGTAACTCAATTTAATACTGAAATAGCATAGCATTGTAGGCAAGACGTGCTCGTTTTAGTATTCGAGGTTTATGATTGGACCAATCCCTACTAATATTATAAATGCGAAAGTAACTCTGTCTGTCTGTTACGCTTTCCCGCTTAAACCTCTCAACTGAGTTTGATGAAATTTGGTATAGGTATACGTTGAACCTCAAGAACGGACATAGGGTACTTTTTGTAAGAAAATAAGGGGGGGATGGGGATAATAATACCTTTGAAAGTTTATATGGGAAATGTTTATTATTTAAGTTAGAGATATAAAATTTGGCAAGTCTATATTTTATTTTATTACTTTTTGTTTCGAATATTAGGGGAGATAGGGGTAAAACCGACCATGAAAGGATGTAAACCAGGCTAACGAAGTCGCGGGCACAGCTAGTTTATTTTATCGATTTTAAGTTTTTAATAAATCTCCGAACAAAATTTATAGAACTTAAATAATGAAGTCTGTTTTGGATTCATTTTAATTTCAGATGCACAAGCAATAATAGGTATCTTTGTTTTCAAAGTGGCGAATTTTTCGATTACAGGTTAAATGCATTATAGCAAATAACTTTAAACAAAGGTGTCAAAGGACAATGTTTATGGAATAAAATACTATAAAATTAAAAGGAGTAATACTGAACTGCAAGTGTTCACTTTGTCGTGCTATCGACCGCACAAATAACCTGTTCACTAATATAATTGATGAATCCTAAATGCGTTTTAAAAAGTACAAATGTCTATTTTAATTATATGAACATTTACTCTTAACTGAATTCGAATCCTGAGATTTTAGTTGTTTGGAAAGCCATGGTCTTGAACTAATCGACCGATGAGCGTAACAAGTAAAAATGTTAGCAAAGGACCTTCCTTGTCACGACTTTAGTCTTTCGTCTATATTGAGAACCAATGAAAGTGGGCTTTTAATAGAGGATATAAGTATAATTGGTGGATTGAGTTTCTATTTGCGATAGGTGTTAATGGTTTATAAGTTATCGGTCAAAGGAAGATTTATTTGATTGTTTTTTCATTGCGGCCAAGTGCCATTTTTAGTTTGATGTGCACCTGGAACTTATTTATACTGATATTAAGATTACCTACAATGTTTTGAGTGTAAAACTTTGAAATGTTTATTACCAGATACCAGTTCGAAAATAAGATTTGGGTGTGGGTTAGTACTAGGATAGCTTTGGAATTATTTAAATCAACTTTTTTATTTTCAATTTAGTGAAAATTATAAAACCTAGAACATTATCCTTAGAAGTATTTAACTTTCTGATCAATATTTATTAAATTACATTGGTTTTTTGGTGTAGATAATTTTCACACGGACCCTAGGTCAATTAAATACTAAGAAAACAAAAATGGTACATATTAATAAAGAGTTTTTTTATTTTGGTTTAAGTCTATCAGTTTAAATTTTTTAATGTAAATTTAAACTGATAGACTTAAACCAAATGGCGTGACCAGATAGTTTGTGCGTATCATAAAAATAGGTTATGTTGCAATAAAAAGATATAACGCATATATGAAGCCAATCTTATTGGTCTTTAAAAAAAAAGATGTTCGCATTCGCCTTATCGCTATCGGAGCAGTTTTAGTCTCACGTCTAAAATTTCCTGCCACTTTTACGTCGTAACTTAACAGCAAACTTTAAACCTAGACAACTCGGTTTTGGTATGAGAGGAGGCTGCGAAGCGGCGGCCCATGCAGCACGTACCTTCTCAAATTCTGATGATTACGACATTGTTTGTAAAAAATTGATGTTAAAATGCGTTTAATTCTGTAAAAATAGTGTTAAAAATCATTTGTCAGTTCATGAGCTCCAAAAGTACCTTTTTTATTTTTTTATAACGAGGGGAAATTCATTGATGTACCGTACCGTCACCTGAGGGAAGTGACGGCGTGTGTGGGACTCCCCGCCCTGAGAAGGGCAGGACTACCCACTAAAAACCCCCCGATTGGACCTCATCGCCGTTAATAGTGATGCTACGGGAAACTCTGCTCAGCCATAACTACCACAGCACCACCGGTGGAATATATCACATAAAACAAGAATCATATAACGTCAAAAGAACATATATAAAGAACATATATTCGGTGGAGGACATTGAAAGATAAAGTATTGTTGTATCGATTGTTGACTTTTACACAGTATAACGAAATAGTAAGTGATAATTAAAATAATCTATAAAGTGGACCGTATTCAAGTGCGCATTTAGTGTCAAACCGTGTCATGTACATTTTAACAACTTGCTTTAAATCCGACTGTGCTTTGAAATACAATATTGGTTTCCTTAGAAAGCAATGGAGCACCGAACGTCGTCCGTATATTTAGACGCACGTAAAACTGGCAGAAATAAACATCCCTAAAGAAGCTTTAGTTGCAAAGCAACAAAAAGAAAAAAAAACGATTGTGTATGTGCATTAGATTTGTTTATCAGCTCATTCAGAAACTAAAGTGTACGTTTGTCACAGTCAATCGTATATATTCAAAAAATGACAAAGCATAGTGTCCAAATACGTATGTTTCTGTTCTACCTTTTGTGAATAAGGGTATCCGCGCCCACTACCGGAACATCACGGCAGTGGATTTTTAGGTGGCATACAGTAATGTACCATAGATGTTTGATCACTAAGGTTGAAATTTGCAATAATAAACGAGGGTGGCGTAAGTTCATTCCGAAGTTCGGGGACCAAAAGCGAATTAGCTTTATAAAAAAAACATCTAAAAATTCATAACGAAATCTATTAAGAAGATGAAAACAAAACTTCAAGGTGTCATGTTATTTCTTATTTGGTTCAAAATGTTACCTCTGTTTTTTAAATATGTTGGGGTCATAGCATAGGTGTGATGCTAAAAGCGTATTATGTACTTATCAACTGACTTAAAATTTTCCGATACCGGGTTATGTGCCAAATTAGTAATTTCTAGGCTCAGAACTGTTAGCTTTATATTTTGGCGCTGTAAAAGACGCCATCGCGAATACCGTTACGACAGTTACCTTCCATCATGTAAATGTAATGACCAAGAAAGTGACGATGTTCTAAGTTAATATTCTTACACAAAATCCGGATATTCATCCTCACGATTTTCAGCTATTTGTGGGTAAATGATTTGAGCGACAAAATCGCACTAGTAATAATAATCTCTCCTCCTCTAATCTCTCTTTAGGAGCTTTCATGCTTTGCATAGCGCTAAGGCTTCTTCGAGAGGTTAATAATATGAATTACGTAATCAATAGTGACAGTAGTAAAGCTATATTATTTCAAGTTATATTGTTTCTACACATTTATCTAAATGATTTTGCTGATAGCACAGCAATCCGCTGAAAATACTACCGTCAAAATTTAATTAAGTTTATGGTAGAGTTTTCTGAGAGTACATTTTACTGAGAAAATATGTATATTTTACCCGCAGCTACTTATACACCGTATGTAAATTTTTTACTTTTTTTTTTTAATATTGAAAACATTCAACAAATTGTTGTAATGTATTTTTGATATAAATAAATATTAATAAGATTTAAGGTCCATATTAAAGCATGCTTAATACAAAAGGCACCTTACAAATTTGATTTATGTTTTATAATAATAATCGATGTTAATCCTCGCTCGCACACTGGGTCTTTTCCCTCTCAGCTTGAACAGCACCATTTTGCCTTAGTACTTGGGTTTTTTAACGATTTTGCTATCCAAAACTTTGTTTAATTGACATTACCGATTATGTTGAAATGTCTTTTGTATGTTCTTACATATATTTTTTTAAAAATTATTAAATTTAATTTGTCGGTAAAAACATATCTCTACATTTTTTATTAGTATAAGAAACGATTTTACAGCTTTTCAACCTTTACATTTAATCTTATCTAATATACATGTTTATACTACCCACATCTTGTTGTTTGCACTGTTTTGTATTTTTGACAACCATGTCTCCTATTTATCAATGTGTTTTGCTTCAATGTACTTGATTTATTACTTTAATCTTATAACTGTGTATTTGTTTTTGCATTTTGATTACTATTTTCTGATTTACTACTATGTTTGTTTTGGTGTTGAAACCTTTTACAGGTAGGAGTAGAGAATAAATGTGGCCGTGCCATCAAAGTTGGTGTGTTATAGGTCATGACGTAGCTATCACAGCCAGCTTTGATGAGCATGGACACATTCGTACAGCACATTTATCTCGTTCTGCACAACGCCATGTTCCGGATAAAGCACCAACATTTCTCGGGCCTAGCCTGTCAAAGCGGCGGTGAAATGTCTACCCGTGATCATATCACAGCCACTTTGATGTGGTCGGTTTACGGAGATGACCGCTACAAGCCGACCGAGTGACGGAGCCAGTCCGTGGCCCATTCGTAAAAATGGTTGTGTTTTGTAGATGTATCATATCACAGCCATTTTTGACGAGTTGGGCTGTGCGATGTGACAGCATGGGAAGAATGAAGCACGTGTGCAGATTGCGTTTGAAGACGTCGGGAATGGCGTATTGGTGTTGTGTTGCTCACAAAGTGGTTGTGACGTGCGTCCCCACCATATCACAGCCAGCTTTGATGAGCGACACGCCACAGGCAACGCTCGGCGTCCGCGCTTTTGCTGTTCGGGACTGCGACAGGGAGGTGGTGCCGACAAAGTGGTTGTGGTGTGCTGTCTATTTGACATATCACAGCCAGCTTTGTTGACTCCTTCCTTCCTTAATATAACATCGCGCTGCCTTACATGTTTTACAATTTTTATATATAAACTATATTTAGAAAATGTTTGTACTATTTTCGATGATTTTAATATATTTCTTGTTGGGTTTTCTCATTTTTGACACGAATAAATATGATGCGCTTTCATATTTTATGCTAATATTTAATGTGTTTGTTCCATCCATCCAATATTTAATGCTAATATTTAATGTGTTTGTTATTTGATTTGTTTATTTTGTACAAAATTTACATGTTTAATTAAGTGTCCTTTTTTATTTTAATGTAAATGTATTCATTGTTCATTTAATGTAAATGCAATGTCGACAAACTTAGTTCTTTTGTCGTAATTGCTGTCGGATAATTTTAATTTACACAGAAATAAATCTTTTTTTTCTAAATTACAGGTCATGGAGCAGCTCCCTGGTGTTGTACGCAACACAAAAACATCAATGCAATATCAATAAATGTTGGCATAATTAAATCGCAATTTTATTTTTATCTTTTTGGTATTTTCTCCGTAATAGATACGTAGGCACCGAGTTAAAACTAACACCGCTGTCCGCCGTGCCGTATTTGGGGGGACCGTTAGCTCCTAAAAACAGTAATATGACCATACTATGTATTATTAACAATCATACCGACCAAAAGATAAATAAAACTTGATAATTTTATCTTATTTAGGAAAATTCGAATAAAATTAGAAGTGATGTTTTCTGGAATTATATAAGAGTTAATAAATATTAGTCGCATATGGCTTTAATAGTGCTAAAGGGATAATCAACCAGAAATATAGTTAGGTTCGGTACTATAATGTTGATGTAAAAACTACAGATATATAAAGAAAAACATATCAATTTTTAAAAAGATCTTCATTTATTAAATATGTTGACTCTACATCCTTCTATTAAAATCGGGGCTCTCAATTAGATAGGTCTACCTATACATAAAGGCACATCTTCACCCGGAGCATATACGCGTTTAATGTGAAGTTACAGATATGATCATTATATCAGTAAGGGAGGAAAAGCGAGAAATACAGCGCCAACCGTGTAATGCAATATAAACGGAGTATTTATATAGATATATAAATAAATATATATATGAAGAAGGAAAATCGAGCATTACAATGCAAGGTGTGCATTGTAATGCTTATAATTTTAAATTTGAAAAATTGTGATACAACTGCTTAATTACATCACCGCGCTTCACTTTGAATCTCTAATGTTACATTACACGAGAATGCGCGTTAGTTAGGGAATTAGTATAGGAATGTAATGCTTAAAGTCGAATCAATAATAATGAAAGATAGATACAGTCGCCGTCAGATATATCGGAGCAGACAAAGTGGCCAAATACTTCTGAACAGTTAAAATGTCAAAAAGTTCCATACACCACAAATTACCAATAATATCGGAACATTCATTACTTCAATAATATCGCCAATAACATTTGAACACTCATAACGTCAATATGTGTCACGCACGTCATGTGTCTTATTTGGCTACCTGTGTAGACGAGTGTTCAAATATTATTGGTAAGTTGTGTGTATAGAAATTATTGACAAGCATCTGCTCAGATATTATTGAAGTAATGAATGTTCAGATATTAATGGTAACTTGTGGTGTATGGACCTTTTTGACATTTTAACTGTTCAGAAGTATTTGGTCACTTTGTCTGCTCCGGTATATCTGACGGCGACTGTACATTACACACCAATCCTCGTCAGTGAGGGAAGTAGTTTGGTCATGTATAATACTCTACAACGAATCTATAATGTTACATGTAAAGTAAATGTTCCCAGTGTGGGAGCGTCTTTACACAAAGCCGTTGCTTGATGCTAGGATGCCTAATTTCTATCATATATTTTGTTAAATCAATCCACGACAATAAAGGCCAAGGGATAGTCATCCAAATGGAATATGGCTATAAGATCATATGAATAGCCTTAACTAAAATTACAATCAGAACGTGCCGCACCTACGTATATATCTTTGCAAAACCTATCCCGATGCCAGAAACGAATAAGTTCAATGAAAGTTAGATTACCAACAATGACGCTGTATTAGATTAGTTTTACATAGAATCAAAAGTGCTAATGTATAAAATATTAATACCAAAAATTTGAAAAAAGAAAATCATAATCTATCCTGTATACATATCCTGTTACAGTGCTGCGTAATGCACAATACAAAAATAATTGCACACCGTCACGCCCTGTAGAGAACTACACGTTAGAAAACGTGCACAATACATCTCTGAAAAGACGTAGTAACATAACCTATTATTAATTGGCTGTCATCATATCACACTAGTATTGTCAACCACCAGCAGTCGAGGAACTGAATTTTTATTGATTTTACATGCAGTCACATCGATAAAATTTATTCGTGTGGCGCATCTATGTCGTTCAAGGTTTTTGACCGGCAGTTATTAAATAATGATATGGGAACGTAATGTATTAAATTTTGGAAACTATTCACTTAATATACCTACTGTTAATATAGGCCTCGCCAATCAATGCATACGTTTGGGTTTTTTAATTAATTGTTGCTTAGGTGGACAACGTAAATCATAAGTTAACAGACGGATAAAAAAAGCAGTGGGAAAACTACACGCTTATTTTGAGCTAATACAAAGATAAGCAAAGTTCTGTACAGAAGAAGGTGTAATAATAAATAATGATAATAATTAAGCATGCAAGTTGTACATACTTTTCTTAATTTGTATAAAATTACGATAATATCCTCTAATATTTATTAAAAGAAATACGTTCACCGAAATCGTGAATCCGCAGTTTACGATCCACAAAATGAAACAAAAGGTCTGCCATTCTTACAAACCTCATACGTAATTAATAACTAAATTATATGAACCTTAGTAAATGTTAATTAAAATTACTATCTTGTGCATCCTGCCGTACTACAGGTTTTTGAATTTACTGACCTAAATTAAGTTCATATTACCTGGGAAACAATACAGGCTGTTCGAAATAACAAGTTAGTAATTGTGGAATGGATCTATTAGGCGTACCAACAGTACCTATCAAATAAGCAACGATATAGTGATTTTGGGTGATCATATCAAATAAAAGGATAAAAGACTGTATTTTAGAATTTATAAAGTTTAAAATTAAATAAGGCCGTATTCGATAAACTGGGTTTTTTCAGAGATACTATACACATCTACCTAGCACAATATGTTTTTAATATTGCTAAATATATCACAGAGTGAGCAACTGGAGTTCCTTTGTAATAACAATTAATTAGGTTTATAGCCAAGCGATTGTTCCGAAGCCGGGATATAAAGGTCATCACTTGTTCATTTGCACATAGGTATATTCTTAAGACGTAGGTATTTTGTTTCGTTCCAGATAGTTGAATAAAAGATAATTTTAGCATATTATTTTATTTATTAGATTCACTTTGTGACATCGACTCGAATATCAACAGTATATACGAACATTAATAAATATCATGAAAATGCGATTCTTAAAAAAAAACATATTTTACAATCAACACATAATTATAGTACTTAAACACAAAATAAAGTTTTTACCATAATATTAAATGTATTATTATATGTAGGTAAAGAGAGACCATGATCCATGTAGTACCAGTGTAGGTAATACCCACTATTAGTCACTTAACTCTATTTATATAGATACAGAATGAAATAATAAGTAAAGTCAAAGTAAAATAATACATATCTGCTTGTCCTAATACTTCTTCCCATAAAAATCAGAGAATGTGTCACTACAGTGGAGCCAAAAATAGTGAAGCTTCAGTTTTGTTTTATTTCTTTAAACATGGGAGATTTATGGGGTGAATGTACCAAAATCCTTAACATACCAATAAATAAAAAAAGCTAGGCCTTTTTTTAAATTTTACATAGATACTTATTTCTTTAGTCCTCGGTTTACTTGATGGCTATACTGCTTTTTGAATGTTTGTTTACAAACTGTGTTTCAACATATAAGAGGTTTATTAATTAGGTAAAAAATATCGCCCTTTTTCTTTCATTATTATAATATACAGATCAAATTTAAAAAACTTCGCACGTTGAGTGCGATTGCTTAAGGTATGTACGCAGTTTAGATATCTTTTAAATTTTAAAGTGACACCATAACTCTTGTTTATTGATTGATCGGGATTTTTTTTTGTTTTTCATAAGTTTTTGGTAATCGTCTTTGGCGATTAATATTTTTTTATAAATAACACATAATTTGGGAGGACTTGTGCTAAGTACAGCTAGATATAAACAAGAATACCCATGTTTGTTACTTAATTCGTGTTAAGTGACATACTTTTAGGGCACAAACAACGTGGACAGTAAAATGTAAAAAAAAATCAAGTGTTTTGATTGAAATAAGAAAACGTTTTCTACGAGTTGTAACTTGTTTAAACGAAATAGAAACCTACATCACGGAAAGTCGACTGTCAAAGGCAGTCTAAGGAGGTTTTAATTTTTATGTAGGAATGAAATCAGTAGGTACTCTCATATGTGTGTCTACAAACTTTAACATTTCTTAGAATTTTTACAATTCGTAAGAAAATAGATTTTTATTAAGATGATTGCATACATACTACAAAATTTTGTAGATCAATACAGGTAGCTACTTTAACAATATTTTATTTACTATTTCCTCGATCTCTAATAAATATGTTAAGTTACATAACATAATGGGAATTCGTTTTACATGATCTATGCAACATCTGCCAAGAGATCGTTTTTATTACCAAAAACGTACCTAACATTTTTTCAAATACTCTCGCACATTTTTATTATTTTTTTCTTATTCAGCTATGATCTAAATGATTATGCAACGTTCAGATGTACTGTATAGGTAATTTGACTCGATTAGGTTAGCGAGGTCGATAGGGGTCTTCCTAATGAAGATTAATTTAGGTAAACTAATAAGCTGTATATAAAAATGTTCGGTTATGGTTGATTCAGAAAAAAATAATTCCAGTCGTAGAATGATCAATTGAAGAGATATTAGTATGAATATAGGTCACACTAACATATCGGTTATATCAGTTCATATTCAAAACAAATAAAACATAAACATACCTTAACTATATTTACGAAAGGAATAGAAGATCATAAAGCTGACATTAGTATTTTGTAGTTTACAAATATTAATTTACAAATACAATTATGCAGGTATATGTCTTATCAATTAGTAACATTTTAATTGTTAATATAGCGAATAATAATGGCAAAGTATCTTAAGGATCACCAAACATGCATAGTCCTATGGGAAACCAAAAATTAATAAAAGTTTAAATTATAATTTTGTTAAATTATTTAAATAACGATCCAAAGACCGAACACATGAGACGTTATTTTCAATTTTAAGTAGTTCAATTCTAATTAGTCTAATAAATAGTTATGAATGTTGGTTTTCAATTTCCCATAGGAAACTAACAATGTGGAGCATAAAACAAGATCTTAGTACATTTAGCTAAAGTATCCGACCAGACAAATTATTATAATTATTATAGTCGACGTGACAGGAATCAGGAAAAATCTACTTTTATCCTTATTTTATCAGTAGTAAATGCCATATAGATACAATATATAAACAAACAAATGATTTTAAATGACAAGATCCATAAATTTGCTCTGACATATGTACACCAATGTAAAATTGGTAGTTAGGTGTGTATTAAATTGTATGTATGCACGAAGAAGGGTCTTAGAATTTAATTTGACCAAAGATTTCTGTCACGACAATAAAAAAAATAATTAGTATGAAATATATACATATTTAGTAACATTTTGTTTCTATCTACGTAATTTAATAAGTATAAGCATCAAAACTAAAAAAAAAACTTAAGATACAATTATTGTGTCAATTATTACCTAGGACAGATTCATTGGAGGGATTAGCAACAACGGACGAGCAACTAAGTATCTTCAGTTCTTAGACCAGAGTACAGTACGTATAAAGTATTGAAGGTCCGTTTATATGGGCACAGCTCGTTACAGAGAAGTGCATACACCATTAATTTACATATAGATGTCAGAAGTGTGTCGTGCCAGACATCGAACATAAGTCTGTACGGTTCTGAGGGTCTACTTCCAAAAACGAACAAACAAAAGGTTTAATTTTTAAAATTAATCAATGTTTGGGTATCAAAACGTGATTTGGGTTTGCATAAATAATATTTTGTTTTTTGAAAACGCTTAATTTGCATTCGAGGTGAATCGCTATCCGTCATCGGATATTTAATAATAACACTGTATATAAAAATATTATTTAATCTGCCACAAGTCAACCACGCTCAATGTCTTTAGATATAAACGGACCTTTGAACATGCCCTTACATCGTTTTATCTGAACTTCTGCAAATAATAAAAAAACATTATTGCGTTGTTTTCGACACATGCACTAAGTTATACGCAAAAAACAGTTGATAATAATATAGGTACATAAATAGTACAGCTGGGGAAAACAGGCCATACAGTGCAGAATGCAAACTTTTAAGCAATATTTTACCTAATTTGTATTGACTAAATATTTCCCATTATACATATTCCGCTGTGCACGAAATAATTAGATTTGTTAAGCGTAGGAAAATATGCATCATTCACTATTTGTGCATTTATTATAACCGTCGATCAGAGCTTGAATGTACCCTTAGAAACAGTTAGCAAATTATCAATACGCGTATTAACTTAAAGGAACTTATCAATTTTTCTCAATTGGAATACAAATACAAAACTGCCAACATTTAGGTCGTTTTGAGTCTGGTAGATCGACTAGACACAATTGCATATTACCTATTCTTAGTTAATTAAACGATTTCTTAGTATAACAGCAAGACAATACATCCAAAAGCATGACATATATTTCAACACTTCTTACTATCCTTATCAGAAGATAAGTTAATCTCAAAGAAGAATTTGCATCGTCTCTTCTAAATTTAGCCGGCCAAAATCAACGACCCAAGTGTCGATGAATTTTTAATCGATCTTAATACATGTGATCGCTATTCAACACCCATTTAAATAAACATTAACAAATTTAATGAGCCCTTACGACGTTTTTTTAAACGTCTCTAAATTTTCTTATGTGGAATTTATAACAAATTGAACCTAGAGTATGAGCTACCTATTAACTACTTAATTCGTAAATAATTTCATTTGACCAAACGACGACCAATAATCAGGATTGGCATCAGTCAAGTTTTCATGAATTTGTCCTAATTCAGAGGGTGATTGGGAAGTATACGGGCGGGGTTTCAATCGTAGTCCGGCTTTATAGTAACTGGGAGCTTTCCTTTGTTAAGAATAAAAGTTTTTTAAATATATTTTTAGGTATATTATACAGATTTCTGTATTCTTATCCTGGTTGCTAGATTTAAGGGATGGCGTCCCCCTTATGATATTATGTCTTAACAGTTTTAAACTTTACACGCATTCATAATAAGAGGTTATCATAATTAATTTTTATAACAAGTCTTCAACCTCAGGCCTTGATTTGCAAGTAAATCGTTTGCAAGTCTTAACATTAAACTACTAGTATCCTAAAATGTTGCATTTAAAATGCAAAGTGACCAGAGCTATTGTAAACAGACATGGACATCAGATACCTACTTTTCTGTTAAGAATAAACAATTAGATACACGAAGTTCTTATTTTATGAGACTCTAACCGTTGCCTGCGATTTTATTCGCGATATATTGGGATGAAAAGTAGCTTGTATCTGAATATGTTATCCTATCTCTTTCCCTACCAAATTTCACCCAGATCCGTTCAGTAGTTTCCGCGTCTATATTATTCGTAGGATTATCATCGATGTCGTTAGTTAACAACTTTTGTCCTTCTATACCTGGCACATTACGATACACCGAGAATTAGATACATGAACGTTAAAACTCCCTCATCAGCTTTTAAGATAAATATAAATATTAGATATATGGTTCGATATTATTTTCCACCTACAGCCGATTAGAACTTCCACTCCTAATCAGAAAGTCTTTTTAATTTATACTTACATACATATTTTACATAATGAATTCGATTTTATCATGGGTATGATATGAAGAGATGTCTTAACGACAGTACGCCAAGCAAAATGATTTACTAAGGTAGTCTAGATATCGAGTATGTATAACATTATAATACAGAAGTAATAACACATTTCATTAGCCTTTTTCTTCTGAAGAGTTTTGAAATATGTTCCAGATCATTAGGGTCACACAATTGGAATTCCGTAGAACAGGTTATGAAAAATGCAGTTTTTATACGAAACTAGCGGTCCCAGCGAACTTCGTTACGCCTTAGAGGACTTTCCCGCTTTTCTGTTGAAAATTTTCCTGAATTTTCTTTGCCATAAACCTCACGGAGCCCGAGACCTTTCCAACGAATGCAAAACCGTGGAAATCGGTTCGTGCGTTCTGGAGGTGTCAGGAAGGAAAACCGGACTTATTTTTATATAGTAGATTACATTTTGCAATTTCCTTAGTCCCGACCCTGACGAAGTTTTCAAAAATCTACAGCGGAAAAAGGACTAAAATAACGGATCTAAATTCGCTCACATTTCAAATTTGCACCTTTCGAACTTCTTTAATATTTTTAAACTAAAACACTTGACCGTATTTTAGTCGATTATGGTTAAACTATCAAAGGCCTCACCCTTAAAGCAAACGAAGATTTCGTTTTATTTAGCGGACGTTTCCTACCACAAATAATATTAAGCAATTCAAGTAGATAGGTACTTTGTCCTGATCCGTATATTTATTTCCTAAAAGGCTCACACATTGCCATGGATAGACCGACACACAATATCATTTTTCAAAGAAGCTTTTTCCGCTTCGTTGGAATCTATGCAGACAACCATTACATTTGGTTGGATTAAAATATGAAAGATTTACGATTGGATTTTAAATTTAAAATACTATTCGTAAGTAGAGAATCTGTATGTGATTTTTTTTTCACATCACTTACTATATTTTCTGATTTCATGATAGCAATTTATTACCTAGTACATTGAAATAATTAGGTAGGAATAAAAGTTTAGATTTAACATCAATCTAATTTATTCATACTAAACCACAGAAATATGATTACAATATCATAAGATTAGGTATTGGGGATGTAAATATACAAAAAGTAGTCTTTAAGACAAATTGTTCTTACGATAAAGGTAGAGGGAAGGCACAATAGGGTTATACTTTGGAATTATAAAAAGGGGGTGACTTGTTAGAAGACTAAATCATTTTAGCCGACTGTAGCAAGTAGGAAGGTTGCTACTTCTTCATCTGACGAGCGGACTGTCAGCTGCATTGTAACGGAACCTTGGGCCGCGACTAGCCTCGCTCTTATAAGCACAGGAACACACGCTCGATAAATGCCACCTCCACGAATTTCCTTGACAGCATCTCCACTAATAGCCGCCTTGGGCATTCCCAGATGCTCACAAACAGCTATAGCAGCATCGCCCACATTGTTCTGGGACAATCCGAAAGTATCGGACACTTCCTTCGCAACCGCAGCCATTTCCCATTGGGTCTCCCAGTCGTCGGTCGCGCCTCGTAACCTGAATTGGTCCGCGCATCTGATTTCGAACTCCTCTAATGGATACGTGTCTGCATACCCGTCGCCAGATTCTGGTAAACCTGTTGTCGGGTCGCAATCTTTAACCACGAATTCCAAGGTCGTATCAAAAGGGCATTCTGAGTCTAGCGGGTTATCAGGAAAAGCTAACAGACAAAACACGCTTCCCTGTTTGTTGTAAGGTAAACTTTCACATGGCACCACACACAACATTCTGTAGTTTACAGAAGGGTGATTTAGCTGGACGTAAACTTTTTCTAGCAGTTGATCACTGAGTGTATTCAGACATTCAAATTGAAGGACCACATGGCGAGCATAGATATGTTTTGTGCACCGAACGCGGTACTCTGTCTCAGGTTCAGTTAAGTCTATACTCTCGCACGTTTTAAATATGTTTCCAATTTTCTCTATCGAGGGTATAACCTTCAAATCATCAGCATACTGCTCTTCACGGGATATAACTGGTTGTTTTTGAGCTTCCAATTTTAAAGACAACTCTTTTTCTTCATTGTCTATCTCCACTGATGGAACAGTGGCAATATTGAATGATTCTTCAGCGGCACGGCCAGACGCTACAAAGTCATCAAGAGCTTTCTCCAATAAAATTGGATTTGGATTGGGCACATTTATAATAAAATCGTTAATAAGTTGCGGGTCATCTGAATCCAGAATAGCACTATAAAATAGTGCTCTGTCTCGTACTTCATCATCCTCATCAAGGTGACAACGGGCTAAAAGTACCCTGATGTTTGGAAGAAGTTCAGGTCGCGTAGCACCAAATCGAGCAACAGTTGATACAGCAGCAGCACGCACAGCCCCAGATTCTAGTATTACCCTGTTGTAAATGTATCTGATGTACCGTGAAGGCTGGCGAGCTTTCGGCCCTTCGCGACCTAGTACATGTAGTATCCGCACAGCTAGAGATGCATGTTCGCAATCTTCAATAAACTCACAAAGATGTGCTAATCCTGTTTCTTTGGCATCTGGGTTCTCTTCCACTAAAGCTATTATAGCATCTGCAATAGCTGTTTTATACTGAACTCCTCCTTCATCACGAAGCATTCCAGCCAAAAATGCAGCTAAAGACTGATGTTTCCGTGGATATTTTGAGCAAAGTCTTTTGATGGCTTGAACCACAATGATTTTGAATTCATCTGATATCTCAGACATAAAACTAGATATTTGTTTCATCAAGCGGTCAATAGAGCTTTCAGCTCCAGTGGCAAGGAGAGTTGTAACAGCTAATGTAGCGATGGAACGGTTTGGATCTGAAATTAAATTTTCTAGGTCAGCTGCACAGTCTGCGACAGCACTGGGGTGCTTGGCTGTCAGCTTCGCTAGTGTGCGAGCACCAGCCAATCGAGTAGCCGCTTTTGATGAGCCACAAAATATTTGCAATACAGAAACAGCATCAGCGAGACTTTTAGTAGACCGGCTACAGTTAACAAGTGCATGTGCTGCTTCATATACCACAATATCTGATTTGTGACGTAAACATGATTCTATAAAATCAAGATATACATCGGCACCATCTGTTTGATCTTCTTCTGTTAACTTAGCAGCATACCGTATGAGTAGACTGAGAGCATATGGTGAGCGTAGGGATGAACGTGATAACTTTGAAATAAGCTTGACGGTAGACAGTCTGTCATTACGGCGCAAACTTGCTACCACTGCCAAAGCATGATAAGACACTATCATATTCTCTGATGAAACGGCTTCCTGAAAAACATAAAAGGAAAACTAAATAAGCATAAAGCTTAATAATCCATATAGCTAAGTGATTTACTGTTCTAGCCATTAGATCAATAGATTATTTTTATAAAAGATATCAAAAGTAGGCAATGTGCCTTAAAAAAAATTGATAGGCGCCATGGATAGAAAGTTTATTTATCTGAAATTCCTATTGTATCAAAGGTGAGTGAGTAGTAGAAAGTTTTGCTTTTGAGTATAAATTAGATTTTGGGAATTAGAAGTGCAGCAACAGTGTAGTATTCTTAAGCAATTGCAATATTGCATGAAATATTTATAAGTTACTTAACATTTTCTGTTTACATATTAATGCATGGGACAATTAAGTGTTGAAGAGACTCACAATTGCTGCTTAATTAACATGTTACTAATTTTACCAATGTTAGACAAGTATGTATGAGATGATATGTGATTAATATTTTGCTTTGCGTTTCATCATAATTATTTTATTTTGCAATGTATAGTAGGCATACAGTTGTTTGCTGGATTTTTAAATCTATATAAATGTTACATCAGATAAAAACAAGCCCTTGCTATGCGGTATCAAGCACTACACAAATTTAAAAACTTTAGAATGGCTTGACAAATACAGCATTTATGATTTGGCATAAAAATAGTACAGCCGTATGAAAGTATCTGATTTGAAGTACCAGTCGCCAGCAAAAGCTATAAATAGTTAAACAACTACAAAAACCCTTACCTGAGCTTCATTCACCCAACGTCGAACAAGATCCGGCACCGTGGCTGACAAATGCAACGCTGAGACTAGAGCTGCAGAACTCACAGCAGGGTTTTTGTCAACAATGGCTTGCTTCATATACCGCTCGATGGCTTGCAGGACAGTGCTGTCGGATAAACTACATAAAGCGCGAATAGCAGCCGCTCGGTACAGATCCTCTTTGCCAGTCATGTCCTTCGTGAGCGATGAAGTCACGATAATAACATCTTCAGCCAGAGAACTCAACTCCTTGATACACAAGTACACAAGTCGGCGCAAAATCACATCCTTCGACTGAAACAGCTTCGTAGTCGCAAAAAACATGTTCGTAGCTTCCTGAGTGGTCAATTTCTCCCCTTGATTGAGCATGTAGATGATCTTCGTGAGTATGTGGATGCATTTTCTAGGATTCACGGGAGTGGAGTTGAAGTATCTCGCCTCTTGAATAAGCGTAGTCTTGTCCAGATTCTGATATGCATTTCCAATGCCTTCTTCATCGTCTTTTTTATCTCGGCGACTCATTTTCCTTGAAATCACTTGATTTTCAACGATTTATCTCGAATAAGCAGGTAGTACCAACGGTACCTACATAAAGGTACCCATAGGCTTACACGTAAAGTCAAGTCAATGTCATTCTGACAGTGACAATCTACTTTTTTTATTACGCACATAGACAAATGAAACCAGTAGCACATTTGGCGTTGTTTACAGCTCTGGGTATAAAGGTTTTTGAGCCATTAACACTAAAGTCTTTTTAATTTTTTTCCCTTTTTTCGTGTATTTTATGCACATAGTAAGTACTTATATTACGAAAGATGATATATGGCGATAGAATTAGTGGGCAGCCTGCGCATTAAAAAATATGTGTAAATAGAGACAATATTTGGTGATAGGTTATGCAATATAAAATTGTATTACAATTTTTTAATTCTTACAGTTGTAAAATTGATGTCAGGGGGCCCTTATTAACCCTTTGATGAGTGATTTATTGTTATATTCCAAAATATTTGTACCTCAAGCAAATAAATCTATGAGAGATTTACTATTGCCATGGATAACTCAATTTATTTTTGTCTCCATTGAAGATAACTTTACGTTAGGTAGGTATTTAAAAGTTGACTTTAAACGTCATCAGGTCTAACGCGAATTGTCCATACGACAAGTCACTTGACACTTAATGCACGCGTAGTCAAATAAAATTATCGATAACAAATCAATAAACTAAGCAAAAACCTGCATAATATTTTAACAAATGAATAACATAATTATTATCAAAAAGTAAACTGATTGGCTAAATTATAATTTGTGTCTGATAGGAGAACTTTTAAACTATTCCTTACCTATTCGTAATGTTCAGTACCACATAGGTACGGCTACTAAATTAAGGCTAATATAATCTCATTTTCTGGTGATTGTTTTATTATGTCTTACTTCAATAATGTAAAAGTTAAAAATGCTGTAGCATTAAAAAACCTTTTTTTTTAGTTGCAACTGTCATGTTATATCAAATAATAGAGATGGCTATATACAATTTTACATATTTGGATATTTCCGATCAAATCAGTTGAGATATATTTAGTAACTATCAAAACATGATTCCTACTCAGATATTAACTAAGAATTTGAGTTGACATAAGTTATCTAGCTAGACTATCCACAGTACAAATACTTCCACCTTACAGAAGACCGCAGCCAAACAACAATCACTTCGGTGTTGTTGTGTTCCTGCGTATGAGTAAGGTTTCCAGAGCTCCTGGGGGTGCTACATTAGTAGCAGGGGCGAAGCCTTCAAGGTAAGGGCGACAAGTCCAGTAACAGATTTATTATGCCATACTTGTCACCTTTGAGCTAGGACCTCATTACCACTTAACATTAGGTGGGATGAGGTCAATCTTGAAGTGGAATATAAAAAAAAAATATGAAGTGTTAGATATGTTAGCTTATTAGTTCGTTAATAATTTTACATTTTCATTTTTTAATTAAAAGCATAGTTAGTATTTTATTTTTGCAAAATAAATTTTACTTTTTTTATCTGTAGAACAAAAGAACCGAAACTGAAACCACCATTGCAATTGGCTACTTGACAGTGTTAACAATAAAATATGAAAGTGTTAGATATGTTAGCTTTGTAGTTAAGTATTAATTTTACATTTTTATTTTTTAATTAAAAGCATAGTAAGTATTTTATTTTTGCAAAATAAATATTACTTTTTTATCTGTGGAACAAAAGAACCGAAACGAAAACGACCATTACAATTCGGAAATGACAGCTGTCGGCGAAAATTATTTATTTTAATGTGGCGAAACAAAGATTATTTCACTGATTAAATTGAATTATTGTGTCTCTAACCGTATTAAGAATTTATTTAAACATTTTCCGTTTATCTAAATTAAGTCATTCCTATGCGTATCGATTCGATGTTTGGAACGTTGACGTCATAATTGCAACATTGACGTGACTTGGCGTTGAGCTGTCATTTCCGAATTGCAATAGTGGTTTCCGTTTCGGTTCTTTTGTTCCACAGATAAAAAAAGTAAAATTTATTTTGCAAAATTAAAATACTAAAAATGCTTTTAATTAAAAAATTTAAATGTAAAATTATTACTTAGCTAATAAGCTAACATATCTAACATATTTTATTGTTAAATCTGTCAAGTAGCCAATTGAATAATCATTGGTTGTTGTACCGTAGTTAAGAATAGCAATAATAATTACTTTCAACAATATATATTTCCCAACTGAACATAATGCATATGTCATCGTAAGATTATAAAAACCGTTAGATTATAATCTATCTCGCGAGATTGTAAACTGTCGACAGATTGTGAACCGTAACATTATGATTTCAATTTAACGCGTTATTTTTCGCTATATTGTAATCTATCGATCGGTTAAATTGTGAACTGATGTAAAACGGAATGCATCTCGCGCGCTGATTGGTTGAGAGTTGTGTGCCCCCCGCCGCGCGGGCATTCGCCATATTTGTTTGTTATTTCGTTTGTTGTCTTAATACTTTTAATTTATGGTATGTTTAAAGGACTAAATCTTTTTTTTACAAGAGTTACTTAAATTTTACGAATTTTAATTTGTGTTAAAAGACAAAATAATTGTTTCATTTTTTCAATTAAAATTTTGAGTGTTTGAAGAACAAATATTTCGGTACAATAATTTCTCAACGTATATCAGGATTATTGATTACCTACTAAATAGTAAATAAATACTCGAAGATTTTTTGAAGTGCATTTATTTTATTTAAACGACATCTCTTTATCTTTAAATATAAGAAATGATTTGAATTGATTTTCATTCTCTAGTTTCTGGGGTCATAGAAAGGCTGGTCGTGATTGGTCGCTTATAAAATAAACCGACCAATCAGGAAGAGCTTTCGGACAGTTGACAGTTTAACGGGGGACAGATTGCAATTTAACAGATTCACTTCGATAGATTACAATAAAGCGAAAAATAATGCGTTAAATTGCAATGCTAAAGTTACGGTTCACAATCTGTCGATAGTATACAATCTCGCGAGATAGATTGTAATCTAACGATTTTTACAATCTTACGGTGACATATATATTAGTGGTTACACTTTTAGCTATTGGAAGTTAATAAAACAAAACCAACCTATTTTTTATTATGGGTTGTTTAAAAAATAACAAAGTTGTTCTATTTAACCGTAAATGATTTCAAAAAACAAAAATAAAAACCGAATACTATCAACACGATATTTTACACGAATCTTTATCCATATTTACATATTTTTAACGGAGACGATATTTTCAAATCAATATATGCGGCGTTTTGTAAAACAAATTTGTTTCAATCGCAATGGTAATAATTATTCTATCAGAAAGTGTCTTACCACATAAGTTGGGGCGAAAATCAACTACGTAACGCAGGGGTCACCACATTTGTTGCACAGGAGGACCACGGACCAAATCCAGCCCTATGACTAGACACCTCAAGCGAAGAGATACATTATACGCATACTTAATATTCTTATAGCAAGTACTTATCTAAATGAGCTTTGGGTAGGTGCGTAAGAACCGCCATACTTATGTCTTTTGTAAACGGACTTCATTCATTAATTGATGACATGTTTATAACGATTACGTTTCCAATGAAAACGTAAAAGCACGTACGCATTTTTTCTTTTGATCGCACGAGATCTAACATTAATGAGAAGGTAGCCAGTTGATAAAATAATTACGTTTTAAAAAATCTTCTTATTTTTAAAAGATGCAGTGTGCACAGGGTCTTCTATTTCCTAGCTTAATGAAGATATATCTATTTCAATTAATCAATAAACTGCATATGGAGCTGTTCACAAAAAATATATTTTTTAGTGTTTTGTTGATTCGTTTTGCTGTTGTGTGTATTTATTTATAAAGCAAGTCATATTATAATTATCTATGATGTTTAGCTTTGAGGTCAAGTATAAAGTTTATTAACAGTATGTTTGGGTAAGCGCGTTGCAATTATTATCTACTGTCTTATTGAGAGAAACTATATATTAAAACGGTTACAGCATAATTCTAGTAGGTAAATATATATAAATATATTATGATTTTATGAAAACTAAATTGACACAAATTTAATAAAACCGTATACGTTTTAACTTTGTGATCAAATATCAAAGAGGCGGATGAGAACTAGGGATTCTTGAGGTTCGTACAGTAAGCCCCGAAATCCATGACCCGCCTCGATGGGTACCGTTAGCCAATTTGGTGCCTGATCGTTGAGAGGATATCGCGGGGTTGCATTTCGAATACCTGATCTTCGAGTTCTAACTCCTCGACTGGGGTAGGCGGTGAGGGGGGCGAGGGCGTCAGAGACTCGTCCAGGGTGATCTTGGGGCTCAAGGAGACGCTGCGCTCGCCGGCCCGGCCCTGTCATGTGTCCTCGCGACGGATGTTCAGGATCGCGGCTCGGCACATCGGGCACTCCCTCAGCTGAGAAGTGCACACCGAACAGAACCCTCTGTGGGCAAACATAACATTACATTTGATAAAGTATCTTTATCATGTTTAAGGCAGCATTCACATCACATCCCCGATACAATAATAGGGTTTTTGACTGGATAGTTCCCATCATTGAGATACTATTAAATACCTACCAAAACACGATTCCTTTATAGATTTGAGGATACTAATCTGTGACGTCACCATTTTACTTATCAAAATACTGACCGTTAAATGGTACGAACCATTTTGAAAAAATCAATGTTCTTTTGAGGCATGGATAACTTTAATTATTTGTGAATCTTTATTTCTGAAATATTTCGATTCGGAAATGGCTACAAACAATGGGGATCATACAGAATCAAATATGCGTAAAAATATATCAAAGTCGAACTTTAAGGAACACCCTATTGCGTATGCTAGGCCTAATAATCCCGCGAATCTATTTGAAAAAAGGCCACATTATATTTACAAAAAAATATGGATTCTTACTAATGTAACCTTAAGTATAAAAATCTATATATCTAGCATTTAAATTAAAAATCTGTAAAGTTTGGCGTATTGAACTACAGTGTTGTATGAAAACATTTTCAATAAGAACACCACTGTAAAAGAAAAAATACAACTATCGAAATATCGCTCAATTTATTATTAAAAACATTCGCTTTTATGTAAAGTAAATAAAATGTAACTATATTTTAATGAACACTCACTTATGGCCGCAGGGTTCAAGTATACAGCTCGCCGTATCGTCGAAGCAGAGCGTGCACGAGTCTTCTTTCAGACTGGAGCACCTTAGCTGTTCCAAGTACACCCTCCTAGGCACCACCTTGCAATAAAATTAAAATTTGTAGTTCCTAGTTTTCCTATGTAAGACAACAGTCGTTGGCCTATTTCTGTTAGGTTGTCTCTCTCTGACGACGACAACCAGTCAGCGCGCTTCCCATCGACGTCAGACCGCTGGCGAGCCTCTCGCGACGCATCGGAGTTAGTAGTTAAGAGTTAGCGATGTTAAATTAAGACGATCAAAAATTATGTCAAGAAATTGTGGTTTGTTTTTATCGAATGTTATAAATTATAATTTTCACAGACATGTTCTTTATGCAAGCGTACTGCGCAGTGAACGAAAAAAATGGGAGAATTCTTGTCGTACTAAGCAATCGAATATTGGCGCCAAAACATACACAAATGTCATTACATTTGCACACAAGCAATAGATACGCAACATAGTATTAAAGACACTTGAAAAATAGCTTCAAGGCTTACGTGTTTATGTTGATAAAAAGTCGTCCAGTAAAGGGTTCGTTAGTTACGTCATGTCATAGAATGGGATGGAACACGCGCTGTGATTGATTCGCGCCTATGACTCGCGGCGTCCTTGGAAACGGTATATGCACCGGTGCTAGCTCACTTTTTAAGCCACGCCCACCGTGCCTTACTTTTCGTGGTGCTATTTTCAAGCGTTAGAAATTCTATGTTTTATTCGTTCACTGGTACTGCGTATTTTAGACGAATCAACTTATGGTCGACAACAAGTGAATGTAAACACTTGCTGTTCAAAATTAGTTCTTATGCGTACGGCATAAGATCGGTGCCAAGGTCATATTGTAGAGTCTTACGTGCTTTTAATTGTAGGTTATATATCTTTCACGTAAAGTTCGTTCACGTTCTTGTCACGTAAAGTGATTCCATTGCGTAACATATTAAATTTGTCCCAAGTACGAATATATGCAAAACTGATTTTATCAGTTGTTGTTTTTAAAATGTTTAATAAAGAATCTTAACATCGAATCGAAATTGGTATCACCAATACTTAATTTATTAAATTATCAAAGAAATAAAACAAACTATTAACAAACAGTTTGGGAAATGAAAAACTTCCGGAAGATTAGGTATATTTACCTTTTTTTCTTCATCTGTGAGGGTTCCAAAGTCGTTGAATGCCAAAAAGGGTCTGTCTTCCGGTCCGAACTTGAAAGGTTCGCTCCCGAAGTTGAACTTGCACTGCTGGAAGGCCATGAAGCTAGCTGCGGCGAAGAATCCGTACCTGTGTGTAATGTGCCTTATTAAAATGTACCTAAACAATAGCTACTTCCTGTGACTAAATTAGCTTTAATTCGGGATTAGTAGGCCTAGCATGCGCATTGCGCAATACGTCAAATTTCTCGCATGAGACGACAAAAGTTTCAATACAGTTGATTGGGTGTTAGTACACTGTGCTCATTTTTTCAGCCAATCAGCATTTGACGCATTGATTTTGAAATTTCTTAAGAGCGGGATAAAATGTATTCGAGTGGCACATGCTAGGCCTGATATCCTATACACAAATCAAATATCTAATTTCAAACATTATAATAATTAAGTCAAGAGTATCAAACACATTTACAAAGTTCCATGTTTAATATAGGTACTATGTTTACACGCGGTGTAGAAAACTTACTTACATTGTATTCTAAAATTTAATCTGTCTATATACTAACGGACCGAGCACTATGTCAAATTTCTATAGACATATAAGTTATTGTAGGTGTTATGTTGGTTAAAGCATATTTTGCCGTTTTTAGTGCACACTAGCATTAATATTTTTTTTATCACTCTTCAATGACCTCATCCCACCTGATGTTCAGTGGTAATGAGGTCCTAGCTCAAGGGCGACAAGTACAGCATAGTAAAATTGTTATTGGTCTTGTCACCGTTACCTTGAAGGTTAGACCCCTGCTATTAATGTAGCACCCCCCAGGAGCTCTGGAAACCTTACTCACACGCAGGAACATAACTACATCGAAGTAATTGTTATTTGGCTGCAGTCTTCTGTAAGGTGGAAGTATTTCACCAGTCGGGCTGCTCCAGTTCGAGCGTTCAATCGCTGTGCCCTACCTGTGTTAATTTTGGTATTTAGATAGTGCGTATAATCAGATGTTTAGCTATTACATACCTTGTCGTGTCAAATATCTCACGGCAGGTCTGCAGCCGTTTCCCGTTCAGTGAGAATATAACCTCCCGCCGCTCTATGTCTATGAGGCAGCCGAGAACATCCCCAGGCATCCACGTGGGCACCTCAGTGACCGGCTGCGAACGAGCCTTGTACCACACCAGTTTGCGGCAGCCGTCGTAAGACAGCGAGTAGAGATCGTCACCGATGCCGTAGCCTTCCTGCTCACAGAATACGGTTCAAATTAATAATAGCCAGGCTGTCTGGCTAGTCTATTCATGTCCGGTTCCAATATTTGAAAAAAAAACGATCAGATTTAGTTACGGATACTAATAAATTATACGAGGAGTAAGCTAAAATCATAGTCGGTTTAAGAAAAATGGATAATCATATTTGACACATTACAAATTGTGAAATGTTGGAAACGGGCATGAGACACTTTTAAATACCTATCAAAGTACGACTTCTTCTGATTTTTTACGAACTGTGACATCACAATTTAACTTACCAACACGCTGACTAGTTTCAGAGCGTTTAAAGATAATTTGCAAAGAATCAATATGGTCGATGTAAAATAAAGACTTCTTTTGCCCGATTTCAATATTTCAATAACGATCTATTTTAGTTACGGACGAAATTATACGAGGCGTAAGCTAAAAACGACTGACAGACGACTGATAACTGCTGTATGTAACTGTATTATTAAAAGACTCGTAGTCGGTTGGAGATAAACGACTGACAGACGACTGATAACTGCTGTATGTAACTGTATTATTAAAAGACTCGTAGTCGGTTGGAGATAAACGACTGACAGACGACTGATAACTGCTGTATGTAACTGTATCATTAAAAGACTCGTAGTCGGTTGGAGATAAACGACTGACAGACGACTGATAACTGCTGTATGTAACTGTATCATTAAAAGACTCGTAGTCGGTTGGAGATAAACGACTGACAGACGACTGATAACTGCTGTATGTAACTGTATTATTAAAAGACTCGTAGTCGGTTGGAGATAAACGACTGACAGACGACTGATAACTGCTGTATGTAACTGTATCATTAAAAGACTCGTAGTCGGTTGGAGATAAACGACTGACAGACGACTGATAACTGCTGTATGTAACTGTATCATTAAAAGACTCGTAGTCGGTTGGAGATAAACGACTGACAGACGACTGATAACTGCTGTATGTAACTGTATCATTAAAAGACTCGTAGTCGGTTGGAGATAAACGACTGACAGACGACTGATAACTGCTGTATGTAACTGTATCATTAAAAGACTCGTAGTCGGTTGGAGATAAACGACTGACAGACGACTGATAACTGCTGTATGTAACTGTATTATTAAAAGACTCGTAGTCGGTTGGAGATAAACGACTGACAGACGACTGATAACTGCTGTATGTAACTGTATTATTAAAAGACTCGTAGTCGGTTGGAGATAAACGACTGACAGACGACTGATAACTGCTGTATGTAACTGTATTATTAAAAGACTCGTAGTCGGTTGGAGATAAACGACTGACAGACGACTGATAACTGCTGTATGTAACTGTATTATTAAAAGACTCGTAGTCGGTTGGTGATAAACGACTGACAGACGACTGATAACTGCTGTATGTAACTGTATTATTAAAAGACTCGTATTCGGTTGGAGATAAACGACTGACAGACGACTGATAACTGCTGTATGTAACTGTATTATTAAAAGACTCGTAGTCGGTTGGTGATAAACGACTGACAGACGACTGATAACTGCTGTATGTAACTGTATTATTAAAAGACTCGTAGTCGGTTGGAGATAAACGACTGACAGACGACTGATAACTGCTGTATGTAACTGTATCATTAAAAGACTCGTAGTCGGTTGGTGATAAACGACTGACAGACGACTGATAACTGCTGTATGTAACTGTATTATTAAAAGACTCGTAGTCGGTTGGTGATAAACGACTGACATACGACTGATAACTGCTGTATGTAACTGTATTATTAAAAGACTCGTAGTCGGTTGGTGATAAACGACTGACAGACGACTGATAACTGCTGTATGTAACTGTATTATTAAAAGACTCGTAGTCGGTTGGTGATAAACGACTGACAGACGACTGATAACTGCTGTATGTAACTGTATTATTAAAAGACTCGTAGTCGGTTGGTGATAAACGACTGACAGACGACTGATAACTGCTGTATGTAACTGTATTATTAAAAGACTCGTAGTCGGTTGGAGATAAACGGATAGTAATTTTTGCTAGATTACGAATCGTAAATTATTGGAACCGAGCATTTTACGACATTTGAGACCTTAAAACTACACGTGAATGGTGTCGACTTCCTAATCAGCCGAATGCCTTTCACTCACGAGTATAAACCAACATCCAAGGCTTCCACAGCTCTTAGCAATGCTACCTGCATCATCGCTTCCCTATCTCTGATGATAGGATAATTTCTTAATGGTGTCGGCCTCCTACATTATTCGGTATGTGGTCGCCACATCTTTCGTTAAGGTTCAAGTGCCAGTTGACTTCTATACCGTAGTCTCTTCAGCAAACATCGCGTGAGAGAATTTAAGGATAAAACACAGGTTTTCAAGTAGGTATTCTATCGAGGCTAATGGCCCAGTTTAAGCATGCACATGGTATAATACCTTCGCATCTAATCGCGCTTATAGCGAATCTATACTCAAACGGGGAATCCATGGTAAGGATAAAAGACACAATCTCAGGTCCTTTTAAACCACAAAAGGGTGTCAGACAGGGCTGCATCCTTTCGCCCATACTCTTTAACATATATGGAGAATATATAATGAGAATGGCTCAAGAAGGTTTTGAGGGAGGCATTTCTATCGTTGGCAAGAAAATCAGCAATCTAAGATATGCGGACGATACGACACTTTTTGCATCGTCGGATTGCTGAGTTGGTTCGAAGAGTAGGGCTTGAGAGTGGGTTGGTTGGACTTAACGTTAACAAGTCGAAAACAAAAATGATGATAATCGACAGAACCGGCCAGCTCTCGAGGACAGGAGAGCTATCGGATTCAGATGTCGAAGTCAGCTATGAGTAAACTGACACGACTATGGCAAGACCATGAGATTAATCCGAACACTGGTTTGCTCGATTTTTCTCTACAGCTCGGAATCATGGACGATACGCTTGATAGAAAGGAAAAAAATTGACGCCTTTGAAATGTGGTGCTGGACACGGATGCTCCGCATACCATGGACCGCCAGAAGGACAAATAAGTCGATATTGGAAAAACTACATGTTAAGACAAGACTATCAACAATTTGTTTCCAAAGAATCTTGAGCTACTTTGGTCACATCGCTCGCCGACAACCGGACAACCTTGACAAGCTGGTTGTGGTGGGCAAAGTAGAGGGGAAGAGACCCCGCGGCCGGTCTCCTAGTCGCTGGTGTGACCAAGTAACGACCATCACTGGACTTCCCGTTGTAGCCGCCCTAAGGACAGCCGAGAACCGGAACAAGTGGAGAAAGCTGGTGCACGAAGCTACGAGAAACTTTCAGGGACACGACCTTCAGAATTGAAGAAAGCGATCACACACACACACACATGGTATAATAGATTCTGAAAATAAATAAACATTTTCCCATATAAACTTTCAAGGATGGTACCTATTACCCCTTTTCCTCCTAATTTTCAAAACAAAACGTACCTAGTCTGTTCTAGAGGTTCAACATATATCTACACTAAATTTAATTAAAATCGGACAGACAGACATGCTGGGTTACTTTCGAATGTATAATATTAGTATCGACGTTTAAAATGGAACGCGTAAGTCTTTAATTCTATGCAACTAACCAGGTTGAGGAAGTGGCTGTTCTTGGTGGCCCAGCCGATCTGCATAACCCCCGGCGTTACGATCACCGCCTCATAATACCAACATCCTTGGTCCACCTGATGCGTGCACCGGACACTCTCGAACGAGTACGAGTCGCATCGCGCCTCCAAACCGTTGCTCGATATCTTGAGGTACTCGCTGACGTCACGCGAATTCAGTATCACGTTGATACCGCTCATGTCCAACAATTCGTAGGAGAGTATTCTGCCTTCGACTACAACTGTGGAGTTGAACGTTTGAATTAAAAACTGATATTAAATTAAGGCATAGAAAAAATTTCACGTTGTTATGGTCAAGCCGTTAAGGAATTACCGATTTGACATATGTCAAACTAGTTACTTTGACATAATCATTAAATTACATTTGACATAATGTCAAATCGGTAATTACTTAACATCTTGACTATAATGTCAGTAGCACAAACTGAACTTTAACGGTGCCTGACTATTTGACGAATGTTAAAACTTGTTATTTTAGAAACTAGCTCATATAACCGCGCTGCATAGTCCTTTTGTGACGTGTTTGTTTAAACCAGCCATACTCTAAGTCTGCGGGCACGAAACTTGCGACGGCTGAGCGATGGCGGGGCGACGCGGCGGCGGGGCATACAAAAGTATGCCCGAGTATGGTAACGCGCACGAAACGAGCGGTGGCGGGGCGGCGTGATCAAGCGGTGCACGGGCGGCTGCGGAGCGACCGGCGGCGCGGCAGCGACGGGAACAAACTACCTAGTTTGATTTGATCGCGCGCGATTACAGTATTGTTGCGTTGAAAAATATTTATCGTACCTAATAGACATTGAGATTAATAATAAATAATTGATCTGTGTATTTTGTAAAAACCTGCTCCCATAGACTGAAAAAATATTAACCATAGGAACAAAAAAAATTAAATGAGTGATGGGAAGAAATAAAATGCAATTTTTTGAATGAACACAATCTCAAGATAATAATAACTCCGTTCTCATTAGTAAACTTCGCTCTAATAATTATCTGCAACACTACTCTAGCGCGAATAACTGACCCCTAGTTTCGTGCCCAAGCGACTCATCTCTCCTCATCGCGCCGCTCCGCCCGTTGCGTCGCCCCGCCATCGCTCGGCCGTCGCAAGTTTCGTGCCCGCAGACTAAGTGTGTTCCGCGATACCCCTCTGGGGGTTCCACAAGAATTAAAAAAAAAATTCAACCACCTCTCTGGTCAAACGTTTTGACGCGGCATATTACTAGGAGCAGTAAAACTTAGTTCCCACCCACAACAGTAAAATTTTACTATGCTGCCACACTTGTGAGCGTGTAGTCCCTTTGATAAAAGCCTGAGATTAGACGCTATAGTTGTGAACAAACGACTTTCGGTTCTAACCTCAAAACATAAAGTCGAGATCGTTTACACCGCATTTCGAATACACAAAGTACCGCAATAGACTGGACGCCAAACCTGATATCAACCAACTGATGAAAAATAAAAAACAGTTTAATTCCTCCCATTACTTAGTTTTCTTTCTTTTTTAACACCTTCTATCTAATTATGTAGTAATTAATGACTAACTATCTAAGTAAAGGTAAGTAACAATAAAGTAATTGTTATATTGTACTTTTATCATGTTTATTTATAAAGTGTAGGTATATATTTTTTTAAATTGTATAATTGTGGGGTTCCGTCTATTATTTCCCTTTTCAAAAGAGTTTCATCACAAAAAACGTTTGAGAGCCGCTTCCCTAAACACTTGACATTGGCGGGTAACTACACAGAGTTGTTGTAAAACGAGGCATAGAGAACATTATAAAAAAACTCATTTAATCTCCATTAAAGTTAAGTTGGTGCAACTGAGTCTTAGTCTAATTTTCTGTCTTCATCAAAAACGAGCCCCTAAATTTCTATATGATTCGCGTGGGCACACACAGGCGCTTCCCCCATTGCATCACTATAAGCAGTAAATACGCCGAACTTGCCGCTGCAATCCACGCCACACGCTACGCTAGACGCCCCGCGTCTCTTTAATGGAGACGTTATAGTAAAAATCACCTTGCATCGCTAGGAGAAATCAACTAATTGTATAGAGTGGTTATATGTGCGGTCTAGCAGTTTTTATATATTGCACCTCAAGATTATCCTCATCACACCTGATGTTAAGTGGTAATGAGGTCCTAGTTTAAGGGCGACAAGTACAGCATAATAATAGCTTTTACTGGTCTAGTCGCCCTTACCTTAAAGGCTAGGCCCCCGCTTCTAATGTAGCACCCCCCAAAAGCTCTGGAAATCTTCCTCACATGCAAGAACACAACAACAACGAAGAGATTGCTATTTTGCTGCTCCAGTTCGAGCGATAAATGGCTATCGCCTACCTCTTTAAAATGTATAATGTTGTACTTACAGAGGTTGTCAAGCGCCCATTTGGCGCAAAAGCCGACTTGCCGCCACAGATAGTCGTCGCTGTCGGCCAGCTCTTCGAGCACCAAGAGAGGATTAACTGGCTCCTTCTCCAGTCGAGATTTTATTGTCAATTTATTCTCAGTCGTATGAGAAAACTTCTCTAAAGCGATCAGCGCAAAGAGAACTATGCAGGCTTCGCGGCGAGTAACCTGTTGGTAAAAAGGCGTAAGGCGCATTACTTAGGCACTGCGAGCTTTTGCTGTATGTATATAAATGTTATGCACAGTGGCAATAGGGAACTTGCATATTTTTTGTCTTCTTGACCATTTAACGATAGCATAAAGATAATAAAACTGAAAAAATAAAATATGCAAAGTATCCAATTGATTTAATAAAAATTAAAATCAACATTTCATGCATAGACACCCTATATACATATATAGACCAAAAAAAGGGGAAGGGGGGGGGGGGGAATGTTAAAATTATTTATTTCGTACAGAACTACTTATTCTTCTTTTGTCGAACTGAAAATATCAAATAATAATAAACATTTGTCGATTTTATACATATATGTACATATGTTAATGTTATTATGATCATAACCAAAACTAATTTAAGGAGTGATGTCAGCTGTATTTACATAAAGTGAAATTTGAAAAAAAAAAACACAAAACGAAAAAATATTCCTAAGAAAAATCTTTATATTAATCTTTCAAAAATCCATCATTATTGAATTATTTTTACAATAAAATTTATTTTATTTGAATTCTAGTGCAAGTTCCCCATTCGTGAACACTAGATGGCGTTGTAAAACTAATGTCAAGTTGTATTATACAAGCGCATGTGAGTTCGCATGAGTTAAGCTTTTTGATATAATAAAAATAAAAATTTTTTAGCTGACCCAAACTACAGCAATGATATAATTAATCGCGATAAATACTACGATTACGATAAACAACGTCACCAGAGTTTTAACTACGATTAGTGTTAATGTTAATGATGATTACTTTTTCGATCATCAATTTGCGACAGTGTTTCAGGTTACTTTTTGCCAACATCGCTCTGAACGTACTACAACTGACCAGGAATGTGAGCAAATAATCAAGCGTGTTCTCAGTGAGCACTGCCACACTATTGGGTCCGGCGAGTTTCTCGGCAATGCAACCAAGCACAACGCATATGTTTCGCTCCACCCTCACGTTCAGATCACCAGTATTAGCTCGCTCTGCCGATAAGTTAAATAACTGTGTCACCTAAAATCATAAACAAACGTTATTGAGGGTTTAGTTAACAATTGATGGTTAGTGTTTGGGACCTTAATATACATGACACGCTTAATTTTTACGAAAATTTGACGTCAAGTAACCAAATGGCCAATCGATTTGTTTATTGTAAATTTCCGTCTAAATAAAGTCAGAAATTAAGTCGATTCAACAAATTAAATACGACCACCATAGCCGAGGAGGCGACCGGGCCGGACTTTGGCAACACGCCATCTCCGAGGTCCCGGGTTCAATCCCCGGTCAGGTCAATATAGGAAACAAACTTTTCTATATTGTCTCGAATCTGGGTGTTGTGGTACCGTCGTTGTTTCTGATTTCTGTAAAACAAGTGCTTAAGCTACTTACCATAGAATCAGAACAACGTATCTGATGTTTTCCAATACAAAAAAAATTGAAAAAGTGCAACATGTCATTCCATAATTCTAAATTTAAAAGATACTAAGTAAACAGACAATACTAACTCTTATAACAGATTCCTTGGAAGGTAGCGGGCAGTCGTCAAAAAGTATGGTAATGGCGGAAGGACCAAACGGATCGTCTAACGGGATGACATTCACCATGGAAGACACTACTTGGATCCATCCCTCTTCCTTGTCAGCTATCACATGGAGCTTCACCAATGAGACCGGAGATTCTTCGTCACTACAATTAATATTCGTGTAGTTACTTAATATTATATCATAGCATGTACGTAATTTCGCAAAGCGTTATTAAATGAAAATGATACCAAAAAGTATTTTCTAACACAACAGATATTTGTATTATGCTTATTAGTAAAGGTTTTGATGTTGGATCCAGCTACTAATTTTCATTTTACATATAATTACTTCATAACAAACAAGAAAACCAGCATAGCAGCAGCAGCAGCAATAGTTTTAAAACTAAAACATCAAGTTTATGAGCAATTAAATTCGCTTCCGATGTACTGCAGATGCAATGCTGTAGGAACAATGAACACAGATATACAAATAAATAACAAGATTTCAATATATTTTACGTTTATTAAACAAATGAAAAAAGTACATTTATGACAATAATTATATAATAATACTTTATATTAAATGTACTTTATGATAAATGTACTTTAGATAAGATGATGATATTGTTACGAGCTTCGGGTTCGTGACAATAAAAACAGCCGATAAAAATTACCAAAAGTCACACTTTAATTGAACGCCACTAATAACAACCTTAAAACGCACTAATTAAAACAACAATCGCTCCCAAGTCGCACTTCAAAATCGCTTTCGAAGTAATCACTTGTATCGCTAATTCAATACTGTCCCGGTCGCGGTCAATCCCGGCCTTTTATATTGCCGCGGCCGTGCCCGAACCTTCCAACGCAGAAACATCCGGAACATTCACGCGCAGTCCGGCCTTGACCGAGCGTACGGCCATAGTTCTAGTAAGTTCTGGCGTACGCGTCTCGACTCTCTGAAGTCCCGCCTTTCCAAACTAGATGGCGCTGTTTACTAGGACACCATCGATCGTGGCGCGTAACACTGCCCCCTCCTAAGTCATGCTCGTCCCGAGCATTATCGGCTCCATAATAACGCGCCAAACTCTCCGCATGGACAATCTTAGGAGTGCCTCTTGCACCTTTCTGTTTCCGGTAGGTTACGTCATTGCCCCCAGTCCCAATCCGGTACGGTCCCTCCGATCTAGACTGAAGCCCAGGAGATCTCCCTCTGCTGTGGACTGGATTGCGCAACCTCATCTGTGGACCCTCGTCGAACACTCTACTGTTCACTTTGCGGTCACAAGGGGTTTTCATCTTTCCAGACATTTTCTGGCCCGATTGTCTGACGTGCTCACAAATGTAATTTATTTTGTACCGCCAGTTATTCCCATTATCGATTATACTGTCTGGAGCATCAGGTGGTATTCTGATGATCAGGTCTGCAGGTAGCCGTAGTTCTCTTTCTGCAGTTCGCTTAGGGCAACTGGATCGAAGGTGGCCCCGTTCCCCACAGCCGTAGCATCTAGGGCGGTATCCTTTATTGCAGTCGCGAACTGAAGCCGCTGCAACCTCCCTGACGCGATGGGAACGATGATCCTGCCGCACAGCTTCCACCTCCAGTGCATGGGCTAAGGCATCTTTAAGCGTCCCGTGGTGCCCGAGTCTGACAGCAGCTCTAACTTCAATGTCGCGGATGCCGTCGATGAACGCCTGCATAAGGTTCCCATCAATAAGCGCCGGTACGGACTGGTAAGCTTTACGCACCAGCTTCTCCACTTCAAGGGCCCACTGCTGCAGGTTTTCGCTACTGCGTTGCACGCGGTCCCTGAGCTGTGCGCGAAACACGTGTTCCAGGTGAGCGTCGCCATATCGAGCCTCCAAAGCCTCAAGGAGCTGCTCGTAAGTCACTTCCTTACCGAGAGCTTCCAAAACTGATAAGGCCTGGTCACGAAGGCCTAGGGTGAGGGCAGTCATGGCCTGATTTTTATCCCAGCCGTTCGCTTTCATGACTGCGTCAAATTGGATTTTGTAGGCCGACCAGGAAGAAGTTCCGTCGAACGGTGGCACTTTGAATCCACGTAGCGAAGGTGTTGTAGCTACGGGAGCTGCAATTGGCTACTTGACAGTGTTAACAATAAAATATGAAAAGTGTTAGATATGTTAGCTTATTAGTAAAGTAATAATTTTACATTTTTATTTTTTAATTAAAAGCATAGTTAGTATTTTATTTTAGCAAAATAAATTTTACTTTTTTCATCTGTGGAACAAAAGAACCGAAACGGAAACTACCATTGCAATTCGGAAATGACAGCTGTCGGTGAAAATTATTTATTTTAATGTGGCGAAATAATGATTATTTTACCGATTAAATTGAATTATTGTGTCTCTAATCGTATTAAGAATTTATTGAAACATTTTCCGTTTATCTAAATTAAGTCGTTCCTATGCGTATCGGTTCGTTGTCTAGAACGTTGACGTCATAATTGCAACAGTGACGTGACTTGGCGTTTACGCGCGCTTTTTAAATGTGTTACACAAAATCTTATTTTTCTCTGGTTATTTACATTTTTTCCAGATAAATCGAATTGCTTGGGATATAAAATGGACGGGCGCACATTTTACAATACTTTTTCAAAAACTGTCAAGTAGCCAATTGCTTCTCCAAGTTTAAGACAATCCAGTGTTTTCTTAACGTCTGCCATCACGGTCTTCTTCACATCAGCCACTACGTAGTCAACCCGATTATTGACTTGGTCGATCCGTATTTCAGCTTCCAACAGGCGGTTGTCATGTTGAGCAACCTTATCCTTCAGGTGAAGGATAAGGTTGCTCAACATGCTTCGGGAAAGACATAAAGGAGGTCCTTTATGTCTTTCCCGAAGGTAGCGTGAAGGTCCTTCAAAAGAAGCATCTGCTCTTCTTGGCGGCGAGCCTGTTCCTCCTGGCGGCGAGCCTGTTCCTCCTGGCGTCGAGCCTGTTCCTCCTTGTACCGCTGAAGCTGTTCTTCCAATCGACGAGCCTGTTCCTCATGGCGGCGAGCCTGTTCCTCCTGTCGGCGAGACTGCTCCTGCAGCATCATCATCAGGGCTGCAAGGTCTGGTGCTGCCGATGTTGCTGGTGTTGCTGTGGACGGGCCAGCCTCCGTGGTTCATAACTGGCTCTCCGATTCTTGCGGCAAAGCTCTACCAAAACGTCTCTGGTCCGTCTCCTGTTGGCGTTGACTCCGGGTACGGATACCCTCCGTGTCGTCCTTAGGTAAAATCGGCATAATTTAAATCCCACTTCTGACACCAATTGTTACGAGCTTCGGGTTCGTGACAATAAAAACAGCCGATAAAAATTACCAAAAGTCACACTTTAATTGAACGCCACTAATTACAACCTTAAAACGCACTAATTAAAACAACAATCGCTCCCAAGTCGCACTTCAAAATCGCTTTCGAAGTAATCACTTGTATCGCTAATTCAATACTGTCCCGGTCGCGGTCAATCCCGGCCTTTTATATTGCCGCGGCCGTGCCCGAACCTTCCAACGCAGAAACATCCGGAACATTCGCGCGCAGTCCGGCCTTGACCGAGCGTACGGCCATAGTTCTAGTAAGTTCTGGCGTACGCGTCTCGACTCTCTGAAGTCCCGCCTTTCCAAACTAGATGGCGCTGTTTACTAGGACACCATCGATCGTGGCGCGTAACAATATCCTCACCCACCAATACTAATACATTATTTACCCATGTCAAAAATCTGTAAAACTTTGTTTAAATACTTCAATCTAAGAAAATACAATATTTTAAGTATTCAGCCACAAAGCATAGTAACATTAAATTTGCTTTGTACTGTTCGATGAATTTTAGAGTTCCTTAGCTCTGAAGAAAAAAAGGTACCTTTATAATATAATTTCCTTGTCTGTCTATTCGTCAGTATGTCTGTCTGTCCGTCAATAAAAATTACCAAATGCCTTATTTTGAGAATCTTAAAGAAAAAATCAAAAAGATCCTGCTAGACTTACCTTTTATCCTATAATAGAGTGTAATATATTTTTTAAACATAATATTGAAGATCATTACTATGACTAATATAATGAGAATTAAAAATGTAAAACTTACTTCATTTATACTAAAATCGAATAACCTTCCTTTACTTAAGCCCAATAATATATAATAATAACTTCTAAAGTATAGATGTAATTAAAATTAGGTTACTATTTATTTGATGTGTGGCTTATAATCTTTTAAATGATTACAATTCATCTTCAATTATTATTTACTTGGAATCAAACACTCGACAGTTATCGAGACACTCGAGGCAGTTCGACTATTTTGCTTGCAAAATGAAGACACAAAAAACTACCTGATGTTGATATTTTATTAAAAGTTAAAATTCAATAAATCACATAGCATTCCAGTAAGTCTAATCAGTGTAGCTTGAATCTACTGGACGATGAATGCCCGGTTCCAATATTTTACGATTCGTAATGTGTCAAAAATGACTATCCATTTTTCTCCAACCGACTACGAGTTGATAATTCTAACTTCAAATTTACCTTCCATATCAGCTGTCATCAGTCGTCATTTATTACTATCCGTAACTAGAACGGATCGTTTTTCAAATATTGGAAGCGGGCATTATACATTAAGGTAGAAGAATTGATTGTAAGCGTTACTCACTTTTCAACAAAAGATGCAATTAAACTGAGCATCTCCAGCACGAGCCGGTCCACTATGACCGAGTCGATGACTTTCGGCACACGCCTCCGAGGCTCCACTGGCGCCGGTGAGGTGACGGTAGGGCCTGACGAACGCTGGTACGGGCCCACATCCTGATCAGGCACTTTGCCTTTGCACCAACACACCCCCATTACCTGAAATAATTTGCGGGTAATAATTGTTATTCTTAGGTATTTTTTTTTATAGTACTCTCCAAGATTGACCTCATCCCACCTGATGTTAAGAGGTAATGAGGTCCTTAAGGGCGACAAGTACAGCATAGTAAATCTGTTACTGCACTGTTCGCCCTTAACTTGGCCCCAGCTACTAATGTAGCACCTCCCAAGAGCTCAGGAAACCTTACTCACACGCAGAAACACAACAACAGAGAAGTAAGGTAAAAGAGGTAGGTAAGGTAATGGTAACAATGAGTGATATTTTCAAATACTCAAGGTAAAAAAAAACAAGTTTTTAAGTACTCTAGTCCCAAATATTGTAAAGAATAGGATAACTACTGAGTTTCTTGCCCGATTATTCTTAGTAGGATTAGGTTCTGAATCGGCCGTAGCATAAATTTTGGTTTATATTCATTTGACGATGCATAAGTGGTTGGTCACAACCAATATGAATAAATGAATTAATTATGATTACGAGTATGATAAGTGGAAGGTTTCGTTTACGTCGCGAATTCGTAAAATTTTCTGTACATAGAAGTGAAGCCACACAATATTTTGGAATCATACATTGACTTAGTAAATGTTTGTTTAGTTGGACCAAACAGAAATTATTAGTTGTCTACCGTATTCATTTATTGATGTAGGTTAGTTGTTTGTAACACTTACATCAATCATCGTCAAACTGAATATAAACCAAATTGGACGCTACTACTGGTTCGGATAAATGTGTTCAATATTTGCAGAGGACCACTGCTAAATTTTGGTAATCAAGTTAGTTTAATAGCTTGAAATCTTGTGAGATCAAAAATTTTTTTCTATAAATAATTTCATGAAATACTGAGGAATCAATCAATTCAAATGACGAAATGAGCCACCATACTTATCTACCAAATTCAATATGAAGCATTATACTTTATGAACAAAGTACTATTTCTACTGCATTACACCTACTTATTCATTTGGGAAACAAAATGTTGACACACTTACTATTGTTTGAATATATTACAACTGTAGATGCTAAATATAGCTGCTACCATACTTATTGGAATTTAAAGTAGTTAAGTGTCAAGATAGTATTTTTAGTTATGCATAGAAGGAGGCTGTGTAGATTTTTACATTACTACCCTTCAATTGATAGTAAAGTTTGTTTTAATAATAAATTAATGACTTATTTTAGCAGATAGGATAGACCAAACATCAAAAAACAGACTTCAAAAAATATACAGCAAGAAGTCAGAATAATTAATAAAGATCTAGAATAAACAATCATTTCGAAGTCAAAAAGTGGTAAGATTCATTTCATGGTTTACTTTTACCATTATCACCATTATATAGAATGTACATGATACTCTAAAGGCTGATTTTTCTGTGGTCAGATAAAAATTAACAAGCTGATAAAGTATAACCTCTTTTAATTAAAACCATTATTAAGTAATTTTGCTATGGAATATTACCATAACATTAGAAATAAGTTATTTTGTTATTAAAACCAGTAACCTAATTAAAAAAGGGATACTAGAAAATAGATGAGTACTTAAATGACAAAAACATATTGATCTAGAATATATGTATATTCTAGATTATGGCGTAGATTATGGAGTTGAGGTTATTCATATGAATGAATAACCTTAACTCTGATGTTAATCTATTTGTACTTAACACTTACGTTTCCAACTAAAATTTTTAACCTGAACAACACTCAGAATACAATAAGATACTATTTTGTTATGAAAATCTATAAGTGCTATTGAGAAGCTAAAATGAATAAAAAAAAGTATAACAAAAGATATTGTCTATTCTGTTCTTATTTGATCCTTGATAGTTTTTTCTTCCAAACCATTGTTTGCTATCATTCTTTTTTAAATTATTTTAAACCTTGTGAATAAATGAATTTGACTTTGACGCTATTGAATAGAAACAATATTGATAGTAAATCTATGTTAACAGCCTCTGAAACTGAGAAGTATGTATGCCGGGCTTTCAAATGGACACTCGCAGGTCTCATTTTGATTTATTTCAAGTTTTGGATCTGTGTGTTCTATCAAGCTTTCTGATTTCAGAATCATGTGCTTTGGCTTCTTACTAAATAATAAGAGCAATGTAGGTAATGTTGATTACTTAATTTATAGATATGCCATTGTTCAGTATTTTATGAGTAAACATTCTGTTTAAATTTAGTTTAATTACTTTGGTAGGTAAGATGAGCATGTTAGCGGTTAAGCCTATTTGGTGGCTTAAAAGCATCGGATTGTAAAGTTTGTCATTTGTTTAGTAGTGTAAGGTGTGTAAACCTTTCACAATTCTCATTGGTAGAGAATTCCTGATACAATCAACTTATTTATCGGAATTAGACTGGACTTTTTCATCTGAATAAGAATAAAAAGAGATTCACCTCGTAGAAAATTTTAGTCAGCTTGACCAACACTAAAGTATCTTAATCACATCCCAGATCCCTCTTCTAATTACTAAGATGTTCATACAACATCTGAATATACAAAATTTTTGTTAAACCCCTGCTAGAGTACAAAGACCCTTTCTGTTTATTTGTATATTTTATGATAGAACACAGGTGTTTGGTGCTTTTAAGCTTTTCTTGCCTTGGAGGCAAATTATTTAATTTAAGCAACATTTGCACATCCTACTAAAATTGTAAATGTGAAAGGTTGTGAGATTGGACATTTGGATGTTTGTTACTATTTCACGCAAACACTAATCAATGGATTTTGATAAAATTTGGTAAGAAGAGATATGGCATACTAGATTAACATATAGAATATTTTTATCCCAAAATAATGCAGGTGAAGTCGTGGGCAACAGCTAGTTATCCTCAATTTTGCTTGACACAGTCCACTTTAAAGATTCTATTATAATACACTCACTGCAGAATGTTGCTGATCAAATTAACAAGTTCAACATGACAAATCACCAAACGATAAATAATATAAAATCCACTAAGCTATTCTATGTAGACATTCAATCAGCTAACCAATAATTTTTATTATTTGTTGGTAAGGAATAAATACCTACACCGCCATTTGCTTTGTTTTTGATGTAGAATTAGGATGATTTTCAAGTGATTTGTTTTAGTTAAGTTCAGAATTTGCCAAACAAAGGGTCAGATTTATATTTATTTGTAAACCATATATTATACGAAATAAGAAGTCACTTCACATTGACTGTGTCATTCATATAAAGACACGATCAATCTCATTACTAAATGCATGACATATCTAGGTTTGTCTTTATATGTATTGTAGTACTTAGCCATTTTGAATTGAAGCATAGTCACTAATAATCAGGTTTGGTTGTTATAAGTAAGTTCTTAGTTAACTAAAATCATGGATAATTTTATATAATTCTTTTCGTTGTAAGAACGCTTGCATGTATAACCAGATGGTAAAACATGTTCACTTAATGATACAACAAATTACTCACGGAGGCTGAAGAGTCATTTCTTTTGTTTAGTAATAAATTCGGATGACCCGAACCGTGGGTCAGTGAAAAAGGATACCACTCGTCGATAAACAGTACGCACTATACATACAATTAAAAACTGATGAAGGTTGGTATACAAGAATACTATATTTTTGTAAACAGTTTGTCGATCGCTATGTGTCAAATTAGCAGAAGAATGGCATGGCATTTCAGTTCGATTGTCTATGTTCTGTTTTAGTGATATGACAAAAATATGTGTTCAGAAATAACTTGCTTCGCTCTATGTTAATAGCTTTGCTTGTGCTTTTTTTAAGCTAACTTTAATGTTACTTTCTGTTGGAAACTAAGCCACAAGAGACGACACGACACGCTTAGAGTAATCAGGTAGTAGGCTTAGATGGTGCAACTTGAGTAAATTTTATCGAATTCATTATCGATATCAGCTGATTTGAGTCATGGGAGAAATTTTACGTTTGTGCCTACTGAATTTAGGAGTGATAAAATTAAAAATTCGTGTACGGATTCAAAACAAGTTTCAAGTACATACAGGAAGATTTTTTAATCACTATCCAAATTTTGATATGTTAATCTGTAGCGAAAATGAGTATATATGTATTGTTTCTTTTAGTATAAGTAAGTACCAAAATATTGAGAAATAGCTTTACAAAGTTGTCCATAAAAAAGCCGCCGCAACAGTCACTGACCGCGCCTTACGTGCGCCGCCCAACCGCGTGCGTGCCGCGTGCCGCACCATTTCATTGATAACATCCATATGAAAATGTTACCTTTATTCTTTTACGGGCTTAGGACCGGCAAATTGCAAATGTTTAAAATACCTAATTTCCAACATGTTAAGGTACTACGTCTTATCAGTTTAGTTTAAAAAAATTTCGTATTTTTCTACATTTTTTTATTATATTAACATGAAACTAAACGACATTAAGTAAGTAGGTATCTTTCGCAATAAGGATTTAAAAATTAAACAATTTATGTACAAATTAATTAAAATCAAATTATTTATTCTTAGGAATTAGTTACGTCTATTTTAATGAGTGTTTAAAATGCATACCATTTCTCTCCGAGTGTCGAACGTTTCTGCATATTGTCTTTTAATTTGTTAAGCACTAAGTAAGTGTCACTTTTCACTTTATTTCTTCCCACAAAAAAAGTTACACAGAGTCGGTTCGGTGACCGCGATCCAGCGGTCGCCGTGCTTAGCTGTGAGGTACTCGCGGACGCGGCGCTTAGAACGGCGGTGCTCCGTCTTGTTGGATATAAAAATCGCGAAAATTCGCGATCGGCACTTGCTCTCGATAACATATCGTTTGTTTGTTACCAATAATCGCGACCCACACGTTTCACAATTAGCCACTCGCAGAAAACTCGGCGGAGTAGAGCGTCTGCTTCACCTAACGACTGCAACTTTTGGTAATGATAAGAGTGTAACTCAGCGTGTAAGCAATTTCCATACCACGACATACTGGCGGACCCAAAGCGTCTCGATGCATCTCGAGTGCCTACTCGCACGAGGGTCTCTTTCGAAACAGTTGAAGATGTCGTCTTCGATTTGTACTGGCAGTCTTTGCCTGCCACGCCTTACAACTAATACTAAACTTAACAAATAACACCATTTCGTAAAACTCGCGGTTTGAACACATCGCGGGCGCGCCGCAGGGGCTGCGCGGCAAAACGTACGCGACCCGGAAATAGTACGATCCCCGGCGAAGTGCGCGTGATCTCTGTTGTCGCCGAGTCGCCGCTCGCCACCTCCGCCGTCCCCCACCACGCGCCTCAACACGCGCCCGCGCCGGCATTGCCCATTGATGTTTTCGCTTTAATAGTAGTATTATTATTTACGATAGTAAGGGTAACCATGCCATTTTTAAAACTAGTTCATTTTTTTTTCAGAAATGGGTTCTATTAACGATACCTAATGCCCAAAAAAAAATTGGATAGTGTTTAAAAAATCTTCTTGTATATTTTTAAAAGGCACAATAATACAATCCGGTACATATTAAACCTTAAAAATATGATGTAAAAAAAATGTTGCAAGGTACTAACAGAAAAACTATAAAAGAGTCGAAAAATAATTCCTGGATGAACCAACAAACTTTTAAAAACTTAAAACTACTTGGGATGATGATAAAGTGCTATCACTTTTTTATTTGTTAACTTCAGTAAATGTATCTCTATTAATTTCAGACTATTTTGTCGATATGAAACATTAGTGGTTTTGCGATCTCAATAAATGTCAAAATTGGCATGTCAACTGCTGATTGGCTCAAAATACGAGCGTCGTATGGTATTAGCCAATCGACAGTTTTAATATTTTTTTATTTCATTCGAGAAATTTGACATTAGCAGTATTAATCTTTTCTCGAATAGTTTCGTTCGGAAATTTCATAAAGTCAATCATATTCTGTGGACAAAATTTTGACATTAAACTAGTTTTGTCTATGGTGGGTAGGTATTGCCGCGAAATTTAATCTCACTGAAGTATGTAGGTATGTACTTTAAAGATAACGTTCATGAAGTAGGGACCAAAGGCTTAAAGTACGTTGATTTTGCTGAAAGTAACTAAAGTACGCAGTATGCTAATATGGTTGATGCGTTGAACTTTGAAATTGGTATCATCTTTTTGTACTTCATGGAGGCCGAGGTCTAAGGTACACAACTACAGAGAATCGATTAAGGTTAGTTTATCATTTTAATTTGTGAACCATGTTCTACAGTTATGGATTGCAATGATTTTTCAAATGCTTGGTTACAAGATCCGTCCCAAATGTTGCACTTGTTCACAAGGTTGATATGTTACATCTGTATTTAGAGCAATGACGTACGTACGTAGGTAATATGTTCGTTCTACCTTTCAACGCCATCATACGAGTTAGACTTTAGTTATTTCTTTAAAACTTGCCGAAGCTCGGTGGATGGAATGGAAGTACCTATGTATCTATTTTGTTGCTGATTAATTGCTGAGTATTTGGAGTTTGAATCATAGAATTTAATTGCATTGGAATGTTAACTACGACGAATTTTTTAGGTAGGTACATATTTAAATTGTTTCAATTTGATTGAAAAGTAGGTTGTAATAAAATCTATTAAAAATATGTCCCAACAAGTAAATTTACAGATTATGAAAATACCTAATTTAAAATGCGTTGTAAAAAGTGAAATTATGAGCAACCTTTGTTACCAACTCGTTTTTAAAAAAGCCAAAAGATCGTAGTGGTAAAAAGTTCATGCGGCAACGCTGCAAAATATCGGCTTGCGAAGTCAATTTAATGTAGGTACATACCTACCTACTCGTTTGTTTGAAGAGTTAATTGGGGCAATCCACACAAAGCGGTCAGTTAAAAAGTGGATGTTTTTCATTTCCGAAATATTTGAGTAAGTTCTATTTATAGGTAATGCCTTTGATACATGCATTAAATTTGTTTTTGTAAAATGAATGTAGGTAGTTAAATAAATAAGGGACTGTTATTTGATTAGGTAGTTAGCAGCATTTTACAGGCGAATTACAAATCTAAGCAGAGTATACATACCTACTTATATGTAGGTTTTATGTATTGGTAAATATTTTTACCAGTCCTCTTTGCATAGAATGCTCCCATTGTGATTCAAAAATTACAATGCTAACTCTTGTTTTCATGTTCACACATAAGTTTGTCATAATGAACATTTTTTTAATGAAAGAGTAATAGTAATTTGAGAATTTTGAATTAACTTTTTAATTAAGTCCTCACAGGATGTCAGACCCATTCCGATATTAGATAATAATACAAAGGTTGTCAGAAAGACGATGCCCCCCCCCCCCGTTACTGCACCCACCCACCTGCAAACTTACAGTCAAAAGCATTAGTTCGTATACACCTCAATGCAGTAAAAACTCGAACTGTTTTAAAAGAAGCATATTCATGGCGAGAAATATCGCAATAAATCGACCGGTTAGTCTGTTAAAACAAAGCAAAAATTCGTAAAAGGTGTACAGTAGATACCTACTGTGCACCTTTTACGAATTTAATTAAAGCGTTAATAAACAACACATTGTAGTGTACCTCGAAACATTTTTGCTCCTAGATATACTTTGTAACTATAAGCAAAGTTCGAAAGCCTGTGTTGCTCGAAGAAATTTAACACAAAAAGTTTGTGTACCATATACTATGTAATACAACACGGTTGAAAACCAATTGCATCACATAAAGTGACTAAGCTAATCTTCTATAACAATATCATTGTTAACTAAAAAAGATTAACCATATCGTTATTTTTTAGTGACTTTAAAAAAAAGTCAATTTCTCAATTCGACCGCATATATTTTTCTTATAATGTAACGTTGTGAAAACTCACTTCCTTCTACGACCGTAGGTACGTTCTCGTTTCTTATTCATCGATAGGTATTGGCTGAGGTATAGCTATAGATGGAGGGGGAAAATTCGCGACAATCGGGTATTAGCTTCGTCGCCGGAATGCAAACAGTATAAAAATGACGTCGTAACGGTGATATCGAGTGCACTTCGGTGTTAAGCCTTTGTGCACACATATCGGTTTGTGGACACCATAAATATAAAATAAAACGGTCGCATCGGCATAGCGTGGGGCGAAGGAATTTATTTTTCATGCTATTTTTTAAATATATCGATGGAAAATACGAATGGACTCTTGAGTTATGAATAAATTATATTGGCTTAGTATAATCTTGAGATCCGTAGTTTTTTATTATTTCCAAACAAATAAAATACTACTTACCTACTCGCTTATTTCCTTCGCTTAGGAGGAAATTTGGTAATTGTGGAAGTAATTTTTATGAAATGTGACTTTGTAGTTGACCAACTAGATTTTTTTAGTTGGTTGACCTAATTGTAAGCTCATCTTTATAATCCGTCTTTTAGAATTGTACAATTTAATTCGCAAACAGTGGTGAAACAAAATTTTAACGATAAATCTCACCATTAACTTTAAATAATAGTCCTTTCATTTCACACCCGTAATAGTTTAATACTTCCTTAAGGTTATATATTCTTCATTGATAACAAAACGAACCCGAAATATATTTACGTGACATCGAAAAGTTAAAATAAATGACTACTTAAGTAGTCGGTAAAAGATGCAGCAAAAGAAAACAATATTTTATCCTCAAAATAACAAAAAAACACAAAACCGGCCTGAATACAAAATGTTTGAACAGTCACTTACGTAGATATTTAGGTGTTGTACATTTTGTGTATTTGCTAGCCATATGTATATTCGTAGCACGAGCAGCAAGTGCTACGAGATCTTGACAGGGTGGGCTTAGGGTACGGTGCCCGTAGCATTTGCCCCAAAACAAGGTAGGTATTTTTTTACCTACGGTTCACCTGGATGTGGGGTGTTGGATATGTTTTGCAAGCTTTACATTGCCACAAAACGCCTGTTCACATTTGATAAGCGTTCGGCTTGGTGCTGGCTAAATACGGTACGAAGGATTGTGTATTTATTATTCCAAGCAGGCATAAATAAATTGCAAAAGTTCGTGACTAGTATTTTCACTTTGTGAATGCGATGCACGCGATAAACTAACGTCTCCTTTATAACAATTTGTAACTGTATCTTTAAATTCTTGTTATTGGTAATTTTACGAAATCTTAAAAATGCTTGTTTCTTATTCTTCGCGCTAGATAAAAAGTTAAGTAACTTAACATTTAAGATAAAAATGTTGGACGTGGAATAATTATATTTCGATAAAAATTCACGTAGGCAAAATTGATTTAATAGGTTACAAATAAGGAAAGAAGTAAACTAAATAGAAAATGTTGAGGATAAATTATTTTGCCCTAGTGTCCGCTGGGTTAATCGGCCTTCCTTTTGCTTCGGAAAACGGAGAGACTATAAGGACAGGTTATCAATTATTCCTGAACTGGAGATCAATTTCCCCTTCACCGTAGTGGGAGAGTAACAAATGCAATCGCTTTTGGAGGAAAGCCTAAATGCAACGAGTCACGTACTTAAATATTGAGTACCTACCTACCTGCCTAATAGACAACTTCATAAGAATGTACACTAAGTAGTGTGTTGTTATGAAGTTTTCTAGTAGGCTCAAGTGTGTTTATTAAATCTTGTTGAATAATCATTTCTATTTGTACCTAATACTCGAAATATATGTATAACTATAGTGGTTCTAGAGATATAGTCTTATCGATGGCGATGACGAATAGCAATATTTGATCTCATAATCGTACCTAATTCCTTACAAATGCGAACAAAGTTAAAAACCGCGTTTTAAGTCTTCAACTTTTGACCAATTTTCCAAAACGATATGTTTCATTTGTGCTTAGGCACGTTTCGTGTTTGGGAGTGGACTCTAGAGAGAGATGGTTATACAGCAGTTTTATATCCTTAATCCTTATTTTATTTATTTATTTATTTTTATTTATTTGGGAAACAAACAATTTTTATAATTACAGATTAAATAATACACTTAATTTAACACTTAAATCAGCAAAGTTTCCACAATTATGTAAGTTACAGACACGCTACATTAGATAAAAATAATAATAATAATAATAACAAGATAAATTTTCATGAATATAAGTTAAATTTTAATTTACAATAATTTTAATGTCAAATAAAACAAAAAAGTTTTAGCGCGAACAAAAAAGTTTTCAAATCGTATGATGTGGTACTATGGCACTTCCGGTACTTCGGCTAATCACTGCTGCGTCATCGCTACTAATCTTATATTAGTTTCTCACAACGCAATACTCTTCATCAGGACACCATGTTTATTGATATTGTAACATAATCGTACAAGCCTCGTGTGGAGTCATAACGTTAGCGTATTCATAGGCACATTTTCATGTATTTGTCTAATTCCTGTTTGCAATAAAGATAAATCTGTTGATGGACGATGGTAGCAGAGGCAAACTCTGCTGTGACTCCCAGGAGGGAAAATGTATTGCTTGGTCTATCATGAAAAAGGCGGGAACTACCTGCCCACCAAAGTTAATTTAATTGGTCTCAGCTTTAAGTAGTGGCAAAGAGTAGGCAAGGTAAACCTTGGACCACAACGTCAATACCGACAAATTCTAATCTCCTGAAAATGAAGGTCTCCTGTCTCCTGAAGAAGTGCTGCAAAAGGAAGGAATACGATCTACTAGATCTGGCTATGCCATCACTGGCAATGACGAAGAAGTTTACATTCCATGCTGATCGCTGTTTCGTCCTCTGCCGAGCATGGATGCATGACGCGTCCCCCTTAGCAGTAGGACCCTTCTCGCGATACCAGCACATGCCGGAACACTTCTGTCTCCAAATGACCTATGTTAGTTTGCCATCTTCAAACAATGCCACGGGATTCTGACTTAGGGAGCTCACTTAATGGCGTCCTCAGACAGTTTTTGAAATATTTAGGAGTGTGAGCTTCAACTTTCAGCAATCATCAATAGGCAGGTAGAAAAAAAAATAGGTGACTTCGTACTTAGCGGAGCATCACCATTTGCCGTTATAGGATAGTGCTATCATGTCCCTTCAATGTAAACTACGCACCTCCATAGTATTATGATCTAAATATAAATATGTGTTGCTGTCCAACTTCCTACCCACACAGGCGCACAGCGGCCCTTCTAAGGGATTGCCCAATGTAAATACTGTCCCCAACGCTGATTCTTATTATGTTCCTTCGGTCACGTTTACTACGCAAATAGTAATTATCAGAAAATTGACGTCTGCGTTTGTATTTCGCGGAGCGGCAGTATACTCGCAATATTTATAATTCAATTAACATTTTTAACGGATTTTTATACTCTTTTAAATATGAAAAAACTTCGTAGAAAGCGCCTTACGGCTAATTGATATTTTAATACATAGCTCCTAACATGATTTATAATTAATTATATTTTTCGCGATCATCTGCAAAATCCGTTTAATAATTCTTGCTTACTGTACTTGGTTTATTTCAAGCATTTGCAAAATAAGTACGTAGAAGTTGCGGTAATCTTAACATTCAACATGGACTTACGATTATCAACATCAATAATTTTAAAACATGTGTGCCTTTAGAATGAAATTTTACCTACAACACGTGCAACTTCGGTACATAATGGTAAAGTAAAAGGTAGTTCAGAAATTAGTATGGAAACCTGAGCAGCGCCGAAGCGGCAAATAGCGGAACTAACTTTTCTTTTTACAAGGCAGTGCTATCGCCAGTACCAATGTGAACGTTACCTAAAACTGAGTGACAGTTTTGGATATCATTTATATTATTTCCCCTACTCACCAGCGCAGCGTTACTACAATTTCCAAATAAATAATATTTTTATTTATTGAATTAATCGAGTAAGCGTTTTAAAATAGGCAGAGGCCCACAAATGTGTTCAATGTACCTGCGATCAATGTACCCTTCACTAATAGGGACTACGCAATACAATATTTGGATTTTTTATTATTTATTTTACTTCATTATAAAACAAGTTACTTTTTTGCTGGCCCTCACATTAGGCTGAGCCTGTCCCGTGAGGAATAGTTAACATTAACAGATACATCGATTTATAGTTTGTAGTGTGCGATTGTCCAATACATTTTATTTACTTAAAATAAGACATTGTGAAAGTCGTTTTATGTCACAAATGAGCTGGAGGTATACTCTCAAAAACGAAATACGGATTCGATGACGGATATCAATTTTTTAATTTTCATACTCGTAACCAAATTCGAAGACGAATTAAGCGTTTTCAAAACATAATTTATTTTTCATGCAAATTAAAACCACGTTTCAATTCCCGATACCTTTCGTTTGTCAATCTCGTATGGAGGGGGGAGGGAGGGGCATGTAGACCATCAAAGCTTAGACTCGTGTTCCGGAGTGATTCAGTGATTCATGCAAGGAGGCCACGTTAATTGTCGGCTACTTGGCTTCTCTCAGATCGTGTCGGTCAACCGTCTTATCGGATTATTAGGATGACGGAAGTGCACATTGCACTTGTGTGTTGCGCAGACATTCGGTCACGATGAACAAAGTTCTTTTAAATTAGTTGACCCCATTCAAATTCATAAGTAACTTAATACAATAAACAGTCGGGAAGATTTTTTGCTAAAATGTTGTTAGATGTTTGTATTTCTCTGGCTATTTTTGCGACCTAGAAGTTTTTTTCAAAAATAAAGGCCCAAACATATGCCACGATGATTTCAACGAATATCAAAATTGCTTCGTAACGAGATAATGAAAAAAATCGCGTGTGAAACTGTTCGAGGAAGTTTCAGTTTATGTGAAGAAACTTAATAAATCGTGTCAACTTAAACCTGCAAATAAATCGTGGGATATTATTATTTCCGAGAAATATTTCTTTGATCTGAGCTTATACGCAATACTCGTTCAATTTCCTGGAAACGTTAGAAAATGAAGCATATGTTTAGGGTTCCACTGACAGATTCTGGTATGCATTCAACATCTTCTGCATGTCTGTCTTGAACTAAATCTTTACTAATATTGTATAGCTGAAGAGTTTGGTTCTTTCTTTGTTTGAATGCTATAATCTCAGGAACTACTGGTTTGAATTAAAAAAATATTTTTTTGTTGGATAGTCCATTTATCGAGGAAGACTATAAAATATTATGCTATGACCAATAAGAGCGAATAAACGATTGAAAAAGTGGAAAAAAGGGGATAGTAAGCGTGGGACGAGCTGCTAGTTTATTAAACGACTTGTTGGGACACTTTCCAACATCTCACTTATAATAGCTAAATAGATGACTAAATGTTGTTAGAGATCTAAAAATTGGTTTTTAGAAAAAATAATTGGAAAATTGCATAGTTAAAAATGTGAGTTAAATCATGCTAGTGTTTTCAAATTCATCATGTACTCGTAGATGTAGTTACCAATTAATCTCGTTTTGGTTTTTAACTCCAAGAAACCCACACGTTTCACAAAAAACGGAAAACGAGTGGAAATTATTACGTTACAAATTAGTATGAAAACTGTAGTTTTGTGGCTTCGATAAGTATGCAGGTCTAATCAATTTACCATATATAAATGCCACTACAAAGCCATACTCCGGGCACTACGTAGTAGTTAGTACTCGATAATCTTTTTGGTGCCAAGCCCACACACAGTGCCCTTACCACGAACATAAGCGGCAACCGAGTGGCTTTACGTAGTGATAGCTTTGTATGGCAGTTTCAGTAGTTCCGCTTTTAACCGCAGATGCACACACTTTATTATTTTCATACTATTTTCTACAATACGAAACTAGTCGAATACCCCTCTTGTTACTGATGTGGATGCAAGTTCAATGTACACGACACGCTATTAAATGACGTTGTACCTAAGAACGGTCGACTACTGAATCCTAAAATGCATGTGGCTAGAGACGAACTTCGGTCAAACTTTAGAAAAAGACTCGCTCAGCCTATTTTGTATTAATTTTTAATAGGATAGATACTTATTAACTTACTTTTGTTTGTTAGAATTAGTTCAATGTTGTAAAAGTTCTATAGCTTATTATCAGAAACTTTGTTCCGAGACTCTTTAGTTGTTTTTGATATGCGGCCACCCCACGCTAGATGGCGCTACTAGCAAAATGGGAAATCGGAACTGGATTTTCAGGGATAACCGTGTGATGTTTACGAGATTGGCAAAGATAATATTTTATAAAAGCTTGAAATTGTAAGAGACTCTCGTTTTTACGGACGAATGACCAAAAGCAAAGGAGATCTTATGGCGATATCGAACTTTCATGAGTATTATGAGAACAAATTTGTTTGGGAAATTGATATTAGGTAGATAAGATGCCATATAACGCAGGCTGAAAGCGTTGCCGAAACATTTGGTGCGCTTAGCATTGAATGTGTCGGTTAATGTGTTGCTTCTAATTAATGAGGGTGCGCGGTGATGAATGTTTACTACGATTGTGGTGTCGCGCTGGTGTTTTGTGTCGATGGTCGGCGTGACGGGTACAGTCGAGTCGGGCGGCTGGATCGATAGGCGGGCGCGGCGCTGCAGTCGGCGGTACGCTGCCGCCAGCCGCTGCCTTCAAGCGAGCGACACTCCGGCGACCGCCCGCGCCGCGACACCACGCGACGATGCGCGGCGACCGCGCCGCCCGTGACACACGCCACAATAAAGATCACGAAAACTTAAAATCTTCACTGAAAAAGGGCACCAAGCCCAAAAAGCATAGGGTCGTCTTCGATGAGAGCGCCAATGAGTTTTTTGAAGCCGACTATATTATTGTAGTACGAGACGAGTGTGGGTACTCTGACGAGGGCGAAGGCGAGGAATGCTCAGGATGTGGAGCGTGCGAGCGGTATCAGGAGCCGGAGCCGGGGGCGTTGAGCCCGCCCGAGGGTTACAAGGATATGGGGCTGTTCAACCGCGACGGGACTTTGCGAGAGCAGGCTTGGTGGGAAGCCGGGGATGTGGTGTTGGTGGGCGAGCGCTCTGGGACCGTGTTCACGCCCCAGCACCTGCAGCTGCTGCGGCGGCTCCAGCGGGAGAGGATGCTGCGGTCGACCATCTGTGCGGACTGCGACGCTCACGCTGCCCTCCACCAGCCCCTCGGTGAGTCACCTCTGTCCTTGGCAAGGATGAACGCCATCCGGTTGGCCTTGCTCCGCTCGCATCTCATATTTCTTGTCTGACGAGGCTCTGCGTTTGTTTATTTCTAATCCGTGCCGACGCGCTCGGCCCACGTTCTGCCACCATGACCGATAAACATTACGGAAACCCTACAACGTTCGACAGTCCACATACGACCTATTTATTTTAAGTACTTTAGTCCATTTGTAGTGTATGTAGTTCGATAGTTTAGGTTTTAGTTTCATAAACGACAGCTGATGCGAATTACGCTAATGCTCAGCGAATCAACATTCATATTCGCAATCATTTAACATACGTTAAACACTCTATATTAAGAAGCTGAAGCGAAAAATACCGGACGTTAGTACGCTTAAACTAACAATGGAACGTTTAGTCTGAGTCAAACAATGTATAAGACCATTTTAGATCGTTATTAGAACAAGTGACGTAACGGCGTCGTGTTTCAAAACAGCCGGGAATCTATTGTGCTCATCTAAAGTGAGAGCACTCCGATGGCTTTAGCCTTGTTTAAACGTTCACGGTTGAGCAAATACCCTCACTTAAAAAAAGAGTCTGTTCCGAATTCTGCAAGAATACCTACTGTCACCGTCAGTAATTTATTAATACATTAATTCGTTTAATCGGTACTCCTAACCTATTAACACATCAATGAATAAATATTAAAATAGTACAAATGTAAAAAATCGGAAGAAAATCTTTATAATCTTAATATCTAAGAGTTTAGTATCGTCTGCGGCAGGTAACGGAATAACGATCTGAATTATAGACGCAATCTATGGCATCCGGTATTTCTTGAAAAAACAAATTAAAGTAAATATTTCAGAGCTTTTTTATGAAAGGGAGGAGGTTTAAAGATAATTTTTTATCCATCGTCTCTAATTGATAAGAAATATAATTTAATTTAATATACAAACAACAGAACAAATATAAAACAGCACAAATATATAACATAAAAACTAAAACTCGGTTATTGATCGCATAAATAAAAATAATTAATACCCATTTGTTTTAATAAACACGTATGCTGTCATACTGGTTGGCAAAATCATTAGGTATACGGCAGTATCGTAAGAATAACATCACACGACTTTGCGTATACGATAAACCGTAGCATAAACCATAAAAAAACACACTAAAATGTACAAGATAACACTTATCCTGTAAATATCTCTAAAATATATGACCACGCATGTTCGAAAACATTTGAGGGCGAAATATTTTTGTTTACGTGAGTGACACCATTATACTATTAAGACACGATTGGTAGTTTATTCCTAAGAACATACTTTTGGAGATTATATAAAAATTGTGGTTTTTATCTTAAATAAATAACTGTTTGGGACGCATTAGCAAGTAGGTACTATTTCTGTAATTGTAACAAGGGAAATTAATTCGACCTCGCCCAATTACACATCAGTACCAGTTAGCATTCCAGTCCTGATAAACCAGCATTAATTCGTTCTTAAATATACTGGAAAACGCACGTATTGAATTGCCATTGACATTAAAAACAATGAAATGTTATGCATGATTATAACTTTATTATTAAATTAACTAGCAAATTTTGGCTACTTTACTTATAAGTTCTTAGACGACACTCTGAAAAAATGGTTTTGCCTCGTAGTTTATGGTAGTAGCTGTCAGCTATCTTGCATTTTGCATTGCAACGGGAGTTCAATCATCACTCGTTACCAAAAATACCAGAATTCGTATCATTTTTGCCGACTTTAATTTGTCACAATTTTACAAGGATCAAATCATTTCACGCACGACATTTGACTGCGACCGAATATCAATTTTCACAATTTATCCTAACAATCTTTAGACTTTTTTACATTTTATGTACTTAGTAGGTTCCATTTCAAGACTCAAACTCGTTGGTATGCCACTTGCATATATATGCAAACGTTACTATGACTGAGATACAAAATCGATTTTCCTTTTTAATACTTTAGGATTTTTACGACCCTCCTAGGTGTTTCCTGAAATCGCTTATTTTACGGTGCGACGGTGACGCATAAAAATAACGTGTGTTTATGTTATTACCAGAAAATTTAAGTTCGGTTGACAAAGTATACCATGGTTAAATACCAATTTTTGTCGTGAAAGTTTATCGTGTTATGGTGATATAACGGAGGTATTAAGAAATATGGATTTATAGCGAATTAATTTTTATTTCGCATTTAATCAAATTTTGCGTTGACACCTGAAATATGATATGAACACCTGAAACACAAAACTCATGATAATTAAGGTAGTTAGTACAGAAATAAGCATAAAATAACCACAATAAATCACACCACCGTACAAAATGAAAGAACTATTCAATTGCTTAGCCTTCGTGTAACGCAAACGTAGCTTACTTCGATTGAACTATTCCAATAATCTCGTATTTTTGTTCATTCATTAATTCATAAGACTAAATAAAAGTATTTTTTTTTTCCGCTAAACATTGACAAAACGTAACTACTGGAAAATTTAAACAGACAGTATCCGGCTGGCTGCGGGTGTTTTTCATTGATATTCTGTGAAATGCAAATGATCCAGATAGCACGCAGGATGACTGCATCGACACGCTGAAATATCTAAAAATACGAATTGTTTTTCGTTTTTCTGTTGTCTTACAAAACAATGGAAAACGATGGAATAGCTTATTGACCTTCACAAATGAATACTTTTTTATGAAGACATATATCGTTTACAAACACATATATATTGTTTACATGTTTGCCATTCGTGTAGTTCTACGCTTATAGGAGAAAACCAGTGTTGGCTGAATAGATAGGTATTTAACAAAACCCGGCTTAATCCGAGCGCTCCATTTACCAATAATTCGGTTATTGGTTTACCTGCCGCGTCGGGAAATTTGCTGCAAGTATCGTAATTTTGTTTTGGTTTTGCAAATGCAACTAATAGGTTTATGACATCCTGTTCCAATTACTGTGTAGATCACGAATTCCCTGTATTTGATTTTCGTGGAACTCTAATTCAATAGCAAATAGTCAATCATTTAGTAGACTGATTGCGGAGCTTTGGTTATTGATGATTTATTGGATTTTGACGTTTAATTTCGGCATTGCCATGTATTTGCCAATCAAATAAACGTGCAAACAAAAAAACAAATTAAAAATATAATCTTGTTTATAGACGCATATGACACTATTTGTTCGATATTGCGCCGACGTACAAATCTTTCGTGAATCGTCTATACGGTTATAACGGAGTTATGGTTAATTGTTTGAATATATTATGTAACCCTGTATAAGCAATAACTAGAATCTACTTATTAAAGAAAAGCAAACTCCCCATATCGTAAATAATTGTTTTAAAATGAAATATAATTTTTTAAATTAAAATTATTAAATAATAATTTAAAAAAAGGTTTTAATTTTTAAAAATCAATAAATCTTACCACAAAGCGTAGCAAGGTGGGAATATATTGTATACAAATAAAAAAAAAACTCTTCAAAATGTATCATCAAATGGACTACGAGACTGCAGTTAAAAAATCGCTTTAAATGTGCGCTAACTAAAACAAACGCTAGTTAAGTGTGAGTAGGTATCGCACACAAGTGGTTCCGTGCTATAATAACTTACGCATTTTGCAAAATGTATTTACAGTTATCTACAAAATACAACAAATATTGCAAGGTTTTTTATTAAGCCAAGCCAAAAGCGGAGCTATAGAAAATGACGTTTGGTCTCCTAACGGGGGCTTTACTTACGGAACTCCAAAAATAAACCATGAATCGACAGAAGCTAGCGACAGCGCGAGGGTAGCGGAGTGAATGAATTTGTTTTTTTTTCCTTTTCAGTGTTTCCCAATTGAACCAACTTTTTCCAGGGCGGATATTCCCGTACTACTGGTATTTTAATGCGACTTTTATCGATGGTATGTTTTACACCCTTATTTCAGTTGAAAATTTCGCTGGATCATCGCAAAACGAATAACAAACTGAAAATTCCGATTGACAGTAAAAAGCAACTAACATTTTTTTAATAAACGGCGGTTTGTTTTAACTTCTGCAATATTGTTAAATTTATCTTTTGCCGGCGACTTCATCCGCGTTATTTTGGAGTTAAAAGTAGAATTTTATTTATCTATCCACCAAAGATTGACCGATTGCATTCAGTAGTTATTGCAACTAACATCTATACCTATGTACGATATGACGCTGCATCCATGATATTGAGCACATTAGTATACTCTGAAATAAAAATGGCGAGTAAGTGTGTCAGAAAGGCCGAAAAACCTTCTTTGACCATTGTCATACAATAAGAAGAAACAATTTTATTAAACTGAACACGTAAACCGAAGGCAGGCAAAAAGAAAATGTATTCTAATACTATAATAGCTGAAGAGTTTGTTGTATAAACGCCCTAAGCTCAAGAGCTATTGGCTCGAATGAAAAAATATGTTTGTGTTAGATAGTCCATTTATCGAGGAAGGCTAAATAATATCACGCTGCCATCAATACGAGTGAATGATCAGAGGAAAATATGGGGATAGTAGGTACGGTTGCGAAGCCGCGACGAGTCGCTAGTAATAAATAAAAAACAGTTTCATACTGGTTCAGACCCTCAACATGTGACGTACGGGATTTGCAGTATACTTGTTAAGAACAATAGCGTAAACGTGAAGTTAACTGGAGACTCCCACCAGTGCACTTGCAATGGTTAACTGTATTTTAATACTTAAAAATGCTGGAATGGAAACATCCATTTATGCTACAAATGTTGTCTGTGAATAAGTCTTCTTGTTTATTTACTTTTTGGTTGAAACCCTGAATGCGTTCAAAGAGATCTTCAAAGCCTTTTCTGGCTATTGAAATAGCTCATGTTTAATAATGTCTGCACCTTATATAGGGCTTAAATATTGTACGCAAACATTAATGTAAAATCAAGCGGTTAATTGTAAACGTTGCCAGCGAAATGACAACCTTAGTCTTTACACAACAGTTTGAATAAGCATGAGTTTAATTAAACAAGTCAATTTCGAATAAAAGTCAAAATATTACGTGGATTCTTGCCAATAAAATAAGAGTACAGTGAAAAAGTAAATGCACGTAGCACATGTTTTTACAGAACTGTCTTCTTGTCAATTATTAAGTACTGCTTTTAAACTTTTGATAATAGAACATACTTTAAAAAGTTTAAGCGTTTGCGCTCGCGATCAGCTCAACCGAAGGAATTTTTCTTTTAAATATTTCTTAAAGTTAAATCTATTTATGAAGAGTCAAATTAAATATATACCCAAGAAAATTTGAAAAAGCTACATGTATAGTTAGTTAGTTAATAGCCGCTAGTTAAGAATAAATTTCGTATTAATGAATTTCAAAATCTTTTACTTAATATAATCGCTTCAGTTTCTCCTATTCCGTGAATAATCTGCGTAGAGGTAAATTAAGGTGAACTAAATGCTACAATTATCCACTAGTTCGCGATTTAATCCTGAAAGTTTCTAACAAATTTTAGACAATTACGTAGCACGTTATAATATTTGTTGCACTTAGTCGGTAGGTACTCTTAGCTCGAACCGTAACGTCGTTTGACGTCGAGTTGAATGAGGTTTGTGTTACTAGAATACACAAGTTTGCGGCAGCTCTGGTTGAATGCGTCCTAACTAAGGACCCGTCGCGTAGTTCCCGCTTCCAGGAAATTATGCACCCGTTGCAACCTCAATAAAACACATATAATTGAATGGTTCACAATTCGGGTTTTAGATGGAAATTATGAGAATAGTTGCAGCCTTGCACTCAATGACAGTCGGCAAACGGCAGATTCGGGGAAATTTTAAAAGAACAACTTGAATGTTACATTTTTAGAGGTTCGAAGTAGTCACAAAACCCGTTGCAGTTGCACCTTTAGAATAAAGACGGTAATAAATCTATGGTACACCACTTCTGGCGGTGAATGCCAGCGTATTTGACATAGGTAATTTTTGAAGATACTGATGTAGACCAAAATTTTAAATGAACTAAGATAATTAAACCTTTTGCATAAACCCTTTTTAAAATTTTGTTAACTTAATAAAACAGATAACAATATAAATTACAAAATATTACATGTGATTTTATGTAAAATGTAAAAAATTTATTCAATGTTAAATTAGTAGGCAGTCCTACTATGTGCAGGAAACTGAAATGGATTAAGAATGTAACAACTATGGTTGTTTCTTTCTTCTTAGTCCAAATTATCGCGCATAGCCCGAATTATACTTGGCCGCTTTTTTTAAATATAATTTAGCGTTTTCAGTATCAATAATGAGCACATGTCTTGTCACTGACATGAAATGGGTAATATTGGATTACGCGGGCCTCGCGCTTGTTAGTAGAAGTGTCCAAAGGTCCAAAGTGATATACATGTCGCAGCCATTTTGAGTGAATACGCCGTTTACAAATAGCGTCGTCTGTTTAAAAACGCTCGCTGTTATGTAATATGTCGGTTGTAGTTTTGGGGTGACCACGAATAAAACACTGTTTGGACAAATTAAGACTTTTCTTTCAGGTTTCCGTTCTCTTTTGATACTTCATTTAAATATCCAAGTAACAAATGTACTTTTATTTAACATCAATTACTTAAAATAAGGTTAATTAAAGTAAATAACGATTCCATTGGTCAGGTTAAGTTAGGTTAGTGACTAAAGTGAAGCGCAAGGCGAGCGAGCTTAGCGGGCGTGCCACGTCTGACTGATTTATAATAAAATTATATTCAGTAAAAAATAAAACAGTAGGAGAGTCTTTTACTAGGACTTTGATTTATTTATTTGAAACATTCCATATTTTTTGACACTATCAAACTGACAGTTTGTTAGTGTTATTAAATTTCAATAATACTGTCCTTTGCAAATCAAATGTTATGGTCACCCTAGCTTTGTCAAGCTATACTTCAATTTGCCGCGGCATTATACATAATGTCATTTTTTCTTCGGAATTTTACAAATCAGCATTCGTTTTTAAACTGACGACGCCGTATGTAAACGGCGGATTTACTCAATATGCCTGCGACATACACATAGCAATAAGTTAGATACTGCTACTGTAACAAATCTGCTGAGTTTCTTATCGGTATCTTCTCGGTTTATGAGAATGACGATTCGAAAGTGTCATATGTAATAGGTAAGCTACGTGAATAAAGAAAAAAAATATTGATTGATTGATTGAAGTGGGTGAGTGTAAGGCAAGTGACCAATCTTACTCTCAAATGTTCTCAAGCTCGATTAACGAAGGTAGATTAACGAACGTGGCTAGCACCGGAATACAAAAACCGCAGCATGTATTCACATCAGGGTTGTAGTTAGAACAATTTGAGGTTGAGGCAGCTTGGTTACAGGCAGGGTGGGAATAAAAATTGTCCTAACTGAAGCAAGAACAAATATTATAATAGAAATGAATATCACGAAATGTGGTATGTTCGAAAAAGTTTAAATAGGTAAGGTGCCTATTGCCTTTGTTTTTGACTAGATTAAGTCAATGAACAAATGTCTAATCTATGGTTTTTATAAAGTAGGATATTGTCATTTCAAGCTTCTCAATGTCCCCCTCGAGATACAACTACCTATTTATATTTATACTTTTCCGTATCCTCTGCCCTATCGCTCTAAAAGCACCACATTTTACTTACTTAACCTTAATACAACATATAATGTAGTCGTGTCCATGTTATACATTTATACACGGTAATCAACCAATTTCATCCGACGTATGTCTCCAGCTCACATCAAGCGTGAACTAATGTGTAGCCGTTTTCATCTACGACATGGTGAAATTGTTTGGCTGAGGCTGATTTGCTGTCAATAGCCCCTGAAGTATAAAAATAGACCCTTGTTACCTTCAAATAATTGAAGGCTATATAAGATCATCTAATTAGGGATGTAAAAAAAGACATTATTCGTAATCATTAAAAATCAATTTTTCATAAATCGATTATTTATTATTATTAATGCAATTTTTGTAGAGAGAGACTTTAAATGTTTTTATATCCTTAAAAGCACTGTCCCATTTAAATACTCATTTCATTCAAAACACTCAATTTTGCTTTCCAATTTCGAATGAAACTGATGGTTATTTTAGTTAGTATTGACTTGGTAATCTTAAGATAATGTAAAAAAAATAACATTTCTAAGAAGTATGATTATGTTTTTTTAATCGATTTTCTGTAAATCAATTTATTTTGAATACAGAAAAATCGTTTTTTTCCTTTTCCTTTCCAAGTCACATCTGATCAAGCACATCTTAGCACGTTGGCCTTACGAATAATTTACGACTACCCGTTACAATAAGCGGACTCCTTAGGCAGAATAGTTCTTACTCTGCGTATCTTATGCATTTGTCAGCGTCTGTCTCGAGGACAGTCATGGACAACAAAGGGCAGAGGCGGTCAAATCGGCCGCGGGCGAACTATTATCTGCGTGGCGCCTTCAAATGCAGATTTTGATACGCGAAGAACTTTTTGTTAGAGTACCTAACACAATATTTTGTCAACGGCATTCCAATTCAAGATTAATGTAAGAAGTTTATGAGATCAAAATTTAAAAATGTCAGTCTAGAAATAAAATAAAACGATGCCGGAATACAATCCAAATGTCATACAAATCAAATGAAAAACACGTAACAGCGTTTATATATATTAGAACATGTAAAAAAAATGAGGGTAATGATCTATCGAAATAAAAATATCGACACCTTTTTAAAATGGTAGCTAATTTTATTGGAAAAGTAAGTTTATGTTTTTTTTAATTCAATCGTAGCTGTTAGCGTAAAAATACGATCCAATTTATTTATTTAAATGCGTTTTGTAACTTTCTTCTTCGTAACAGTAACATAATCAAAACCAATATACGTAATTGGATTAAGTTCAATGTTCTGGAATTCAGTCCAGAAAATTCAGGCTTACCGAATATTATTATTACTTAATACTATTACGACTATGTCGTGATGTTTATCCAATAAAATCACTGGGTAAAACGGAATCTATTTCAGTATATTTAGTAATAAAGTAAATTCCTAAAGTTATTAATAGAAAACGGGACAAAAATAGAATGCTCAAAAGGCATACTGCTTTACAAAACATCACTACGAATCACCCCGTAGTATTTGGCTATTAATAGACGAAAACCCCATAATATTCCCCAACCTCTTTTTGTTTACAAACAATTTCTAAGAATAATGTTGCCCGAATATTAACGTGTGCGCCATTGAAAGTAAAATTGGAATTGGAACAAAGGTTGAGCAGTTCTGGTGGGCGGATCACTCAGCCAGGGTTGCCGATATGAGGTGGTAGGGCACCGATAAATGCATTATATTGCTGTCCGCAAGCGATAGCGTTAATCTGATTCCGGGTAAGAGCACTATACATATTGCTGCAGAATTACATAGTACGAAGGAGTGTCACGTCACTGGTATGTATAAAATATCAGTTTAAAATGAACCTTACTATAACGTTCATAAGGTCTCATGTGGATACATTTTATTGCTAGTGAATGTCCATAACAATCACCTGGTTCTTAGATTCATAGATAAAATAGTCATCTTCCGTTGTCGTTGGGGAAACGAGTAAAATTAAAGTCGTATAAAACGAAGATTTGGTTATGTAAAAGTTAAAATTTTAAAACTACAGGTCAAAGTTAATTTATGTTATAATATTTGATTTTATCTATTTGAGGTTTAAATATTAGTCTTAAATAACAAAATACAGTCAGAAGGTAGCTTTACACTTGAGAAAAAAAAATCAGTTTCGAGACTGTTTTTTTTTTCATATAGACACATCCGAAAATACAAATGTTTCCCGTTTTGTGATTCTTAAATATACAGATTTATTATTTAACCTAATTGTGAACAGTTTTTGAAGCTGTAAATGTTCATCGGGGTCAAACGCTACTACTTTAAACGGTCATCTTTTCACTTAAAAATATGAAGTTCTAGTGAAATACTTTTTCTGCTGCAGGAGCCTTGCAGTGTTTGCATTTTATGGAGAATTTTTATCCATGAAAAGCGTTTTTCAAGGAAAATCCTAGAATTTTAATGGAAAACTCCAGTTTGTGTTGGTGTCAGTAAACAGACAACGAAATAGGGATGTCGACTGAAATAAGTTGAGATACTTTTAAATAGTATTCATACTCCATATATATGTTATAGTATGAATTATGGTATCGTTAATTTTACTTGCTAACATACTGGATCTGAATTTGGAAGAATACATTTTTAAATACCATTTTTTAAATAATCAACAAATGTACGACTCAAAATGGGAAACTACTCAACGTACCCTACGAAAATAGTATGGGAATCGAAGGAGTGCCTCAGCGGTGAGTGCCAGAACTATTTAGTCCTTATACAAAACTACTGGGTTGCCGTTTTTGTTCGTGTGAAGTGTCCATTTTCCTAACATGATCGTTTTCCTAACATGCAATTCTTGGGAATGCCCGCAATAATCCTTTCATGTGAAAACGTGTCTCAATACCTGTAAACTGGGAGACATCGTGGCGGCATCGGAAAGCGTATAGGGTTTAGCCACTTCAAAGCCGAGAATCGAGCAGAAACTCGAAGTGAATTTATTAATTTGGAATTTGTAGTGACGTAGTCCAGAGTATCGGAAATATCACTTTAGTATCGTTTCTACGCTATGACGCTTTTGGGGAGGGGTAGTACCTACCGGGTCTCACGAGGAAGAACATAAGAACGCGGTAATTACCTACTTTTATAGATAAAAATAAATTTAAAGTCACGATCCCTATGCACTCATTCCTTGTCAATGTTGTATGCCTGTCTAACTGTGAACCGTTCTTATTTTGTTTTGTCATGTTTAATCGTTTAATTAGCGTGTTGTGTCTAACTCTGTTATGTTTAAAGTAAAGTTAAGTGATGGGGGGAGGGGGGAGGGGGGGGGGGGGTAGCTGATTTAAATTATTTTATTTTTGTGCTTCTCTCTCTCCCTCTCTCTTATTATTATTAGTATTTTTTCTTTTTCTCTTTATTATTCAGTTCTTTCTTTTTTTATCAGTTCTTTCTTTTTTTTTATCACCGCGCCACTCAGCTTAAGGTTCCGCCAGAATACCAGCGCTACTGCGGCATCCAATGTCGTAGCAGCTTATGCTGAGGCTGGGACCTTGTTAGCTGCGCAATCACTATGTTTTTTTCTTTTATTTTTATGTTAGTTTACTTCTACTGTACCTATTAATTGTTTGTGTCACTTTTATGTCTGTGTACTGTGTATTGATTGTGTGCTAATAAATAAATTCTTATTCTTATTCTTATTCTAATACGAAATTTCGAAGTTTATTTTTTGACGACCTCGGTGGCGCAGTGGCTAAGGTAGGCGCCCAAAGCGCGTAAGGTCCCGGGTTCGATTCCCGGTCAGGTCAATTTGGAAAACGAACTTTTCTCAATTGACTTGGGTCTGGGTGTACTGGGATGACGCCCCCAGTTAGTATACGTCGTCTGGTACTCATAGTACAAGGGAAAACCTTAGTTTGAGACCAGGTGATTGGTGTGATTGTCTGGCGCATTTATTTATTTTTTTTATTTATTCAATAATCTTACATAGGCGTACATAACATTAAAATAATAAAGTAATAACACAAACGAGACAACTAACAGAACAAAAATATTGTACACACATTTTTTTTGTACCTATTATCGCCTAAATGGCGGCGTCATCGGAACTTCCACATACTATAACGGCCACTGAAATTTCGCAGCACCGGTATCCGTGAACCCGCCGTCTCCACGTAGGGTTCCAGCTAGCCCTGATCCCGACGTTCATTGACGCGAGTCGACCTAGAGAGTTGGTGAACCCCGACGCGTCGGAAGGTGACCGCAGCAAACGGGTGACGCACTCCGCAAATACTACTAATGGTTCTGTCGAACTTATAGCTCGATCACGATACCCCGACGATTACTGTACACAGTAGGAATAAAGAGTTTGCACACTTTCGGTAGACTATTTTCGATCGACCTGGCAACGTGCAGGAAATATTCTTAAACAAATGCCTGCTTCTGTCTTGTACATTACGTTCACTTTGTCTAAAATGTCAGTGTTTAAGCAATAGGAACGCATTACCTATGTAAGTACTATGTCATAAGCAGCGTAGAGTTTTTAAAAATGCTAGCTCTTCCTTGAAATAATAAATGAAGGATGAGCTCGATGTCTTCCTTGCTAAAGGCCATGGGTTAAGTCAATCAAAAGTCAGAACCAATATTTGTAAAATTTGGATATAAGGTAGTTCTGAGTTTGGGTGTTTATATTTCTGTTTGTTGCTCAAGCCAAATGTTCTTAAGCTTATGACTTTGGGGGTAAGTTGACCTACGACCGTTGTTATTCGATATGTATTTATTTAATTGTCTTCTCGGTAGATATAGGTTCCGAACCGGAAGTAGAATCACTTTGCATTATATACAATGACGATTCGAAAGTGTTATTATACTTGAATAAACAAATATTGATTTTGAATTTGAATTTGAATTATTACTATTATAAGTTAGCAAATATAGAACAGTATTATACCTTTTTAGGATTCCTTTCCCAAAGAGTAAAAACGGGACCCTATTACTAAGACTTCGCTGTCTATCCGTCCGTCAGTCCATCCGCCTGTCACCAGGCTGTATCTCAAGAACCGAGGTAGCTAGAGAGTTAAAATTTTCACAGATTATGTATGTATTTCTGTTGCCGCTTTAACAATAAATACTAAAAATAAAATAAAATAATTATTTAAGAGTGGACAATAAATGTGACTTTTTGCCGTTATTTGCTCGATGTTAATAATGGCAACAGATACACGCTCGAAATATTCTTAAAATATTTAGTTCTGCACTTACATTAAATTTAAATATTACAATAAAAATAAAAATAAATGTTTAAGAGGGGTTCCCATACAAAAAAGGTTTATTTAGCCCTTTTTTTCTCGATGTTAAACAATAACAACAGGTAGACGCTTGAAATATTCATAGAATATTTACTTCAACAATAAATGGTTGTGTCTAATGTTGAATAGATACAGTACGGAACGCTTCGTGCGCGAGGCCTACTCTCACTTGGTCGGTTTTTCTTCTACTTTAGAGACAACATACAAAAATAGAGTTCAGTCCCCCCTCTCCAACATGATCATAAAGTGTTATGACAAAACGTAACGATTATTAAGTAAGCAAAAAAACAATGATTCTCTTTTCGGTCTGTACTCCATTTCAATATTTTACTTACAATATGTACTCATTGTTGCGCAACAAATGTGGTTTGCCAATACTTTTAATGGTTACGAGGGTGCGTTTGTTGGTAAGCTACGATTGGGTTTAATAAAAAAAATTGTAGGAATTTGGTTCAGCTTTAAAAATAACTTTTATTTATTATATCATACGTGGCGTAACATTTTCTAATAATTTATTTACGAAAACTGAAATTCTTTACAAGAAATAAAAACACCGACATTTTACATATAAAATAGGGAGAGTCTCTAAAAATGAGACTTGTGAACCTATTTGCAAATTTAAACATCAATTAGGGATTTTGATTGGTCCTTAACAGACCTCGGTAAACGAGGTCCATGCGATACGGATGAAAAGGATTAATTAATTACCAAACATTAATAACGCCACGATAAAGATGTAAGCTTTTTTTGGCACAATTGGAATGTAAAGAAAATTTTATTTACCTACATTAAGAAGGATAAAATTGATGACAAATTTACCCTTGCATTAAGCTGGTTTTGTTTATGTCTACTATTTTTCATCGCTCTGTTGTAGCCGAAAGGAATAGTGAAATTTTATAGCTCCGTAAACAAAAATAAATCGTCTTGGAAATCAATTTGAAAAACTTTGAAAATAAGGTAACAAGTCAAAACGCGACAACAATTTATCTCGTTAACTTATTTTGAAATTTTTAAAATGGGACGCGGAAGTTTTAAGAATTTCGGTCTAAGTTACGCGTGTACAAGTTTAATCGCCACTTATCTCTTCCATAAGGTCGGAATCTCACTAGATAACTAAGTGCAGAGCAAGTTTTGAATTGCTCCCTGCCGTGTATAAACATCATGGAAATTTATTGGATGGAGGTAGTTAAATGTTTGGCCTGTGCTGGAGCATGATCGATTGGCCACACGTTGCTAACGATGATGCCATTACACACGGTGTTCATCACACAGACACCAAACACAATAGTTCAATACGGTGATTGTCCAGGTCGCTTCTGTACCTAATAGTTTAAGTGAAAGTGAAATATTATTTGATTAAGTTTTTACATAACACTTTCAAAAGGTCTTTAATTTAAAAGTAGAGCGTAAATGTTGTATTGATGATATTCACTGGCCGTAGTTTACGAAAAAGTTGCGATGTATAGATAATGTATATATAACTATTCCATAACGTACACATTCAACTTGCTTAAGTATAACACGGTAATAGAGGGCTCTTCTGGTTTTAAAGATAATAAAATAGATGTCATTTGTTAGACTATTTTGTGTTACCACGTTTTAGAATTTGTAATTAAAATATATATCAAACAATCTGAGATTATAAAAACCACAAACAGCAGTTACGTAAATTGAAATAGAAATTTATTAAGTAAACAAGATTTTCAAAATGAAGTTGGGACGTGCAATAACTCCGTATTTTGCGGTACAAGCTCGAGAAGTAACAAATTTGATAGCATTACATTCGTCGGAAATTCGTCTGTGGAGAATAGTGTAGCTGCTAAAACAATCTGGTCCATTCAATTTCTGGCGGTCGCAACCGAGACGTACTATTTCAATTACAACTAAGTGCTACTAAACAAATTGTACTCTGCGCTAATAATTAGCGCTTAAACATACTTTTTAGTTCAATGCAATTGAGATTCCTCACTAGGTCATATGCTAAAGCTACTTTTCACACACGTTTGTTACTACCCAATTTTCTAAAAAAAGTTTTCTTAACAATTTTCCACAAGTACACAAGTACTTGTGGAAAGGGTAGAAAATGACCTTCCATGGAAAGTGGCACGCACTTTGGTTAGAGCCACCGACATCTCAGGGGTACGTGTGCTGAACCTTTGTGACCAGGAACAGGTTATAGAAAAAGGCACACTAGTTGGTACTTGCGAGGAAGTGGATTGGTTGCGTCGATGCCAACATCAATCGACCGGGACCGTCAGCAAAGATACACAAACGAGAGTGACCACACTTTTAGAAGACTGCCGCAGCGCTCTGTCCCAAAATGAAATGGTCAAGGCGAAACAAATGTTGCTCAAGTATGCCAACGTTTTCTCGGCAAACGATGCTGACACCGGAAGGACTGGCTTAGTTCAACACAAAATTAATACAGGAGAAGAATTGCCCACCCGTCAGCGGCCAAGGAGATTGCCCGTAGCACGTGAAAAGGAAGTGGAAACCATGATTGAGGGAATGGTGAAGGATGGTGTTATTGAACCTTCATCTAGTCCATGGTGTTCACCTGTAGTGCTGGTAAGAAAGAAAGACGGTAGCATGAGGTTTTGTGTTGACTATCGTCGTCTGAACGACGTTACAAAGAAAGACAGCTATCCTTTGCCAAGAATTGATGACACCCTAGACATGCTTACTGGAGTAAAGTGGTTTAGCACGCTAGATTTAAAAAGTGGTTACTGGCAAGTTGAAATTGATCCTAAAGACAAGGAGAAGACTGCATTCTCGACAGGAAAGGGTCTGTGGCAATTCAAAGTCATGCCGTTTGGATTGTGCAACGCTCCGGCAACGTTTGAAAGGTTGATGGAACTTGTACTTACCGGTCTGATTGGCGATGCCTGTCTAATCTACTTGGATGACAAAATCATCGTAGGCCGTACGTTTGAAGAACATCTTCTAAATCTGGAATGCGTGCTCATGAAGATCCAGAGTGCCAACCTCAAGTTAAGCCCGAAGAAGTGTTGACTATTCAAACGGCAAGTTAGCTTTTTGGGATATGTAGTGTCTGAAGAAGGTATCAGCACGGATCCAGAGAAAATCGCTGCTGTAAAGGATTGGCCAATCCCAAAAGACAAGACGCAGGTCAGAGCATTCCTTGGTTTGTGTTCCTACTATCGGCGTTTTGTTAAGAACTTTGCAGATATAGCAAAACCCCTGCATAAGCTAACGGAGGAGAAGCGACAATTCTGCTGGGATGGAAGTTGTGACATCGCATTCCAGGAGCTAAAGGACCGTCTGTGCAAAACACCTATTTTGGGATACCCTGATGTGAGTAAGGAATTCATAGTTGACACAGACGCAAGTGACATAGGACTTGGCGGTGTATTATCCCAGCGGGATGGCGATCAAGAAATTGTGATAGCTTACTTCAGCAAGTCTTTGTCGAAACCTGAAAGGAACTATTGTGTTACGAGACGAGAACTGCTTGCTGTGGTAAAATCGTTGCAGCACTTTAGCAAATATCTTCTGGGGCGGAAATTCCACATACGAACTGACCATGCTGCACTGAAATGGCTTTTGCAGTTCAAGAATCCGGAAGGACAAGTTGCGAGATGGATTGAATTACTGCAGGAATACGACTTTGTAGTGGAACATCGCAGCGGAAAATCTCATGGTAACGCAGATGCATTGTCAAGAAGACCTTGTCCTGAAGACTGTAAGCATTGTACCAGGCAAAAAAGTAAAGAAGTTGTTCCTGTGAGGATGCTCAAGACAGACCTTAGCAACGAGTGGAAGGAAAGCCTACAACGTGCACAACAGGAGGATGCGGACATCAAGCCGATTCCGGAGTGGATGAAGGCCGAAGTTCCTAAGCCTAGGTGGAGCGACGTCTCAGCGATGAGTTCGATCACAAAGAGCTATTGGGCCCAATGAGACAGCTTGGTGATTCAGGATGGAGTTCTGTGCCGTAGATGGGAAAATGCTCGTGGAGACAGCTGTCATCTGCAACTGGTTGTCCCCAAAGGTCAAGTACCGGATGTTCTACAGCTGTACCATAATGGTTGTTCAGGAGGTCATCTGGGAGTAAAACGGACACTACTGAAGATACGAGAATGGTTTTACTGGGTCTACTGTCGGGACGATGTCGAGGACTGGTGTCGCAAATGTACAAGTTGTGCGGCTGTAAAGGGACCTCAGACTCGTAGTAGAGGTGCATTGAAGCTGTACAATGTGGGCGCACCATGGGAGAGGATAGCCCTTGACGTTGCGGGGCCGTTCCCGGAAAGTGAGAGTGGTAACAAATATTTCATGGTTGTGATGGATTACTTCACTAAGTGGCCGGAAGTCTTCGCCATTCCAAATCAAGAAGCCTCGACAGTTGCTGATAAGTTAGTTTATGAAGTCTTCTGTCGTTTTGAAGTTCCCTTAGAAATCCACAGTGATCAAGGAAGGAATTTTGAGTCCCAAATATTCCAGGAAACTTGTCGAGTTATGGGAACTCATAAAACAAGAACAACTTCTTACCACCCACAGTCGGATGGAATGGTGGAACGATTTAATCAGACACTAGAGAGGTACTTGGCAAAAGTTGTGGAAAATCGGCAACGAGAGTGGGACAAGCACATACAGCCATTTTTGATGTCATATCGTAGCGCTGTTCACGAAAGTACATCGGTAACACCAGCGTTCGCAAACTTTGGAAGAGAACTACGACTGCCTGCAGACTTGATCACCGGAATACCACCTGATTCCCCATGCAGTATAACAGATTATGCAAATAACTTGCGGAACAAAATGAATGACATTTGTGAGCACGTGAGACAATCGGGCCAGCAAATGTCTGGAAAGATGAAAACTATGACCGCAAAATGAACAGTAAAGAGTTTGACGAAGGTTCACTAGTGTGGTTGCACAATCCAATCCGCAGCAAGGGGAAATCTCCTAAGCTTCAGGCGAAATGGGAAGGGCCGTATCGATTTGTGACTAAGATCAATGACGTAACCTACCGGATACAAAAAGGTGCGAGGGGTACTCCTAAGATCGTCCATGTGGATCGATTGGCGCGTTATTATGGAGCCGAAAATGCTCGGGACGAGCATGTCTTAGGAGGGGGCAGTAGTGTTACGCGCCACGATTAACGTTTTTAGTAAACAGCGCCATCTAGTTTGGAATGCGGAACTTCAGAGAGTCGAGACGTCAACGCCAGAACTTACTAGAACTATGGCCGTACGCTCGGTCAAGGCCGGACTGCGCGCGAATGTTCCGGATGTTTCTGCGTTGGAAGGTTCGGGAACGGCCGCGGCAATATAAAAGGCCGGGATTCACCGCGACCGGGACAGTATTGAATTAGCGATACAAGTGATTACTTTGAAAGCGATCTTGAAGTGCGACTTGGAAGCGATTGTTGTTTTAATTAGTGCGTTTTAAAGTTGTAATTAGTGGCGTTCAATTAAAGTGTGACTTTTGGTAATTTTTATCGGCTGTTTTTATTGTCACGAACCCGAAGCTCGTAACAGATCTGTCTTTGCTAGTCTAGAATTTATTATTTATCCTGATGGAATATCTAATGATCGATCTCAAAGCTTATTTCTGTAATAATACTTGAACCAAAGAGCCACTTAGTTTCAAACCTCAGCTGTTTTTAACAAATCTTTCGTGTATGTTAATGTTAATTGATTAGGGACACCACTTTTTGTAAGTCATTTATCACAATGATTGATACCTTTTATTCCATAAAGTTTTCTTGTCTATGAATAGGATTTAAAGATTATATTATCCTACTACTATTATAAAGGCGAAAGTTTGTAAGTATGGATGTATGGATGTTTGTTACTCTTTCACGCAAAAACTACAGAACGGATTTGGATACAATTTGGTAGGTAGACAGATGACATACTAGATTAACATATAGGATACTTTTTATCCCGAAATAACGCGGACGAAGTCGCGGGCAACAGCTAGTGATATATATGACGACCTCCGTGTAGACGCTAGCCGAGAGGCAAGCGTGCCGGACTTTGGCGTCGCGCCATCTCTGAGGTTCCGGGTTCGGTCCCCGGTCGGGTCAATATGGGAAACGAACTTTTCTGTATTGTCTCGGGTCTGGGTGTTGTGGTACCGTCGTTGTTTCTGATTGCTGTAAACAAGTGCTTTAGCTACTTACCACATAATCAGAGCAATGTATGTGATGTTGTCCTATATTTATTTAATGATAAGACATAAAAGCACGGACATACAATAGAATGTGTCTCACCGTATTAATGTAAATTACCAAATTTTCGCACCGTTTCATTTTACGCACTGTTTTATTTGTCAAGTCCCTTAGCAGTCGTAATCTAATTACGTTGTGGCAGACTAAAGGCGGTAGCTTCTCTAGGAAATAAGTATGGGTACCTATTTAGATTATGTTGACTATTTAGTCATCAAATCATTTAGACTCCCTAACGGTTTTTTTTATATAAATCTTTTTTTGGGCAGGAGGGCAAATTTGGGTGACACTTATTTTTTTTACATGGGGAATCCCTCCGGATACCCACATCGCCCAGGAGGAGGAGGTGCTTCCAACCCTAATGGCATGTCTTCTCACTCAGACCCTTAGCTCTAATTAGGAGGACCTCATCGCCTTAAGCAATGCTGAGTGAAAATCTAGAACCACGACAACACTATATTGTTTTTGTGGGGAGAGCGGGGACTACCCAATAAACGCATTCCGTTTTTCTCATCGTCTAGTGACGAATGATTTGTCTAAAGGAAAATCTGCTTGAGGGCGTCATTATTACTGAAACACTATATACCTACTCTTTTGTGACTTTTGGTCTTTGGCTTTTGGTCCAAAGTGTTCTACACATAGCTATAATTTAGCTACTGTAACTTATCTGCTGAGTTTCTTACCGGTGTCTTCTCGGTAGATATAGGTTCCAAACCGGAAGTAGAATCACTTTGCATTGTATTCAATGACGATTCAAAAGTGTTACATGTAACCTACTTGAATAAAGAAATATTTGAATTTGAATTTGTGAAGTGTTTTTTTAGTGAATCACATACGAATTATGTCACAATATCGTTAACTCACCTCTAGCTAAAACAGAGGTTCTCAAACTTTGCGCCTCGGGCACCCTGAAACGCACTATACTGACCACCACCGAGCATGCCAAATCCTCCAAGACACAATAATGAGTCATGAGTATAGGCGTCTTGGACAAGGCCCATTCAATGTTAAAATATATTAATAATAAAGCAGAAACGCGCGAAACATGCAATAGATATCTAAAATTTAAAGAATATGGTTAACGCTAACTAATATATTTATTTATTTATTCATATTAATTGAACATATCGTGCTAAATTAATATTTAAATCTGTTAGTTTATTAATTTTGTCAATAATCGTAGATGCAGATTAGAATGCAAGTAAGGGTTAAAGCTCTACTGTTTTAATTATGTTATTTAAAAAAAAATATTGTTTAGGAACCTTAACACTGTCACCACCCATTCATCACAGCGACTTTTTAACAAGCGAGCAAAATTCGCAGGCGAAAACCTTTTATAGAAAATTACACCGCTACAAATACTAAACCTACTCGCGAACGTCAACACAAACTGTTTCGGAACTCCATAGCTCTACTACTTGGAGCATTACAGTAAACATAGTGGAAATGCAAGAAACCCACGTCACTGGCTTTGAAGGCAGTATTTTTCCGGCGGAGTGGAAGACTTAAGGGCGCTTCTGTTCCTTTATAACTCACGCGGCTGCTCTCATGCATTTAGAATACCTATTGTCATTATGTAACCAACCACTACGGCACAGAGTGGGGCCAATGTTCTGTTTTGAATAGTACATCACAGAAGGGACTCTGTGGATATCCACAGAAACTTATAGCTTTCTTGAGTCTCAGCTTCAGTGTTATAGCGTGGATAAATTTGTTTTGTCTATTTTAGAACAAAACAGTATCATGCAAATTTATGTGTTATGTCAAGTTTATTAAAATCAGTTAAATCCTCTCTTATAACTCATCAAATTTTAAAATTCTAACAAAAATACAATCAAAGAGTAGGTAATCTATTAAAGTGATTAAATATCTACACTTTAAGAAGCAATGTACACACACATTTTTCTCGCCACTACAACACTGCAAACGAGTTGCAAACATATAAGTGGGTAATGGCATTTAGTGATACGGAGCTCTTTTAGCTCAGCTAGAGATGTAAGTGGATGTCCACCCACAATACACCTCACACCCTCTGCCTCCCCCTATGGGTAGTGATAAGTAGGAAAAGAGGAAAAAAAATATAAAATCCAAATGTGAATATGTGATAAAGTAAAGGATGGAAATATTTTTGAATTCCTTTTATTCCAATGTTGCATAAGTATATAGTCCTGTAATGCCCGGTTCCAATATTTGAAAAACGATCCGTTCTTGTTATGGATAGTAATAAATTATGAGAGGCGTAAGCTAAAACCGACCGACGGACGACAGATGACGGTTGAAATGGGAAGTAAATTTTAAATTAGGATTAACGACTCTTTGAAAAAAACGGATAGTTATTTTTGACACATTACAATATTGGAACCGGGCATTAGTAAATGAATTTGTAGTAGTGGCAATTTAGAGTTTGTGACGAGTGTGCACTAATAGCGGTCACAGTGACCAATCTATGTAGAGAAACAATAAAACGAGGCCGACGTACAATTAACCTTCTAGCTAATTTAGGGCTAATCGTATGTGACCAGAGCTAGCCTAGCCATTATTCAATTACTTAACAAAATAAAATGAATAAGAGAAAATGTGTTAGGTGCTATTAATGTATTTGTATTTAATGTATTAAAACCTAAACCTGAAATGAAATGTTGTCTGACCATTTACTTCTTAAAATTAGCCTGGTGACGAAGCTCATGTTTGGTAACCACATACTTAAAGTTAAAATTAAATAGCATCATTAGGGTATTGTATGATCTTAGAGATCTCTAAAACCAAGTAAGAGCTGGGTAGAGTCATTTAGAAATAGGCTGCACTTTGAATATACCGTACTACATATAGCTCACAACTTTGTTCCCCTTATATTGGGATTAAAATAACTTAAAAGAAATTAAATTCAGATCAATTCAATAGTTTTTTGTGAAAGAGTTACAAACATACATCCATGCATTCTTAAAATTTTCGCGTTTATAATATTAGTAGGTAAATATTTAATTGACCGGGTTAACAAAATTGCCCTTTTTAAAAGTGGATCTACCCATTAAATTAAAAACAGCAAATTTCGTATAAAAATAAATTGTTTCATACATAAAAGAAAATAAAAGCCTTAATTAGTAAAATAGAGAAAAAAATGGATTGAACATAAATGTGGAGAGTTTTTACATTCGGTTCAGGCAATCACTTCAATAAATGGAGTCAAGGTTCCTTTTTTATTACAATCTGGCTACGACACACGACCGACAAAGAGTGACAAGGCGTCGATAGGATGCCGGCTCGGAGTGTTATTGACCATGTCATAACCGGGTCACGTCACGTCATCTTTCCCTCTGAATCTGAAGGCACTACGACAACGATAAACCGCCTCTATCTTCTAACTGGGGCGTTTTTATTTTATGTCAAATCACAACTAAATATGGAGCTAAAACTAAGCTTATCTATGTTATGGTCATCGTACTTAGGGCAAAAAGGGAATTTTAAGAAGTATAAGTTCCTTGTCTTTCACAAAGAAGCTGTCGTAAACAGCTTAAAGGAAAAGAGGCTTGCAAAAGTGGAGAACATTTCTCTATTCGTCTTTACCTATTTATATTTTTTGGGTGTTTCAGTACCATCTACAGCATACAGTAGCATCTGTAGGTATATAGATGCCTTTATTGGTATCCCAGAAAAATAAAGAGGGTGTTTCCGAAATTATTGCAACGAAAGCGTTTGTTAATTTTTCGTACTGCAATTTAATGAAAGTCTGGAGACTTCATGAGTCGTCGGTTGTACTCGTCTGACCACAAGCCTGGTGTCAGTTATTCAGTAAAAATTACTAAATGAATTTGCATATACAGATTAAAAACTAGAAAATAATATCGTGCACTTTTTATCCTAAAATAGGGTGAATAAAACCGCTGCCAAAACCTAGTATTAAATAAATAAGGCACAGTAATAGTTGATTGTGATAAACGTCGGCTTAGTTACCAATCCAAATATTTTTGTAAACAAATATACTTTTGTCACTGGCTGGCTGTTCGGTTTATTACTATCGCCCTCGTTGGCAAGTTCAGTCACTCTCAGAGTGTGTAAATATACAAAACACCTTGAATTGTGTCATAATGTGTCCTTTACCTCTGAAGCCGCCCACGAGTTCGACGCGTGAAACATAGACATACAGTCTGGACTATCTTTGTATTCGTACACCTTGAAGGCGCAACGACCGCGAATATCAAACGGAATGTAAACATCACACACAGCTTTTTAGGGTTGCGTACGCAAAGGGTAAACACAGGGCCCTATTACTTTACTTTGCTGTCTGACTGTATGTCTGTCTGTCTGTCTGTCAATCTGTCCGTTCGTCCGTCCGTCCGTCTGTCACCAGGCTGTATCTCAAAATCCGTGATAGCTCGAGAGTAGAAATTATGTATTTCTTTAGCCGCTATAACTACTAAAAATTAAATAAAATCATTATTTAAAAGGGGCTTCTATATAACATGCGTGATTTTTTTTTTGCTGAATTTTTGCTCGATATGAATAAAAACTATTGTAAAACGCCTGAAATATGCACAGAATATTAAGTTATATACTTTTTTTGAAAATAAATAATAGTATTATAATAAAATAAATATTTAAGGGGGGCTCCCATACAACATATCATATATCACTTTAATTTTTATCCTATTCTTCTTAGGTATATCGACCGGATATTCACACAGTACTCATCTCACATTTACCACAATCGAATCTAAAACAAACTTTCACATCTGTAACATATTTGCACTAACCCAACATACATATATTATTTTTGTATTTATTTATTAGATAAAACGTATTATCCCTGCCGCATATCCGTTTATGTGACAGTGTTATAATGAACCATCCATTTTGCAATATAAAGACCATTTACTTTCTTCCGCAGTTGGCTGTCAACAAGGTGACCCTCTCGGTCCGTTTTTTTTTGGGCTCGCCATTCATCCGGTGATAACCCAACTAAATTCAAAATTTAATGTGTGGTACTTGGATGATGGAACCATAAGAAGCGATTTTAACACTGTACCTTCAGATTTAAAATTCCTTATTCAAAATTTCCAAAACTCTGGCCTTGAGCTTAACCAGACTATGGCTTAACTTTAATAAATGCGAACTTTTTATACCAGACCGCCCAGACAGAAATAATCATAAACATAAATGGCGAACACATCTCTCACTTGCGATTTGCAGATGACATCGTCATAATGGCAGAGACGCTGCAAGGCCTACAACAGATGCTGAATGACCTGGCTGACTCTTCTGTACGCATCGGCCTACGGATGAACTTGGATAAAACCAAGGTCATGTTTAATGAACATGTTCTACCGGAACCGATTGCAGTCCAAGGCGCCGTTCTCGAAGTTGTTCAAAAATATGTGTACCTCGGGCAAAAATTGCAGCTGGGTCGAAACAACCTAGAGGACGAGGTGAATAGAAGGGTTCAGCTGGGCTGGGCAGCGTTAGGAAAACTACGTCGAGTATTCTCATCGTTCATCCCAAAGTGCCTAAAGACAAAAGTCTTCAATCAGTGCGTTCTACCTGTTATGACATATGATATGGAGCCGAGACGTGGACACTGACGGCACGACTGGTTTACAGACTTAAAGTCACTCAGCGTCCAACAGTGGACCGCAACAGGCTGATGATGATGATGATGTCCAGACAGAGACAATATCATAGATTGTTTTAATTCCTTGGCTCCTAAGATCACTATAATACAAAAAGATTCTTTTCGCCTTCTAGGGTCACCAATTTTTGATGATTCTTTTGGCCCTATTGATACAGAAAAATTAAATAATTTTAAAAACGTTTTAGATCGTCTTGTCCAAATTAATTCTCACATGGCTTTTACCATCATTTGCCATTGTCTTTTTATATCAAAATTTACGTACAGTGTTAGATCTTGCCCTTTTTGGAAATTCCCGCATTTGACAGCAAAATTGGACGATTCAATCAAAAATTCCTATCAATAGATCCATGGATGATCGAATTTGGACCCAAGCTTCACTTCCTATACGTTTTGGCGGTTTGGGTATCCGAAAAATTTCCAGTGTTGCCCTTCCAGCTTTTTTGGCTTCAACTCACAGCACATGCCACCTGACAGCAAAGATACTTGGTCTGACTTCCACGAATCTCTCACCAATTGCTGATCAAGTTGAAGCCACCGATGCTTGGAAGGTGATTTCCTTAAACGACAAACTTTCTTCGGCCTTGTCCTCACAGAGACAGTGGGACGAGCCGCTCTGCAAACTAGTACGGAACCAACTTTTACATACGGCTTCTAGTTCTGCAGATCGAGCTCGGCTTATTGCTGTTGCTGAATGGGAATCAAGTCATTGGCTGCACAGTTTACCATCTTCTTATTTAGGCACTTTATTAGAAAACTTGGCATATATTTTTTTGAACTGTCACTATCTATCTACTTAATTTTATTAGATTATTGTTGATCCTAAATTATAGCCCCTTTTAGACCACAATAAAAATTGTAACCACCTCTTTCATAAAACAGACTCGTATATGTTCATACACAAATAATTCACATTAGATGGTCCAATTTATTAAATATATTAACCGCATATAAACAAATTTGCTGATAGCAAAAGAACAATTAACTACTCAAATACAATACCACTGATGTGCATTACGAAGGCGATTGAGTGGACGGAGTATCGAGCGAGCGGAATTATGTGGCTTTTGTTATGTGAAAGCTCGATAAAATATCAACGTCAAACCCTGCCGCGATGGAGAAAAGTAAAATAATTTATCTCCTTACTAAGAAACGTTGGATGAGTTGTAAAAATTTACTAAATATAAACATATTATTAAGGATAATTAATCGTAAGTACTCGTAGACTTTACAAATAAAAAGAAATAGGCAGGTACTTTAATCGTAAGTAGTCGTTATAAAGATAAAAAATTACCAACGTAAACTTATTAAATGACGTTGTGAGATTATGAACCATCATACCTAATTGATAAACTCACTTTTGATCCATGTATGTAGGTAATGTACGGTCCAAAAAGAATCCTAGAATATTTTTTGTTACGAATAATTATCAAACAGGCTGAGTTAACCGACCTACATCTAGAATCGTAATCTGCAAACTTTTCCGAGCTTATGCAGTTCGTAGTATTCCCTTTGATTGAAGCCTTCTCTAATATCTCATACGTTTCCTTTGTGAAAGGTTCAACACATTTACCTGTTACTACGACTGTACCGTAGCAGGGGAGTCAAAGATGAGATTTGTGGATTTACTAGAGCGTGTTAGATCGGTATGAATGGTGGTTAAGTTTCACTTCGCTGATATTTTCTATACCACATGTGAACCCAATACAGTGCTTTCGCCAGATGAAATAATGGTCAGTAATGCTTTGAAAAAAACATTTAAAAACTTATGAGTTAACAATGTTAAAGGAAGTTTGGGGTTCACAAACATTTAGGAAAAGCATCACTTCCATCGTGTGATCTGTCAGATTGACATGTTTTTGTAATAAAAAAAGATGTGAGACATAATGATTTGTATCTGTCGCGCTACAGATATTTTTGTCTCAAATCCAAATGTATTTATCATGTACTAGTGACCCACCCCGGCTTCGCTCGGGTACAATGCTGATACTAAAAACACTACAGAAAAACTGTGAACGATGGATGTTACTATACATAAAACCTCCCTCTTAAATAACTCTATATATTAAAAAAACCGCATCAAAATCCGTGGCGTAGTTTTAAAGATTTAAGAGTACAAAGGGATGTAGGGACAGAAATCATTTATAGCGACTTTGTTTTATACTAAGTAGTGATATAGTAGTATATTATTAGTATATTTAAATTTTAAATATGTAAACATATTTTACCGTCATTGGGTACTCATAAGATCCAATAATTAAAGTGTTTACCGGATCGTGCTGTTGACCGTTACTAGACGGTGTTACTGGGAAAAGAACGTTTTATTCTATTTGATTGAATCTTTATATTACAAAAGATCCCGACGAGGCACCAGTAAATCCCCGATTAGTAACGTGGGCGCCCCTTCTCCTAGGCTATCTGGAAAGCGTTGTTTAACGCGGAGTGCCGACACATAACACATGGTCAACCAAGAACTCTTGATCCCATTGTGCTCGAACCACCCGATTGAACAAAGTGAGTACTTACCTATTGAACTAGAGACGACAAAGCAATGGACAACTATTAATGTGTTTGCAAAGAGGAAAACTAAGAACTTTAACCCCATGGTACAGAAAAATCATAGTCGTAGATAAAATGACCAAACATCTTGAAAATGGGAGGTAATCGGAAACAACTATAATACATATATATAATATGGATATTTTTAGAACTCAAGATTTTTGAAAGGTAATACTTTAAAGGATTGTCTTAATCGACTAAAAGCTACTACAGTGACGATAGTAGAGTTAAGCGTAGCATAGAATTAAATTTACGAGAGGCGAAACGTGGCTTTACCTTGTTTTCAAAGTAGGTATTTCAACGATATAAATAAAAGTATTTCAAATTAGGGCTGTCTTAGAATTGGTAATTCTTTCTGCATGTGTGTCGTGTAACGTATTTTACAACCTTTCTCGGTTTAGTCGCAAATCCGCTATTCAACGTCTGTGATAGTCAATTATATTCACATACAATATTGACATCCATATTAATCTTGATTTTCCTTTTGATTTGTTGAGATATTCTGTGTGTGGCTTATGAGTGGATTTGGTTCAACGAAAATTAACACTACTCGCGATTTTATTTGGAGATTTTTACCGTCAAATCGGTCGTCAGAATCGTTTCACTACCGCATCAATCTAGTCTCTGACTTATGTTCTGTTTTTGCGACGGCATAGCAGAATTTTCCGATCGGAAACAGAAAGGAGATGCTCCACCACTCACACTATAATAACAATCTAACTTGGACCTTCTGTTTTTGTAATTTTAGATGGTATCTATCGACACACGGTGAATTCAACGATATCATCTATCAACTCTAAAATCGTTTGCACCAATTTGACGACGAGCTATTATGTATCCAACCCAAATACCGTACATCATTAAACACCACAGCAGCGCTAGTATTCTGGTGTAAACTAAAAAGTCAGAATGAAATCTTTTATTTAAAACAGTATTTATTTCAAAAGCAGCGCATCTTGTTGGCCATTATTTATTTCCCATTTAGTATTGCTTGGCTGATTGTCATAGCATGTACCTAGTACAAAGGAATACCTTAGTAATTTCAGACCAGTTGAACAGTGTGAACGTCTGTGGCTTGGTCATTGCATAATAATTTATTTGGCCCAAACAGTTGGATCAGGTGCTGGAAAGACGGTCATGTTGATTCTAGAATATCCAGTTCTCGAAACAGTTTGTGTGGAATTATCAGCGATCAGTAAGGTAGGTACTGTAGAAACTTCTTGTTTGAGCTCAAGTTCTACCCTGATTGGTAGTTTCTAACTTTGTGCTGCGTAACTTCTAGGCGTTTGAAGTAGAAAACAAACCATTCCATTATTCGTTTTACTCTTATTCGATAGGATCTTTCTCACTAAGTCACATATTATGTACCGGAAACTATATCTACTGTACGGCCCAATATACAATCTTAGTATAAACAAATAAACAATCTTAGTAAATTTCGGAAGGTTGAAAAATAAATACTACTATACTATATACTTATAATGAAGTCGTTAAATTAAGCACTTGGCTTCCCTGTCCCTGTGATATAAAAACGTGGCCTTAAGTTTGCGATAGAAAATATAAAATTTCGGTGTGAAGAGAAAAACATTATAGATGCTATTTATAGGTTTTTGTTTATACCTCATGTTTAGTGAATTTTTGTGTAATAATTTGGTGTTCTCATATTCTGTAATCTTTAGTAGTAAGTGATACTCGTTACTAAAATAATTCATAAACAAGACCGTGTTCGAAAGGTAATGTTAAGGGACATGTCCGTGTACACCTTACCTATGGTTCGATTATGCCTTATAACAAGCTTAGATTGGATCATTGGCCACAGAATCATTGAAAAGTTATAAAATAACGAGAGATTAAGTAATTATATCGTGAACTTATGTCGGTACTCACGCGAACTTAAGAAGTCTGATTACCAAATTATATTGAAACAAATTGGGTAGGCCCTAGAAACGTGATTCGAAAAACAGTTGAACTCAGGTTTTAAAAAATCACGTATCGTAAATCTTTTAGATAAACGCTTGACTTTTATTGTATAAAAATGTAATCGATACTTAGATCGTGTAAATTGAAAACATGTCCTCAAAAGATTGAATTCAATTATATTTTATCGCTAATACTCTGGGAATTTTACGACAGGTTACGAAAGAGCCAGAAATAACGACGGGTTACGAAATATTCTTCTTATTTAGGCATGGTCGGGATTGAACTCTGTTGGGAACAAGTATTGCGGACAATGGGTATTGTGACTTGCTCATTTTAACTCCCGTGGAACTTGGTTGTTGTTGTTGGAACTTTATATGGTATCTGAACGGATTTTGCCTCGTTTGTGGTCGGTCTATTTTTGTTTGGGACTTTTCTGTAGGTCGTGATCACACAATACTTTCCATTAAATATGTTTGTAGTACTAACTAATTACTGAGATGTTTACGTATATATTTTGTAAATTGTGTATCGTTTTTCAATAGAAAATAGACAGTTTATTTAGAGGGGTGCTAATTATTTTCCTGTAATAATCTATTTATTATTTTTTAAAAGACTGTAGTTCTTACCTTTATTTTTGATATTAAAACAAATATTGGGGAAGAATTACTTTAATTAATAAAACTCTTCGAGATATTGCAAGTTTTAAAATTGCACAAAACCGCTCTCAACGTCTGGATAGCCAGAATTGACATTCATAATTATATTTATTTGAAGGTATGCCGCTTTGTTTGATAACTAAATAACCTTTGACTATGTAAAAGCGTTTACATTTTAATCTTGTCTGAAATTGGCATACACTTTGTTTTGTGAATCAATCTGTACCTGCTGGGCGAACAACGCTCAGAAATTTTTATAATTACGAAACTTTATGCGTGCAAGTAATTAGATGGCATTTGCTGTAAGGTTTTTAGAAAGACCGCGTTAGGCAGGAATGAATTTTAAATGTCACTTAACCAATTTTTTTTTGAATAATCATGCAATGTATCCACTTCTACATATTAGACCGCATCAAATCACATTATTGCTCTGATTCTATGGTACATACCATGGTTATATGATAATATGGTAAAAGGACGTGTTTGAGAAAGAAACCACGACGGTAAATACCACGAAACGCCAGTCTCGACCGGAAATCCGAACGGAACCCGGGATCTCAGTAATGGCTCGACTTTTACTTTTTTTAACCATCTTGTTATGAGATTTTAGGAAAAACCGACTGAATGATTTTTATGGACTTTTTCGTAAATAGTGTAGGTGTGTATCGGAAATAATTTAGGACTAGGTATGCCGGCGAACGTCGTACCATCTTATGTTGTCTAATTCTATTACTTTTAATCTTTCCTAGACCTTCACGTTATTTCAAAGCCAACATTAGCCAAATCGGTCCAGTCGTTTTCCAGTTTAAACGAGATAAACGAACAGCGGTTCATCGCCGCAGCTTCGTAACCGTACAATCCTGGTAAAATTTCAACTGCTTTTTTTTAAACCGTGTCCTGACAATTACGAGCGTAAACAAAAAAGCATTTTCCGCTTTAATGCTTCACTTCAGAATGACTTTGAAGTTATGCATACATTTCGGAGATCGACTTTTGTTTCTTTATTAAAAACGTCTCGTGACAGTGAAAAGGTTTATGAAGGTTTCCGAAAGTTATGCTATGCAATGCACTCATCGGTCAATTCAAACTGGCCCTGCTTGGTGAACAAGATTATGTAGCCCGGTCCTTTTTTTTATATTGCACTTCAAGATAGACTGAGGTCTATCTTGTGTTTGTCACTTCAAGATAGACCTCATCCCACCTGATTTTAAGTGGTAATGAGGTCCTAGCTTAAGATCGACAAGTTGGTACAGCATAATGAAGCTGTTACTGGACGTGTCTACCTTACCTTGAAGGCTTGACCCCTGCTATTAATGCAGCACCCCCCAGGAGCTCTGGAAACCTTACTCATTCGCAGGAACACAACAACACCGGAGTGATTGCTATTTGGCTGCAGTCTTCTGTAACGTGGAGGTATTTCACCAGTTGGGCTGCTCCAGTTCAAGCGATGTATCGCTATGTCCTACCTCTCTTAATACATGTCATAGTTGAGATGATGCTAGTGCCTAGCAGTGGGACGAGAATGTTACTAATTATTATATTTTAACTTTTATATGGGAAACTAGCCAAGTGTTTCTCTATTGTCGTACTTCGATACTGTTTCAACGAATTAAAAATCTATAGGGTTGTATTTCACTTTATCCTGAAATAAATGTTTAACTTGTTAAATCGATACCGAAATTTGACAACTACCTCTTGGCTAGGTAAGGTGTAGATGTTAAAAGCTATTAACAAAAACTGAAAAAAAAAAGTCTTATATATGTTTGGAAATAAAAGGCTGTGATAAGAAATTTGTATACAAAAAGGTTAAGTGACTGTAGAATGTTCAGTCCAGAGAATGTAAATGTATTAAAAATGTATTTAGATTATAAACTACTACTAATTAGTTAAGTAGTGATGAAATTTTAAACAATGAGAGAATAGTCATTCTTTGATGTCTAGTACGTATTTAACAAACCAGTTTTAAGGTAACGATTGGTACAAAAGCAATAAAGTCTTCATAATTATGAGAACCGTTCCAATTCGCATCAGTTTTCGCAAGTGTTAAGCCAAGTTTAATTTTAGTTGACGAAGTAGATCTAGATTAAATTTTAGCCGCTCATTAAATAACAAACACTAAAGTGTTTGAATATTAAATATTGCTATTAATATTATAAATAAATAAAATCAAACTTATTTCCTATGTAAATAATAATGTCTAATAGCTTCAGCAAAAAAAAATGTATTGAACACAATACCAGATAAAAGGACGTAAAACATTATTTGTAAAAGCTTCCCGTTTAAGCGTGCTCTTTAAATGGTAGCATAGTTAAAAGTGAATTTGCGCAAACCACATTTTCCCGTTTGATCCCATTATCGAATTACCGCAACACGCGTAGCGAAGTATCAACAGTTGATCCAATGTTGGGCGTGCGAATACCTACCACTTTTGCACGGAAAAGCAGGACAGTGACAATAATAAAAATAAATATTGACAAATAATAAAAAATGATTGTGTAGGCCTGCGTTATTTTAGGATAAAAAGTATCTAGTACGTCATTTCTCTTCCTACCAAATTTCATCTGAATCCGTTCAGTAGTTTGTGTGTGAAACAGTAACAAACATACAAATAGACGTCCAAACATCTGGAGAGCCATTCATTCTTACAAACGTGCTCATTTATATTACTAGTAGGATTGTCAATATTTATTTGTTATACAATTGGATCTACAGAAAAATTTAATTACTTCCCCCATCTTCTGGTTTATAGGTACAAAAACTGAATTAACTGATAGGTCGTCATTTTATAAACAAATGCTATTTTGTAAAATGCCGATGTAAAAATGTTTATTCCCGTGTCATTTTATATTATGCCCAAACATTTTTTGTACAATAACATTTTAGGATAAATAAAATGGCTAATATTAGGTTCCTAATATTGGTATAACTAGGACTAAAATATGGCTGTCTAAAATTTTAAATGGTAGTGAACGCTGCATTTTAATACTGACAGTACGCTGTCTATTTGTGAATACGTTGCGAATTGCATCAAGATTTTAGAACAATGGTTACAAATACAATTATGGTATGATAGACACGATAATTGTAAATAAACAAAGAAACAAAACTAACGGCTATTTCACCGAATGCGAGTGAACGAATTGATCCTATTAACATACTGTTCAGAATCGTAACTGCGTTTTTGCTTCGCTGTATTCAAGTAAATAAGTCAACCATTATATATATACATCTAGATATCCTATTCAAGTCTCCTTATATGCTAGTTTTCTAAATTGTCACCGTTATAAACTACCTCGATAAATGTTGAGTTTTTGCCTTTATAGTGACATACTTTTAAGTTGTGTTATCTTTATACTGTTTCATGTCACTTAATAAACTTTGCTTTTTTTCTTTCTTACTTGTAAATTGGTACTTATAACTAAGCTGTTATACCTATTGCTTAAAAAGTCCATACATAAGAGTAAACAAAATCGCTAATGAGATTAAGAAACTTCTCTCGATATTTCAATAAAAGCTCAGACATTTACAAGCAAAAATATAAGGCAAAAAATAAAGAAAGCGGTAACTAATAACTGATCGAAGAGGGATTAAAACACCTTCCTTAAATACAGGAATAAAAGGAGGTATAAATATCACGTACTTTTATTAGAAAAGGTATTCAGAATCTATTAATTGAATGAGAATAAAGAATGAAAGCGCACTGTATTTATTTTTGATCGTTTGTGAATCGTACGTTGTGATATTTTAATGAATTGTGTGTTTGTTATGAAATGTTAAATTTATTAAATTGTATTTTTCTATTGCTTTAATATTTCCATGTTAGACATATTTTACTATGCAGAATAAAACAAATTCAGTCATTCCAATAGAGTTGCTAATTTGTCTTTGTTTCAAAAGTTGTTTTTACTCGTATTTTTATATGTTTTGGCATTGGTAGACCGTATTCAGAGAGATATGTATAATATGTATATTGTATGATTTGGTAAATCAAATGTTAATAATTTTAATAGTAAGTTATTATAAAACACGTGTTAGTAAAAAATAATAGACACTAGTGATGAGAATATCACTGAAAATAGAAAAGGGTTATTCCTAAGTAAAATTGTTATTATAGTCGGTGCTATCATATAACAAGAACATTGTTTTATTACTTCGTAGGTATATACATAAGGTGAATAGTTAATACAATGATTTAATGGCTTAATAAGTAGGTACTTTTATGGCTTCATAAGTAAATATGTAAGTTGTATCAGAATAATAAGTAGGTATTTAGATCTCATACTACGTGTAACAAAAAACAAGAAGTGATTGTTAAAAAGCTTGTCGACAGATTAATTACCTAGTTCATGGCTCCGCACTAATCGAGTAAATATGATAACCCACTAATTTAATTGTCTGCTAAATTACAATGTTTCATAAATAATACATGAAACCGATACGCAGGGAGCCTACTAGTAGTGAAGCGGCGAAAGGATTTAATGAATATTTAACAAAGTATTACAGATCTTGTTAATATGCAGGGATTACCATGGAAGCGATGTACGTATTTTACCATTGGGTGGGTTATTTCTGAAACAGATCGTGTTCATGAAGATATCATATAATCCAGCTTAATGGAAAACGTTTAAGACGCTAATGGTTCTAAATTTAAAAGTGTTAACAAATGAATTAATTAGATACTGACATTTTAGTATGTTACTTGCGGCCCGAGGTGGCTTAGCACACTTACCTTTTTTTGCCGGGGGATATGCTTGGCGCACCGTACCGTCATCCGAGGGAAGTAACGGCGTGTATGGGGACACTCCTGCCCTAAGAAGGGTAGGTCTACCCACTAAAACCCCCCGGCGACCTCATCGCCATAATGGTAATGCTGTGTGAAATTTTTTAGAACCACTACAACATCACCGGTCTAGTATACTTACCTACTATCCCCTTCTTTTTAACATTTGTGACGGATTATTCGCTCATATTGGTTGCAGCGTGTTGTTTTAGCCTAAACCCATCCTCGGTAAATGGTCTACCCACCACAAACAAATTATTTCAATTCGAACCAGTAGTTTCTGAGATAAGCGCGTTTAAGCAAGTAACAAAAATAACCAGCTTTACAATATTAGTAAAGATGGATATAACCAAGTAAAAATATTTAACAGAGGAAATAGCATGTTAGTGACATGTAGTTACTGTTTTTTAGTCACGTAATATTATAAATCTGAACGTTTACGCGTGTGTTTAGATGTATGATAGTTTGTTACTCTTTCACACAAACTACAAAATGCATTTGGCTGAAATGAGGGGGCTAGGCGGTTTAGATATTTATTATAAAAATATACCGGATGTCTGATTTATCAGTATGTCGCGGAAAAACGTGTAAAAAGCCGCCAGCAATACATAGTTCAATAATCCATACTAATATTATAAATGCGAAAGTAACTCTGTCTGTCTGTCTGTCTGTCTGTCCGTCTGTTACTCTTTCACGCCTAAACGGCAGAACGGATTTTGATGAAATTTGGTATAGGTATACGTTGAATCTCAAGAACGGACATAGGCTACTTTTTATTAGAAAATAAAGGGGGGGGGGGGGGGATGGGGGTAACCACCTTTGAATGTGTATATGGAAAAATGTTTATTTTTGAAGTTAGAGATGTGAAATTAGCTCGAAACTTGGATTAAAATATAGACTACTCTTTGTTTCGAATATTAGGGGAGAAAGGGGTAAAACCGACCATGAAAGGATGTAGTCCACGCGAACGAAGTCGCGGGCACACCTAGTATATAATAATTAGGAGTAGTCCCCGTTTTCACGAAATCGTATCTCGGTTTAATATAAATAAAAAAATCGGACAACATCACATACATCGCTCTGATTCTGTGGTAAGTAGCTTACAGTGTTACAGAAAGTATGTGTGTTACAGAAATCAGAAGAGAGATAACGCGACGCCAAAGTCCGGCCTGCTTGCCTCTCGGCTACAGAGGTCGTCAAAATATGATTGATTATTGTCGCGTTTTAAAACTACAGTACGCAAACCAAAAACCATAATCTTATTCCCAAACAAAACCACATACTGTTCCCGAAATATATTATTTACACGTGCACCTGCTATGATGGACTACGGTCGTTCCGAATTGATCCTTTAATCTTCCTTTTCCTAAATGTAGACGCATTCAATCGATTCTGAATGGGTACCTAATATATAAACGTGACATACAGAAACTACGTGACATCCAATAACGAAATGCGAGCTGGCGAAAAAGTTGATGTGGAAGTTTCCTTTCGTAGTACGCAGGGTTTTATAGTGGTTCAATGGTACGAGAATAGCTTATGACTGGCGTCGTTAGCTTCATTGCTGAAACAAATGGAATTCAAGGAATTGAGTTTATTTTAAACTAGCTTTCCGCTCGCGGCTTCGCCCGCGTGGAATTCGGTTATATTGAGGTATAAAGTACAACTATAAGAAAACTTCTCATTTCCACGGAAAAATCTTAGAAGGGCGACGTAACGCTGAATACGATTAGTTGTTAAACAAAAACTGAATGGTACACTATATTATATAAGTTGATGTAAAAAAACAGTTTAGACGATAAAATAAATTGTACGTTCCTCGGGAATTCCTCATTTTCGGGGAATCATTATCGTATCGTTTTGCTTCTAAATTTACATGTTTATATTCGTTAGCAATATTTTACCTTGTTTTAAACGACACACAGCACCATCTCCAATCCATCTATCAAGCAAACTTCATTTTTGTTTTCCCTCGGGAATATAATTTTTTCCGGGATAAAAACCCTATTATTTAATCCGGACTTCTTATTTTATGTCTGCAAAATTTCAAAGCAATCGGTTCAGTAGTTACGGCGTGAAAGCGGAACAAATAAACAATACTCACTTTCCGATTTATAATTTTGTAAGGGTGATTTATGAAATCGAGAACTAACTTTTAGTTTAAGCATATTCGGAAGACTAGTGTCGGGGTGTTAGTTTAATATCTGGACAAATGCTTTTTAGTAACAAGAGATTTACATGTATTAGATAATTAAACAAATAAGTTAAAATATTTGGCCACATCAGATACATTGCTTTAATTCTTTGGTAAGAGCTAGAAATACCTACAATAAAAACGCGTCTACTTAAACCATCAAAGAGTTGCCTAAAATGGCTGCCAGATCCTAGGGCTGTCAAAACCATGCAATCGTAGTAATGTATATTATAGTAAGTTAAAGATTTGATTGTTATTTGTATGTATATATCAGGCTCTGTTTGAAACTAATAGAGCATATAAATTAGTTTTAAAAGGTTAATAAGAAATTGGAAAGCTTCACTGTCCCCGAATGACATAAATTATATTATATTTAGTTTACATTAGATAACCTCATTAAAACTCTTATAATAACAGCTTTTAAAAACTGCTACAATTTATACCTTATTGAATAATAAAATAAATAAATTAAAAATATATGTGCCATTTAAGTTCATATTTTAATGAAGGGGAGAGGGCGAGGCTTTAATTTTTCAGAGTCCAGTCCTGCCCATTAGATTTAGCCTTGATCAAGCCAATTCATTAAATAATTTAAAGATATATAGGTAACCCTTACGACTACTGGTTACACTTACAGTCTCAAGTAACCATTTCTACGCACATTTTCAAAACACTGAATTATCTAAATACGAACTGGCTAACGTTCGAAGAAAAACCTTATGTTCTATAATGTACAAATTATATTTGAGTTGGAGCGAAGATGTTTAATTTGCGTGTACCGGATGCCACGCGCCATTTGATTTAGTTAAAATGCTAAACTTATAACTATATGTCGGGAAGTTGTGTAAACGAACCCTAAAAAAGTAACAATAGGTCTCTCTATAATTTATTTATTTAACTTCACAATTCATGTCAATTGCAGACTTAAAATCATCATTATGTTTTTAATTTTGATAGAGCACAACCCTAATGATGTATGTAAACAAACAACGATGAAATAAACAAAAATATTAACTGTATCACTAAAATATGACCAAATATCAACACTCTGAACATAATCGCAAGATAATGTTTGTTTTTGATATTATCAATCTCAAAGATTTGAGAGGTTTCTTGCTAGATAGGTAACTAACTTATGCAGCGTCTGTTGAGGTTTATTCCTGTTTGTCCTCGCGCCACACATCGCAATACAACATTTTTCCATTTGAAAATCAGTTTTCTCAAAGCACAAAGTATTTTTTTATGTGATTTTCACGTAATTATGTCGCAAATCTAAAATTTTCCCTTAAGTAAACAATTATTTGACATCACATCTACCATAGAAAAGGTTTTTGCAAACCATACATAAGTATCAATAAGAATATGTTTGTCTCATTCGTCAAAGGTATTTGCATTGTAGAAAGAAAGAGACAGTATGATGTTTCGTGCTCTGTAGTCTAAGTGCCTCACATTTATATATGTAGAAAAACGTATACGTTTATAAGGGCATCTCCTTATACTTGTTTTCTCATTGGTGTTACAGAAATCAGAAACAACGACTTTACCACAGCACCTAGATCCGAGACAATACAAAAAAGTTTCTTTTCCCACATTGACCCGACCTAGGATCGAACCCGGGACCTCAAAGATAACATGGCGCTGAAGTCCGGCATGCCCGCCTCTCGGCTACGGGCGTCGTGTAATATATCGTCGCTGTAACGAATATTGAGTAAAAGTTTTATGAAGGGGGGTCCTTTATCTCTCGTGATGTTTACCTGACACTGCCTAAATCATTTGAACGATAGATGCATAAATACTTTCCAGCCAAACTCTTTTAATTCTTGCTGAATGAAAAATAAAACCCTTTCTATTCATAAATCCGGCGATTTCCTCAAACTTTTTGCTAAGCAGGTAGGTATGGGCAGTATAACCAGATTTTATTACAAATTCTCGCAAAATATATTATGCAAAATAATATTTTTACCTTGTACTTGTAATGTCTTCAACACGACTATTTATCTAAAAATCAGAGCAATTTATGTGATGTAATGTAATATATTGTATCCATTTTCATAGAAATAGAAAAAACAATATGCTAGCACAAACATTAGGTACCTAATGCGAACATAATCAGCACCACTGTCGCATCATTTGCACTAGTCAAAGATCCTACTCTCTGAGCCCGCAAATGCGGACGTAAATGTATCTGTCCCTTTTACGCATAGTGCACGCACTATGAGGGAAGAGATGAGTGGCCTCAGGTGTGGTAATACTCGGCTGGTCGTGTTTAATTGCGTTGACTTTAATCCGATCGGAATGTTACGGGAGACTGGAGGTCTATGCTCTGAATCCCTAACGAGGGGAATTGGTAGAATTGCGCTGACCTGTCAAACTAGGGGCTAACTGCGACGTACGTGTGTTTATCTTCTTCTCGAACCAGAAGCTCTGTAACTAATCTTCGTAAGTAGGGACTACGGTAGTTATTTTTATAAGACATCAGAATAAGAATGTCTGCCTTCAAACAGTGATGAGGTGGTGTTTGGGCGTTTGCTATCATTTATTTGTTATCATATGCGAGGAAAATCGCCTAATGTTTTGGCTTTACCCACGAATTTGATTTATAACCCTGCTGTGGTGAGTCAAGATAGTCTTATTTTAATAATAGTTTAAAAAACTAAAAAACACGCTTTTAGCTCGCACTAAAAATTACAAAATAATTCAGACATTTAAGAAAGAAAGCGTGGAGCGTTTTGTCCAAAAAGAGTAAAGATAACATAAACGCTCCACGCTTTCTTTCTTAAATGTCTGAATTATTTTGTAATTTTTAGTGCGAGCTAAAAGCGTGTTTTTTAGTTTTTTAAACTATTATTTTTATTTTCTACTTTTTAGTTAATAATTAATTATATAATTCTTTTTCGTATCCCATTCAGCAAACCCTTTAATTTAATACCCATATCATAGGGGTGCATTTCAAATAGCCTGTCCGTTATCTTGGACGCCCGCCATATTGGATTTGAATCACGTGACTATTTTTTTCGTATTCCTGACAGCAAACCCTTTCTTTTGATACCCATATCATGGAAGTGCATTTCAAACAGTCAGTTCGCCATCTTGGGGAGGCCGCCATATTGGATTTGTTATGACGTTTCTTAGCTAGTCATGTATTGTCATCAGAACTCAGAGCGTGTGCAAAATTTCATCTTAATCAAAGACCGGGAAGTGGGTCAAATTAAGATTCAAAGATTCCGTTACATACATAGATACATACAACCCGAGCTAATAAAAGCGTGTTAAAAAAATTAAGATTCAAAGATCCCGTTACATACATAGATACATACAACCCGAGCTAATAAAAGCGTGTTAATTAGGACATGTCATAATTTCATCTTACTCCTTCGGTACTGTGAACATTATTGGTTATCACTTTCCAAAGCCATTCTATTTATCACTAGCTGATCCGCCAGACGTCTTCGTGTCTTTACGACGACTATTAAATTTTTATTGGTTTTCACCCATGATTTTATAATTTTACACGTATTTTTTTTATTTTATATTTCATAAGAACCTTCCCCTGAAAATAACAATCACAACAAACAAAAAAAAGAAAATTGGTCCACGTTCACGCGTCATGGCTGAGCAAGTGAAATAGGAATTAATTTGTATGTATTAACATATTTATAATTACCTTAATTTATGTAGTTCTATTTATTACTAGCTGACCCGACAGACGTGGTCCTGTATTAACGAATACTATTTAATTATATACAATAAAAAAAACAATTATTTTATAAGAACCTTCTTCTGACAATAACAACAACAAAAAATAGTGAATTCCATTCCAACCATTCATTTTTATATATTAAGATTTCTATCAGCAACACAGTTTCTCCCATGTATACTATATATTCTTACTTGGAACCATTTTATCGGAAACTTAAACAGTATTTTCCTATTCGCTTTTCGTGCGAAGAGTTTGCCGTCTATACAATCCTTGCAAAGCTAACACCCACGAACACGCGGTTCATATCGCCAAATTATACATATTGATACGACTTTGCTAGAAATGGAATTTACCAAGAAAGTAACACTGCATTAGCCAGTAGTAGTTGATGTGGATACCATCAAACTGGTACTTATATTAGCACTATAGGAATATTATCAAATTTGCCTAATTTTCACATAAACATGGCCGTTGCGTATCCGGGCGAATGCAAACTACGGTTCCGTAGGTAGTTGTCGGTGCACCCTTTTCAAACGCATGCATTTTTTTTTATATGGTCACCAAAGCACTATTACATACCTTGTTTGTAAATACATATTCAATGTGCTTAGTGGCACATTTAACGGGGACGTATTTCCATAAAAATAAAACCCTGAGCTAAATATGCTTATTTAGCCATGCATTATATATGGTGATTTATTGTTTAATCAATCACTGATTGGCTGGATCCTAGTGAAAGTACAAAATTATTATTCCATCCGATTTAAATTTTATTAAAATAAAAAGAGCGGAAACCTCTTTCGTGTTTCACTTTGGTTATAAAAATAACTACTGTATGAAGGGTATTTTTAAAGCTTCGACGAAACGCTCATTAACGCGGTTCACTCGACATTCATATCGACCACAAACAGCGAAATAAAGTAGCGCTGCCAGCGTCTCTTTACGCTTTTGTGGCTAGCATCTACCTGGGGTCGAGAGAGTGCAGTGGATCTATAAGAAGGTGAACTGTCTGGAGGGCGCTGACATTTTTGCAATCCCACTCCAGTCTGGTATAGTGTCGAGTAGGACAAGAAAATAATTAGTACGAGTATCCTTTTATTGCACTGCGTCAGTACAATGACCCATTTCAAACGAGGCGATACACATTCAAGTTTTCAAACTTTACTATAGCATAACAAAGCATTAGTCCCGGAATGACGTCATAATGAAATAGCAAGACGACATTATAAAGTGTGCTGAGTGTTTAAAATTTTATGTTGCGATAGTCGCGCCGTCGTTTTCAGTTTTTCGTAACGCAATAACGACCTATAATCATAGTAGAAAGAGAAAAGTAGGTAAACTAATGCTTCGACCGAACGATAACTGCCTATACCCCTAGGGCTATCAGTGAAAACTTTCGACACCTATTTAATTGTTATGTTTATTTCCCCGTATGGTATGCAATGCACCAGGGATCTTCAAGAAGGTTGTAAAAAAGTTTTTACAGGGGTCGGAAATGCGCGCGTGTTGCCCCTGGTGTTACAAGCGTCCATAGGCTACGGTAACTGTATAGTAGGTATGCTTGATTGCCAACTTCACGATATGAGAAAAAACAAACAAATATTTTTTTGTGAATAGACCAGGGGCTGACTACAATTTTTATTTAACATTGTAATAATGTCAGTTTGGTGACTTAAAAAAAAATTAAAATGACCAGCCGTGTTACCAAGAGCTGGCACGTTCAACACATTGACAAATTGCGCTTGTGTAGTGTCTATGAATAAGCGCGCCACGTGACATTACAATGTCAAAGTCTGTCTGTCTGCCCACGGTATATGAGTACTGTATGAAGGAGACAGTTATTGTTTTGCTTTTGCTGCTGCGTATAAATATAGAGTTGATGATAGTGATCTTTTTGAATTCGTTCGTTAGCGTCACTCACATGTCAACAGACGCGCGTCATTGTGATTGTTTACCTATTTTTAATTTAGAAAAAAATAATTTATCTTTCAACATACTGTATAAAAATATATTAATGTAAATACTGTGACTGTGCCAGCTCTTGGTAACTAGGGATGCAACATCGTTCATAAAAAACATCGATACTGGAACATCGATGTTTTTTAAAGTGCAACATCGATGTTGAAAACATCGACGTTTTAGGGCAATACATCGATGTTTTTTCGATTAATTACTAGCAGGGTCAGCAAATACAACATTGAATTACAGAGAAAAGGCTTTTTCTTATAAAAAATATTGATAACCTAATAAAAAAAATTTTTGTCGTGATAACATATAATATCAAACAATTAGTTACTTGAAATTATACATCTATAACGTATTAAATTATGAAAAGTAGTAGAACGACAAATTAAACGCATACTAAAAGACAAAGATAATCACATTTATTGCTATTTATTTCATTGCAGAATTCAAAAATAATAATTTCGATAATCTACTTCTAAGCAACCGGTTTCTCTTTTGGGTAATTACAGCTCTAGTTTCAGAAAGAAACCTTACAGGAAATAACTGGGGATAGATGTTGCGACTATTGGCAAATGTTTCATAGCAAGAATGGTGCTAGTTGGGGCGATGTAGTCACGTCACGTGAACGAATGATAGTAACGTACAAAACATAAAGATGACGCTGCAATCAAACATCGTTCATAAAACATCGTTGTTAATGAACGATGTATCGATGTTTTCTTGTAGTTCAACATCGATGTTTTAACATCGATGTTTATGAACGATACATCGATATTTTAAAACATCGATGTATCGTTTGCATCCCTATTGGTAACACGGCTGTAAATAAATTAAAACGTCGAATAATTAAATCACCCATTTATTAAAATAAAAGTTTATTATCTTTAAATGTATTTTTTAAACTATACGCATTTAAACCACGGGTTCCCGCCCGACTGAGGTGACTCTGAAAGATTGTGAATATTTGTCAGTGTGTGCGTGCGACGCGCGTCGGTAAAGGGCGGGGTGGGGCGCGCACACGTAGTAGCCACGCTCCTTGCGTTTGTTGGAGGATTACATACTTCTCTTTATATACTCTGCTATAATTCAATTTTTGTAAAAAAGTAGTAGGCACCGACTCTTGTAACGTCTGTTTAACAATAGTTGATAAAGGTTTGAGGGCCAGTGCTGTTTGAAGCAAAACAAAATTGGAATAAAAATAGTATGCAAACTTCACATAACTTAATAAATTTGCCTTAAAAAGTTTATCCGATGTGCAAACGTTTTTTTTTATTTATTACTTTTCTTTTCAATTTTCATTCATAACACTTGCTCAAAAAATTTATACTAGACTTTGGCGTCGCGTCATCTCTGGAGTTCCGGGTTCGATCCCCGGTCGTGTCAGTATAGGAAACGAATGTTTCTATATTGTCTCATAAATAATTACATCCAGTGAGGTTTTATTTAAATTTCCATTGATAATGTTCAATACGAAATTCAACCCCTGTACTATAACGAAGGGGGCAGATGACACTAAATCGGTGCTATCGACCACCCGGGTGGTGAACGCCACGTATTAGTGCCCACCTCCACCCTGTTGGCGATTTGAAGGTGGCAGATGGGAATAAAGGGTTTCTGATTTCTGACCACAAGTGCTTAAGCTAACAGAGAATCAAAACAATGTATGTGACGTTGTCCAATATTTATTGAATGATTTATACGGTCGGCTGCACATTATGATAAACATATAAAGTTCGATATTAGTTCTTATTCCCGCAACATAGGGACTGTCTAAAGTCGAAAGCGTTTAGACGGATGTGTTCAGACTGCATTTTAGCATCCACACACAGTAGTCTGCCCACATTCTTAAAATACTATTTAGTCAGTCCAGCATTGAAAACTGTCTAAACGGGTTCTACTGCTTAGAACTGTAAAAGAAAAATGTAAGCTCTTCAGAAACTGTTTACTCTTTTACAAAATAGGAGTGAATTTATTTTTATCGTTGGTTGTTTTGAATAATGGTCAATGTCTTGAGCTTTTTCCGAAGCTTCGTTTGCGTGGATTATTCATAATTACGGAACAAGAAATAAGAAAAATTTAGTCTCATAATTCAGATAAGGCCTTTACTTAGTAGTTGGAATATTGTGTGGCTCATTTATGTAGGTACAATTAATAGCTAGTCAAACTATGCAGTCTCAACCGTAATAGGTATTATTTTGCCCGTATTTTTGCAAAGTGAAGCTAATAACTGTGCATACGTTTTGGGGGAAATGCAACAAACGGAAGTCAACTTTGACTATGAGTTATTCGAAAGCAACAAACTTGCAAAAATAGACTCTGATTATTTTTTTCCTTATTTTAGAAAAGGTCAAGTTTTTTTTTCAAGAAATATTTCAATAACTCACAGTATAAATATATGGTTTTTAGTCAGGGCTTAGGTACTTTACTTTTCGTTTCATTAGAATATTTTAAGTCAAAAATAAATATGAGCAACTAAACGAGTATTTCTTCTAAACTATTATAATATCAATGTCGAGGCTGTAGGAATATGATATCTATTTGCAGAAATAAATCACTTCAATTCATATTCTTTACCTTGGAAAATAATCATAGGTAAACAAATCGGAACCCTTCTGTGCGCCAGTATCATTGACCCCACATTAAACACATATACAGCCAGCAACTTTAGTTTGTAAACAACTCGGTACCTTGTAACATTAAGTGAATTGTCGACTTGTGATTTGCTTAATATGACAAGGTAGTGAAGTATATACCAACTAATGATGCTGACTGTACAATCAGTGCACTTTCAAAGCGGTAGATCTCTCAAAGGCGAAAGCAAACATCTTGTGAAACGGTACTTTTATCCGATTTGTCTATTAGCATGATGTGTTTTCTTATAATTTCTGTTCCAATCGTACCCGGTGAATTGAAGATTATAAATTGGACTAAACAAGAAAAAGTTTACGTACGTACAACAGTTAAATCTAAGTTTCTCTGATTTCGATGCATAAACAAAAGCAGGTCAATTGAATTCTGTAGCAACATCTATGTAAATAAAGTTTTCCCTTTATTTATGCTAAAGGTTTCGCCGTATCTTTGAACTAAGGTTATTTACAGCAAGGAATGCAGACATTTTGCGTATGTACTATTTAAAAATTACAATTTGTTGCATATTTAAACTTGAACAGAACGAGTGATTTTGATTATCCCATTGAGATAATTCGACTTCAATTCATTGCTTTGGTGTATCGTTTAGTGGTTAATTTAACGATTATACAATAGTAAATGTTTGATATTTGTAATCGCGGAATTCGTGGGAAATATCCAGTCAGTGTTATAACAGACAAGCAGGTTGCTCGTTAGCTCGTTCAAAAATAATTACCCAATTATAATTGCTAGTAATTGTATGCAACGTTGCAAACACGGAATAAATTACAGTAGGAAATAATTGGGACAGGCTTTGCTCGTGTATGCATGAGATCAACACCTCATTTCCGTAAAATTTAAGTTCATTTCCGTAAATTTTACTTATGCAGAACAGAATTTCAGTATTTAAAATACGTTCATGATCATTGAATAATTATTATGACTACTGTTCAATTATAATATTTAAAAAGAAAATGCCACTAGCATTAAGTACACCTGTTGTACTTATTTGTGCAATAAAGTTTTTAAATAAAAATAAAAACAAATAAAATTGTTGATAATAACATCGTACCTATCTAAATCTAAAATGAGTTTTCAACAATCGGCCTCTACAACCCTTACAAGGAAAATAAAACATTTTTAAGCATGAAATGCCTCCGAAATATGGGAACATTATTCTTATCGGACGGTCAGGTTATTCATGGCTGCAGTGATATACTCCTAATAAAAACTCAGAAAACTTACAAAGCTAAAATGTTCCCATGACCTTTGAGGTTTTAGAGCCTAACGCTCCAATAATTATGGAGGCAGTGTCCGTTTCAGACTTCTCTAATTTTATTGGAGTTAGTATCAAAACATATCAGAATCTGAAGAATTCCCATATCCTTTCATGGTTATCCTCACAATTTGGTCCTTAATACGACAGAAGTTTTTCTGATACATAGGAGACACACGGAAAAAGTAAAAGAAACCCTACCTAAAGAGCCTACAATGAAACAACACTTGAAATCGAGTACACAAACTAAAAAAAAACAGCATCTTAAAGTTTCCTAAGACATATATTCGACGTTGAAAGAATTTTAGACAAAACAGTGTAAATTCGCAGGCGAGTACGGCCTGTTCTCCGAAAAAGACTTTATTGTCGCTCGTAGCTTCGTGAATAGAAAAAGGTGGTGACATGGCTACGAGTATCAACACAGGGCTGTTGCTACACGCTACGGAGCTACTACGAACGTCGACCTCATTTCTGTCAGAGGGATTTAGACGAGTTACTGTCGAAATTAGTTTCAAAGATAAAAAAGGCGTGTGCGTTTCATTTGAGCGCCGGAGGTTCAGTAGAATATTTTTGGTAGGTCTACCAATAACAAACACATATTACCTTACTAATCGACCCAAATGCAACTAAGAAAAGGTAACTTGATTAAAAGTAAACACTTAAACTACATAATAATAGGTTTAATGTTACTAAATTATATATCTTTTTTTATATTATTACTGCATAACAGTAATTACTAACTTCATTTATTTTTAAAATATCTTATTTCTATATAAATAAAAATAAAGCACCAGCACCATATTTTTTGTTATGTTTGAAATTGAAGCGCGAAAGTCGCGACGTGCCGATAATTTATGATAAAATATACTTTAACACCACTTTACAAATGTATTAAATCAATCTATTGAAAGGGGTAATTTAAAATTATAGGCCTGTACTTATTTTCTAGTGGCTGTAACATCAGATAGATAGATAGATAGAATGATATACTTTATTGCACAAAAACTTTACAGAAATAGGTTTTACAGAATGATTATAGGTGTGCGAAAGCAATGTTTTATTCGTTTACTGCGATATAATCTATCGCTCGTAATAAAATGAATCGTTTTTCAATATAGTGATTAAAATATTTTATGCAAATAATAATTGTTACGAACTCCTTATAAGTTAAACGTTATGTTTTTATATTCTTTTTAATATGTCACTTTGACTTTCTTGTTATTTTTCTTCTTCTTTTTTCTTTGAATCTAACTGTATTTTTCTCCTTTACTTTTATTTTAAATATATTTTTATTCACCCTATTCTGAGTTCCTTGTCCCTCTTTCCTTTCCCTCCGTAACATTTGGTCCATTCGCGCCTTCTAAATTTTATCCAGCTTTCTAACTTTTCTTTTTTCCGGCTTCTCATCTCATCGACGAGTATGCCGGTCACAAGGACTCAGAGTAGGGCCTTAGAGACAGGCGCGGTCGAGCCTTCACCGCCAAATCCTGGCACGACGTCGTTGCCATATTCCGGCGTCCATGAAGCCGCTGCGCCCGTGCTCCCCACCGACAGTTCCGAGTGCGGGGTAATTTCTACTGTTTCAGCTTCTAGTTCATCATCTGCTACAATACGGGCACGTTCACTAGCTATTCAAGCAGAATTTACACGGCGAAAAGCAGCTGCGGACGCGGAACGTGCCAGAGCAGACGCAGACCGTGCCAGAGCAGACGCGGAAAGTAAGGCTCTTGACTTGGAAATGCGTGCGAAGCTTGCTGAATTAGAATCCAAACGCTGTCGTGGAAACTCCCGCGCTTCGAGAAGCCGTCGCGGTGGAAGTCACGTCTCTTCAAACGGAGACGACGTAAGTATAATCGCGGTGGAAAACTGGGTGCATACTGTCAATCAAGCGTCAACTACCGGCCCCGGTGTCGTACCTGGTTTATCTCGGCCTCGCTTCGCGATGTCTGACCAGACGCCGGCTAAGCCTACTTCTGGTGTTGCGTTAACTACCGGCCCCGGTGTCGTATCTGGTTTATCTCTGTCTCGCTTCGCGATGTCTGACCAGACGCCGGCTAAGCCTACTTCTGGTGTTGCGTTAACTACCGGCCCCGGTGTCATATCTGGTTTATCTCGGCCTCGCTTCGCGATGTCTGACCAGACGCCGGCTAAGCCTACTTCTGGTGTTGCGTTAACTACCGGCCCCGGTGTCGTATCTGGTTTATCTCGGCCTCGCTTCGCGATGTCTGACCAGACGCCGGCTAAGCCTACTTCTGGTGTTGTGTCAACTACCGGCCCCGGTGTCGTACCTGGTTTATCTTGGCCTCGCTTCGCGATGTCTGACCAGACGCCGGCTAAGCCTACTTCTGGTGTTGTGGACAATTTACCATGTGCCACCCATCCACATTTCAATCCCGATTCTAATGCGTTGACTACCGGCCCCGGTGTCGTACCTGGTTTATCTCGGCCTCGCTTCGCGATGTCTGACCAGACGCCGGCTAAGCCTATTTCTAGTGGTGCGGACAATTTAAGATGTACTACTTCGTATCCACCTTTTAATACCGATTCTAATGCGTTAGCCACCGGCCCCGGTGTCGTACCTGGTTTATCTCTGCCTCGCTTCGCGATGTCTGACCAGATGCCGGCTAAGCCTATTTCTAGTGGTACGGACAATTTAATAAGTGCTACCTCGCATCCATCTATTAATTTTAATCCTAACTCTAATGATAACTTTTTGTTGTTAGCACAAACAAGTGTATATAAGACGGAGAGTCGTTTACTCCACTGTTTGCATTTGTTCGCTAGGCGTGTCCGCAGTTGCGTTTTAGTCATCAAATTTCTAAACCAGAACTCATATTTAGAGTCGCTTGATTTATATAATGGTCTTATTCTTAAACTGACACACGCAATGCGTGCACGCTGGAGAGATTATGCAGAGCGTCACTACAACCCAAGTCACAAAACGAAGCTCGAGCTATTGGCCGGCTTCTTAGCTAGAGAAGAGTCCACTGAATTCGATTTCGGTGTAATCTCGGAGGCGTATTTAACAAATCCACCTCAAAACACCAAGGTCTCTAGCCCAAATAGCTCCAGATCAAACCGTGTTAACCATTTTGTATTTCAGAATCAACCTAATTCGGCAGCTGTAAGTAAAATTCATGCAGCATATGATCTTTTACAATTTAAATTAATTTCATGTCTTTACTGTCAACAATGTCACTCCATTGACAATTGTGACAAATTTAGTCGTTTAGACGTTATGGCTAGACTAAACTGGGTTTGTGAACAAAGAGTTTGTAGCCGATGTCTCAAAAAAGGCTCATATGACTATAAAAATTGTCATTCTAAAACTTTATTTCAGGTGTCAGGCTGTAAATTTAGACACAATAAATTATTGCGCAATTTTCGGTTTCGTGAAGGTAGAGTCACTATGATAACTTTATGGCACGATTCCCCTGACAAAGCACTTTCTGTATTTAGGATGTCCTCTATGATTTTCGGAGCCACCTCCAGTCCCTTTACCACACTTCTAATTGAAACTGAGGCCATTGTAAATTCAAGACCTCTCACTCACGTTGCTGCCTATCCAAAAGACTCGGAAGCCTTAACACCCTTCCATTTCCTTATTGAGACCAAAGTATTAGAATGGTTGAGGTTTCAACAGCGGGAGGGGTTCTCTGAAGGCCCGCAAAAAATAATTAAACTGCCGGCTTAGGATATATTACTAGTAGAATTAGTCGTAGTACACTAACCATAGTTAGAATTGTATTTTAGTTCTTTTTTTATACACATTAAAACAATTAGTTGATTTTGTTTGTTTCAATCAAATATTATCTATTTCATGTCATCATTGATAACATTATATTAATTTGAATTTTAATTAGAAGTTCGTTTTCTACTTTTATTTAATTTTAGTTCATAGTCCGATTTTATTAGTGAATATATGAGGGAGTTCACAACATTGGGCTTTTATAGTTATGTAATTTCAAAAAAAGGATTTAGGTATGTATGTACTATGGTAGTATTTTTATTTCATTAACTTTATTATATTATACAGTCCACTAAATTTAATTCAATTATTAAATATGTAGTTGTTTTGCAATTTATTTCCAATGTTTGTCACTCTTCAAGTGTCAACCTTCCTTTTAATTTGTTTGCAAAAATAATGGTTTTAAGAATTTATTGTTTTATATTTAACACGGTGGAGGTGTGCATGTTATTGTTTGTTAATTAATTTGTATATTTTCCAACTGGCGCTGTCTCCGCTACCTTCTCTGCGCTGCATTCCTCTTCGCCTCGCTCCTTAAGTCCTCATCCGTATCACCTGTGACGCTGTTACTACAAACGCCTACAACGCTACAATGCTGTCTACGTCCTGGGACGCTGCGCTATTCACACCACGCCTGTTGTGTTGCTGTAGCGGACTCTCCATTGCTGAACCGCCATTTCGTTGCTATGATGATCCGTTCCTGTAATCGCACTATTACCATGAAGATGGGTGCTCCGTTTACTGTTATTGGCAGACTTTTCTTACCAGATGCAGACTATTCCCGACCGCCATTTTTCTAAAGGTGTGAGATGTCGGATCTGCTTACTTGATTTATACAAACGGAAACTTATACGAATGCAGAACTGGATAAGCAAGAACATTTGCGTTGGTGATGACTGTTCATGGAGCCTCTCACTTCGGGATGCACTTCAACATGCGTCTGATTTCATCACAGTTTAAGAAGAAACATCGCGCCGACAGAAGTCATATTTTAGATTTTTATGTTGTCTAGGGTTGCCACCTCCCTCGTTATAACATTCTCCTTCTTTTAATAAAAAAGGGGAGGATGTTACGAACTCCTTATAAGTTAAACGTTATGTTTTTATATTCTTTTTAATATGTCACTTTGACTTTCTTGTTATTCTTCTTCTTCTTTTTTCTTTGAATCTAACTGTATTTTTCTCCTTTACTTTTATTTTAAATATATTTTTATTCACCCTATTCTGAGTTCCTTGTCCCTCTTTCCTTTCCCTCCGTAACAATAATGAAGCATGAATTCAGTTGACTGGCACATCATTGATCAAAGGTACTTTGGAAATTATCATCAGAATATATGTGAATATATTTGCGGATTAATTGATTAAATGGTGAGAAATGTTACCAATAACTATTTAGTTTATTCTCGTCTGAGTGGATTATTAATTTAATATTCTTTTTAAAATACAGTTCAAAATGTCTTACCCGTATTTTATTAGCTATGATTCCAAATCGATTATAGCGTAGGCGACGATATTTATGATTAACCGAACATATGATAGCTCCCTTGAGGATTTTGCCCAGCAGTGGGGCAGTTTATAGGCTACTAGCTTTCCGCCCGCGGCGTCGGCCGCGTGGAATTCGTTTATATTGTGGTATAAAGCACAACATACACAATTCAATGTAAAATGGTAGGAACCAAACAAAGTGAAAAACTATGAAACTCACTTTCCGATTTATAATAATATTAAGGAAGTAAGGATGTAAAAATAAATGATAGCTCGGGTTTGTCATTACCCGCAATTGAGAAGCGTGGTAATTAAACCAGTATCCACTGTTAAGTATCTAAGACTATGACTAGATATCAATGATGAATATTTTATACTCCTTACACTATTCCATTAGCGGAAGACTATGCGCCGCCAGCAGTTTCATCCATATACTGTAGACAGTCTTCCATAAAGCACGAATGGGGTTTGCTTCTTATGCGAGCGTCTAATGCCCAGTTCCAATATATGAAAAAAATACTCGTTCTAGTTACGAATACTAATTAATTATACGAGCTGTAAGTCACAAACGATCGATTGACGATTGATGACAGCTGATATGGAAAGTACATTATGATAACGATTGTTGTCGGTTGGACAAAAACGGATAATCACTTTTCATACATCCTTGTTTTCTGGGTTTTATGAAACTATATGTAAAAACTTTAAGACTTTCGCGTTCCATTTTAAACATTTCAAATAATTTAACGGGTAGTACGTGAAGCGATTGAAATCAAAAAGTACAAAAAATTCAATAGAGAAGACGGATTTAAGTTATCTTCAGCATTGAATCCAGTGATTAACAAATGCTTACCGCGGTTAGAACGATCAAAAACAATTCCGGATACTGTCAGTGTAGTGTGTCGAAGTGACTTCAATAACATTTTGTTATGTGACAATGTGCGGATGGATGAAGATTTGCAAGCTCCCTCGAACAGACGAAGGCGAGCAAGACCAGTCAGCTCGTGACCACGGTTGGTACATCCTATCCGAAACGTCGGGCAGTAATTAGTTCGTATTAACTACTAAATAAAAATGGTGTCGCGTTTTGAACCGTTAAATTATTTTAAATATATATATAAAAAAAACTTCGGTTAGTCATAAAAGTAGGCTAAAAAACTACAATAAAAAGCACACTATTAAAAATGTAGTTCACAACCTTCATAAACCATGGCCTTCTATTAGTAACAGCACGTCACGTAGTGCGCCCAAAGAGCCATGTATCGTACACGTTGCGAATTCCAATGCGAATTGAATCCGAAAGCCGAGTATCATCACACTAACTTCAAATACGTTCGTGTACCATCGTCAATGGATTCGTGCTCAAACGGATGTTCCAAAGAGGGTGGGAATGTTAGGATCGGACGAGTACCACGTTCAAAAATATTTACATATGAAACGTATAATTATATGATGGAACGACTTAACTCTCAAAGGAAAGCTACTCGAACGAAAGGCATCACAGTCGCTTTGTGACGTGACTCAAAAAACGTTTGAAGATTATGAGAGAACATTTTCGTTAAATGTTACAATTTGTTTTCGTATTTTAATACAGTGTTCATTTTTAATAAAACAGTTACTTGTATTCATAATTTGGCGCGATAGCGACGCGGTTTGCAAAAGATAAGGAAAGTTAAGCTATGTACGACGTCTTCCCGTATTGGATGGGTAACGATTTCGACTGCATTTAGTTATCTTGAGCATCTACGTGCTTAGGAAAACATGGTAATCTGTTTGTCACGGCTAATATCTCGATAGGTATTATGCGTTAAGCTTAGACAGCGGCTGTTTGGCGGGTTGAGAACATCTGACAGTAAAGTTGATCGCTTATCCTTACTAATATAATAAATGCGGAACTAACTCTGTCTGTCTGTTTGCCTGCCCGGCTTTCACGCCAAAATATAGCTCGAAACTTGGATGAAAATATGGACTTCTTTTTGTTCAAATATTAGAGGATATAGGGGTAAAACCGACCATGAAAATATGCAGTCCACGCGAACAAAGTCGCGGGCACAGCTAGTCTTTCACACACCCCTCAACCTAAACCGGGCATGATAAATTTCATCTCATTATTAAAATGAAGCTTAGAAGTGGTTATAAAAGGCACATTATTTAATTTTGGTTTTATTTATTGCGCATTTATTTGCCCAATGTTGAGCAAAGGCCATCTGATGTTACCTCAGGCTCTAAAGGTAAACGTGAAAATCGAGTAAATTAATATTTTAACTGGCCTACCGATTTTATTAGCATTTTATTATACAACTAAAATAAAATCGTGGAATTGCGATTTTAGTTTAGTTGTATAATAAAATGGGTAGGTCAGTTAAAAAGAGACCCCAGTATTTGTAATTAATTCCAGTTTTCTGAACAAGTGTTTTATAAAATTCGCGGTATTATTTTCACATTCCAACAAGTGCACCAAAATCTTCTACCATAAATTTAAAAAATTAATGTTTTAAGACAGTTGTGAAAAGTTAATTTCTGAACAACCTATTGCTGCAAAATAATTTTACGGTAACCTATGCCAATTAATTAAAGCGCAATTTTCAAACGTCGGCAAAACTCCATAAGTTTGTCCAGTTTCAAATAAACGTTTTAAATGAAAAAATACTAATAAAAACGTAGTATTTTCGTACTAGTTTCATTTGTGAGGGAAACGCTATTCATACAGTATGAGTTTGAAATACGTTTTAATAAGACTTCGCAGAATTCGCTTCGAGTTCTGTATGCTTTCCGGCATGTTTGAAGTAGTTATGATAAAATATGAAAAACAAATCTTTGTATCATTAGATTGGTACTGTTAATATCTTAATATTTCACAAAGAGAGATTTTGTGGAATTAATGTTAAATATACAAGTAACTGACTTAAAAGTTATTAACTTGCAATGAGTGAAGCGATGGCTGGAATATACGTCTTGCTTGTGAACAGGCAATACCTTTGGGGACAAGTCTGCTCCAACTTACCTCTCGAAAGTAAATACTTATTAGAGTTCTTAATCGTTTCAAAACTTATCAAAACAAACCTTTATGACTTGGTCCAAAGTGTGCTACAGATAGCCATAAGTTAGATACTGTTATTGTAAATTATCTACTGATTTTCTTACCGGTGTCTTTTCGGTTAATGTATGTTCCGAATCGGAAATAGAATCACTATGCGTTGTTTTCAATGACGATTCAATAGTGTTATAATATGTAAACTATTTGAATAAATAAGTACCTATGCGAGTTTGAGTTTAATAATTGTTCGTAAAAGATATCAAAATTAAATCAACACTCAGAGCCGTTCTGAGCTGTGGTGGGCATGGACTCAGGATTTGATCAGATTGATGTTAACTCATTAATGTTTTTCACGAACACATTCCTGCTTTAGTCATATCACGGCCGATGGGCAAGCGACATACGACAGTCTTCTCGCCAGCGCTCGTCCACGCTTAGGGCTCGCACGTATTGATTCGCGGGAAAGGCTTATCGCTTTCGCACGTTCCCGCCAGTCCCCCGACTGTCCAGGGGAGACTAGACGGAGCGGCCCTCTAAGGGGCAGCAATTTGGCCGACGACGCTGTGGCTGTTATGGGTCTCCATTTACCCATGGTGCTGTGGTGATGGGAAGGTGGGTGGGGTTTTTTAGTTAGGGTAGTCCTCGCTCCAACAAGCGGGGGAGTCCCACATACGCATGGTATAGAAAGTATTTTTCCCACTTCCAAAAAAAAGAAAGATGTTTTTTTGGGTTTCATTCTTTCGTACTCATTGTAATTTGTGACCAAATATCTACCAATACCATTTCAAAGTTTGTAGTGGTGTTTTTTAGTGGCAATTGAGAAACGATCTATTGTATTTCATAATAATTCAATTGGGTCTGGTTTTGTAAGGTTGACGCCCCCTCTGTAGTAGCCTTCATCTTGTAAAGGCAAAATCGTTTGTTTGAGGTGATTTGATTGTTGTGTCTGTCTTTTGACACAAATTTATATAAAAGTTACCTATAAAGTATGTTGTTTTATAGCGTTTCCTTTTCATCATAAAACAACAGTAATAAATTTTGTTTATATGATTTTAAAAGTTTGGTTTCAACATATTATTTTAATTCTGTAGAGACAAAAATATATCAACCTTTTTATTTTAAATCACCATTCATCGTTCGTAAATGAATCACCGTTCGTTTGTCTCGCTCACACGAGAACAGCTTAACCGATTTGGCTAATGGTCGTTTTGACCTAGCAAAGGCTTAAAAGGTTCAAACTAATGAAAAAAATTGGCGTTACGATGTTCGCTTGGACAACTGCATAGTTATTAATTTAAATTTAAACTTGCTCGTCTGTTACCTAGCACCAAGTGAAATCATAAATGTTTCGTAACTAGAAAAACGGATAAGATACCCACTAATAAGTAATCCATTTATAAATATTCAACGAATAAAGTTCTCATCATAGAAACGTTTAATTTTAATTAAGTTTAGTTCCATTTGCATAGTTGGTACTAGGAAAAGCGCCGCCATTGTCACTTTACAAGACAATGACAAGATTACTTCCCGTGCTATTAGGCGAAGTGAAGAGATTACCTTTGTTGCGTTTGTTTTTGTCACATAGGCAAAATTTTGGTTTTAAATTGGCTGTCATGTTTATAATCCCTACTAATATGATAAATGCGAAAGTAACTCTGTCTGTCTGTTACACTTTCCCGCTTAAACCTCTCAACCAATTTTGATGAAATTTGGTATAGGTATACGTTGAACCTATAGAACGGACATAGGCTATTTTGAAAACATGCAGCCCACGCGAACGAAGTCGCGGGCACAGCTAGTAATATATAATTTTTCATCCATACTAATATTATAAATGCGAAAGGATCCTGTCTGTCGGTCTGTTTGTCTGTCCGGCTTTCACGCCTAAACCACTGGAACCTATATTAATGAATTTCTGTATAGGTTTACGTTGTACCTCTAGAACGGACATAGGCCTATTTTTAACCCCCGACGCAAAAACGACGGGGTGTTATAAGTTTGACGTGTCTGTGTGTGTGTGTGTCTGTCTATGGCTTCGTAGCTCCCGAACAAATGAACCGATTTTGATTTAGTTTTTTTTGTTTGTAAGGTGAATAAGCGGAGAGTGTTCTTAGCTATGTTGGATAAAAATCGATCCAAGATGGCCGCCGTCACAAAGATATGGATTGTATGTTTTAACACAACTCCCACAATATGGGTATCATATAAAAGGGCTTGAGTAGCAAAATACATTTATTGTGACAAATTTCAAATCCAAGATGGCCGCCGTCAGAAAATGACGACTAACCCATTTGTTTTCTGGCCCAACTGCCTCAATATAGGTATCAAATGAAGGAGTTTTAGTAGCAGAATACTGCACACTATGGCAAAATTCATTTCGTATGAATCTTTTTATTAAATTTGGCGCGTGTCGGGGGCCGCTTTTTATCTTCAAAAATACTTACCTAAATCAAACACTCCCGCGTCGTGCGGCCGCCCCCGCGGTGCGTGGTGGTGATGTGCGCACGATGCGCGCGAGTTAGTAAGCTATTACAATTATATTTGTATAACCATGGGATTGAGGACTTCTTAATGTGTGCTTCTAACGTTAGGCTAATACATTAGAGGTCCCCGACGCGACCAAATTTAATCAAAAAATTCATACGTACGGTCAACAGCAGGCCAAGATAACCATTTCCAGTTCAAAATTAGCGGTTAGGCCTCCGACATTAAGGTGGCACAAAGTTCCGAATAGATAGTCTGACACGCTTTAGTTGGTACTAACGTAGTGTTAAAAGTTATTTTATGCTTTTTTTACAGTTTAGCATTTTTGACCTTTCCTCATAATAATTGCGTACTATTTTTGGGTCGGGGGTTTTATTAAATATTAAATTTATTAATTTTGAAAATAGGGAGGATGGGGTTAATATCGTCCTTGAAAGTTTATTTGGAAAATTATTGACTACTTTTTGTTTCTAATATTAGGGGAGATTGGGGTTAAACCGACCATAAAGTATATGTATTTGGAAAAAAACTTGTAGCCTACGGGAACAAAGTCAAAGACACAGCTAGTTATGAATAAAACTGAGATTTCTTCATTTAAAGGAGTGCTTATTATAAAATGGCGTTTATTTGAATAAAAATCGTCAGCGGAGAGGCGTATATACCTTGTTTGAAAAATGGGTCACGCATCACCATGACATCTCTGCCACAAATGTGTTGTTATCACGTTGGCCGGGCGACCCCGTTCTAAAACGGGCCCTAGGGTGTAGCCCTTAGGGGATGAAAAACATTTTATAAATTATTTATTCCAAATGAAAGATCGGTGATGCAGTCGGAGTATCACGGAGTTTAAAGCCCGTTCTCGAAACACGATTAATCTTTTTTACTGTTCAATTACAAAGCGGGATTGTTTGAAAGGTTGCAATTAAGGAGAAGGAATAATAACCAAATGCAGGGAATTTCTACGATTGTAATAGCTTGAAATTTTAATTTGAACCTTAACTGTTTCGTTATTACTTCTAACTATACTACCCGAGGCTCTGTATTGTTAGATAATATATTCCAATGCGTTATTTTATATGTGCAAACTAAAAGTGAAAAAAACAATATTTTTAAATATAACTTTGTTTGCGTAGAATTTGAACCTTTGAACCTCTGTTTAAGTGTGATCTTGTGTGTGTGTGTGTGGTAGGTGTATGTGAGAGTTTGAGAAATTGTTTCCTTAGTTTTGTGTTTTTAGCGGGTTTTTAAGCACTACCGATTCTTGTAGCTTGCATCACGTTCCTACGTCACGTTCGTAGACAGACGCGGCTCTAAAACGGTCCCGGAGCGAACTCCCAATATAGGTACGCGGATCGATGCCCATTCAGGCTCCCACTAGCGAAAGTTACTTTGCGGGGATCTGCGGCGCTTCAAAGCGGCTTGAGGGCGCGTTTGCATTGAGGCGGAGCTGAGCGTAGAGCTAAGACAAACTATCAATGCTCAAAATTACCATTCGGATCTATGATCGGTCTATTAATTCTTGGCAAATCGTGGATCACTTTTGACCTGCTCTTCGAACCGTAGATGATATTTAGTTAGTACGATTTATTATGCATCTTTTCTTTTTCATTTTTAATCTACTACCAGGATTATCAATAAATTACTAGTAGTTATTAAGTCGATCAAATTTACATGCAAAGGTCATTGATAAAATCCAGCAATTTCCAGTACAAAATATTGAAATATTTCAATTTTTTTTCAATAAATATTGTAGGATTTCATGGCCCTATCCTAGTTGGTTGTTGTACCTACAAAGACTACATTGTCTAGGTATACAAAAGTGTTGCCGATAAAATAATATTATTTGTTATGTTTATTGCTTTTTAATTATTTCTGATATTTCTTTGGTTTTTAAAGATTTTGATTGTGGTCTATTGGCAGATATATTCGAATAAAAGAGCGTCTTATTCGAATTAAATTCCTCTTTCAATAAAATCTTTAAATTCCTGTGCGCAAAATAAAATAAAATAAATGAAAAATCTTGAACTAAAAAATTACCAGATTTGGTTTCTTATATCCCAAGTAAAAGTTCTTGGCCTGGATTCTTAATTGAATACTGTGCTAAGTAAAACATTTTATACTGTCCGTTCTTGTCCTTATATTCTTGATGATAACTGACCTAATTACGCGTTTCCATTCGCGTAGAGTCTTTCCAATTACGCCAAAGCTTGAGTATGTAATGGCCGCTTCGGCGAGCTTGCCGAATATTAGGTCATCAGGCACCCTAATTGTAGTTAATTTTGACTCGCCCGATCGTTTTTAATAGAAAGCGTTGAGGCGTTGTATGTTGTAGATAATCAAGACAAGTAACAAATATAGAGTGACAATATGTGTATTCAAGAATATCTTATCATGATAGAAACAGAATGGCATATATGCCATCGTTGGTTCTGGTTTCCTTAAGATTATTTGTGAGTGCTTAGGTTTATTTCTTCTTTTTATTCATATATATTTTTTTTAGATTTTGTCTTAATAATTAATACAAAATTGTAATGTTTCTATGGTTACGTGGTGTTGCCAAAAATTAAAATAAACCTCTTTAAATTGAATTTGAAAAAGTTAAATAATATTCTGTAAAAACCCAGAACATTTTAAATCATTATTTGTAAAAAATATTGCATGAATGTAATCCCATTCGCGCGTGATTTTAAACTGCACATGGTTTTCATCATAATTTATAGCAAAGTTCTTCCCCTTAATAGAAACCGTAAGAAAGGTGTTATTGGACACATTTATAGTTATTATATTTTTTGCAATTTAAATCAAACTTAAATTGCGTATTAGTCTTTGCAGACTACGTTGCGATAATTAAGTATTATCGATCTTTATCACCGTTTTAAAAAAAAAAAATTGTTGTGACTTGTACCCTTATTTTAAGGCCTCAAACTTTTTTCATGCTTTTCAAATATTTTTTTATTCAAGTAGGTTACATATAATAATATTTTCAAATCGTCATTGAATATAATGCAAAGTGATTCTACTTCCGGTTCGGAACCTATATGTAAATATAGGTTCCGAACCGAGAAGACACCGGTAAGAAACTAAGCAGATTAGTTACAGTAGCAGTATCTGACTTATAGCTATGTGTAAACCACTTTGGACCAAGTCATATAGTTTTGTTTAAGTATAAATGAATAAAACATTAAGTGTATACTTTTGAGAGGTAAGCTGGAGCAGACCAGTCCCCAAAGGTGGCACCTGTTCACAAGCATGACGTATGTGCCAGCCAGAGCTTCACTCAACCATATTGAAGGGAACGTAACGACCCGCCACAAAGCGCCACCACCCCAGTGACGTTTTAGTGAGCATGAATGACTACTCCAGTCCCCCTTAGAACCCGACCAATTTTCTAAAATTTAGATCATCAACTTAACTATATGACCTGGAGCACGAAGCATGAACCTACCTATATCTTATCATATAGTTAATCGACGAATTACTTCAAAAGTACACGTATCGAATATATATCGTACAATAACAGTCACATAGCAGTCAGCCGTCAACGTTCGTAATATCACGTTCAGTATGTAAGGACTATGAATATTATTGCCCATCATATCAATGCCGCTAGAGTATATTGAATATTTAATCCGACGCATTCATGCACGTTGCTACAGATCAAGTTACATTGAATTTATGCAGGTAAGTACCTGTTGAGATTTAACTGTACTGTTCAGTGAACGAAAAAAACATAGAAGCATTTCTAACGCTTTAGCACCACGATAAATAAGTAATACACGGTGGGTGTGGCTTAAAAAAGTGAGCTAGCGCCGATACACATGCCGTTTCCAAGGACACATCCCATTCTATGAGATGATGTAACTAACGAACGTAGGGGTAAGAGCCTGCCGTAGGAGTCCGGTGAAGATGAAAAGGCCATCTGCGGCCATCATCAATAGTCAATTAGGTAAAAAAAAACTAGTCTTTTGCTTTACCTTACCATACTAAACCAATATATTACGAGTATAAAGATTAAAATATACTCATTTATTATTTTTACTAACAAAATACGACACAATGCTATCTGATAAATGCTAATAAATGTTATAATGTATAATTTTTGTCTGCGATAATTTTATGATAAAACTTACCATTTTGCTGAAAATCGTCAAAATTTTTTTTTTCCAGATGTTTGACTTCGAATATTTTTTTTCAGTCTTCGTAATGATGAGAAACCTTTACATGTTATTTGTAATTATATTTTAAACAATTACACGCAAGTGCGTGAAAATTCGCAGCAAGCTGAAAGTTGAGCTTGCTGTGAATTTTTATACCTCCAAATGTCTAGATTGGCCGGACTGTAAATAATATTGAAAGGTTAAAAATTCATCCATTCGACTACTACAATTTGGGCGGGAATTGGCAGCTAGAGCTTTCATAAATCAATTAATACAATTTTCTGTTCGCTAACAAATAGTTTTACAGTACGAGCAGCGAATCCCTGCTCGAAGTATTTATTGAAATCTAAAGTAGAACAGAAACTGCAGTCAGTGTAGAACACAGCATTTTATCTCACCGGAGCTGTGAAGCATTGAGAACAAGGGTCAATCGGAAACACTGTTCCGGACTTCTCCCTTCCACACCCCCCCCCCCACCCCCGTGCAGTATTACGATCTCGTCGTAGAAACAAGAATATGTATTTATTAATCAATACTTTTCACTGTACTGCTAAAACAAATGGAAGTATTTTAATATATTGTTATTTATTTATTTAAAAACTTTATTGCACAAATAGGTACAACAGGTGGACTTAATGCTAGGGGCATTCTCTACCAGTCAACCCTTGGGTCATGCAGATAGTTTGTATATGGGTGCGGTAACATGGGAGAAAAAAAAAAATCATTTTAAACAACAATAAATTAAGCATTAAAAATAACATTACGGTATCTTTTAAATATACGATAATAATACACATACTTTATAAATTAATTAGAATATAATATATAAAATATGAAGGTATACTTAGATTTACATAATATTAATAATTTTTAGATAAAAACAAATATCTACATAACTATAAATTCAGAAGATAAATAAATTGGTTCAGCAATTGACAAATTCATGACTATCATTACCTACTTGTTAGCGAGAGAGAAGAAGTATTCACGAACTTTATTTTTAAAAATTCCCTTAGTCAGGGATTGTCGGATATCAGCGGGCAGAGCGTTCCAAAGCCGAGCGGCTTGCACAGTGAAAGACTTAGAGAAGAAGTCACTTTGATGTCGAGGAATGTTTAAGCTTAGGTTGTCTGAGGAGCGAAGAGATCGGTCATGAGATTGACAGAGATATTGAGATATTTATGATACTTGTAGGCTGTATTTAATTGGTTTAAAGGTTTCGTTAACAATTAAAAACTTGTATTCGTTTCGGTTGATGGTACCACATTCATTCATGCTAGAAAAAAAGTACCTTTAATACTCAGTTTCGTGAGTACATATGCAATTAAATCTATGTATTGTTGCCAATTGAGGGAAATCATAAGACTTGATTAATATAGATTTGTCGAGAAATACGAGTATGATTCTCATTTAGAGCTATACAACATTATTTAAGTTTATTCCAACTTTTTCTATTATAGCGATTTCCATGTAGAAGAAGGTTTTACAAAATAACAAATTATCCGCACAATAAACTATTAAAAAGTAACAGAGACTTATAGATTATCACGTGCAAGTAGTTTATTTTCTAATCGACATGATTTCTAAGTCTATTAAAGGGGTAGGTATATTTCCAGTGCAGCGACACGCTTTGTCTTCATTTTGTTTCTTCCTCTATTGGGAGGTAATGAACCAATTCTGGCTTAACAAGGCTTTACCGATTTACGTAGTATTGCCAACTATTAATTTTCATTTTGAATGTATGAATGTATCTTGATTAAAAAGGATTGAGTAGGTACAATCTTCGTATTAGAGTACCAGAAATACTGTTACATTTTGATTATTTCCTTTTCTGCTGAGTATATTTACAGCTGGTGTTAAATATTTAGATACCTTTTTATGGTCCCCAGCCTTTTCGTTCTCGTGTTTTTGGGTCTAATTAACATTCCGAGCGAAGTTAACCAATGCCCGGCTCCAATATTTTACGATTCGTTATGTGTCAAAATGACAATCCTTTTTTCTCCAACTGAATACGAGTCGTTAATACTATACCATAATTTACTTTTTATATCAGCTCGTATCATGTATTACTATCCGTAACGGATCGTTTTTTTTAAACATCTAAAATAAGATAATTAACTGTTTGTATTTACAGGTGATATTTGTTTGAAATGGTTCATTTATATCGCGACTTTCTGCTTGTGGGATTGAGAATCAATAATTTTTTCATTAAACCGTTTTAGAGCCTTAACAGTAATAACAAAAAAGTACTGAATTTATCGATCCATTCTCGAGTTTTGTTTAGCAAAACTCATCTTTATTAGTATAGAACAAGACAGATTTCATGTTTTACCGTTGCTCTAAATGATCGATGTTTAAGCGTCATTTTGTATGTACAAATTCTAGCTAGTATTGGTTGTAGTATTTGGGTGGGTGGGTGGTAACAAGAGTAGTGGGTGAGATTCCGATATTACGAGATTGATCGTGTCAAACGAGCAATCTCACCTTTTCTATTCCGCATCGCTGGCCACGGGTTTGAAAGTCATGTTATGTCGTACTCATTCCATAGGTACAACATTTCAACGCTCCTGCAAAATACTCGTAAGCTTTTAATAACGATTGTAAAGCGTTTGTTACGTATTTTATGAACAATTATATAATACGTTTGTTCCAGTGTCAAATTAGCATAGAAGCTATGTAATTACATAGCAGCACCTAATAATATTAAGAATACTGATACAGTATTCATAGGGCATAAGTCTATTAGTGCCAGGAGGTTTGACGCCCGGTTCCATTATTTGAAAATAGATCCGTTTTAGTTACGGATAGTAATAAATTATACGGGGCGTAAGCTAAAAACGACCGACAGACGACTGAAGACAGCTGATATGGAACGACTTAGTAGTCAGTTGGAGAAAAACAGATAGTCATTTTTGACACGTTATCACAAATCTTAAAATTTAACCGGCCATAAAATTTGCTTTTAATAAATGAAAAGAGCATGTAACATTTCTTTTTATGTCCAATGAAAACTAAATTTCTTCAGTGAATTTTCTGCCAAGCAATGTCGCGTAAATGTTGATATAATTTCATGTTAGCTTATGGACGCTCGGTTTTCTATAGGTTTCCAAGTATCCTATAAATGCTTATACTCCACTCCAGTAAAAGCTCGTTCAAAAGCACAATTACTTCTAAAGTAAATAGTCCATGTGACAAGTCGCTTGACAATACACGTTCGATTGTGGTCTACTTATGGGTGTACGGAACTGCACTGAGGAATAAAACCATATCAAATACAATTCAGCTGCGACTTAAGTCTACAAAATGATAGATACACGTATTTCCCACCGAAAACGTTATCGTATTTAGGACATACATTTATGAATTTTTCTTTGCGATTTTTGTCTTTTGATCGAAGCAGTTTTTAATGGGGTCTGTGTTATTTTCGGTTTGACATTAATAAATGTAAGTACTGAAAATTGTAAATGCAAATACGATTGCGTATTTAGGTACCTCTTTCTTTTTCTGTATAATTATATTTCTTTTCTTTGTTTTTTGTTAGCGTTCCGCCGTGATTTCGTACGTAATCGCAAGTCAAATTCCGGTAATTTATTTACACACTTTTTTACAACAAAATAATTCTGTCCAGTATTTCTGAACTGCGCATCATTTAAACAGCGTACATACGTTTTAGCGAAACATTTAAATTTTTGCTTATAACTAGCGCTGTCGTTCTAACAAAGAGTGCAATAAGTCACGTTTTTAGGCAAATTGACTTCCGTATTCCGATGTCCGTATTCAGGAAAATGAGATCTATATTTTAGCCTTAGATGTCATAACTGCACTATTTTATATTATGATCCATAAGAAGATAATCATAACCAAAATATCTTGAGTTATTAAATAAAATAACCGCAATAAGTTCTTATATGTATAGTTGGAAGAAACTCTCGGTCCGTTTTTCGACTATTTCCACTGATTCTTCGCTCCTATTGGTTGCAGTGTGATATCATAAAGCCAAAAGTCTTTCTCGATAAACGGACTATCCAACACATAATAGTATTTTATCAATTCGAACCAATACTTCCTGATATAAGCGCGTTCAAACAAACAACTCTTTAGCTTCATAATATTCGTAGAGTAAAGTTAACAATGGGGGTTATCGCGTTCGAAAAATCCACCAGATGGCAATACGTAGGCGTGGGGTCCACCTGTTAATTGATTGGTGATTTAAATGTCATGGTGACATGTCTGTCAATGTCATGTAAACCGTAACCAATCACGTAGCAGTTGGACCCCACACCTACATATCGCCATCTGGTAGATTTTTCGAACGCGAAAACCCTTCATTGGCTACTTGACAGTGTTAAAAAACAAAGCTTATTAGTTAAGTAATATTTTTTTTTTTCATATAAAAGCATAGTTTGTATTTTATTTTTGGAAAATAAATCTGTGGAACAAAAGAACAGAAACGGAAACCACCATTGCAATTCATAAATGATAGCAGTCGGCGAAAATTATTTATTTTAATGTGGCGAAACTTATTTTGTGTCGTTAACCGTATCAGGATTTTTTTTTAAATTGTTTTTTTTTTATAAAATGAAGTTGTTCCGACCCGTATCGGTTTGATATATTGAACGTCGACGTCACAATTTCAACAGTTACGTGACTTTTCATGTGCTACACAAAATCTTGTTTTTTTTAGTAATATAAAATGTTTCCAGATAAATCGAATTGCTTGGGATACAAAATGAACGGGCGTACATTTCTCAATACTTTTTCCAAAATTGTCAAGTAGCCAATTTCTTTGTTGTGATGAAATAGCAAACTACTGTTTTCCTTAATCGATCTAAAAGAACATCTCTCTTACTTAATTTTATTATTTAAGGTCAATGGAAAGGTTTTGATTCGATTATATAGGGTTCTAATGATTTAAATTGCGTTGAAGACGAGCGTCCGCAGAAGTAAACTAAATTGTGTACCTTTGCACGACCTTGAGCAAAAGGGTCGTGACAGATCATAAATGAATACCTATCTATCATTTACAGAACACTTTATTATTCAATATAAAACAGAAATAATGAAATAACATTATAAACTAAGTTATAAATAAAAATAGATTTTTTTATTTTTTTTTTATTGTAGCGCAGTATATTGGTTCCTCCCAGCCTGATAGTAAGCAAGAGAGGAACCCACATCGCATTCGAAATTCGAAATTAGAATTAACGGCTCGTAGAAAAACTATTGTCATTTTTGGCACATTACGATTCGTAAAATATTGGAACTGGGCATTAGACTTTAGAATCTCTGTCAAAATCCACGACGCTGAGAGTTATTCTTATGCAGATGTTATAGCTAATTTTTTGCCTTCCAGACATGGAGTTCAATTACGAAGAGGAGGACACGAGTGACGTGGACCGAGAGCGAGAACGGGATCGCGAGCTCAGGCCCGTGGCGCGGCGCACCGCCAAACACATCGCCGCGGGGGAAGAGCGGCCCAGGATCAACTCGAGCCAGCAGACCACGCCTACCGAAGGTAAGAGTAGCTCCTGCACCTGGTGGCACCAATTCCGTTTTTAAGAAGAGCGCGTTAATGTAACGTCCGTTTTTAATGGATCCGTCGCTACGTAAGAGAGGTAGGGCATAGCGGTTTATCGCTTGAACTGGGGCAGCCCGACTGGTGAAATACCTCCTCCTTACAGAAGACCGCAGCTAAATAACAATCATTTCTGTGTTGTTGTGTTTTTGCATGTTAGTAAGTTTTCCAGAACTCCTGCGGGGTGCTTCATTAATAGCAGGAGTTAGGCCTTCAAGGTAAGAGCAACAAGTCCAGTAACAGATTTATTATGCTGTACTTGTCGCTCTTAAGCTAGGACCTTTTTACCACTCCGCATCAGATGGGATGAGGTCAATCTTTAAGTGTAATATAAAAAAAAATACTGGAGATAGTATTCACACAGCATTTACAGAATCCTTGTTAACGGATCCATCGCTACTGGAGATAGTCACAGCATATACGCTACTGCACTTTCGTTCCGCAGTGTTCGCCTATTTACTACTGTATACTGGATCCGAAATACTGTATCATGTATGAACTGGCTGGCTCATACAACTACATACGCTAATAACACTTACGTTCAAATGGTCCTGTAAAACGGATTGCAGTTTATTTTGTCGGATCGGTATGTTCTACTGGATCCGGAATACTGTATTATGTTTGCACTCGCTCAAACAATTATATACGCTAATAGCATACACGTTTAAAGGGACCTGTAACCCGGATTGCAGGCCATTTTGTCGTATTGGTATTTTCTACTGGATCCGGAATACTGTATTATGTTTGAACTCGCTCATACAACTAGATACGCTAGTAGCATACACGTTTAAACGGACCTTTAAAACGGACGTTATATGTGCCCGTACTTAATAAGCGTTAATTGCCCGGTCGCCTTCTCCCTCAGGATAGGTCGGGCTTCAGACCGTTCAATAAGGATCTTTTTATTTAGGAAGCCACAGATCTGTTTTACGCAAGCCGGTCTACCGCCGAACCGACCAGGTCTCATGTGATATCATGGCCAACTTTTCATATTATTATAGGAAAACTGATCTGCCTATCCCGGGTGCATTCTTTTGCCGTCGGGGCTATAGATGATCCTTTACACAAATATTTAGGTATCAGAGGTAAACGATTTGCCTTGGCCGAATACATTCTATTGGCGCCGACCACAATAAGTATACTCGACTATGGTATTCGTGCCACATAATAGTGTAATTAAGTGTTTAGTAATAATTTGATTCACCTATGTAGATAGGTTTTGGAACATGAATACAGTAGTCATTGATCTTATTAATCCTTGGAAAATTATAATGTTTGAATTTAATGTTAGTATTTCTTCAATTATAACATTGCCAGAATGATTTAAAAAGCCTGTTACCATCAATCATAAAAAAGAGCGCGTATTTTTATGTACAACATAAGAAAAGCCTTGTAAAAGGCAAGCGCTTTGACTTTTTTGTTTTAGATAAAAGTAGTGTGTATTGGCTCCTCTAAGCCTGATGGAAAGCAAGCAAGAGGATTGGTAGGTGTAGATGTAGGCATCGCGATGACAACGGACTTGATACCGTAATATCCTCTCCGTTAGCTTCGCCATACTGGCCTGCAAGATGTATCTTCACGCTCTTTTGAAAGAATAACTTGTGTCTATTTATATTTTATTATTAATTGTTGTTTATTATTAAATCCATCAATTATCCGTATAACAGCGTCCATTAGTAATTTATCGTGTTAATATTTTTAGTGTCTGAAAGTATTCAAAGAATGAGATAAAAAATTTATATTGAAAGATGCCCTCAGTGCAATAAATGTAAGTACAAACAGTTAAATATTGTACTTTGAATAACCAAAGCTATGCAATCAGCATAGCTGTGGTTATTCAATAAACACACCTTTACTTCTATCAGTATGCAAATAAAAGTGCGCGGAATAAACATGGTTAAAGTTAATGCTACATAAACTAAGGCTATCTGGAACACCGAGCTTTTTCCGTGTACATATATTGAAGAATAAAATAATGTGATACACCCTTGTTGTAAGCTCAGAATTATGTAATGAAACATCTGGCAACGCAAATTAATTGGAATTATTCAAACGCACACGCCATACTCATCGGCTCCTGGCTTAATCTGAAGTGAGATGTTGTAAAATTATACTTGTATACGTCGAAAAATAACCAACTTAAAAGCAAAAGCTATCTGATGGAAAAGTGTTAAACTCGATAGATTGACGGGTATTAGTTGTAATAGAGCATATTGCATCGGTTTTAATCGGACTGGACTATAATATGTAGAGAAACTAGACATTGAGTCTTCATATTATACATAGGTAATTATTAAATTTTATATGTATTTTCATTGAAACGCTCTACACACATGGATCGATCAAATATTTCATCGCGATTTGAACTCGACGCAACATGTTTTTGTGTTTCGCAGGACCAGCAAAAAATGAGCTGGTTTTTGAGGCGAGGAAGTTTTTTTTTTATTTTTTATGCAATTTTAAAACGATGCTAAAACTGGGCGAATGTTTTTAGAGGGAATTCCGTTCTGGCCTTTATTGCCTGATAGTTCCGGAAATTTTAAACCAAACGAAAACATTTGCGAATTAGCTGTCAGTGCATCGTGCTTTTCATAGTTAATTTGGGTTTCAGTTTTCAAGAGTCAATCATCTCTATTCCGACTTGCTCGCGGCTTCCTTTGCGTGGAATAGTTACAGTGCTTATTTGGACTTTTAAAAACTTTCATTTCCTTCCCACAAGGTTGAAAATTTTAAAAGCGCCGGCATTAATTTTCTTTTATATCAATGAAGAGCCTTAATAACCAGTGTCGTCGGTTTTTTTTGAAAAAACATTTCTGATTTTACTTTTGATACCGATAATTTTCATGCTAAAATTCATTCCATATTTAAACCCAATAAAGGCCTCCATACAAACAATTAGATCCTTTTTTATAATCCCTTTTTCAAGTTTTCTGTCTAAATAAGAAGCACTGTACCAAATTTCATTAAACCCATTAGGCGTGAAAACGTATTGGGAACTACCCCAATCACGGAATACATTAATACACGGTGGAGCAATTTCGTCTCTATTAGCTGAAAGTTTGTCAGCGAATCTCGGAGGACACCGTTTGCAAATCACGATTTTAAATTGGAAATACACCTACGTAGCACAAAATGGTACGTAGGTACGTAGGACTCGAGCCGCCCCAACGTCAGACTCGGTCAATCGTGTGTGATTTGATTACGTCGACTAACTAGTGACCTGCTGGGCTCACAATTCAAATCACATTTTCCGAGTTAAACCTACGAAGTCACAATCTAGCTGCTGGATGTGTTGATTTTAATTCAATTGTTTCTATTTTGTCTCTTAATGCTACGGTAGTAGAAGGCGTTTTTGTATAAAACTTTAAACATTATGGATGATTTAGCTCGTCAACGGTGCTCCTTTTTGAATACCTTTCAGAACAAGATTTCTTCATGCCATCAAATGATGGCCTCACGATTTTGCTAAGCAACATAATTAATCTATACTTATAACAAATCTGTAGAGAGGTCAATTCTGTACATTAAATATATTTCCAAGATAACTATCAGGGGGTAATTAGTGATCGATACTGATGCCAAAAATGCAATCAGTAAAATGTATGTCTGTCTGTCTGTTTGTTCTTTATAGAAACAAAAACTTTCGATGGATTTTTACGAAATTTGGTACGATTATTTTTCATACTCCTAGGCAGGTTATTGTATACTTTTTATCACGCTACTATCAATAGTCAAAGTAAAAGTCAATCTTTTTTATTCACATAGATTACATTAGTAATACTTATTAATAGTCTCTATATAAAGCAAATGAAGCTACCTCAGGTTCGGAACCTATAACCAAAGAGAAAATACCGGCAAGAAACTCAGTAGTTTTTTTTTACATGTTGAAGCTAAACTTATTACTAATTTTGCACTAAGACACACAGTTAGTTTGTCAATAGTAAAATAAAAATTTTAACTCAATTATTGACTAGCTAGTGATCCACACGTTCTTGTCATTCATATACTCTTCTTCTTTGTAGTAGCCTTTTTTCAAAAGACAACGTTTGACAAATGTCTTAAATTTATACATTTTATAGGAGCACAGCAGTGAAGGGAAATGTCGGGAAATCGGGAGAAATAACACCATTATTACGTATTCGTACTCAAAGGGTAAAAATGGGACCCTATTACTAAGACTTCGCTGTATGTCCGTCCGTTCATGCGTCCATCCGTTCGTCCGTCCGTCCGTCCGTCTGTCTGTTTGTCTGTCACCAGGCTGTATCTCAAGAACGGTGATAGCTAGAGAGTTGTAATTATCACGGATTATGTATTTCTTTTGCCGCTATAATGACAATTACTGAAAACCAAATATAATAATTATTATTTAAGTGGGGCTCCCGTTGAACAAACGTGATTTTTTGCCAATTTTTTGCTTGATATTAATAGCCAATATGCCTAGCTTGCAATCAAAATTCATCCCCATAGACGTATATTATATATTTACTAACTTTTTCGTTAATGCCTTCACAGAAAGTGTGATTGTGATGTCATAAGAGCATTTTACTAGCGAGCAACTTAGAAGTTTTATAACGATACCACATTTATTTATCTACGTTAAGGAGTTCGGAATTTATGATTGCACATAAATTGGGTTACAAACTTCCCGATCAAAAATATAACACTTCTTATTATGCTTATACGCAAATCAGTAATCTTGCTTCGTTAACTTTTTGGCCACTTATTTTTAAGCTTCTATCGCAATTACCCTGTTAATTTTGATTTTGTACATAAAAGAGATGTTGACTATCGAAACACAATGTCTTTTTACTTTTTTTATGAAGATGTGACGTCACAATTTTACGTACTAACACTGACTAAAAATAGTTTAAGAGCATTTTGAAGATAATTGCAAAAAAACAATTTGGCAAATGTACGAGTAACACAATGTCCACCTTTACGGCATTGATACCTTGAAATAATTTGTGAATCGTGCCAACAATCCGATTAAAGAACCTAAATTTCATTTTTGGATTTCGTGTTCCCTTATCCTGCATAACCAACTTTAAGTATCGATGGAAACTTTGAAATATCCGTTTTAAAAGCACACGGTAAGAGGGTAAAGTATAAAGGAAGTAGCATATACGAAATGAATCGACGTAATTCATGTTGATTCCTCCTTTTTGTGTACGCTCGTCGGGAGACTGATAGCCGTCGCCCGGGTCGTATCGCAAGTGGTACTTTTTATTCCGTGTGTGCGCCGCATAAATCACGGAGGGAACAACAACTGAATAGCCATGAAAGTTGAGTCTCTGAAGGCTATAAAGATACGCTTCAAACTAGAAAACATCACACAGCACATGACGGGTTTTGACGGGCTTTGTTTCACGACCCTTAGAAAACTTAAACTTTTGCGCGAAAGTGGAAATTAACCGTTTTACGTAGTCTTATTAATCCTCTGACGAGTAAAACAGAAACGTGTGGGCAAGGCCGTCTCAAACTAGCCTGGGGCGTTTGGGCACACAATAATTTGGGACCCTTGGGCACACAAGAACATGAATTTGGAGCCCTTGGGCACATACGATTTTAGGGCCTTGGGCACACAAAATTTTAGGGCCCTTGAGCACACAAGAATTTGGGGCTCTTGGGCTGACAAGATTTCAGGGTCTTTTTTTGTGACGGAGGGAAAAGCTTTGACGCACCGTACCGTCACCCAAGAGAGGTGACGGCGTGTCTGGGACTCCTTAAAACCCCCCTGTTGGACCTTATCGCCTTTTAGTGGTGTTATGGGAAATCGGATCAACCTGACCAACCAAAACATGAATATAGAAAATAAAATAAGCAATAAATACGTAATTTTTTGGTATGCCATTCAAAATATTAGAATTCTGCTGAAGAAATTGTCGGTCCTTCGGGGCCCCCCGAGAATGGGGGTCCGGGGCATAGGCCCCGTGTGCCCTTATGGTGAAGACTGTTACGAGTGTGCGGGTTCCACGTTTGTGAATTGGGAAATGTATTTTTTTTTAAAGAAGTGTATATAATATATCCTTCTTATATTATAAACGCAAAAGTTTGTAAGAAAATATGGATATCTCGGTATAGGTACGGATGTCTACTTATCTAGTAGATATCTGAATGTATGTTTGTAACTCTTTTACATCAAAACCACGTAATAGATTTAGATGATATTTAGATTAGAAAAAAAAAACACAAGATATTTTATATCCGGATTTTAAGTGTTATTTCTCTTCCCCAAAAAACTTAAAACAAATTCTTATAAAGTAGTTTCATAAATTTAGAACAAAATTTCTGGTAAGCAAAAAACAGAAATAGTCAAGATGGCATAGGACTGTTGATTAAACATCAAATAAACATGTATGTTTTCAATAATCTGGTAATATTGAGTAAGTTTATTAATATGCCGTTTATTTCCGATAAATATTCGAATGCGGTTAAGAGCGCGTGTGAAAACTAACATGTTAAATAAAATGTAATTAGTAAAACACCTACGTGATGAGTTTCACAGAGGAATTTCATTTATTTTACCGAAATTAATTATGAAATGGCCAGCCCAATGTAATAGATATTTAAATTTGATTGAATCAAATTGGTTTTTAATCAAATTACCAAGCAAGAGATTTAGTTATTTGATACTTGTATTTGTCTATCTACTATTTAAATGACAATGCTGGTATTTAACATCAAAGGAAGAACAAAAATAAAATAAATAATAAAGAAGACTCTCTCGATTTTTGGCCTATTTTTGCTCGTTACAAAAAAATAGTAACAGATAGACTCTTGAAATAATAAATGAAATTCGTGTCTTTAATATTGTTTACCTAATCAAATCCCTACTATAATATTATAAATGCGAAAGTAACTCTGTCTGTCTGTTACGCTTTCCCGCTTAAACCTCTCAACCGATTTTGATGAAATTTGATATATGTATACGTTGAACCTCAATAACGAACATAGGCTACTTTTTGTTAAAAAATAAGGGGGGGGGGGGCATGGGGGTAATACCACCTTTGAAAGTTAATATAGGAAAATGTTTATTTTTTAAGTAAGAGATATAAAATTTGGCACAAATATAGCTCGAAACTTGGATTTTATTATAATATATTTATAAACCACATTTTGTTTCGAATGTAAGGGGAGATACGGGTAAAACCGACCATGAAAGGATGTAGTCCACGCGAACGAAGTCGCGGGCACAACTAGTATCTAATATTCTTTCGCGAGTCCTACTAGTACTTGGCCGGTTTTTAAAATATGGTGGCAAGTAGTCTTCCTTAAGAACTCTATTTCACGATGAAAACTGGGCTTAGTATTCTTTAGATTTCCAAGGATTCCGTCGAGGCCAATGTAAAGCTTTAAGCTTTTTCAAGGGGCAAACGGATCTAAAGTAAGTTCTCTACGTAGACAAGTCGCTTGATACTCGATGCTCATTTGAATGCTGTACACTTTAAGGGTTATTTTATTTAACACTCTCTACATACTAAAGATAATTAAACAATTAAAAACCAAACAAGATACTAAAATTCGACATATCACTTATTATATAAAAATGAATCCCTGTTTGTTAGTCTCGCTAAAACCCAACAATGGGTCCGATTTGGCTAATGTTGATTTTCAAATAATTTTGGAGGGCCAGGGAAGGCTTAAAAGATAGGAAAATTTGAAAAAAAAAGGCGGCTCGATGTTCGCCGGAGCAGCTAGTATTGCATAGAAATCAATAAATTGGTTCCACTAAGCTTTTTCTGGCATTAGCCTCCACGGAATCATTGGCACACTGACTTGTCTCCATGCTTATTGAGCCATGGTGTTTAAAAAATATGACTTGGTAAATAATAAAGATTATATTTATACCTTCAGTAAGGTTTTCAAAATATAATAAGAACGTATAATGATACATCGCAACAAACTTCAGTAGAGGGGTGTTTACGTCATCATTTCGTACAAACCGTAATATGTTTTAGTAAATATTTCTTACCATGATAAAAGTAAAAAAACTGTTTCTTATATTTTGATTATCTAACTGTCTATCCCAAACAGATATGTTAAGTCATCTACTCTTTCTTCTTATCAATTTACGAGTAGTCAATGCAATTTTTTGTAATGCTACAAGCAAGTTAAAACGTTTCAGCGAGATGAATCTTAAATTTTTTGTTTCATAAAACACCAGTTTTTCCCATGCAGCAGGACTAATGGAACTTTCAAATGGTGAAAGAATATTTGAATTCTGATTGGAAATATGAGTTTATTCGTTACAGACATCCAAAATTAAAACTGTTTCATTTGAAAAAATAGCCTTTCAGATCCATTACTTTGAAATCTGATTTCATTGAAAAGAAACAATGTTATAGCTTAAATTTAAATGGACTAGTAAACGGTTGCAGTTAGAATCTACGATACTATGCAAATAATAATGTTTGTAAGAAAATGTTAACCGTATTTTAATATGAAGAGTGGTAGTTTATTTTTTTTTATAGTATTATGAAATTTAACATCAACAGCACGTGAAGGAAAACTTTCAGTTCGATATTATATCCATGACATAAGAAAGGTGCATAGCCGAAAGTGTATAGACTGACGAGATTGTTTGTACAACAGATACAAGTCTGCATAAAGTTTCTACTAGCTACTAAGAAACACGCAAAAATACCAATTATGTCGTCCTATTATTCACGAGACATTAAAATTTTCTTGAGTCACACGCAAGAGGGAATGGACACTTGCATCATTTGCAAGTAATATTATTATATGACGGATTAACGCCGATATATGACGGAATACGACTGACATGGGGGTCAGGCACATGCTCATCATCACTCATTTCTACCACAAGAAGACCGAAATAACTAAACAACGAAGTTGATAAGAGTGCTTTTAATTGAACAATCGATTTACAATGCGTTATATGACAGGTTCACTTTAATATTTACGGATTTAAATGTGGTGATCTCATAGACGCGTGCGGTCACGACTACCGTTCGTTCTCCAATCCCCTTTTTCCTTCTCGACTCTTTCAGCTGTCACCTCTGACAGTCCAGTGACAGATGCCAAATTCACTCAGACAGTGACATCTGTCAATCTGACGTCAACCATCAATCTGTCAAACTGACGTTTGCGACCGCAGCGCCATCCATGATTCCACCCAGGCATTAAGCCTGACATTTAAATCAAATCAACCAATTCTATCAATCTAATGAATCAGATAAATTCTCCCACGCTCCGACATATATATGTTAGCAAATTCGAAGCAGGGTCGACTACAATCGAATTCCCGTTTGACAGGAGCCACGCGTGGCGTCGCCACTGGTTTTCAAAGGAATGTAAAGGAGAGTACTGAACTCAACTAGTATTCGTTACATTTGGGCAGCGGGGATTCAGTTTGTGTGCGAGCGTGCAGTGAGCATGCTTGAAATTCTTCCGTGAGCTGAGGATAAGGAAGCAAAAGATTCCTTGCATTATTAGCTGCTGCAATCCCGTAAAGTCAAGTATTATTTACTAGAAATATGTAGCTGTCTGTCAGGATCTTATATCTGAATGGAAGAACTACATTCAGATTTGCTTGTTGGGTAGTTTGACAGTCAAAAAATTATTATTTTTAAAATCGAGAGTTTCTTATAAAATTTTGTTTTTTTAATTAGACGTGTATACTCGCTGGGACATTAGGTACATTCGAATACATTGATATGGAGTCTTTTAAAAATAACTAGGGCCCGCAGCGGCTTCGCACGCATGCTCAACATATTTTTTTATTTTTTTTCTCTGCGTGAACCATCCTCGTACTTTGAGGAATATTCTAAACAATAATTATTAAAATATGTTCAGCTGTTTTCGAGGTTTTCGTTTAACAACAGCTATTTATATTATACAATAATAGATACTTAATTTAAGTAAGAGTCTTTTATTGGATTTTTGTCGGAAGAATTAGGGGGTCTACTCCAAAAAAAAAACGGACAAACGAAAGGATTTATTTTTGAAGATTTATTAAAAGTTTAGGTATTAAAACGTGGGTTTTTATTTGCATAAATAATAATTTATTTTTTAAATACGCTTATTTCGCATTCGAAGTGAATTGGGTAATTAAGAGAATTAAAAAAAAAATTCCATCGGATCCAACATAAATGTATTTCGTTTTTGGGAGTAGGCTTCTAAGTTCCGAACCGCGCGCCTCGAATTTGGTAAGTATTCGTGATAATGCATAATTGTTACTTGTAACCCACATGAATTAAAGGATTGGTTATGAATATGTTTTAAGCTTCTATTTTGTATTTTTTTTAATTCTAGGTCTATTTATTCTCGGTGGAATTACCCTATAGGTTAGCTTCGGTTTAATTTCGAAGTAGGTATTACAAAACATGGCTCTAATTGCCGTGTCTTTTCGTTAAGTCGAATCAGAAGTTTGATTTCTTTATAATCCAGTTATTTGGTAGCTTTGCAGAATACCTGAAACAATTTATTCAACGAATTAAGCGAGTTTACTCCTACTAATTCTACTAACTAACGAATTGATTATTTTATAAAACATTTTTAATAACAAAATTTATGGATTTATTTTTAACTTGTTATTCATTATGAAAAAACTGGCCAATTGCGAGTCGGCCTCGCCCCGTATATTAGTCTCGGTATATTAGGTCTTACAGTTTCGAAAAAAAGTGGTTGTGACCTACAGACGGACATACAGCATTTTTCGCTATATGGCTATTGAACTCTAAAAAGGTATTATAACTTTTCTATATTCATAAATGTCTTTTACGGAAAGTCTATATTTTGTGTCTGCCCTTGCCAGTTTTATAAATAAACGATTACGTTTCTTTGTGGAAGTGAAATAACAAATTGCCGCGAATATGTGCGCAGCTCTTCAAACCCTCATATTTCTACCCAATCGACTGAACTAAGCTTCGAAGAAACGCTGGGCGAAGTATTTGATGCTACTTACAACATGATACCTACATGCGTTTCTGAGAAAAACGCCCTGACTGTGTAAAGTCACGGCGAGCGCTTAGGTATAGTTTGATATTAGCTCTTATGCCCACGACATTAAGGCGGTGCAATGTTTACATGCTCATGATCATACGTATGAAATACAAAGTACCTAATATCCTAGGGGTTTTGTCCTTTTGATTTACATAGTCCTGAAAATACTTTCAAATGTTAGGTTTATTACAGTTTGTCACGTAATTTCTAATTGAGCTTGGCTCGCATTTTTCAATATTCATTTTTAAAACAAACATTGCACCGTAGAACGGAATTAACTTACTTACTGGCTACTTACTATTTACATAAGAGCTTTAATTAGCGTCAATGTGGTTATGATTTGGGAAAGCGAAGCTATTGATAGTTAATAATTACCTGTCATAGAGGCAAATTAATCTAGTGGTCAAGTAATTAATAATCGATCTGTTGAGGTCCAACGATATTAGTGTTTGTTTCATAATAATTAATTGACGAATAGCAAGCCAAACTACGAATCGGTCGGAAGTATGCAGTTATGTGGCTCACTTTGAACACTTTTCTAAGCAAATATGGGGATAAAAGTATGGAGTGTGCCTAGATTGCTTTCCTTCCTCACTCATTAGTTTTAAGTGGCAATTTATAGACCTGAATGTAAATAATTTTCTAAGAAAGTTTTTTTTGTTACTTTATAAAATATAAATGAAGCGGTGAGTGTGACCAATAACACTGTACAAGCCAACAGTAAGAGACCTAACACCGAATAATCTGGATGTCCGCCGGCACCCCCATAGCCAAAATGTGAGCGGGCCGGAATTTGGTGTCGTGTCATCTTGGCGGCCCGGGTTCGATTCCCGGTCGGGTTAATATAAAAAACAAATGTTTGGTTAATTTTTGTCTCGGGTCTGGATTGTGGTACCATCGTTGTTACTAACTTATTTAACACAAGTACTTTAGCTACTTACTACAGAATCAGAGCTATGTTTGTGTTGAGAGCTACGTTGTCCAATATTATAACTATTGTTAGGTACACCGTATGCAGTGTGGCTAGTTTAAGAATTTTCGTGTTCCGTTGAAAACATCCTACTCATATTAAAAAGGTAAGAGTTTGTATTTTTACAAACTTCATGGAAATTTACAACACTGGCTTAGAGAGTTAAATTATTTGAAATATTTAAAGAAGGTCATCAAAAATTAACAAATAGTAATGATACCAAAATATATTTACATGATGTAGTAGAAATATGATAAAGTATGATAGGTGGATTGAATCTACACTTTGTAGGTACCTAGATGCGTGTGTGAAATAAATCATTTTCCAGATGAATACACAAAATGGGTAATATACGAATCAAAATCAATCACGATGATGAAATTGAAAATATGAACAAGCAATAAAATATATGTTTCAGTAATGAAAGAGCCGTGTCGTTTATTTTAGCAAGAGCTCTTGAAATATATTTGTAAATTGTTATAAGTCAATACCTACGCGTATGTAGGTTTTCATTACATGTGAACGAAAAAATTTCATTATTAAATAGAGTACCTATTTTAAAACATAATATCAAATTACCTACTATGTAACTGTTGATCAGCCAGTATTAATGTTATAACAAAACAAAGATATCATTAGCGGGATAATTTTAAAAAATAGATAAACAAATAAGTGTAATTATAACTCATTAGTATTTTACCGTGTGGATATCTTTTTGTGAAAGCAAAAATGTAACCGCAGAATCTCTCTGGCCATCATCAGATCCTGGTTTCATTATCATATCACGGTCAAAATATCTCCGTTACGACACAAAAAAAGCAGTAGACACAGTTTTCCGTAAAAATGTTTGGACTTGATAGCATTAATAATACACACTAGACATTATTGTTTAAATATTTAGTTTTGTTGAGTAACTACCGAGTTTCTTACCGTTTCTTCTCGATATCATCAACATTCCGAACTCGGCGGTAGCTTAACATAATCTGACGATTCATGATGTTTTTGTAAAAGTTTATACGAATAATAACATTTTCTATTTCTACTTCAAAAGAAGTTAACATCCTTTTTAAGTTGGTTAAAAGGTGGCCTTTGCCACTTAGGCTTAATTACTCTTCCGCTTAAGCGTGTACCGTTTTATAATCGAGTCTATGTAGTGCGACCGGAGATTATATCCAGCCATTCAAAATGTCAGCCTTGACCTTTTCATCATATTACTAGCTGTTATGTATAGGGTTGTCCAGACATGAGCATCAGGATTAAGGGCCCATTTTTTAATCCTTGAAAACTGAAATAACACTTAAAGGGAAATTAGTAAAAAAAAGTATAAATGTAAGGCGAAGTACCATGAATTTTCTTAAAGAATAAAGTACCTTACTTTAACGATAATTATAACTGTTATGATTAAATAACTTGGGCCCTCAATCCAGACGCTAGCATCAAGTTACAAAGCCTAAATCTCGGAAAGTTCTATCTAAATAATTTAGTTCATATTTTCTTAAATATTTTACGAAATTCCAAAATCTGTAGAATATAAAATTACAGATTTATGGCAGTATATTTAGAGCCCTCAATTAATTAATGTCTTTACTAAGGACTTTGTAAAAATATATTTAACTAAACTAAACTAAAGAAATACATTACCTTATATATTTTACTTATATACCTACAATCCTACATATATAAAACAAACACCTTTTCAAAGGATTAAAAAGTAGCGTTTAATAGATGAACGGTTGACAGCGCGTAAGCACTCGCAGGTCGATATTATTTCTTATCCGCTCGACATAAGAGCGGTTTTAAGTCAAAAGTACGTATTTTATTTTTAATTTGAGTATTTAAAAGTTTCGATTCGTGAACACAAGTACAAGCCAAACTAGTGTAGTATTCAAATATATACGATTTAATATTTGTTTTTATCAGGAATAACAATAAGAATTTATTAGCACACACAATCAATTCATAACACACAGACATAAAAGTGACACGAACCAATAATAGGTAAAGTAAAAGTAAATTAACAAAAAATAAAACACTGTGATTGGGCAGCTAACAAGGTCCCAGCCTCAGCATAAACTGTTACGACATTGGATGCCGAAGCGCTGGTATTCTGGCGAAACGGGAATAAATACAAAAATTGAAAAAATATCCATACTAATAACATAAAGCTGAACAGTTTGTTTGAACGCTCCAATCAAACGAACACTCTTTTCATCTGTATATTATTGAACAGGAACAACTGGTCCGAACTGAAAAATTTTTTTCGTTTTAGATAGTCTATTTACTGAAGAAGGCTTTAGGTTATATAACAACAGGCAGCGACGAATAATAGCGCAAAATCAGAGAACAAAATAAACACAGTACGCGATGGGCCGCTAGTCCTTTACACACACGAAAACACAGGGCCGCACAATTATAGACTGCGGGCCGTTTGTAGCCCACGAGTCGTGGGTTGAGGTAAATCCGGCCTGGGCTATTGTTTAACAAAATAGAATAGGATTTTCCTGCAAAATTATTGTCTTTAATGACAATATAAAATTATTACGACGATTACTCCCAGGACCTCCGTAGCCAAAAGGCGAGCGGGCAGGACTTTGGCGTCACGCCATCTTTGAGGTCCCGGGCTCGATTCCCGGTCGGGTCAATATGGGAAACGAACTCTTCTGTATTGTCTCGGATCTGGGTGTTGTAGTACCGTCGTTGTTTCTTATTTCTGTAACACAAGTGCTTTAGCTACTTACCATAGAATCAGAGCAATATGTATGTGATGTTGTCCAATATTAAAAAAAGTATATATATTATTAAAATTCAACTAAAGCAAGAGCTTGATGCGCAAAAGGTCCCAGGTTTTATTCTCAGTCCGCTAAATTAATAAATTCTTAATGGTCTGATTCTGACACCCTCGACAATTAGTGTCCATCGGCTGGTACCTACAAGGAAAACCTTAGTAGGGGGCACCAGTTAATGAATGTAGCTGAAGCATTCATTTTTATTTTTATTCAGAGTTTTCACAACTGGATGCGCGATATATCCCTTATTGACAAACAAGTGAAATTTAATGCGACAGCAAACAGCAAAATTTTGAAAGCTTGAATTGAAAACGCCATGAAAATCATCGCCACTGAAATATTTTTTGCAGGGAAATTGTGCGCGATGATTTACTGTTAGTAGATTAGCTGCAGTTATTGTAAAAGACACTATTGAATAAAGTATAAGGTAAGTTGCATACTTAGTCAGCTCAATTTAAACATTTTTAATTTTTTGGGTTCACACTTCACCAGTTATTAACCATCGGCTGGTACAAGGACAACCTTAGTAGGGGTCGCCAGTTAATGAATGTGTCTGAAACATTTATTTTTTATTTCCATTCAGAGTTTTCATGACTGGTTTCGCGATATGTCCCTTGTTGACAAAAAAGTGATATTTCATGCGTGCAGCAAACGGTTCATTTGAATGCTTTAATTGGAAACGCCATGAAAATCATTGCCACTGAAATAATTTTCGCAATGATGTTGTATGCTGAAATGATTTATTACTTCGCAGCAGTTATTTTAGAAGGCACGATTAAATACAAATAAACAATTTGAAACTAGTACCTTATTATACAATTTATTCACGCAAACCGTGTGTTGAAGAGTTTTATAAAATTAACAAAATCCCGTTTCGACCAGTAATTGGAAACATATTAAATCTCTCATTTAATACTGCGTTCCATATCATTAGGGTAATTATTTGTTTGGTCGCACTAATATTATAATTTGGTTATTTATGTTATTTGATGTTTGTGCAAAGTAATCATAACAAAGTAATTTGGTTTCAGTATCGAATGAAGATTCGCCGGGAGAACTTGCAGTTTACGTAACACAGTTAAACTAAGCCGAATCTAGTTTATTAGCTTACTCTCCAGGTCTTATTGCAAATGAAAACTTTGGAGTTACGAGTTAATATTTAAAAAAAGATTCGTCTTAATTACGGATAGTAATAAATTATACGAGACGTAAGCTAAAACCAACCGATGGACGACTGATGATAGCTGATATGAAAAGTAAATTATAGAACGGTATTACGACTCGTAGTCGGTTGGAAAAAAGCAGATTATCATTTTTGACACACAAACAAAATACACAATCGAAATCGTAAAATATTGGAACCAAGTCTGTCAAGTTGGGCATAAGTGTTTTCCGTCAATAAATATGGTGAAAGAATTTTGACATCGGAACTGTGGTCTTTACGTTTATTCATTACATAAATACACACAAAAATATAAATGTTTCCTGTTTATAACATTAGTGTAGATATGTCCAGGATGAGCGTTTGCTAGCGCCTTTTTTATTCTAAGTTTTAAATTACACTCAGGAGTCGCTTTTAACAGTTCTAGAATTTCCAAATTTATTGGTAGGTACCCAAACATCCAGACCCATAAACTATGCCTCTTTAAATATTAGTGTGTGGTTAGTTTTGAATCTTAGTAAACAAAAGTGTTCGTGGCAGAAAAATAAACAGGCAAAATGTAATCATGCTTTTAGAATTTCAAAGTCAGAGAATGTTACGCTACTTTTGAAAGGTACGTTTAAATATAGTCAACATGTAAAATATGTATAATTACAAAGCAATGCGTTTGTTTCTGATGTTTACGTGACGCGATAAGCTCCGCTCCGGTCTTCTGAAAATTATGATTGCAATTGGCCAGAAAATAAGTCTAATCGCATAGAGGTAGCGACGCTGGAGATAACATTTTGGGATTTGCTTGAGTTACGGATTATAGTTTGACCGAAATCTGTCATGTTTACCAGCGACACTAGTATTATACTAGTACGTACTACTTAAATAAAAAAGACGAAACGGCATGTTTATTTTGTAAGTTTGTATGCCTGTTTTATTTATTTATTTTTATTTTTATTTTATTAGGTTTATCAACTATTGGTACAATTGTTCTTAATCTAGTGTTACAAATATAAAGTGATGCTTGAGGTTATTGCACAATAGATTTACAGATAAACTCTGCATATGCCATATTTTGATTGCACTATACAGACAAAAACAATTATGATATTTAAAAAAAAACAAACAAAAGTAAGACAAAAGTAAGACAGCGCAGGATAAAAATTATTTTCTTAGACAAATCGCTACTTAACTAGTGTTATTATTTCGTATCCAGTACTTAAATTTGTGGATAGAGTCCAAGTAGACGTCTAAGTGGTCGCTTAGTTTATTGTAGAGTTTACAAAGACGTGGAACCGGCGAGCAGCACCGTACCGCGTTTTACGACGTGGTGCAGAAAGAATATTCTTGATCTTGTTCCGAGGATAACGATGGGGAATTTTTAGGTTGAATTTACTTAAAAGTTGCGGACAATTGACCTTGTTTCTAAGAACCTTAAATAGGAAAGTTAAATCGAGTAGATCGCTACGTTTATCCATATTACTAATCCCGAACCTTTTTAATCTGGCTTCGTATGAGCGTATTACTTTCGCTTCGCCCTCGGCAAATGCTAGATGCCATAAAAATATTTTTTGGATCCTTTCTATCCTAAAATGTGGTTAGCGAAGTGTGGACGCCAAACAGTGGAACCATATTCTAGCGTGCTTCGCACCAAGCAATTGTAAACTAAAATTTTGGTTTGGTAGCCCCTGAACATTTTTGTGTTACGCAGTACAAAGCCTAATGTTTTAGAGGCTCTGGTAACCATTCCTTCGATATGCGGCACAAAGGTTCGTTTTTTATCAAGTAGGATGCCAAAATCTCTAATAGAATCCACTTCAGTTAGAGGTGAGTTATTAATGCTGTAAGGATAACTTAATATGTCATTGATCTTCCTGGTGAAATTAATTAAATAACATTTTCTAGTGTTAAGATGCATGCTATTGAGCCTACACCACTCGGTCAAATGATCTAAATCTGTTTGAAGTAATTCTGAATCTTCTACTGCATTAACTACCTTTAGAATTTTTAAATCGTCGGCATACAAGTAAGGCTTGCAGTGTTTAAAATGTTCCGGCATGTCGTTGACAAAGACATTGAAAAGGATCGGTCCCAAATGAGAACCTTGGGGGACGCCCGAGGTCATGCTGTATGTACTGGATTTGTAACCATTAGCAACGACGAAGAAGGACCTGCTTCGGAGATAGGACTCAATCCAAGCTAAAAGTGCACCCGAAAAGCCGTATGACGCGAGTTTTGAGACCAAAATGCGGTGAGGAACTGTGTCGGACGCCTTACTGAAGTCAGTGTAGACGACATGGATCTGCCCTCCCCCGTCCATAGCCTCCACAACATCCTCAACACACGTAACAAGGTTGGAAACAGTCGAACGACCGTGTACAAAACCATGCTGGTGCACCGAAATGTGAGTACATTTTAAAAAGTATCAGAACATTTAAGGCAAGCAAAGTAAACTAAATTGAAATATAAACTATTTAAGTTTAGTTTTGCTAGAGCACTGCGGCGTGAATAACATAGAATTAAGAATTTAAGTAATTTTAGTGACATTGGATTACCACCTTCATTGTATTTCAGTTTGTACGTTGAGTATTTTTGTTTGTTAAGCTTTAGTTCATCTCAGCTGATATCTCGATATTGGTCAGTAGGGCTAGTTAAACGTTATTCGGCATTCTGAGAACTCGTCATAGTTAGGTTGGTCACTCACTACTCTTTACTTTGAATAACATTGATTTAGAAATTTGAATTTTACAAGTTTACAACTGGCTAGTTAAATATTTGATGTTGTTTTTAACATGATACTCGTAGCTTCACGCGGTCCTAAGAAAAAACATCGTATCAGATAGACAAGACAGACAAAAAGTTGGGGAACAAAGTGAATAGGGATCACTTTTGAGTAGCAACACCATGCATTAGTACCACTTTTACATTGAATTTATCATACAAAAGGTTTTTATGGAATAGAAAGGGCGATCTTTCCTTTTTTTTGTAGAGAAGTTACTGCAAACTATTTACCCGGTCAATCTTTACCTGTATTGCTACCACTGAGGTCTTGGCTTCGGTATTCTTGCCGATAACAAGCTTTCTACTGAATTTTAATGCTGATCGGATAAATCCATTACCCCGCGAAACCACCCTAGTTTTTATTCCGTAATTGCTTTTGCCAATTTCTACGTACACTTGCTAACATGCCAAATAAGTTGACCTACTTCTTGACTAAAAGGTCACAAGAGTGATACTACGTGTTATTTATAGAAATAAAAAGCGGATTTTTTATTTTTTTTTATGTAAAAACTTTATTGCACAAATGAGAACAACAAGTGGACGTAATGCTAGAGGTATTATCTACCAGTCCACCTTTGGGTCATATATATGGATTATGATTAATAATAATGTAAATTGTTACTTTTTTATTTCCAAATAACACTTTTGAACTTCGAAACTTTGACATTGATATTCCGATTCGGAGTCTATGTTGTCTATGTCTACTAGCATGTTCAATCCGTCAAATTACTCGTATTACAGACGACAAAAGTTTCGATGGTACTCTTTGCACACCACATGGTATTTTCAGCCAATCATCATTGAAATTTATCGATTTTGACATTTTATAAGTGTTCGATAATTTAGTCGCGTGGTTTTCTTATATAACCATATGTACCGAAAACATACCGGTAAGAAGCAAAATCGTTGTAGATTATTTACATTAGCAGTATCTAAATATATTGCTATGTGTAGATAAACTGATTCATACAGATTTTTCTTGATGAGCGAAGAAACAATTTACATATTGCCAATATACGCGCACCAAACCGTTGTCAGGAAGATGTCAAACGAGATAAGTTCAAAGATGCGTGTTCTACTTAAACAAGAGCTAGTGAAGTTTAAGCACACAGACTTGAAACAAAGAGGCTACAAAGAAGTTTTTATAAGAATTTTGAACAGAACATACAAAAAACTCATAAGCAATGGTCCAATGGTTTTCATTTTTAAAATTCGATCTCATCACCTTTGGCAAAATTACTAATAATTAACCATTATTGGATGTTATGATATAAGTGAATGGCTAACTATATAGGTCGTTTCCGTGTTTTTAGTTTTACAGAAGTTTTATGTAGATTTGGTCTGGATAAAAAAAAGCAATGGCTACCGCGCTATAGCTGTAAGGTGTTTTATTTAACGGTTTGCACATTTTTATGGCAACGGAACCGTACCAAATATTAAAAAGGTAGGTGGAGGGAGTAAACTAGCTATAATGGATTTCCATAATATTTACTGGCATCCTATGTAAATTTTCATCCTGGCCGCCTGAAACAAAATTAAACTTACATGCAACCGCTTTCTTTACCCGCAACCTATTCAAACTGGTGGTCACAAAAAAGCGTGATGTACTTAAACAACTGAGCCAATGTACTGAGATGTGCTGTAAGTCTCACATTAATGTCTGTTGTCTCTATGTGTATCTGTTTGTAGCATCGTAACGACTGGACTAATTTCAATGCGATTTTTTTTTCACTTGAAAGCAAATATTTGCGATAGTGTTTAATTATGTTTGGTTATTTTCAGTCCAAAACTATAAGACTGTCAGCTCTTTTCAAAAGGTATGATTTTTTTACTAACGTTTATTTGATTATTAAAAGGATTCTACTTTAACTTCATATGGGATTTTTTATTTAATCAATTGTAATAGACGAAGTGTGATGTGTGCGCTCCATCTTCACTAACTATCATTCTCTATGATATTGCGACTGTGACCTTGTAACAAACGTTCCTATCTTCACCTTTCGTATGACACTTGTATTGAGTTGCAAATGAGATAGGTATAAGATATTCAGAGAGTTCCGGTATTTCCTTACTATATTGATGGCAGTGATCAAGGGGTAGTTCGGACATTTTAACTTACCGCGAAGAGGGTCACTGACGTCATCACATCACAAATTCCCTGTGTGGACTAGTAAAGTAAAATGTTCGTTTGTTTTTGTTCAAATTCTACAACAGATAGTTGTTAAACAGTAATGACTTATCTAGAAATATCGTGAACAATAATTGTTCAATTATTTAAATGAATAAATAAAAAACAATTAAACTTTTACAACATTTAAAATAAATTAACGGGTCAAAACGCAACACCATTTTTATTTAGTAGTTAATACGAACTACTGACTGCCCGAAGTTTCGGTTAGGTTGCACCAACCGTGGTCACGAGCTGACTGAGATAAGTAGTTCGTATTAACTACTTAATAAAAATGGTGTCGCGTTTTGACCCGTTAATTTATTTTAAATGTTTAAAATGGAACGCGAAAGTCTTAAAGTTTATAAACTTTTACAAGTTCATAATATTTTGGTTTCGCGCGGAATATAACACAACTAGAAAGTTGGTAAAATTATTGTTAAGCAATTGCGTGTTAGGATCTACAGTTAATTTTCTAATCCTAGATAAGTTTTTTTAAATTTTTATCATTTCTTTGAACAATTGACAAACCAAACTGTATGTCTTAGTGCAAAATAAGTTATAAGCATAGCTTTCTTTGCAATGAAAACTACAGAGTATTTTGCCGGGATCTTTTCTGTATATTATAGGTTCCGAACTGGGGGTAGCTTCATTTGAATTATATAGACGATTCATAAATATTACTGATAAAATTTACAACACGAACCAGACACAGAAGACAGAAGATAGCGGGAATAAGCTCACTAGTTTTTTCTTTAAAGGAGCTCTTGTTATTTTTTATTTGCACTACATACAGTTTAATTTGTCAATAGTAAGAAAAAACATTGTTCAATGAAGTTAAAACAATATTTTAAATGTAATAAAATATAAGACTTGTTCATTAACACTATTCATTAATATTTGCCTGCGTGCATTAAATTTGCATCATAAATGTTAAAAGTGCATCGAATACGTTTTAGTAAAGTTAGACTTACGCCTGAAAGTTCTCACCACTGGTGGATATTTATAATGGGACTATTGCGGGAATCAAGTATTTTGCACTTTTTCCGCCCGTCGGCGCGATCCTCAAACCTCCCCCCACCCCCGTACCCCGACTGCGGCGTACCTGAGTTATCGCAAACTGCTATGACTCTGGAGGGGAGAAATGCCAATCGGTTTTATAGTTTCCCAATCGGCTTAAAACTTTCACAGGTTGCAAGTGTTCTGTGTGATGTAAAATGTTGCTTTGTATACTTTTTGGATTCTTTTCAATTCTATTTGTTGATGAAAACATGCACGCGTTTTCAGTGGCGTCGAATAATATCGGTTTATTTTGGCAATGCTCCAAATGAACTCGTAACTAGTCTTAAACATCTTAACTTTTCTTAGTTACATAAAAACCCTAAAATTATTACTTTCTTTCCGTGTGGTATAAATACAAAGTTGAAATTGGAAACCGCTCATTATGGAACGCGACCTTTAAACGTATTGTACTCGTATTAGTTATGAAAAAAGTCCCCGGTGTACACTATGACAGTTTAAAGCAAAGACAAAAACTAAAAACGTAGAACACTACATTCGAAAGGAAACCTTCTTTTGAATGTAGTGTTTTACAATTCAGGGTAAAATATGTTTCCGCGCTTCTTTGAAGTGTAAAAAATGCGCTTGGTAATCAAAAGTCAGCGCAATGCCTATATGCAATAATTAAAAACTTACTTTTTAAATTATTGCAGGGGAATTAAAATCGATACTTCCCACATAGTTTTGGTGATAGCTGCTAAATGACGCTTAATATTAAGCGCATGCTAAGCCTAAATAAGCCTACTGCCGATCACCTTCACTTGTGTTTATTTTATCCACTCAACATATTATGCATTTGCTGTAGGCGGGAAGCTTAGGTAAAGTTCTTGGAATCAAAAACTGAGCATTACTTGCAGAGTTAACTAGCCAATTAAGATTTCTTTAAGATGCTGTTGAAAAAAACTTCATTATGTCGTAATACGGCTTAAAAATAACAAATTAAAGCTCAAAGAAAAGAAAACAATCTAGGTAATCAAATCAGAAACAGCTACCACGTATTAACATCTAAGCCTCTTTGTGGTGTGTTCTGGTTATGAGCTTATACCTAAGTATTTACCTAAGTAAGGTTCTAAAACCAGGACCCTAGACAGTAAAATATATAAATAAATAGATCTTGGACTACATCACATACTTTGTTCTGATTCTATGGTAAGTAGCTAAAGCACTTGTGTTACAGTTATCAAAAACAACGACGGTACCACAAACAAATGCGATTTGCACTGGTTTATTACGTGATATGACAGATACATTGGATTATTATATTAGTAGCGTCATCTGGGACTTTGTTCATTTTATTTCAGAGAAAAATAATGTCTAAACTAAACACATACACTTTGACGACCTCCGTAGCCGAGAGGCGAGCGGGCAAGACTTTGGCGTCACGCCATCTTTGAGGTCCCGGGCTCGAACCCCGGTCGGTCAATATGGGAAAAAATATCTCTATGTCTTTACCCTATTTGTCAGAAACACGATAATGTGTCAAGTTGTAATAGGTCAGCGGAATTAATTTGTTGTCGGTTATTGTTAGACTATTCGAAAATATGGGGCACATACTTTTGCATTTTCCACTTATATAATCAAAACATAACAATGGCGATGACGATGCATTGAATTCAATTGTCGCATGACGTTATTAGTAGGCACATTTTGTAACCACTTATGACGCTACGAGCCTTAGCCTCGCACTTGATATCGTTTTATCTCAATATTTTTTTAATAATTTGATAAATGAAAAAATACCTGTCTTATAATTTTTTTATTACCATTGAACGAATGAAGAAAAATTAAACAATTTAACGACCTTATTCAAAAAAAATTAAGTATGTTATTTAAAAACACGTCATGTCAAACACTTTTGCTAATATTAATATTATACGGCTGAAGAGTTTGTATGTCTGTTCGTTTTTTTGTTTGGACGCGCTAATCAGGAACTACTAATCGAATTGAAGAATTATTTTTGTGTTATAATATAAATATTCCATACAAATAGTCCATTTATCGACGTTTATTTATTAAATTCCGCTGCAACCAATAAGAGCGAAGAATCAGTGGAAAATGTGGAAAAAAATGGCACAGTACGCGGGCGAAGCCGCGGCCGGTCGCTAGTTCAAAATAAACTTGATCCCAATGTATATTAACTTTGGGAACTAGAATTATTACAACAGGTTGCTCTTTTAAACTATGCAGTATATAAAAATGCGTAAAAGCTTTTAATAAAAGTTACTTTAAACTTTTCAGTTCACAGCCGATGCAATCAAGTGAAAGGATGAATATGTAAAATAAAAACGTTTTACGCTACATTTTAGTTTTAAACTTTACATTGTATTTCATTCCAAACCATTAAAATTAACTACCATTTTATTCAAGTAGATTCGTTTTAAAACTTAGACTGTGCTAGAAAAAAGAGCGATATTATTTGAAACAAGCATTATCTTATCACGTAGCTCCCGAATAGAAACTCTTTGCCGAAAAATATTTATTTTTGAGAATTTTGTTTTGAACTTACTTAATTCATAGAAATACCAATATTATTTTTCAAACTTTTGACTTGAACACTTTATGAATATTTGATAATGCGTAGAAAAATGAGAAGGCTGAGATTGTTTGGAATTAGTTTTTTGCATTGTAGTAGTTTGAGAGCTCCTAGCATTGACTCACTTTCGAATGTTGCATGTTTTAACGTTTTGTCTGTTATGACAATTCACTTGTTATATTTGGTTATTTTAACAGGCCAAACAAAACAGGACCTGTAATATTAAATTCTTTCCAAAATAAAGAAAGGCATTCAGTTGTATTTTGTTAGTAATTAATTGACCGATTAATCAAAAATTGTTTTAACGTTTTTGATATTTTGACCCATACAGCGTCGCGTGGGTCTATATGGTCTCTATCTATGTCATCACAATATGTAAAATAGTGCCGGAATATATAACCTTATGTCGCTATATATTATTCTGCGCCCGTAGTTAATATGGTAAAGAGAAGGACGAGGTTAAAGTAGGGCAGTAGGTACATACGAACCAAGAGCGAAGTAAAAGCGTTAACTTTATTACTTAATCGCTTCAAAAACGCATTAAAAGCAATAACAAGGAATTCGTTGAAGCGCTTCTAGAAAAGGAAATTAAAGCACGATTAGGATGCAAGTAAACATGTTTAAATGTTAGTTTTAGTCATCTTTAAACCCCTATGCAATAACAACGGATGGTTATATGTTTGGCGTTTCTGTCTGTCTGTATGTGTGTCTGCTTATGGTATATGGCGAAACTCCTAAAAGGATGATCCTCTATTGATTTTGTTCATAAAATCTATATTTTGTTTGAAAGGTAAATTAGTTTCGAGTGTTCTTAGCTTTTTTTGATGGGAATTGGTCCATAATGATGGCCGACACAACTCATATAATATTTGTATCAAATTGAAGGGCTTGATTAGTACTAAGCCCTATAACAAATTGTAAATCTAAGATGGCCGCTTTCACGAAATAACAGTATTTTTTTATGCAACTGTTAACGTAAAAGTTCGAACTTTTACCGCTCTATATGTCGTAGATAATCCATAATATCAAATTTCTCGAGGGATTTTTATTTACACTGATTACATAATAAATTAGATCACTGATTAAATAATACTTATACCCTGTAGGTAAAAGTTGATGCCCTTATATGGAGTTGGCATTCAAAGTAATCCGTAAAGGTCAAACGTTTGGCCAATTATCAGACTTAGTAATCACTCACACCCGGCACGGTCTCATTAGCTAATTAATTATTTAATGAGCTTATTTCGGTGGCTCAGTTAGTAGGTAGGTATTTGATAATTCGGGCACTGCCATCTAGTTTGTCTTACATTATTTAAAAATATAAATGAAGGAGTAGTTACGTATGTTGCCTAATTAAAGCTTACATTTCATTCTGGTATGCACAACAACGAAAACACAGTACTATCAATGAAAATAATTTATTAAAATCTTGACGTGCCTATTCACAATATGATGAGTACACGGTCATCAAGTTTATTAATCAAATTTCTCAAAAAAATGATATGATGGTTGCTATTGAAGACAAAACTACAAAGCTATTGGTGAGATATTAACTAAAAAAGCTTTTTTTAATCCGTTGAAGTTCCGTTACTTCAATCTTCACTTATAATTTAGACCATAAATACGGTACTTAAAATATTTCCTTAAATTAAACTGAAATCAAAAAGAGATTTACTATACGAAGACACAATCAGTCGAAAATTATATTTACAAACTTTAATCTACTTGTAATCTTTATAAATAAAAATAGCCGAAATGTATATACGCGCATAACTTTAAAAAATACTTTTTTGTTTCTTTCTGTTTCGTTTCGGCAGTTGGTCTTGGTTCAACGTGTTGAGCATAAATTTCGTTTTATCCAATATCATTCGGATATCGATTTGGTGGGACCGAAATTGATTGACAAATTCCGAACCTAAAAAGCATTGGCCATTGTTGAGCAAAGACGACTAGCAGGAATTGGACAAAGAGAACCTAAGACCAAACCTAGAGCAATGGAAGAAACCTATGTCCACCAGAGGCTAGACACAGACTAATGATGACATTGATAAGCTTCAATTGAAAACAAAGATTAATTACTTTAGTTGCAATTCTCATATTTTAAAGGAAACGTTGACATTTTCTATACGCTCTATCAAATAGTCCGCATTTAGACACTTGGCACAGACGGAAGCTTTAGAACCGTTGTCTAATATTTTCTACAGCGAAGTAAAAAGATTTAGTATGTCCGATAAATGGCCACAATGTGTTAAAGTTTAAGGTAAGTATGTACGACCTGTACAAAAGGATTTGTAAGAAATATTCGCGTACGAATGAGTTAAGAATTTGCGAAACTAAAATATGTTTTAGGTTTGCCGTTATCAATCACTCTTTTTTTTGGAGCGTAAAGGATGAGATGTCGTATACCTACCTACATATTGTGTTCACGTTGCGAAGTGTGTACTTATGCTTATAGTGGGCGGGACGAGAGCCTACCCTCGAGATATTTTCATGACCTACAAACTGTATTTCGCATACGCTGACTGGATTTGCCTCAAATTAAGGGTCTAAGAGGTCTTCGGTCGCGCAAATAAATTTGAATACGTTTACATTGGTGCCTAAATAAAGTGCGACAAATAATGGGTTTACAGGCATTTTTCAGAAACAACAAGCGAGCTTCAACTTTGTTCTTATTTTCGGCCCAAATAAAAATATGTGAACATCAAAATATGTTTATTTATTTGAATCAATATAAAAAAATGAGCACAACGTTTCGTGTTGATGTTTTTTTTATAATCCACGTTTTTGTTTTCTAATATGATCGTATAATTTCTACGAAATATTACCCCAAAATATTACCAAATTTTATGCTTATAGCCGATACTTTAGACCTAAAAACAAGAAAATGAAGAAAACTTTCCTCTTGAGATTTGATTTTTATGTTACGCAGCTACGCAGCGTTATTTACTTTCCCTTTATTTTTAGCCGTGTTCACGAATTAATTCTCTAAATATGAAAACACCAAAATCACTATTTTATTACTGTTATTTGGTTTCACCGCTGTTTGTCGTTTGTCTATTCTTCTTAATCGAAAATTTCGTTTTTGCATTTCGTTTTTGGCAATAGGCCTGCTGGCACTATTCAATGAAACTTATTTTTAAAACCAGCTTACTGCCTCCGAGCACGTGGAATTTTGTTCTTTACATTTGCTTATGTTATTTTCTGTAATAGAAAGAGAAGTTAAGCAGAAAATGACTCTCTGGACCAGTTATAGCCTATTTACCCTTATCTTGAAATTACCTAAGTCAAACCTGACCGGAAATACAGACTTACCGTAAATGGAATTTCGATGTAGGTCCTGTACTGTATGGTGAAATGATACTATTATAGACCATTGCTTATAGCATGCTGTACCATGAATTTCTTTAGGATTTTTTTAAATATAATTATATATTAGTACTGACTTTAGTGCATTGTATTCGCTTACAATCATACTATTGTTATGACCTCATTTATATAAGTAATCGAATTTCTTTATCGGAAAGCACAGTGTATCTATTTATTAATCGACAAACAACTACGAACATTTTTATTAAAAAGTTAACAAGCCATTATTTTATAATCTTGTTTATTGAATAGTTAATTTCAATGTAGCGTTTTTGAGGTAACAACAGAAGGTTGCTTCCGTTCCAAATGACTGGGCGCTTTAAGGTTAAGAAAACGATAATTATGAACGCCAGTAAGGCGAAAAATTCACAAAGCTGTTTTCTTTCTTGACCGCCGCGGTTGCGGGCTTGTAGCTTGTGTATAATACACATATCATTTAAGTAAAGATGGGTAAGCGGGTGGGCTAGTGACATCGTGCGATACTTAAAATAAAGGGGTAGCGCTCACCCCAAGTCTTCACCAGATCTAACGAAAATGATAAACAGTCGGGATTACCACCCTCTATCCCGTAATTACCCCTTGCAAGACGCAGGATCTTAGAAGATTATTGGCATTTTGGTGCTTCCAATGTCTTGCGTATGAGGCGACCGGAGTAAAATTTATTGCAATTGATCTTAGTATTTTTTTGGTTACATGACAAATCATAAATATTTGTCTTATATTTGGTCATATAACTATTGAACCGAACAGAAATAATAAGTCATTTACCATATTATTTGTTACAAGCGCTGCATCAGCGGGCTTTGCAATAATCGCCCGATAAGTTTAGACCTAAGCGGCTGCATATTCGAACAAATCTACGGTTGCGTAAATTTTGGTATAAAAATTACGCTATTACGCTACAGTTTTCTTCGGCAAGAGCATAAGAAACCCGCGTCGTGAATTTTAGCTTTATATCAGCGTTACGCGTGACTGGACCTTGATAAAAAATTTCAATAGATTCTTTTGAAAGTAATATGTATCTAACCTGATCCAAATATTAACAGCAAGCTTTTTTAACCCCCGACGCAAAAAATACATGTTATAAGTTTTACGTATGTGTGTGTGTGTGTGTATCTGTGTATGGCATCGCAGATTCGCAGCTCCCGAACAAATGAACCGATTTTGATTTTCTTGTTTATAGATTGAATAAAGTCGGGAGTGTTCTTAGTTATGTTTGATAAAAATCGATCCTAGATTGCCGCCGATACAAAATTATGGATTGCATGTTTTAACACAACTTCCACAATATGGGTATCATATAAAAGGACTTGACTAGCAGAATATATTCAAGATGACCTATATCAAATCCAAGATGGCCACCGCCAGAAAATGACGGATTTCCTATTTTTTACTGTCACAAGCCCCTCATTATAGATATCAATTAAGAGGGCTGCTACTCAAGCAGAATGCAGCACACTACAACACATTTCAAATCTAATATTATGGCCGTCATTATTAATTATTTTCAAAATTTTTGTGTCAAGGGTTTTTTTAATTTTTTTTTTAAATGTATGATCTGCTTCTTTTGTTTATTAATGTTCGGTTTGGTTTAAATAAAACATTTTTAGCTTCAGCAATTAGAGGTTTGCATTATACAGGCACCGAACTCGTGACGCTGGATACGTGGGTTGACAATAACAGTTATATCTAATAAAAGATACTCAAACTACATTAGAGATTTCATTTAATTTGATGAAAAATAAAATGTTATTGAATTCATCTCTCAATGTTTTGTATTCTATTTATATGACGGCTGAGCTCAAATATCATTAATTAATATAAGCTAATAAAGAAATTCCAAAGAATTTCGCAAAAATAAGTTGATAAAATTATCCAGCGGTCGGATCGGTCGTTCGGTGTTGATTATTATTTCAATCCCAGATTTAATCATTCGTTCTAATATGAATAGACAAAATATTTCAGAAGGTTTTATTTCATTTCGTTTAGTTGGTAATGAATAGGTGGTAATCTTGATGTTGTTAAATCTTTGTGCATTTATTATTTTAGGCCTAAATGTGTCCAGTCAGTAGGTAATAATAATACAGCAGTAATATATAACATTATTTACAGAAACCATTGAGGTTGACAACATCCATAGAAAGGCAAGCGGGCCGAACTATGTCGTTGCGCCATCTCTGAGGTCCCGGGTTTGGTTCCCATTCGAGTCAATATGGAAAATGGACTTTTCTATATTATTTTGGGTCTGGGGGTTGTGGTACAGTGATCAGAAACAACCCCGTAGTTGTTTCTGATTACTGTACCACAACCCCCAAGTCAAGTGATTTACCACAGAATAAGAGCAATGTATGTGATGTTGTTCAATATTTATAATTTATTTATATTTATTTATTGAATAATACTCAGTTTTTCAGAATAACATACAGACTTATATAAGTCGCTAAAAAGATATGTAAATTTTTCGTTAATCCTTATTATGCACAAACAAGTAAGAAAAGCCCCTTATTACAACGACAGCACAAGATTTTTCGTGTGGGAATGTTTTTGTAGGCACCTAAGCAGGGCTCACTAAAACAGACTGGCACACTTGACCTTCTCAAGCTACCCTCAAGACTATTCTAAGATTTACAAGAACAAAATAAGTTGAGCCCAAATGTAACCTCGACTGTGTTTACACTTAAGGCTATATATAAAAGGGCGTCATTTGTAAACTTTATTGTTTGCCGTAGGTGTAGTCTGTTAAATAATTGGATTCCACGTAACTGTACTCAGCTATGTAAAATTTAATATATTTTTTTAATATACCAGACAATACGTCAACAATTTTATTAATTAGTGTCATCATCATCAGCCTGTTGCAGTCCACTGCTGGACATAGGCCTCTCCAAATGTTCGCCACTTCGCTCGATTTTCGGCGACTCTCATCCAGCTCCTCCCAGCCGTCCTGCGCAAATCGTCACTCCACCTGGCCTGAGGGCGTCCTACACTACGTTTACCGAGGCGTGGTCTCCACTCCAGAACTCGTTAACCCCAACGGTTGTCGGCTCTGCGGCTGATATGGCCAGCCCACTGCCACTTCAGCTTGCTAATCCTGTGAGCTATGTCGATGACTTTAGTTCTCTGCCGGCAGAGAACTAAAGATTAATTAGTGTCAAAACAAAGTTATTCTTGTCTAAGCTATATCAAGCGCCGGATACTAACTGGTGATCATCAGTATCAACCCAGAAGAAAGTTTATAAAAGTGCGTCTTACAAAGGAGGGAAAAGAAAAGCAAATCAGAATAGGTTATGTAATATAAGGTTTTTCACGCCGAACCAGTTTTAACTTTTATATAAGACTCAAGTCTTGTCTGGAATACTGCTCGCATCTCTGGGACGGTTCCGCCAAATACCTCATGGATGCCCTTGATAGGTTGCAGCGATGGGATGTGCGCATAATTAACGATGAAAAGATTACTGGGAACCTTGAACCTCTTCAACTACGTAGAGACATTGGTTCATTAAGCGTCTTTTATCGGCTTTATCATGGACTGTGTTCCGGGGAACTGTTTTCCCTTATCCCACCCTCTCCTTTCCTTCACAGAACCACAAGAACCGATCACCGATGTCATCGCTTCACCGTGGAAAATATTCCATCACGAACAAATAAGTTTGGTAACTCTTATCTTTGCCGGACCATAAAGAAGTGGAACTCGTTGCCGGGTCATGTGTTTCCTCCTCCTTTGACGAGGATTCCTTCAAAAGGAGCATGAAAAAACATCTTGCAAAATTTATATATATATATATATATATATATATATATATATATATATTAAATAAAATTTAATGAAAATACATAATCAATGAATCAAGAATAAGTCAAAATGACAGAATAAAAATATTTTAAAAGGCTCTCCTAAAAGAAACAGAAACAGCGCGTATCAACATCAAATTGACCTGGCTGAAAATTTACCTCTGCACCTTTCGCGCTTCGGGCTTCTACCTTAACCACTATGACTCCGAAATGAAACATCTAAAATACTCGTAGAAGAAAATCATCTTTTTTTCATTTTCCTAATTGATTAAGTGATGATGGCCGCATATCGAGACGCCCTTTTCATCTTCACCGAAATTTTGAGGGAACGTAGGCCTCACATCCCTAAATAGAAAAGTATCTTATGTTTTTATACATACTGAAAAGACCCTAATGCTGAGTATTTACCTTTTTAGTAACATAATATTATTTATAAGTTCATATCCTATAAATACAATGTGAGTCACTAAATTAACTTTTCTTTTTTTCTTTCTGATTAATAGTGAGGCTTTGCCTTTATTATTTTAATAATTTACCTACATAGTATTTTTTTGCAAACCGTAACACTTAAGCCTTAATATTATTAATATTCTTTGCTTGCACAAACAAAGGAAATAAAAAAACCCCAATTAAAACCATTAATTTCCTTTTGACCCACAAATCTTGAAAGTTCTTCGTGATTAATAAATCACACAGTCTTAATCGTCGTCATCCTTCTGATAATTCTGAGACGAACTTTATTTTAAAGAACTTAATTTTAAGTTTGCTTGCATTGTTTGAAATTTCACTGCTTGTTTTGAACAAAATTCCTTTACACTACTTCACAGCAAATTTTCCGCTAAGGATTTAATTTTCATTCTCATTAAAGTTAGTAAGTTAGTTGTCGGAAGCGACTCAAGCAAAGTACGCTGCTGTCCAGTATCAGTAACCATTCAGAACATAATTAAATATTCGTTAGCGCCTTCGTACTTAGGCAAGCATTTTAAGCTGTTAGTCACGGCTAAGAACATGAGAATATCTGACAATGACGTTAATCAGATGATGAAATAACCAATAGGTCAGCGCTTTTCAAGTTGTACGACGCGTTTTATCTCCTAACTAGCTGTGCCCGCGACTTTGTTTGCGTGGACTACATCCTTTCACGATCAGTTATACCCTTATCTCCCCTAATATTCGAAACAAAAAGTAGTCTATATTTTAATCCAATTTTTGAGCTATATTTGTGCCAAATTTCATATCTCTAAGTTAAAAAATAAACATTTTCCCATATAAACTTTCAAAGGTGGTATTACCCCCATCCCCCCCTTATTTTCTAACAAAAATTAGACTATGTCCGTTCTTGAGGTTCAACGTTTACCTATACCAAATTTCATCAAAATCGGTTGCGAGGTTTAAGCGAGAAAGCATAACAGACAGACATAGTTACATTCGCATTTATAACATTAGTAGGGATGTGTGGCAAGCGACGTTACGTATCTTGCTTTAAATTTGTTTGTTAGTCATTTAATTAAAGTAATGACATAATTTAGTCTCTTATTTGCATTAGATTGAACAAATGCGGATAAAAATACGATTTTGTATTAAATCAAAAGTCGCAATCAGCTTTTAATGAACAGGGTGGTCAATTATGTAAGTTGTCTTTAAGTCTTCCATAAGTCCCAGCTATATGCTACTACTATCAATTGCCTTCCTACAACTATGACCAAGTCGTTAATCTATTTTTTCGCTATTCTGAAAACTTCAAGTGGCGTCCTAAAATGGAATTCTTGATCCATCGGAACTTAGTGATACGTTTAGGTATTATCAACAGTCCCACATTAATCATATTGCCTATACTACATGCACAGGTAATAATACAGGTATCAGCAAAAATTTCCATTAAAATAAAATATCATCTCTCGCCCATTACAACCTGTTAAATACTCTAGCTAGCAACGCAGATACCTTAGTACATCGCAGACGAAATAAAGACCCGCTATCAAAGAGGTAAATAAATAAATAAATAAATAACATTGAAGATAAGAAACGTTTTATCCTCCGGTTTTCGTTTTATTAGGTCTTCACTCGAGTCTCACCCACGCTGCTGCTTTCGCCGAAGCACTTATAATATAATACGCCAACGCATTTTCCCCATTATTAAAAACGATTTTCAGCATAATATTTAGATCAAAATTGCTATTTAACATATTAAAATTCACTTCAAAGTATTTTAAAACGATCTTTCAAAAAGCCACTACTAGTATGTACCGTTTGCTAAAACACTCTTATTACATAATTGTCACACTGTATACATGATTTTTCTGTACTTATTTATGAATAGATGAAAATTATTATTTATTCGTCAGTCTCGCTGAAGCAAAAAACGGTAACGATTTTAACTTAAGATTAAAACGGAACTCGTTTTAATTAAGGAAAACAGTCTTTAATCAATTTTGTTGGTATTAGAAGATAATAATCAGGATAAGGTTCAGAAACAGGTAAAAATAAACATACTTGAAAACATCACATAATGATCAAAACAAATTAATGTATTATTTTATGCCTAGACTTGACCGATAGAGTAATGGTTAGTGCTTTTAAACCATGTGTTAGATCCTCGCCAGGACCAATTTTTGTGATTTAAACATTGAGATAGTTTTGTGTCTGTATTTATACAAATTAATTTACCTACGTACTAGCTGTGCCGGCGACTTCGTTCGCGTGGACCACATGAGTTTTAATTTATTTTTTCTTAAATAAAAGCAGTCTTTATTATTCCTTATTACATCAGCTACCTGCCAATAAAAACATTTTAGAAAGCCGAACAAATGGACCTAATCTATGTAACGGAATGCTTGAAGTATGTATTAAAACAAACATACGTGAACTTGCTGCGGACGTGGTTTTACAGGTTTCAGGTAAAGACGGAATATATTGAAGATCAACAAAATTGTAATGTAACTGTCGATTGCCTGCGTAAATCCGCCGTTTACAAATGGCGTCGTCTGTTTCAAAACGCTCGCTGTTATGCAATATGCCGAATGCAAAATCAGGCAAAATGACAACAATTGATTGTAGTTTTGGGGTGACCATGAATAAAATACTGTTTGGACAAATTAAGTTCTCTTTTGATACTTCATTAAAATATCCAAGAACCAAAAATTACTTTTGTTCTACATCAATTACTTAACCTAAGGTTAATTGAAGTAATTAACGATTCCATTGGTTAGGTTAGGTTAGTGACTAAAATGAAGCGCAAGCTGAGTGAGCGTGCCGCGGTAGCGGCCGGCGAAGCGGCACGTCTAGCTCATTTGTATTAAATATTCAGTAAAAAATAAAACAGTAGGAGAGTCATTTACTGGGGATTTGATATAATATATATTTGAAACATTTCATATTTTTTAACATGATTAAACTGACAGTTCGTTAGTTTTATAAATTTCAATAATACTGTCCTTTGCAAATCAAATGTTATAGTCACCCTAGCTTTGTCAAGCTATACTTCAGTTTGCCTCGGCATTATACATAATGACATTTTGTCTTCGGCATTTTAAAAACCAGCATTCGTTTTTAAACTGACGATGCCGTATGTAAACGGCGGATTTATTTAAAATGCCTGCGACATAACTATGGTTTTTCTACAAAAATTCTAAAACCATAAAATAATCATAGAAATCGGTTCCATGATGCTTTTTTTTATTGAATTCGCAATAATGGAAACTTTTTTAAAGTCGAGTTCTATAAACGTAAGAGTAGACCAATATATTTATTAGATATTAGGGTACTTGGGGCTGTGCAGTTCTAGTGAACTGTGGTCACTGCGACCTGTTAGATCTATTGTGACTCACCACCAGTTTAGAGTAACTCCTTTAGCCGGGTCGATTCTAGGAAGTCTAGTATTTTCCTAGCTTTCAGGGTTTTTAATTCATCCGGTTGGGCTATATGTCGTCCTAAGTGGATGCTTCGTTTGTGGATCAGAGATTCACAGTCACACAGGAGGTAAAGAGGTGTTTCCTTTTCCTCCTTGCAGATTCTGCATTCATCAGAGTCACTCAGCTTCCATCAGAGTCACTCAGCTTCATATGAAACTGGTGTCTTTTTTAGCTTGCAGTGTCCAGTCAAGGCTCTAACTAGCGCACTGGCCCTAAGCCTGCTAAGTTGTAGCAGTTCTTCGGTTATTATTGCGCAAGTAGCCAACTATGAGTGATTTTGAGTGTTCTAAGCCCGGTTGATTTATCCAGTATTTTTCCGACTCGACTTTTAGTTTTTCTTTTAGTAGTTGCATAGCCTGGTTCTTTGAAATGCCACAGAATGGCTCTGGTCCAATCTGTCGGCTTTGCGCCCCAGCTTTAGCAAGCTCGTCAGCTTTTTCGTTTCCGATGATTCCTGAATGTCTTGGTACCCATTTCAGAAGCACTTTGTTCTGTTGTCCCAGCTCATTCAGTTTATCGACGCAGTCTTTCACCAACTTCGATTTTAGTGTAATCGAATTTATGGCATTCAGAGCTGCTTGGCTATCTGAATAGATGATTATGGTCTGTTTTTTGTAGTTTCGTTGACGATTGGCTTCTGCACATTCTATGATGGCGTATACCTCAGCCTGGAATATCGTGGCGTTTTTAACCAAGATTCACACTATGTTTGACTCTTGGACTCACACCATATATTCTACATCCTACATCTAGTCCCATTTTGGAGCCGTCCGTGTACCAGACGAGGCTCCCTGCTTTCAGAGAGTTTTGGTTCGTTGCCTAATTTTCTCTGCAGGCAAATTTTACAGGGTAATTTTTATTAAAATTATAGTGTGGAAGCATAGCATCAGATATCATTGCTAAGGGTTTGAGTGTGAGCACTGCTGCATGTGATGCTCTCAGTGATTGAGAGTGCCACGTTACTTTCCCCGTGATGTTTGCTCTGTAGATACTCGCTTCAGTCTCCTTTGCTACAAAGAGGTGTAGTGGTGGCAGATTAAGAAGAGCATCAAGAGCGGCTCCTGGTGTAGTCGAAACAGCACTAGTTGCCATAAGGCATGCCACCCTTTGCAGGCTGGCAAGTTTTTTGATTATTGTCATTTGGGAGGTTTTTCTCCACCATGTGACGCAGGCATACGTTACCATCGGCCTGACTATGGCAGTGTACATCCATAGGGCTATGCTAGGTTTCAGACCCCATTTCGTGCCTGCTAGACGAGAGCATATTCCTAAGGCTATTTTGGCCTTTTGGATTGTATTGTCTATATGTAAGTTCCACGTTAGCTTTTGGTTGATGTTGACTCCCAAATACTTGGTTTCTGTGTAACACGGTATTGTAGAACCCTTTATAGTGGGCGCTATAAGTTTATCCAACTTACTTTTCCTGGTGAAGGGTATTACAGTTGTTTTATTCGGATTAACCGATAGATTGTTCTCGGTGCACCAGTTTGTGATGACATTGAGCGATTTTTGAAGTATAGAGGACACGGTACTTTGACAGGGGCCTATTACGCAGGCCACCACATCATCCGTATAGCCCTGTATATCTAAGCCTTTTGTTGAAGCTTCATTTAAGAGTTGGTCGACAACAAGTGACCACAGCAGAGGCGATAGTACTCCCCCTTGAGGGCAGCCTCTTGTTGTCTTGAAACCTCTTTTGGTCCCATGCAAGCTTATGCTTACAGTTCTGTTAAGGAGCATATTTTGTATCCAGCGAACAGGGTGCTGTCTATATTTTTGGCACACATCCTATTGGAAAGGGTATCGATAGTGACATTGTCGAATGCTCCTTCGATGTCAAGGAAGGCACAGAGGGCTATTTGTTTGTCTTCTAGAGCCATTTCAATTCTGTCCGTCAGTTCAAGTAGGGCAGATTCTGTAGACTTTCTTTTGCGGTAGGCATGTTGTTTAGAATGCAGTGGTTGTTTGCGCAGAGGCCCATCCCGAATGCATTTATCAATGAGTTTTTCCTTACTTTTAAGTAGGAATGAGGTGAGGCTAATAGGTCGAAAGGATTTTGGTTGAGAGAAATTCTTTTTACCAGCCTTTGGAATGAAACGGACTTTAACTTTAGTCCATTTTTCTGGTATGTAGCCCCAGGCATAACTTGCTCTGAATATTTTTACCAGTGTGGGGGTTAGGATGTCCATCCTCTGTTGTAAGAGCATGGGGATGGACATCCCAATGAGTCTATTGCCCATTTGATCTTTGCTGGTCTGAAGATCCACGCAGCTCTGTTCCAGTCGTCGTTGCGCGGCCTGGAGAGGCTGTTTTGTAGAGTATTCAGTGTTCGATCATCTAATACTGATCCCGGGAAGTGGGTCGACGCCAGAACTTCTAGTGTCTCTTCCGCTGTTTCAGTGAAGGGTCCATCGGGCTTTTTTAATAGTCCCAATTGGTTGGATGGCGATTTCGAAAGAACTTTGTGGATTCTGGCTCCTTGTGGTGTATTTATAATACTTTCACAGAACCTTCTCCACGATAACCTGCGCGCTTTCCTAATTTATTTGTTATAGGTAGTTAGGGCTTTGGTATATCGACTCTAGTCTTTAGTCAATTTAGCCTTATTGAACAACCTGCGTGTTTCCTCTCTTAGTTTAGAAAGCCGTTCATTCCACCATGACACGCTTTTGTTCATCGTGGTTTTAGGAGGGCAGCTCTCTTCATAGGAGCTTGTAACGGCTTCGGTAGCTTGATCTACAGCGTATTCTTAAGTTTCAAGAGTGCGTATCTTCTTGGGGATGTCCCTGAGCCTTTCTCGGAGCTTTGATTTGTATAGACTCCAATTTGTGGCTTTGGCATCCCTAATATAGACCAATATAGTCAGAAAGCTCCGGGCTGCTTAGCTATCGGGAGTTCGAATCGAGTTAAAGGTGAAGATTATGATAACTGACACATTAGAGGATTTGTAATAGCGAATAATCAGACAAAGTTTGATGGACACATTTGGTCAATAAAGTTGTAATGTTTGTTAGCTTATTGCTTGTAAATCACAGTTACTGAAATGAAGCATTTTATTTTATGAATGGACTAGAAATATCCAGCCGGGAACATAAAAAGTTATGTTATCTACTCTCTAAAAAAATAAATCTGCAGTAGAAACAATAATTCTATGCTGTATTTAAGTCAGCCTATCTTTTGGATAATTAGGCTGATAATACCAATACTGTAAAACACGTAGGTATTTTAAATAGGTCAGGGGACTCTCTGCGGTGCAGATGGTGAAGGGCCGAATGGGGGGTGCAATATTGTTATTTTCGGCATACGAACAAGATTTATGACGTCAGTAAATATATAGGCAGTCTTGTGATATCAAGTGACTGCCCATTATAAAAATACAAGCTTATGATTTATGGTTTTGTATCACGAGCATGTGGTATATCCCTTTCGGTTATCCTATCCGGTTGTTGCTTAAATTAAACACAGGTGAAAACCTTCTGCGCTTCTTCGAATTATCGGGGAAGTTAATAGGGCTACGCGACCATCGTGAAGTACGAAAAAAAGACATGTGTTTTTTATTAGATTTACTGACTTTTTCTCGTTAAAACCTTATTCGCATACTAAATGAAACCAAGCATATGGAAGACCTCTTTCAATGGTTAAGTGCGTGCCCAGAAGAGCGTAACAAAATTGTTGTCTGCAACACAAGCCGAGCCTGAGCCGTAAAAGTTTGAAGGGCCATTCGAGTATTCCGAGCCATTTTTCTCCCGACAAATCATGAAGCGATTGTGCCGTTTATTTTTAGGGTTCGGTACATTTTAATACAGTGGCCCGGCTTATTCGAGACGATATTCGTGACAACCGTAGTTACCGACATACGTAGAAAAACCCACGCGGCAATGGGTCGTAGGACCAATTGCCGAAGTGATATACTTGTAATTGTGACCTCGTGTCGGAAAACACAGCACTGAGCGGCCCTTTAGAAGATAGACACACGACCTTGTTAAGATGATAGGGAACAGAGATTTAAATCGTTAGATGCGTCTGGACGTGTAGAAACTTGTAAAGTCAGTGAGTGAGAATTCAAGAAACATACGAGCATAGCCTTGCTACCAGCAGAACACTTGACCATATCGATATAGTTATAATAAACATTAATAATTTAAGACATATTTTTAAAAAGCAAATTGTACAGTCATTGGTACGCCAAGGTAAACATTTGCAGTTCGATATAACAAGTAGTTATTACGAGGGCGGGGTAAATATTCAATTAAAAGTCTAGTTTAGATTTCTATGTTCATTTGTAGGTAATTTCTTATGGCAACATTAGAAACAAATAAGAAATTAAAAAATCATACTTATAAACAGTGAGAAACATAATGAGTTTGTTTTCGACAAGAGTTGTAAAATTAAAATAGCCCGACTCGGACTTGACTCTTTTTATTGCTACGAAATATTAGTATGTACCTATGTCACAGCTTGGTAAAATTAATGGTTCGCTCGAAATGCCAGACATCGAGCTCGAGACACTAGCAATTAAAGTATTCTTATATAATTATTGTCTAATAGCAGTCTGGCGCAAATTGCAAGTAAATTTCAACTAAACTACTATTGACATAGACCAGATAGATAAAATTAGCTCTTACTTATCTTAAGGGATACTATTATTTGTATTGCTGTTTACTAAAGAAAACACAACATACGTGTGGTAAATTAAAGCTTTTTGTAAAGATTACATAAGTAAATGAATGAACCAACTCCTCACAATCGTATCAAGCAAGTGTAAAAATTAATTAAAGCAAAAATTTGGTTGATAAAACAGAGAAAATAAACGAAAATCACATTTCCAAATTGAATTCCGTTTATCGATGACGAAAGAAATGTTCTTTAGCTGTTACGATTAATGTGCTTTAATGAATATTAAGTAACTAACGAGTAAATAACTACATACAAACATTGAAACATCATACGTAAAATGAGAACAAATTTGTAAATTGATTTATTTTACATTTAGGTAGGACACTAAATCTGATATCATAGGAAAATAGTGAAACATATTATTGTTTAAGTAAATACCGGTGTTTTAATGAGGCCTCCATAATGACGAATATTTTGAAATAATCTTATTTAAGCTTTAAGAACTGAAAGTCGCTTACTTACAAAATATAGATATGAATTTATCATTCAAACTTGCGACGGGGAAATCGGAATATGAGTTCCAAGTTTTCTCAATTCGTTGATAAATTTAAACTTCTTAGATACTTTGCTTGCACGTTTGAGCTCTTTTGCTCAGTGAATTGAAAGGGGATCCAGGTTCAATCGATGACAATATTGTGAAATGTTGAAATGTTTACGCGTGGTCTGGATATCGGATATATCATGCAGCAAACGGCTCGGAAATAAGGCACTTCCATTTGAAAAGTCTAGGGCCCAAGAGTTAGTGCCGACCCAGTGAAACAGAAAACTACGCGGCTTTTACCAGATGGAATTAAAGGAGAGAGTTCTGTTGTATGTAAGCTCTGTATGATATTCAAGCTTGCTGTAGAATATTCAAATAGGGTCCGCATAATTTTTCATTTTCCTCCTTTCAGTTAAACTTATTTATTAAATATTAGATATTTTAATTAAGAAACATTATTATACAAATAAAGACAAGTTATAATTATCAAGAATATAGGTACCTGCAAAATTACTAATTACAAAGAATATTTTTAATTTTCACAAATTGCTCTCTAACATAAAACAAAATCTTCCCCTCTCTTTTCTTTGCCGTGCTCACCAGTGTCCATGACTTGTACTTTTAGTTTTTAAGAAACTACATGTAACATCATTACTTACTCATAAGTAAGTAATGATGTTACATGTTACTCTATAGAGTGCAATAAATAATATGAATATGAAAGCTGTAACCTGGACTTAATTACCAATCGGTAATTACAAACTTTGAACTAATAGGTATTGTTAAACAGCAAACGCGCACGTCAAAACCAGCAAACGCGGTTGACATACGATTTATTAACAGTTACCATAATATCAATTCACCGCTTTATACCATACACCGCACTAATGAACATATCACTTTTCATCAAAATATCTTGTAAGTCTTTTAATTTTAATTACTATGTACTTACTATGTTATATTTCGTAACTATATACCTAATAATGTAACGCTAAACTATAGAAGAGCGGGCTCTCCTGGCACAAGTATTATTGATACTTAAAAGGAGATCTCTGACATCTGGAAATATTTATACGTATGTAGTTGCTGAATAAACATTTTTTGATTTTTTTTTCTTGTTAGTTATATCTAATAACATGCCAACTATCAAATGAAATTCAAATTCAAATATTTCTTTATTCAAGTAGGTTACTTAGAATAACACTTTCGCATCGTTATTTAATATAGTGCAAAGTGATTCTACTTTTGGTTCGGAACCTATATCTACCGAGAAGACACCGGTAAGAAACTCAGCAGATTAGTTACAGTAGTAGTAGTAGTATGACTTGGTCAAAGTGGTGAAGTGTAAACAACTTTGACCAAGTCATATAGTTTTGTTTAAGTATAAATGAATAAAACATTAAGTATATACTTTTGAAAGATAAGCTGAAGCAGACCAGTGCCCTAAGGTGGCACCTGTTCATAAGCATGACGTATGTGCCAGCCATCGCTTCACTCAACCATATTGAAGGGAATGTAACGACGACGACGATGAATAGTTTTTCTTTTGTTTTAAAATAAAAAACTAATTCAGTGGCCGGTATTTCTAACTTATTCAAGGATGTAGTTACTAACAATAATTCACACAACTTATCCTTCACATCAAAAAAACTGAAAACTCATAAAATAAACTATACTAAATAAATGATAATATTTATTTTTTGTGTATTTAATATAGGTATTTGAATTCCGGTTAGGTAAGATTATATTTAATATGTATTTCATTTCTCGTTTGTTCTTTTTTTTGTAGCGCAACGTAACTTAATTTCTTCAAAAGCCTCAAGTTACTCAATTATCTTCATCATCTCGTGTGCTTGCTGTCTTCTCATGTTAAATGTGCATATGTAAGCTGATTAGACACACTGTTGTTCGCTTTGTCTAGCCCATGTCGGCGACAAAGAACCTGTTCCTCAAGCGGCTGCAAGGAATTAATGAAACAATGGATCTCTCGGCTAGTCCCTCGTTGTTACATCTGTATTAGTTTACATTCTGGCTATGTTCAGCTAATTCAATATGAAGAGGAGCCGAAAAAAGAGACAACAGTTTGTATTATCATGTAATTAGTGGCAATAAGGTCGGTATGAGGATCAAAAGGTTAAGACATCATCGATCGAATGTTGACATATTTTTAGAACTGGACTCAGTATTCACTTTTCTAGAATCATAAATTTTACGAAATGTTTTTATTGAAAATGTTTACTCAATAATTTTGAACATAAATAACTACTTCAATTAGTATAGTGTTTCATTTTTTCATTTAGACGCCCCAAGCTGCTAAGACTTGATAATGAAACAATTTAATAATAATAGACAAACTCTCTATCTAACGCTTTTAATAATCTGCCGTGTGAGCGCAAATAATAGGCAATATTTAAAAAATCATTGCTAAAAGAAGTTATGTAATCTCTTATAAAATACGTTTTCCAGTATGCTAATATTCTCTGTTGTCGCATAAATAAGGTGTGAGATTTCGATTGTATTTTATATTTTATGGCGTCAATAATATAATAAATGTAATTTGTAATTATAATGATATTGTCAGACAAAAGATTTCGTTAAAGAAATCTAGTTGGCATTCGAAATAAAAAATCAATTTGCCTCTTCAAGTTCCAACTTGATTGACAAGTTTCAAATCATAGAGTAACTGTAAGAATGAAAAAAGATTTACTTATCAAAGTGAAACTTAGTATAAACTTCCTAGAATTCTACCACAATCAAAGGGCAGACTCAACTACGAATAAATAAAATACTTTGTTAAACTCTCAAGGATTTAATTGATCGGAGTAGAACGTAACCCGCAAACTGCTAAGTGCAAAGTAGATCCGGCACAATAAGTTTAATCGATTATTCAGGAGAAGGAGGTTATTTATAAAGAAGTATTACAAACACTGACATATTGAAAACATGTAGGAAAATTAAATACATGAAGAAACAGCATTTTCTACCGCAATAATGCATATAACGATATAGTATTAAAAATCCAAAAAGAATTTGAATATCAGCCTTAAAGTCAATGTATTAATATTTACCTACATTCAAATGTACCTCTGATCCAAAACTTCTCTCCACCGGGATTCCACCACATCACATCAATCTACGTAGCAGAATACGGGAACTATTGAACTTTATTGTTAATTCTCTGAGGACAGGAAATTCGTTTTCCGGATGGAGCCTTGTAATCTTTGTTATTTATTACTGAAATGCCTTTGTAAGGTAGTTGTAACGAGTTGATATTTGAGATCTAGTCATATTATATTAAGAGTATACCTTTGCTTCTTTAAAGCTTATTAGACTCCCTGTGTGTGGATAATTTGCCGCTAACCAACTGTTACGTGTTCGGAATTAACTTGCGTATGATGCAAATTTCAAAGATAAAGACCTTAGCCGCAAGGCTGGATATAACGAATATAGGCATCAGCCTATATTCAGAGTAAAAAAGTATCAACTTTGTTACTCGGTCGAAATACAGACGGCTTTATGGACCACAAAGATTCGCGACCTCATTCGATGACGTTCAGTGAATATATATATTTGTTATTCAAAAGGATAGATTTTTAGGAAAAGCTAAAATTGCGGTTTAATGTTCCACATTTTTAAAATGTTCCATTTATTCGCTAATATCACTAGCCATTAGTAAGTCCTTCAAGTAAAAATGTTACACAAGGAACAGGAATTCCATTGTAACGTTTCGACTGACGATATGATTGTCGATTTCAGTCTGGTTTTACAGCAAAGTACCGTATAGAATAGTATTAAATACTGTGTTTTAGTAAACATTTTCTTTAGTCAGCTACATATTCAATCGTATTTTTAGAACTGATATTTGATGGGAGAGATTAACGGCAATAAAATGTAAAAACATTATAAATAATTTTCTTACACGCCACACAAACGAAATGGAAAATTATGGGAAACCGCAATTAGCGGTTCGGAATATGCAATACAAGGCGGAATAAAGTCTAAAGTCTATTTAATATGCTGCGCTTATGACTGAAAAAAGCATTCGATGCGTATCAAAGAGCGTAGTATTCGTCGTAAGTTGAAAGGGAAGTAAACGAACTGAATATCAAATAGTATCCTTGCATTTTGAGCGGGTATTTCTTAGCTACAATTATTTGTGTCTTGCGTTGCAGGAAATGGATTTCTGTGCATGCACACTGCAAATAAAATATGTCTTGTTTAATCACATCCGACTCGCAGATGTGTCTCGAACCTTGGAAAGATACTATTTCCTGGGGGTATTCGTTTACAGGTTTTTAAAGTAAAGACTACCTAGTCGACTTGTTTCTGCATAAATCAACGGGAACATTTCTTCGGATTCCAAACCAGTGAAATAAATTTAATCAGAATGGGTTGAGAAGTTGTGACAGACGTACAAGAAGTAAACATAAAGATACTTTCTACATTCTTTGTACTTCGAGTAGTTGAACATGTTGGGGTAAGTGTTTTGTCCACATATAATAAATACATATTTTTTGTTGCGAAGATGGTATAGTTAAAACGATTGACAAAAATCTTTATGGCAGTGTTTATGAAGTAACCAGTTTTAAATTTTGGTTTGTATTCATTTTGAAGATGCATAAGTATCACTTCTAATTTACATGGATAAGGGGTTGGTACAACAGAAAAAAATCGATGACTTGCGGTTAGCTCAGTTGGAAGAGCAGCACGCGCGATACGTGAACGTCATGGGTTCGATTCCTATACCGAAAGGGCAGATCAAATTTTTCTGTTCTCTTACAGGTGTATATAAATATTATTTCTTATATTGACTAGTCAAATATTCCTAGTGCTTGACCAAATAACACAGCTCATGGGTATATCCGGTAATTGACGAATTTAGATACCCATTACATTATATCATGTTAAGAGCATCCTCTTTTAAATTAGATCGGATTTTTCTTGGAGCTAATTTCCATTTTCAACCTCAATTCATATCCTTCCTGGTATTAATTCTTTGAAAAACATCACTTTAGCGCTAACTAGTACGTGGACTTGACTTAAGAAACGAGTTCACTCCTTAGAGACCACAGAGTGGTTTAAAAATGCTTACGTACAGAGACGTGTCTACCTACTAAAGTGCAATCTCGTGGACCTTAATGATCTTCCGCGGGCACTCGGGGACTAATCGAGATAAAATGTATTTACCCTTCTTCCACCTTTAAACCTTGAGATAAAATTGTGTAATCATCATGCTTAAACCCAGCTAGTTTATTACGTAGATGGTTATTTTTTTGTACACAATGAATTTTGAATACTTAATTACGTTATTTCTTCGAAAGACTCGTTTTTGTTAACAAGTCGGTTTTGTACATGAGGTACGAGTATATAGCGGGCCAATCCTATTCAACAAAACATACACCAATGTGTATTGGATTCGAATTGTTGGCCATTATTTTTACTATTACTATCAATTCATTCTTGTATTTCTTTGTGCGCATTTCTATGATGTTTATAATGTTAAAAAGTTTGATAAATTAGCTTACTTGCTTATGCCCGGTTCCAATATTTAACGATTCGTAATGTGTCAAAAATGACAATTATTTTTTCTCCAATTGACTACGAGTCTGGAACGGTGTTAGCTTACGCCTCGTTTAATGTATTACTATCCGTAACTAAAACGGATTGTATTTCAAAAATATTGGAACCGTGAAATAATCCTTATCATGCTTGACAGAATAACACAACAACGTATTTAAACAAAATGTTTAATGAAAATATTATGTTTCCGATTCATTTTGGCCAAGGTAGCCAATAGCAAGGAGACCAACCAATTGCAGAGGACTTAGTTTATAGTGCTTAAACGTTTACGCAACACGCAAGTGCGTTTTCTCTTCCTTTAATCACATTATCCAAAAAATTTTCGATGATGTCAAAACCATGGTAGAGCTTTAAAAAGCAACCAAAGAGTAAATTTGGCCATAAATTAGTTCAAAGATTAGTAGGTATAATTAAGCCGACGGTAATTTGAATTACATTTTAAAGTTCCATTTGATTAACTGTATGTAACTTAATCGATAGTAAAAAAAATAACTTATAAAAAGAAATTAAATGAAAGAAAAAATCATTTACTTTTGTACGCGGAATAATAAAATAGTATTGTGTTGGCAATTTTATGAAAAAAGGACTCAAAGAATCTAACCGACTTCACACAGATGTCGACTTGGTCATAACGCCTTCGCCTTCTTATATGGCGGCTCATAAAACGATTTAAGCAAAATTCTTCGTTTATAAAGTAGCAAAAATATTTCCCTCGTAACCCACGCGTGCCGAAGATCAAACGGGTCTCGTGTTCTTGTCAACAACAGTCCTTCGAGGGCTGCTAGGAATCCAGATTAAGACGTAGACGATAGAGGGCCGTAGAACGAAAAGTAAATGGCCAATATGTTTCTAACCTAGAATTAAAACTGATCGTTATAACCGCTGTAAACATTTGGTTATCACTGGATTACATGCCGATGATAACTTGAATTCCAGACACTGTCAGTTTTGTGTGTCGAAGTAACTTCAATAGTGTTATGCGAGAATGTGAGGGAGGATAAAGATTTGCAAGCTCCCCGAACAGACGAAGATAAGCAAGACCAGTCAGCTCGTGACCACGGTTAGTGCAACCTAACCAAAACGTGGGGCAGTAAGTAGTTCGTATTAACTACGAAAAAATGGATTCGTGTTTAGACCCGTTAACTTACCCGTCAAATATTTATAATCGACTTCAACAATGAAAAATAAAATGAAAAAATATATAGAAGAAAATAAATTACTTAATTTCTTTCCGTCATCTTGATAGTTATAGGCTCCGAACCGTTCAGTTTAGATTTGTTTAGTAGAGTCACTTCTTATTTATATAGACGATTCATAAATGCTAGTGATTTAATCTACCTACATAATTACAGCAATTTTGTATTGGATAGAATTAAACAATACGAATTCTGATATAAAGGCTGTCACGTGGACTGACGTAAAAGTAAATCAATTTACACGCGACTCTGGCAGAAATGAATTTCGCTCTTCGTAGAAAAATAAGCCGGACACGCCTCGCCTTTTATATGCATATCTCGCCAAATTGGATTGTTTCTGAACTTCGGGTTTGATAAATTTAATTAAATGCCACGGCACCATCAACAAATTATTTAATTCTATCAAAGACTTTACAACTTAACATTTAATTGCTTTTGATTTATGTTCCAAAACCAATCAAAACTATTAATAATCAGTACATTGATAAAATTCGTGGCATTATTTTCGTATAATTTTAGAAAATATATTTCACACTACACAATACTGTTTGATTGGCGTATTTTTTCATGCTAATGGTATTGTTTATAAGACGGTAAACTCGATTATTCTTGATCTTTCAGAAAAATAATCGATCAAACTAGCCGTTCATCTCGGCGGCCCAGGCTGACAACCCTACCGACGTGGGTTATTTAAGTATTACATTTAGGCCGGCACGGGAGCGCCGCCCTGACGAAGGTTCTGAATACCTATTCGATATATCATTCGTAAACCCACGGAAAGGTACAATGGGTGCGCGGCAAGGCCGACTTTCGCGCAATAATTTACAAAACGTATTTATACGTATTAATGGGAACTAATGCAACCTCTGTCATTTGTTTCGGATACATTCCTATTGGCTTGTTGCTGCTATCTATATATATAGCAACACCCCAGTGTACAGGCAGAGAAAGTAACCTAAATTATGAGGTTTATGCAAATGAGAGCCTGTAAAAACAAAAGCGGCTGATAATAGGTAGGGTACGAGTGCTTAAATAGGTATGCCTAAGCGCCGGTACGCATTAGCACAATATGAAACTTAACAATTTTTCAAAAAATTCAAAAACTAAAAAATAATTACATTTTGGCTTTTCACTGTGGTTTTGTAACTAAATGGATTTTGGTTAGGTATTATAATTACTTTCAAGTTTCTTAGAAGTTCGAAGGAGGTAAAGGTTTGGAACATAAATATTTATCTTTTGGCATTTGGCATAGTGGATGATTCATCAATGATCGGTGAAATAAACGTTAGCATTTATTCGCATCCTTTCTCAGAAATTCATTAAGACAGGGATTTTGATACAGACTAATTCTTAATTGTGCGGAACATTTACGCGAAAGACAAGACAATTAACTGTACAATTGAGATAGTTTTAATCATTAAAATTTCTATACCGTTTCGACAAGTTTAAAACTTTTGGGTTTGACATTTCATAGAGAAAAGTCGAGTGGTTTTAAATTGTCAAATCCATACATTTTAAACATCTATCTGTAAGTGCTTTAGCTACTTACCACATAATCAGAGCAAAGTATGTGATGTGGTCCGATATTAATTTTAATTATTTTTTATTTTATAGTTATATTTAGTACAACAACGCGCAAATTTTTATTTATAGAGCTTGTTGCCGCGTCGATCCTAATGTTATATTACAAAATAATGGTCGTCAGTCAGGGAAGCAGCATTGTGCTGTCATACTTAAAAACGAATCTGAAATGTAATGTGAGGCGTACGACAAACATGTTATAATGTATAATATGTTTTTTTGTTATGGACCTTCACAGGTAGGAAGGAACCGGGTGGTCCAATATTTGAAAAACGATCCGTTCTAATTACGGATAGTAATAAATTACACGAGTCGTAAGCTAAAAACGACTGACGGGCAACTGATGACACCTGATATGGAAAGCTATATTATGGAACAGTATAGGCTCACATTTTTAACACATTACGAATCGTAAAATATTGGAACCGGGCATATGAGAGCTGGTTAATGACCGTTATTTATCACTAGTGGTCTGCCCCGGTTTCGCTCGGTTGTCTACATCTGTCTAGATGTTTTAGATCTTGAGTTACAATTTTTGAAAATACGTTAGTCAATGATAATGTAGCTTTCTAATGGCATAAGAATTTTTGAAATAGGTCTTATCGTTTTTAAGTTTATTTATTTTATACAAAAGTACAAATCTGTACGAATTTGAACTTAATGAATTTTATATACCTAAAATTCCAAGCAAAGACGAGGTGTGTAATGGATAATTAAACTTTCACGTGATCATAATGCGTCAAAATCAGTAAAACGTTTGCCTTATTACAAACAAAATTTCCGAGTAGGTACGAGCTTACAATTTTTCTTTGCTGGATTTAGTGGCCATTCTTTAAAAGCTGGTTTAACTCGTATGTCGGAAATCCTTTCCATTCAATTCCACGAAACCTTAAAACTTAGCACATTTTGTTCGTAAAACTGACGTTCGTGAAATGACTAAAGTTCGAAAAGTACAGTTTTAGCTGCAGGTGGTTTCAGATTAACGTTTTGAGTGTTCTGTCGTAACGGCAAACGAGTGTACACATAAATAAATAAATATTGGAAAATATCACATAGTTTTTTGACACATTACGAATCGTTAATATTGGAACCGGGCATAAGCCGAGTCAGAAGGCACTTGGCTATTTGAGAACATCGAACCAATCGTCGTGGGTTCGAACCCCATACAGGATTAAACATTTGTAATTAAAATTCTGTGTCTAACTGTATTTAAGTTATGTTTGTGGCACACAAGCAGTTCTCGTTTCTTTAACACAAATACATAAGCATCATACTCTGCGATCAGGTCAAAATTATGTGATGTCTGATATTTTATTTATCTATCTAACAGCTACCTTTCGCACTTCACGCCACTAATTCAAGATGAGCGATCCTTCCATGGACATAGAGACATGACTATGCCCAGCAGACGGTGTGTTTGATATCTTGAAAGATAAATTATGTATAAGGTACTTTAAAATATTAAAACACAGTCATGCTTAACATATCAAATAAAATGTAGGCCGGAAGAATGACAGCAAAACAATTCAAAGGGCGGACATTCCGCCTCACTCTACAGAAGGCCCACGTCGTAGGCCATGGCACTGGTTTTTATGTAGATCCTGGGAAATTATATAAACGTATTATAGGTATATAGTCATGTTAGGAACAAAATGATTATATTTATTATTTGTACTTAAGAACCAAGTTTACCATCTAGGTTAGGAGAGTCAGAAATAACCTGTAAATTAAAAAAAAAAACTTATCGGTTAACCTATAATGCTATTGAAATCATATGACGTTTTAATCTAAATTAGTACCAAGTTGTCTATAATGCCACTGACATTATATTAAGAACACCAACGTTCTACCAGAACTAATTAATCGCCCCGTTTCAGCTCAAATAAAAGCAAGAAAGACACAAAAACCTCATTCACTGCATTCATCACTTTTAATATATTATTTTTTTATTAGCCCTTAAAATAAGATAAAATGATTAAAACGAAAACTGCTAAAACAAACAGGCTGTGCTTACAATACAAATTCATAAAAACCTATTTTCGAGTCAAAATTACAGCTTTGATTTATTATTGTATAACATTCATTTAAGATCACCTGTCATGCTGAAAAAGCATAACGAGCGCATAACAGCGAAATGAATACGTGTTATATGAAATGTTTATTTGACGTAAGTTTTCGTCGTCATTCGGAAAGCTTTTAGTGATGAAAACTGTACATGCAAATGAACAAAACATTTGTAGAGTTTCGTATATAAGGTTTGTCTCGTTGCCAATGCACATATTCGATACTACTTTTAACGATAGATTTAAAATCAAGTTTTATATGTATAAACATTTTAAACAAAAAAAAAACTTCAAACGGGAACTAAAAAGTTAAAAATAACATTTTATTAATAATCATAATAATCATAATCAATTCATTTATTCATATTGGTTACAAGTAACGCTTATGCATCAAACCTTTAATGGTACTTGTAATTCATAAAGGTGCAAAGTTCTCACCAACAAACATTTATTAAGTCAAAACACCAGGTAGTTGGTGTAGCTGATGAAGGAGTTCCCTTGACAGTCTATGGTCCTCACCATTAAACCTTTAATGGCACTTGTAACTCATATCGGTGCAAAGTTCTCACCAATAGAAATTAACTAACTCAAAATACCAGGTGATTGTTGTAACTGGTGAAGTAGTTCCCTCGACTGTCGATGGTTTTCACCATCAAACCATAAATGGTACTTATAGCTCATGAAGGTGCAAAGTAGGAAGTTGGTGAGAAACCATAAAATGAAATTAGTCAAAACACAAAGTTATTGTTGTAATGTCAACGAGTTATTTCGACTGTCAATGGTCCCCACCCTCACCTTATATGGCAACTCATGAAGGTGCAAAGTTCTCATCAATAGAAATGAATTAAGTCAAAACACCAGGTGATTTTCGTAAATGGTCGAGGAGTTCCCTCAACTGTCCATGGACTCCACCATCAAACTATTAATGGTACTTATAACTCATGAAGGTGCAAGGTTGTCGCCAATAGAAATGAATTAAGTCTAAACACCAGGTAATTTTCGTTAATGGTTGAGGAGTTCCCTCGATTAATTATGGTCTCCAAACCTAGATTTACACTTAAACCCCATACATATGCAAAGTGCTCATTAATAGAAATTAAATAAGTTAAACACGAGGTTATTGCTATAAATGGTTAAGGAGTTTCCTCAACTATCTTTTGGCTAGATCATCAGGCCAGTTCCAGACCTTCATGTCAAAGTAATACTCTGAAATGCTTACTGAAAAAAGTAACAAACGCACTCGTCCCCATAGTTATTTTGAAAGTTCGCTCCAGTTTCTCTGGGATCCCATCATCAGGTCCTGGTCTCCATGACATGGTACCACACTTAGTATATCTCCTTCTCAATGAAAAAAAAATTGAAATCGGTTCACAAACCACGGAGTCATGCCCGAACACACATAAAAAATATATATACAGTCGAATTGAGAACCTCCTCCTTTTTTTTGAAGTCGGTTAAAAATAGTTTATTTTTATATGAGATGGGCCTTTGATTGCAATTTAATAGCACGAATCAAAAGAACGCGATTGATTTTACTGATTTATATTTATTAATAGTTATTACTTGTTAATAAAATGACCTAATGTGTGAAGTAAGTGGTCAAAAATTTGTAAGACATAGTAATTTAAAGCAAATAAGTATATTTGTCCGTCCAGCTCATAGCAAACAATTTTATACAAAATGCGGCATTTGTGTTAACTTCAAATTCTTTCTTAACCAAATATTTGAGGCATTTTACTCTAGCAATCTACACTTATAATAAATCTGTAGAGAGATCAATTCTGTACATTAAATATATTTCCAAAATAACTATCAGGGGGTGATTATTAATCGATACTGATGTCAAAAATGCAATCAGTAAAATTAATGTCTGTCTTTCTGTCTGTTTGTTGTTTATAGAAACAAAAACTACTCGACAGATTTTAACGAAATTTGGTAGAATAATTCTTCATACTCTAGGGTAGCTTATTGTATACTTTTCATCACGCTACAATTAATAGGAGCAGATCAGTGAAGGGAAATGTTGGGAAAACGGGAGAAGTTGCTCCATTCTCAGGTATCCGTAACCAAAGGGTATAATCGGGACCCTATTAGTAAGACTTCACTGTATGTCCGTCCGTTCGTGCGTCCGTCCGTCCGTCCATCTGTCTGTTAGTCACCAGGCTGTATCTTAAGAACCGTGATAGCTAGAGAGTTGATATTTTCACGGATTATGTGTTTCTATTGCCGCTACAACGATAAATACTAAAAACTAAATAAAATAATTATTTAAGTGGGGCTCCCGTACAACAAACGTGATTTTTTTTAATTTTTTTGCTCGATATTTTGTAGTTGAAACTGTTGTTGGACGCTTGAAAAATTCACAGAACATTTGAATGTATATATTATTCAAAAATAAATAAAACATTAAATAAAATAAATATTCAAGGGGGGCTCCCATACAACAAACGTTCTTTTTAGCCGTTTTCTGCTCGATGTTAGTTAGAGACCAGACTTCAGGTCAGAGGAAACTAAAAAAAAGGTTTTAATATTGTGTCTAATGTTGAATAGATAATGGTACGGTATATATAGACATATAAACCTGTATTATAAATTGTGTTAATTCTTCATTACCTGGGCAGGATAATTGTGCAATTATTGGAAAAACAAATACTGGATAGCTTAGCAAATGGAGTGGGTATGATGTGGGAGGAAGAGATACAAAGGAGTCATCCTATATGTGACCTTTTAAAGTAAGAGCTCATTTTGCGAAAGTGGTAAAGCTAAAAAGATAATGCCATTTACGCACTATTTGGAAAATAAAGCCTGACAAAAAGACAAATTTGTAGTGGATGGGAAATGAAAGGAAGCAATTAGTAAAAAATATGTTTAAGCCAAATCACTGTAAATAAAAAAATACATTCTGCACATTCATCGTCTTTCGTCGTTCAAATCCACCCAAATATCGTGCAGGCGATACTCGAGTTAAACGATCGTCCAATTGAATATTGTGCAATAAAAGTAAATTATGAAAAGAATTTATTTAGAGTAATACATTTGAATACCAGAGCTGTAAATAAATTAAAGCATAATAATATAATTTCCTTTGCAGCATCTGATAAGCATGAGGAAACCGTCCCACATAATAGATCACGTTTTAATATTTATCTTGCTAAAAATTGCTTACAGAAACGATCTTCTGTTTCATAAGTGATTATCGAGGACCTACGACACGGCTCAATATACAAGCTGAACCCGAGCTCATTTGTCATTTTTAACACGTAAGCAGTATAATAAAAATTTCCGCTCGTATTTCTCGGCCGATTTCGAAGTCTCAAGCCTACTAAGGGGAAGAGGGGCGGGTTTGACCTTGTCCCCGTTTTCTGGGACAGCCACAGAGCATGTTGTACGTAATAGGCCGAAACTGATATAATTTACTGATAAGTAGCACTAAATCGTAGTACAAAATGAAGATTTGATGAAAACTGTAATTGGACCTGTAAGTGACGTGATCGTAACAAACCAATGCAGTTGACATGATATTAGCTTTTGTGTCCACGGGTAAGGGCGGTAAATCAAAATCAAGCGTGGTGCTGACTGTACTTAATGAAGCTATGTTTCTTGGTTCAAGCTAAGTTGTTAAAACCACTTTCAATAATATTTATTGCATTTACTGAACTTGATTTAGTCACTCTTGGAGATTGTATGATTTACCAATGAAATTAATTAATAGTATGATATTGTTCCGCCCTTAAGTTCCGTTCCGTTCATGCGGGGTATCCTCCAACATTATGAGGTTTTCCTAAGTACGTTTGCATAATTAAACATAAACTTGCACTATTTTATTCACATTCCTTATTCTTAGATTCAACACCTCCATCGTTACCTTTAAAAATAGTCACTTTTATAGTAATTACGACCCGCCCCGGCTTCGCTCGGGTGCAATGCTTACACTAAATACACTACAGAAAAACTGTGAACGTAGGCATGCTCCCACCGCCCCGTCCGGCCGGTACCACCGCAAACGCTACGTCCCGCAATTTTGTTTGAAATCTGTTATATCTTCGAAAATATTCATTTAAATCATATGCTGTACAGGGCCAAATAAATCTATTTTAAATCACCAATGTATTTAAGGTATTTAATTGGATAAGGGTTAATTCTGTATTGGTTAAAATCGCTTCGAAAATTAGCGTAAAAAGTAAATGACAAAAAAATGTTACTGTGGGATATCCATAAGAGATAAACATATACCATTGCGGAGTTTTCTGTAAACCTTTTTAATGTTTACAATTTTTAGTACATTATTTTCATACCTCTTGTAGGGTTCAGCCTACGTTTGCAATGTATAAGCGAAAATAATGAAATTATTTACGACATCACATTAAAAACCTCTAAAATAACAGTATTTCTCCACTATTTGATGGATGTTATTATACATATAAACCTTGAATCACTATATCTATTAAAAAAAAAGCATCAAAATGTGTTGCTTAGTTTAAAAGATTTAAGCGTACAAAGGGATATGCCGACAGATAAAAGCAATTTTGTTTTATACTATGTAGTAATAATAAATTATATGGCTTTATCGGTGCACAAAATTTGCTTTGAGCTAATATAAAGAATATTCTGTGAAATGTTATTTTTAAAAACAAATACCCAAACCAAGCAACTGTTTGAGCTTTATTTTATAACATGAGAGAAGCAAATTATTATCACAAATAGAACGGGTCACATAAAAGGCGTAACGGATAAAATTGGAACAGTACTTAGAAAAAACCCCATCAAAATTGTATATACACCGTTTTGCAAAATGTCAAGATTACTGCGAATGCCGAAGGACGTTATTCCTTTTCAAACGCCGGGATATTATAAAATTGATTGCAGTTGTGGTAGTTCTTACATTGGACTAACTAAGCGGACAATAGCTGAACGAGTGAAAGAACATATCACGGCGGTCAAAAATCGTCAGACTAATAAATCCGCGGTAGCAGAACATCTGTTAGAATTGGGAGTTAAACATTGGATGGAGTTGCACGACCCTAAAATCCTCTCGACCGATCGCCACTACCATACTAGGATAGTACGTGAAGCTATTGAAAGCAAAAAGTACAAAAAGTAGTAGTCGTGTTACATCATGGTAGACTTAAATCAAAGAAAGTGTTAATACATACTTACCACCACGATAATTCAAATTTATGTCCAAGTACGTAAAATTCAAAGTGCAGTCGCGTTTCGTGGAGATTCTATTTTCCCTTTAATCGCACCGCTGGGAAGACTTTTTCTATCCAAACATAACTAGGTCCTCCGCTCGCTTCATTCATATTCATTTGTCTTTGCATAGGAGCAAACTTTGCTCGTTTTATTTGTGACCGCGGCGACGTAAAAAACCGGACTAGAGTCACCATTCAGAATGTTGAACTCGGTGTACTCATTTGCAGTAACGGATAGTTGGACTGCATGTTCGGGTATTAATACCATACCAATCTAATCTCCACTAAGTGGTAGATTGTTCATGTTGCCTCTAGCGTTGCGGGCGAAGCACTTTAACTACCAAATTCAAGCAAATCCTAGATTCGAAGTTTGGAAAACGAGATCAATTAAGTTGGTACGAGTACTCAAATAATAAATGATTTAAATAGCAAACAGGTTGAAAATATATACATTAAAATAAAAAGGGTTATGTGTTTTTAATCGAGCATCAATAAAATACTAAGTTCACCTCATTCATTGGTTGGCCACAAATTTAATAGGAGCTACTTGGTCTTGGGCGACTTGTAGCTTAGTAAATATTTCTGTCGCCCAAATAAATAAATAAGTGCCTGTGAAATTATATAAACTACAAAAATATTGTAAATATGTAGTTTAGTTTGTATTGATAAGTTAGTGTTTAATATTCTTCGGACCGGATATTTAAAAATAAAGGTTTTGTCAAAATATGTCATTTTTTTATAATTAATCAAGTAAGCGTATATTATACATACGTAGTCATATACTTGCGACGAAACGAAAACATGAACCTCCTTTGAATGCAATCTGATAAAAAGGTAATTCGATAGGATTGAAAGCTTTAAAAGTTTATAGTGTGATCAAATGCGTGGAATTAAAAAGTATTTTCACAGCTCTAAAAATATTTTTTATTTCAGTTCTTTGAAATAAGCCATTGTGTGTGGATAAAGTTTTAAAAACAAAAGGCTGTATTTTACTGGATACGCACTCACTTTAAAAATACGTTTGTTAGGAAGTGTGAATTCATATTGATATAACTGAAAAAACAGGTACGAGAACATCATACTTACATTCAAAAAGCGATAGTTTGGTCTTACAAATCGAATGATGGATTTCTAAATGTTTGTATGTTTTTGACGCAGAATGTACTGAAAGGTTTTGAATAAAATCTGTTACTATATAAATTTTCTTTCTCTTTTATATTACACTTCAAAATTGACCTCTCCCACCCGACGTTAAGTGGTAATGAGGTCCTAGCTTAAGGTCGACAAGTACAGCATAATAAATCTGTTACTAGACTTGTCGCGCTTAACTTGAAGGCTTGGCCCCTGCTACTAATGTAGCATCCCCCAAGAGCTCTGGAAACCTTACGCATACGCAGGAACACAATAACATAGAAGTGATTGTTGGCTGCGGTCTTCTGGAGGTATTTCACCAGTCGGACTGCTCCAGTTCGAGCAATAAATCATTATGCCCTACCTCTCTTAATATAATTACATATTGGACTTTTTAACCAGAAATAATGCAGAGGAAGTCGCGAGCACCGGTTAAAAAGGATAAAAAATCAATCAAACTTTTTTATGTAATATGAATGAAACCAGACACTAACTACACTCGCGAGCAACCAAATCGACGCAAGCGCTACCTCTACATTTAAACATTGCTTTATATAAAAGTATACAACATTTAAATAAAAATAATATGCCATTTGAAAGCTTGAAACCTAAGCTTTAAAAAACATCAATATCAATAAATAAAACAAGTACTAACATGCCGCTCAAGTTGTTGCCTTATTGCAACAAAGACTCAGTCAGCGAGTAGTGGCTTCCCAGCTTTACTTGAGTCAATCTGCTGTATACCGACGATATCAAGAGACCGGAGCATTCACCCGAAGACCAACAACCAGCCGCCACCGTTGTACTTCTGAACGAGACGACTCAATTGTCTAAAACAACCTGCGAAATCGGCACCTTACGGGAGTCGACTTGCAGGGCGAGCTGAGACGTGTTCGAGGTGTAGCTGTCAGCAAGTGGACAGTAAGAAGACGCCTGAAGGAAGCCAACCTGACTCCAAAAAGGCATGCAACGGGCCCCAAATTGACTGCAGGCCACCTGCAAACTCGGCTACAGTTTGCTCGAGAGCATCTCAACTGGAGCATTGAATGTAGAGGTAGCGCTTGAGTCGATTTGGTTGCTCGCGAGTGTATGTACATCAAACTAGAGAACACCAAACAATTTACAAAAGTTAGTTTGCATAATTTACCAATGAATTGAAGCTCGAATCTTTCACGCTTTTCGGTAAATACACTTATAAGTAGGCTGCAAAAACTTAAAAAACTGAAAATGATTTTTTATTGGAACGTGCACTTTAAATGTTTCGCAAATCATTCAAATTTCATTTATGTGGGTTAGTTAGTATGATCTGTAAATATTCAGCGTATTCTAACATTGTTAATTCCATATTTGACGACCACCGTAGCCGAGAGGCAAGCGTGCCGGACTTTGGCGTCGCGCCATCTCTTGAGGATCCGGGTTCGATTCCCGGGCGGGTCAATATGGGAAACGAACTTTTTTATATTGTCTCGGGTCTGGGTGTTGTGGAACCGTCGTTGTTTTTGATTTCTGTAACACTAGTGCTTTACCACAGGATCAGAGCAATGTTTGTGATGTTGTCCAATATTTATTATTTATATTCGCTGTAGAGGCCGCAATGGAGCAACAATATGATTGATATTTTAATCGCATTATGATTCTGCAATCACGCGTCAGCTTGTTGTTTACTGCACGATTGTCATACACGAATGTTGCCCGGCCTTGTGGACGGTCATTTTCATAGATTTCTCTTCTCATTATGAGTAGTGTATGGTGACTAATTGATTCCCGAGCTTCAATTTGCTTTGCAAACGCTTAATGCTCTGAATCAACTAATTCGATACATTATCGTTTGTCAACAAATCTATAATATAAGAATGAATCCCTATTTCCCTTGGTCACGCCATCACGCGTGAACGGCTGGACCAATAATATCACTTATTTTTGTTGTGTTTGTTACTGTCAGGAGAAGATTTTTATGAAAGAAATATTTTAAAATAGATATGTAATCAAATAATCGTCGTTAAAACAGGACAACGCCTATCGGGTCAGCCAGTCGTTTATAAATTAAAGGTGAACATAATCAAAACGACTTTTGCTTATTCAGTAGTTGTTTGTGAAAGAATAGTTAGGTATATTTATTAGATTTCTTACAGCAAAACTATAACGTGATGAGGCCCTTGGGGGGTTTCAGTGGGTAGGCCTGCCCTTTTTAGGGCAGAAGAGTATCAAGCACGCCGTCACCTCTCTCGGGTGACGGTATGGTAAGTTACGCTTTTCTCCCCGCCCCAAAAAAATATGTATGTGTACAAAAAGCGATAGTTTTTGGTAATGTGTGTTTATGAGGTCAACTGTGGTTTTTTCGGTAATTATTACAGAGTTCATTTGTAACTGAAAATCAATCTGTAATCCAAGACATCTGACCATTTCAATTAATAAATTATTTGAAAAATCCGTTTAGTCCAATAGTTAGTTTACAAAAAAAACACATCTTTTTATCATGTAAAAAACGCCTAAGATAAAATTTGATATTTTTTAAATTTGCGTTAACATTTAGCGTAACTTTTTCGTAAAGTTGTTACGAAATAGTGTTGTAAACTGAACCCCCACTAAATTCTGTTGTACTAATCATCGCAATCAATCAATTTTGATTTAGTAATAATACGTTTTTGTTGTATTTATAAAATTTAAATGGAAGACTTAATAGAATCATTGTTTTTTACGAGTCATCGACCCTATTGAAAATCATTAGCAACAGTCATGTTAGCTCATCGTATCACGGAAGAGAAAACACGAGCTGCAGTTCAGTATTGGTTAAGTAACTATTGAGACCGAGTTAGTGGCAATTGTCATAAGCATCTGAATGCTTCAGAGAGCACGTCAAGCTTATCTCGACGTTAGCCGATGAGCTTAGTCATTGGGATTTGTTTGTTGGCTGGGCCCTATTGGAGCTTACTTTCTGTTTACCGAACAACTAAGTATTGAACTTGTAGACCAAGGCCTTCTATTTTGTTCGTCTTTGGTTTGAGGTGTTAAAATAGTGAAGTTAATTAAATGCTTGTAAAATAAAAATAATACCTACTTTGTAAACACGCTTTCCGCACGCACTAAATATTGCAAATAATTCGGATATTTACATAAGAAGTGTTTCTTGCCGGTTCTTCTCGACATGATCAACATTCCGAACACGGCAGTAGAATACTTGATTTTTACTGACAATTTATAAGTGCTTTTGTAAATTTTACATGAATAAAGATGTTTTCTTTTTTATTCTATTCTATTCTTAGAAATCAACAGGTCACTAGACCAAAGCTTAACCTCGTACACCGAATGTTCTTTTAAAAGCCACACACAATTGCTTTTCTATTGTGTCTGTTTGTCTGGGTCTTACGACTTTAAAATCTCAACATACAAAAATGTTGGGTGGCTACTTAGTAAAAGTGAAAATAAAAACAAAAAAGACTTACATAGTTTACTATGACTGTACATGATTTGACAAGAGATGCTTACTTTTTACTTTCCTTTTTACCTTCGTAAGTAGGTCCATACGTAGTCTGACGTAGTTTATTATAACTAGTGAAAAACATTCCTGATTGTTGTCATTTAATATACCTACAGGAAACAAATCATATTATTTGAGAAGTTATAAAAGCAACGACATATATAAAAATAACAAAATTCACATGTATCTCGATACGCTTTCGATATAAAACCGAAACCTATTTTTAAAAAACCATGCGGTTACACGGTGAATTTTTATAATTAGCAAGACTCAAATAAAAATATAAAGTCAGTTTTATATTTCTACGTAAACAGGAAAATAGTAACGAGTAGCGTTACCGAAAGTGGTTTTTAATAGACTGCGTTTGATAGTATTAATTTTTGTGCCAAATTTCATATATCTTACTTCAAAAATAAACATTTTTCCATATACACTTCCAAAGGTGGTATTCCCCCTCTCCCCTCCTTATTTTCTAATAAAAAGTAGCCTATGTCCGTTCTTGAGATTCAACGTATACCTATACCAAATTTCATCGAAATCGGTTGAGAGGTTAAGGCAGGAAAGCGTAACAGACACACAGACAGACAGACGGACGGACAGACAGAGTTACTTTCGCATTTATAATATTAGTAGGGATAGAAACAAAATCTCATTACAATCAAAGCTAGCTGACCTCTCATTTCGTTCCAATTCGAGAAACTCAACTCAATCTCATGGTGGCAAGCAAATGATTTGCTTCCTTCAAATTACGCATGACCTCGAAACAAACTAAAATAGCATAACACCAAGAGCAAATTTCAGTTTCATTAAGTTTGGATTTGAAAGCATTTGACGAATAAACAAGCCGAAGTTTAATTTCGTCTTTCAGTCGAGTGCTCGTAGCGAAAGCATTCAATCATTTTCAGAGATTTTCACGCCGTCACCGATTCGTTTTGTAATCAAATAAATAAGTTTTCTTGGAATACTTTACGACTTCTCTATTGGTTCTGAGACGTAATGCTTAGTATTTCAAGTGAAAAAGTATTTATCATTCATTGACCATTTTGTAAATAATTTATCGGTATAGAATACGATAAAAACCAGTAATGGGCGAGTCAGCGCAGCAACACCGTAGATATATAAGATAATTAAATGTTATCAAGTTTATAAATAACAATTCATTGGCGTAATGTTTAGTCTAAATTACTCTAGATGTTATTATATTTCATCAACTAACTTGTTGTTATTATTAGGTATGTACTTCGTGAATAAAGTACAAACTCATATTATATATTTCTTAATAGCAATAATAATAATAAGAAGATGCCCTCAACTTAGCTGGCGTTAATTCGAGATTAAATACGTGTTCCTTGTTTGGTCAAATCCATTAAGCTATGTTTACTTGAAAGAGTAACGAAAGTCTTTACGCCCTAACTTTTACGGTTATAATAATATAAGTAGGAATTTAAGCAAGCAATATTAATGGCCTGAGAACTTCTTTCAAAGTTAACCGTGTAGTTTTCCTCAAACTAGATGTACGGTATCCGTTCTGCATGCATATTAGTGATGCGCCGAATAACACTTTTGCCTGAGTAACGAGTACCGAGTTTACTCGGTTCGATTGAATTCAACTGAGCACCCGATCGTGTATGTTTATAGAGCACACGTTATTGAACAGAGTTAGGTAACTCTGTTCAATCGAATTCCCATTTCGCGCCCGTAAATTTTTAATATTGATTTTTTTTATTACTGTTATTACTGTTCTTAATTTTGACTCATTGCTTCTCATAATTTGAATTTTCATTTTAATCGTCAAGATTGTCATAGATTTCTTAAATAAGTAAACAATACATACTTAGTTGTTTTAATCATATCTACTGAAATATATGTACATTAAATATATTTATTTTCTTTGGGCCGAGTACGAGTATCAAAAATCCCGCCGAGTACGCTGACTGCCGAGTATAAACCTCGAACTCGACCATACTCGGCCCATTTCTAATGCATATTAAACAGTAAACGTAAATTAATCTATCAATTTGCCTTCGGCGTACAATTTTAACTTGTTCACACGCCAGCGCAGTAAACAATGCAGATCTCTCATAATATCCCATCAATTATGGACTTGAAATAACAATAGTGTAGATTTACATACAGGGAGGATTGATAGTCAACCTGGCACTTAATCCAGTAAATTATTTATTCAAATACATTCAGCAATCCTGTACAATCAAACATTGCGAATACCTTATACGATGTGGCTATATATTTATGAAATTTGCCTTAGGTTTCGTATGAATATGAAATTTGCTAATTAAAATATTTACATTCATTCTCATCACAAAATAAAATAACATTCAAACAAAAATTAAATGGGAATCCATACTTTATTCAAGTTTTATTTAAATTTATTATAATTTAATTTTAATTTTCTTAAATACGATTATATATCCCCTACACATATCTAAAACAGACATTTATTGTTAAATGATAGCTTCGATAAATTATCCTGACACTTTTGCTACATAATACTTATAACTTCAAAGCTTATATCAAATTAGGATCCTCAAATAACATAGGTACGCGCGCGGTGAAAGGCATTGATGGAACTTTTCCCATTAATGCGGGTCGTAAACAACATACTTAACACCTACCTGACTCTTGTTCTATCTCTTTTTGGACCTTCAGAGATGACATTGAAACTTAGAGTAAAATAAGACTACATCCATGACTCGAAGCAGCAGCACCAGTCGCGCGACTCTAATCCGGTGGTGTGGAGTATTTTTTTCTTTGTCGCTAAAAGAGATTTCTTATAACATGTTACAGGTTTGGCTGAAGCACTGTGCTTCTTAAATGGGGGATCAATTTTAGATTAATTTTTAATTCATAAAAGATGTTGATCAAAAATTTGTTATCATTCCGTCTGCTACATTATTCAGGAATTCTAACACGTATTTTTGCATTTTCCGCCTAATAAAAAAGGAACGGCGATACCTACATTCGATTGTCGCATGACGTCATTTGTGGATACATTCTTTAGTGTGACATAAAGTGAGTGAGAGACACCAGCTTGCTACTTGGCATCTTGGCATCTTTTTATCTGAGTATTTTTATAAGTTTGCGAAATGAAAATATATGTACAAGTTTTTTTATTGCTTTAAAACCAACTAAAAATAATCTGGTACGTATTTTGTCCCAGTCCGTTTCCCTGTTCTACTGTATAATGTTTTTATGTGCGTTCGCGGATAATTTAATCGTTTATGAACCGATTATTGAATTTTTTTTTATTGCAAAGGAGTTTATTGGGTACCGAGAGCGGGGAAGTCCCACACACACCGCTTCCATCTCCAACGCAGGGCCGGTACGCCAAGGATTAGCCCTACTTAAAAAATAAAAGGAAAAAATATTTACTATTACGGTACCCTAGAGAAACCAAGAGGAGGTCGATTTTTCTATTGCGTTCAGATGTTTCAAGTTTGAATAATTTTCTTTTTATTAGGAGCACCACGTTTTTTCTGTTTTTTATTTAAATACAGATCATTCATTTTCGGGAAATAACTGTAACGTACACTTACCATATAGAATAAATATATGAACCTATAACTATTCTGTGATGTAAGATTAACTGGCTGTAATTTTAAATAAGGTGTTGTTTACACCAGTACCTATACCATAAAAACTTACAAAGACATATTTCTTAACCATGTGTGTAAGTTTAACGTTATGCCTTAAAAAATAATGGGAAAATTGTGGTCGAATTCTAAAAAATTAAAAAAAATACATAATACCATAGAATACGTCACGGGTAGTCAAAGCATGCCCTGCTTCAGAACAAGGTGATTCATAAAACAATCGTAGTTCACATTTGTCAGCCTGAAATTAAGCACAATGTTTTTTAATTACAACCAGTACTCAGTATGTGACGCCTGCTAAGACAGAGGTGCCGTGGATGTTGGAACGAAGCCAACGTGGAATTGCAAGCCACCATCGTACGTGGAAATCCCGCATCCTTCGCGGTAGATCCCGAAAGGAAGGGATGGCGATCTGATATCAGATTTCCAATCTAAAAATAGGTCAAACTTGACGTTTGTCGATTTTTATACATTGATAAAGCGTGTAGAATAAAGCCAGAGAAAACGAGAATCAAATTTATATGTTGTACAAGTTTGTACGAGCCGGCGTAGAAAGCCTTTATAATGGAAATTGTTTGCTAACGATTTTCAGTATTTTCTCCGTAAACACAACATATATTTAGTTTTCTTGGACTAGACTATTGTATATCTGAAAATGCCCAGACAGTTTTAACTTAATTTCAACAGATATAGAGTTTTATTGTAAATTATGTTGCCAAAATTGGACTAAATATATTTACGTTTTCAAAACGGGTTAACTCATTAAGTTACTTAACCTTTTTTGAATTACGTATAACTTAAGAACTGACCAATTTAGCTACTATAACTTTTTGGTATCTTAGAGATGTTTTCATGAAGGTAACCTAAAATTAATAAAGGGGACAAAAAAAATAAATTACCCATATGCATTTACGGTATATTTATTTGTAGTTAGTATATTTGTATTACCAATGCTGTGAAATCGAATAAGGCTGCACCAATTTGTGAGTGTATTTTTCCGAAAGTATGAGTAACATACTAGGTTCGATATTAAAAAAAAAATAGACTATCTAAACAGAAAAAAAAATCAGTTCGTACTAGTATTTCCTGAAATTAGTGCGTCCACACGAACAAGCAATTAAACTCTACAGCTTTATAATAATAGTATAGATTTTTCAATTTAAAAACCGGCCAAAAGCGTGTCGGGCCACGCTCAGTGTAGGGTTTCGTAGTTTTCAGTGCATCACAATACTTAAGTATCCCCACTTAAAGTTACAAAAATGGGCTATCTGTGTGTAACATTGACTTGACATAGGTAGGTATACATACACTAAAAAAATATTTTTTCAAAAATGTCAAAAACTATTAAACCAATCAGGTTCAAAATAATTTTCCTAGAAATCCTTTATGCAGTTCTATATTCTAGATTTTTTCATACTTTTTGAAATAAATCTAGAATATAGATGATCCCTGTTCATTTTTAAATACCTATCCAACGATATATCACATGTTGGGATTGATTAAAAAAAAATCACTCCCCAATTTACGTGTAGGGGGGGTACCCTAAATAAACATTTTTTTTTATTTTTTTTTTTGCACTTTGTTGACGTTATTAATATACATATTTGTACCAAATTTCAGCTTTCTCATGCAAACGGTTTCTGAGATTATCCTCGGACGGACAGACAGACAGACAGACAGACAGACATGGCAAAACTATAAGGGTTCCTAGTTGACTACGGAACCCTAAATAGTGGGTAAATTTGATGCTGGAGGCTTGGATTTTGGGCCGATTTTATTATACTTTAAATATAAAATTTTTGGTTATTCAATAACATTATGGAAACCAAACAAGGTTTCATTTTGCCTACCTTTAATGACTTTTTTTTTCAGATACCAACTCAAAATAAGATTAAAATAAAACGCTAAGATTCGCCATCCCTACGCGCCGAGCAGGGGGCGTATGGAACTACTTCGTAGATCACGCGTGGTTGGCTGAACGTAGCTTTATTTACGCCATTGTTTTCTTCATTAGAACTGTGGCAATGAGCCTGCTGCTATTTTTAGGTGATATCTCTTTGACGAAAAACGCGAAAGACGTAGGTATTCGATTCCCACCTAAATCATTAACGTCGTAATTCATCAATTCAAAACTTTTTCTATACACTGAAAGCAATAGAATCTCTCAATGTATTTTTATAAATGTGATTGTTCATCTCAATATTACCTACGTTGACCTTATACCATATACATAAGTTGCTTAATCAGTTGTGTTATAGGATCCACAATCAACCACTATACCACTTTACGTACTAAATTACATTTATAAACATCACAATACAGAGCAAACTTCAAAGTTGATCACCAAATCACTTGAACGTTTGTTCTGGATGGGTACCAAATTCACGACCCTTGGTTCAACATGGTTTAGCAAGGAGTGTTAAAATTGTTCTGCCAGTTAAATGTTACGAATCGATAATTGCAGGTTCTTTCTAAAACTATCGAAGCGATAACGGCCGAACTTAAGAGAGGCATAGCAATTTATCGCTTGTACTAGAGCATCCCGACTGGTGAAATACCTCCACCTTACAGAAGACCGCAGCCAAATAACAATCACTTCTGTGTTGTTGTGTTCCTGCAAGTAAGGATTCCAGAGCTCTTGTGGGGTGCTCCATTAGTAGCAGGAGCCAAGCCTTCAAGGTAAGGGCGACAAGTCCAGTAACAGATTCACTATGCTCTACTTGTCGCCCTTATGCTAGGACCTCATTACAACTTAACATCAGGTGGGATGAGGTCAATCTTGAAGAGCAATATATATAAAAAAAAACCGGTCAAGTGCGAGGAGGACTCGCGTGGTGAGGGTTCCGTACGTTGGGCTCATAGGTCACAATAAACTAAACAATTATTTATCAAATGTAGGTAAATAAGTTACAGTCGTTGACGTCGATTTTTAAAGTAATTAATTCTTCTTATTCTTTAGCTAATTTACTTTGCTTTGAAACGTGTTCATGGTAAAAGGTTATTAGATAATTAAATACTTCTGGAACCTGGTAAGTACTCGGATAAAAAAACTATATATGGCTGAAAATAATCACATGGCACAGGCAGGTAACAAAAAAAAAACGTAAATTTAACAAAACAACCTTTTTTTTTAATCCATGTACTTCTCATAGGTTTTCCTGTAATCTATAGGGTAAAGAGCTATATTCCGCATTAATTTCAAAATTTTTAGCCTAGTAGTTTCGGAGATAAGGGGGGGGAATGGTCAATTTTCGCCTATTTTCTTAAATAATTTAAAAACTATTTATTTAAAGATTATAAATGATACATATTTGCAATCCTTACAGCAAGATCTTTCATTTGATATGTCACACGATATCGTTAGCTAATCTTTTTTTTTAATGTTGTGATTTACCCTCCAAAAGTGACCCCCAAATTCATAATTTATTTATTTACGTTACACATGCACCTTTGGGTCTTTAACATACATATGTGTACTAAATTTCATCTCAATTGGTCCAGTGGTTTCAAAATAATCGGCTGTGACAGACGGACGGACAGACAGACACGCGAGTGATCCTATAAGGGTTCCGTTTTTTCCTTTTGAGGTACGGAACCCTAAAAAGAACTCATAATTATTATTCCAGATTCCACAAACAACGGCTACCAACACTACTACAATTTCGTGATGGACAGGTTTCCCCTACGTGATTATCATAAAAATTGTATTTTAGAAAATATGCGAATACATTTTGTTTTCTTTCTTATTTGCATCGTCAAGTTCAGTACAAAGAGAACACAGGATTATGGGCTTCACACAACAGAGGAATTGCTAAATAGGTGTCTAGAAATAGAAAGGAGCTGTCTGTACTGGCTGATGCGAGTATAGTGTTTATTTTTGTACTAAGTTATGATAAAACTTAACCGAATGTTACACAGTTTATTGCAAAATGTAATATTTGAACTTTCCTTTAACGTTATGGTGTATATTTTTGGTTTCACATTAATATTCGGCTATGTAAGTCTAGACTAATCTCGCGTTAGGGGTCTCATCTACTGTCAACCTCCGTGGCCGAGAGGCGAGCGGGCCGGACTCTGGCGTTGCGCCCTCAGGTCCCGGGTTTGATCCCCGGTTGGGTCAATATGGGAAATGAACTTTTCTATATTGTCTCGGGTCTGGGTGTTCGTGGTACCTTCGTTGTTTCTGATTTCTGTAACAAAAGTGTTAAAGCTACTTTCCACAGAATCAGAACAATGTACGTGATGTTGTCTAAAAATTTTGTCCAATAATACATTAAAACCTATTTAAAAACAGTTTATAGTTTGTTTATTTTGCTTTATATTAGCTAAAAGGTTTGAAAAATTATTTAATTCATGAGAAGTTATGGTATTATAATTTTCCAAAAATAGTTTTAAAGCTTTAATAATGTGACCCAAGGTCTAAAAATATATAAAACATTATTTATTTTCGCGTTTCGGCGGACCGCTAGTAAAATATGCTAATTAATTTCTTGACTCAATAAACTCGTTGAATGTCATTAGTTTTTCTCGACTCTGTTTCTTTGCTTCTTTTCAACAGCAATTCCTTTTTTTGCATTTCTTTTAGCCTCTCTTCTACAGCAATTAAAATGTTTGCAATTCTTTTCATTTTTCCTCTACTCATATTAAGATGCGAAATGATAAAAACTGCTGTAAGGAAAAAAATAATATTAAGCAGCTTTGTACTAGCAGCCAGTCAGGTTTCAAACGCATTTCCCTCCGGGGATTTTGTAAATAAAATATTGCCATGAGTGCGAAATTCAAACTCGCTGCGACAGCAAAAGTTTGTTTCACAAGTTGTGTTTTCATTTTTCCATGGTAATGGTATCAGGGGTTTTTTTAACTGCAGCGACATTGATGCATGGCGCAAATTTCTGACGTGGTTTTCCGATGGTAGTTACTTTTTACGTTTGTTAGATGAATAATATTTTCAACTTTTTTACACTATCACATCCAATGCTTTAATTCTGTGGGTATTAGCTCTTATTATAAAAAACTTTACTGATGCTTAAAATCGCGTCATACACACAATTCCCGATCGCAATGAGTAATTGTATGTCAAAATTTGTATTTCCATTGCAGGGAGTTAAACTTGGATAAGTAAGTACGTACCTACATTTATGTACAGAAGTACCTACTTAGAATACAGTGTACCTAGTATTGTACTACGCAATCTCATTGGGAATGAAGATACATAGGTATAAGAGGCAAAATGATTTGAAGGTTTCGGCTTGGAATAGTTGAAGACAAGACAGGTCGGTCTGTTTTAATGTCTGTCATATTTTCCATCAAGTAGAATCCAGTGTGTTCATTGTAAATTTGATTACGATTCCGTTGTGGATGGCAAATTGTGTATGATTTTAAAGGTTCGATAAATCTAAATAAAAACATTTTGAGACAAGGTGAGGTTTTCAAACGTCATATAAAAATAAACTAGCCGATTACATATAGTTACGCTATTTGAATTTACTTAGTCAAGTAAGTGGTATTGAACTCTTTTCGACTTCATCGATTTCTTACCTGACAATTAAAAAAAGGGCTACATTTGGTACTGAAGTTGGTGGCCTGAAAAATTCAACGCAATTTCGTGCAAAGTCATATTTGTAATTATTCGAATGGCAAAGAAAACTTGGAACGTTAGGCTGGATTTTTATTTCGTTTTTTTACTATGAACGTGTTAATCTTTTTATTGATAAGTTTGAAAAAGTTGACTGCAGTAATTATTAGATAGGAGAAAACGCTACACGACCGGCTTAAGTAGAAGCAATCAAAATAATTGGCGCGTCTTGCACTAAATTCTCTCTAGGTTCTTTGCGGCAGTTTTTTTTTTATTAGCATTGCTATTTGCATTTGCATTGGAACAACCGCAATTTTACGTTCAAATATTAACTGGCTTTGTGAACATAGTATATGCGTATCGGGGCTGATACAGGCAGTATTTGGCTTAGTGCCAAAAACACCTCGGAAGGGCGCTCGATGTGGAAATTGTTAAATTTTGTGCAGACTGAAATATAAAATGCTTTTACCAACCTTGCTTTAAAATTAATTGCTATAATTCAATACCATTATTAGGTACAATATTAGGTTAAGTCTTACTTTTAGGTAGACAATTACAATTTATGATAATTTTATTTGATTGGAAATTATTCTCATGATAATGAGAATAAGCATTCTCATGAGAAAAAGCAATATTTTTATCCATTTCAATTACATCAGTAATATTCATGAATTGTTTATATGAAGAACAAATAAAGTTACCGACAATTTTTTAAAAGCCCCCAAACAAAAAGACTAACCTTAAATTTTAATAGATACGGCCTCAAACTAAATGTAGGTGAAAAGCCACTTGTCTATTTTTGGAAAACACCTAACTGCCCGACGGTTGCCAGCCATCAACAAGAGTGCTTTTTATGAGATTATTCCATTATTATTACATAACACGAAATCTGCGTACCTACTGTAAAATGTTTAAATTCTATGAAATTAAAAAAATACGGTTTTTGTTTAATTCATGTGACATTAAAATTTGAATAAATAATAAAAGTGATTTACCTCTCTTTTTGTTAACCACAAAATGCATAACGTTACAGTATATTGTTACTGTGCAATCATTCTGTTTTACTGTAGCATCTCGTATTCACAGTAATTAGTGAAGTATATGTGTACACTAAATGGTGGTGGCCCTGACGTGAATACATAAATTGGCTTGTGTGTAGGCGTTTTGATACGGTCTGTGGGAACTGAGAACGCAGTTCAAACAGGATATATTGATATGATAAACATTACACAGCAGAATTTAACGCTATATTACATACATATCAAAGGCTGCTTAATGACAATGACGCAAGCATTGGAGTAATAAAAGCTAAATTTAGCTTATATTAAAGAATCGAAAAGAGGTAAAAACCTTCAAATATTTTCGGACAGCAAAGGGCTTTATGAGTTATAATATATTAGAATTTGTATCGTACACTGATCTGGTCATAATGTACAGAGACATAATAATTACATGCCAATTACCTAAATTGGTGTGTTGGTAAACCTAGTCCATTAGTGGTTTACTGTTGCCCTCTGGATAGATTCATTATACTGGAAGGTGAGAGATCAATTGTCAACGTGGCGATATCTGATCACTTGAGGTAATTGCTTTACAGACTTCGCAATACTCCGGCTAATTAAGTTCACACCACAGTGAATATAGTTAATCCTTTGTTATTGAAACCAAATGACAATAGATCGAGATTTATGCAATAATTGTCGTGTAATTATATTTTTGAAGATATTATTACAATAGTAAATAGGAGGTATAACTTTAGCGTGCGGGCGTAGAGTGCCGATCCCGACTCCCCCACAACTGCTCAGCGTTAAAATATTCGAATGAAGTTAGTATGACGGGAACACTTCAATGATTTTATCGTTTGCTGCTGGCTACATACTAGATTTCACATGCTTAGAGGGACCCCACACTAGCGTCTTTTGAGCGTCAGCGTCTTGCCGCGCCGACGTTGTTTGGGCGTTGCGTCGACGCGGCGCCCGCTCAGCGTCGACGCGGCGCCCGCACAACGTCGGCGCGGCGCTTGCGCTGGGCGTCCTCTGCACATCGCGTTCGAGCGTCGCGCCGCGCTGGCGTCATGTACAGTTATTTCGAAAATGGAAATGTAAGATTTGAATAACGCACAATATAATGTTTTATATTGCAGTGATAAATTAATGCTTTCAACTTGTAAAGGAAAAAATATATTTTACCTATTTGACACTTGGCACGAAAAGGCAACTTTAGCATTTATTTTCTCGAAAACTAAAAGTACTTAATTGAAAATGGGTTTCTTCGGCAATATGAGCTAGTATTTTAAGCTACATCCATATTTGCTATCAGCTAAAAAGTCTTCTACCTACTGATTCTAAAACACGGGCGGGCCGAAACAATTGAGTTGATCATTGTACTGTTGTCAAAATAAACGCTGCGGCAGGCGTCGGGCCGGCGCGGCGCCTGTGGAGCGCAGTCCTGGCGTTCGTCATTTCGACCGCGCCGCTGCGCAAGCGTTGCGTCGGCGCCGCGTCGACTTTGCGTCGACGTCGCGTCGGCGTTGCGTCGACGTCGCGTCGGCGTTGCGTGGGCGTCGACGCTCAAAGAACGCTAGTGTGGGGTTACGCTTAATGAGACAACCTTGTCAGTACCTACTGAGATGCAGACAAATGAATGATGCTGACTCTACCAAACACAGTGCGGAAACTGAACTAATTTCATTACAAATATTAATTGAATCAAAGCCGTATCGTTATCTATGAGCTCAGTGGTTCAATTTTCGGTAATCCGCTTTTAGCTTATACATCCATTTTATTAATTATCTATATGTGATATTCTAAACAAATCCAAACGGATTAATACCAAACGGTAGTTCGAGCTACGCTCTTTATCATTTACGTTTTCAGTAAACGGATTAGCAAATACCACATTGTCGATAATTTCCGAGTAAATGTATTTTGATTCACGTTAGCACCAGGAAAATTAAATAGCTAGAAATAACTTAATTTCAACGATTTCGAGATCAAGTTACTTAATAATATAATTTAACTTTGTTAATACGTGTTCTTCATATATGATTTTCATGTGAAAATTCTATCAACATAACAAACTCTAATTGAAATTATTTGTTCAAACAAATAGAGAAGTATAATTTTGGTCACAATTATGAGATACTACCGCACGCATATGTATTTGTTACAAAAATGTGATAAATTAAGAATAGCTCGACACCGATTTTGAACAAACTTCACATGAATAATCTATTAAATATTTGGTCCTGGGTTAATTTTTTAGCTAAGAATATAATCTAGTACAAAGAGCTCTAAAACAAGAAGGCTAACACCACTTTAAACGCATAGTTTGATTCTAAAAACATAAAATCTCAGATCAAGCTTGTAAGATCAACAATTATTTAATGTGATGTATTATAATTTTGTAAGGCAAAATCATTTTTATTTTATTATTCTACGGTCGTGATGTGAACAATCACTTGATTCTCAATTTTATTAAAACTTGTTAGTTGGTCACTGTGAGAGTTGTAAAAAAATATGTGTTGCTCTGCTGCATTTTTGCATTTTAATTCGATTCAGTCGCCCCCAAATGGTTTACGGCCGGCGACAAATTAAGGAGAGAAACGGCGCAAAAATTGATGGGAACTAAATTTGATTCGGGGTGTCTGGTCTGACCCTTGCTGCACGGATTATTCGAATCGCATCAGTTTGTGGAAATTAGTTGAAATGTCGTTTTACGGAATTTTAGACACAAGATTCCAGATTTCAAGAATACGAAATACAAAGCTCTGTTGGTTCTTTAGAGCTAGTACAAAATGAGCATAAGCTCTTAAAACTCTTGGTGATTTAAAAATGTTACATTTGATTGAAAAAAATATTTTTAACACATATAAGTTTTTAAAGTATTATGATGAAATAAACAAATAAAAAAAGTTAAAAACTATTATATAACCAATATTAGATGTCTTCTAGTGTCAACGGACCTTATTATTATTTTAGTGATTTGAGTTTTGATTTATTGATTTATTTTTTATTACAATCGAAGGTTTAATTACAAGCGGGCTAATATATATAAATGTATATTTATCATAAAATGACGTTTAATTTAATAGATGAAACCACACCATTTGACGACGATTAAATCGGCATGTCTAAGGCAACTGACCTGTTGAATAACATAATTATATTACGATAATTTAATACAATCAAGTAGACACTAAAATAGTATTTGTGAAAGTTATTTATTGTTCTGATTATTCTCATAAATTATTCTTTATGCGTCTCACCAAACACGTATTTCAAAGCAATTGATAAGTTTTAATAAATAAAAATAGATATTTCTTTAGAACTAAATATCAGCCATAGTCGCAAACCGTGGTATTCTTACCAGCGCTAGCTCACTTTTTAAGCCACGCCCACCGTGCGTTACTTTTCGTATGGTCATATTCAAGCGTCAGAATGCTTTTGTGTTTTTTTCGTTCACTGGGTTGAAACGAACAGCTGAAGTCTGAATCATGTGTGGCATACTAATGAAAAAACTTAAATATGGGCTAATATGATTCTCATAGATATAACACTTGCCAAGAAACGCCTAAGCCCTCTACAATATACCTATCAAAATGTGAATGGGGCTTTAGACTCAGTACCTAGTGACTGTGAGTGACTGACTGTAGACAGCAGCTGACTTGAAACAAAACGTGCTCTCTGAACACTTCACAATCTAAAAGTAAAAAGCTATCCGCTTAAAGCTAATGCATGGACTTAGTATAATAAACATTAGGTCCATGGTCTAATGTGAGTTTGGCCGAAAATATTACGCGATGCATAAATGCACGAAAAATAAAAAAGGTTGCAAATAAATGTTTGAAGCTACATTAACGGTTTGGTAGTGTCCCACAGTTACGGTGCAATTTATTTATTATAGAATACTCGTTTAAAGGATGTCGAGCATGTATAGTTAAACTACTTTTTATAAATAAAGACTAAGATAGTACAAGACAAAAAATAAGTATAAAAGTATAGTCATCAACATTAATATTATTGTAATGGAAATTAGTAAGTTTTGAATCTATTCAACTACTGACATAATCAGATTTATTTTTTAAAAGCGGACTAAAAGCCTAGTAGTATTCTTGTGCTTGGCGGCGCATGAAGTAAAACAAAACTAGTGCTTTATTAAAATGGCAATAATTCGTACACATAAACGATACTAAAATAACATTTAATTAAGAAGTTAATGATACAAATATTAAACAAACATTTATAATAATAGTAACGATACCTAGAAAAGAAACATTACAAAAAAGAGTAAATCTATTCTATAAACCGAGCGTAATAAACATGGGAGTGATTTTTATATTGAAGAATCCTATGAAATGGTGTCGCGATAGATTTATCAGACTCGAAAAATAAGGGCTTCCTTTAGTCACATTCAATGTCAACTTCTATTATAACTATCGTTCTTATTGGAAATTCGTAACAGAGATATTGAATGGCTAGGCAACTAAGGCCCTTTTAAATACCTTTCAAAAATATTCCTTTAAAAATTTTGTATAAAAAAAGCAATCTGAACGTCGCGGTTTTACCTATCAACTCACTGGCTATTAAAAAGTTCCAGATCATTTTAAAATAGTATAAAAAACAATATGGCGGATGAAACAGAATGTCTACTTTAACGACATTGATATCTTAAAATGATTTGTGAATAATGCCAACATTCCAATTGATCTAGAAAACTCCAAGCGATAGGTCTATTCTAATATTTTGAACAAATAATTATAAATAAATATTGGAAAACATCACACACATTGCTCAGATTCTGCGGTAAGTAGCTTAAACACTTGTGTTACAGAAGTCAGAATCAACGACCACAACACCCAGACCCGAGACAAATTAGAAAAAATTGTGTTCCATATTGACCCGAACGGGAATCGAACCCGAAACCTCAGAAAAGGCGCGACGCCAAAGTCCGGCCCGCTCGCCTCTCAGCTACGGAGGTTGTCAATAAAGCTGTAAATGTTTGTTAGTTTGACCACGCTAAGCTCAAAAACTACAGGTTCGAATTTAAAAATGACTTCGTTTTTGGATAGTGTTAAACCCGCTATGAGGTGACATGGAGGGAAAGGAAAGAAGCTTTAAGCGATGTAAAGCGATTTATTGAGGCCAAGCTAGAACCTAAACGTATACTTATCCACAGCATATATATACGGCTGGAGGAAAACAGTGTCACCGCGATTCAGCTTTCAAAAACACTACTTTGGACTAACGCCATCTGTTGACACTTAAACATAAACATGTGACATTGTCTTTCAACCGCCATTGTTCCTTGAAGGCGAACTTAAACATTCCGCCCACCAAAAACAATTAACAATATTGTTTTTTAACATAACTTTAAATTAATACCGCCCACCGTGAAAAAAGAACAACGTGTTAATTAAAAAAATACAACCAAACTTAACCATTAACAAGTTTAAACGAAATCCACTTTTCAAAATACCTACATACATTAGATAAATACAAATAAATCATTTTTCAATTGGTAAAATACATAACTTGGAACTGGCCTTTTAAAAATATTATTTTTATTCCTAATAGTTACCACCCTCGTGATTCTGTCCAATCCAAAATGTATTTCAATTATTTTTACTATTAACCAACGCACATCAATTAAATCTAACTCTTTACCCAAAACTACATCTCCAATAAAACAACAATATTTACCCCGTAAGTACCCCAGTGAATGTTTTTCCGTTCACTGCCTAAAACCGATTTTTGACCGCCGCATTAAAGTTTCCTATGTGCATCTTTAGTTCTTAATTTTGACAATATACATCCTTTGGTAAAATAAAAGGATGTTTTGCATCTTGCGATAACTTAGAATGCTCTAAGCGACCCCCAACTCTCAACAAATTATTTCCATCTAAAAATGGATTTAACTGTGAAACCTTGCTTTTGTTTTTAACTACTCCTTTATTTTTCAAATAATTAATATCTTCTTTAAAATGTTCTTCCTGGCATTTCCTAATTAACATATTTTCTGACTCATTTAATTCTTTACATGTTAAATATTTTTCAAATTTAGATTTACTTTGTTTCATCTTGACTAAATTAATGAATATTTTACAGTAAGCAATAATTCTAACCAATCTGTTTAATGATAAAAATCTATCCCAAATAGTATTTTTCTCTTCAATCACAGTATGATGTACTCTAATTTCTTCAATATGTGTGTCCAAATCCGACCAATGTTTAATTTTTATATCTTTTGTCTTTGCCTCTATCAGAACGACCCGTATGTTATTTTCTATATGAATAATCCCAGCATACACTACAGCGGCGTATGCAGTATTAGAAGCGTCTGCAAATCCGTGTAATTCAACATAACAGTTTTTGTTCATACCCATCCATCGAGGAATTCGAAATATCTTCCACAACGGTAATTCATTCCGGTAAGTCACCCATTTTTTATAAATATCCTCTGGTACTTGCTCATCCCAATCTAAACCCTTTAGCCAAAGCTTTTGTATAAGTATTTTTGATATTATAATACATGGTGATAACCAACCTAAAGGATCGAACAATCTTGCTACTTCCGATAATAATTTTCTTTTTGTTACAGTTTCATTAAGCTCCGAGATTTCCACCGAGTATTTGAATTCATCTTCTTTTCTGTCCCAGGTAAGTCCGAGTATTTTCATTACAGAGTCTGTTTTTATTTTTAATTTCATATCATCCGATTTCAGATTTCCCAATTCTCCGGTCCCTTGTGATTTTTCTATTTCCTTTAAAACTTCTTCTTTGGTACTTGTCCATTTCCTCAATTCAAATCCTCCTTTCTTAAGAAGTTCATTCATTTGCTTAAAAATTTCGAATGCTTCTTCTGTTGTATCACACCCTGTCATCATATCATCCATGTAAAAATCTCTAAGTGTTATTTGTTTTGCTATAGGATAGCTATCTCCTTCATCATACGCAACTTGTTGCAATGTGCGAACCGCTAAATAAGGTGCTGAAGCAGAACCAAACGAGACTCTCAACATTCGATTCACTTGTATAGCAGAACTAGCGTCTGGTCTCCACAGCAATCTTTGATAATCAGTATCTAAGTTAGTTACCTTTATTTGAAGATACATTTTAGCAATATCTGCTACCAAACAACATACATGCTTTCTCCAACGCATTAATAAATGTCTTAAATCGTCTTGAAGTGCTGGACCATTCATCATCAAATCATTAATTGATACGCCATCAGTACCTTTACAAGAACTATCACACACAACCCGTACTTGTGTAGTTTCTCTATCTTCTCTTATTACAGCCAGAATCGGTACATACACAGCATCTGGATTATTTATTTCTTCATCATTAACACGCTCCATATGTTCCGCTGATAAATAATTATCCATTACTTCAGTAAATTTTGTTTTTAAAACTTCGTTTTTCTTAAATCTTTCTTCCAACAACTTAAATCTCTTTTCGGCAATTTTCAGCGAACCTACTACTCGAGGTTTGTCCACCTTAAAAGGTATTTTAACTATGTAACGCCCTGTGTCATCCCTTTTTACAGTTTGTTTATATAACTCCTCACACTTTATTTCTTCCTCATTCATCCATTTTTCATCATTTACCTGTGGTTCATTTTCCAACTCCCAAAACCTTTTTAACATTTCATTATCATCTATCATTGAATGCATTACCATTATTTTATTACCTGTATTTTTCTTTAAAACATTAACCGTTCCAGAAATAATCCAACCCAAAGCAGTAGCTTGTGCTACTATTCTTCCCTGCGTATCCTTCCTTAATCCTTCATTTATCACTTGCCCATATACATCAGCACCTAACAAGATATCAATCTTGTTAGGAGTATGATATTCAGGATCAGCCAAAGCTATCCCAGTTAAGTCTAAGCCTTCCAATTCTACCACTTGTTTAGCTGGAAGAAACGCGGTAATTGTACTTAATACGTGAGCTTTAACCGTGATTTTCATTTCAGGATTAATCCGTGATTGCAAATTAATGTTAACAGTTGAACTAGAAATTACCTTTTTATCCCCTCCTAAACCTGATATTATATTTCTTGTTTGTGTCTTTTTCAATCCCAAAAATTGTACCGTAGATTCCGTTACAAATGACGCTTGCGATCCTTGATCAAGCAATGCGCGAACTAATTTCCGTGTTCCGTTGTTGGCTTCAGCCTTCACTACAGCTGTAGCTAATAGTACCTGATTGCCTGTTTTTCCCGCCGAAAAACAAGAAGTGATATTTTCCATATCAGTCGATGTCCCTTCCGTAAGAGCACAACCGACCACCGCCGAAGAAGCTTGTTCCCTGACCTCTCCTATCCTACCCGATTTTTCCGTAATATTATTTTTTGTTCCAGATGAACCCGTCAGATGCAGCAAAGTATGATGAAGTCTGCCGCAAATCTTACAATGAATAGTGATTTTGCACTCCCGAGCTGAGTGATCTACCCCCAAACAGTTGAAACACAATCGCTTTCGTTGCACGAAATCACGACGATCGTCTACATTATTTTTAACAAATTGTGAACAAAAACTTATTTTATGTTCCTCACCGCAATAAACACAATTATACTTTGTTACATGAAATGTTTTTAATTTACCCTGAATATTATTAACGTTTACATTTTTATAAAATTTATTTGGTTCTACAAATTCCAATGCCCTATATCTTTGAGTCATAAAAACCTTAAATAATTCATAAGATGGCAAACTGTCACTATCCACATTGCTACTAACATACATTTCCCATTGCTTTTTCGTCTCCGGGTCTAGTTTCAGCGCCAAAATATGAATAACTAGAACATCCCAATTAGTAACATCAATATTTAAATTTGTCAAAGCATCTAAACAGTCGCTGGTCGTATCAATCAACTCCTTTAAACCCCAACTACTTTCACTCAATAAATTTCTCTGACTCAACAACCGTTTAATAATACAATGTGACATGTATTTTTTATTGTTGAACCGCTCATTTAACAAATTCCAAGCCCGCGCGTAATTATCAGCAGATACCGGAATCTGTCGAATGAGTTGTTCAGCTTCCCCAGTTACATAACCTTTCAAATAATGAATTTTCTGAACATTACCCAAACTATTATTATTATGTATCAAAGAAGTAAACATATCTTTAAAAGTTGGCCATTCAGAATATTTTCCGGAAAACTTAGGAATACAAATTTCCGGTAGCTTAACTGCATTAAAACATTTGTTATCATTAGAGCTAGAATTAGTTTCATGTTTTATAGATTCACTCACATTAGAAAGTGATAATTTGTTTATGGTACACCGCAGTGCACTCTTGTATTCTATGTATGTATCCTCTGTAGTTTCATAAATTGCCTCATCAATATATCCTCTATATTCTTCATCATCCAAACTTGTACTCTTTACAATCAAAAGATGATTGTCCATAAACAATTTCCATTGATGATCTAATGTCTCCAACCGAGTCAGACAGTAAGCTTCCGTCAGTCTATCTTTCGGACTCTTTTTGTAATTAACCATGCCTCGTTCTATTTGACTTTTAAAGTCTGACTGTAATCTGACCAGATCTTCCATCTTCTAATTAATCTTTAACTTTTCTATTACCAAATATTTTTTCCAAATTTTTCTAAGTGTTTCAGAATTCTAACTGAAATCGGGCGTGGATTCCCCGTCTTGTCGTTTTTTTCCAAATTATTCTAAGTCCCAACTATCCAAAATTCACTAATTTTTTCTAAGTCCCCAAAGCTTGATTTTAATTTCCCGATTAATTAATGTTAAAATTACTCACAGTTTTTCCCGCACTTATCACCTCACAATAATTCACCCTGCCGCACACCTTCCCGATGCCGCACGCCCGTAGCCGTGCCGCTGCGACGCGGCTGCCCGTAGCCGCGCCGCTGAAGTTGCCGCGTCTCCTCGTAGACGCCGCCTGGTGTGAGCTGGATCCGCCGCTTCGACTGCGCCTCTTGCAGCCGCCGTAGACACCGCCCTTGACGACAATCCGCCGTCCTTGAGTGCGATGATGAGTTCCGCCCAGGAGCTCTGAAAACCGCAGAATTACTAATCTTTAGTAAATCCAACTACGAAGGACCATGTTAAACCCGCTATGAGGTGACATGGAGGGAAAGGAAAGAAGCTTTAAGCGATGTAAAGCGATTTATTGAGGCCAAGCTAGAACCTAAACGTATACTTATCCACAGCATATATATACGGCTGGAGGAAAACAGTGTCACCGCGATTCAGCTTTCAAAAACACTACTTTGGACTAACGCCATCTGTTGACACTTAAACATAAACATGTGACATTGTCTTTCAACCGCCATTGTTCCTTGAAGGCGAACTTAAACAGATAGTCTATTTATCGAGGAAGGCTTTACACTATACAACATCACTTTGCAACCAATATGAACGAAGAATTAGTGAAAAACGTGAAAGAAACGGGAATAGAATACGAGCGAAGCCACAGCGGGCTGCTAGTATATAATATTAGTGGTGCAATTATTCACCGCTGCGGCGCCACAAGAATTTACAACACAAATTTGCCGCTCACCAGAATTACTTTTCGTTATTATGAGGCAGGGCGAATAGATAGAATTGCGTAACATCGGGTAAATATTGTGTTTCCTAAATTAATTAGAGGTCAGAGCTCCCACGCAAGATCGGCGAAGATGACAAAGATTCGCAGCTTTTATACATAATAAATAACAGATGAAACAATATACATCGACCAATTAGTTTCACAAACTAATTAGCTATTAATGTTTTGGACACAAAAACCAACATACAACAAAATAGATACAGGTAAATACAAAAATAATACGATTTTTTTGTAACAATTGTATTCCTTCCAAGAAGAGCGTGAAGAAATATCTTGCGGTCCAGTATGGCGATGCTAACGGATAGGATATTAGGGTATCAAATCCGTTGCCATCACGATGTGGGTTCCCGTCTTCCTTACGATCAGGCTGAGAGGAGCCAATATACTGTGCTATTATAAAAAAAACACAAGTCATTTCGCTACTTACCACAGAATCAGAGCAATGTATGTGATGTTGTTTAATATTAATTTATTTATGGATAATGATAAAACAAGGTCATGCACTGATTAGCTTAGACGTCACAACTGTGGCTGTGCTAGATAATTGGCTTAATTTGTACAAATACGGAGCGCTGTTTACAATATAATTTCAAAGATGGATTTACTGTAAACAACTTGTGAAGTCAGGTCATAAATAGATATCGAAACCCTTTTATCTGCGTCACCAAATAATAATTCAATCTTCACCTTTTGATATTGAACATAATTAGTTATTTTAAAAACAGAATACATACAAGTTTAAATGTAATACTTACTTTCAGAGAATTTCGTTTTTGAGCTTTTCTTCAATACTGTTAAAACTTTTAGGATTTCATCATTTGATCTTTTGGAAGAGAGATGATATAGGTTTACACATACAATACTTTTTATCTCGAAATAACGAACGGCCTATGTCGCGAGCAACAGTTAGTGAAACCATAAATTAAGCTACGCTCGCTTTATCTAGTACAATTATAGTCAAAATTATATTTGAACTTATAGCAGAGAATAATTTCTTACAGGGCTCATTTTGTTTTAGGCCCGGTTCCAATATTTTACGAATCGTAATTTAACTATCCGTTTTTCTACGAGTCGTTAATTCTAATTTCAAATTTACTTTCTATATCAGCTGTCATCAGTCGCTTGTCGGTTATTTTTAGCTTACTTCTCTTTCTACTATGGCCTCGTGTAATTTATCACTAACTGGAACTAGAACGGATCGTTTTTCAAATATTGGCACCGGACATTAGTTGATTATTTTTCTAAATACTCATCAATTCGCGTGACTAGTAACATTTTTAGTAATCGATTTTATTATTTTTATAGTACTATACGCCGTACTAGCGAACCTTAAATATTAGAAACAGAAACAATTTATCTCCCCTTGCGGTGCGGGAATTGAACCCACGACCTTCACGTATCGCGCGTGCTGCTCTTACCAACTGAGCTAACCGCAAGTTATCGTAGGCGATTAAATTTAAATTTTAATGTTTAAAGTTCGCTAGTACGGCGTATAGTACTATAAAAATAATAAAATCGATTAAGATGCCAAGGTGTCTTCGATTCCGTGGTTTTCAAACATTTCTGCAACGAATATACCACGGGCCGATAAGTATGTAGTTCTAAACATATTCGGCAGAGGGCACATACCGGAGGCTTACGGTTGATACAGCAGAAAAATTTCATCGCCTACGATAACTTGCGGTTAGCTCAGTTGGTAAGAGCAGCACGCGCGATACGCGAAGGTCGTGGGTTCAATCCCGCACCGCAAGGGGAGATAAAAAATTTCTGTTTCTAATATTTTCAGTAATCCCAGTAATACTCAGTAATCAGTTCTCTGGCAATCCCATAACACCATGTACGACCCCGATGGGAAATTATCGGACTTTTTCTACTCTTACTACCAATTCCGCTCTAGACAATATAACTACATAATATGTACCTATCTAAAATATTATTAATGGGATATGTACTCAAAATCATTTATGACGTCTAGCATAGTTACCAAATATTAGCACTACATCGTTTAGAAATAAACAAAAATATGAATATGCAAGCTTCCTGGCCTTTGGTTTTGACTATGATTGTTTGGTTGTGTAAACTCTTCCAGGTTTTTGATTAATATAAGTTTACGCATCTATACTAGACTAATATTATAAAGCTGAAGAAGGTATAGGTTTTATAACATATGATACGATCAAAAGGAGCTAATAATCGATGGAAAATGTTGAAAAACGGGGTTAATGCACTTGCGATGCCGCGACGCTAGTTTTTTATAGAGTTAATGCAAGCATTAGCATAATTAAAGTACTAGGACAAAGGCTTCCATCATTGAAATGCTCGTAATTGCATCGTTACAACAATGGACACTGGTTTTATCACCCTGCTTACCAAATGTGGAATGGTGATCACAAACCCTAGCTCTGTTTGAATTCCACATTATTTGCTTCACCCGAAATAGGATCCAGGATCCCATCATCATTATAATTTTCACCCGCATCTTGAACAGGAGAAAATAAAAAAAAATAGTTTTGAACAAGTACTTGTTCAAAACTATTTTTTATTCTCCTGTTTGAAGGTTTTTACTGCAGTTTTCAAGCACACTTTTCCTAGAACGACTTATTCAATCAATCGAGTATACCTTTCGTTGCACAGCAACACAGCACAGCAAGAGGTACTCGTATACTCGATTGAACCTTTTATGCAAAGTTTCAAAGTAAAGAGTCAGCTATTAAATGAATACTACGGGAAGCTAAAAAGAAGTCTTCTTTAAAAAACTATTAAAAAAATAAACTTCTCTCCCCACGAGGTGACAATATTGAGGTGCCTAAGCTAAAAAAACAAGAGTTACAGAGGTTGAGGCGCAAACAGTTTAAAACAATGTACATTGATTGAAAAATAATTATTTTCATTTGCAAAAACGACGGGGTGTTATAAGTTTGACGTGCCGGTGTTTGTACTGTCTATAAATGAACCGATTTTGATTTTGATTTTTTGTTTCAAAGGTGAATAAGTCGGGAGTGTTCTTAGCGACGTTTGATAAAAATCGATCCAAGATGGCCGCCGTCAAAAAAATATTATATTAAACTAGTTTTTCCGGAAAACATCGTACCACCTATTTTTCATATTTTCTAATGTTTTAAATCTGGTAAAACCTACACAATTATATCGAAACCAACATTAGCCTAATAAATCTAGCCGTTGTCGAGTTTTAGCGAGACTAAAGGCCAGCGATTTATTTTTATAATTTAAAGATTTATTATTGAAGGTTCTCGTAACATAAGAAACAGCCATAAAAAATGGCTACATTAACTTAATAACTTCTTGAGATGGTATTTTACAAACATATCATAGACGTGACAGTTTTCTGTTTAAAATGCATAAAAACCTTAGAACACTTTGAAGTCTAAGTTTTATTCTGACATTAAATAATTAGCTACATGAGACATAAGCAATAACGGCTCTGGTTTGGGTTTTTTTACTTTTATCTGCTAACTTTTATTTACTATCCTTATTTTCATCATATTTTTTTTTCAATGAAGATGTGGTCTTTCTTCCTCAACTTCAGTTTCTGAAATCTACGACGTGTGTTGTGACAGAATAAATAAGAAAGTGCTCGCAACACGACGCACAAGTAGATATTCAGAACTGAAGACGTTTAGCGAATACCTACCAGTTTATAAAAGCTTTATGTAAAAGATAAGCTTCCGTCATTAAACTTAAAACTTTAAATTAGGTTTCAATCTATACTGACATTATAAATCTGATGAGTATATTTGATTCTTTCTTTGAAAGCACAAATCTGAGGAACTACTTGTTCGAATTTAAAAATATTTTATGTAATCCATTAATCTAGAAACTCTTTAGGCTACGTAACATCACTCTGCGACTGACAGGAACGTTAAATCTGTGGAAAATTTGGAAATAACGGAGACAGTACGTCTGCGAAGCTAATTAGAGATATTCCGTAAACATTTTATGTAACACAAGCCATTATTGTAGATCTAATAAATTTGGAAATAACGGAGACAGTGCGCCTGCGAAGCTAATTAGAGATATTCCGTAAACATTTTATGTAACACAAGCCATTATTGTAGATCTAATAAATACAAATGTATCTTTTAAAACTAGAGTTCACTCTAAATTCCAATTAAATTTAGTATAGCCGTGTTAGTAACCGGGTAGTGATGGGAGGAAATTAATTTCTAAAGGAGAAACAAATTATATATTCGGGAATATCAGCATGTCTTGGTTACATTATCAAGTTAGTCACCGACTACTTACGTAACAATTTTGTGTTATAATTAAAATATTTTTCGTATAATGAGATTCCTAAGCCTTAATTAATGAGGCACCTTATTAAGTTTAAAAAGATTGTTAAATGTACACGATTGCTAAAGGGGTATTGTTTTGCAAACAAATATTTTACCGATATATATTCCTAGAAATAAGTAATTCTCAACCTGATCAATAGTAAATACGTTTTATGTTGCTTGAAATTCCACTATATTTGTCACCCTTGCTCTGTGTAAGGTCGACAGATAGTTTTAAATATTATAGATTAATTAATTAAAACTAAATGGCAATCAAATATGGTTGGTACATATTTAATCACAAGATAAGGTTATACTTGTAAAAATAACTACCCGTACTAAGTTTCCTGCCGGAACTTGCTTGGTAGTTAGGTATAGGTTCAGGACCGGCGGAAGAGTCGCTTTTTTTATTTTTTTTATTTTGCACTTCAAGATTGACCTCATCCCACCTGATGTTAAGTGGTAATGAGGTCCTAGCTTAACGGTGACAAGTACAGCATAATAAATAATGTTACTGGACTTGTCGCCCTTACCTTGAAGGCTTGACCCCTGCTACTAATGTAGCACCCCCAGGAGCTCTGGAAACCTTACTTACACGCAGGAACACAACAACACAGAAGTGATTGTTATTTGGCTGCGGTCTTCTGTAAGGTGGAGGTATTTCACCAGTCGGGCTGCTTCAGTTCGAGCGATAAATCGCTATGCCCTACCTCTCTAAAAATATATTTGTATAGAAATACGATTTGTATGTGTTTCTCATGAATTCGACGGCAATAAAACCATTTAGTATTAAATACCAACATTATTTGTTAGAAAAAAAACGGAAACACTCTTACTGACCAGACCGTAAATTAATTTGCGGTTTTATTCATGTTAAACATAAATATGATTGTCACTTGCAATCTCTTCTTGGATTGAATCGTATTTTGGGTTATTTTTAATGTAATTAAGGTTTAATACGATAGCTTTTGCATTTTCACGAGCTCCGTAGCGCCGAATTTGAGGTCCCGAGATAGATCCTTAGTCGGTTCAATATGGGAAACGAACTTTTCTATATAGTCTCGGGTCTGGGTGTTGTGGTGCCGTCGTTTTTTTCTAATTTATGTAACACAAGTAATTAAGCTACTTACCACAGAATCAGAGCAATGTATGTGACGTTGTCCAATATTATTATTAATACATTATATTACTTTCATCCTGATCAATTTTTAAAAAGAAACATTTCATTGTTTCAGAATGCGCTCCAGACATGTGTTTAGAGGAATCCCAGGCAGAACTTTCTACAGCTCCCCAGACAAGTGAGTTCTACGAGCTTTGACTAACCAACAGCTGATATCCTCAGATCCTGCCTGTCGGGTCTGCTGTATCTATTTTTACGATAAGTTTCAATTAAAAAATACTAAGTGCGGAAGCAGACCTGATCAGTAAGAAGCTTAAGCACATGTGTTATGGAACTCAAAACGTTGGTAAGCAACAAAATAAATTTATCAACATCACAGATACAGATAGGTAACATACAGTCCCTCGAATATTCGGGTGGAGTACGAAGCCACAATCTTTTGTACAAAAGCCAAGAGCGCAAACCCTTGTCTCAACAGAACGTAAAATAAGTAAGCATCAATTGAAAAGACAAAGAACATTCGGGATACCAAAAGTAGGGCTAACTAGAAACTAGCAACCATTTTCATTTCAATAAAACATGTTAAAAACCATATAGCAAATGACTCAAATAAATTGAAAAGCTAAATTTAATCCGAGGAGATTCCTGCTTATTCTTTAAGCTACTATCATGGTAATACGAGTAGACCTAACGATGCTAACTTTCATTTTCGCCGCACAAACGGATATCAGAAAATATATTGTGTTACCGAATTTACAAATACCATCTCAGATTTAAAGCTTTCTGTTAATAAACTGCTTCGTGTTAAGCTAAGCTGCCGTCATAAACATTTGAATAGTGTTTAACTGAGTAATAAGTTTCGTGAGTATGAGAGGTTTCCACTTATTCTGGCTTGTTAAGTTGTATTTATTTGGACCAGATAAGTTTCTGGACTTATAAAGAGATAAACAAAAAATTTTTGAATTATGTATGCATTTAATTCAAAAAGTAAATTTTTTTAGGGAAATATTTATTGTTCACCAAAAGTAAACTATGTACGGATTTCTTAAATATTGTTTTGCTGCAATCAAACTACTTGACGAACAAAAAACGTCACACCGAATAAATTATGACCAAGGTGTAACACTTTTATATTATAAGCGCTGCAAATATTATGTGTCGACTATGACGTTACCTACAAGGCGACACAAATACCTACAGAATTGGCATAGTAAACAACGCTCCATACGTAATGCACGATTTTCCAACCAATGCATCGACCCTACATCGCGATGTCAGAGTTAACGTTGCCACTAATAAATTATACAACAAACCAAGATTAGTTTGAACCGTGGACCCCGAGCTGATAGCACCTAGTACGGCGGAAGTACTTCGTCTTTTAGGAAAGAACATACGTTCCTTACAATGCTATTGCATCAATTATTCTTTTAATATTTTACCAAATATACTGAGTGCACACCAAATATTCCTAATTGTCATACAAAATATCTACTAGGTATGCATCCTAGTACCAGACTTACCAGTTATATACAAATTTTACGTTACTCAAATTATTATCATTGAAGAAGAAGAAAAAATAATGCATTTTGTAAAACATTTCTTCTAAGAAATACATTTATTTTACTGTGTATCGCGTGTGCATATGCTCTTTGGTCCTATGTTCGAGCGCCACGCGCGCCGCAAGAAGATGAAATTTTTCTGTTTCTTTGAAATATAATAAGTTCGCTAGTGCGGCGTAAAACAATGTCAGAATCTATTGTTCTTGCTTTTCTTTATTTACTGTTATATATTAGCTGGAATACATAACACCTCTGGTGGAAGCCAAAAACACAGCCATCGGGCAAAAACGAAAATGTAGGCGTCCTACAAAGGCAAAGTGCGCCTTATTGATGCTATAATTAGACAAAATACTGCAGAGATGACAAAGTTAAAATTATAGGAGTAATATATTTTTTTAAGGTTCCACGCCAATTAGCACAAAAATATAATTACATTTTTAAAATGTATTTATTTTTGAGAAATAAAGCTACTCGTACATTGGGCATTAATTGGTGTTAGATTGAAATACATTTTGCAGTGCACTATCAGAAGGTAAACTAAAAATAAATGCTTGTTTTAAAAATATGTGTACTATTTTAACAAATTTGTAACAGATAATAAATAAGTGCCAATTAAGAAATATGTAAAAGAACATATATTGGTGCACATTCAGTATATTTGTCGGAACAAAATTTGTTGAATAAAATAGTAGTAGTTTTAATTACCATCCCTGTTATAAACGTAAAGAATCACGAATATATTTTTTAAGGTAAGATAATGTTTCACGTTGAATTTATGAATCGGTAGCAATCCATAACATAGAACTAAAACTAAAATTGCTTTGAGTTTCAGTTCTAAGTATGGGGAAACCCCAAAAATGTATTGTTTTTTTTTCTATTTTTGTATAAAAATCTTAATGCGGTCACCGAATACATTTACTTACCAAGTTTCCACAGTATAGTTCTTATAGCGTACGGAAAAAGAGTGACATACGGACGGACAGATGGACGGACGGACAGTCATGACCAATCCATACAGGTTCCGTTTTTTGCCGTTCGGCTACGGAACCCAAAAAATACATATCCAAGCGTACTTTAAATAGCAAATGATAGTCAGTACTGGCCGATGTAATTAAACAGATTTTATTTGTGGCTAGAATAAATTTGGTACTATGGTTTAATTATAATTGTTTAAAAATAACTAAAAAAATCGAATGTGCTCATATACGAGTATTTCATTCAAAAAAAGTTACCTAATTGTACCCCGCTTATAAGCTAACGCCGTACGAGGGTAAAACTTTTTTTTGGCAAAATAAACATTTTTACCAGCGAACTTTAGCGAAGTATATTCTGCCAGTGTACCGTGAAAAGTGATACAATGTTACAATGGAAAGGGATTTTTCATGCTCAATAGCTTTCTGTGGAATTCGTAAAAACCAATGATCCAATATGTAATCGTTTCATGTCACATTAAGGTCCAAATTAAGTTGACGTGTCAATCGGCAGTGACGATTGGCAATCCATCAGCGTTTGTATGCGGTCCACTGCTAATCAAGGCCACTTTTGAATCACTTTGGTAAAGTGCAATAAATTATTTTTATCTTATGCTTCGACGATTAATTCTATTTACTATAAACTGGCCAAGTGCGATTCGGACTCACAAAGGCTTCCGTAGCAGCAAGTAACATAATAGAAATGTTCATATTGGATTTGATTGAATTTAATGTAAATTGCGATTTACGATTTATGACGTATGAAAAAATAACTTCTTTCCAGATCTCCTTCAAACCACTTTTCGGTGGAAGTTTGCATGGTCATCACATCATATAATTTGAGTTTTAGTTTGAAGTATGGGGAGACCCTAATATTTATTTCTTTTTTTCTATCTTAATGCTGTTCACAGAATAGTTTCGGAAAAAAGTGGTTGTGACATACGGACGGACAGACAAACAAATCGACAGACAGACCGACATGACAAATCCATAAGGGTTCTATTGTTAACCGTGTGGCCAAGGAACCCTAAAAAAGCTTCAAACAATATTAAAACTTCTGTCGCTCTCATTCGCTTCTTAGTCATTTCCATACTTATCTCAGTCCAGTCCAATTTCCATGATTATAACGTTTAACTTATATTAGACTAATGTCACTATAGGCCTTTTGCTTCTGGTGATATAAAGACTCGTGTGTACGTCATGAAGCGGGGGACAATCCTTTTGCATGGAACGGTGAATTAACGAAATCTTCGATCAAAGTAAATGATTAAAAAACTTAAATTACAAATAATTTATCAAAATCGAAATCGGAGATCAACTATGCTTATCCATTTATAGGTAGTAATTTCCGGATTCTAGCATTCGAAGCGGTACTCGTATTCATAGACAGTAAATACATAAGCGTAAATATTAATGTGGGTACGCGCCAGTTAATAATAATCGTTATGTTTAGGAGATAAGGCTCCAAATTAGTTCAGCAGCTACCTGATAGATGCGTTGTCAAAATGAACTTCAAAGCGGTCTGTTTGGGTGAGATTTTGAGAAATAAAACTATTGTCACTCCAGCCTCAACGGTGGCTGGAGTGAAAACCACGTCTAGAGTTTTTGGGCAAACACTTTATTTAGGGGGATTAAATCTTAGCCCGTTCTTTTCAACGTTCAAGAGAGGTAGGGCATAGCGATTTATAGCTCGAACTGGAGCAGCCCGACTGGTGAAATACTTCCACCTTACAGAAGCCCGCAGTCAAATAACAATTACTTCTGTGTTGTTGTGTTTCTGCCTGTGAGTAAAGTTTCCAGATCTCTTGGGGGGTGCTACATTAATAGCAGGTCAAGCCTTCAAGGTAAGGACGACACGTCAAGTAACATTGTTACGAGCTTCGGGTTCGTGACAATGAAAACAGCCGATAAAAATTACCAAAAGTTAGACTTTAATTAAACGCCACTAATTACAACTTTAAAACGCAATAATTAAAACAACAATCGCTCCCAAGTCGCACTTCAAGATCGCTTTCGAAGTAATCACTTGTATCGCTAATTCAATACTCCCCGGTCGCGGTGAATCCCGGCCTTTTATATTGCCGCGGCCGTTCACGAACCTTCCAACGCAGAAACAGCCGGAACATTCGCGCGCAGTCCGGCCTTGACCGAGCGTACGGCCATAGTTCTAGTAAGTTCTGGCGTACGCGTCTCGACTCTCTGAAGTCCCGCCTTTCCAAACTAGATGGCGCTGTTTACTAGGACACCATCGATCGTGGCGCGTAACAATATTTATTATGCTGTTCTTGTCGTCCATAAGCTAGGACCTCATTACAACTTCATCAGGTGGGATGAGGTCAATCTTGAAGTGTAATATATAAAAAAAGTCAAATTCTGAATTGATTGATTGTTTCAGGTGAAGAAAGTGATACAGCGGAGACTGAAGGTCGAGCGTCTTCAGAGAATTCCCCGCTGCGACAGCGGAGAGGTGGAATACTGAAAGGAGGCAGGCTCTGGAAGTCGCTGGATACTGACAAGGACACCATTGAACAGGTAACAGCAGCATCCCATATCAACACCTTCCTTATTATAGTTAAACTGGCTGTGCTCGCAGCTTCGTTCGCGTGGACTGCATACTTTCATGGTCGGTTCTACCCCTATCTCTCCTAATATTAGAAACAAAAAGTAGTCCGTATTTCAATTCAAGTTTTGAGCTTTATTTGTTCCAAATTGCATATCGCTAGCTTACAAAAGAAATATTTTCCCATGTTAGCTTATAAGGGTGGTTTTACCCCATCTCCCCCTATTTTCAAAACAAAAAGAAGCATATGTCCGTTCCAGAGGTTCAATGTATAATGATTTTGATGAAATTTGTGTAACGATTCAGTGGTTTAGGCGTGAAAGACGGACAGACAGACAGAGTTGGTTTTCGCATCAATAATATTAGTACGAATAAGACGACTTAACTCCTCCTGCCATTTAATGTTTTGTCATTTTAGTCAATGAAATACTTTAAAATGTCTGTCAACAAAAGAATTTTCCTTAATTGATTTCTATGAAGATATCAATTTGTGACTTCACAATTTTACCTATCATACATAGAGGAGCATTTAAAATAATATTTTAATGATAAATTAGTGAAAAGTCAATAAAACCGGTGTAATAAAAAGTCCTTTTATAGGCTTTGATACCTAAAAATTATTTGTATTCCATTTTTAGAGGTGTCACAAAAAAAAATAGATTACAGTTCTACTATTAATTTGATATGAAGTAAAATCTAACGAGCAAACTATTATAAGAATTGACCCCACGTTCTTGGGTTTAAAAATGCGTCTCACCTGGCATTTGACCAATCATAATATTATTACATTTTCCTAAGTCCAAGTTATAACGTAAATTAGTTACCTCTAACACCAACACCAACTTGTTTAGTCTGCAATTTATTGCAATAACGAGAGCATCATTAAAAATTTAAATTTAAAAACCCCCGACATAAAAAAAGTATGAAAAAATCCCTTTTATTTGATACCTACCTTTATTGACAAATAATTTGGAATTGGCGGCCATCTTGGATTTGAAATTTGTTGTTATGAATATATTCTGTGAGTTACGCCCTTTTTATATGATACCCATAATGTGAGAGTTGTGTTAAAACATGCAATCCATAATTTTGTGACGGCGGCCATCTTAGATCAAACACAGCTTAGTACACTCTCGACTTATTCATCTTTCAAACAAAAAAATATAAATAAAAATCGTTTCTTTTGTTCGGGAGCTGCGATGCCATAGACAGATACACACACCGACACGTCAAACTTATAACACCCCGTCGTTTTTGCGTCGGGGGTTAAAAACTAAAAAGTACAAACGCATCCGATAGATGTTGTATCGTCTTAATGTTGGAAACATTAACAATGATTACGACGCTATCACACTCATCAGGTTCATAATATTGGTATAGATTTTCCTTATTCGAAAACTCGACGCATTTTTGTAGAATCACTACTAGATTATTTAAGATTAATCGAAAGTTTGCGAATGAAAATGTGATTCTTTATTTCCATAAATAATTTCGTTTTCAAAACACTTTATTAGCATTCGAAGCCAGATGATTGCCTCCTTTATCCCATCCGACATATTTCATTTTTCAGAATAGGTTTCTTGATTAAAAGGCTATTCATAGACGTACAGATATACTCGTAGGTATAGACGGATATCAAACGGAGGCATCGTATAACGGTTCCTTTATGCTTTTGAGATACGGGCGACCAACTGCATGAATAGTGATCGGTAGGAGCTCTAGGCATACGTGATCCGTACTATGTTTTCCCATTACAACGAAGAAACCTAAGACCTAACTTCGAATACTAAATTCGAGAACATTTAAATTCAAGAAGTGTAATTTTAGTGGCTAGCACTTTCATCTCGAAGTTTATCGACCCCTGGAGGTTGCTGACATTATTCTGGGCAAGGACCTTACTGCAACCGGATCAATACAAGAAGATCTATTATTGGATTTGTTTATGATGTTAGATTTTTTATGAAAACATTTTATGTGGCAACCAACGTGTATTTTATATACGTGTTCATTGCATGTCCTTTCTTATAATTTTATGCTTAAAAATTGAGCTACGACAGACGTTTGTTCGACGTTACGCTACTCCGACAAATGGTTACTCCGACAAATGGTTATTAAAAGAACCTAACCAAACCAAACTGAATCTGACCTTATTGCGGTGTAACCTAACTAGTTCTGATCTAAGTGGACTAGTTCAATCTATAAAAATAGACGTAATATATAAAAAATAATCATTTGTCGGAGTAATTATTTGTCGGAGAAGCGTAACGTCGAACAAACGTGTGTCGGAATACAGTTATTGAGCCAAAAAATATTCTTATTGTATGTATGTAGGTATTATTTTAATTAGTAAATAAGATTGAAATTATTAAAATGTTAAATTAAATTATGCTCAAGTGTAAATGAGGCCTTGCAAATCCAAGCGTGGGTTTTAAATTGGAAAATGGCGGAGGTAAAACAAAATACCTATTGAATTCATGCGAATTTGTTTTTAAATAAAGTGCATGAGTTTGTAATGGATTAATTTTTGATGTGAAATTAATAAAATGGAAATGGTTTTTCGATAATAATGACTGTGTTTTAATTGCATATTTTAAATAATAGAGCGTTTTTAACACGCTTATATTAACTTGGGATGTATGAATATAAAAAAATTGTTTTTAAATTAGTTTACATTATACATTTTTTTTTAATTTAAAAACTTTATTGCACAAATAAGTACAACAGGTTGACTTAATGCTAGGGGCATTCTCTACATGTCAAACCTTGAGTCATGCAGATAGTTTATATATGGGTAAATTAACTTACTTGATTCTTCTTGGTGTTAGGCAGTCACGACTTGTTCGTGTGATGAACAGTTCCGTTTCCGGTTAGACCTGTAAAATAAGAAATCGTATTAGTAAAAGAAGAAATGTCGATTTAATTCTAATGAGTGTTTTAAAAACGGTCAATAATAATGTATATTATGTATAAAGGCTGGCAATTGAGGAGCGGATTGGGTCAAAAATACCAAAAAGTTTTTAGTCCGTTTAATAGTTATTACAGAAAAGTTAGGCACGTATTTTTACATTAGCCAAGTTTTGCAAATACGTGTGTACAATATGTACCTACCTACCAACTAATGATGTCACGCGACAATTCAATGTTTCGCCGTTATTTCTTGACGAGGTATAGAAATAGAAATAGAAATAGAAAATGTCTTTATTCATGTAAACTTTTACAAAAGCATTTATGAATCGTCAGATTATACTACCACCGTGTTCGGAATGTTGCTTCTATCGAGAAGAACCGGCAAATAACTCGATAGTTACTCTTTTCAAAAACTTACAAAAATGGTAACATGCAAAAAAAATAAAAATACATATAAACAACATAGCGTATGACTATCAATTCCAAACATTTTTGTCGTTAATATAATCTTCTATTTTATAATATCCTTTCTTCATTAGACAATTTTTGATCAGAGACTTAAATCTATGCATAGGTAATGCAGTGATCTTTTCTGGCAGCTTATTAAAGATCTTCAGACTTAACCCCACAAAAGAATTGCTAATTTTGTGAAGTCTTAGATGTGGAACAGCAAGTTTGTGTTTATTTCTCGTGTTAAATTTATGACATTCTGACTTCTTAATGAAGGAATGTAAGTTTTTGCGTACATATACAATACAATCAAAAATGTATTGTGAAGCTACTGTTAAAATGTTAATTTTTTTTTAATAATTCTTTGAGAGAGTCCCTTGTTTTAAGACCGTATATAGCGCGTATGGCTCTCTTTTGCAAAACGAATATAGTCTGCACATCGGCTGCAGACCCCCATAGTAAAATACCATACGACATGACGCTATGAAAGTAACTAAAATAAACCAATCTTGCCGTTTCAACATCAGTCAAACTACGTATTTTCCTGACCGCATATGCAGCTGAACTAAGTCTCCCTGCCAGGGTAGCAATATGAGAACTCCACTGTAATTTTGAATCAATAGTAATGCCCAGAAATACTGTAGAATTTGTAATTTCTAGGGGCACACCGCTAATAACTACATTTGTTTTCTCTTGTTTGACATTTGGCATTGAAAATTTTACACATTTAGTTTTCTTAGTATTAAGTAAGAGATTATTTATTGTGAACCATTCTAGTATTTGAGATAGGCTATTATTTACATCGTCAAATGTTTTTTTTTGTCTGTCAACTTTAAAGCAAAAATATTTGTATTTTTGGATAATCTAACTAATGGACTAAAGACCTATTATATTTCAACTTCCCTATTTATTGAAAATGAACTACTTGTCCTTATACTTCATTATTACTAATTATTTATTTCAACCAAAGAGTGTATGCTAGTATTTTATTTTTATATAATTATAAAAAATAAATAATTGGATCTGGCTTATAGGGCTATAAAATTGTCTAATATATTATTAATATAACGCTGTAATGTAATTCATGACTATATTTATAAAACCATAAGATTTCATTATGTCAAAAGAATAATTCAAATAAGGATCCTATTCACAAAACGTCGGAATCGGATTCAAATTCTAAAAGTATGTTTGGTCTCTTTCTTAATATAAACGATTGCACAGAGACAACATATTGACTTTCCGAATCCTCTCTGACGTTTGTGAATCAACCTCCTAGTTCCTCTTATAATCTCTTATAACCATAATAGGTACATCTGCTACCTAAGAGTGAACGGCACCTAATATGGTAATAGCTTCGGTGCAATCGCTTGCCTAATAACATTACATCTAAGTTGTGGCCGACGCCAGGCTTCGTAAATTCACCACCTCCCAGACGGTAAAAAGAAATCAAAAATAAGTACGTTAAATTCGATGTGGCGTACGCATCCTGATTAGGAAACGGCCTGATTTTTTCATATGGTGCAGCACATGTAATTCTAGGGAAAGTAACTCTAACTTGGCAATATTTCCTCAAACAGAATGACGATCAAAGATCAACAACAACTGCGAGTGACGAAGACGGTTCGGTCACGCAGCGGTCAGTGCGGTTCTTCGAGCGGCCCAAGGACCCTTCTGAGGAAGAAACAGTAACCAAAAGAGAACCAGAACAAACACAGAATTCGGACAATGAGGCCAACATTCAAAAGGGCCAGGGAACAAATGCTACACACAGGTACGGCCCTTCTATCACAGTCCACACTTTTCGAAATGAACAACATAGCATTTATTTGCACTATCAACGTAATTATCTAGGGTCAACAGTACGTCAAGGCAAACATATGCAGTTCAATGTTAGGTCATAAGCCCACTGCATAAGCGCAGTATGAAGTTTAAAATATAATGTGACTTTTACTGCACACTGTACATGACTTAAGATTAGGATAGAGTCGAGTTTTTTTGCTTTTTTTATTAGTGTGCACATGAAAAGTATTTTTTAAATAAACCAAGCTTTAAAGTGTATCTGTTCTACAATCAAGATCATACAATATAAATCAAATAAATGTTTAAACCAAAACAAAGGCCCACATAAGAAGTCCTTTGTAGTTTAAGACCTTTTGTCGTAACTTGTATCGCATAATTAAATTGGATTAATTAATAACTTAAGTAGATTAGAGCAAACTTAAGTTGCCAGATATACTTTTCTTCGCTTTACTGTGGTTGCAATAAAATATTCAAATTCCGTATATATGCGAGGAACAGTTAGTAAATCTTAATTTGAGCTTACCTAGTACTTTATTTAGGAAAATGAATCCGTGTAAAACTTTGTGACCTTTATTAAGCAGCCTAATCTTTTTGTACAGATTGGAAACTCCACTGATTCTGACAATCAACACACCGAAGGCTAACTCGGCAGTTCAGCAGCTTTTCAATAGCAGCAGACCTCCACCTCCTGCCATAGAACCGCAACTGGTGACGTCAGAAACTTTAAGGTAAGAATTAACTAACTGGTGACGTCAGAAACTTTATGGTAAATCTACATTTTTACATTCGTCCACCATGCTGCCACCAATTCTGTCTTTGTTACCGCTCTTGTACCATTATCTAAATATAGCTTATGAACAAATCCAGGTCAGACTAGCTCTGAGTCTGGATCTAACTTATTCTTATCATATGATATCTATTTCTGTCCGATAACATAGGGGCAACTCTCGTCATAGCACGCGTGGGAAATCTTTTGTGGCTATTCCTAGTTTAAAATATAGTGCAAGTCTTTCTCATGGTTTCTCAATGTACATGTGTTAAAGTCACATGAAAAAGTTAATAAAGAAATTAAAAATTAAATTTAAAAGTTAAAAGACCCAAAAGAGTTTAAGATCTCCATAATAATAAAAAAAACACGCATGATTTACTTAAACAAGTAATCATTCGTCACATATGTCTCATATAATTTTAGCAAAGTGCTTATCTCATACACTACTTGGCCGAGATTGACAAAAGTACCAGAAACATCAAGTATAAGAAACATCGCAAGGCAACTGACTTAGAAATGAAAAAAACCACAACGAAATCGGCTCATTAGTTTAAGAGCTACGATGCTACAGACAGACACACAGCAGACATCGGGTTTAAACTTAAAATAACTCCCTTTTAGGCTTGGAGGATAAAAACTATTTTAAGTAAGCGGTTTTATTATGCCGGTCACTCACTACTCAATACTCAATCATTTATTACTGCTATAATATAGATACAGTAAAAATAGTATTCTTATAATTAGATCATTATTGACCCTAAGTCGAGTTATGGTCAATCAACTATTATGTCACAAAAAATTTAATCAAAGTTACTTATGCAGGGTAAAGTTAGGTATTAGGTATTGAGGCTAGATATAGTTAGAAAAGATAATAATTATGAGGTGGTACAAATGTTTATATAACCGATGTTTACTGGCAACTACAAACCCTTGGCTGGACATGAAATTGGCCAAATATTTTTACCTGTTTTTTAATAGGATAGACTCTACTATAGATTTTATAGTAGAGTAATGTGGGCACATTACTCTACTCTCAGACTACATTCTCAGAAGTGAGTGATGCACAGGATCTATTCTAATGATCTCAAACCAACAACTCGGCTTGAACATTTAGAATAGAACCTTCACTTATCTAACAATAAGTCCGTGTCTGCAACTAAAATAGCAAGACTGAAATGTAGCAGCAGAAACTGCATGCTAAATTAGGTTAAACCCATTTATTATTCACATAAAATGTCGACGGATTCAAACATGGTACCACTGCTTCAGTTAAATTTAGATTGAAGAAGTTTTAGTTAATTTTGAAGTCGCCATCTGAAATAAGGTCAGACTCAAAAGTTGTAGACCCTGTTTCAGACGACATACCTACATAGACATCTCAATTTACGTTTCGGATGTTACAACACTAATCACGTTTTTACATCGAATACAAATGAATTTCACGCAAAAAAATCTAATTTCTGGAATATTCGGATTCAATATTAATCATAAAAATGAAAATGTACTTTATAACCAGGTATTTATAACCCATACATAGGCAACCCAGAGTTTTCAACGGATTATTGCCAACCCTTGGCGAGCGAATAATGCTATCAGAAGGGTAAACGAAGTGACGATGTGTGTGACATAACATTACTTCATCTGAAGATACTTACTCGTAGTTCTTGGAATCTACCTAAAGTACATTTACCCAACCAAACAACATTAATAATAATAGAAATATAATATATACCTTATAATGATGTATTAAATACTGTATGTAACACGAGTATTTGATATCTATTAGACCAACAATACCAAAATACTGAGGCGTCGCCACAATTTTCCTTTTAAGTAGAGATTTATTAATAAATATTAATATCTTGATATTACTTATTCTATTGTACCTGATATCTAAATAAAAGTTACACGTGCGAATAAAAATAAAGAATAAAGCTTCGTTATCGAATATTCCGGTTACTTCAATTCTCGAAAATAATATTCCATATCAATCTTACAGCCGTTCGACGTTATAAATGAACGTATTCCTAATTTAATAGGAATGCTATAATTTATCTGACAATTAGGGAAGAATATTTTAAAGAAACGGAAAATTTTATCTTCCTTCGATCTCAATACACAGAAAACAAACAATTCTTCGCCTACTTGGAAGAGCAGCACGTGCGATACGTGAAAGTCTCCGGTGCGAATCCTACATCGCGAGTATCTTTATAAATGCTGTGCCCGCGACTTCGTTCGCGTGGAATACAGGGATTTTCCATTTTTTTTCCCGCTAACTCCCGTTAACCAGTCGGGCTGCTCCAGTTCGAGGGATAAATCGCTATGCCCTACCTCTCTTAAATTGTTTAAATTAAAGTTGTTGAAGAAAATCATTCTTAATGTACATTATTTAGGACAGGTTTACGCCATTGACTTTTTCTCAAAATCTGCCTAAATTGTACTACTATTTTTCCGTAAAACCCCTTTTATAAATGTTTTTTGCACCACATTATATATCTTTGCTAGCTGCGGTAAGGGACTTCGTACGCGTATGAATTACCATCCCAGTTTTAACCCCATAAGTGGGTGATTTCAAACGATACATTTTTAGTATTCTTGTATACCATATAAATACCTAGGACTTTTATATAACATTCCCACCCCCGTTTGTCCCCTTAAGTGTTGAGTTTCGTAAGTGTGTTTCTCTCCCTTTCACCACCCTCGGCACGATACGTCTGACATTTCCCCCCACAGAAAAAAAGGTAAGGTAAAAGATTAAGTCTCATGAAATCCATATTAGTATAATTTCTTGATTAATTTGGCAATTAGTAATTTAGTCAGCCAGTGAGTGATATTTCGCTTTTATGTTTATAGATGTATCTGAGAGGCATTACTGCCCGAAGCCTATTAATTCAAACTGCCGCGGGAGAGCATTTAGAGAGCGAATCATAATGCATCTGCATCCATTATCCGAGCACCGACGACTAAAATGATAGGATTAGTTCGCGAACAGTAGAGGAATCATGATTATAGCATAATCGTGCAATACGATCGATCTACCAACTATGGGACTATGACAAATAAGATATGGCATTAGCCTTAACAGGCTTACCAATGCTAATAGCGATAGAGGCTGCGAAAATAAACGCAGTTTTCTAAAGTGACTTGGGTCTGGGTGTACTGGGATGACGCTCCTAGTTAGTATCCGTCTTCTGGTGCTCATAGTACAGGGGAAATCATACTTTGAGACCAGGTGATTGGTGTGGTTATCTGGCGCATTAAAAAAGCGTTAATTGAATGAATATATAATATATGTGACATTTTACATAGATTAGGACCTGGGACCACAGCGGGTATTTGTATTCTTTTTAAAGTAATTACGTTTATAAATCAACCTTATCTTCCATACTCTTCGTACAAAAAACTATCATTACTATTTTCAGATTTAATGTCAAATTTATCACGATCGTAAATTTGACATCGCGCCTAATAAATAATAAATGCCAATCAGTTAACACAGAGTTGAGTCAATAAAAGAATTGATTGCCTTAATTGATCAGCTCGCCAGCCGAACATCGAATTTCTGAACAGCTACAGAATTCACTGTGTGTAATGTATTTTAAATGACATCTAAAATTGTTAAAACGCTACCATTTATATCTATTTTTAGTTTTAGGAACGTGCTTCAAAAACGCGTGATGTAAATTGCAAATAAGATTACGCTTGCCAATGCTTGTGTTTTAACAATTATAAAGCTACGTGAATCCGCCCCAGTGAATCGACTCTTATGCTTGTTTTATTACGGAGCAAAATATGTTTAAAATGCCTCATCGTTTGAGGAAAATAAATCCCAATTAATGATTAAATCTCAGGCAACATCACGTATCGATGTACTCATTATATTGACCCAAATATATATATATATATATATATATATATATTATAAATAATATGGTACCACAACACCCCGCCCTGACACAGAATACAGCAAATTTTGTTTTCAATATTGACGACCGGAAATCGAACCCGGGACCTAAAGGAAGCGCGGCAACAAAGTACGGCTAAGTCGCTTCTCTCTTGGAGGTGCGAAAGTATAAGTAGCTTAAACACTTGTGTTATGGAAAAAATAACTAACAGTGGCACCAAAAGATACAGAAATATAAAAACTATCTATAACTAGTAGACACAGAACAAATAAAACATATTCATTACACAAATGTTCGCCCTGCGTGGGGATCGAATTAATATCCTTTTATTTAACAGCCAAGAGCCCTGACACGTTCCATAGATCAATGCGAGTCAAAATGCCTATTTGAGTGCCATAGATTTGTATCGCCTAACACTGTTAGGCTAACAGTACCATATGTCTAATTAAACATTATTTTAGAGTAGAATTTATATGTTTAAAATACAGGTATGAAATTAAATTAGTACCTAGAGTACCTTTGAATATTTATAAAGCAAGTTGTATAGTAATTGAAACACGTTTGATACGCAATCAGTCTATATTTGGTCGTAGTAATGAACCATATTGTACTTTATGGTAATATAATAACTCGTACAAATAAGTCAGAGTGACAAACTAATACTTAACGCTGTTAAACGTTAGGCATCAGATCAATTCACGTAAATTTAAATCAAGCGATATTTTGTTACTATGCAAAATTTGTAATCCATATCGCACCTTTGGCACAACAAGGGCTCACCTATCAATTGCCTTAAAAAAAATTAATAAACAATACGGAAAGTTCTTAATTCTTGAAAAGTACATGTCTAAAAATAATATAGTATATAGTTTATGAATTGCAAAGGAGGACAAGAGTACCTAATGATAAAATAACTAGACCACATTAAATACAAAGAATATCTTCAAATGACTGTCCTGTTAAATTGTTAAAACTGCAATTGTGCCCTTGTTTTGCCAAAGATGCGATATATCGTAAAACAACCACAAAACAAAACTCAACTTAGACCTGCTCACTAAGTCTTTCAAGTATAAACACTCGATATTCTAAGCGCAGAGTGAAGTTTCTTCGAAGGCTTAAACTATAGCACGAGTAAGAAAATAAAAATGTATGTGCATTATAAAAAATATAAAAATCCAAAGCAGGATTAAAACGTTATTAAAATAGTTCCGATAATAGCCTGGTAAGAGCTGTGAAAATAAAATATTTTATAATTATCTCTCGATGCATTTAATTTATTCTTTTGACTGCTTAATGCGGCATAAAAAAACTTACATAGGGAAGGAAAATCAGTCAATACAAAATGATTTAATTTTGATTTGATTTTGACGACCTCCGTAGCCGAGAGGCGAGCGAGCCGGACCTTGACTTCGCGCCGTCTCTGAGGTTCTGGGTTCGATCCCCGGTCGGGTCAATATGGGAAACGAATTTTCTACATTGTCTCGGGTCTGGGTGTTGTGGTACCGTCGTTGTTTCTGATTTCTGTAACACAAGTGCTTCAGCTACTTACCGCAGAATCAGAGCAATGTATGTGATGTTGTCCAATATTTATTTATTTTTTATTTTTTTTTTATATTTAATAAAACCTTCATACTGCTCATTATACGCAGTCTTAGGTTCGTACTTCAAATAGTGTTTACTTCCTATTATGTTAAACGAACATTACAAGTTTTTATAGTCTACAGTTGATTTTTTACCTTTGACTTCATCATTTACTTGACAACATTTATAAGCCATTACTTTTAAAGTGCACGTGCTGTTAGTTTTCCCTTTAACTGCCACAGCTGTAAACTTTGCACTTATGTTGTATTAATTATTCAACTATCATATGGTGTAGGTAGGTACTAAACTCAACTGTACATTTATAATCATTTATTTGTTAGTGTTTTATTTTAGTAAAAAAAGGTATTTCATTTTGTAAATGAAATACTTGAAAGAGCACAGTTCGCTGTTTTGTAACCACTTACTGGCTACAATTTTTTCATTGTAGTTGCGAGTGTGCGGCGTTAATGCTCTTAAAATTGAGCCGCATTCAGAATAATTAACGTTCCCGGCTTCCAATTGGCGTGTAAATGGTTGGTGGAAAATTGAATTGATTAAAAACTTTTTATGTAATTTACGACTTTCAACTGAAGTTTCGTTTAGATTTATGTTTTGTACGACCTTTAATATAATATAATAATTATATTAAACAACTTATGCCCGGTTCCAATATTTGAAAACGAATCGTTCTAGTTACGGATGGTAATAAACTATACGAGGCGTAAGCCAAAAATGATCGACTGTCGACTGATTACAGCTAATATGGAAAATAAATTTGAAATTAGAATTAACGACGCTTAGTAAAACACATTACGGATCGTAATATATTCAAACAGGGCATCATACAGGCTGACCAATTAATTCAAAATTATAAGTTTGTAAGTGATATTATTTAACATCAGGCTAGGCTAAAATTTAAACTAAACGGAAGTTTTAAGGCGTTTTTTAACAACCATTCAGAATATGCACGCTACGCACGGTGTGGTGTTTCCAACCAAGTAGGTCAACAACGCTAAATTATGACATACGCGTGAGTGCCTATCCAACGAAGCTCAGTCTGTTTTTCTTTGTCGGGGGATATTCCTTTGCGACCTGTGGTAAAGTGAGGGCGTGTATGAACCCACTCTAAAACCTCCGATTGGGCCTCACTGTTGGGATGAACTTGGTTCTGCCAGAACCCCGATAACAACAAGAGCGAAAGCTCTTGTTGTTATCATAAAGTGGACGATAGCGGACGATGGTCCGCGAACCACTTTATGTAAATCTAATCTAATATGTGTGTGCAGGGCGTGGGATGCCGGCGTCAGGCCAAAGAACGAGGATGCTGCTGTCAGACGGGTGGCGGAGAGAAATGCGCTGCGATGCTCACTGCTGCGAAGCGAGGCCCGGAAGAAACAACAGCCTAAAGTGAGTACCCGCCTTTATATCTAAACTGCAACACGCTTAAATATTTTAAAGAAACACGTAATACGCTAGAGCGGCGTAAAGCACTATTAAAAATCATAAATATTGGTGCAACACGCTTGGGTTACCATTCTAGACAGAGCAGAGAACTTTTGTTACACTAGAAGTAGGTAGGTACGTGAATCCTACTTATTATTATAAATGTGAAAGTTTGTAAATGGATGCTTGGATGTTTGTTACTCTTTCACGCAAAATCTACAAAACCTATTTGGAACAAGTGGTAGGAAAAGTGGTGACATACTAGATTAACGTATAGGATACTTTTAATCCCGAAATAATGCGGGTGAAGTCCCGGGCATTAGTTAGTGTGATATATGTCAAGCTTGTTTATTTTTTTCTACTAATGCTTTTGTTAGGTTTCATTACACGAAGACTTGTGAATTTGTCAAATTCATTAGTCTAATTTTATGAAACGTAAAGGAAAAACTATTGCTTATGTACTCTTTTCAAATATACGCTTTATTTTTTGAAAACGGGAATTTTCAAGTCCAGTTTTCATTGGTTTTCATTTTGTAACATAAAAAACAAACGTGTTTCGGTTAACAATTTTAATTTTATAAATTTCTCCCTTTATATTATTGGTTATTTTTCCCGAATATCAAAAATAATTTTAACGTACACAAAATAATGCTGCCTGTTAATTAGAAGCCTTATTTCTGTTTTAACCCAAGAAAAATAAAATATTAACACACAAGTTTGTATCCGTGCAACTGTTGGTGAACACGTCCAGCTTATACTAAACCAAATATTACACATTGACTTTGGTTCAATTTAAAAAAAAAAACAATTCGAAACAACTACAATAAAAATGTTTAACCCTTTTGTTATATCAAATTGTACCAATTACTTAATATGAGTGATTAGTCTGAATTTCAAATCAAAAATCGAAACGTTTGACTAAGTGAAGTTTCTTTCTTTTACGTCTTCATCCTGGATAGCTTAGCGTTTCTAAACGCTTAGCGGCAGAAAAATGTAGAAAAAAAACGGAAATAGCATTTTCCGTAATAGGAGCGTTGTGTTTCCCTTGGGAGTGAACGAATAAGAGAGCCATCCGGGCTCCAAGTCAAACAGAATCTGCCTATATAGGTAGTCATACCAATTAATAATGAATGTCAAAATAAGTGTTTGAGATAGCGCTTATTACTTTACAATATTATAGTCCGCGGGAATGCAAATAAAATTTATGGTGGAAATGTAACAACCTTTTTTCGAAAAAAGGGCTCCAATTGTATCGTTCTGTATATTGTGTAAGAAAGTTGAGTATTTTATATTCATAAAATGAATTGGATTTTTCTGGATTTAAATACCTATATCGACAAGAACTGTATAGCCTATAGCGATCTACAGTTCCTGGCTTATGCAAATTATTTTCAAGTAAAAAGCTATTTATAACTGTCTAGGCGGATCGTGGGTACAGCGATAAAAGGCTATTACTGAGCTCGTACAAGAAATTAAACCTTATTTCTTTCAGATCAAGTCTCAATTTTATACGTTTTCACTCATAGTAAAATAATTTTCCCGGCAGGTAATTCCTTGTTTTTCTTCACTTCAAAACGCATTTTTCCCAGTATGCCTCTATAGTTGTACATTTTTAATAAATTTTATTATATTGCTTCAGAACTAAGTGTAACTTTGTTTAAATATAATATATAGAGGTATATGCGTACGAATATGTAGGAAAATTTCTATCATATCTATCCTACATAAGACACATCATAGGTACATTCATATTATAAGGACGTATCATGATACGTCCATAATAGTTATAGGTAAGTATACATCATTGTAATGTATCTACCATTTTGTTTCTGGTTTCCATAGCAAATGCTTATGTTATCGAATTTTCGCTGTAGGCTGTGTTGTGTAAAGCACAAATTCAGAAGAGTAAATAAATCAATAAACAATTCAATGATATATTGTAATTTACGTACGAGTTTATTCTATCCGATCATGTTAATTTAATTTATAGTGTGGATATAAAAGTTGATCTATTTTGTTTTCCGTCTAGAATGAAATAATTAATTAATAAAAAGTAGTACAGACCTTTTTAAGATTATCTTTACAAAAGACAGTAAAAATCGAACTGAATATATTAACGCAGTTTTGATAACTGTTGTTGCACTTTACTTCGCGGCGTGTTTCGTGACGTAAAATTATTTATTTTTGCTATATCATGCAAGAATACGTAAATTTCACTTATAAATAGTACCTAATATTTGGTCTGTTGAAAGTTCCTTGTTTTGTCACAGCAGCGCCCTGCGATCGATTTGTGTTTCTTCCGCCTCCTACTACGCAACCAGCGAAAATTACTCATTAAAATTCATTTCAGCCGGGTTTTTAAATAAAAAGTTTTTTAAGTTAAGATGTGCCCATTTTCTTTTTAAATACAGTCATCACTTATACAGTTAACATTTCAATAGAATAGCAAAACATTTATTGACACTATAAATGAAACCTTATTAGTAGTAGTACGAAAATAAAAAAAAAAGCTTCCACCCATTACTAAGAGCTGCGACTTTGCATTGGATTTTTTTTCAATGGATGAATTGTTACCAAAAGTATCACGTGAAGTACTTGAACGTTGTGCACGTTACAATGGTGGAAAATATAGTTCAACATAATTTTACCCGTGTAATAAACACGCCCTTATAAAAATAATAATACAAACTGAGAGTGCTACTCATATTACATTATATGAGATTTATACAATACACTCATACATACAACACAAAACTACTCGCACACAAATAATATGATAGAAACGTTTAATTTAATATAATGAATACTGTTACAAAGCACACAATCCTTTTGGATGCCTAAAAATAAGCTATGAATTTGATTTTGAAGTTGTGCCTTTTTTTGGTTGGGTGAAATGCTTGGTGTTCCTTTACGTCACCCTTTTAAGGGTAGGAGACTCCCACTCACTACCACTAAAACACCCCGCGAGATCTCGTCGCCTTAATGGTAATGCTGTGGGAAATCTTTAGAACCACCACAACATTACCGGCAGAATGGCTGCTGTTCAAGCAGTCCCGACTCTTACCTCCGGAATGGTTGTGTATTTTTTTTTTGCATTTGCAGATCAATAACGAAGCGGACTAAACATTTGCTTTTAGTCTGACTGTTAGATTATCCAAAAAAATGGGACACGTATTTTTGCATTTTCTACCTTATCATAAAATAACGGCGTATGAATGGTCACATGAGGTCATTCGTAGGTACTTTTTGTACCCATTAGTGACGTATCGAGCCCGTATCGAATCTGGGCATCGTTTCATCTAAGTATTTTTATAAAGTTTCTAATCATTTTTAATAACCATTAAACGAAATAAAAACAACCTGATACTTTTTTTTTATCCAGTTCGCTTCCTTGTTTTAATTTTTTTACCCGCATATAAAAGGAAAGACATAAGGATTGAAATATTTAGCCTCACGTGTTTTAGACTAAACAAAATGTTTTATTAAAAACATATTATCTCATGTTGGGGCCGCAATTAAGAAACCAGTTACTTTTAATCTTGAACATAAGACGATGCAAAATAGCCAGAAATGTCTGATCTTCACACGTACCATTTGTCGGGATCTTCCGAGTGACTTCGAAACAATGTGCGTACATGCGCCAAATTCAAATCGAATTGTCAATGCAGTTTCCAGCCAAAACGAAGAGAACCAAATTTCAATGCAATTGCCTCCACCCACCCGTGCTCAAACTGCCTGTACACCATCAACACAGTCCGAATGCGTGTTCATTCATTATATTCCATTTGAAGTGCACTAGTTTGCGTATAATGTATTCTAATTACACAATGTAGAGGACGATGGCGCGGGAATTTGCAAAAGAAATCAATTGATTTAATTTTTAAATTTTAAATCTACCGTTTTTGCCAAGACTTCATCAAAAGGTAAGTTAAGAAAAAAAAGTTAAAAGGTAAGGTGTAAGTTATACATCAGCGTTAAGCTATATATGCTTCAAAGTAGGATTAAAAGTTCGTCAAAACTTTGGAGGTTATATAATAAATGAGCTAGACAGTGTCTCAACCTAAGGTCTGCCCATGTACGTCAAGATTAACACTTGCATTCGATGTCAGATCTTATGCGGACGACATAAGGACATAAATGCAAAGTTCGAAGTGCGTATTATTACGAGTATCAGACGGGTTTTTAGTGAGGGAGTAAACCCATCATATCCAGAAACAGGCCAATTTAGGTAAGTTTCTTTCCCGTATTAAGCAGTTCGACAATCAAACCCGAACTTTTCACAATTCGAACATCTTATGCCTGGTTCCAATTTTTACGATTCGTAATGTGTCAAAAATGGCTATCCGTTTCTCTCCAACCAGTAATCCTTTAATTACTTTCCACGTCAGCTGTCATCAATTTTAAGTTGAATTTACAGAACATCTGTTTACAGCAATGGACGCAAACAAACAAATTGACACAGTCTAGACAGACTTCAGTAAGGCCTTCGATAGGGTAACGCATAGGATTCTGCTCTCTAAATTGGCATATTATGGTTTTCATGGTAAGTTGCTTCAATGGTTTCGGTCTTATCTTTCTGACAGGTCATTCTATAACGTGGTGAACGGATGCCCTCAGCACCTGGTGTCGAGATAAAGGGCTGGGCCTAAATGTGAAGAAATGTCACCATATAAATTTCACGCGTAAACTGACAGTAGTGCCTTCAAATTACATTATAGAGGGCACAACCCTGCAAGAAGTAGACATTGTCAAGGATCTTGGAATCATGTAGGACAAGAAACTGACTTTTATACCACACATGGATACTCTTATAAACAGAGCATCTAAGATGATGGGGTTTGTCATAAGAAATGGTAAAGTATTCCGCAATTTATCTACAAGAAAAATCCTGTACAATAGTATAGTAAGGAGTATCCTTGAATACTGCAGCAAGGTTTGGCGACCACATTTCGCCACCCACACCCTGAGAGTTAAGCGAGTGCAAAAACGGTTTGTTCGTCACCTTTCGTACTTAGTCGGCATGGGAATGCGGAATATCCGCTACGTGGATAGGTTGAAGCGCCTGAATATGGCGTCACTGAACAAACGACACAAAATGATGGACCTTATGTTTCTGTATAAATTAACAAGAAATGGCATAGACTATCCTTCATTACTTCAGCAAGTTAAATTTAATGTCCCACGTCGACCTCCAAGAAACCCAATTAAACCCCTGATAACGCCTAAACGACGCACGGTGTATGGCAGAAATTCTCCTATTTACCGCATAAGTCGGTTACTCAACGAAATTAGCTCTTCCTCTGACGTCATCTTAAGCTCACTGACCACCTTTAGAAGGGAGATTGCCCACATTTGGTAGCTACACGAATGCGAACAGCCTTCTATTCCTCTTTATTTTTAACTTCGTTTTAAGCCCTGTTTCCCGTCTCGGATTCTTGCGATCGATGTCATTGTAATATGGACTGCAGTCATTCTCTGATAATTGTTTTTGCATGCGGTGCTTACCTCTAAGAGACTGTGCATTCAGCCTAGAACTTTATTTTTTCTTGTATGTAATGTAACAGTTGTTGGTAAACCTAATAAATAAATAAATAAATCAATTGTCGGTCGTTTTTAGCTTACGAATCCTTTTTCAAACATTGGTACCGAACATTAGACCACATAAGTTATCATTAACCATTAACTAGTCGTAACTGATGTGAAACAGTAAATTTTGTAGTGTAGATGATACTTTATAGTAGGAATGCTGACAATCTTGGTATTTAAACGGAATATCTTTTAAATTCAGTTAATTGTAATCATTCATTGAAGTCATAAAAGCCGAAACTGAAATATAATGAACCAGGCTTATGGGAGGGAATTTTACCGCCACACAAAGTCATACAGAAAACTTGATGCGAAGTTGAAAGAAAGAATATTTTTAGCAAAGTCTTTACAAATCAAAAGTTTCGGATCGTCAAATTTTACGGGCTCGAGAACAATTACGCAAGTCGAACTGACTTGAGTTACTGAACTGTTTCTAAAGAATGGTTATTTATAGATTGGTACATTGATATATTTAAGTCCTCTTGTGATATTTTTACAAATCTGAATCTGAGTAAACAACAGTTTTCTGGTATTGTTTTAGGTTATTCCGGGTTCAAAATCGTTCTTCAAACTAATTGTTGTTAGAAGATATCGAATCTATAGCTCCCTAATTTCATCCAGGCCTCAATATGGGAAACGAACTTTTCTCTATTGTTTTGGGTCGTCGTTGTTTCGAATTTCTGTAAGACAAGTTATTAAGCTACTTACCATCAACATCCATATTAAAAAACTTTCACGTTTATAATATTATTGGGATGTGCTTAGTAATTAGGTTCATTAAATATAATTTTCAAAACAGTATCAGACTGTTTTAACCTCTTTATTTTTGAAAAAAAAAACTATCTATGATTTTGCCATCCACATATTTATTTTATAATTTGTTTCTAAATAAATAAAAAAAATATTAAAACATATTTAGGATGACATAAATACAACAAAAAAAAATTACAACACTGTGTACTTATACGCGCCTAGTATGCAGTGAAATATTATTTACAATACTGGTATGGTGTATAAGTGAGTGCCAATAAGCATTCACTTACTAATAATAAATGTTAGGACGTTAAAAAAGATTCTAGAGTTAAAGATACTACGTAGAAGCAAATAATTCCTGTAATTTCCCAAGCTTTTTGAAAACTACTTAGTAACGTTTACTATTTTCTGTAAAAACCCTAACAAATTACCATCCAACTGGACACTTGCATTTATTTACACAACGAGAGTTAAGTGAATGCAAACAAAATATGTACGAGCACCCTTCACACAAAGCGGAACCACTTTTTAAATGAAATTCGAACACGACCAGCAAAACAGTTCAGCGGGCCAGCGTCCAAAAACGAAACATTCGAACTCTTCTCACTTTACAGTCGGTACGTATCTAGCACAAAACCCCTCGGTATAACTACGTCGTATGTTTTTATGACCTGACCCCGTTTTATCCTCCACCATTCTATTTCACTTCTCCCGCAACCTTCATGTTTATTAGGCCAGTAATTACCGTCACTGAGGAAGAAAAGCATACAGAACAGGGACGGCACTTACAAAATGAATCTTGAAATACCAAATACAAACTCGTCAAGGTGGGGGTATTAGCTTCTTTTCTTATTGATTCTTTAATTACATAACTCAATCGTTTTAAACTTTAATGCTGTCACCCGTCGTTTGCAATTAAAGTTGTCCCGCAATATCAGTGACTGCGGAGTAACTTAGATTGAGAAATTGTTGTTTTCAATATAGGCATATCAACTGAAAGTAAGCTTGATAAATTTGAAGTCATATCATCGATATTCGAATAAAATTTTAAATACTTAGATGACTACGAGAATATGGTGATCAAAGGAGATAGAGCTTAGAATATGGTAGTAGTTATATTTGGAAAGAAATACAACCAAACCTAACAAAGGAGTTTATTATAACTTGTGTTTTTTGTAATAATGGGTACCCAACTTTCTATTACCTAGGTTTTAAAGGATTCTGATTCAGTGGAGCAGTCTTGAAACCCTATCACTAGCGAGTTGATAAAAATTGTCGATTCAATAAGTAGAATCCGGCTGTTTTTTAATAATGTGTCATGAAAGTCACAAAAAAGCAAAGGGCACTGGTAGAAGTAATAAATCTTCGAACGCATATTTCTCAAATACTATTTATATCTGGGTTGTAGTAAAAAGTTATTTGGAAGGTAAAAATAAGAGACTCCTTAATAAAATTACTTGACTAATTTATTAAGTCTGTAAACTTTCAATCGACAGCGCGGAATTCATTCATTTTTTTTTCATTAATTTGCAAAAGTAGAAACTTTAAAGTTCATAAATCGATAGATAGAAACAAAGCCAATTAAATTACTAAGGCTCTAACCATTAATATATGGAGTCCCATTGCATATACGGACACAAAAAAAACATATACAAAATAAAACCTATTGTCTGGCTTTACGACATTCGGCCTTATGAGGTAAAAAAAAATATTAAATAGTTTTAATGTGTTCCAGAGTATGACTGGAATGAAAGAACGTCACTTAATGAAATACCTAGTTCATTAGTCCGATGATCTAAGTGTATATTCGATTAGGCATTGATTAGATTATTGCAAACTTTAAGACAGACTTGCCCATCTAATTGTGAAAGACCACAAAAGGAATTAATGTTTCACACTTCAAAACAACTGAGGAAAAGTATGTCTTTCTTGTTACGCTTACCTCTGGAAAGTAAATACTTACTTGAGTACTTAATTGTTTCATCACTCATCAAAACAAAACTATATGACTTGGTCCAAAGTGAGCTACACATAGCAATAAGTTAGATACTGATACTGTAACTGATCTGCTGAGTTTCTTACCGGTGTCTTCACGGTAGATATAGGTTCATAACCGGAAGAAGAATCACTTTGCATTGTATTCAATGACGATTCAAAAGTGTTATATGTAATCTACTTTAATAAAGAAATATTTGAGTTTGATTTTGAGTTACGTAATATAAATTTAGGACATTATCATACAAATATTTTGTTAAGATTCGAATACAGCTTTTATGGTTATTAAGTTAGTTTGTTCGGTGTATTTTTAACAAACATAAAAAAGGAGTTCCATAATTTAACGGTACATATCATCAATTATATATACCTCGAATGTAATACCACCATCGGAGAATCGAACGGAGAGCTGATGATGATATCCCAGAGAAATCGTTTTTTGATAAACATTTATATAACAAACGCGTTAAATGTCTTTGATTTTCTACTTAAATGTTGTTCAATGGCCGGGACCAGCTACGTAAACTTTACCGCAGATTTGTACACAACTTATTTACTCGGTATTACGGCAGCTTCGTTCCGGGAAAATTGTCAGCAGAATCACGAAGTTTAATTACAAACAATACGATCGACAGCGTCAGGGTTAATACCTACATGGCGATATTAGCTTTTATGCTAAGACACAAGAGCGGTATGTAGTCCAACGTGTGAGGGAGGCTGGCGTGCTTTTGACAATACGAGTACCTATAATTCCCTTGTATCCGGCCCAAATTGATAGTTGATTGGGCGTATCGTTGACAATAACGTGCTGCCTGCAACGCGTGTAATCTGAATTTATAAAAAAACAGATTGCTGTCTGCTGAATGAAGGTGCAGATCAGAAAGAAGATAAATATTTTATTGCGCTATACATTACAGAAATTGGTTTTATAGTACTATTTAGGTGGTCTTATCGTTAGAAAGCGATTCGAAACAAACTTTAGTTGAAGGAAATAGTAGATGACGAGAAACGGCCGTGCAACCAAACAACAACTTCTAACCATCTAGGAAAAATCCTGAATGCACGCATAAAATGTCTCCAAACCCCTCAATGAGTAGTCAACATTTGTAATCGTATTAGTTCGGGATAATAAGTATCAAATATGTTAATATAGTAGTTATGTCATCTGTCTATTTTACAAATTTTAAACATTTCTGTTCAATTTAAATATTATTAGGTTGCACTTGGTCTATCTATGTACTAAAATCATGAGAGCAATATAAATACTCCGTCATATACTGCCCATTTATTAAAGTTCAATGCACTAAACCAGTAAGGGATGACAGTATACTTTATAGATTCAACATTTTATACGTCCCTGGAGAGTCATAAAATTGGTATTGGCTTAGGTAAGATTTTTAATAATACTATCATTTTCAATCAAAAAGAAAGATAGCAGTTACCAGAATCCCACATTTTGCACTCTAATGATAAGTAAACAGCTACTTCTCATAATAATCACTACATAGTATAAAACAAAGTAGCTTATACTGTATGTCTCTATCTATGCTTAGATCTTTCAAACTACGCAATGGATTTTGGTTCGGTCTTGTATAGTGTGATTCAAGTTTTTTATATACAATATAGAATAGAAAAGCAAACATCTCTGAGTAATTACATTGCAACCGTGCGAAGCCGGGGCGGGTCGCTAGTAATTTATAACATGGTTTCAGAATTAAAGTTAATCCTTGTATTCAGCAAAACTGAATAAGTAGGTAAATCAAATGCCAAGAAACATCTAAAAAATGACTTGATTAAGGAATTAATTTCGGGAATACTTAATCGCAGATTTATCGAAGTCATAAGTAAGGCCACATTGATGATTTTAACATTTGACGTTTGTGGTCTATCATAAATATAAATAAATAAATAAATGTTGGACATCATCACATACATTGCTCTGATTCTGTGGTAAGTAGCTAAAGCACTTGTGTTACAGTAATCAGAAACAACGACGACGGTACCACAACACCCAGACCCGAGATAATACAGAAAAATTCGTTTCCTATATTGACCCGACCGGGACACCAAAGTACGGCACGCTTCTCGGCTACGGAGGTCGTCTCATTAAATCCTCATTTTGTTAACAAATCTGTTTCGTTTAGCAGGAGACAACATCTCTAGCGGAACGCATCAGGCTGCTGACGTGTGATGTAGATGATGACGCAGAGGAACAGCGCGCGCTGCCAGCTGGCGCGAATGCCGACAAGCTGTCCAGCAACAGCGATAAATCTAGCGACAAGTCATTCAACAGTGTCGACAAGAACAGCGAAAAGGCTTTCGGTAGCGCTTCGTCCAGCTCGTCCTCCTCGACGCTGTCAGCTCCAGTGCCGAACCGACAGCCACCACCGGATTTGGGGGATGTGCACCTAGAACCACAGAAGGTACGTTGCAACCTCGGTGGTGCATTGGCCAAGATAGGCGGCCAAAGCGCGAAAAGTCCCGGGTTCGATTCCCGGTCAAGTCAATTTGGAAACCGAACTTTTCTAAATTGACTTGGGTATGGGTGTGCTGAGATGACGCCCCCAGTTAGTATACATCGTCTGGTGCTCATAGTACAAGGGACCACCTTAGTTTAGGTTACCTAACCTTAGGTGATTGGTGTGGTTGTCTAGCGCATTTATATTTTACACGTGCTTTTCAGCACCAGTCGAACTGCGAATCGCTTAACAGTTTCGTTAAATTTGCATGCTTTGACAGCGGCACCATTAAGGTGTAAGGGAAAAGTTCTTGGACTCGTCAAAACTTTCATCCCCGATACATAACGCAGACAACTTTACGATTTCATACTACCTAACCTTTGAACTGATTTTTTTTAGTTGCGTACGCCCTGCTGTATTCAGGGTATAAAACTAATTTTAAAATATCAATATACAAGTTTAAACGAACTTAGAGCAACTCAAATTCCAAGATGCTTACCTAATTTTGGCTTAACCGACTGGACTATACCTATTAAGGAGCGGGATAAAGCTTTTTAAAGTTTTGATATCTCCATTATCTTGTTTTTTTGGTGGGCTTAATTATCCATAATACAAATGGGAAAGTCTGTGGTTGTGTGTGTCTGTTTCTTTGTCCGTCTTTCACGGCAAAACGGAGCGACGGATTAGGTAAAAGAATGAGATGATAATTGGAGATATATTAAAAATTCAGTGTTAAATTGTATTGAAAGTGCTTAATTGGGAATGTAGATGTTAAAAAAATTCAGAATCATTGATTGAAACTCTTTGGTATCTGCACGAAGTGGGTTAATTGTATGCAAGCATCGAACCGACTCGCTGAATACCAAGTACAATTTAATTTTATTTACGTCACTGAAAGAAATTTATTAGTGATCATTCAGAAATATGAATAATAGCCTCCTACAAATGTTGGCAACAACAACAATTAAAAATTATAGGCACTTTTACAAACTACATTTAAATTGAAAGAACGAATAGTCCTAATTTGATGGTCGAAACATTTTTGTAAGTTTAAAAACTATCACAATTTCTGGTAAAAATATTAATTCCATTATAATATCATGAGAGGTTAAATTTCACGAACTTTACATTGTGCGTTACAATAAAGTATATTATCCCTATATATACATCTCATACAAGGCTGTAAATATTTCAGATTTAAATGACTAGCTGTACCCGCAACTTCGTTCACGTGGGCTACATATTTTCACTGTCGGTTTTACCCCTATCTAATATTCGAAACAAAAAGTACCTACTCCATAATTTTATGCAAGATTTGAGCTGTATTTGTGCCAAATTTTATATCTCTAACTTAAAAAATAAACATTTCCCATATAAACTTTCAAGGGTGATATTACCCCCATATCTTCTAAACAATAAGTGGCCAATGTTTGCTCTAGAGATTCAATGTATACCTGTACCAAATTTTATCAAAATTGTTTCAGTAGTTAAGGCGTGAAAGCCGGACAGACAAACAGACTGAGTTACTTTCGCATTTATAATATTAGTATGGATCCTAGCAAGAAGATACCAAGACATAAAACTTACAAATGGCCGATACTTCCTTGCAATATTTAGCGCGTGCTTACGTTGTGGGGTATTAGATTAATATTCTTCGAGAGAGTTCATAGTTAAGGCAATATCCCACAAAGCTTGTCGATATCGGATCAATTAAGTTGATCGGCTATTTTTCCAATAACGCACTCGGAATCATTGTTCTAATTCCATTTGTGTTGGTTTTTAATGGTAATTACTTAAGTGATCAGCGGTGGCTTGCGGTTTTATTATGCAAGCCTTAAGCGCCTTTGAGTTCTGTTATCCCGAAGTCTCTTAATATTTGTGTTATATTCAGATGACTCATTAAAATGTTGGTTATTGGTGTTACCATACGTGTCTAACTAGAAAAGGAGCATCTGAAGATTGAAAGAAGTTTCATCACAATTTTTTTCAAATAGAGTAGAGTACACTCAAAAAATTTTTGGTAAAACAGTCAGCTTACCAAAAAAAAGGACACATTTTTTTTATCATGTACACATTTTGCGTGACGTTACTTCTTCGAACTGTTTTTATGAACGTCCATTGAACTGTGTTGCGGTCTGTCGTCACCAATATTTTTTTTTGAGAAATAATTTTAGAGGCACTTTCTATTAATTTTGGCAACAGAAATACTGATTGTTCCACAAGTCGCCTAAGCCCAATCTTTTATTTAGGTAAGTATTTTTGGTGCTCATTTAAATATAACCTTTTTCTACTTGTTGAAGCACCAAATTCGTTTGCATTAAATTGTGAAAATCTAACTGCCAGTCTAAATATAATAATTGTTATTTATACAGTAAATAGGGGCGCTACTGAAGTACAAAAGTCACAACTAAACTTCCTCTTCATAAAATTATAAAAGTCTGATATTTGTCGGGGAACCTTGTGCAAGTGAAACCCAATGCGAATTGTAAGCTTTTTCCTTTCTAGACAACACTATTTACGGAATGTCTGCAAACTTTGCTACGGAAATAGAGTTTATTCTCGTCTAGACTAAGTGGTTTGGTTTTATACGAGTAGCTTTGATTTAATCGCTTACCATCTTCTCCCGGTAATTGATCATTTCCCGGGGAAAATTATTTATTTATTATTATTAATTTAATAACACTTCTTAAATTAAAATCATAGGCCTCGCAAACCACTTTTGAGTGGTTGTCTGCGAATGCGAAACTAAACAAAACAAAAACAGAACATTATTTAGGAATTATTAGGTTTGGTTTAAAATAAAAAGCTGGAATCTGTATCGCTCTTAAAGTAGTTCTATTAGGTTGATCTCTAATTATCTGACTACATTGGAACAAAATACAAAAAGTAATAGGCGGATTCGGATTTCGACTAGTATGTAGGTATCTAATTTATGGCTTGTTATAGGATATGAGACGTCACCATGATTTGAATATGGTATTTTCTACAGGCCATGAAGATATGAAAAAAAATGTTTCCTTAATGGCTTCTTGGCCTTCGAATAAATGACATAATGAGTACATAAAACAAAATTTGTTCAGAAGTTTCCATGCATGGAGAATAATTTCTATTGTATAATATTTAAAGGGGCCTTGACCGTTTTCATGATAAGTCAGAATGCAATTCCAAGATCCTTTGCCACACTAGACACATTGTTGGGGATGTTGTTTTGTTTGTGGTGTGGTGTTCTAGTAACTGAACAAATCAAGTCCTCATTTGATATGATGATTTTAACAGTAAAGCTGGAGCCATGGTGACATTGATTTTCGACTCCGTAGTTCCATAATATTATACTTCTACTGCAACAATGACTCACGTCACATTACTAGGTGCCTCCATTCTTAAATTTTTGGTTGTTTTACCAGGTGCGTTCGGAGCCCCGGCGACAGTTCCTCGCGACTTTGGCGCCCCTGACTGCGTGCGTTGGAAGTGCGGCCCACCACGAAGGCTTCTACTATGTGCCCCCTGGGGATCGCACGTCGGCCTCGTCCACCACCAACTTAGACTTGCAGGAACACACTGAGGCCCCAGCGCCTGACGTCGTCGCTGGCACTCCAGGTAAGGAGAGGCTTGGGCTGGTTGTTTTGTTATAGAAGCTGTGTTCCTTCAGCAAGGATATCCAGAAGAGTTAAGGGAGAAGAGCATGCGCTGGAAGACATCGGCGAAATCCTGAGAAGTCTGATGGCTATTGTTTCTCGTCTACTCTGGGTCAGGTCATTGCAACTCTCTTACTATTACTTTCTCAATTTGTTATTTAGGTTGATTGATGAAAATTACTGACTGTTTACGGTCATGAATAGTCTTTTGGATACAAGCTTCTTCCACTATGTATTTATGATTGGTTTTTCTTCTCGTGAAAGTAAATAAAAATCGACGTCATGACTTTTTCATTAATCTTAAAATAAAAAAAAACATTTCACTTAAAATTTTCAAACGTTAAAAAATTATAAAAAAAATAAAATTGTAATTTGTTAATTAGGGGCAAATTATATTAAAATTAATAACCAATTTAGTTGTGCAGCCACAGCTGAATCTGAATCGAAGGCTGATTTTGATATTTATTCCGCATGTGCGATTGTAAATGCACATGTCCATTATTTAAATAAAACTCCTTAAAAATATTGATATGTGTACTAGGAGCAGGCGATGGTGATGACGGGCTAGCAGCGTTTGCTCGGGCGACCGCGCCTCGGACGGAACGGCTGCGACAGCGATACGGCCAGGAGTCGCAGCCGGCGAGCAGCGACGATGAACACGACGACTACGGTAAGACTCACGACATATAACCAATACGACGGTAAAACGGGCTAGCAGTTTTCGATCAAGCAATCTAACGAGTGTCGCGGACTGAAAGGCGACTTCGACCACGAAGACTGGTAAGACTCACGATATGAAATAGCCAATACCTACTGATGACGAACTCATAGAAGCCGGCGACGGCAATTCGGCCTAGCTGGCTTCATTTCTTTCGCTCGACCAATCTATCGAGTGTCGCGGACTGAGCGGCGACTAGTAAGATCATAAAAACTGTTTAGACTTTGCAGTCTTATCTTGCTGATGCAAAACAGACAAGCAGCTTTCGATCGGACACCAGAGGGAATGCGGCAACGCTACAGGTTATTTTGAATTAGGCTACTATTTCAGTTTAGTAGTAAACAAACGTGTCTGAACAATGAACATTAAGAAAAGTAGTTTAGCATTCAATTTAGTAGGGTTGGTCCTTTTTATTGTATTTTCAACGAGCGAATAGCACCACCCACGCCTTAATGTCGATTTAGTCGAGTTCATGAGTGGGCGCAAAAATATTTCGCTGGAGTGAATTACTTATTCTTTATAATCTTCCAATGCAGATTCATTCAGAAAACAATTAGTAGTTAGCTCCTAGTTATCTCCTTTATGGGCCCATTTTGACATCTACAGCATGTTTTTATTAATTAAATACACAAAATTGCTGATCCACCTCTTCTAATATAGTCGTTGAACTTTATTAGTTTATTTTTCTATTGTGTAGATCTTGCAAAACACTAGAATAAACAAGTGTAGTAAGTTACTAAATAACTACTAGAATAAACACTAGCCTACGGAATACTAGCTAAAGAGAAGGAGTTAAGAAGAACACGATGATTACGGGAGACAAGCAATAATCTACACTGATTTGAAGTCTTTGCTTGGTCGACCGCGCTTGGAAGTGGCTGCGATAGGGTTACAGTTAGAAGTCGCAGTCAGTGGGCTTGTGCGCAGGATCTGCTTGAGCTTATGGTCCTCCTCAAGATTCTCTTCCACGGATACAGCGCGGCTGAACTCGTTTTGCCTCAGGGCGCGTGTCCTCCGCGCCTCTAGCCTCATGACTTTTTTTTTGTCGAGGGGTAATGCATATGCACCGTTACTCTCTTCGGGCAGCAGAGAGTGGTGCGTCGGGCTCGCACCGACTAAAACCCCGTCGGTGGCCAACGCTGCGCAGTTGTGGGGGAGTCGGGATTCCTTGCGGATTCTACACAGGCTCCTCCACAGCCTCATGACCTACGCCAGCATTATATTTCCTCATATTGAAGCTAGATATTTTTTGGTATGGATACTCTACGTCCGGTGGCGACTGAAGACTGACTATGGTCAACGCTGGTAGATCCAACTAAGAACCGAGGGACGGTAAATACGAGCTAAGCACCTAGCAACCTTCGCTTGTAAATATATTTAGTCTTCAAAAGTAGCGTCGAAACAGCGTCGTTTTTTGTAATGAAAACTGCAGAGCGTCTTGCAGGCATTTTCTCTGTCGATATATAAACCGAACCGGAGAAAGATGGTTTGTAAAAGAGAGTAATTAATAAGTATTACTAACATAATTTACATGAATAAAAATATTTCTGATTCTCATTCTGAACTTCACGTCACGGAGCCTGTGTCAGAAATTAAACGAATTCCTTAGCAAACCAAATAGTCCCACTGAATAAAACAATCAGGCGAGAAACATGTGTACGCAGACATTTGTGTAAAGTTAGAGGCGCACTGGCTCAATAGCTATCGAAGTATATTCCTAAAGGGTAAATTAATTAGTTTTTGTATAATTACAAAAGACATTTCACAACAAATAACGAACTATTCGTTACCAGTCCATTGTGTTCTGCCTACCTATGCCCGGTTCCAATATTTTACGATTCGTAATCTGTCAGAAATGACTATACATTTTTCTCCAACCGACTACGAGTCGTTAATACTGTTCCATAGTTTACTTTCCATATCAGCTGGCATCAGTCATCCGTCGGACGTTTAAAGCTGACGCCTCGTATAATTTATTACTATACGTAACTACAACGGGTCGTTTGTCAAATATTGGAACCGGGCACTAGTGACTCAAAACTACTGCGAACTACTAAGGGCCAATAAAATCATGTAGCCTTTCTCGGAATCAATCAAAATTACTTCAGTTTTAACGTAAGTACCAAAGCAAAGGAAGGTAATTGGTATCCTCGATAGCACTGGGTGGTACAGGTTGTTTATGAACTGATTTGCTATTAACAGGTTAACCTACTGCCCTTGTGAGCAATAAATAAAAATACTTAAGTCAAGTATCTATGTACGTTTTGGTGGGCAAAAGGTTTGCAATTTATTTTTACATACCAATTTATTATGTTAAAGGTAACATCGTTACTTCGAATCGATGTGTGTAAACCTTAAAACTTTCTATAAACCATTTTGTTTCAGAAATACTGCCCGACCTAAAATTGTTCGTCAAAATTTTGAAATCTTGTTAATTGTAAACCTTGATACTCATTTCATCGCATGAAAAGTATATTTCAGAAAAAAATATATATATACTACATGTATTTTTCATTTTAAAAAATCTCTTTAAATTTCTCACGAAAACGCTCTAAGCTGTCATGGCGCCTAAAATGACGTCAATGTACCCTAGCAAGATTAGAGCTGTCATTAATCATAGATTGTCATATCGAGTTTGTTCGATGGATGCCTTATGATGTTTTTTCTCGATATTTTTAATTTTATTTGACAATTCTTTTTTGATGTATTAAAATTACAAAAAAAACCTTGAGTCATGACAACCACAGAACCGAAATCAATTATAACACTACTCAAGATATGACTTCAATCTCGATTTAGTTTCAATAACCGGTATTGACACCTTTGAATACCCAAAGCAGGTTTCAGTGCGCCACACAAATAAATTTTATCACAATCTTACATATGTCAAAATCGTTAATATTCAGAGCGTCCTGTCGATTGGCTGAAAACTTGAAATTACGAGTACTGTACGGTAGCGTAAAATACGAATTATGCGTTAAATATAATATCATACGAAACAATCAACAATATGGATTTTTTGTCATCTCATGCGACAAATTTTACGTTACATACGCTAAACGTTACTATTAATATCTGATCATTCAATAATGCCTCATCTTTTTAAGAGTATATGCTAGTCAATAACCTAAATAGTACACAAATAATTTATTTATTTATTTAAAAACTTTATTGCACAAAAAAAAAGTACAACAGGTGGACTTAATGCTGTGGCATTCTCTACCAGTCAACCTTTGGGTCATGCGGAGAGTTAGTTTATGGGTGTAATAATCGATAATATCCGAAACTCATTTTGAAAAGAAATAGGGTTCCGTAAAATATTTGGGTTTTTCGGACACAAACTTTACGCTGCCTAAACTATAAAAGATAGAATCATAAAAAGTTCAAATTAATTGTAGATCTTATAACTATCTTCAAAAAAGTTCGCGACACACTATACCTATCTACATAAGTCGAGTAAGGCACAACAACCATTTTGTTATAAGAAATTGAATTGAATTTTTTTGGACCACATTAAACCGCATTTATTTTCATGCTATTAATCCTTATCAATATAAATTATTTCATCACTAAGTGCAGTTTAAGTATGGTGGAGGTGGTGGACGAAATTAAAATATTACGATTTCTGCTGCACGGCCCGTTGCGAACTGAGCGTCACGATGGACATATAAAATTATGAATAATAATCAATACTCAAAAATATCGATGTTTCAAAAATCAACGACTTCGCGTTCCGATTTTTCAAATCGAAAACATCCATAGTACGTTCATTATTAATCTGTGGTACAGAGTGGACACCCCTAAAATATGACATATCGGCTGCTGTGGCGTTGTGACTTTCTGTTCAGCGTTTTCAGTCACGTGACTTAATGCCCATGTTATTGGATTTTCTTTTCTAAAAATATTAATAATCTTTGATATTTATGTTCCTGAAATTCGTATTTCCTTATCTAAATATCTTAATTTATCATTAGAAACTATTATCCTTCCGATTTGTTCTTAGTGGAAAGTAGCCAATTTGTCCGCAGTCTATCAATTCGTATTAATTCGGTATTGTAAAGCTTCTCGAATTTATCCTACTTATGTTATAAACCCAAAAGTTTGCAAGAATGGTTTGTTGTAAGTATGTTTGTTGATCTTTCACGTAAATACAATGGCACATTTGAATAAAATTTGACATAAATAACACTTTAATCCCAAAATAACGCAGTGGAATTCACGGGCTACCTAATAATTAATTGGCTTCCTGACATTTTTTGAAAAAGTATAGTAAAATGTGCGCCCGTTTATTTTATGTCCCAAGCAATTCGATTTATCTGAAAAAAATGTAAATAACCAGAGAAAAATAAGATTTTGTGTAACACATTTAAAAAGCGCGCGCAAACGCCAAGTCACGTCACTGTTGCAATTATGAAGTCAACGTCCTAGGCAACGAACCGATACGCATAGGAACGACTTAATTTAGATAAACGGAAAATGTTTCAATAAATTCTTAACACGATTAGAGAGACAATAATTCAATTTTATCGGTAAAATAATCATTGTTTCGCCACATTAAAATAAATAATTTTCGCCGACAGCTGTCATTTCCGAATTGCAATGGTGGTTTTCGTTTCGGTTCTTTTGTTCCACAGATATAAAAAGTAAAATTTATTTTGCAAAAATAAAATACTAACTATGCTTTTAATTAAATAATAAAAATGTAAAATTATTACTTTACTAAAAGCTAACATATCTAACACTTTTTATATTTTATTGTTTACACTGTCAAGTAGCCAATTATTGTTAATATTTATTCACCAATTTATGAAATACCTAGCGATGATATCCTAGAATAACTTAAAGGACACTTTTTGACTCAAAATAACGCGGCGGAATTTACGTGCAATAGCAAGTTGTTATTAATGTTGAATCGCCAATTAAGGTGGAATTCAAGGGCAATATCTAGGTAGTTGATGTTAATATTGTAATAGCAATTTATGTGATACCTGGCGATGATATCCTAGAATAACATAAAAGATGACTTTTTATTCCAAAATAATGCGGTGGAATTCACGGGTAATAGCTAGTTGATGTTAATACTGTGTAATACGGATAACTACTGAGGTTCTTGCCGGATTTCTCTCGATAGGATTAGGTTTTGAAGCGACTGTAGCTTCAATATTCGTTGATATTCATAAGTGTAACCAACATGAATAAATGAATTGATTATGATTTTAATGTTAATTTGCTAATTAATGAGACACCTAGCGGCAACAATGCGCCTTTTCTATCATCATTTGACGACCTTTGTCATCGCGCTATCTGTGAGGTCCCGGGTTCGAACCCCCGGTTGGGTCAATATGGAAAACGAACTTTTCTATATTGTCTCAGGTCTGGGTGTTGTGTTACCGTCGTTGTTTCTGATTTTTGTAACACAAGTGCTTAAGAGACTTACCATAGAATCAGAGTAATCTATGTGATGTTGTCCAATGAAAAAAAAGGAAATAGATACTAAGTAAAGTGATATTCCAGGGTTCCACCGCCGGCCGGCGGTACGAGGGATTGCGATCAAGCAGCAACTGGGTGCCTCTGACGACATTCTCCAGCAGATGCAGAACGAACTGCAGCCCTCGCCGGGGACCACTCCTGCGCAGGCCCCATCACACGCTTGCCAGAGGACTAACTCCAACTCATACTCCTGGCCGTACTACTCCGAGGCAAATCTAAACTCCAGGCCGCAGAGTAGGGCTAGCGCTAACTCGAATTGGTAAGTCTACTAACTAATAACAATAAGTCAGCATTTTATGGCCCTTTGCAGGGCACATCTCAACTGTAAGATGGAAAATAATCACTCCACCATTTGGTTGGGCCTAGTAGTAGGGGAACCCAAGATGCTAAATCGGGATTTACTCAATGATAGACCCATCGGATTGCAGAGCTTAGATGATAAAAAAAAATCGTACACTTTCATAGACGGGGAAAGCGGATATAAATTAAAAAATCTGAAAAACACATTTTGCATGACATTAATCGAGCACGTCAGATTTTAAGTCAACCTTTAGCAACGCTTTAGCCAAACTGCTTAAAGATGCTTCGGGAGACCAAAGGGATGGCTTTTTCTTAGGCCAGAAAATAAGTCTGGAAACAAATAGGAAAGATATTTTCTTACTGTTTTCTTACATCTGTTACCAGCAAGCGCTTTTAAAAATAGTTTTATGCTCGGTTCCGATATTTAAAAAACGATTCGTTTTAGTTGCATGTAAATATATCATACGAGGCGTAAGCTAAAAACGACCGACATACGACTGACAGCTGATATGGAAAGTAAATTATAGACCCGTCTCGTAGTCGATTGGAGAAAAACGGATAGTATAATAATCGACCGATATATGACCGCCTTGCTCGTTAGCTTATGTTTATATTAAGTTTCAGCTTGCGTTTAATTTATTCTGGTTTTGCAAAATTTGCTGTGCGAAATCTTGCGAATTTATCAACGCGCGACTGTAATTGGCTAAAATAATTTCATTATTTATTGTCTTACTTGTTTCCTTTATTTTAATTTCGCTTTTTTAAAGTAAATTTGTTTGTACTTTAAATTTAAAAGTTATGTATGTATATACAGTAAGATATTTTGATCACTATCCAAATTTTTTCTGGGTATTAGGTATCGTTAATAGAACCCAATCCTGAAAAAAAAACGTAGGTCCAACTTACACAATAAATTCATTACTCCGCACCAATTTTAAAGTTCGCATGGTTACCCTACCTAGCGTAAATATTATTACAACGCAAAGCGAAAATATCAATGGGCAATACCCCGGGTGGGGGTGAGACGCGGGACGGCGGTGGCGGTGGGGGCGGCGAGCGGCGACACGACAAACAGAGGTCACGCCACGCAGTCGCCCGCGCATCACCGCCCGGGGAACGCGTTACGTCCGTATTGCCGCGCTGCCCCTGCGCCGCCCGCGATGTATTCAAACCGCGAGTATAACGAAATAGTGCGATGTTATTTGTTAAGTGCGGAGAGTTTGAACGGAGCCCAAACGCTTTATGAACAGGAAAACCTATATCGTTTAGTTTCGTGGTTAGGGCATAAAACAACTTAATAAAAATATCGTACTTAAAATAAACTATTGGGGCACCTAAAAGTACCTACCAAACTAGTTTAAATGTCAAGGATTACCATACCGCGGTGGAAATTAGGTAGGTAAAATGCTTTTTGCAATCTGACAGTTACAAGCCCGTAAAAGTATGAAGGAAAAATTAGCAACTAATTTATGGATGTCATCAATGAAATGGTGCGGCGAGTGGCGGCGGCAGCGCGCGCGGGGCGTTGTCGGTGACTATCGCGGCGCCTTTTTTTTGGATAACTTTGTAATGAATAACTCAATATTTTATTTTTAAGTCATACTGAAAGAAAAATATTGTATATAGGTACTAATTTACGCTACAGATTACAATATCAAAATTTGGATAGTGATTAAAATGTCTTCCTGTATATATATATATATATATATATATACAACCTGTAACGGAAAGGGGGTAACAATGTAAAGTAGGTGGATACTATACCTTGTATAGATTCTATATACGAAATCCCGAGTTAAATAAACACTTTATTGTTTTTATGAATTAAAAAGTGAGTAACTATAATGACTGACTAAAACGTAAACAAACGCATCACAACACTATTGAGGTCAGCGACCCCAAATCACGTTATCACTTCACGACAATCACTGCGATCCTGAATTTCTCCACCTCCTTCCTCGACATGCGCGCCTAGTACTTTCTTAGAAGATGCGCGAACATTATGCAACATTTGTGGTGTCACTGTACAGAACGCGGCCTTGATGCTTTCTATCATCTCTTCCCTTGACGAGCATGCTACAGCGTACACCTTCCTTTTAAATTAGTCCCACAAGAAGAAGTCCAACGGAGTGAGGTCTGGTGACCGAGCTGGCCATGTGATACGACCTCCTCGCCCAATCCACAGATGGAAACGAGCGTTTTGATGGTTTCGTAAATCTCTTTCTCTAGCTCTCGGTCGGCCATCACGCTGCCGTCGGTTGCTCCGACACAGAGAATCATCTCGAATATTCTTGATTGCTCAAAGACATCACGAAATATCACTAGGCTATCCGTAGTAAGTAGGTAATCCAGAAAGGCAAAAACACAAGATGTTGTCACGGCGACGACAACTCAATGACTTAACTGAATTGTCAAAATGAGAAACGCTAAACCAACAAATTTCAGATGTGATTCAGTAAACACTAAAAGATGAACCACCATTGTGATATTTAAATTAATAGCATAATAGGTAGGTACATCCAAGTCTTTCGACGATTCCAACAATACTGTGATAGTGTTGTGCAAGCGTGACTTAGTCAAAATTTTGACTTGTATTTGACTGATATTTCAAAAAAAAATATTGAATCAATAAATGCGTGTACACAGCTACAAATGGTCCCATACAGTTTGTAACCGTTAACTGCTTTGGTATTTTTGATATTGTTATACCCTTTCCGTTACACGTTGTATATATATATATATATATTATTAATCTTCAAAGTTATATACCTAGGTAGTAAATGAACTCTGCGGGAATTCGGTTTCAACGACTTGTGCAACGAATTAGATTTTGGTCTCAATGCCACAAGATTACATTTATTTGTATATGAATTAAGATCTGTAGAACATTAAATTTACAACGGAAGTAAATCCAATCTTGGTGCGTTTTTGATAATTATACTCCGTGTGAGTGATAATTCTGACTTCACGGTATGAATTTAAATTCGCTTTATATGACGTTATTACAACGTCACAGTATGTTATGGTTTGCGCTATCGGCCAGCGTCTATAGTAATTCTCATCACACTACAGATCTTTGACTAAGTGTTTCTGCGTGGGCAGGTCTAAATCATCCGGGGACTACGTGACTGCACGACAGTGCAGTAGTACCCCTGTACCTCAGCAGCAGCACACCGATGCATGCTACGCGCACTCCCAGAGCATGGCCACCTACTACCAGCAAACTCAACAGCACCGGCAACAGCAGGAGACCATGTATAGGAATTGCTCGCTGTACGCCAATATTGGGTGAGTCTGCTTTAACCAATCTAAAAACCGTATAAAGTGCATAAGAAAAAAATAGCTACATCGCGCAGTCGACCGCAGCCCTATTTTGATTTTCAGTGCGGTTTGACTTTGCCGTCCATCTCGGACTTGCAACTTTATAATGTATCGTTGAATACGTACATGTACCTGGATGTTGACTTGAGATATCATACGGTTTAAACGAATATGCCGGTGCACATTTTACGTCAGTATTTCCATTATTTTCATAATACCTACGTGAAATGATTGAGTGAATGATTTTACTTGATTTAGACTTAAAAATTACATTCAGTTTGATCACATTGTTTATAGGTAGATGTTTGTTTTTAAACCTACACGAAAAAATGATACCTACACTTAACATGATGTGTCTGTCTATCTACGGCATCGTAGTAACCAAACGGATAAACCAATTTAGATCTTTCTGTAATTAAATTGCTTCTTTAATTATTTCTTAGTACCTACCTAATAACGTGAATTCAAAAATTCCTTATTGGGGCCTCTTTCAATAATGGGGCCTTAGCTTTACTTAACTTACACAAGAACTATTAAGTGTCTCTCACGTAAGAAAGAATAAGGTATGGTTGACTTTAGGTCAAACTTCTTACGTAATAAATGAATTGCCCCCTACCTAATTTATACCTATGTCTTTATAAGAATTACTGCACTACCTACAAATTTTAGGCAAGCCTTTGTTCGCCTTTATTATGGTTCGAAAATATATTTCATTAAGCATCATTGTTCCAGTTGCTCCGACAGCAGTCAAGAGCTGTACAGCTCCCAGACGAGTTCCGAGCAGACATCACCAGTGCGCGCGGCGCCACGCTGCCGGCGGCCCGAGTCCCCGCCCCCCATCCGCAGCCACCACCAACTCCTCTACGTACCCTACAGCACGCACTACCACTACCAGCACCATGATTACGGCGCGCACTGGTCCGCTAACGACTGTAAGTACTTTCTCGTTACCAATACAGCCCTAATATCTATCTATCATTTTATTTTATTAAATTACCTAATAAGTGTCGTATAATGTTAAAATTAACTATCTAATATTTTCTAATCTAAACAATACTTCGTTGTTGTAACAAAAAATAAGAAGCTTTTTTTAGTTTGAAGATATAAGCTCTTCTTAGGCTCATACGAAGTAAAGATATATGATGATTAATTTCACTAAAACTTTAAAATTTGTAACAGTTAATTGTGGTCATTTGAGGAAATTGTGATGTTTTACTCCAATGCCATAGGCACATTGCACTGTCTAATAACAAAAACAAAGAATTACATTGATAAAAGTGATTAAGTAATTTCCTCTTAGAAGAGTTTTAAATTAAACTTAATAAGAAAAAAAGACTTAATGTTTGCATGGCCCTATTCAAAAACTCAAAGCTTTTGTTTGACAAACAAAAACTTCAGTTTCCGGGTTCTCGTGCTATCCCAATCTTAACAATCGCGAACTGGCCGTAAGACTTACTTTAGAATGAGATTAGATTTAAGTATAAAAATTATATAGGTAGGTATGTTCCAATTCGAAACTAAAATCACAGTGTTTTTTAGTAAATGCAACGTGTTGTAGCTAGTTTTTGTAAAGTAAGAAATAATTATATACAAAATCGAGTAGCTGTAAAAAGTAATTACATGTTTGACTGATTTTAAAATCAACAAAGTACAATTAACGTCAAATAAGTTAAATTCTTATTCACTTCTACACTTCCATAAAAATATAATATCCATGACCGATACTATCGGATAATCCGAAATAATTTCATATCCGTAACCGAAACCGAAACCAATATAATCCCTACTAATATTATAAATGCGAAAGTAACTCTGTCTGTCTGTCTGTCTGTGTGTCTGTTACGCTTTCCTGCTTAAACCTCTCTTCCGATTTTGATGAAATTTGGTATAGGTATACGTTGAATCTCAAGAACGGACATAGGCTACTTTTTATTAGAAAATAAGGGGGGGAGAGGATTACTCCTTCCAAAGGTGGTATTACTACCACCTTTGGAAGTTTATATGGAAAAATGTTTATTTTTGAAGTTAGAGATATGAAATTTGGCACAAATACAGCTCGAAACTTGGATTAAAATATAGACTACTTTTTGTTTCGAATATAAAAGGAAAAAGGGGTAAAACCGACCATGAAAGGATGTAGTCCACGCGAACGAAGTCGCGGGCACAGCTAGTATTTGACATATATCCGGATCCAAATCCGTATCCGAAATTATATATCCATATCATCCTTGGCTCAAATGTTTGAATATCTTCAGAAACTGAACTCAGAAAATCAATGTAGGTAACCAATAATATTCAGAGATTCGTCGCAGATTCGCAGAGGAAGACTTACATAAAGGCCAGTCAAAGATGTACTATACGCTACTATCAGTCAAATGGCTGAAGTTGCCACAACTAGTTATACTAAAACAAGATTACACGGTGAAGTGATTGCGGTTGGTTGTCGATACAAACATCACCACAACCACAGATCACATCAATGTTGGCCATTCTGAATGATTAGCCTGACTGAGAGAGATGGCATGGAGTAGTTAAATACAAATAGTCAAATATATTTAGAAATACCGAATATTTATTTTAAAAAACTAAATATAAAATACAATTTTTGAAAAACGATCAGTTCTAGTTACGGATAGTATGTGTATTATTATCGTATATTTAAAAGATACCGTAATGTTATTTTTAATGCTTAATTTGTTGTTGTTTAAAATGATTTCTTTTTTTTTTTCTCCCATGTTACCGCACCCATATACAAACTATCTGCATGACCCAAGGGTTGACTGGTAGAGAATGCCCCTAGCATTAAGTCCACCTGTTGTACCTATTTGTGCAATAAAGTTTTTAAATAAATAAATAAATAGTAATAAATTTTACAAGGCGTATGCTAAAAATTACCGACCGACGACTGGTGACAGCTGATATGTGAAATAAATTTGAATCAGAATTATCGACCCGTAGTCGGTTGGAGAAAAACGGATAGTCATTTTTGACAAATTACGAATCGTAAAATATTGGACTCGGGCATAAGACATGAAAGTTCCTGGAAACCGGTTCCATTAAAATATACAAAGTGTTAGATATGTTAGCTTATTAGTTAAGTAATAATTTTACATTATTATTTTTCAATTAAAAGTATAGTAAGTATTTTATTTTTGCAAAATAAATTTTACTTTTTTTTATCTGTGAAACAAAAGAACCGAAACGGAAACCACCATTGCAATTCGGAAATGACAGCTGTCGGCGAAAATTATTTATTTTAATGTGGCGAAACAATGATTATTATACCGATTAAATTGGATTGTGTCTCTAACCGTATTAAGAATTTATTGAAACATTTTCCGTTTATCTAAATTAAGTCGTTCCTATGCGTATCGGTGTGATGTCTAGAACGTTGACGTCATAATTGCAACAGTGACGAGACTTGACGTTTTCGAGCGCTTTTTAAATGTGTTACACAAAATCTTATTTTTCTCTGGTTATTTACATTTTTTCCAGATAATTCGAATTGCTTGGGATAAAAAATAAACGGGCGCACATTTTACAATACTTTGTCAAAAACTGTCAAGTAGCCAATTGTCAATGCTCGGACCGAGTCCCTGCCACGTTAAATTTTCTTATACCTACTGCCTTTTTTTGGTTCGGGGCCTAAAAAGTAAAAAGGGCACTATCACTAAAACTCCGTTGTCAGTCCATTTGTTTGTTTGTCTGTCACCAAACTGCATCTCATGAACCGCTGACACACGTATTAAAAAAAAAGGGTTAAACGAATATTTGAGGGTGCTCCTATTCAACAAATGTGATTTTTTTCTCATTTTGTAGAGAATATAGTACAGAACCTTTTGTTTGCGTGTCCGAGTTGCACTTTTTCCAAATTCACGATATAACTACATTTTGCGATTCGAAAAACCGGACTGAACGACCCGTGTAGGTACGCAACACGAACTTATTGCGACGTATTCGTGAGAACTAGTAGTAGTGGCGAGTCAGTAACAAACACTAGTCTCTTGCGAGTTGCGCTTACACTAGCTTTTAACCTCGTCATTACTCGTGCGAATAGCGTGTGCGGACAAAAGGCGATAACACGCGTGTATTAAAACTTCAAAAGACTACTTTATACGCCCATATAAAACGTTCTAGTCCGAAATAACGTAAATGTTTTTAAATTAAAATATAAAAGATTTCTAATAGAATTACAAAAAAGCTAGACAATTAATTTCAGAATCGATCTACACATAATTTACTAGCTTAAACAAAAATATATATTTATAAGATATAAAAAATAAAACTAAATAGTAATCTATTATATAAAAATGAATCGCAAAATGTGTTGGTAAGCGCATAACTCGACAACGGCTAAACCAATTTTGACAACTCTTTTTTTTAAATGTTCGTTGAAGTCCAAGGATCGTTTTTACGGAGATAAATTCGGATTATATGCCGGGAAAACTCTAAAGACAGCCCTTTTCTTCATCCAGTGCAAACGTTTTCTAACTAAAATTTAGAGTCAAGGTACATGCTTAATCTTTTTGACAGGTCGAAGTCTGACGGGTTCGCTAGTTTATTTATGAATATCTATTACATATGTTACTGTATATTTACTCATATAATATTTTGATATGTATAAGTTCTTTAATTTTATTTTAGTACTTAACGAAGCATATATTATACCTATTGTTTTTGTTTATAAAAGTGTTTTACTTTATTTTAGATATAAGACAATTACAGCGTATTTTTATGCAGCGCTGGTCGCCGTATCTACTCTGCCTCAGGTTTTCGAAGAATACCAGCGTCGTGGTGCGCACAGCGTAACCACGACATATGCTATAACGGAGACCTTTTAGTAGTGTCCGACCGAAATTTCGGTTTCGGTTTCGGTTTCGGCCAGTTTCGGCCAAAAAATCGAGTTTCGGCCAGAGTTTCGGTTTCGGCCAAAAACGGCCGAACCTTTCGGCCGCGCCGAAACTTACAAATAATATATTTGTTTCACTTTATTTATAGGGTAGTTAAGTTTTGCCGTGTGGTGACGGCATGAGAATAGATATGTAACCACCCCTTCACTGTCCCAGTGAGTCGTAGAAGCCGACTCATGGAAAAACGCACATAACACCCAGTGCGAGAGAAGGAAAACTCGAGATAAAACCCTGTACCAACCCGTCTGGCCAGCGTGGTACCAGTAGGCTATTAACCTTCAATGACGGCACAATTGAAAACCAGGCCCCGAGTCCCCGGCGGCCCCGCAGTCCGTGGCTACGGTAGCGGCCACGATAGCGGCGGGACCAGAGGTGCTAAGAATCCCCGGCAGAGATCGGGCTACCACCCCCACCGACAATTGGCCCAGGTAACACACAACGTGCGTACATTGAGGTTGGATGAGAACCTAGTCGAAGAGATGAGCAAGTTGCGATGGGACGTCATTGGTTTATCGGAAATTCGAAGAGAGGGAGAGGATACGATAACATTGCAGACCGGTCACTTGTTCTACTACCGGGAGGGAGAACAGAAGTCCCAAGGTGGTGTTGGGTTTATCGTCCACAAGTCACTCATCAACAACATTGTGTCCGTCGGAAGTGTGTCGAATAGAGATGCGTGCCTCGTACTTAAAATATCCAAGAGATATTATCTTAATATAGAACAGTTATACGCTCCATCTACGACACACCCAGATGACGAAGTGGAAGCTACGTATAAGGTCATTAGTAGGGCCATACATAGCTCCAAAACACATTTCACTGTTGTAATGGGTGACTTCAATGCGAAGCTGGGCTGTAGAGGCGATGATGAGCTGAAAAGCAGCGGAATCCCAGAGGACAGATGCTGGCGGACTTTATGGAGAAAGAAGGACTCTTTATGATGAATTCTTTCTTCCGAAAGCCGCCACAAAGGAAATGGACCTGGTCCGAGTCCCGACGGTGTAACGAGGAATGAGATTGACTTCATCATGAGCTTCAGAAGACAGATATTCAATGATGTCTCTGTGATCAACAAGGTTAAAACCGGCAGCGATCACCGAATCGTCAGAGGCATATTGAATATCAATGTCAAACTTGAAAGAGCGCGTCTGATGAAGTCCACGCTCCGACCGTCGAATGCACATATCCAAAACCCCGAGAGCTTTCAACTTAAACTGGTAAATCGCTTCGAATGGCTAGACAGCTGCGCATCAGTGGGCGATATAAATAGCAGGCTGGTAGAAATTGCCCTACGGCAGGGTCCCATACCCAACGTATTAAGGAGACGATCGAGCGGAACCAAGGCTCCAAAGTGTTCGCAAAAAACTTGTCTATTGGGCAAAGCCAGCTAATGAAGCTGAAGACCGAAGATGGGCGTATGACGTCGAATAAGTCAGAGGTGTTACGGGAGATAGAGAGACCACGTGACTCGCTGCGAATGCGATTTAAGGAGATAAACATCTTAACAGTCGCATCACAATATATTCTCGACTGTGTAATGCATGTTCACAAAAATTTGAACAACATTTCTAAAAAATCTGATGTACATAGCTTTAATACCAGGAATAAACATAAGCTTGCTGTTCCAAATCGTAGACTCCAAAAACGGGTAATTCATTTATTGGATTAAGCATAAAATTGTTTAATAAATTGCCGCAAATTCTTGTTGACTTACCTATACACAAGTTTAAGTTACAGATAAAAAATTTACTTATAAAGAAGGGCTATTATAAAGTAGATGATTTCCTTAACGATAAAGATATATGGCCTAACACTATTTAACTTGCCTGCACATGTTATAAATATGTATTTATTTTTCTTTTCTTATTATTTAATTTCGTTGACATCATGATAATGCAATCTTTTATTTTACATAATGACATTGATATTCTTAAAAATATCTATTGGACATAAAATGTATATTTGTGAATTATGTATAATTATGAATTAGGTATAATAGATTTATTTCATTTTTTTTTAATCGAAATCAAAATGTAGGTTACTACTTCGTGCACCAGGTCCTATAGTTGTTTGATGAATTTAATTTAGATAATAAATACTTACAAATTATAGGGAGATGGAGTAGTCATGCTCACTAAAATGTCACTGGGGTGGTGGCGCTATTTGGCGGGTCGTTACATTCCCTACAATATGGTTGAGTGAAGCGATGGCTGGCACATACGTCATGCTTGTGAACAGGTGCCACCTTTGGGGACTGGTCTGCTCCAGCTTACCTCTCGAAAGTAAAAACTTACTTGAGTACTTATTTGTTTCATCACTCATCAAAACCAAAACTATATGACTTGGTCCAAAGTGAGCTACACATAGCAATAAGTTAGATACTGATACTGTAAATGATCTGCTGAGTTTCTTACCGGTGTCCTCTCGGTAGATATAAGTTCCGAACCGGAAGTAGAATCACTTTGCATTGTATTCAATGACGATTCAAAAGTGTTATATGTAACCTACTTGAATAAAGAAATATTTGAGTTTGAGTTTGAGTTTTATAAAAGGTTCGGTTTCGGTTTCGGTTTCGGCCGAAACTACAATGAAACCGAACCTTCGGTTTCGGTTTCGGCAAAAAAACATGTTTCGGTCGGTCACTACCTTTTAGGTACCTACCATGTTAGCTGATTTCACATTGTTAAATTTACCTAATTATGTACGAACCGTACCTAAAAAATATTTTTCTTTCTTTCTTTCTTAAATAACCAAAGAAAAAAATGACATTGTTTGTTTGATTCTTAGAGTTCTTTGCATTAAGTAACAATATATTATAATAATTTTTAAGGATATTGTGTGTCAAAAAAGTCATATCTGACATGTCATACAAGAGCTATACGCTAAAAATTCAATTGGTGAAACAGCAGCTTAACAATTAACATTACGTAATAGCAGCATTAAAATTACTTAGTAGAAGTTTGTAACTACCGTAAATTAACCACTAAATCTTAACTTTAGGAGTTCTAGTAATGTTAAGGGTTAATAACATTTTTTAAACTTTTATCCAGTTTCCTACACCTTCTGTAATCAGCTCATCGATGTAAAAAGATGACCAACAGAGGCTAAAACCTGAACAGGTTAAGAAAAAATAAGTGTCAACATATAAGCCCGTTAAATAACACGAGGGTCGCCATCGGTATTTTTGGGATGGCGTAATCAATTACAAACTCGACACTGGCCAGACTTCATGGCAAATTAACCTACCCATTTAAATAATATACTAATTAACTGAATCAGCTCTGGTGTATAGATACGTCAAAACATTTCACTGGTTCAAAAATTGCGGCAGCTCGCGGCTTAGTTTCTCCCCTTGTCCCATGACACGGCAGACTTTGGATTGAAGGGAGAACGAACAAGGAATGTTTTTTTTTTTATATATTGCACTTTGAGATTGGCCTTATCCCACCTGTTGTTAAGTGGTAATGAGGTCCTAGCTTAATGGCGAAAAGTACAGCATAATAAAACTGTTAGTTGATTTGCCGCCCTTACCTCGAAGGCTTTACCCCTGATACCAATGTAGCACCCCCAGGACCTCTGGAAACTTTACTCACACGCTGGAATACAACAACACCGAAGTGATTGTTATTTGGCTGCGGTCTTCTGTAAGCTTGGTCCTGTTCGAGCGATAAATCGCTATGCCCTCCCTCTCTTAAATCGTTTGAGGTGGGTTGAGTCCGTTGTAACTCAAGGAGTGGAGGTCGCTTACCCGTATACCGTTTATAAGCCACTGAAAAGACAATAGCTCTCCGTATCCTCTATTTAAAAACAAATTTCCACGTATCAACATTTTACTCTAACTTGCCAGTTGCAGATAATCAAGCTTACATGCACTACAATCTGCAGAGCCAAGTTCAATTAACGCCGTACCAATTGGTTCAGACATCCCCTTCTGGAGGTTGGACGTCTCAGTACAGCGAAAACGAATTAGGTACCTACATACTTTGCTATCTGCTCATGTTCGAGCTTATATGACGGCTGCAAAATTGCATGCACCCGTATCCTGCTTTGATTGTTTCCTTCTAACAATGGCAATACTGGCAAAGAACTGAACGTATTGGACTTCCACTCACCATTTAACGGTTAGAGACGGTCACGGAAACCATTAGGGATCTAGGTGTGCGCTTTCAATGTGAGCTCCTAACCAGTACGTATGCATGTATTTGTGACATTTATATTTGTTTAATTAAAAACGCAAATACCCTTACATATTTCCGACTTGCATTGCGCCCAAGATAGACACTGATATATTCAAAAAGGTTCGCTTTCTTGCAAGACCATTTCGAAACTTCGCGTCGTGGAAAAAGCGTTATGCGAATCAGCGGATCCGTTATCAAAAATTTCAGCCATCACGCTCTCTTGACATAGATTCTCACTTTTTGCTACTTTTCCTATAATTCATGTGCACGGAATTAGATCCTTTAACTATGTTCTTAATCATTTGCATACAGTTTACTGCAATAATCGTTCCATTTTTTGATGATCCGTGCCCTAAAACTAAATTTAGACCACACCACCGTTCATTGATCCCAAAAATTTAAACCTGTGTGAACTGCATCTCTTGGATTTTTTTAACAATAAATATTTTAAATAATACGTCAAAGTAGTGATGCAATTAAAAACAAACTCATTTTTGTTACTACTTAGCATATCTTAGACTTGTCGAACGACGAAATATGTTGCTTTTGGAAAGAGTCCACTTAACCTTAGGATTAATTTACTAAATTGATTGCATTTTTGCCGAGAGGCGAGCAGGCCGGACTTTGGCGTCGTACCATCTCCGAGGTACCGGGTTCGATTCCCGGTCGGGTTAATATGGGAAACGAACTTTTCTATATTGTCTCGGGTCTGGGTGTTGTAGTACCGTCATTGTTTCTGATTTTTGTAACTCAAGTACTTAAGCTACTTACCACTGAATAAGAGCAATGTATGTGATGTTGTCCAGTATTTATGTATTGTTGTCATAAAGCGAATCTACTAGACATAGTTTATATGATTGGGTGTGTATTCAATTTTCAGATGGCCGCATGCATTCCTACTACCAGCAACAAGGGCACGTGGGTACGAACAGCACCCCTCAGCCGGCTGCATCGGTGCAGCCACAGAGAGCGCACTACACACACGCTTTGCAACTGCAGGTCAGATAAATCATTATGATATAACTAGCTGACTCGGCCAACGTTGTTTTACCAAATGAATTATTTATAGGTTCCGAATAGGAGGTAGCTTCATTTGCTTTATATGTATAGAGACTAGTCATAAGTATTACTAATGTAATGTATATAACTTTGACTTTGAAAGATTGTAGCCGATTCTCAGACCCCTTATGCATATATATATAAAATTTTATAAAAATCGATCTAGCGCTGGTATTCTGGTAGAATCCAACTGCTCGGAAAATAGAAAGAGCTTTAGCTAGTTCACCTACATAGTTACATTCACCCTGAGTAACTTAGGCCATATTTATTGCTTGAAAAGATAAGTCCACGCGTGAACAATCGCGGTTGGTCTCTAGTATGTATAGCTATAGAAGTACAAATTATACCTACTTTTTATTAATTACAGAATATATGTCCAGCGCCCGCAAGATACAGACCAGTCCCGGCATCACAGCCTGGGGGTGGTAAACAGATGATCTGCTATTCAGAAAAAGTAAGGAAAAATAGTTCTGTAGGTACTTTTTTTTTAATCATGATTTTCTGGCTCAAACCCAATTGGGTTTGAGCCAGAAAACTGGTCTACCTACTCCCAAAAACGAAACGAACAAACGAATGATTTCGTTTTTAAAGGTAAATCAAAAATTTTGAAATTTAAATGTTGTTTTTGGTTTATATAAATAATATTTTGTTCTTTGATAACGCTTTATTCGAAGTGAGTTGGTGGCGATTTTGAGAATTAAAAATGGCTATCCGACATAATTATTTTTTGGCATTAGACCTACAGGGTTTCTATCTGAGGATATATATTTCTACAGGAAAAGAGTAGTTTAATTATAATGATTAGTATCTTAGGTTTTTTTTTTGTCGCTCCCGATATTTTCTAAGGAATTGATTACTATGGTTTCTAATATATCTATTCTTTAAGTTAATATTTAAAATAATAATAAAATGTAGGTATACCTTTTGATTTTGACCAACCCTTATGATTACAGTTGGTGGACATCGAACTTTCACATCCCCACTTGAACTATTATCCCTACCATTGTACACACACACAGCTATCGGCATCTAGCGGCGTAAAGCGGAATCATTCTGAATCTGTGGGAAAATGTGGAACTAACAGTAGTCGTCCCTAGGGACTTCGCGAACTGTGATGGTTTGCGTCACGGGCGGATTTTGTTTCCTCTGCCCTCCAACAGATGTCGCTCTAATTTCCAGCGTAACATTCTTTCCCACCTGACTATCTGCGAAACTTTATCATTTTCGACAAATTTTCAGGGGAGTAGAATGCAACCCTTCTGAATCAAAGTAACAACCCCTAATGGGTTTTGGACCTCTGCTTAGGCTGTTACATAAACTTTGCACGTTAGGAGTAAAAAACTACACGAAACGTGTCAGTAACGCGAAAAGAAGCCTCCGGCTAAGGAAAAAAAATATTTTACGAAATACCATAAAACGATCATTATAGTAATCTAGAGTAATAAATAAATAAGATAGAGATTGTAATAGAATTGGCTATTTTATCTGGCAAGTTTTAGCTAATTCGCTGGAACACTACTGCAATTTTAAAACAATTTTGTCGTCCTTAGTTAATTTCATTTAAGAACACGCTTAACACACGTCTAAAAAGACACATTAACATCTTAGAATACTATGATCGTGAACAAATCAATGCAAGTTCAATTAAACACTGGTTCAACAGTGAAAATATTAACACGTTCAAAATCGTATATGCCTTGGTACCTACATATTTTATAATAAAGCAGTGACCAAAATAGTGCGAAAAAAGGTATGGTCAAAAGTCAAAAGATAATTGGCTACTTGACAAAATTTTGAAATCTTGGTAATTGTAAACCTTGATACTCATTTCATCGCATGAAAAGTATATTTCACAAAAAAATATATATTTACTACATGTAGTTTTAATTTTAAAAAATCTCTTTAAATTTCCCACGAAAACGCTCTAAGCTGTCATGGCGCCTAAAATGACGTCAATGTACCCTAGCAAGATTAGGGCTGTCATTGATCATAGATTGTCATATCGAGTTTGTTCGATGGATGCCTTATGATGTTTTTTCTCGATATTCTTAATTTTATTTGACAATTGGCTACTTGACAGTGTTAACAATAAAATATGAAAAGTGTTAGATACGTTAGCTTATTAGTTAAGTAATAATTTTACTTTTTTATTTTTTAATTAAAAGCATATTAAGTATTTTATTTTTGCAAAATTAATTTTACTTTTTTTATCTGTGGAACAAAAGAACCGAAACGGAAACCACCATTGCAATTCGGAAATGACAGCTGTCGGCGAAAATTATTTATTTTAATGTGGCGAAACAATGATTATTTTACCGATTAAATTGAATTATTGTGTCTCTAATCGTATTAAGAATTTATTGAAACATTTTCCGTTTATCTAAATTAAGTCGTTCCTATGCGTATCGGTTCGTTGTCTAGGACGTTGACGTCATAATACCAACAGTGACGAGACTTGGCGTTTTCGCGCGCTTTTTAAATGTGTTACACAAAATCTTATTTTTCTCTGGTTATTTACATTTTATCTAGATAAATCCAATTGCTTGGGATATAAAATGAACGGGCACACATTTTACAATACTTTTTCAAAAACTGTCAAGTAGCCAATTCTTTTTTTAATGTATTAAAATTACAAAAAAAAACCTTAAGCTTGTCATGACAACCACAGAACCGAAATCAATTTTAACACTACTCAAGATATGACTTCAATCTCGATTTAGTTTCAATAACCGGTATTGACACCTTTAAATACCCAAAGCAGGTTTCAGTGCGCCACACAAATAAATTTTATCGCAATCTTACATATGTCAAAATCGTTAATATTCAGAGCGTCCTGTCGATTGGCTGAAAACTTAAAATTACGAGTACTGTACGGTAGCGTAAAATACGAATTATGCGTTAAATATAATATCATACGAAACAATCAACAATATGCATTTTTTGTCATCTCATGCGACAAATTTGACATTACATACGCTAAATGTTACTATTAATATCTGATCATTCAATAATACTTCATCTTTTTATGAGTATATGCTAGTCAATAACCTAAATAGTACACACAAATACGATAATATCCGACACTCATTTTGAAAAGAAATATGGGTTCCGTAAAATATTTGGGTTTTTCGGACACAAGGTTTAAAATCAACCAGAAAGGAAGATAGAATCATAAAATGTTCAAATTAATTGTAGATCTTATAACTATCTACAAAAAAGTTCGCGACACACTATACCTATCTACATAAGTCGAGTAAGGCACAACAACCATTTTGTTATTGCAAAATCTTGAATTTTTTTGGACCACATTAAACCGCATTTATTTTCATGCTATTAATCCTTATCAATATAAATTATTTCATCGCTAAGTGCAGTTTAAGTATGGTGGTGGTGGTGGACGAAATTAAAGTATTACGATTTCTGCTGCTGAAATATAAAATTATGAATAATAATCAATACTCAAAAATATCGATGTTTTAGACGATGTTCTAAAAATCATCGACTTCGTGTTCCGAGTTTTCAAATCGTAAACATCCATAGTACGTTCATTTTTAATCTGTAGTACCTACAGAGTGGACACCCCTAAAATATGACATATCGGCTGCTGTGACGTTGTGACTTTCTACTCGGCGTTTTAAGTCACGTGACTTAATGCCTATGTTATTGGATTTTCTTTTCTAAAAATATTAATAATCTTTGATATTTATGTTCTTGAAATTCGTATTTCCTTATCTAAATATCTTAATTTATCATTAGAAACTATTATCCTTCCGATTTGTTCTTAGTGGAAAGTAGCCAATTCAGATACACTTTGGACTTTGTACCGTCCTTATGTCCATAGCTGGGCTTCGTTAATCATTAATCCGTTACTAAATTAAGTTAGCTTCGTTAAACGTTAAAGCGTTACATTTCTGACGAGTTAACGCAAGTTAACGTTAATCGTTAATTCGTTAAAATATAATCAAAATGTATGGATGGATGAATGGTCATGGATTCTCACCAGGACCTGGAATCCGATTCCATGTATTCCATGATAGGGTTTTTATTACTGCACTGCACAGTACACTCCCTTTTGGTTTCCTTACGGTTTCCGGAGAATCCCTCGATTGTATTAGTGTGGTCGTCTTTTTTTAAAGAAAGAGGGAAGAAAAGTACAGAAAAACGTTACGGTGCATTAAATAAGGGGGGGGGGGGGAGTCAAAAATCTTCAAAACTTGCGTTACGTAAGGGGGACCTACGCATATCGAATACTAAACATCGAACAATCCAACTTAAAAAATAAAAATTTTCCGATATAAACTTTCAAATCTGGTATTATCCCCATCCTCCCCTTATTTTCTAACAAAAAGTAGCCTTTGTCCGTTTTTGAGGTTCAACGTATACCTACACTAAATTTCATACAAATCGGTTGAGAGGTTTGAGCTGTAAAGCGTGACAGACAGACGAGTGTTACTTTCGCATTTATAATATTAGTAGGGATACATATAACAGATTCAAATATCAAATGGTAAAAGTATCGAACGCTTAATACATCGAATGATTATTTGTATATTCGATATTTTGAACGTTCGAATTTTCGATCATTTGGTATTCGATATGGCGTAGGTAACCCGTTACAACGCAATACTTGAACGCTCCCTTCTTTAAAACAAATACAGCACTCGTCATTCTGATTAAACACCGGCTCTAAGTAATTAATGACACGTTGAAAACAAATGAACAAAATGAATCTATTCGCACGCGCTTTTTACAGTGTTTTTTCTTTCTTTCTTTCTTTCTTGTCTGAACCTGTTTTTTTCGCCGCGCCGTGGTGCTATGCGGTGAATAGTAGGCATTGCATTAACGATTAACGGACTTCTGGATTATTAAGGGAAGATATGAGTCCGTTAACAGTTTTTAAAGTTAACTTAAAAGTTAATGCGTTACTCAAAATGTTAACTTCGTTAATTAACGATTAACGGATTAACGAGTTAATGCCCAGCTATGCTTATGTCGTAGATTTAAGAACTAAAATCGAACTTTAATTCAGTGATGTACTGTTCACCGTCAAGTAACTACGCAATACTACTCGATTACCGTTTTAAATGTACTGAAATCCTCAGGTTCATATTTAAACTTTTATCTATAAACTTTTGTAATTGAAGATTTTATTATAATTTTAAAAAAATATACTACTTAGGTACCTACTTACTACGGCAATTAATTTCGCTATTGTTTATAGTTTCCGCGTACGCTATGTAGGGATTAATTGATATTTGTTTCATACCATTATTATAATTTTCATACTGAGTCCTACAATGAAAAATTAGAATTATTTCGCTTTTTTATTAGACACTAGCCGACAGACTGACGTTGTCTTGTGAAACCAAGTAAAATAAAATTTTGGCATAATAATTGCGTTTTTAACCGTTTTCGTAATTTAAATTTATAAAAGAGTGGTTTAAATGTAAAATTTAAAAAAATGCGAAAAGAAAGGAACTAAATAACAAGATTTTTTAAGGTAGTTCAATCTGCTAGAATTGGTCTCTTCACACACGTTTGCGTCGCTATTTTTTTTTACCTGGTTATCGAGATGATTGGTCTTTATATAAACATAAGTATAGCTTCATATTTTATATATATATTATATTTATTCATGTATGTCTATATGTATTTAATTGTTTCCGAAATGAATTTTGTAACGCTTGATAGTTACTATTCTCGTGTATTATGTTTTTATTTTATTTTTAGATTACTTATGCACTTTGTCACTATTACCGCACCCATAAACTAACTCTCCGCATGACCCAAAGGTTGACTGGTAGAGAATGCCCATAGCATTAAGTCCACCTGTTGTACTTTTTTTGTGCAATAAAGTTTTTAAATAAATAAAAATTGGTACGAAGACTATTTTACCTTCAATCAAAGATTTTATAGACCTTGATACATTCTAATCTAAACCTTTTGTGACTCAAAAAAAGTATACAAATACCTACGAGTAAAACATTTTTGACGTAAAGCCACGCGCTTGGACATTTAGCGAATGAGAGTGAAACAGGCTCAATACTGTTTGGAGCGTTGTTTTGTCGGTGCCATGTTGAGGTGTGTGCATCTACATGTTTTAGTCGTACTCTCACCCTTTAAACCTATTTTTATTACTTGTGGTAAGACTGTCTATACTGTATTTTTGACTGTTTTTTTCAGGTTTCCGCGCCGTTGTATCAGCCGGCACCGGGGTCGCCGTCGCGGGTAGCGCGCGGGGCACCAGAAGGAGCACCCTCGGGGGTGGCTGCACAACAGGCCACTTCCCCCATGACAGCGCCCTCCAATCCCGTGTACTACGCGATGAATGTCTGACGGGGAGACTAGGTAAGACTTCCCCGATGCCTTACTTTCAGCTTCCCGGCTGTAGCCTGCGGTAATCCGGGAAATATTAAAGAAATGCGGGGGAACTTAAAACAATAGTGAACCACTCAGTAGGTACCTACTTGCTACTGAGTACCGAAAATACTTAGTAGGGGAATTCAACCAAGTATATCTATTTGATTTTCAGGTGAAAATCGTGGTGGGCCCCGCAGGCGAGGTCCGAATCAGCGTACAGTCGAACACAGCGGGCGCAAGCGAAACCAGACGAAACAACTAGTTACTCGCTTCACATGACCTGCTCTTAAGCTGACCGCGACTTGCTTCAGACTTCGTTCGAGCAAGCTTGCCTCTTCGAGGATAATTAAATCCTTACATGCCCACTTCAGCCAGGAATCAACGAAAGAACTTGTCCACAAAGATACTACTTGAACGGAGAACGATTCGCAGCAATACTCAGCTCAGCGTAGCTGATCTTATGTATTGCTGTTCAACTATATACAGTGAACGCTAGTGCGAAAAATTTAATGGAAACATGTAACTCTGACTTGCAGGCCTAGCATGCGCCACGCGAGTAAATTTTATCGCGCTATTAAGAAATGTCAAAATCAATGCTTCAACTGCTGATTGGCTTATCACCCAATCAGTGAAATAGAAACTTTTTTCGTCTCATGCGAGAAATTTAAGGTATTACGCATGCTAGGCCTATTGGAAATCCAAGTGTATTTGCTTAAGGCGAATTTGTATGATATGTACGTTGAAAGGATTTGGTTTTATATCGTTGCAAGCAGGTTGGCTGTTAGTCCACTGGCAGATTGTTAGTTATACTATGTTGTTATGATCTGCTTCAGTAATGGGTGAACTGTTTAGAGCTTTGTCAAAGCAAAAGACGTAGCAGCCGAAGTATGGGAGGTTTTGAGAATAACAGTTCGTAAAATTAACGGAAATTTGAAGTGATTGACCACAACAGCGCAGGCGACTTTGAGATACTTTCAAATGCTAGTCAAAACACGATTTCTTCATACGTTTTCTATTAAAATAGGAAACTGTGACGTCACAAAATTGATTTTTTCGATGGAGCTAAATCCCATTTGTAAACGATTTGGCCGACGTTTCGTAATATCGTCTTTGTTCTATCGTCATCGTTTTAATTAATATACTACTTGCATTGTATAGTCAATAGCACGTCAAGGCTAATACTTGCAATTCGATATTATTTCTTATAAGAGTGCAAGGTCCAAACTGCTTTTGTACGTACAATATGAATTATGTGGGTAGCATAAGCGTCTTGCAATTTTATCTTAGAAAAAAGAAGCAAATTTTTTACTCTTCTATTAATACCTTGACCAAAACCAATTAGTCGGGTAACGACTTTACCCTATACACAGACTAGACTAGACCATCAGGTTTCAGTGTTTGTACTGCTGACTATCTTATTTAGATCATGATTAAAATCAGACATAATATGAAATGAAAGTTTAAATACATTCCCAATAAAATACCTATACCAGTTATTTCTCACAATAAACATAAGAAGCCCTTTTTAAGATATGCCTATATATCGCCTATATATCTGACGACTTCATACTTACATTTTATGTAAGTCCTTTCAAATATGTCTGATCAGTTACCAGTATTATACAACCAGTTTGGATTGCAAAATATTATATTGCAGTAGAGTAATATAAAATATATTCTAATATCACGTTACATAGCATTTGTTGTTATATTAAAAATAGAATAAGTGTTACAATAATCAAAATACGCAGATTTAAAAACTGGTGACACCAAAGTGCTCATGCCAAAGTTAATCAAAACCTCTAGTCAAAATAAAAAAGAGCGTTTAAACCAGTCGGTGACTTAGAAAAGAAATTACTTATGCCCGGATCCAAGCACTATATAGCCAACATAATTAAAGCCATTAACACTAAAAAAAATCGCCCTTTTCAAGACGAAACTGTTTTAAATTGCATTGACCACTTAAATAAAAGCGGTATCTAGAAGTTCAAACGAGAAGTCTCTTCAAGCATTCCAAAGATGTACCGTACCTATCTTCTAACAGTTGAAAATATAAATTAATCCAAAATCTTAACTTCATAAAACAACAGCTCAAAATCCATGGACACTATTGTGTGATAACTTAGTTACACAGTTTTGCACACCCTCATCCGGAGCAAAAGCGGTAATCGAATAGTAATAATATGTAGTGAACAATTTTTATGAAATGTTAGCACCGCAGCGGTCAGTAACAAGAAGTTACATCGTGATATAAAAAAAAGTTAAAAACCCCCAACGTAATAAATAACTTACAGCTTAAGGAACAACCCTAAAAAAGTTTATATATATATATATATATATATACTCATTGTAATACATACAACCAAGCTGTCCTATTAGTCGTTAGAAGTCAATACCCAAAGTAACGATATTTGTTTTGAATATGCCTTGATTTTTTCTATCCTTTTAGGAACGGCGTCATAGACACACACTCAGACAGACAGTCAGGCATACAGACATTTCAAACATATAACACCCTGTCGTTTTTGCGAAGAGGTTCAACTATTCGACTACCGTTGTGCTGTACCTACTAAATTTACAACCCTACCTGGTAATTATACTTAGTTAGTCCACAAGAAACCATTGTGGATTAGCAAAGGATTTACAAACTAAACTGTTGAGGGTAATTCAGATTCGAATGTAAAACCAAAGTATTCAAATCGTTAGATCGTCAGTCGGATTATTGCCTGGCATTGATATAAGTTTATTAACATAATATATGTATAAGTAATAAGCCAAACTAATTTTTTAAACATTGCACTTGCAAAATGTTTAAATGTGTCGTTATTTTTTAATATATGTTTTTTTTACTACGAAATTAAAACATTGTAAAAGCTACATTCAATTCTGATTACCCTTTTTCTCTTCGACTGACTTTATTAACACCTTATATGCACATTACCGCAATCTGTTTACTTCAGATAAATACTACGTACTACTACGATCTTTGAATCTAACGGTATCAATGTCTTTCCATAAAGCTTATTTATATAGAGCTACTTAGGTGTTTCGAAGTAAAACATCGTTCTTCCGGCTGTAAATTTTAAAAATTAGTGCCAAATTTTAACTCAATACTATTGTAATAAATTAAATGACTTACTTTTTAATTATAATTTTAATATTAGGCTAGCTACTCAATGGTACGTTAATTTGATCGTTAAAAAATCCATATTGAAAGGCCTAAAAAGAATATTTTGGACGTGTGTAAATATCGCTGAAATTGTTTTTAATGTGTAAATACAGTTCCTTAAGGACTTCGTATTGAACATGTTAAAGATTTCGGTTAAACTTTAAAATAAATGTATTAAACTTTGCGGACAATCTCACTGAGTGTGATTGCGTTCGCGGTTCCCATTTTAAAAAAACTTGTGTCGTCTAAAGTGAAAAATAATTTCAACGTTTTCGCTGGTGGGATAGTGTGGGACACCTCGATTTTCACGATAAAAACTTTTAAAATTTGTTACGTGATATTATTATTTTGGACGACAATAAATTTATTTAAACCCTAAGTTTGTTTAACGATTGTGATCATTTAAGTCGTAGTAATTCAAGTCATCGATCATTGTGACTGTGTTTTTATTTATAATAATTCTAGTGTACGTTGATATAATTGTATTTGATAGAAGTGCCTACATACAAGTGGCATGATTATTTAAGAAATGTTAAAATTGACAAATCGAAACAAAATCGCACAACTTCAAGACCAAAAGGGAGACCAAATTTCGACCTCATACCGTTGGAAGAAAACAATATTTTTGAAAAATTAACTGTTTGAAGGTATCATGCTTAATTTCCCGTATTTATGAAGGATTTTCAGCATGGTACCTACAACGTAGCTAGCTTGAAATGTGTGCCTCTGAAGCTTAAATTTTAACGTTACAATTTTTTTTACTTCAACCTTCCTTGTCCACATAAATAAGTTACATTGGCATTATTAGGAAATGTGTCTGTATAGAAATATATTTTTTCGGCCACGCAGACAATTTCAAATTAATCAGGAACTCCTATTAGGTATATTGTTCGTAACTTCTTGCCACAGTGATTATTCGAAACTTTAGCTGCGCATAAATAAAGTAGTTTTTTAAATATGCAGTGCCCTTAGCACGAACAAAAACGGTTATAAAGTACTAGAAACGGTAATAAAGAAATCGAAAGAGTCCGCAGTAGCGACACTACTATATTTCTTTACAATACTTACTACGTAAAACTCTTCAATTACCATTTTGGTTCCTACTTTGGGTCAAGAGGCTTTTCAAAAAATATATTTAGGTACTGCGCACTTCTTACGTAGACACTTGTTGTATTTTTTAATTCTTAAACGTTGTAACTTATTTTGTGGTACCGTAGTGATGGTATTATTTATAAGTAAATATTATAGTCTACTAATTTGTAGATAATAGGATTTTTAGAGAGGAGATAGGTACCTAGGTAGTTAGGTTAGGTTTGTGTTGCACAGAGGCAAAATATCAAGCTATGTATTAATTAGGTAAGTCTATTGATATAAGTGCAACAATTTTATCTCTTCATAGTTACAAATAACAGTAAGTATTTGGAGACATCTGTGTTCTCACTGTGAAAAGAATTTCGTTTTTGCAGCGATGATTTTTTTATGAAACAATGCTAATATTTTTTTTCTAGTAGAAGATATTCATGTAACCGTTAGTTGAAATTGAAGTATTTTGTAAAATAGCACGATGTAAATAAACTTATTGAAAAAGCCAAATGCGTAGCGCAGTAGTTAAGATTGACTTTATAAGTTTAGGTGAGAATATTTAATAACTTTACTGGAGTGGAGTTTGAAAATAAATAAGTGGTACCTATTGGTGTAAGTACCTATTATTTACTGTAATTTATGAAACTTCTTAATGTTTTTTATAAAGTGGAAGCCAATATTATCCGTACCTCAAGCAAAGGCTTGATGTTATTATTTTCTTATTCAAATACGTATTAAATTCATATGGTTCGTTCTTTTAATCTTGGAACATATTATTAAGGACTAGAAGGTAGAAATTTAAAAGAAAATAAAACGATGCATATTTCTACGTACTAATCTAATTACTTGTTGAAAATGTTTAATTACAATTATGTCCATGACGAAATGTTATTTAAAAGAGTTATTAAAACTTTTTGTTTTTACTTACATTAGTATCACGTTCAAAAATAGATAGTTGCAATATTATTTTAAAGCTATTACTGTTTTGTTACCAACACGAATATTATCAACCAGTGTTGGGCAAGTTTTAATTGCAAGAACAATTAAAGATTAACAATTAATTAATTGGTAAATGTAACCACAACAACTAACATTAATCAATTGTAATTGTGAAAAATATAGTTAACAATTATTTAATTGTTAACTGTATTAGTAACAATTAACAAATATTTATTTTTAATTGTTTTGTTAAATAAGTATGTAGTTAAATAAATATGTTGGCAAGAAGTAAAAGACCGATCTAAATAATAATCAATACCTTTTTTTGTATATTTGGAATTATTAATAAGAAATTTACGTTAACATATTTTCTAAAGTCTTATTTAAATTGTTAGGCTATACTCTGAAAATATACTTGTCTCACTTATAGCTTAATTTTCCTAAATCTTTACTAATCTAATTTTGATACAGAAAGTTAATTGTTAGTTTTAATTGTTTTATAAAACAACTAAAAAAGTTAATTGCAATTATTTTAATTGTGAGTTGCAATTGTCACACGTTAATCAAATTAATTTAATTGTAAGTTGAAATTAAAAGTTCAATTGCGATTAATTTAATTGTAATTAATTTAATTGCAATTACTTTTTTAGTCAATTAACAAGGTAATTGACAAATTAATTGATTAAAGCCCAACACTGCCCTCAACGTGTAAGCATTGAATTTGTTCTGTTTTAAACGTTTATTGAAATATTAGTAGCTATTATTTATTAAGTCGTGTCGACTAATTAATAAGTATCATTATTATTTTGTTTATTTTCTGTGATTATGCTTTAATTATGTATTAATTTAATGAAAATGTATTTATGCAAGCAAATAATTCTTTGCCGTGGTTTTTGAAACCAGCAAGACTATGACTGCTGAATATTTATCTTGTATTTGTTACAATAATATATATCTTGTTATTAGTTGAGAGATGTATAATATATAATAACACGGCAAATTTATAATAGTTAATATGCAATTGTATTCTTCATTAAATAACATCTTAATAAGGTATATTGCGAAGGTAAGGTCTAATAGAGAAGTCTCTAATACACTAAAAAAATTCTAGTTGCAATCTGATAATTAATTAGTCTGTAAAATGGGTAAAAAATATATATATTATAGTTCGGTTTCATACCATTACAACTCCAAAGATTACATATAGCAATTAATGTACATAAAGTACACTAAAGAATTTATTTTGCAATTAGATTACAAATAGTGAGATTAATTACCCAAATTACCCAATACATTCTCGTATAGTTAAGAAAAACGGATGTTGTGAGTAGTAATTAATAGGCTCCCACGGGATTAATAATCTGAATATTGCCATCAGTATTAAGTATCTATTTGAACTAACAGTTTTATACTACGAAAAGTTTTAATACATTTAGGTACAATACAAATCTACATAGGAATTAATTGAAAGAAAACAAGTAGTAAATGGACATAAGCCATTTAAAAAAATGTAACTTTCAAAAAGTTTAGGCTGGATTAATACTCGTAGGTTTACATTTTTTTTTAAAGAAGAAATGTATTTTGAAATCGATCGACAAGATTAGAATGTTGGGTGTTACTGTCATATTAATAAATATAAAATACTATTAAAACAAATTTAATTACGATACCTTAATAACTAAGCATCTTTTAAAAGGCAATGATGAAATACTAAGTTAAGATTTGCATTATCTACCTAATAATAAAAATGTGGAATTTGATTAAATAATTGAATTTTCCAAAACTTGTATCGTGGGTGAGTTTTCTCTTCTTTTTGTATTGATTAGATATGTGGATACGAAGTTCAATTGTGTTTTTACCTAAGTTGCAATACAAAGCGCAGTTAAATGATATTTTTCCGCCATACTGTGATGTAGGTAACTTATTTTTGACAATGATTTTTTATTGCTTGATTATTATTTGTAGTAATTAACTATTTATCGACTTTAAAGGATATGATTGTTTTAAACATTAGCTCCACTGATGATAGATACTTAAGTGTTAGCTGAAAATTATTAGATCTCATTATTTACAATTATATGCTGCGGGAAAGGAATATTTTAGCATAGTAGTCTCATTTTGAAATGTTATAGACATATTGTACAATCGACGGTTAACAGGTAAATCCTCGAAGCCTACATTTGTATTACAAAATATATAAAAAAATAAAGTTGTTGTTCACCTCCGACAGTTAAATATTAGCGATAAGATACTACTCACTGATATTATAAATGCGAAAGTAACTCTGTCTGTTGGTCTGTCCGACTTTCACGCCTAAACCACTGAACCTATTTTGATGAACTTTGGTATAGGCATACGTTGAACCTCTATGACGGACATAAACTAATTTTTGTTTTGTTTGTTTAAGTTTATGTGGGAAAATGTTTATTTTTAAGTAAGAGATATGACGTTTGACACAAATATAGCTTGAAACTTGGATTAAAGTATGTGACTACTTTGTTTTGAATATTAGGAGAGACAGGGGTGAAACACTCCATAAAAGTATGTAGTCCACGTGAACGAAGTCCTGGGCACAGCTAGTTTAAAATGAAGCGCCTGGTATATTTTTTAACGTAGGTCAGGGCCGGCGTTAGGGTGGCGTTGGGCAACAGCCCAGGGCGCTCGGACTTGAACGGGCGCTAGAAAGCTACCCTGAGGTACCCAGATGTATTCCCCTAAATCGATGTATTGACATACGCTTTTACAGGGGCGCTGGCGGAAATTCGTCCAGGGCGCCAGTAATGCTAGAACCGGCACTAATGTAGGTAACATGGAATTGCCCGATCACCGTCGATAAGGTTAATTATTTCGATACTTAATTAAAAGTAGGTTATATGTCTACTCTAAAACTTATTCTTATACTTAATAAATCTAAATTTAGACGTTGATTACCATTTACTTGTTTAACTAAGTAAATGTTTTGTTAATTTTGCAACCCGAAAAGTAAATACTGTCTTGTTGATTTGTTCACCTAATAATAATTCGTTTGTATACACATTTGTACGTAGATGTCTAAAACATAGAATAATAATAGTGGCATAAGTTATCCAACGTACAGTCGCCGTCAGATATATCGGAGCAGACAAAGTGACCAAATACTTCTGAACAGTTAAAATGTCAAAAAGTTCCATACACCACAAGTTACCATTAATATCTGAACATTCATTACTTCAATAATATCTGAGCAGATGCCAATTAACTGTTCAGAAGTATTTGGTCACTTTGTCTGCTCCGATATATCTGACGGCAACTGTACATATTAAGTTCAAACATTTTTTTGCTACGGTATTCATTAAACTTGAGAGAAAAAAAAAGATTAGAATTAGACTTGATGATTGTTATCCCATATTGAGCTTTCTTTTTATCTCGTCGTTTAGGTCGGTATGCAATACCTATAATTTAAATTAAATAAGCATTTAATATTAATGAAACTCTGAGTTCATAAATGATTATGCGAAGGTAGGTAATTAATTAAATTATGAAATCAAAATGTATAATGAGTGTTAGGGCAACAAATTCGCCGCAAATGTTTCAGATTACCCATGTACAAATGATTTGTAGATCGGTAAACAATTAAAGTAATAAAAATATATGTAATTGTTTTTGTTTCCCTGATGCCTTATTTATGTTTGATTTTAATGAATTGGTGAGTATTCCTGTGAGTGACTTTTAGCTCACTAAAGGTCATTGGTTCAATCCCCTACCAGGGGGTCTCCTTCCAAAAACGAAAAGAACAATCGAAAGGTTTCGTTTTTTAAGATTATAAATAAATACGCCAGACAATCACACCAATCACCTGGTCTCAAACTAAGGTTTTCTTGTAATATGGGTACTTAGTTTGCTCAGTAACTGTAACCTATTTTATATTTAGTTCGTTAATTGATATCTTTACCTACCTTTCTAAACACAGTAATACCTACATACACACTTATATTATAACAACATTAATTACCTCACATTTGCAAGTCGTGGCAGCGTGTAAATGAATCTGCACTTAGACTTTATTTCAAGTTTGTATGTTATGTTATTTTTAGTGTAAGATTTGTTGGTTGTCCTATATAAATAAATAAATACTAACTGGGGGCGTCATCCCAGCACGCCCAGACCCAAGTAAGAAAAGTTGGTTTTCCAAATTGACCTGACCGGGAATCTAACCCGGGACCTTTCGCGCTTTGGCCGCCTACCTTAGCCACTGCGCCACCGAGATCGTCATCAAAAGTTTTCCAATTAAAACGTACCTGCCTACCTAGTTTTTGATTTGTATAAATAACATTTTGTTTTTAGATAACGGTAGAGATTTTGAGAAATAAAAATTCCTAACTCTCTACGGATCCGATATATAATCGATTATATTGTATTTGACTTAGATTATAATCGATTAATCCATTATAATCGATTATATCTAATAAAAATAGGTATCGATATAATCGATTATATCGATAGTATCGATACTATCGATGGTCATATCGATTATTAGATTATTTAGGCCTCTTTTGGAATATCTATCGGTTGGACCTAAATCTTTTAAAATACTGCCTGTAGCGTCTATGCTTAATATAGCTCTGTCAGTTTTAACATAATCTTTATAATAAGAATTTTGCTCGTCCGACCAGTAATGCACCAAAAGCGGGTGTAAAGAAATCAGTCTCAATAATTTGTCATATGGAGGTATTTGTGTCATAGTCCATAGTGATAATATTTGATGACTGTTGTAATGTGATTGTTTCCTGTCTTCATATTTAATCTGGCGTAAACTTCCAACAGTTGGAAGATGGGCAGGTTCTGATTCACTAAAATCCATTATTTCATTAGTCAAATCTTTATGTACTTTAACCCATTGACCGCCGGACTTCAAATAGAAAATATTGCTCCCGACGCCATGCGTATTATTAGCTAGAATTTTCGCCCAATACGATAGTGATGTGACATGCTGCACTAAGCGATAAGAATAAACGTTTGTTTCGGAACCTTATTACCTATTACTAAGGATAAAGAAATAAATGCTCATACATACTGAACGTTATAAGAAATAATAGATCAATAGTAATTTTATATGTCTTAGTAATCAGAAAATTATCACAAGATTTTTTAAAGTATGCAAGGAATTTTGGCGCAACTAGTCGACGCCTTAAAGCGTCATCGGCGATCACAACTTAAATGTTTGACAAATTTTACCTACTCTTATAGTGTTGTTAAGGACTTTATCGATGTAATTGGCTACTTGACAAAATTTTGAAATCTTATTAATTGTAAACCTTGATACTCATTTCATCGCATGAAAAGTATATTTCACAAAAAAATATTTATTTACTACATGTATTCTTCATTTTAAAAAATCTCTTTAAATTTCCCACGAAAACGCTCTAAGCTGTCATGGCGCCTAAAATGACGTCAATGTACCCTAGCAAGATTAGAGTTGTCATTGATCATAGATTGTCATATCGAGTTTGTTCGATGGGTGCCTTATGATGTTTTTTCTCGATATTCTTAATTTTATTTGACAATTCTTTTTTAATGTATTAAAATACAAAAAAACCTTGAGTCATGACAACCTCAGAACCGAAATCAATTTTAACACTACTCAAGATGTGACTTCAATCTCGATTTAGTTTCAATAACCGGTATTGACACCTTTAAATACCCAAAGCAGGTTTCAGTGCGCCACACAAATAAATTTTATCGCAATCTTACATATGTCAAAATCGTTAATATTCAGAGCGTCCTGTCGATTAGCTGAAAACTTGCAATTACGAGTACTGTACGGTAGCGTAAAATACGAATTATGCGTTAAATATAATATCATACGAAACAATCAACAATATGGATTTTTTATCATCTCATGCGACAAATTTGACGTTACATACGCTAAACGTTACTATTAATATCTGATCATTCAATAATACTTCATCTTTTTATGAGTATATGCTAGTCAATAACCTAAATAGTACACACAAATAATCGATAATATCCGAAACTCATTTTGAAAAGAAATAGGGTTCCGTAAAATATTTGGGTTTTTCGGATACAAGGTTTAAAATCAAGCAGAAAGGTTACTTATTTTGCGTACGTTAAACTATAAAAGATAGAATCATAAAATGTTTAAATTAATTGTAGATCTTATAACTATCTACAAAAAAGTTCGCGACACACTATACCTATCCACATAAGTCGAGTAAGGCACAACAACCATTTTGTTATTGAAAAATCTTGATTTTTTTTTGACCACATTAAACCGCATTTATTTTCACTCTATTAATCCTTATCAATATAAATTATTTCATCACTAAGTGCAGTTTAAGTATGGTGGTGGTGGTGGACGAAAGTAAAATATTACGATTTCTGCTGCTGAAATATAAAATTATGAATAATAAAAATATCGATGTTTTAGACGATGTTTCAAAAATCATCGACTTCGCGTTCCGATTTTTCAAATCGAAAACATCGTACGTTCATTATTAATCTGTGGTACAGAGTGGACACCCCTAAAATAGAACATATCGGCTGTTGTGACGTTGTGACTTTCTGATCGGCGTTTTCAGTCACGTGACTTATGTTATTGGATTTTCTTTTCTAAAAATATTAATAATCTTTGATATTTATGTTTTTTAAATTCGTATTTCCTTATCTAAATATCTTAATTTATCATTAGAAACTATTACCCTTCCGATTTGTTCTTAGTGGAAAGTAGCCAATTGGAAAAAACGCCACTGTGTTGGTTAAAAACAAAATAATATGAATTAATGTCGGTGATGAAATTATAATAAGTACACCTTTTGAACTTATTATGATTAAATTTTTTGTATAAGAAGAGCAACAAAACATTGTATATTTTTTTCTATCGACAGAAACCAAAATATGTAATACGAAGGGGCGTTTTACAAATTTACACCAAAATCATGTTTCCCGGTTTTTACGGTGCAGATACACTTAACGATAAACATTCATATTTTTTTATTTAATAAATCAAACAATCACGGTGCAGTGTTTCGTTGAAATGTCGTATGACGTCACATCTAGATACATTTTAAAACTAGCAGCGACATAGTGAACTTCGAATTTTTATGAGCTTTATCATACATAGTTTTTTTCAGTTGATTGAGTAAACAATAAATATGGATATTATAATCTTTATGGAATAACTCACGAAATAATTAGAATTTGTTGATCCGGTTGTCATGCTCATTAATTTAGTTTGATTCAAATAAATAAGTGCCTCGAAAAGAAACACTTCTCCTACTTCACTATCAGGCGAAGATTTATTAAAAATATCATCATCATCAACTACTTCCAGAATATGTAAAAGTTCAACACAACCCATTATTATTTAAACTATTTTCGTAAATAATGTATTTGTGGGTTTTTACTCAAAAAGTCTACAACATAGAAACACGGACAATAACTTCAGTAGCATTTAGCTTTTGTAGGGTAATTGAAAAAAATATATTTTATCTACTTTCAACTCCCAACACTATCAATAGCAGCATACGCGCTTATGACGTCACAAGCGGACGACCATAGATATATTATATTCCTAGATGTAACGCTAAAAACCGCAATTGGGACGTAGCTGTCTTATTCACATCTAGCCATGCAGCGCCACCTAGTGTGACTGAAACAAAAACCACTCAAAGCTTGTATTGGAGTCCGCATCTGCAGATAGAAAATCTATGGACTGGACTCCGGAGTTGGAGTCCAACCATAGACTTCCAATAGAACGTTACCAAATTGAAAATACATTTTTTTTCAAATACGACTAATTTTAATGGCCGTATTTTAATCAGTGATGGGCCATTATTGAAAAATCACTTTCTAGTATTTAACAGTATTTGTTATATTCGTAACTATTTACTGAACGCTTTATTTTATTCCTATGTGTATATGTTACTAATTTATTAGTATTGCATATTTTCCAGAATAGTGCTACTAATCGATACCAACTTTATCATAAACCATGTTTTAACATGGTTTGATATATATTTTTCATATGCGCATCCATTACGCAACAATATTTCCACACACGTCATAAATTAAATATTTCATATTAAATTTTTAAAACACCCCTTTGTCTATTTCAAAATACCGTGCCACTATTAAATAAAACTATTAAATATAAACGAAAACAGTTTTTGGTTTTTAGCTTATGTACATACTCTTATATTTTAAATGGGAATACGGCTCACTAATAGTCATACTTATGAATATTAGTATTCTTAAATACTAGTATGTACTTGTGACAGGATCTATGGTATCCCTATCTCGTATTTGAATAGACTGACATTGAATTGTCAAACTGAATTTCACTAAAACAAGATTTTCTAATTATGTAGCAAAATGATGTATGAAAACTCAATAAAACCAAGTAATTATTATAATTGCGGACGAGGATAACTGTATATCAAAGACCATGGTGATTTCTAAGTTTGTGATTTAAAGAATAACGAGAGTTATTCAATATCGTCTTCATCGGTAAGTTTTGCAAAAACATTTGCGTATTATGTTGTAAAAATGAGCCAACGATTTAGAAAATGCTTGTTAACCTTTAAGATTTTTAATTTCCCCAAAATAAAGGCGCAATAATAACCAAATTTTCAAATCTAAATAATGTATGTTTATTGCTGTAGTGATGTGCCAATGAAAAAAATTACATCGTACTTGTCGATAAAATTTTCGAACACATTAACTTTTAGATCGAAAAAAAAAAGAATTTATCAAGAGTGGTAAAAAATGGTGTCATGACTCTTAAAATATCGGCAATGGCATAATGTACCTATTGCATTGTATGAAATTTTTGATTTAGTTCGACATAAATTGAACAAGTATGATTCACGAGATATATAAATATTAACATGTCTAAATTCACTTTATTTAATTTGTATTTTGTTACAGGAAATGTGAAAACAGAATCCCATTGCAGGGCGAAAATCAATAAAGTAAACTGCAAAGTAATATGATATTGAGATCCTCTGATTTATTGGTGGACTAAACTACATGTCATTTGTTTGCAAAAAGTTTTAATTTTACACAATTCGTTAATTTTGCTGTCATAGCGTGCTTAAAAAATATTTTTTATAATAAATATTGGTAGCACTGTCATTTTATTTTTTCGTATACTTATGCAAACATCATAAACAAAATCAAGTAGTGTACTGGATTGTCGATATGCTGATACATTTTGGTATTCTAAGCATACAGTCGTACAAAAGTTAAATTCTTCAACTGCTTTCTTGTACTCTTCTCCATCCTAGCATGCTAGTACTACTCTGGTGGCAATTATGAAGGAAAGCTGGGCAAGTTCCACCGTTGGTTTTGGTTTCCATAATACAAGTGCTTAAATTGTTTACTTTGGACTCAGGTAAACCTGATATTTATTTATGTATTCATTATTTTTATATCAACAAAATAAAAAGATCCCTATTTCTTCACTATCCATATTGTTATCACTTACATTTTATCGATATTAAAATCGATATTTGCTACATTACCAAAGAATAAATAGATATTAATACTCATTTATAAATTGTTAAACGTCAAAACGATGTTGAAAAAAAATTATTTTGGGGTGGACGGTCACATTGTTGCTGTCATGACGCGGTTTCTATACTTTCCTTATTCTAAGCGGACGACTTAAAGCGTCGTTGGCGTTGGCAGTACATTAAAGTGAACATGACATAGTGGAGTTAGGTGGGTATATCGATAACATAAAATTTTATGAAAAAAAATTAAGGTATATTTTAAGCAGATTAAATTCAATAATAAATAGTAAAAACATTAGTCATGAAATTAATTCACAATGGCATGTCATCTGTTTATTATTACCAACTTTTTCTCAATCGACTGTGAACATTAATAATTAGGTAAAATATAAACAGACAAAAAATTCGTACGTTAACCATATGACGAGTGAGCATCATCAATCCATCTATCAAGTATGTGTATAGGCAGAGATAATGATAATAATTATTTACTAATACACTTTTAATACACTAGCAGTAGAACAATAAAAAAATAATCACATTTTATTGTTATCATCTAATACGACGACCTCCGTAGCCGAGAGGCGAGCGGGCCTGACTTTGGCGAGCGCCATCTCTGAGGTTCCGGGTTCGATCCCCGGTCGGGTCAATATGGGAAACGAACTTTTCCATATTGTCTCGGGTCTGGGTGTTGTGGTACCGTCGTTGTTTCTGATTTCTGTAACACAAGTGCTTTAGCTACTTACCACAGAATCAGAGCAATGTATGCGATGTTGTCCAATATTTATTATTTATTTATTTAATACCTACATATTAAATAAAAATAAAAAATGTATTAAAAATGTCCACATAGTCACATCACTACCTAACGCTTTAAGACGTCCACGGCGTCGACTTTTTGTGATTTTACGTTAATAATTTTAGTTGTTGATTTTTATCATTTTTTAACTCAATTCTATGCTGTAGGACGTTTTTAGACATCAATAATAATAATCTATCGTATCCTGGTGCGCGGTGTGTATAAATATGTATACGAGATGGTGTTCATTACTTTTTATTTCAACGTCAAACATAAGGCAAATAATGACGCTTAAAGGCGTCGTCGGCGTCTGGATCCAAATTCTTGATGACGCTTTAAAGCGTCAATGGAGGTCAATGGGTTAACAGCAGATTCATGTTCTAGGATGCGCGCCAGTTCTTGTCTTCTCATCGGCGACATCTTAATTTTTTTTTTCGTATTATGTTTAAAATGTTCAGAAAAGTCACTTACAGTACATTTGCACTGAACAAGTTTATCTGTAGGCCATTTTAAAAGAACTGCAATTTCCGCACCACATTGTTTGCATACACCATGAATGTTTATACTATCTTCAACTTTAATTGTATTATTTTTAAAAGTCCATAGGCAAGGAAGCTTTGATGCCTTCCAAATTTCTTGCCTCAAAAGATCTGCCCACTGATATTTTGGCAATGAAAAAATTTCGCGGTATCGAAATTGATCTCTTTTTACACATTTTGTGATCGGTTGAATACGTTGCCATTGATAAAAATCTAAAAATGAACAACTGTATGATCACTTGAATCATCACTGGCTGAATCTGAATTGTCAAAAAAATACTTATAATTTTTCTTCACCGACAAATATATAGCTTTTGTAGTCATCCTAAAAGATAATGCTTCACGAAGATCACAATACACTTTATCTCCAGGTGATGGGATGTCATTTTCGATGAAATACTGCTGAAATTTCGTTAAAACGGTTTTTTGTTCAGTTAACGACACGGCACTTTTCCTTCCGGTACGATTTTCCATGTTTTACAATATAAAATGTACGGGGATATAACAATAATAACTAAAACGACTCAGGCAATAAAAGGACACGATACTTAAACTCCCGCAATGGATTTGTCTAAAATACTAATAAATTATTTTCATCTACCTACATTACATTTTCATTTTCTATTATAAAGCGCCTCCTGATCTACATTGAGCAAATTCATTTGGTTCTGCTAGTTATTGCTAAGAACAAAGTAACAGGCGCTTGTTATTCTTAAAATTGGAAATGCTTACAACTCTGAAATGGTTGACACTACAAAGCCATAAATAATATATGTTGAGGTACTAACTAGGTATTAAGTCTTGTCAATTTTAAATTTTCCATAAAGCGTTTGCCACTTGGTAAACTGCAAGTGGTCAGTCATCCTGACGTCAGGATGGCTGACCACTTTCAAAATGCAATAAATTCAAATAACACGTAGGTACCAAATATTTAAGAGTAGGTACCAATTAGTACTGATGTAGTACTAACTTCTTAAGCTATCGAGATACAAATTTCGTACATGGTTTCGCGGTTCTGACGGTCATCAAAAGAGATGAACCGCGTGCTAATGGAACCCCGTTCTTAATGGAAACCTTAATGGAACTCTAGATGAAACCTCTGTTCAAACATTCTTAGAGAAGACTCCTATTGAAACCTCTTGTACAACCTCTTTTTGATGCTAACCTTCAAGAAACCCCCCTAAATTGACACCATATGCTGAATCTTCCCAGCGGTACGGGTGAGGAACCTAGGATAAGTTAAGTAAGGTTAAGGCTTAGCTTAATATTAGTAAAGTAAATATTATAGAAAATAAATAGACTCATATTAATATCAAACTTTCTTTTATTCAAACTCAGACACACCCCTGCCTTGAGATTAATAGTCCAATATTTTACCGACACATTTTTGGTTATCCTAAATAGAAGCCTGGCGCCCGAATTAAGGTATTTGTTTGTTTTTATTGCACACAAAATATACAAAAATAACGTAATATCAATTCATTAACAAATAATTTAAATAAAAAATATTACAAAGCGTATAAGAAAATCCACACAAAATACAAATTGAATATAATTGAAATAATCCTATAATATAATTGAAGGTTGATATCGGCAAAATGTTCTATCGGCGAAGGAGTTTTTCGTAAAACCATCGATGAAGGATTTATTCATAAAACCAACGGTGGAATAAAGGTGATATCGGTGAAATTATCTATCGACGAAGAGTCTTTCGATATACGTAGGTACCATTCTAAGTTCCTATAGATTAGGCACGGAATACCGTGGAATGGTTACCTTACTACTAGTTTTTCGACACCCTTAAATATTGTGCTTTATTGGTTTAATATTAAAATAAATACCTACTCAAGCAACATTGCAGCAATTTTATATGGTAAAATGATATTCAGTGTTGTGGCCCTCTTACTACTGTATAGCTTATAACTTTTGGGTTGAACTTTCCACCTAACTGAAGTGGAAGTCAGAAATATCATAAAACTGATAAAAATGGAAAGAAAAATATTACATAAATAATGTTAAGAAAGAATTATGAAATAGACTTTGTTTTATTATTTCAATAATAATTTTGATAGTTAAAGAGGTGTGGCCGGATTGCTTTTTCTAGACAAAGTTAGAGTATGCAAGCTGCATGTGTTTGGACCACCCCAGTGTAGTTAAGTAGGTACCCACCTCAAAATGTTAGGCCATATTTGATATCAAATTCTATGATAGTCACTTATTGCAAGCCATATTTTGTTAGGGCCAACCATCCTTAAAGGGAGAGATTGGCGTATCCCAGACAGACTTTTGAGTCATTATGATGGCTTCCTTAAAACATGATATTTACAATAAAATGAATTGAAATATCGTTGCTATGAAACTATCAGGAGTAAATATTTTGGAAGACTTGGCGGTGTTCCCTAAAATGAACTCTGATTTCTGCGGCACTAATTTTCTTTTAAATTAAATCTAAGGTATGTAGTGTTTTTATTTGAATCTAGTAAATAACGACATTTTACAATGAGGTACCATTAAATTAATGGATTTGTTCAGGTTCCTGTAAATTGAAGTTGAATTGAACACATCATATGGGTAGATTATATTTTTAGTATAAATTAAGTAGGTATGCCGATTGAAAACATTACAAAATAAGAATAAATATTCTAAAAACGTTGCAGGCAATGTGCAAACTGTATAGATTATACATTTTCTAATCCTGGCCTGAATGTAATACACGTATTAAATAAATATGGTAAACAAGAAAAAACTGTTGTGTATTTTTAGCTGGCCTTGTAGTCACATTGTCACAAACTGTACAGTCGCCGTCAGATATATCAGAGCAGACAAAGTGACCAAATACTTCTGACCAGTTAAAATGTCAAAAAGTTCCATACACCACAACTTACCATTAATATCTTCCTTCTAGTTCTTAAGAGACTTCCAGGTAGGGGTGACAAGTCCAGTAACAGCTATTATTCCCTATGCTGTACTTATTGCCCTTAAGCTAGGACCTCATTACCACTTAACATCCGGAGGGATGAGGTCTAATCTTGAAGTGCCATCCAAAAATGGCTGAAAGCACTCTATACTCGTATGTATTTTCAGCCTATCAGCAGATGACGTATCGAATTTGACATTTGTTAGGAAAGCGATAAAATTTAATCACATGGCAGGTTTTGATTACAGGTTCGAGAAAAGTGTTCTTATTTCGTATTTTAACATAGCTCGGGTGTATGATCTCTCCCGCCTATGGATAGCCATGTAACAGCGCTTATTGCTGTTACGAAGACCCGAGTTTAAAATTGATGAAACTGTAGCCCTGCAGAAGGACAATAATTGGCTGAAACTTAACTTTTGTTTATTCTAAACGGAAGATGTCGATATCGACAAATATCACGCAATTTTTTCTTTGATTGTAACAAAAAAAATACTATTTTGGTCCATTAATCCAAATTGTATGTACATGTTTAAGATTAAATCAGAACGAAGTTGAAGGAGCAGATGATTTTACTAAAAACCTTATGGACATGTTGGTTCCAATAGTCACTCTTGAGACCGCGCATTATTCTCCATGGACTGAATTAGAGTAGATATTCTTTTTTTTTAATCACAGTAGTCTGTTTTAAGATTCTGTTGTTAAATTGTTATTACATTTATAACTCTCAGCAATAGATATTGATCACTAGTCTTAACTAGTAGTAAAAAAAGCACCAAACCAAATTGTTTTTTTCTTTTTCTAATAAACAATCCAACGCGTTTACGTAATAAACCCACATTCTGAAAAATCTCACGTGAGATTGGGGGACGGGGGAGGGGGTTTAATAAAATCTCACCAAGGGGGAAGGAAGGGACAGAAAATTAAAAAAACACCTTACGTAATTTATGGACGCCCCCTAAGTATAAGTAAAACGCTTCATTATATCTGTGTGACACGAGGACACAAGTTATTTACATCTACGCTGTTATATAATTGGAGTGTCTATAATAGTAAAAACACCTTTTACGAAACGCATACCTATGGATTTCTACACAATACGTTTAATTTAAACACTTTAAACTTCGCGCGTAAATACGGCACACCGCGTCACTGACCGAACAATTGAACGGGATAAATGTATTATTATTATTTCACAGCGTCTATTGTTCGTTTAAGACGCGAGCGTGACATTATTTGCTATCTTTGTTTAATTCTCTGCACGTTGTTACGATTAAGAGAGAGATGAATATACATCTGCTACGGCTTTTTCGATCCTGAAGATTATAAGTCGACAGCGACCACCTCGTGGCTGTGGACAGATGCGCATTTTTTGAGCAAGACCACCAGGCCTAGCATGCACCGCGAGAGTAAATTTTATCGCGCTCTTAAGAAATGCCAAAATCAATGCTCAACTGCTGATTGGTTGAAATTACGAGTACGGTAGACTATCACCCAATCAACGGTATAGAAACTTTTGTCGTCTCATGCGATAAATTTGACGTATTGCGCGTGCTAGGCCTGCACGACGTGGTTTTGGACAGACGAGAGGTTAAAGTATATTATATACTTTGTTGTTTGATTAAAACTGTATATACAAAAACAACAATTAATAAAAATCTTCGCTTAAGCATAAAACGGTTGGACAAATTCTGACGGAACTTTTACTCGCAGATAGCTGTTAAAAATGGACTAGGTACCTAACTTACATTTCTTTTATTTAAGAAATTTGTTATTTGTTATTTTTATATTATAAAATCCATACACATTAAGTCGCGGGCACAGCTAGTCTTAAAATAAGTGCTTTTGCACTCCCTGCGTAATTAAATGGTAAATATAGGTATGCTGACAAGGTATGCTGACAAAAACGTAACGAAATATCGAATGGTCCCTAAAATCTTATTATTAAATACCTACAAGTTACTATTTCCAATGTCGTAACCATACGAAGCACAATAAATTCAACATAATAAGAAATAACATGTGTAATGTTCTAGTACCTATATTAAAGAATTCCACAACTCCCCAAATACGTACGCATAGATACCGAGACAAAGACGGGTCGATAAATCATACGCAGGTCCATCCCACCCAACATCGCAACTAGATAAAGAATAATAGAATATCAAAATATGATTTACTCACCTGTTGTACGCAGATCACACAAACAGTAAATTAAAGGTGATTTCTTGACCAATTTGTACAAAAAAATATAAAGTTTGAAAGTAGTCAATTAATTCTAATTCACTTGTTAATTTTTAATGGATTGATTTGTTTTTATTCATTTAATTATGGAATTTTGTAAGCGCGTCACGGCTGGTTCGCGCTATTTGCCTCGGGCTCACTCGGACATGCGCTTTCAGCTCGAGCCTAGATGTCCTAGGCATCCTATATTTTTTTAATTGCAGTGACAGCATTGGATGCAGATGAAAGCTCAGAGATGAAAGATGCGTGTGTTTATGAAAAAGTCGTGGTTTGGACGATTGGCTGTTTGTGTCGTACGAATTGTTGGAGATAGGGTTTCTTTAGATAAAATACAACACACCAACGAAGAATAAGGTATTTTAACGAAACATAAAATTTTTATCTCTCCTTGCAGTGTGAGATAGTCTATTTAAATGGAGGCCTTCGAAGGAGGATTTCAAAGGGCGGCTCCCTTAAATTGGGGAGTTAATTGCAATTGGACAAATAGGTATAGTCCCATGATTTCTGATCATGTTTGTAAAAACTACCGAGGTAAAAGTAGTTTTAAACTAGTGTAAACTTTTTGTTTGATAAATTTATCCCGAAGTCTTTAAGGTTGGTACTCCTCTTTTATTGATGTTCGGGACCGTTGCCCTCGTTGCTTTCCTTATACCCGGCCCTGAATAGTCAAATTTGAGGATAAATATTTTTTCCTGTTGTGTTGCAACCAAATTTGAGTGGCCCACTTCCTTAACAGTGTTGCGTTGCTTGATTTTTAGGGTTCCGTAGTCAACTAGGAACCCTTATAGTTTCTCCATGTCTGTCTGTCTGTCCGCCCGAGGATAATCTCAGAAACCGTTTGCACTAGACAGCTGAAATTTGGTACAAATATGTAGGTATATTAATCACGTCAACAAAGTGCAAAAATAAAAAAAAATGTTTTTTTAGGGTACCGCCCCTACACGAAAATTGGGGAGTGATTTTTTTTACATTTAAATCCCAACATGTGATATATCGTTGGAAAGGTATCATTTTTTGTTAATTTGAATATTTTGGGAAATAATCGCTCCAGAAGAAAATAAAATTGTCCTCCCCTCTAACTTTGGAACCATAAGTTCAAAAAGTATGAAAAAAATCTAGATATAGAACTGCATAAAGGCTTTCTAGGAAAATTATTTTGAACCTGATGGGTTTAATATTTTTTTAAATTTATGAAAAAATATTTTTTTAACTAAAGTTGTAATTTAAGGATACTTAAGTATTGTGATGCACTGAAAACTACGAAACCCTACACTGAGCGTGGACCGACACGCTTTTGGCCGGTTTTTGTTTTTACAGCTTCAAGGGACTGCAGATGTTTAATTATAACTTGATACCGAGCAAACGGTCTCATGGTAATAATATTGGGTTTCTGGGTTCGATTCCCGAGGCAAGCAATGGACGTTTCAGATTATTTAACATTCGTCTAACATGTTGATTATGTTAATACCTATCGTTACAACGATGGGTTTTGATTTCAGTGGTGGAGGCAGTTGCCTAGAAGTGTTGCAGTTGGAGCATTAAAAAAGTCGATACTTTTCTCCTTACCTACTTTATCTCTACGTACTCTTGAGACAGACAGATGGGCAGAGAAGCAAATCAGATTCCTATTTTCTTTTTAAAATGCAGAACCTTATAAATGTTTTAGAAAAAATGACAGGCTTTAAAAGCATGGTTGATCTGATAGACTTCTAACCTTCAACGTAAAAAGAGGGATGATATATTTGACGTCGATCTTTGTCTGTGGTATCGGTGCTCTCAAAAGGATAACTACTCTCACACTAACAGTTAATTTATTTATACCTTTTTTAGAATTGCGATGAAAAAAAAAAAATTTAGCTCTTGTGTAAAACTTCTCGCATCATGGCATTGGACCGTACCTAAATAGTTTTGGTGTCCTTACAAAAACCTTCTTGCTTACGTACAACCATAGATTTAGTGCACATCCAAAAATATCAGAATACTAGCGACTCACGCACGCATACTACCCCCGCTTTTTAATATGAACTTTATCAAAAGGCAATAAAGTTTCAATTTACTCTACATTTTAGTTAGAAAATGTTTGTATTGGAAAAAAGGTCTGTCTTTCGGGTTTTCCCGGCAATTATTCGAAGTTTTCTTCCTTTTCAACCAGCATTTAAAAAAATAATTGTCAAAATTGGTCCAGAGGTTGTTGAGCTAAGCGCTGACAACACTTTTTTTGATTCATTTAGAACCTAGAAGATGACATTAGAAGACTTAGGTATATCCTAAGTCTAAGAAGTAATATCCAACTGCAAGAGTTTAATCTGATGTGCCGTTGACTGCACCTTTAGTACCTACCTAAAACGCAAATATTTTGTTATAAGTTAATCAATTTATTTTTTTATATAACATCTTTGATTGATTAAATACCTAGTTGGTCTATATAAATTATCCGATCCGAAGAGGCCAAGAGATGTCATTTCACAAGTAGGCCATCAGTAAGACTACTTATAAATTATGATTACACGTAGAAAGATACAGTAGTATAAGTAACTAGTATATGATACAGTAGTATATGCTTTATGTAAATAAATAGTACCTATTGTTCGTTATTTAATTGTCATGTATGATGTAACAATGTATGTCAGTATCTTGCTATACCCTTACAGGGTTCTTGTATTAATAGTCTTAAAACTTGTTTGTTTTATGATTTTGTTACAATGTAATGCAAGAAATAAATAAATAAATAACTAATCATTGTCCCACTAACTAAGCACGCTACAATGATACAACTATAACATTCGATATAGGTGTCGTCTCTTTCTGTCGCCACGTGCGGTTCTTCGCATCAATTTATCTGAGAGAGAAGCAGTACAAGTCTCTCGCTCACACTGCCGGCTCACGTGTTTCTGAGCGTGAACGGATGGAGATACATGATGTAGCTGGGCCAGCGTTGAGTTGTTATTATCGATACGGTAATATTCAGAATAACAAACTCAAAAATGTGTGTCATTGATTATTTTATCGATATACAAACCTGAAGAAACTTGTTGAGTTCAAAGTTTAATATTCTGTTAATTTCGAAATTGAATCACACTTTATTTGACAGGAATAACTGAATATTATATATCATTTTTTATATTTTCTGTCGAGCATTAATCACTGCAAATTTAAATAACTGTTTAATTATTATTAAAAGGAAGACACAGGTGAATGTTTGTCTAACTACACTTTGGACTTTGAAGCGCATCCGTAGAATGTGTTTAAAAACTGTTGACTGACTGCAAGTGTTAACCTTACCCGCTTACAACCGGTCCTACAAGCATTACACAATCGCTTTATTATAATCAAATAGGATAAAAGTAGTAAATTGTATTAATTAGCAATATAATTTACGTCATGTAAACAAACGTGGTGTTGTAATTATTAAAAATAAATTAAAAGTTAAATATGTAATAAATTACGATATGTACCGTAAGTCACGGTCTAAGCCCTTTTAATAATTAAAAAGTGAAAGTTTGTATACATGGATGAATGTACTGTTCCATGACTTCTATGTACTGGCGACCTATTGACATAAATTTATTTATTAAATTTTATTATTTTATTTTCCGAGTTTGTCTGTTTGTCCTTCACTAGTTTTACTTTTAGTTCGGGATTAATGCTTTCAATTCACGGGTAATGCATTTTTCAAAATGTGTCATAGGTTTTCACATTAAAATCTTAGAGAAAGTATTGGGTTAAGCTTTGGAGTTCTAAAATCGGATAGAAAAAGTATTGTACCAATCTCTCGATACGAGATACAATTTGGTATAACAAATTCCGACATTTTCGTGAATACTTTCACAATAACAACATAACTTTACGTATAGTTCCTGTGTTGATCACAATTTTGACGACAACATCGATTGAAACGTCGCAGCGACACAACGGTACATCACTATTACGGAAAAGTACTTGTTAATAGTTCGCTGAAGTTTTGTTTTTTGTGGCTGCGACGGATTTGAAAAAAGTATTTTAGATTAATTGAGATTCAGTTTATTCAATTTACTGTGGTGCACATATGTGATTACGCGAGATCTGAATTGTGATAATAATTTGTATCCGATTATTGAAGGGATTTATTGGTGCGAGAGCACAAAAAACAATTAAGTGATTCAGTTTTGCTGAAATTGAAGTCGGTGTTACTCGACGAAGTTGGTAAGTTTTTGAATTATTTATTACAACAAAAAAATAGAAAGAAATCGTTCCAAACTTGCGTTTTATTTCTAACAATGACTTGATGTCGCTAATTAAATGAGACAATGAACTTTTGGCTTACGTAAATATGCATTGCTAGCAACTAAATAAAAAGTTGTGCAAAAAATATCGACATAGGTAACTATTTTTTTTTTAAATAACTTGCCAACTCTTTTAACCTATTAAACTATTTCTCTTGTTGTTGCTCGGCACTGACTTTTGTCTTATCTTAGTGGAAAAATGTCAAACAAAAGAATACTATTATGATGACTTAATTAACATTGTCTACTATATTTACTGGAATCGATTAGGTACAATTTGGCAAATGTAGAGTATTTAAAAACTAAATTATAATCACAACTGATTACAATCTAGTTTGCTTAAACATTTGTGCAATGTAAAATTAAAGCCTAGGCTAAAACCTCTCTAGTTTACATATTCAAAATAAAATACCTATGTTATATCTCTATTTATGTTAAAATAATTGTGAACATAAATAGAGATATAACATAATTTCCAAATTATTATTTCAGTACACATATTGCATGAAATATTAAATTAAAATTTTTGATTTTTTTAAAGCGGTTGTCCACACCCCTTCTTCTAATTAGGTACCTACATGTACCTATATTCACAAATAATAGGCCTACATACATCATTGTAGCAAAATATTTATATTATTAAATTTACTGCACCATAGATAGTAATACAGCCCCTATGAAATGTGTGTATACTATGTGTGACATAATAATGTTCTTGTTGTGGTATAACACTAAGAATATTACATAATAAACCAAATAAATTGAATGTTTGTACCAATATCAAAAGTGCAAAATCAGTTGTGCATTGTACCGCTAGTTGACACAGCGGGAAAAATCATGTTAAAATCTGGTCAACGCTACTGCTTTTTCCTTACAATTGTTAGTCTCCTTTTAATTAAGGTTTCATTTGTAAACCCAAATAAAAGAATAGAAAGAATAGGCATTGGCTTAAACCCCATTTTCAAAACCATAATAGATGTATGCATACTAAATATTTTTATGCACACAGTATATAGCATGCTTCTGCCCAAGCTTACCTCTCAAATTAAATACATATTATAGTACTTAATTGTTTCATGATTCATGATTTGGTCCCCTATCTAATTAGTGAGATATCTGACCGAAATAAGCTAGATACTGCTTCTGTAACTAATTTACTACGTTTCTTAGTAGATATGGTCAGCTTCAGCTTTAAAATTACTTTGTATTGTATTCAATAATGATTCATAAGTGTAGCCTAGTAAGGTAAGTAGTAATGTAACCTAGGCACTTGAATAAAGAAATATTTCATTTTGACTTTACAAATGTTCAATCTGGCCATATAGAATAGTCATTTTAAATAAAGCATTAGTAAATCTATCTCTTATAAAAAAAATCAGATAGTGTGAAGTGTAATTAATCTAGGTACATAAATAAAGAAACGTTTGATTTTGACTTTTAAAATTTTGTATGTGGCTGTATAGAATTGTCATTTCAAATGAAGCTATAGTAAATCCATCTCTTTTATAAAAACTTAAGAAACTTCTGTGTTATGTTTAAATAAATATCAGACCATATTGTTGATCTCATCCCAAAGTTAGTTGCTTAAACACTTATGCTATGAAAACCAGAACCAAAGGTGGTAATGCAACATAAACTTAAATGCAATTATAAACATTTCTCAAACAGAATGAATACAAATTTTTACTATAATACTGTGTGTCCTGGTTGAGGATCAAACTCCATGAATATCCATTGATTGATTGATTGACTCCATGAACATGTTCTTAGGAACCAGTCAAAAGAATGTGTTAAGTCCAATGATATTTAAAAACAATAGATATGTTATACATTCACAACACTAACGAAAAATCTGTGCTGGTCGAGTGCGACTGCACACATGCGCAATTGTTATTAACCACATTCTTAGATGATGTGAAAGGGATGGCTTGATTTAAACAGTAAGAACAAAAGAGATAAGTAGTAACTCTCTGTTAGGCACATGACAGAGACGTCACATTTGTCGTATCGCTTTTCGCAGACAGGGGGTAAGACGTCCCAATTAGGACGTTTTAGCGTCTTCATATTGCGCGCATGGGTAACATATCTATTGTTTTAAAATATCATTGGTTAAGTCTATTTGAGTGGAATGTAATTGTTATCTTTGCCATTGCATGGTTGAATGTGTATGGTTCTGAATGAAAATAAATTAAAAAATAAATAATTATTTCCATTATGACATTTACATTGTTTATTTTTAATAGATTTTGAAAAGTATTCAAATACATATAAGAATAGCTCTGGTATACAAACATATGTTATAGTATCAACACCTAAAGCAATTTTTCCCATTTGCTAGTTCACATTCCCTTGCTGGGTGGTCAATATAATTCCAGATCACACTATTCCTTCTATCTGTCAACAAAACCAGCTGGGGTTAAAATCAATCAAATGAGTCAAGTGAAACCCTAACATAGAAGAGTCGAAAGGAAAGAAACATGATGTGGCATTATATTGAGAGGCTTTGTCCAGAAATCATTGTTATACTGTTGTACTGATGATCAAGACCACAGTCAAAAGCACATCAAGATAAACACTTGCTGTTCGGTTTAGTATAAGTACTTGCATGCACAAAATAAGGGCAGTGCAAAGTCCAAAGTATGTTGATTTGTCATGCATTGGTCTGTACTTCATTTGTAACATCAGATAAAAATCTTAGTAATTTAAAAAAGTTACACTGTTAAAATTTGCATATTGCTTTGCTAGAGAGTAACTTACATACCAACAGGGGTCAAAGTGTGTCTTTGCCAAGCCAAATTTTGAGTTGCTGCACCATTTTAATTAGTTTTTACTTTATTATTCTAGTATCTAATCTGTCTATTTACAAAACATTATCCAACATTAAAATGTGGATGAAATTTGGCACCTTTATGATAACAATAGAATATCAATTGTATCTGGCTTTTAAAAGAACATTCAGTGTTATGAAGTTAAAAAGAAACCCCAAAAAATATAAACTTGTTTAACATTACAGTATTCAAGTTCAAGTTTCCTTAAAAGAGATTTATAAAAACGTTGACCGCTCGAGTAAAAGTTATTTAAAATAAGTTTGTAAAAGTATCATGCTAAACACCAATATTAATTCTTATGCACACAATGATAAAAAGTCAAGTGTGCTGTCAGTTGCACTTTTGAGGACATACATAATATGTATGTATGTAATAAGATATGAGATAGTAACTCAATGTTTATGAATCTCTGTATGTATGCAAGAGAGGTAGGGCATAGCGATTTATCGCTCGAACTGGAGCAGGCCTACTGGCGAAATACCTCCACCTTACAGAAGACCGCAGCCAAATAACAATCACTTCTGTGTTGTTGTGTTTCTGCGTGTGAGTAAGGTTTCCAGACCTCCTGGGGGGTGCTGCGTTAGTAGCAGGGGTCAAGCCTTCAAGGTAAGGGCGATAAGTCCAGTAATAGAATAATTATGCTGTACTTATCACCCTTAAGCTAGGACCTCATTACCACTTAACATCAGGTGGGATGAGGTCAATCTTGAAGTGCAATATAAAAAAAAAAATCAATTGTTAAGTTTCACCTCAATAGCTCGTATTTAATTAACTGTTTATACCTATGTCTTACTTACATGATAGTTTAATGTGACAAGGTATTAAGATCTGTAGCTACTAGTGAAAACAACTACCAAGATGATTTTCAATTACACATATTTCATTGTATTTTCAAAGAGACAGAAAAATTCCATCACTTGCTGTGGTTCTATCTCTTTAAAATAAGTATTTAAAGTACGCTATTGCGGCGTAAATCACTTTTTTTTTTTTTTTTTTTCCTTGTATCTGCAATCAGCCCCAGGGCTATAATCAGATTTGATGTTGATTCTTTGATAATTTGAGATTGCACTTCCTGTGAAGTGTCGTCTCTTATTTCTGCACTTTGTAGTCGGGTCAGATAGAGGCAAGTCTCATTCTTTTTAGCCGATATATGCTGTCATTTGTATTTATGAGCTTTGTAGCCAAGTGGTTGACATGTTGTGTGAGTCTCTGTTTATAAGCTACAGAAGACCTTTCTATCTCTTCTTTGACTGTCGGAATGCCCAGGTACTCATGAACCTCCGTGTTCCGTATAAACCATGGTGCATTGCTCACGATTTTCAATACCTTATTTTGATATCGCTGTAGGATTTCTAAATTTGAGTGGCTTGCTGATCCCCAGAGTTGTATGCCATATGTCCATATTGGTTTGATTATACTTTTGTATATAAGCACTTTATTTTCCAAGCTTACAGTTGATTTTCTGCCCAGCAGCCAATATGTGTCACAGAACTTTTTATTTGCCTGTTGCTTTTTGGCCTTTATGTGATCACGCCAGGTAAGTCTCCTATCTAAGTGCATACCTAGATATTTGACTGTCGTGTGTTGCGGTAGGACAACTCCGTCTAGTGTCACTGGTGGACAGTTACCTCTATTCATTGTAAATGTGATATGGGCCGATTTTGGTAGGCTCGCTTGAATTCTCCACTTTTTCAGTCATGATCCAATTTCGTTCAGGCATTCCTGCAATTTTGTGGTTGCTGTGTTTGGGTCCTTATGACAGGAAAGGACTGCAGTATCATCAGCATAGGTTGCAGTCACCACATCTTCAGAAATGGGTAGATCAGCAGTGTAGATATTATATAGGATGGGTCCAAGCACCGAGCCTTGGGGCACTCCTGATTCTATGTTACACATTGTGGAGACGTGATCATCACATTTAACCTGGAATATACGATTCTCTAGGTAGGATTTCAGTAGCAGGTATGCAGTATTTGGCAGAAACAGCTTTAATTTATATTTAAGTCCCTTGTGCCACACACGGTCAAAAGCCTGCTGTATATCGAGGAATACTGCTGAGCAATATTCCTTTCTTTCAAGTGCTTGGCGTATTGTATGGGCTACTCGGTGTATTTGTTCAGTTGTGCCGTGGCAGGCGCGAAATCCAAATTGGTGGTCTGGTATCACTTTTTGTTCCTCAAGTACTGGAAGAATTCGTGTTAACAGAAGCTTCTCAAAAAGTTTTGATAATATGGGCAAGAGACTGATGGGCCTGTATGATGTGACTTCTGTGAGGGGCTTCCCTGGTTTAGCAACCATGTTTATTGTGGACACCTTCCACAACCTAGGAAAATATTGGATTCTTAATATGGCATTGAAGAGAATTGTTAGCAGTACAAAGCCTTTTTTTGGTAGCTGCTTCAGAACTTCTGCAGTAATAAGATCAAATCCTGGGGCCTTTTTTTGTTTTAGGTGTTTTATAGTTTTTTTTACCTCTGTAGGTGTGACAGATCTCAGCGGTAGAGACATTTGTTGATCACTGTTCAAGATTTGATCTATTTCTTCTTCTGTACGCACAGTTTCGGGTTCATTGGGTTTAAAGACATCCTTTAGAAAGTTGGCAAACAGCTCTGCTTTGTCTTGAGGTTTTCGTGCCCAGTTACCATTACCTTGTCTTAGAGGAGGCATGTGTTCTTTTGGCCTTTTCAGTGATTTTGTAATTTTCCAGAGTGAATAATCATCTGCTTTGTTTGGAGACAGCGTGTTGAGTTTATCTTGCAAGGTACGATTCTCATTTTTTCTAAGCAAATCTTTTAAATCCTTTTGTGCTTTGTTGAGAGCCCTCTTATCTTGCCGATTTCTGCTGGTATGCCACTGACGTCTCAATCTTCTCTTAGCAGCTAGTAGCTCTTTTATCTCAACGGTAATGTCCTGGCTTTGTGGTTTGACTTCTATGTATGGGGTTGAGAGCCAGGCTGCTTTTTGGATCAGATTGGTTATATACCATGCTGTGTCTTCTATGTCCTCTTCAGTTTTGAGAGGTATGCACAAGTTAGCATTGTCTTCAATGTACTCACGAAAGGCGTCCCAGTCAGTTTTATAGTTATATAAGGTCTCACGTGGTTCTTTCCATATGACTGTAGAGCTTAGTGTGCAAATCACAGGTGTGTGGTCTGAAGAGCCATCTAGACATGATTCGACTTTGGTATAGAGTCCTGACATCCCTTTGCAAACAAAGAAGTCAATGAGATCTGGGGTTTTGTTGGGATCTGAAGGCCAATAGGTAGGTTCACCTGTAGATATGACATTGAGTGTATTGTTAGCAATTGCCTTTTTTAATTCTCGGCGTCTTGTTGTGGTTAGTCGGGAGCCCCAAAATGTATTTTTTGAATTCCAGTCTCCTCCTATAATATATCTGCTACCAAGCATATGGAAGAAGTCACTAAACATATGTTCATCTATGCGGTGTCGTGGGGGACAGTACAATGCAGCCACATTCAGTAAGCCTTGCCAGTCATCAATAGCTATTACAGCAGCTTGTATGTGCGCATGTTTGTAGTTAGGTAGCATGTGATGCCTTATATTTTCTCTGACTATCACTGCTGCCCCAGCATGCGATGTCCCATCTGGGTGATTAGCGCAGTATATATTATATCCTTTAATTTTAACCATTCGTTGGTCAATCATATGTGTTTCAGAGATCAATAATATATCTATTTTGTTGTAATTCATGAATAGTTCTACTTCTTGCTTATTCGGGGATAAGCCATTTATATTCCATGCTGCAATACGCAATGTTTTTATCTTTTTTTGTTGGGCTATAACAGTTGTGAGGAGACCCATTAGGGTCCCTATTTGTTGAATGAGGATGTCGATCTTCTCTGATTGTTTTAATTATGATTTGCTCTAATGAGCTGGTTGGCTGAGATTGTTGATTCTCTATTTTTCTATTCCAGCAGCTAGTGTTTGCAGGGATGGACATGTTTTCGGGTAGAGTTTCAGTGATTCTTTCCTGGTTGTGGGTCACTTTTTGTCTAGTCCAGCTGGGTGGTTTCAGTGTAGGGAAATCATCTGTTTGTAGTATGAATGTATTCGCAGGCTTCTTATTGTGTGAGATTCTTCTGTTTCCTGCATTTGTCATTTTTCGAGCATAAATCTCTTTATAGACTTGACAGCCTTTATAATTAGCTGGGTGGTCTCCGAAGCAAAGTGTACAGGTAGCTGGCGTGTTCTTATCCTTTTTTGGGCAGACAGTGGTTTTGTGCCCTTGTGCACATTTCACACACCTGTATGGGCGCATACAGTTATTTTTAGTGTGCCCATATTGTTGACACCTGGTACATTGAGGAATTTCAGTAGATTTCCTTTGATCTTCAATTGTAACCCTAGTGTGGTATATATATTGTATACTTTTTGTTTCCTTGTTATTGGGGCCGGGTTCTACATTTACAAAGAACATGTTTAGAGGTTTTTTATTTTGTCTTGACCTAGCATAAATAATTTCACCTCGTACTTGGTTTCCTGTTTTTTCTATTTCTTCTACTATGGCTGATTTAGGAGTAGTGTAATGCAAATTTTTTATTACAACTCTGTAACATTTATTTTGCTTCTGTGTGAAGGTATGGCCAATTAGGCCATTGTTCCGGATGAGTTCTATGAGGTCTTTATATATTTCAGTTGACTATGTCCTAATTCTTAGCTGATCTTTGTTAGTAATTTTATATGAGTAGCTGTCACTAGGTATTGTCTTATTTAATAAATCTGTTAATTTAGATAGATCTTCTATGCCGTATAATACGACATGTGGTGGTTTGCTGATTTTTTGTTTAGTTTTTACGGATGTGACTTCTGTTGACTCATCAGTTAAGTCTACAGGTAATAGACTGTATCTATTCGAAGTATTGATTCCAACTTGTGTTATATGGTTTAAGTTTGGAGTTTGTGGTGGGCTGTTTGATAGCCTCTTTCTCTTGGGGTACCTCTCGGTTGGTATTCTTTGCCATGAGGGAGGGCAAACATTGTTGGTACCAGCATTAGTGGTTTTCGTAACTGTCGACTTAGAAGGCAAGTTATTTAAATCTGTAGTCTTGATATTTCCTACTGAAGCCGATCTTGGTCTTGTGATGAAGAGGCTTGGATGAAATGCTTGTTGAGTAAATTTTTTATTTGTGCTGCCAGTAGCATTCACCGTCACAGGGGCCTGGTTGCCCACTCCCGTGCAGTCTTCGGTATCATATTTCACACTCTCAGGCCCGGGTACCTGGGAGCGCCGGGGGTTAGCCGGATTGCATGACAAATCATCATTCTTATCACTCATAATTTCATCATTTCAAAAGTGGGGGCATACGCGTGTCACTTTCCCAAGGCGCCACGGCCACATTTTTAGAAGGGATTTAGTCCTCCTTGGCCCGTGGTAGACCAGTTGTCAGGTTAGTTAACCGCCGCCTGTTGCTCGGCGTTGTTGCTTATTTAGCACCACCCAGGGGAAACGTGTAGGGTGGGCCTAGAAGAAGGTGGTAACTCCTACGGACGCAAGCAACAATATCCCCCAAATCACTATAAAAAATTATAATAATCGAAATATCATTGTTTACAACATCTCGACCAAATAGGATACGAGTACATACATATCATGCCACACACCTGCATTGTCCAGTAGTAAAGCTTTTAATCCAAAGAATGTGGGTTCGATATATAGAAGGAGGGGGCAACAATCTTGGACTTCGAGTTCATCTCACTCTTGGCTCAATTCCACCAATTTAGTCAACGTCTTATTTCCAGTAGACTGACGTTAAATCGTCAGTTATCGTTAAAGTTACGTTACTGCAACTGCGCTTTAACCTAATAACCGCCAACTACTTCTATAGAAGTTCAGGATTTTCGTGCCGTCAACGCCACTACTTCTATAGAAGTTACTCATTGTACCTACTTTAATTAAATACCTTTACGGTGCATTAAACATTTGTTTCTCTTGTAATTTTGTAAGATGGACAGGATTGAAGCCCATTTTTGTTATTTCGCCAAAAGAAACAGGCTTTATAGTGTTTTAATACAGATAAAAACAAAAACGCCTGAAATATTTTGATGTCCCATACGCCAACGACTTCATATCAAGTAGGCTAGTGATGTGACGCGATAGTTGCATTCATTACAATCCTACATGTTTACTTTGTTTTGTTCCATACAAATATTCATAGATTTTATGATTGACAATTAATTCCGGTCTGAAAATAACGTATTACATAATAAATATTGAAATTAATTTATTTCACGAAGATCCTTACTAATATTATAAATCAGAAAGTGAGTTTGTTTATTTGTTCCGCTTTCATGACATAACTACTGAACCGATTGCTTTTAAATTTTGCAGACATATAGTTAGAAGTCCGGATTAAATAATAGGTTACTTTTTATCCCGAAAAAAACTGATATACCCGAGGGAAAACAAAAATATAGTTTGCTTGATGGATGGATTGATGGATTGGAAGGTAAAATATTGTAATCGAATATAAACATGTAAATGTAGAAGCTAAATGATACGATAATTAATCCCCGAAAATGTGGAATTCCCGAGGGATGACGTACAATTTGTTTTATCGTCTAAACTGATTTTTACATCTACTTAGCTATATAATATAGTTTTTACTACATTCAGTTTTTGTTTAACAACTAATCGTATCCAGCGTTACATCGCGCTTCTTAGATTTTTCCGTGGAAATGAGAAGTTTTCTTATAGTTGTGATTTATACCGCAATATAACCGAATTACACGCGGGCGAAGCCGCGGGCGGAAGCTAGTTAATTTATAATTTATTTAGAATTTTCGATATTGCAACACCCATCTCTACGCAATGACAAGATTTCAGTGCTACGAGCGCCACCAACTTCAATGCAAGTAAACCTGTGACGTCGTAAGCGTACAGGTGTCAAGGTCATTGTGTCATAGTGCCGGCCGTTACAAGCGTGCGCTCGTCTGTTTTTTTTTCGTACAATAATCATTAAATATAATTATCGAAAATATAAAAAGTAAAATATCGAAAGGTAAACTTACACAAACTATAAAAAGTTATTAAATATACGAATAATAACTGACCATTCATTCTTTTGTCTTACTTTTCACCGTAACATACTTGTTATGATTTATGAATACCGTACAAGAGCCGTCTTTTCTTTATTCAAATCGTCTAGAGAGATAGAGTGACATTCACTCAAGGTGAAGAAAGAAACGCATAGACAACACTTCTATTTGAGATATTTATCTTGCCACGAGCGCCAACGACTTGATATGAAGTCAACGGACTACGTTATAAAATGAATAGTGAAGTGCCTTTTATAATAAATGTGTTGCAAGATTATGCATGTATTTTTGTCTATGATAATAGATACTCGTTTTTCTTACTAAAAATGTTCATAAAATAAAACAAATTACTATTATAATGTATCAGGGTTTATTTATATTTGCAAAATTTAATAAAAAATCTTGATTTTAGACATCAATTTTTTTTTATCGATATGACGTTATGCCACATCCTTGCTTTAGTACTATAGAAACTGTTATACATTTATACGTTGGCGTACAGCGGGCCACTACGTTAAAGATAGCTGGGCTGGGAAAAGGTTAAAGGTCCACTTCCTTTTAACCCGCAACTGATTCCAGTAGCAGTTCAATAGTGATAACTTGTATTAATCATGTGAATTACCTTACACAAACAACGTAAGCGTAGTTAAAACACCATACCACTCTGTAATATGCTCGAAAAGTTCTGAAAAATTGTGAATTTTTTGAACACATTCATTTAGTACATTTTGCTGTATTTGGCCTTTCAGTATGTATTGCACTAACTTTTGTTGACTCTTTGCCAATTATATTGTTTTTATTATCAGATATCATTACTTTAATATGTTTAAGTGCTATACCGATTTTATACGATGTCAATTTGGAAAGACAATTTACTGTGGCAATTATTTTAAGACTCGACTGGTGTGTCAAGTAGTATCATACGAGTTGTTAACTTGTATGATACTTGAAATTACATTTGTGCACGTAAATTGTGCCATCCACCATGATTCTAATATATTTTTTTTACAAACTCATTTTAAAAGTAATTTGATGAAATTACAATTCTTTTGAAACTTTCACGGCTCTCGTATCATACGCCATATAATAAAGACATCAATGACGCATCTGTAGTGCCATTCGCACTGTATCGTTTCAAATTCTATACAACCATTTATTTATTATTTGTTGTTTACGTAACAGACAGGTAACGTTATTAGTATACTTTGAACTGCGTGGAGATATGTATATAGGTACCTACAGGTTAATCATAATATTAACCTGAGGGTCTACTTTCAAAAACGAAATACGTCGGATCCGACAACGGATATCAATTTTTAACTCTCTTAGTCGCAACTAATTCACTTCTAATGCGAATTAAGCGTTTTCATAAAACAAATAATTATTTCTACAAATCAAATACGTGGTTTTTGATATTATTTATACAAATCAAAAACGTGGTTTTTAATTTGTATAAATAATATTTTGTAACACACTCCCAAACTTTCAAAAACGAGACCTTTCGTTTGTTCGTTTCGTTTTTGGGAGTAGACCCGCTGTCCTATTTCATAACCTAAATATATGATTTTTTTTACGGAATGTTTGTAACTGTTACACGAATAAAGTACTAACTGAATACATTAGTACGAAGAATGATAGATGAGACACTAGATAAATAAGAAATGAGATGCCCGTGACACGGTTGCGACAAGGGTTTGCATACGATATCGAAAGTTAAGCAATGTGCATCACAAGTGAGGTGGGGCATAGCGATTTATCGCTCGAACTGGAGCAGCCCGACTGGTGAAATACCTCCACCTTACAGAAAACCGCAGCTAAATAACAATCACTTCTGTGTTGTTATGTTCCTGCGTGTGAGTAAGGTTTCCACAGCTCCTGGGGGGTGCTATATTAGTAGCAGAGGTGTAGCCTTCCAGAAAAAGGCGACTAGTCCAGTAACAGATTTATTATTCTGTACTTGTCGCCCTTAAGCTAGGGCCTCATTACCACTTAACATCAGGTAGGATGATGTCAATCTTGAAGTGCAATATAAAAAAAATCACAATCCGGTGTTCGGTGGGTCACCGTTCCGACTTGGTGAATTTAATTTCGTTTATCACGAGCACTTTTGTCTCGTTTTGTGGTTAGTTTCGGCTGATATCTCGATATAAGTGTTCGACCTTATCAGTTTGGAGAATGACCCTTTCCATCTTATACTTTTAATTGAGGTCTGTGCCCATCAGTAGCAGCGAAATGGCTTTATAGGGTAGACAACTAAACATGTCTGTTTGGTCCAACAATAGCATTACCAAAAAACATTAGACACACTAATTTTCTTGTATCACATAAAGATAATTTACTAAGATACAAATACAAATACAAATTATTTATTTGCATAATATGGGTAGGTAATAATACTAATATTTAATACTAGCGACCCGCCCCGGCTTTGCACGGGTGCAATAGGTACTAAACCTTGCACTTTATTTTATTACATTGGTTCCCCCGGCAGTACTCCAGTGACGCATACATGGAGCTTACATCGCATGCTGGCTAGCTGAGCACGGTGAGCGGCAAACACACGACTTTTTTCTAATACTTGCACTTTTAAACTCGTGACATCTTCCGAATGAAATGTCCAAATTGAATAATTCAAAAAGTTATATAAAGGTATTGAAGCCGTCTTCTTGAATATAAAGTTATTTAGTTTGATTAGGATTATTACCAAGGTACAAATAAAGAGCCCTTTCAAGCGGCGGCATATTAATTAAATTTTAAGAATAAAAAACCGCTTACTGTGACATAACTATAATATTTAGACATATGCTGTCGCGACACTTTTTGTAGATAATGATGAGTTCTGTAAAGTCATACTTCATGATTTTGTTCGATCATCAATAGTTTTCGCAGTGCACGCGATGTAAGGAATTTTTCAGGTCATTTTGGGATACATTATTGGAGTTTTAGTAAGGATCCCTAATATTTTTGAAAATATAATATAGCCTATGTCACCCGAAGATAGTGTAGCTTCCTAACGGTGAAGGAATTTTTGAAATCGTTCCAGTAGTTTCGGAGCCTATTCATTACAAACAAACAAACAAACAAATCTTTCCTCTTTATAATATTATATTATACTATCGGACCCGACAGACTTCGTCCTGTCAAAAAAAAATCGGAATGTGGCTTGACTGTTTGTACTGGCAAATGAAAAGGGCAATCTTTAAATATTCTAATTTTTCTGTTTTTCTCGCAGTAAAAACCATCCTTGGACTTCAACGAACATTAAAAAAAAAAGAATTGTCAAAACTGGTCCAAGCGTTGTCGAGCTATGGCGCTTACCAACACATTTTGCGATTCATTTTTATATAATAGATATATAGTATAGAAGACGTCACGGCTTTGTACAGTATTTACGAAATAGTGACGCAACAACACACATTTATGGAAATGTTAAGCAAAAAAATATGTTTTCATTGTAATTTGAAACTCGAACTGTCGGGACCAATCTATGGGACTAATTAAAATCATTGTTTATTTGCAAATCATAACCTGTATTATAAAACGAGTAATCTTCGTGAACTACTTCTTTCTATCTAGTCAATCACGCAATCTTACATACATATAGTGTTATCCCATGTAGAAACAATGTAGAATCCTATAGAAAAAAAATATAACACAATCTTTCAAAAGTATAATCGAAATAGCATGGTGATTTTAAATTAATGCCCGGTTCCAATATTTTACGATCCGTAATGTGTCAAAAATTACATCCGTTTTCTCTAACCAACTACGAGTCGTTAAATATACCGTTCCTTACAGCTGTCATTAGTCGTCCGTCAGTCGTTTTTAGCTTACACCTCGTATAATTTATTACAATCCGTATATAGAACGGATCAGTTGTTAAATATTGGAACCAGGCATAAGTGGTTGGATAGACTGTAATGATTAGTATGCTAATTAGAAACAATTTGCCAGCATATAAATTTATATTAGCTACCTGCATCATTTGTTTTGTTTATTTTAATCGGCTTTGTTTGTGCTAGCGCTGAATCATCCCGTCGTTGCGCGTTGTTCTCACGTTGCATGACACTGTGCTGAAGCCATTTGATATTGCCATGCGCAAATATTGTCTCTGCTATGCGACTTTTATCTTTTTTGTTGCGATGGCTTTTTTAAAATTGATTTCAGACCCAATTTTTCCTACCAAGCTGTAAAGGCTGACCACTCTTCAGTTAATATCTAATAAGTTTGTAAACAAAAAATACTTGGTTCCTGGCAGATATTTTCTCTGTAGTTATTTTTAGGTTCCGAACTGGCGGAAGCATCATTTCGTTTGTATAGAGACCGTACATAAGTGTTTTTGATGTAATATATACGAACAAAAATGATTTTAAATTTTAACTTTTCTTATATTTTTTAACAAACTTCAGAAAATGGACGAAAATTTCTCATTTGAACCGTATGTGTTACTAGCTGTGCCCGCAACTTCGTTCGCGTAGACTACAGGATTTTTTCAGTTTTTTACCGCTAATCCCGTTCCCGTAAGTATTTTGCAATATCCTGCTGCAACTAAACTTTAAGTTTACTAAGGTACCTGCATGCCAAATTTCAAGAGTCTAACTTAAGCGATTTAGATTTCTCATACAAAAGTATTTTCCCGCTAATTCCCGTTCCCGTGGGAATTTCGGAAATTCCTTTCTTAGTGCACCTCTACGGTACCTAAGCTACGTCCCTTTCAAATTTCAAGTGCCTACGTTAAGGCGTTTAGGCTGTGCGTTGATATGTCAGACAGTCGGATAACTTCGTTATTTGAACTGATTTCGGTAGCTTTTTTTTTTGTAGGAAAAGAGGAATATTAAGGGTGTTGTCATGTAGAAACTAGGATCTGATGATGGCATTCTAACGAAATTGAGGGGATACGGTATTTGTTGAAAATTATGTCCGCGACTGTTCAGATTAGTTGGGGATAAAATGTATCCCATATGGTTATTGTTATGTCATCTGTCTTTCTGCCAAATTTCATACGAATCCGATTAGTAATTTTTCCATGAAAGAGTAACAAGCATGTATCCAGACCCCTATACATTCATAAATCCATACATTTTCACAGACCTTAGTGTTTGTAATTTTAGAAGGATCAACGTATGTTTTCGGTACTGACGATTTAATTTAACTTTACCAATTAGTTCATTAAAGTAAGGAGCGTAGGTTAGGATGTTAACGTTTGATACAAATACACTAACGAATAGGTATGTTGCATAGATCGATGTCTGACTTACGTAACGTGGATCACGTGTCATACTTCGCTGCTGAGAACGAACCTTACCTACGTTCATCAGATGTTGCTCTCAATCGATGTTAACCCCTTTATTCTTGACTATGCTTAGGGCTGCAAAGATATCGGTCAAATTTCAGTTCAAGAAAATATCTATCTGCGTTACTAATGTCTATCAATAAATTATCCATGAGATATTAAAATAAAATTTACAAACTAAACCCTTATCACATGTTAACAAATATAAATACATTACAAACAATAAATATCTTCTAAAATTGGGCTATTGGGCTATACCTTGCTGAATAGCCGACGCAATATGCTAAACGAGGTATGTGCCGCAGTATTGATTAGTTTTTTTGAGAAATAATTGAAGAAAATACACCGATCTGATCAACTATTAAATGAGCGACCTGTATCAAAAGATTGGTTTAATTCGTTAAATAGCACTTTGAAAGTATTAGACACGTATTTCTTCATTTGATAAACGTGGGAATATAGAAAATTAGCTGTTGTCGTTCGCGTTATTTCGGGATAAAAATATTCTATACCTACTAGCATATGCAATATTTACATTTTCTCGCATGAGACGACAACATTTTTGTCACTGTTGATTGGCTGACAGCAAATCGCACTTTTGATTGTAGCCAGCCAGCAGCTGACGCACTCAATTTCGTCGTTTTTGACATTTGTTAAGAGCGCGAGAAAAGTCTAGTATCTCATATATTTTTCTACCAAATTGTATCTAAATCCATTCAATACTTTATGCGTGAATGATAAAGGAACATACATCCATTCATAATTACAAATCGAGTTTCCAATAATTGTTAGGCGAGTTCAGTGTGTTCCTAACGGTTACATACCTAGAAATTGGCGGTATTCAACAATTGCGTACTTAGTAGTGCTAGTTTACCGTTTGATCATCTGGCAGCCCTACCCACGCCGCCTAGCCTAGTGGCACGCCACGTGCCCCGACAACCGTCACCGCCAGTACATAAGCGTACTTCTCTGCTCTACGCGGTGTTTTGTTATCGCTCAGCTATTACCGCACTAACGCCCTAAATCAGAAAAGCTTACGTAAATACAATTATTGTTTAAACGTAATCGATGGTTTTTGGAATTTCGTTCGTAATCTACACTTATTCTTGAATTTTATGTGTGAATGTTTGGATGCTTTTTCTCATCAAAAATTAATGCACTCATTATAGTCGTAACACTACAAATAAATAAAAGCTTGAAAAGAAGCCTTTGTAAACATTTACTTCAGAATTTGTTACATTAATTAAATTATTTGTTAGTCCAAGTTTATTTAAAAAAAAAAAGTTAAGAATCTTTGGTTAACCTGTAAGTATGGTGAAAAGCACATCAAGGAAAACACTTGCAATTCAATTTTAGATCTTATGCGCTCGACATAAGAGGTGTACAAAGTCCAATCTGTGTTGTCTGGCGTGCTTTCGACCCTACAGTCGACATCATCAAACCACCGGATTAAAAAAATCCGATTTCCCACCACGCTTAGTGCGTACGCATAAAAACTAATATTGAAGAGCATGTATATGTCGCAGTCATCTGGTTTAATCAGCTATTTGATTGGATCACTAGCGTGTTCATTGAATGACCACGTTTAATTGAATGACTAAAGGACAACTCGTCAAATTGTTTAATATAACGTTCAACTTCTTGACTGAACGTCATTTAGCATAGTCGTTGAATGGGATATAGCTGACAGACATGACATAACACACCTTAATAAGATTTTTTAATATATTTTAACAATATAAAGTCTAAAGACAATTAGGCTAAAAAAAAATTTTTTTACGAATAAGTCACTTTATATCTCAATTTCACTCTAAAAATTATCAACACAGTGCTATTCGATTATATCTGTACCAGCTGTTTGACGCCATCTTTGTTTTGATGAGCACTAACGCCGCAGTGGAAAAAAAATGAACTAAATTACAATCACTTGACTGATTACGTCCGCTATGTTCAAAGGGCTATGTTACAATCCGCTAACTTGTTGGACGTTCAGTGAGTCTTATTCATTCAACGTTCGGCCTAGTCATTCAATTAAACGTCGTCATTTAATAAACACGCTAGTGATTCAATCAAATAGCTGTTTCAACCAGATGACTGCGACATATATAAAGCAATGTGTAAAAAAATATAAATATTACAAAAGTTCTTGGAAAAACTACTTCAAAGTGGTGGTCTATCTTGTGGGACTCATATGAGCGTATTATAAATTAAATAAAATTTCTTAAGTTTTTTTACTGTCTCTTAACGTAAACATAAACGCTAAGTAAGCAAGATGCTGTGTATGTAACATTGTACTTATTTTATTCCTTGCATAGAAAATTAATGAGTTGGCGCGAAGTTAGAAAACAAAAAAGTCCAGCTACAATGTAAATAAAAACATGTATTTCTTGCCAGTACATATTTATATCCGATTAAAAAAAAGCTTTCTTAAATCGACCGTATGTTCCTTAATGTGGGTTCGCGAATAATTGTAGTTCATGAACAGATTAATTTTTAGGGTTCCGTAGACAAATGGCGAAAACCGGATCTCTTATTTTTTTGTATCATGGGAGATATTTCGACATAAAAAAATTATCAAAGAATAATCATGTTAATTACTACTTCATGTGAATCTACCATAAATTACCCATCAGCTACACTAATCGTTTAACGACCTCTGTAGCCGAGAGGCGAGTGTGCCGGAATTTGGCGTCGCGCCATCTCTGAGGTTCCGGGTTCGACCCCCGGTCGGGTCAATATGGGAAACGAACTTTTATGTATTGTCTCGGGTCTGGGTGTTGTGGTACCGACGTTGTTTCTGATTTCTGTAACACAAGTGCTTTAGCTACTTACCACATAATCAGAGCAATGTGAGTGATATTGTCCAATATTTATTAGTTCATATAACTCATCGATTAGTACCATCAGTGACTTACGTATTATGACCTCTTGTTTCTAAAAAACAGACTTTGAATACATATTATCAAAGCTAAAATATAATTAAAAGTTTTAAGTAGATTAATGTACCGACTGGCCAGTAATGGTTAAGAAAGAGTTAAGAGTAAGATGGTCTAAAATTCCCTGACAAACCGTCTCTGGGCGAAACGTTTTTCGGGAAAAACGGTATTCAGACTTAAGACTATGTGGCCACATAGTCTTTTCATTGGCGAAACGTTTTTTGGGCTTAACGAAAGTGGCTAAAACATTTTCATGGATCAAACGATTTTGTTCCTAAAAAATAGGAGGGGAGTATATTTTTTTAAATCATTTTAATTGATATCAAATTACAGGCAGTTAATAACAAAATAAATATTAAACAACATTACACACATACCATATACAAAGGTAAGTTTGTGTTACGAAAACCAGAATTAGCGGTGGTCCCACGGTATTTAATACTTAAATACCTACATTTATTAACACCCAGACATAGAACAAACAATCGTCGACGCGCGTGCAATACCGCGTAAGTAGTTTTTTCCGTAAGTTCTAATTTGGATTGAAATAATATGAAATAACAACTAAAATTAATCTTTATTGCAAATTCTCTTAGCTATGTTTGATAATTATAATAATTTAATTAAGTACAATTACATTTTTACAATTTATCTACACTATCTACGATATACATACTATTATATACTGTCTACACTAGTACTATAAAGAGGAAAACTTTGTTTGTTTGTAATCACCAGATAAGTTTCTTATTTTGCGTACGCTGCCTAAACTATAAAAGATAGAACCATAAAATGTTCTAATTAATTGTAGATCTTATAAATATCAACAAAAAAGACCGCGACACACTATACCTTTAATCTATGTCGAGTTAAAGTCAAAATCAAAGACAATATTTTTTAGCAAACTAGCGGCCGCCCGCGACTTCGTACGCGTAGACTTAGTATTTTCTAGCAATGAATATAGCCTATGTCACCAACGGCGGATCCAGGGGAGGGTCATGGTGTCATGACCCCCCCCGCCCTGAAAGGTGCAGTGCAAGAATTGATGAAAATAGCCATTCACGCTAAACGTAAAACCGAGCATGAAAAGATGTAGTCCACAGGGCACAGCTAGTTAAATTATAAGTTCTTGACTTGACCCTGACTATGTGACCCCCTCCTGGCGCCAAAGCTGGATCCGCCCTTGTATGTCACTCAGGGTAAATGTAGCTTCCCAACGGTAAAATAATTTTTGAAATCGGTCCAGTAGTTTCGGAGCCGATTCATTACAAACAAACAAACAAATCTTTCCTCTTTATAATATTAGTATATATAAAGCTACCTCCGGTTCGGAATCTGTAACTACAGAGAAGATACCGGCAAGAAAGTCAGTAGTTTTTTTACTAATGAAAGCTAATTTTGCACTAAGACACACAGTGTGAGACAAGAGTGAGGCACAAGAACCATTTTTTTATTCAAAAGTCTTGAATTTTTTTGGACTTACTTTAAACGCATTTATTTTACTCATGTTATTAATCCTTATCAATTTAAATTGTTTCATCACTAAGTACAGTTTATGTAGATGATATTGTGTCTTGGAATTATTAAAATTGGACGTCTGGTTTCGAAGATATGGCGAAATTAAAATATTACGATTTCTGCTGCACGGCCCGTTTCGAAGTGAGCGTCACCAAGGCGGGGGAATGCGGGGGAAAATTTAAAGTAAAGAAGTAGGAATTAATGCATTTTCAAAGTTTTATAATATTTATGCAGAATGTTTATAAGACCTACAATTAATCCTTTAAATTAAAACCACTCTAGTTACCAAGTTAAAATCGATACTAATATTTTAAATGAGAAAGTAACTCTGTCTGTCTTGTTTGTCAGTTCGGCTTTCACGCCTAAACCACTGAACAGATTTTGATGAAGTTTGGGTAGGTATACGTTGAACCTCTAGAAACGACATAGGCTACTTTTTGTTTTGGAAATGAGGGGGAAAGAGGGTAATACCGCCCTTGAAAGTTTAGATGGGAAAATAATTACTTTTTAAATTAGAGAAATGAAATTTGGCACAAAACTCAACATTCAAATCAAAGCTCGAAACTTGGATAAAAATATGGACTACTTTGGTTTTGAATATTAGGGGAGATAGGGGTAACAGCGTCCATAAAAGTAGATATATATGGAAAACCCCTGCCACGCGAACGAAGTTTATTTATAAATATACGAACATAATTCTTACAGGCTAACCCTTATACAATTATGTATTTTTATACTATCCAAATCTATTCAGTAGTTTTTGCATGAAATATTAACAAATATACATCCATAAATTCGTACAAATTCGCATTTATAATAGTAGTAGGATTTCTTTATTAGGAAATGCCGGTGCCTGGTATACCTTAATTGTTCTCGAAACGATGAAAAAATGTAGAATCGTAAATGTCAGATTTTCTGGTTAAAATTACGGTTGAAACGTGTTTTGGCTACCTACCGAAAATGTGACCGCACTTTGTGGTCAACGACTTTGCATAACTTTTTTTTTCTAAACTTCACGATTTTACACGGGTTTCAGTTTTTACCTTACAAATGAACCGGAAAATTATTTTGGGTATGACTGACCTACTGAGTGTACCTTTTGCCTACTGGCATCTAAGGAAAATTACGTTTTTCGAGTGTTTTCTCTGTCGAAATTTACAGAAGGATTTTATGTGGACACAATCTTACCTCAACAACAAATCGTTTTTTTCTAAGTAAAACGGTGCACTCTGATAATATATATACTAAAGGTATTTAAAAAAATATATAGGTTTGAATCAGCTCTATCAACGTACCCCAGTGAAACCTATGGCGCCTAGCGCGACGGGAAGAACGATGACCAATAAAGTTTTTTTTTATTCTAATATTTCAAAAAGTTGTACAAAGTTATTGAATGCGAACTCATTTTTTTTTTGAGAAGGATTAATACCAAGGCACAAAAAAAAAATGCCATAATAAATTCTTAACAACAAAAAACAATGATTGTGGCCATAGATATATATTTTACCTTCCTTGATTTATGATTGTGACCTAACTAAAATGACAGCTGTCGGCGCACTTTTTTTTTTTTTAATTCAAACAGGGCTTCATTTGTTTTGAATCAAGTTTTTTTGATAATATGCTACAGTTAAGTCCTCAATACCAAATCCGTCTAAAGGTTTTAGGTTCTCGATTTAGGGCCACGCGAATTAATAACAATTTCGATCCTAAACATGCAATTGCGTCGTCTACATTGTGAAAAAATGTGCCCTATTCCTTAAGGAAACGCTTTCGCCACACATTTTTGTCCACCGTTTCTGGCACGTTTTAACCTTTAACGAGTACCTTAACTTGGGTATTGCACCGCTGCTGATGACGTCGTCTCTCTTTGTGCCACCGTCTTCGACGCAATATACAATTTTAAATGAGTTGGACCAAGACTCGTGATTCAATTAGGATTTTAAGTTGACGAAATTATTTGTTTTGATGAGTTGCCTTCATTTTATCATATAACTGTTAAACCATTCATCGTATCTGTGCAGTTTTTGATGTAACTTTTCATTTCCATATCCCATTAATAAAAAAGTCGTCGGTATATTCCACTGGTCCAGAATTTTTTTTTTTTAGATGAAACCCCTTTTTTTCTTTTTATAACCCAGTAGAAGAAAAAAATCCCCCATATCGAATTTTAATTTATTGTCATAAAGAACTCTATAGGTACAGAGTACAATCTAGACTTTTCATTTGATACCCATTTTCAAGAAGTATTGAAAAAATATAATCCGTCATTTGGTAGCAGCGGCCATTTTGTATTAACTAGTTAAATGCCCGGTTCCAATATTTAAGAAACGATCCGTTCGTTACGGATAGTAGTATACTATACGATGCGTAAACTACAAACGACTGACGGACGACTGATGACAGCTGATATGGAAAGTAAATTTGAAATCAGAAATATTGGAACAGGGAATTAGTTCCTTACAAATTAGGGTTATACAGGAACCAATTAGTAAAATCGAAACAGAAAAATAATAATTAATCTTGAAATTACTTAGATAACACTGAGGTAGCTTTGCTTTCCATGGTAGGAAGACACCCTGTGTTTTATGATAAGAAAACGTTCTCTCTTTCTCTCGACTATGGTTAATATGAAATATTTTCTTAACTTAGTAAAGTAGACAAGTAGGTACATAAATTGACCGAAAATGGCCGGGAATATTCTTAGGTTATTATTAGAAGCATGTTAGAGAAAAACAAAAGATTGAGGCTAAGTTAGTTACTTAGTACCCAGACACCTTCGGCGCATGCAGGATAACAAATAAAAATAAATCTAACGGACAAAACCTCGGAACCTGCTATTTGGTTACTGCAAGCGGTTTCACAATAACATTTTTACTTGTTAGAGTCGGTATACATTTTTGGAATGGTAAAACTGTCGCCAGGCCCTACGCAAACAAATAATTTCGTAAGCGAGCGTTTCGCGCGAAATTTTCCCGGTTCGGGGTAGCGTGACCGCAACCTAAATCTTTCTTCAGCTTTCAGTCAGTAGCTTTGCCCTTTTCGGTACGAGCGGTCGTGTGCGGGTCCAAGCTCTCGTATCGAGTTCGTTGCCATTTCGTATTCAATTATTCCTCGGAAACATATCGCCGCAATACATTAATTCATTTCGGTTGCTGCCTTTCAAATCTTATTGGCGAATTGTGTTTTTCGATTGGACTTGTTTAACTAAAAAGGTACTTACGCCCGGCCTCGCTTGAAACGGTTCACCTGAAAACTGTTATTCAACTTTGCACACTGCATATTACTGCATAATGCAATTCCATTACATAAAAAAATATCCTTTAATCAATAACTTAACATTGCGTTGCAATGCATTTCATTGACATATTGTTTTTTGTATTGTTTCAGAGTCTAAACGAACTACACTATGGATAATTTGGATGATTCAGAGAACAATGCCAAAATTTCAGACTCTGCTTACTCGAACAGTTGTAGCAACAGTCAGTCCAGAAGAAGGTAAGTTATAAAAAATATCAAAGTTTTATAAACTAACTGTTTGATGCAATGTAATTGAACACGACAAAAGCTAAGCGTGTTTATTTCTACTAGCATAGATATATTTGTTCAGCTGTGTCCACATTAGATGGTCAATGGGCAATTAATAGTTAAAAAAAAATCCTAAATTATATGCCTAAAAATAACACAGTTTGACTCAATATCACGTGTACTTTATTTCGAGTTGGCAATTGGGTGACCTGAAGCTCGACTTATTTCTTCAAAGGAGTAATGCTGAAAGTTGTTCGCAATAAATTAAGTTCGGACTCCATGGTAACGAAGTTATAAATGATTTTATAACTTTAGGAATTACTCGATTTGCTGTCGTCGTCGCCTAAATAATCGTATCAAGCGATTTGAACTTAACACTAAACACTTTATTTCTCTGATAGATTTGATGATATATATTGAGTTTTATTTTGAGTGTAAGTGCCTTTTATTTTGAGTAAAACACTAAGTACAAAACATACGTAATTGTCTGTTGTCTTCGTATTTTAAATACATATTTATACAAATAAGTCATTTTTTAAAATGTAAGTAGATTTTTTTGTTGGTACATAATTAGCAGGAAGATTGAGTAATTCTAGAAATCTTACTACTTAAAACATTTACTTCTAATATAAACTCCGTTTTTGTTATTGTTTTATTGCAATACATTTGCTTAAATTTATTAAAGATGAGCTTATCTTTAGACGCTGCATTCTCTGTCTATATTATGTAGGTAGTTTTATCAAAATTTGTAGGTGGTAAAAACCTTCTATAACTTTGTACCTATCTAGTTTCGACCCCTGACCCCTTATCAAAGACATCAGAAACTATTCCGATACGAATAAATCTTTCTTTTATCACTGTCTCATCGTTTAAATGAAAAGAGACAAAGTATAATCAGATTTTGAGTTAATTTCCGACATTACGTGTATTTACAGTATAACGCATTTGAAGGTATAGCGAATCCAAAGTCACTCCGTTCAATATGTATTTCACAATCAAATTAGTATATAATATGTAAGCATGCGTTGGAAATTGTGATCTGTGCACTTTATTATTTCATTTGGCTTCGAAAAGATTCGTATGAGTGTCAGTATAACGAAAGTTGTTTAAGTCTAAGTTTGTCGATGTATTCACATAAAATAACAAACCCATAGTAAATGTACAGTCAACGGTCAAGATAAATATTTTCAGTTCGATATTCGTTCTTATGCGTACGATATAAAGTCTAAAGTGTGTATTCTGACGTGCTTTTGCCTGTAAAAGCAATCGTGAGATGGCGTAATAAGTTACAACGTCTCATCAATATTTGAATTGTCTTTGAAAAGGATTTAAGTTTTGTATCAACCAATAAAATAAAATTATATTGATTCCCCCGGAAACAATGCCAATTGATGCATAGCTATCGCACTGAAATACAAAACATGTCATCGATCGATCCATTAGATAACGAAAATTTTGGTTTTTAATAAGTCTCCTTTGATAGTATTAGTGTGTTCCGTAGTGTTTCACTGTGCAAAAAAATATATAAAGGTTAGCTCTGTACTTAATCAATTTCTATAGTACCTAAATACAAAATCTCGATTATGTATTTTATAAAATGTTTGAATTTAAGTACACTTTTGTGTACTAAACTTGTCTATTGATATCAATTAGACTCATACCAACTAAAATTATCTCTATTACATATGATTTATATAAAATAACGATCCTATGTCACTTTCTGTAAAATTATGCGAATTAAAAGACACCAACTCAAAACATTTCACAATCAAACACAATCTTTGCTCTCACAAATATTATGGTTATTTAATAATATGGACTAGAACGCGCGATACTTGAAGGTCGGGGGTTCCTGCCCGCTTGGGAAGATAAAAAATTTCTGTTTCTTTCAAATATTTAAAGTTTACTAAAATGGTACTATAAAATGAAAATCTTTTAATTTCTTGTTAAATATTTAAAAAGCTTGCATAATATATCTTAACGGTAAATGTTTAAGAACATTCCTTGCAGACGAGAATAAAATAGCCTTATCCTGGCTAAATTACTTGTTTTATTGCATAAAACTGAAGTACTTGTTTCAATTAAATGAGGATTTTATTTAATTAAAAACGAGGGGAAATTAATGAAACGTATACTGCCCGCAACCTGTCATTCATAACGCTTTGATTTTTCTTCCCTTTCAATGAACTTTTTAGTCGTCAGTGGCCAATACAAACCGATTTGATTGTATTTTCTTCATTGGAAATAATTTTTAATCATAAACGAGAAATCGTTCTATTCTACCGTTTGCATGTTAGTAATTATATAATAATTAATGCATGTGTTTCAGTCATAGTTCAAAGTCTACACACTCTGGCAGCAACTCTAGTGGGAGCAGTGGTTATGGGGGTCAGCCATCCACTTCAGGCAGCAGGTAAATAATAAAAGTATAATCATAGTACTGTTTTTAAGGCTATAATTTATTCTAATTTCGTTTTGTACAATTATCGTTTTACGTTCTTTCGCTGCTCTCCTCGGCTTACTCAAAATGTTTCGCTTAGGTTACTTAAACCTGGAATGAATGTTGCCCACAGTAATCAGCCGCCAGAAAAAAGGCTTAAAGAGAAAGATACGAAGTCAAAGAAGCAAGTACAAGTGGACTCTGTGAAGACTGATATAGAGACAGAGTGCAGACCCCCAGACCCCGTTCCCGAGGAGGACCCCAAGGTTGAAGAGCACGATGGTGGGTGGCACTCCATTCAATCTTAATCACTACATAGTATAAAACAAAGTCGCTTTTTCTGTATGTCCTTAGGTATGCTTCGATCTTTAAAACTACGCAACGGATTTTTTTGCAATTTTTTTGGAGGAATGTTTATATGTATAACCCATACATATGAATATACAGAAAAACCGAAAACTTCATTTGTATTTACTTGCACCCGTGTGAAACCGGGGCGGGTAGCTACCCGCCTAATATAGTTAAACTAGCTAGTTTAACTATATTTCGGATGTTTTGTGTACAGAAAATATATCAGCAAACGCATTCGTTTTCGTTCATTACTTTGATTTGGAATTGGAGAGATCTCTATATTTTTGTTTAGTCTAACAGATTACCAAAAAAATGTAAGACACGTATTTATATTGATTTTACCATGTAAACAATATTTTACCTGGATACATCTTAAAAATTTAGTGCGTCGTCATCAATTCGCACAGTGTTTACGAATCTGTTACGTTAACACATCCTTCTAATTTTGATGCTTTGTATCATCATTGATTTATATTTATTTATTTATCAAAAATACGTTTTTATTGTATTTTGTAGAATGTATTTTTACCTAGTCATTATAGGATCAAAAATTAAAAGTACTACTCTAGATACTCCTAGCTGGTACAATTTCCACAGCGATAGACCTTATTCCGAGGGCTGAAAATGCACGCATTCGATATTGTGATCGTGACCTTTTATAGGTAATGTCGAACTTTATTATAGCTCAAAGGGTATCTGTTATGTTTTAAGTTCTAAATTTAATTATTCGCATTGCCGTATTTTGGTTGTTGATATGTGGAAAGTTTGGTTTATTACTGAACAAGACGAGGCAAATATTTGAAATTAGCCGTAATATCAACTTGCTTTGAACGTTCAGAATACCTACTGGGCTTGTTTGTTTAAATATACTAAGTAGGTTAGGCTTGTAAATTAGAACAAAAACTTAATTTTTTGAAATTACGTTACTTCAGAATCTCAATACGTAAACGGTGTGTAATACTTGCAATTTCTGGAATTATTCTGTACTATTAAACATTATTTGGTATTTTGGGCAAAAGGATTCTCCGTTAAAGTTTAGACCTTCTAATATCTTCTATTTCTGTTATTTTACAATGAGGTAAGACTTAACTTGAAATAAGATTTTGAAAGTGTACCGAAATATAATTAGGTGGGTACTTCATGTATAGTTGTTATTTGTTTTTAAGATTGTTGCACTTCATCTTTTGCTAAACTCATTATTTAACTTTAAATTCGTCAAATTGAATTATTATAATATTGTTCTGATATTGGATCGCTTCCTTGATATCGTATTGAATTGAAACCATTACCCTTTCTTCATTAGACTAAGTATTTATTTTTGTACATTCGAGCCAGCATCTTAAAACATCAATGATCTAGATTAAAGTTAAAATGCAACACTTCAGTAGGAAATCATATTTTGGAAAATATAAGCCCTATGTTTGTAGAAACTAAATTCCTTTTATCTGAATACTATTACCAATATTCCTGGATATTATCTAGTACCTAAAATAGTACCTAGTAATAAAGTAAATCCCAGGATTACACACCAATTATTACCTTGTACCGAACTACGATTTTATACGTTCTAAAGCACCATGAGTCGAGTTAAAAAGTTTTTGTTCATCACACAAAAGATTACCGGCATTCGAACCCCCGGTCTTTGGTTTCGAAGCTAGGGTCTATGTCCACTTGATTCATTGGCCTTTCTTATAGTTGTATTTAAAAACATATGAATGTCATCTGAGATTTAGTAGAGAGAACAGAAGTTACTGCTCATAGGAAATATAATGCGTATTTCGTAACAAGGTAAGCTTTTAAATGCATATGTATTATACATGAGATTCGATGAACACTTCGACCTCCAATACTGTTGATCGGATGTAGCAGTATATTTACTTAAGGCAACTTTTATTCGAAACTGATTTATTCTGATTAAGTGAAAATTAAAAAAAATAATAAAAAGACCCAAAATTATTCTGAATGTTTTAGCTAACCATATCCTGCGCCGCTACTTCTATGTCCTGACATTTTAAAACATGTTTGTAAAATGACAGTTCTATTTTTCATGGTTTCACTTTTCTTCGGAGACAGAGGCACGTGACCGAGTTGTATGATTAAACATTGTACGCCTTAAAAACTAATGATAGACAAACAAACTAGCAATTATTGGTATGCCTTCAGTCTTTTAAACGAATTTTTTGGGACAGCCATCGGCTAGTGCAAGCATCGTGCTCGCTTGTGTACTTCATTAAAGCAGGTTCTGTGGTTTTCCGTGGGATCATCACCTTATTAAAGCTCAAATAGTTCATGTCCATAATTGTTCTGATATTTGTTTGTTTATGACACTAGTCGCTCTCTCCATTCTTTTGACGTTTCATCTACGAAACGATTTACCTAAATGGTCTTTGATCCTATTATTAAATTAAATAATTATCGTTACAGAAGGACCAGGGGACCGAGTATCCGAAACTTCGTGTCAGTTATAAAAATAAACTCTCTTTCATGTATTCTATAGGTTCTTCACGTCGGGGTTAGTTGAAGGCAAATGTAGACATTGTCCTATGGTAAGAAACTGTGAGGTTATTTTAATGGTACGTATGCCTCATATTTTTATGACTTCTGCTTCGTTAGAGTATGTCCTTTTTTTCAGATAAGTGTAAGAGTTCCTCATGTAGTAGGTGCACGTTTATCTTCCGTCTGTGATTTTTTTCCGCAGTTGACCAGACCCCCTCGCTTGTGCTCGCGCACATAGAAAAGGGCCCGGAAAGTATGGACATCTCAGCACCCGACACGCTGTGTGGCAAAGACGAGGTTTGTGTGAGTAGACCAACCATTTGTCTTATGCCCGGTTCCAATATTTTACGAGTCGTGATGCGTCATAAATACGACTACGACTATACCGTTCCATAATATACTTTCCATACCAGCTGTCATCAGTCGTCCGTCGGTCGTTTTTAGCTTATGCCTCGTTTTATTTATTGATATCCGTAACTAGAGCGGATCGTTTTTCAGATATTGAAACCGGACATAAACGGTCATAGTCCAGGCTTCCAACGAACAAAGGCTTTGCTCTTTAGCCAGTTGGAAAACTATAACCGAGACGTATAAAGAATTACAGTGGGTTTCTTTAGTGTTTCAACCGGCAGGGCGCTACTACAATTTCCACACTAATTTGTCACTACGTAATACTACTCGATTTATGTTTTTAACGTTATAAACGCGTTAATTTGTAATGATACTACTTAAAACGTTAAATAGCTCTTAATATGAAAGAATTTGAAGCGAGAGAGTATTTGCAAAACGTTTTGTGGAAAACTCGGAAGTTGAAACAGTTGCGTCCAATTTCGAAAGTTGTTTGACGTCATAAACGGGGTTCATAATGACGTCAACCGCTTTGTAAAGATCCGTCGGGTTGAAATGCTTAGAATAAGGAAAGTATAATATATCTATGTTGAAATGTAATAAACAGCTTGAGGTCCACTTTCAACGTGCGTGATTGGTGTTTTTTGACATGACTTTGACAGATATGTCACCATGACATTACCAATTACGGTACATTTGGACCTCACGCTAATGTGTTTACAACAAAAACAAACTGAACACAGTTCGTTCTACAACTTGTAAAATGTTTTTACTAATAACAGGAATACACTAGATCATTTTCAAATAAAATTTAAAACAGTCTTGCCTGCTTTTGAAGATTTATGAAGATCAGCTATCTTGTTAAATACCGATACACTTAAGTCGTTGCACAAATTGCAATGAGATAGGCGTGTTCGTGAATAGGTATAGTTTGAGAAAGAGTTACGTTTGTTGCTTAATGAAAATGCGTACGTGAACTATTATTGCTTTTGTTTAATGGACAAAGTTTAACAATTGCGAAAACTAAAATTTAAACAGAGTAAAAAATACATATTAACAACTAACTTTTTTCGGCAAAATTTTGCAACCAATATCAGATTCCAAATTAGCAATGTCCATATAATGTCATGTTGATATTGAATCGAAGCGGAGATATAAAAAACATATTTTGTTGATAAAATTGATTGCAATAAGAAGTTACGCAATTTCTAATTGGATCTGAATAAACGGGTATCTTCTGTTATTCTTCCTGTCATGATGCAACTTAAGTGTATGGATTGCCGTTATTTTTTTTTAATGCGTTTCTTTTATTCAGGTCGTATCGTGTAACGTCCCCATCGGTAATGCATGCGTCAACTTCGTGACTAGTCACCCTGGGAGTAGCTGCTGCTCGGTAAGTTAATAATGTATAAGTTTCCTAAACAATTATGATCAATTTACCGGTTGGATTTTATAAAATTACTAGCGGTCCTTGTCTTTGGTCGGGTAGATTAAGTAATTTTTATACATCTTGGGTTATAGATAGATCGATATAGAATAGAGTTTTAGAATCACATTATTTAATTTTTTAAATAGGTTCGATAGTTTCTGGTCCTATTTGATGCAAACAAACAATAAAATAAACAAGTAGACTGGTTATTAGTCTGCAAGCTAAGATATATACGTGCCTTTAGGTTTTAATACGGATAGTCGTACAATTTCATATCTCTACATAACATCATTAATTAGAATAAATATAATTGCCTACGCCTAAAAAAGGGTAAGTTCTCGTTATATAAGCTACAAAGAAAATCATTCTCGTAACGTTAGTATAATTGGCGCCGTTGGCAGGCTTCATAAGAACGTGCGATCGCATAATATGAGGAGCCGTGTTCGTTGTCACGTGGTAGACATTTGTGTTAGCTGTATTCCATACATCCGTGCCATCTGTTCACACGAAATCACATGCAAAGGCATGCTATCTAATTGGCTTTGGCTGCTGAGACTTTGCGGATCCCGAGCTAATTATAATCTACTAGTTGTTGCCCGCACTTCGCGTTAATTGGGAATAACAAGTATATTATATGTTTATATAGTACGTTATCTTTCTTCGTACCCAATCTATTAAATAAAAATAAGTCGGGTTTTCCTCCCTGACGCTGTAACTCCAGAACGAACGAACCGATTTCCACGGTTTTGCATTCGTTGGAAAGGTCACGGGCTCCGCGAGGTTTACAGCAAAGAAAATTCGGGAAAAATTTCAACAGAAAAGCCGGAAAATCCTCTAAGGCGAAACGAAGTTCGCCGGGACCGCTAGTTTCATATAAATATGTCCTTTTTTTATATTGCACTTCAAGATTGACCTCATCCCACCTGATGTTAAGTGGTAATGAGGTTCTAGCTTAAGGGTGACACCCTTAACTACATAACATACGTACAGCAAAATAAATCTGTTACTGGACTTGTCGCCCTTACTTTGAAGGCTTGACCCCTGCTACTAATGTAGCACGCCCCAGGAGCTCTGGAAGCCTTACTTATGTAAAAGAGCATCAAACATAGGTATGTTTGATTGTGTCAGGAGGTCCTGATATCCCAATTTCCATACATTTTTATAAATTTTCGCGTTTATAATTTTAGGAGGATATATAAAAGCGAAATGCCATTCACTGATAAGTCCCAATATCGCTGAAACTATAACACTATTCGTATAGTATGTATGTGATGTTGTCTATATGTATTTATTTATATATAACATTACCTTTTTGTCATAAAATGGTTTATATATTTGTTTACAGGACGGCTTCTCGTGTGTTATATCGATGCATGATGGTGTAGTTATGTATACGACTTCCTCTCTGACTACCACGCTTGGTTTCCCTAAGGATATGTGGATGGGTAGATCTTTCATAGACTTTATACATCCAAGGGTAAGTTTTAAATCTGTAGGATTACTTTAATTTATTTATTTATTGTATTTTGGCAACAAACACTCATTATAAAGAATAACAATAATATACAAGATGTGTTAACATGTAAGCAGACAAGTAGTGCCGAGATGAGCTATCTTAAACTAATACATAGTATAGAGCTATTTTGTTAAACATAAAAACTTATATTTGTTATTAACAGTGATTAAAAAAAAAACACCTAGGCAGTGGAATATCTTGTTTGTAGATTTATACAAACAAGCGCACAATAACTTATAAGCTAAACGAAAAATCATATTTCTATATATTAAATGCAACAAGTAAAAGTTTGTTCTAAGATATCTTCATTCATGAAATATTAACGAATCAAAAGGTTCAATTTCTTTTTGAATTCAGTGAAAGAAGATCCAAAAATATCCAAATCCAAAAACCGCCTGTTATAAGATGACAATGAACGTGAGATAAAATTTAAATAGAACTAAAAAACTAAACTAAAAACTTAAGCTGTTTTAAACTTTAACAATTTTGCGCTTCATTAAGTTATTATCGTATTTTTGAGTTTTTAACGTTATTATGAGTTACATACATCCTCTCTTGAAAATTTATTTAAGTAAAAAATTTTCAGGCTGTACGTACCAGATGTATACGTCATTTATCATAACTATTCGTTTGCAGGACCGGAGCACTTTCGCATCGCAAATAACCAGCGGCCTTGCCGTTCCAAAAATTGTAAATGGTACGCAAGAAACAGGTAAATCCATTTCTATAATCCATTATGCCAATTATTTGCAAAAGGTTCTGAAGTTTTTTTTACATAACGTATTTACTTAGTCCATTGTTTAATGCAGAGTCAGCGAAGTTAGCGCGAAATGGAAACTTTGGAGTGGAGAGTAGAGTCTGTTTTATACTGTCTTCTCTGGCAGCGATGGTGGGGTCTCTTAAATTTTTATGAACAGCCACGCCGGCGATGAGTTCGAGAGAACTTTATACTTGGTTGTTAAGGCTTAAAATAACTTGGCTTAATCAGAGTACATCTGTGATTATTTCATTCTTGTACTTGCATATCGATGCACACATGAAATTATTTGAAAGGTAAAGATAGCACCGACCACACAAATTTCCTAATGCCTTTACAGTTCATTAATATGCGCAATACTGTAGGTGTAACCAATTCGCTAACTGTCTATAATGCATGTTGTAAATACAACATGTATATGTTGACCTATCTCAACGTGGGTTTATAGAGGAGACTGTGACAAAATTTACCTACATATAATAATTTAACCTATAAAATGTCATCTTAAAACATTTAATGAAGTGTGAAAATGATATATTAACCTAATTAATGGTCTAGAGCAAAGGCGCCTATTAGTATAATCAAACCATTTTATAAATTACGATTATTGACTTAATAGCTACGCTTGCAAAATACGAACTCCAAACAATCTTGGTTTCGAACTCGGGGTACCTCGTAGTAATGTTTCAGTAATTTAAATACTAGGCCATCATTATCATAGACAAAAACATATTTATTAAATACTAACGGCCCATTGCGGCTTCGCACGCGCACTATCCCCGCTTTTTTCATATTTACCACACTCTTCGTTCCTTTGGGTGACGTGGCGTTTTACATATAGCTTAAAGCTTTCCTCGATATATGAACTATTCAATACATAAATATTATTTTAATTCGAACCCGTAGCTCCTGAGTTAGACTAGGTACCAAAAAATAAAATCATATTATATTTTACTACATGAACAAAAATTTACTAAGATACATTGTATTGAAATTTATCGTTCAGTTTTAACGAAGTACCTACGTAGTGCCTTGACATATGGAGAGGTCTCCACTGAACATAGTTCAGAGCGCTGTATAATCATATATTATTATTTACTTGTTCAAGCAAAAACACATTTTCATATTATTTTTAAAAACCTAACTGACGGACTTATATAAATTTTTCCAATAACACGTATCCCAAAATTCAGTGTTCTGGGTTCGCTGCCGTGTTGAGCTTAGGACGTTCCTGATTTTTCGAACGTACCTTGGGTTTGTAATCCCTAATAATGCTGTTAGCGACTTCTGTGATCCGGCTCGAAGGACCAAAATAAAAGGGAATAATGAAATAATAACTACAATTAAATTCGTTATATGCTCTTATAATATATTGGACAACCACAGCGACGTATATACACACACTCGGTTATAATCTATCACTTAATAACAAAAAATAATATCAAAAATAAAACTAAATACATTGACATATAAAAGGCATAGCCAAAAGGGCTGTGGAGGTCGGATCACAACAGTCGCTAGCAAATGCATTTGGCAAGCTTGTTCATTAACTCGGTATCCATTATTGTAATTATGACTTTATTGCATTACCGTCGTTGTCGTCGTTGTTTCTGATATCTGTAACACAAGTGCTTACCACTTACCATAGAATCAGAGCAATGTATGTGATGTCGTCTATCATTTTTTTCTTAACTAAATATAAACAGCTATTTGTTTGCGGTGGAGCTACGCTATGACTTTTTCTATGTAATTAGGCCTTATTGGTCATCTGTGTCCCCAGAAAGAAACGTTCATGTCCTTACATTTTGAAGTCAGTGCAATGGTTGAGCATATATCCAAAGTGTCATCTATATTTTTTTAAAGGTTTCGCTTAAATTTTATTGTTTTTGTTAGTATAAACGAGGGATCGTCAACTTCTTTGACTCGTATACCCCTTGCCACGTACTTTGGGTTTATATATCCCTTCAGTAGTGGTTTCAACGGTTGGCAACAACGGTTCGAAAACGATACCGAAAGTTAAGGCCAGATGCGGGATCATGCCGGCAGAATTTAGTGAAATTTATTATGAGTAAAATATCGTTTTTAGCGGAGAACAGACCAAATAATTTGTTTTGTTCTTTTTATAATGCAGCTATTACTTGAGTTATATATGGTTGAACATACCTAGTTATATATGGTACCTCCACGTTAAGCTAGCGGCGGGGGTGGGGTGGTAAGTCATTTTTTATTTATGTCAAAAATCATCTATATTATTTATTTAACAAGATTTGTAAGTGGGTACGCATTTTAACTGAAGGATCAATATGGAGTGTTTCGTATTTTTTTGTAGTTTCGGTAGTTAAGGTACAACCGTACTGGTTTTTATAGTACTATACGCCGTACGAGCGAACTTTAAATATTAGAAACAGAAAAATTTTATCTCCCCTTGCGGTGCGGGAATCGAACCCACGACCTTCACATATCGCGTGTGCTGCTTTTACCAAAATTTCATCGCCTACGATAACTTGCGGTTAGCTCAGTTGGTAAGAGCAGCACACGCGATATGTGAAGGTCGTGGGTTCGATTCCCGCACCGCAAGGGGAGATAAAAATTTTCTGTTTCTAATAACCGTACTGGTTGTCATTTACCGATTTAAGCCTTAGATTTTTAGATGCTTAGTTTAACACACTACACGTTTCAGAACACCTATCTGAGATAGCCGAATTGTTTGGTCTGCTTTTCGTTATTTTACTGAACTTGTTTTTACTAAGTCAATAAAAGTAGAAAGTCTTTACCTTTGTATGGTGTGACGGGTTAGTTTATTATCCACTGAACAATTGGCATATGAAAAAGCTGAATCTAAAATCATAGGTAAACATTTTCTATAGAATATCTTTTAATATTTGGAAATAGTATATTCATTTCAGGTATATCCGGAAAATTTACTGTTTCCAAATTGGTATAGTAGGACTTTGACCCTACTTCCATCACTCATTTTAATAGGAGTTCCCGAGCAACGGTAATATAAAGCTAATGAAAAATTTATGTTGAGTAAACTATTCGAGTAAACTTTTTAAGTACCTAATTTTCTTTTTGTGCTGTTGTAATTAAGTGTTTTAATACCTGTCCTATTTTTTTGTCTATCTGAATATCACCGTATTAAGGAATACTATTGTTTAAGCTCTATTTTCTTGCCCTGTTTCAATTAGACCATTATCCGATTAATGACATTGCTGTACCTTGTTTGTTATTTAGTTAAATTACCAGGCAACCCAATGTCAACGATGGTATGTCGCATCAGAAGGTACAGAAGTCTGGCGTCAGGGTTTGGAGTCAAGGAACGTGTGGTCACCTTTATGCCGTTCTTGCTAAAGTTGTCATTCAAAAGTATCAACGAAGAGAAAGGCGACGTCATCTACTTAGTCATAAAAGCAACACCATTCTTTTCTGCTTTCAAAGGTAAGACTATTCTAAAGTGTTTGAACGGTGCAACACGAATTAATTCAACGATTTACATCGTATTTGAGTGTAATGTATGGCCCATTTAATATACCGCACCTTCGGTTCAAGACTGTCACTTATGCAAAAATTGCAATCTGTATTATCTATCTGTATTTTTAATAGTATTAAATGGTCATTATTTAAAAGTAAGTTAAAAGTTGACTTTGCAGTAAATGCTATACATTTTTTCATAATGTTGAAATATCATAATTATTTGAGATGTCACAGTTTTAAATGCACCTCCTAAAGAATTGTTTTTGGCATAAGTGACATTTGTAGTGTGAAAATGTTAAAAAGAAATCGTTAAGTTTTTATGATTGCCCTAATTGTAACATCAGTAGTTCTTCTATTAAAAGGTCCTTCTTTAAAAAGCAAGCATAAGCAAAAGATACATTTTAATATAACCTCGTACTATGTTACATTGACCGCTATAATAAGATGGAATTCGCCAACTCGAAAATCGACATAGTGGACACCACATTTAAAATTTATTTCAGGAATCTTATTATACTTGACCATTCAGGGTACAGTTCATATTAAAAATTCCTTTACAGTACCAAATGAAATCGTGACAAAGCCTATACCATTCGTGATGCGTCACGCAGCCAATGGGAACCTAGAGTATCTGGACCCCGAATCTGTCCCTTACTTGGGCTACCTTCCACAAGACGTGATAGGGGAGGACGCACTCAAACTGTACCACCCCGACGACCTGTGCTATCTGAGGCAGGTGTACGAGACCATAGTCAAGGAGGGTAGCCTGTCCAGGTGTAAACCATACAGGTAAATCACTATCACTACATAGTACAAAACAAACTTGCTTTTTCAGCGAGTTATTAGTACCGGACGCATTGTATTTAATTGATTTTGACATATGTTAAGACCGCGATAAAATTTACTCGCGTGGCGTAAATGACTCGTCCGCCATCCGACCGACCCACTCCTAAACGAAAATAGTCAATAAAAAAAAATACTAAAGATTTTTTTAATTGTTGAAGGAAAAATTATATTTTCTATATTTTGGAAAGCTAAGTGATGGATTATTGCCTGGATTATTGTAATATATTCGTTTACCTGCTACTATCGTATACCGGCATCAAATAAATTATTTTACATAGTTCTCGCATTTATTTGAAAGTATATTTACATTATAACCGTCAAAGTCATTTTTTCTGATTTAGAATTATGCACTACAACTACATTAATGCCGTAGATGTTTTGACATGTAGTAGATATTTTTACTATAAGAATGCGTTTTGTAAACCATGATTATTACTTTCAGAATGATGACACAAAATGGAGACTTCATAAGACTTGAAACAGAATGGTCGTCATTCATAAACCCATGGTCAAGGAAGTTGGAGTTTGTTATTGGAAAGCACTTTATCCTAGAGGTAAGTAAACCAACAACAAATCTGACTACTAGACATTACGTCTTGACAGACGATAAAGGCTGTCATATCTATTCAGTTCACAAATTAAAAACTAGTGTCATAAGGAAATTACTCCCAAGAGATTTTAATATATATCTTAGGTCCAACTTTATGTGATGTAATAGTAATGTGTTCCATTATAATATACATGGGTTTATTTGCCAAAAACTTGAGCTTTTCGAATATAACGCAACAGTGACTCTCATAGTAGGCGATGGCTGTCACGTTAGAGTCATATCAATTGATTAAAACTAGAACTACATACAAGTAAAAGATACACAGGACAGTCAACATCATTAGTACGTATAGACCTCAATACTTTGTCACATTAAACGTCCGCGTGTCTCAAGTAAGTCAACTAAAGATCCTGACTTTACAATATTGCGCGCACTTCTTGTATGTCTGCGTACTAACACATGTGTAAGTAGTTGTCTGAGTTCGTTTGTGTGTGTATCCACATAGTGATTGTGTAGTGAATTTCGTCATGAATACGCCTGATGGATAACTTAAATTTTTTGTTGCAGGGTCCCACTAACCCGGATGTATTCCAGACCCCTGAAATAGAAACAAAATCAAAAATAAAAGAGGAAGAGAAACACAAACACCAAGCTCTAAGAGACAACATCATAATTGTATTGAATGAGGTAAGTTCAATCGAATATTGGCACCAAAACATACACAAATGTAAACACACAAGCAATAGATACGCAATAGAGTATCAACACTTGAAAACAAAACTTTAAGGCTAATGCGTTTAGGTCGGCAATAAGACGTTCATCAGTTACGTCATTTCATAGAATGGGACAGAAGACGCGCTGTGATTGGTCCGCGCCTATGAGTCGCGGCGTCCGTGGAAACGGTATTTACACCGGCGCTAGCTCACTTTTTTAAGCCACGTCCACAGTGATTTACTTTTCGTGGTGCCATTTTCCAGCGTTATAAATGCTTCTATGTTTTTTTTTGTTTAGTGCATGTTCAGGCCGTTCGTACAAACTTGTACAAAAAAGTTATTTAAAACACGAGCTAAGACAATTGGCTACTTGACAGTGTAAACAATAAAATATGAAAAGTGTTAGACATGTTAGCTTATTAGTAAAGTAATAATTTTACATTTTTATTTTTTAATTAAAAGCATAGTTAGTATTTTATTTTTGCAAAATAAATTTTACTTTTTTATCTGTGGAACAAAAGAACCGAAACGGAAACCACCATTGCAATTCGGAAATGACAGCTGTCGGCGAATATTATTTATTTTAATGTGGCGAAACAATTATTATTTTATCGATTAAATTGAATTATTGTCTCTCTAATCGTATTAATAACTTATTGAAACATTTTCTGTTTATCTAAATTAAGTCGTTCCTATGCTTATCGGTTCGTTGTCTAGGACGTTGACGTCATAATTGCAACAGTGACGTGACTTGGCGTTTGCGCGCGCTTTTTAAATGTGTTACACAAAATCTTATTTTTCTCTGGTTATTTACATTTTTTTCAGATAAATCGAATTGCTTGGGATATAAAATGAACGGGCGCACATTTTACAATACTTTTTCAAAAACTGTCAAGTAGCCAATTCAGTTGTTTATATTGTTACTCTTCTCCTGAGGTTCGTACAAATTAAGCCAGGTTATTATATGAATCCTTACAGAAATATACGATTCCAATTAAATCTTACTAGAATAATCGGTTTAGTAAAAATATATTTTACTTGAAGCAAATCAAATTCCGCTGTATTAAAACAAGTTCAGACCGAACTGCGACTGCCTTTATAATATATTAATTTCGGCTTTTAGGGTTTTAGCATAAACTTTATTTTTACCAGAAATAACGTAAACGAAGTCGCGGCTCATAACTAGTGGTTTTAGAAAACTGTCAACGTGGTCGCAGTGATGAATTAATAAGAAAGATGATTAAATACATTTGTTTGGTCGATGGCTCATAATCAATATGCCAAAAAGAATGCATATCAATATACCAATAGCTTGCATGTGTGTTTACATTTTTTTTTAAATCAGCTCCACGACATCACTTCTAAGTTTAGTTTTTACAGATTAGTGACGTAATCACACAATCCCAAAAGTCTTCCACTGAGGCATCATTTCTATTATAATTACAATATGAATCGCGCGGTTCATAAGTTTTTAAGTATTTTAAGTTGCATTTTAATATGGAAACAAGAGTCTACAGTAGAACATCACCTATAACATACTTATTTTTACTACTTCTGAGTTTTCTTACACTGACCTATTGAAAAAAATATCTACAAGACAATATAATTAAATGATAAACATATACATTTTAGGTTAAGGGTAGGCCATTGTATTCATTCGCTGCATTTAAATCTTTTTTTCGATTATTATCCACGTTAGTTCGAGCAGGTAGGACGAAGCGAAGTCATTAGTAATTATTACGTTCGAATTTCAATCTTTGAGTGTTATAAATTATGTATATAATCGGTTATACACTGTTTGTTTCTTAAATAAAGAGGATAGATAAATGCTGGTTATAATATTTTCACCGAATCCGGTGTCCTATTTAATTACCTAATAAAATTTACTTAAAGTTGCAGCTAGAATCGTTAATAAGTGTTCTTGATGAATCAATGGAACTTATCATTGAATATATATAATATCAACTCATAATTTTATATCAATTTTATTTTTGTCTAAAACTAAAATTGATATAAAATTATGAGCACTAGTGAACTTATATTTTTTTTAAAGAAACAGAAAAGTTCGTCTCCTCTTTATGATTTTATTTCATCACACACCGTAAGGGGAGGGGGAACTTTTCTGTTTTTTTTATATTTTAAATTGATGAATAATATAGGTACTGACCAAACCTGCTGAAGTAGCGAAGCAACAAATGAGCAAGCGCTGCCAAGACCTAGCGTCTTTCATGGAAACCCTACTGGAAGAACAGCCGAAAACTGACGAAGAGCTTCGACTGGAAATACAAGACGCCGACCACAGCTACTACGTAAGAAAATATATAATTTCATTCCTTAGACCATCACATGTTTTATCATTCTAAACTTTGCATTAGTACTTCATAATATTTGATCGTTGTATTTCGATGTTGATTAGTTAGAAGATGGCATGCTTTAGAAATCAAATTCGGTCACATTTTTGAACTGAGGTAGGGTCTTATTTTTTAAATCATTCAAAATTCAAAATCAATCACTTTTGAGTCGTATACATACATAATTCAATTTTATAACTATTACCATTTATTGCAAATGACAACTAGGGATGATCAACCATTATCATCAATTAAATTAAAAAAATATTAAAATATCAAAAGGCGTGTTTGTTAAATTGTGTTTTAACTTTCTTTTAGGATGCAGACATAAAGCTACAAACTTCACAACATAGAGTAGCCGATTCGATATTTGATAAAAATATTGCAGATGTTACATTTGACAGAAGCCGTCATATAAATAGTTCTGGAAGACGGATTTATAACGTAGGATTATTATTGATATAAATGTTTGAATGTCGAATGTTTTGCTTTAGTCGAGGAACCTAGTTTGAGATAACTCACCCATATGTCAATTTGATGAGATGAGCAAAGTTAGTCTTGAAAGTTTAAAGTTAATTTATCACGATTGGCTTAATAACGTAATTTTAATTAAATAAAAAAAAAACGAGTTTTAATTAAACAAATAAAATGCCAATCAAATGTATACGCATAAAGAACGTACAAACGTTGGGTATTCAAATTTTTTTTTATGTTACTTACACAAAAAATATATAAAACTAATTATAATATACACCTGATAGGTGTCAACCAAAGAAAATGTGGTGAGTTACTTGTAGGTATACCAGTAATGTCATGCTCTTAAAAATTGTGTTTATGTTGTCAAAAAACAGACTAAGTGTGAGTTTCGCCAATTTTGCCTACGGTTTGGTTCAAATCTGGCTAATGAGATACAATTATAAAAACTGACAACGTCATACCGTCAATATCATTTTAAATTGAGTTGGTGCAACTCACATAAGTTTATAATTCCTCGCGTTTGGTTGTCGTAATGTTCTTGAAGCAGGATTATTCGTAATATTGAAGGCATTTATAAATTGTCTAGAAAAATCGGATATGATAATTATTTTACTTTGTTGTTGCAGGAAAGAGACTCAATGCTTGGCGGTATATCCCCGCATCATGACTATAATGACAGTAAATCTAGCACAGAGACTCCGCTCAGTTACAACCAATTAAATTATAACGAAAACTTGCAAAGGTATTAAAAATTAAAGGCTTTTCAAACAAATGCATAGAATATAAATGATGATTTGCAATACATTTTGACAGAGCTGCATTTCATATTTTTGTAAAAATTTTAGGTACTTTGACAGTCATCAGCCCTTTTCTTATGAGGACTATAACACCGTAACCGGAGAAAATGTATTGGGTTTAAAGGATTCTAAACCAATCTCTTCGTAAGTACTGTAAATGTATTTAAGGGACAATTGAAAAACTTTCGTTCAACACTATTTCTTTTCATAATAATCAAGTCTCTTAAAAATCATCTCAATCTAATCAATCATCATAATCAAAGATACGGCTACTTGTTAATTTGTCATCGGAAATTATGACCATGAAATTATTATGACGTAGACTCCCCCTAAGATAGGTAAGGAGATGAAAAGGGAGATTGCTAAGGATATGCAAAGGGGTCCTTATTCCACGCGGAAGAAACTTGAGGCCGTAAAATATGTACAAAGAAACTCTTGATAGAAAACGTTTAGTACATTGAGACAAATTTCTGAGATACAGACTGAAAATTTACATTTTCGTCTCCAATTTCCTATCACCATGTCTCTTTCATTTTAGTCTCACATGTCACTATAGTGAAAGTTTAGAAAAGCTGTGAAAATTGCTTAAGGTTTAAAAATAGTTTAATCTTGTATTCTGATTTATATCAAGTTTTTGGCAAATAAACACATTATTATTTTTGGCGACCTCCGTGGTCGAGAGGCGAGCGTGCCGGACTTGGCGTCGCGCCATCTCTGAGGTCCCGGGTTCGATCCCCGGTCAGATCAATATGGGAAACGAACTTTTCTTTATCGTCTCAGGTCTGGGCGTTGTTTCTGATTCTTACCACAGAATCAGATCCATGTATGTGATGTTGCCCATATTCATTTATTTTTAATTATCAAAAAAATATCTTTCTCTGGGTGTATCTTCCAACGACGCTTGACTGAGGTCCGCATCATAAGATACACCAGTGTTTAATGTAGTATCCAGAAGGAGATTATATTAATAATTTTGCCACAGCATTGCCAAATGAGACATTCAGTCGGAATAAGTGATTATAGCATAAGTCTGACGTTTTTGTTTTAGAAATTGCATGTCACCCCTCGCCCAGCATTCTGGCGACTCCGCGGACGTGATCAGTTCCTGCGAGAGCGGACTGGCGGTCCGCGGAAGCAGCCCTGTGGCTCCTATGGGGGACTACCAGCAAATCCGGCTCACGGAGACGCTGATTACTAAGTGAGTTCTTCACTACATAGTTTAAAACAAAGTCGCCTTTTCTGTATATATTTTTTTATATTGCACTTCAAGATTGACCCATCCCACCTGGTGTTAAGTGGTTATCAGATCCTAGCTTAAGGGCGACAAGTACAGCATAATAAAGCTGAAGCTGTACTTGACGCTCTTACCTTGAAGGCTTGACTCCGGCTACTGATGTAGCACACCCCAGGAGCTCAGGAAACCTTACTCACACGCAGGAACACAACAACACCGATGTTATTATTATCATAGTGTGATTCAAGAGAAAGGTTTTTATATGTAATATAGATTAGAAAAGCCAACATTTCTAAGTATTGACATCGCATCCGTGCGAAAACGGGGCGGGTCGTTAGTAACGAATAAAATGCGCAAGTAAGTTTTTTTGTTGAAAATTATTATAAAATGTTGAAATGGAAACCTAATACTAAAACGTGTTACTTCTTATTCAACAGACACAACTCTGACATGGAGAAGGAACTGCTCCGCGCGCATCGCGAGACTCGCTCGAGCAAAGGGGAAAGGGAGAAGACTTCTAACGAGAACAGGCAGAAGAAGAAGGAACATCTGGCGCGGTGCAACGCCACCTTCCAGCCCGCCGCCGTGGCTACAACAACCGCTGCCAATCCGACAGAGAGGAAGGTAAACTTGATAACTGGATTTATTAAAGACTGAGGTAACCGTGATTTGGTAGCTTTTTATTTGACTTAGGACTGGACCTTTTTATGGATGGCACCTAGACCAGCTCAGGATATTTTCGTGATGTAGCTTTTTTATTAGTGGTTAATCATTAGACTGAAGCGGCCTTGAAGCTTTTTTGTTTACGGTGACTATACTTGCTAAGGACACAGAAAATGGTAATGTGGTATCTTTGAGGGCAACACACAGAAGATCTTAATGCGGTAAAGTTTCTTTATTGATTGCGTCTAACTGAGAACTTAAGTTACGTGACGTGGTAGCTTTTTTATTAATGGTAACTAGATTATCTGAGAGTTTAGGCGGCCGTTACGCAATAGTTTTGGTAATGACAACTAGTCTTAATGAGGACCGAGGTGATGACACGTCACCTTCGCTATTAATTGCATCTTGACCAGCTGAAGTTTGCGGTTTTCGTGACATGATAGCTTCTTTTATGATGGTAACTAGTCTAGATGATGACTCAGGCGGTCGTGTAGCATTTCAAGGTGAGATTTTATTAATTGTACCTAGTACCTGGCGACTGAGATTTTCACAATACGGCTCTATAGTGATTAGCTGACTATTATTTTTTCCTATTCCTGGCCTGGCGGACTATTCCAACCGAAAGTGTCGTTTATGACCAGTTATTATGTGATTTGGAAGGCACGTAGCTTTAGGTCCCTGCTGATATAGACGGTTTCCGGTAAACAACACATCTAGGTAACCTGTCAAGGTCAACATTTACAGTTCGACGTTAGTTCTTATGCTCGCGATATAAGTGCGGTAAAAAGTCCAAAGTGTGTTTTCTAATGTGATTTCGACCGAACTTTGATTAGATGCTATTTGGTGGATATTTTTTTTTATATTGCACTTCAAGATTGACATCATCCCACCTGAGTTTAAGCGGTAATGAGGTCCTAGCTTAAGGGTGACAAGTACAGAATAATAAATCTGTTACTGGACTTGTCGCCCTAACCTTGAAGGCTACTAACGTAGCACCCTCCAGGAGCTCTGAAAGCCTTACTCACACGCAGGAACACAACAACACAGAAGTGATTGTTATTTGGCTACGGTCTTCTGTAATGTGGAGGAAATTGCTGTTGTTGCTTATTGTTCGAATTTAAGTTTAACTTTTTTATTTTACACGCAGCATCGCACTGGTGGATATCGGGTAAATATAATTATAATTTTGTAAAATAAATTACGAATTTATGCGATTCAATTAAATCCTCGATAGCATGCTACCTGATTACTAGTATGAGTTTTATCCATTCGTTATTTTAATCATGTTCTGAATGTGGCGGTTGGAGACGCCACTTAATCAATTGTTTCAAAAAATTCCTAGCAATGATTAGATATTAATGAAGTTTAGTATGGCTATAGGGGTTTCAAAGTTTGCCAAAAAATCTGTGCTCATTAAGCTGTGGTATAAACATTATTTGATCGTTATTTTAACGATGGTTTTCCATATTAAGCCCATACTTGACTTCTTGTCTGCTACAGTCTCATGGTGTGAAACGCTCGTCGAAGCAAATCGACACAGACACAGTGGCCCACAAGCATCACTGCTCCTCGAGGCAGGCGCGCCGGCGGCACGTGACTAGTACAGCTCCCGCCCACCCATCTGCCACTATCACAACTACCGTTGGTAAGTGATCTTGCTTTAGATTTTTTAAAAATTTGAATGGCCACCGAGCGTCTTTACCAAAATCTATTTTGCTAATATTCGGAAGAATTGGAGTTTTCATGCCATTCACAAAAATCCATAAAAGATAACTATATGTTACATCGATATCTTTTTATGTTTATATGTTGAAGCAAATAATACGTTTTCATTGTATTATGAAAATGTAACTGACGGATTATACTATACACTAAAGTAAAAAAATAAAGGATTAAAAAAATCCAAATTTCTGGACGTTTTTTAACTGGCTGTATTTACGTTAAAAAATATCATTTTTCACATAGATAAGTGATCGTATTATGCTTTAAAAAAAACAAATTAAAGCCGAATAAACATGTTTATCCATACATACCTATTATAGTGGCTAAGTTCAATTTATTTCCTAGTTCGTAGACAAAATAAAATTACGGGGGAAAATTAGAAAACTTATTTTTCGGTATTCATAATGATTGACCAGAGTCAAATCTCAAAACTAGAAATTTAAAGCTTTAAAATGCTCATTTTAGAATTTTGGATTATTTTTATGATCCTTTAATTTTTCTTCTAGTTGAAAATAATTGTTTTTTACCTAGTCATCATCACTATTGAAAAATCAGGCCCAAAGACAGAAATTCCAAAATTAAGTTGGCAATTTGTCCACTTAATGTCTTTGTCTCTAAAATTATTTGGAAAGGCGTAATGGACAAGTCCTTTGTTATTATATACAGATTAGCAGAATTTATTTAGGACTGATATACCTACATTTTTCAGCTGCCGCTCATTGGCATCCGAACCACGTGAACAACATGAATACCTTTGTACTAGGAATGCCTCAACAAATGTCAATTATCAGCCCTGTCATTTCCCAACAAATGGCACACATGTCTGGTATGTATACATAAAAATACATTAGTCTTGCACCTAGTATCAAAGTTACATTTACAATATTATCGGAATACTCAAAGAGGTTAATATAGTATTATGAAGCTGAAGAGTTTGTTTGTTTGAACGCCCTAATCTTAAGAATAACTGGTCCGAAATGCAAAATATCTTTGTTGTTAGAAACTCCATTTATCTAGGAAGGCTTTAGGCTTTCTAACATCACGTTGTGGCCTATAGCATCGAAAAACAGTGGAAAAAATGAAAAAAAAACGGCACTAGTTAACATAATATATAAAACTAGGGTAATAAAACAATACTTGCCCGTAGTAGAATTGGCGGCCGCGGTCTCGAAACTACATGAATTATATTGGGGTCCAACCAATGGGGTCTACCGCGCGTGAAAAAACTGCTAGGTGGCGTACCTTGCGTTCCACTAAGCGCTTAAAACGCTGAAAATACTCCTTTAGCCGTTCCACAAGGCGACCGCGATCGTTGTGGTCGCGGCGAAAACGGCACTCATTACTTTCGCTCACAACAAGCTCAAAACGACCCATCTAAAGAGGTGGGTCGAAGTCTCAGGTCGAAGTGAACGTTGAGGAAATTTCGGCGCCATATTTAAAATTGTTTTGACATATGATCTTTAAAACTCGGAAAATGGCGGTGATTAAATTTACTAAATTTGTTATTTATGATACTGAAAAAGATATGGTAGTAGAAACTTTTGTTTCTTTCACCTGAAATGACTTTTGAATTCTTCTTCGGATAAAAGATTAATTACTTTCTCGTAATCATTAATTCGGGGCCTAAATTTTCGCTTTTCACGATTATAATTTTGTAAAATTGCATTCCACTCTTCATCTGAGCTAGATGAAGTAGTTTCTGGAGCATTGCGATGCACCAACAAATATCCAACTGCCGTGAAAGACATTTCGATTATATTAAAACTTGAATTGTTTAAAAACTAATCTAAAATAAAAAATAAATTATTAAATTGTATATTTTTTTAAATATAAATAAATTAAAGTTCATTGTTAATAATTACCAAATTTTAACCTAACCTCTTTAAGCTCTTACTTTTTTTTCCAAAACCCACCTTTGATGATTACATGAACGCTCGAAACGCTCCAATAGCCATTCCATTTGAGTTTATGATATTAACGCCCCCAAAGCAAGGGGAACGGAAAAAACTGTGGTCGTGAGCGTTATCGTTCTAAGCGCTTAGTGGAACGCACCCATAGGCTTAAATGGTTTAAAGGTTTAAATGCTACCTTATTGGTTAATTAAATTTCATGGTTGTCACCAGTCTGTCAATTTCATACCAAAAATAATCAACGGCGTAATAGTTGAACCTTACGCCTACGTACCCCAGCCCCCATTGTCCGAATTTGAGAAAACGGCCGCCGAATCGTGAATTTGTAAAGTATATAAAATCATATACAACTCGGTACATACCTTGAAGTTTTTTTGTTCTATAATTTTTCTATCGATCCAAAGCCTCTTAGAAATGATCAATGTTTACCCACTTTCTATGTTCTTGAATCTATGTTCTAGGCATGTTCCCGATGTACTACGTGCCTTCCCCTTCACCGATGACGTCTATGCCCCACAACCACAATGTGCCGACCAGCAATCCTAACATGAGCAACAACGATCCTAACAGAAATAATTCTACACATAACACTTATAACGCTCCATGCAACTCGCAGTTCCAAGGCCCAGCTAGTAAGTATTTTATTCAAGTACTATTGTTCATTGTTATCAATTCTCTCAATAAAAGTTATAATAAAACAAGCTTCCAGAATCAATTGTGGATTTTCGAGTTACCTGTTAGTGTGTTGGTAAGTGCAAACTGTACTGTTTAGGTTCGAAAGAATTTACGATACACACTTGTATATCGATATTAGTTCTCATACCAACGACATACGGGGTATATGTACGTACATGGTGCAAAGTGTGTTTATAGCATTACGTAACCTATTGAATCGAATGGAAAATATTTAGTTTTGTTTTTCCAAATAATATATGGGAGCGAGCCTTCAAAATAATATGTCAATTTCGTTGATTGGATATAAATTTTCAGCTGTCAACGTTAACATTAATGGATGTCAAAAACACAAATCACGTTTTGCTGCATTTGAATTATATTTCTTCGTATCTTAATAAGATATTTTGCCAAACATTTTTATTTCATATCCCTTGATTCATTGTGGTATTAGTCAGGCGGTTCAAGAAAGCTGGACTCCATTCCTGGTATATTCCTCGTTGTATTATTTAATTATTGTTAATTATTTTCATCTGAAAAATACATTCCTATTGATGGTATCCATAGCATAGAACTAAAAAAAAGATAATGTCAATTATTAAATAGAATCGATTGTTTACAATTGGCTATTTAACAGTGTTAGCAATAAAATATGGAAAGTGTTGGATTTGTTAGCTTATTAGTTCAGTAATAATTTAACATTTTTATTTTTAATTTAAACCATAGTTAGTATTTTATTTTTGCAAAATAAATTTTACTTTTTTCATCATTGGAACAAAAGAACCGAAACGGAAACCACTGTTGCAATTCGGAAATGACAGCTGTCTGTGAAAATTATTTGTTTTAATGTGGCGTAACAAAGATTATTTTACCGATTAAATTGAATTATTGTGTCTCTAACCGTATTAAGAATTTATTAAAACATTTTCCGTTTATCTAAATTAAGTCGTTCCTATGCGTATCGGTTCGATATATAGAACGTTGACGTCATAATGCAACAGTAACGTGACTTGGCGTTATTGCGCGTTTTTTAAATTTGTTACACAAAATCTTATTTTTCTCTGGTTATTTACATTTTCTCCAGATAAATCGAATTGCTTGGGATATAAAATGAGCGGGCGCACAATTTGCAATACTTTTTCAAAAACTGTCAAGTAGCCAATTTACAATAGAGTCGATGCTAACGTCAGTTTTTCACTAACGAGCAACATTGCGTTTGTTAGTATTTATAGTAATTCTTCTTGATTCACTATCAATACTATTGCTTCATGTAATAATCTAGTTCTGACATATCGATACTAATGATATGACGTCAACTATCGACCCTCACCTATCGATGACACTTATATCACTTGGAAAATACCATTACATTACTTAACTGAGTTAAAAAACATGTAACGTTTCTTTTTCCAGTGCAATGTATGATGTACGGGCAGGCATTGTATGGATCTCCTTTCATGTATTCTCCCATCGGGCCACAAATGACTTACCCGACACAGCAGACTATGATGGCACAAACGATGCAATATACAAACTCACTCTACCCCCTCGGGTTGACCAGTCGCAATTACGAAGAGGTATGTCCTCATTTTATATTTTACCACAATTACTCATACTATCACACATTTCTGTCATTTATAATTATAAAGCCGTAGTCTATCACCTCTATAGTAATATGGTATAAAAAGTATTTTATTAATTGACTTCTAATATTTATCCTATTCTTTCTTTTTGGTTTTATTATATTTTATTTTACCGCTTATTTATTTTTAAGTTTTTTTTGTTGATTCCTTAATTTTATTGAGTTTAATAGCCCTTCATTTGAATATATATGATAATGAAACTAGTCACTCTAGCCGGTACCTGGTTTTTGGTGCGTATTAAGTCATAATTATTTAGGGAGTATCCACAAAATATTATGCTTTTCAGAAATACGTTCATATGTTTGAATGTTAAATGTTAAGATAAATAGTAACAGTCAAATTGTGTAGGGTAATGCATATCTATTATTAACCTAATGACCGCCATTGTCTCCTATTTGTGACAAGCACTTGCGGGCTCTGTACGCCAACATCGTCTATACGTGACCAAAAACAAAGATATTAAGACATTGGAAACTGTTACTGGTGTTTTAATTGTACATTTCTTAATAAAAGAACATCTCAGCAACATGTGATGATAAAAACAAGAAATTCAGAGCCACAAGCACTGGGAAAAATAAATTAAAATACATGTAATTTTAGCTTAGTAAAAACCATGTCCAGCACGCCATAGTCTTCTATTTGCGACCGCTAGTGTTGTGATGTAGAAGGCATACATTTCTTGACAAATGTTTAAAAATTTGCTCAGATATGTTATTTAAGCTTAATAACATTGATATTTATTTGATATAAAAGGAAGGGAACATAACAAGTAAATCATTAATAAAATAAGAAATCATGAAATAAATTTCGGAAACTTAATCTAATATCTCAACTCTAGCGCATCCCTAGTACGCTACCGATAAATCTGTGCCAAAAGCAGTGCCCTTGTCGCCGTGGTCACGGATAGAAGACATCCTGATGACGTCACATGCGAAGTCCCAAAAAGTAGTGCTGTAAAAAATGAGCGATGCCTCAGCACTTGTTCGCATTTTGGAAGGTGTCGATGACGATTTTAAGACTGATTACTCGTTGCAAAAATGTATAATTGTTGATAAATGAATACGTAGTTACAAGGTTATATACAGTTTGTTGATTTCTTAGTTTTGAATTCCATGATCAAGTTGTAATATTTTAGCACTGATTAATGTACAATTGTTAATGAGTCAGTAATTTGTAAGTGTACAAACTGTTGTTATCTAGCACAGGAACTAATTTCTAATCCATGACCATTTAATATTTTAAAATGGCTTAAATTCATGAGTATAATTTTTATTTTAATCATATACAAATAAAAAAGTATTTTCTTAAGATTAGTGAGTTATTTATTATCTCAAATCTTTGCGACCGTAAGAGCGTAATGTAGTTGTTCTATTTTGTGTTAACTATGCTCATTTATTTATTCGCTTACATCGATTTCGTAATCGTTATTCAACTTGCGATGTGGCTACATCACTAAGAAAGTTTAAAAACGAAGTATCAGCGGCGCCATTGTCTTCCAGTCGTGACAATGACGTCATCCCTATGGACAGTAGTGTTAGGGTATTTTACTATTCTACTGAAATGTTTATTCCTAGTTTGGTACTGAGTATATGTGCTAACATACATACAAAGAGTGGGGGACAGATTATAAATACTTACTCATTTATTGAACAAAAAAAACAACAAAAACCTGTTTATCGGCTCTTGGCAGCACTATTTTTTTCGTAAGTTTTTTTGTTAACTTTTCGCCTTGGCGTACAGAACACCGAAGTGCGTTTGAATTGTAGCGCCTAAAAGGTTAAAATACAATAGGTCGGTGTTTTGTACAACGGAGATGTTATTGAACAATACTTTAAAAGAGTTATGGAGTACAAAAATATTTTATAATAATTATGTTGGCTGTCTGGCCTAAAACAATATATAAAACAGGGCGTTTACACTGAAATATATATTAAATAAATATAAACTTTGTGGTCTCTAAATTGTTAGCGAGAGTCAATAATTGTTTTTGTTTGACTGTGTTTGTGTCGACATACTACTGCAACAACAAACTTATGTGACTATTCTACCATAAAAGCTAATTGTTGACATTTCATGATTCTTTACGAGACTATAGAATTGTGTTTTTCATCAATACCCATTTAAATACAGAAACATACCTGTTAATTTTTAACGCCATTAATTTGTTAATCAACCAAGTGGTTTTCAAATGTAGTTGGTATAAAAATTCCGCCAATATGACATTTTATAAACATTAATGATATTCTTGTATTGTCCGATTTATAGATTCGCTCTACAAGAAATAGAACATAGGTACAGCAACAATCCCACATTGCGTTTTCACCGTCGTATAAAGAAAGTGCAACAAAGTTATTAATCAATAATAAATTTTATCCAGTGCGTGAACGTTGCTGGGCTACAAGATGCCACACTAGCCGATCATCATTGTCCCTTTAATATAGGCTATAAATCTCCCCAAGCTACGCACTGTATGCACTCATTTGTACGTTGAGAGTCATACCTTTAAGTGTTGTACCGATCCCCTAATTAAAACTCTTACATAAATTAATGATGTCAATTAATTTCATCTAAAAGGTTAAAAAATCTTATCCTGCGATTTGCAAATAAACTTTAACGCATAAGCTTATTCTAAACGTGGTATTGTCAAAAATTAATTGTAATTTTGACTTGCTTATAGATTTATGAAAAATATTATTTATATTAGTAAATATAGTTTATTTGTTTGAATGTTACAAACTACATCATGTTTTATTACCTTCATCTATCTCAGATGGCCCTATAAACTAAGTGTCATTTGGTGTTCAGTTCATATGGTTAAAAAAGCAATATATGTTAATATATTTCCTAATATAATGGTTATTATATTATATATATAATGTTTATATTATGAGTTTATTAACAAAAAAGGGGCGCGAAATTCAGTTATAACTTATGCTTATCAAGTACTAAACTGAGCCTCTGGGTTAAATTTCTGCCATTCAATTTAATTACAATAAATGTATGCTGACAAATTAAGAATTATATAGATTCTTAATAAGTTTGTCAATATGTAGGGTACATTAGACCTAACAAATATTATTTCTGATAACAAGCGCTGGCCAATCAGTTGCAATTAATGTCATGGCCAATCACGGCACTCGCATCAAACGAACGATATGCTCGTCTTGTCACTGTCACACGCAAATGTCATAAAAAAGTACAGGCGTAGTCAGTCATTCAAATTCTAAATTAACAACAACAATAGTTCAACTAGTAAAACGTTCCATAGACAAGACCACTTAGCAAATGTCAAAATCGATAAAATTAACTTTGTCGACTTCTGATTGGTTACAAATATGAGGGTGATTATATCAGCAAATCGATAGTTAAAACATTTTGTCGTCCTTTACGAGAAATTTTACGTATTTCACGTTTCTAGTAGGTTATGTGAAGCTTGTCTAGTACACATTAAAAACAAATGTCGACATAAATATTTCTGGAAATTTCAGTATTCACTGTTAGTCTGCAATAAAGTTGTGACCCTCTTTTAACAGAATTCGGAATCGGTTGAAAAGAATTTCTACTAAATGTACATTTTTAATCTTCCTAACTGTCGAATTGACTTAAACATAACCTCAACCTATGTCTTATATCACCACCAAATATTTACTACTGGCAGGACCCATTAATTATGCACTACAATTTTTGTTTTGTTTACTTATTAATTACTATCAGACTACTGACTTACTTTCTTTCGTCGTAGGAAAAATACGAAGTTCAAAAATCAGTCAGTTAATACTTATAATGAAGAATAGATCTAAATTTATTTAGTTAACCGATAGCTGCTAATAATGTTTTACAAAAAGATTGCGATTAACCAGGTTATGAAATTTAAGGTCAATCGAATCCATATTAAATATTTCTTACATTCATACTAAAAGTTTTAAGCCTCTTTGTGTTAGGCCTGTGCCCCCTTGCAAGCCTTTCAAAGTACCAGAAAGGTAAAATTTCCCGAGTAATCCAAAGGAGACAACATAATAATCATAATTTGTGTCGTAAGTTAGTAACACGTACTTACGAATGAATATATTGATTATTAAAATCAATAATCAAAATATTAAGATCTTCTAAAGCTACTTGCTTAATTTAATTCGCAAGGTTCATATTCATATTCATATTATTTATTGCACTCCATAAGTAAGTAATGAACTAATGATGTTACATGTAGTTTCTTAAAAACTAAAAGTACAAGTTATGGACCCTGGTGGGCACGGCAAAGATAAGAGAGGGGAAGATTGAGTTTTATGTTAGAGAACAATTTATGAAAAATTAAATAATCAATAAATTTTGGAACAATTCCTTTCGTAAATCCTTCAAATATTTATTTATACGAATTTAATTTATATTTAATATACTCCACATATCCTCTATATGACTATATAATAAAATATTATATTATAATAATTAGTAATTGCCAACTTGACAGTGTTAACAATAAAATATGACAAGGGTTAGATATGTAAGCTTATTAGTTAAGTAATAATTTTACATTTCTATTTTTTAATTAAAAGCATAGTTAGTATTTTATTTTTGCAAAATAAAATTTACTTTTTTTATCTGTGGAACAAAAGAACCGAAACGGAAACCACCATTGCAATTCGGAAATGACAGCAGCCGGTAAAAATTATTTATTTTAATGTGGCGAAACAATGATTATTTTACCGATTAAATTGAATTATTGTGTCTCTAACCATATTATGAATTTATTTAAACATTTTCCGTTTATCTAATTAAGTCGTTCCTATGCGTAGCGGTTCGATGTCTAGAACGTTGACGTCATAATTGCAACAGTGACGTGACTTGGCGTTTTCGCGCGCTTTATAAATGAGTTACACAAAATATTTTTTTTTCTGGTTATTTACATTTTTTCTAGATAAATTGAATTGCTTAGAATATAAAATGAACAGGCGCACATTTAACAATACTTTTTCAAAAACAGTCAAGTAGCCAATAACCCATGACCATATTGTAGAATATGATGTCGGTATGTAATTTTATATGTTTTCATTGATTAACAATTCATTACCAATCCATTTTGTTGCCGAATATTTATGTATTTATTTTCATCTACCTTATTATTTCATAAAAATGCTAATTTTTTATTTCTTTTAAAAAACCCTTCTAGTCTAGTCAATTGGCCAAATATATAAGTTGAAGAATTTAAGAATAATCAAAAGTAATTTAGTTAATAAATCATTTTTGATAATATGCTGTGTATTATCTTATTTATTTATGTTGTCTGTACAAAATGAGATGACTTTTAATTACAACGACATTACGTAAGTTACATAAAATTAAAATAATTTTACATTAATACAATATTTTATAAGCAAATGGTGCATCCATAGCGTAAGTGTCAGCCGACAGCTCCTTATTAAATGGCTGACCGAATATATATATATTATAGCTACGAACGACTTGATGTAAGGTCGAATCAAATGATATCTATGCTATGTAATATTTCATCTACAATGCCCAATATAACAATAAGTATAAATATATGTACATAGTCTTGGTACAAACCATGACATACCCATTCACAGCTCTTGGTTACCACAATTGCCTCTGTGATTATTATTGTGATATTAAATTGTTAGTATTGCATATTAAATAAGTATTAATTTATTCACAATAGTAAACGTGTTTATTATTGTTTCGATTTGGTATGACAAAACGTCATCATAATATCTTAACGCGTTGGAAATGAATACATGTGATGCATTTCTTTTTCATTTCATCTAATGGTATTTCGAGACGGCCATGTTTAATGTATACTTTAGAATAAACGTCGAAATTTATGACTAGGATTAAATATTTTACGGTTGATTTTGTGTTTCCTTCTACAGCTTTTCCGCTTTTTAATTATTTCTGCTTTTTCGGGCTTTTATTGATCTAAGTAAATGTTTGCTTACTTTCATAAATGTTACTTCTAAAACTTAAATACTTAACGGTATGATGTAAGGGTAAACTGGCAATTTGCTACTAGTGATCTAAAACTCTTTGTTATAATACATTGCTTGGAAAACAGAAATTATCAAAAACATATGATAAGTCAAAACAATATCTGTGTCTACTCGTTTTTAAATCTACAGATGGTTATTGTTAATTCACTTACTGTTTTTATTCATAACATAGAATGAGAAGTAGAAATAGTATGCAGTAAAGTTTCCTAAGTAAATCTGATTTTTAGATACCTCTTTTCGTATTGTTATTGCATATTGCGTATGATATATCATAATTAAATAAACCCATTATTGACGTTGAATGAACTCGAATATAATAAATAAAATATGACAAAAAAAGCAAAAGTTGGGTAGGTATTTAGTTTACTAACGGCCCCTGTGTAACGCTTATCATTATAATATTGTCCAATAAATAAATACTACAATTATCAAAGGACTTGAACTTTTCGGCAAACTTTTCGTAAGTAATCAAATTGCTTAAAAAAAGAATAAAAAATATATCAATATTGAAACAATGAACCTTTATTCAGTTAATTTTTACTTTCAGTTTTAAATAATACTTTATCAGCTTTTATATACAAATAAATAAGTGCAAAAGAGTACATCCAGACATCAAACTATTTCACTGACACATATTTTTTTTATATTATTAGGATTTACAAGACTATATGTATGTTTTATATTAATACTACTTATGTATTTTCAAGGTCTCCTCTGTCTTTTTAAAAAATAGCAAAAAATTTCCAACGGATCCCATTACGCGATAAGTATTTACGTAAAACTTGGTATCATGAAGGGGTTAAGTTAAACCTATATTATAAGCGAGTCGTCTATGTATCTAATCACATTAATAAGGAATCTCTTCGTTATCGAATTTTAAAATACATAAATAGATTATTTATGTTCAATTATTATAAGTATATATTTACCTATTTATATTTATTTCGTTCGTACCAATCTTGACACATCGTTGAAATTATGGATTTGTACAATTGTGCGCTCGGGTATTTTATTCATCATTCATATCCATGGTTTTAATAAATTGTAGTAGGTACATTTGCAAACATTGTTGGCGTCGGCGTACTTAGTTCTATCTACTAGGCTTATGCATAGACTATAGTTTATTTCAGTGTACTAATCTCTTGAATACATATAAACTAAAGTCGTATTTTTTGAAATTATGATGTTGCAATTCCAACGGGATTCGTCACGGCGTCATAATTTGAAGCTTAACGATTTGACCTTAATCCAATCCTGATATTAATATTAATTCTAAGGATGGAGCAGGACTACAATATTCTGTTCGGTCCATCAGTTAGATTACCAAAAAATATAACACACAAGTTTTTATTTTATCATGTAAACAAAAACGTACTGTAGATACAAATGGATTTTTTTTTGTTGACATGAATGAAAAAGAAACTTAATATAGCGCGATGTCACTTCATACAGTGTTTACTAAATATTGACGTAAACACGCCCACTACGAATGCGTTGTGGCGTCATAATTTTTAATTTATTTGTCGAAGCAAACGTTTCATTATAGGTATTTTGATAATCCACCTGACGCACTAAATAAATTAAGTGGTTTAGAATAAGACCCACATTTTAATTCAAAAATATGCAAATGTACTATGATATCATAGAGAAAGTGAACGTTTATTTTTAACTGTAAATGAAAGAACAAGGTACGCTGACGCCGGTGGTTTCCCCATACCACCTGTTTAGCTTAACGCTTGACTGATCCGACATAATAAACGCAGGCGTGTAAGCCCAGTGTGCCACTAAGGCTCCACAAGTCCAGCGGTGGATGGCGAGATAAGAAACGAGGGGAATCTCAGGCTGCATCCTCGAAAACCGATCACGGCAGCGGTGATAGTAACTCTTCGACCAACGCTTTAAATCGGGTACGACCAATAAATCTTACAGCAAACCGTAAGCGATTCCGTGTTTCAAATATAGGAACTTTTTTTAAATAAATTGAATTATAATTTTAATTTACAGGTAATTAATAGGATTATTAACTTGATTTTAAATTGTAATATATCAGGTATTCATTATAATGAGATGGTCTTAATTTGACACATGGAGTCGTAACGTAAAAATTGATCAATTTAGAACACGTTAAGAATTTTTCTAATGCGTTCTCAATTTTTTTTCATCAGGAAAGTTTGTTCGCAATTTAAGTACAATACGGCCTTTCGAATGTTTATGCAAGTCAATGAAAATTCAGAATGACTCGATATCATTCTTAGGTAACTAATTAAGTATATGAGGAGCAAGTTCTTCTCTGACTCTTATAGCAATTAATAAGGTATATTGCATGAGTATTTTATTATAATATTGCAGTTCAGGTATGTAGTATTCTTCTAGATGTTGTTTGTCTTTTTTCCACTCGTTCACACTTTTATAGGAATCTGGAGCGTTGAGCAGCAGTTGTCAAGGTCACAGGAAAATGGACAGATTTAGCGTCGTGCGGTCATCTACGAATAGTTACAATCCAAAGGTACTTTACGGGCGCTTAAATGTCTGGTAAAGATATGCGGTGAGATTGTAACTACAAATCGTCTTTATGTCCTGATTGTTAAATTCTTGATTGAAGCGTAAAAGCGCGTTCAGAGTTCGTGCATGATGAACGGGTTTAAATATACTCGCTTTTGATATTTTTAAAATACTTTTAAAGATGCGTTCGAAGATGCAGAGTAATCTACTTAGCGTCACAAAAATTGTTCGTCATTTAAAATCGTTTTTTTTAATCGTAAAAATACGTACAACCATTTCTTTTTAAGCTATATTTTTACGACCTTATAGTGTTGCTAAAAAGTCGTAAAAAATACCGTATGACCTTATAGCAACACTATACTTTAGATGAGTACAAAATTTTGTTTAGTCCCACAGTTAGATTACCAAATCATATGAGACATGTATTTTTTTTATCATACAAACAATAATTTTAGTAATTAAATTGCAAACAAATTCAGCGCGACGTTACCACAGTGTTTAAGAATTTGTGACGTAAAAACTCTCCACCCCTGAATTTTGATCCGCTATGTCATCATCAATGTAAATTTATTTGTAGAAGCAAAAAATACGTTTTCCTTGTATTTTGAATAACTAACTGAATGGCTAAGCAGAATAATTGTTTTATACGCAGTCATCACCAGTAGACACTCGGTAGACTTTGGTAGATAAGTAAATGTTGCGCTGTGTTAATGTTGTTTACCTATTTAATAATGCAATGCGACTGTTGCAAAACATTTAAGTAATATACAATGATTTGCTTATTTAAGTTACTTTAGATATAAGTGATTATTTAATATTACAAAATGAAAAACACCCATTAACTAAGGTAAAAGGAAGTGCCTATAGCATAAAATAAATATGCTGGTTTCTAATTTATAATAAAATCTTGAAAATTATCTAGCAATAACTAAAGCCGATGTAAAATATAAAGCCTTTGTTGAAACTGACACGACAATACTGCCAGTTTTAAAAGATACAATTTATTTCGTGAAGAAATAAGTGAAGTGGTTTGCACTACATTGTACTACTAAACCTACTGAAATATACTTCACTATTGAGTAAATTAAAGCGTAACAAAAATTTATGATTACTTTATAAGCAAAACATACCTATACTTAAATATCATTGCATCCTCTTTGGAGGTAACAAAACGTCAAGTGGATGTAAAGATGTATCCTTACATAATACATTTCTAATGATAATAACTTTATTATTTTGTAAAAACTCGGTGACAATCAGAAAGCTTGGATATTTTCTCGTATGACATCTATAGGCTTGCAGGATACAACACAACGGAACGATCAATGCTTCTAATTCTTCTTCTTCTAATTGTTGCCAATTGTTTTACGTACAGAATTAATCAGTTCACTTTCTAACTTACCAACAGAGCACAGAGGCGGTTCCGCCCTCCCGCTTTTGCAGGGACATGAAGTCTAAGAACATAAGGTCGAATGACGAGCCCATCGACAGAACGGACGGGGAGTCCAGCTATTCCTCGTTTTATTCGTCTTTTTTCAAGACCGATTCAGGCAGCGCAGAAGAGAGCGGCGACCTCAAGAAGGGCCGCGAAAAGATGAGGGTACGGATTCTTTACAAAATACAGGTTTTATGTGGACTTTCAATTGTTGGTTTCAATGAATTTTAAAATGTAGCATTTGCGGTGCGAACCAAGTGAACATTGGCCGCCCCAAATTAACAAGTTATTTGAAGTTGAACCAAACTTAACCAAGCTCAGCTTGAGTGAGCCCTTTGACCTTTTATTAACATTATTGCTATTAGTAGTTTTAAAATTAAAACTCCTATCGGTACCTGTACTAGCGCATCTTGGATTCGAAATTTCTCGTAATTTATAGTAGGTACGTACTATTCAAACCTATTTATTTGATCCGACTATTGACTTAATCCGACATTTTGAGGCGCGGCAACTTGGGACCGATTTCCATCAAACATATGTACCTACCTAGTTAAAAATACTCCTGACTAATCCACCCTTCAAACAAAATGAAAATCAGTTCATCTATTCGGGAGCTACTATGCCAGAGACACACACATAGACAGAAAGACAGACAGGCAGACAGGTAGACAGACAGACATACATGCATTTCTAACTTATAACAACATGTTGTTTTTTGCGTCGAGGCTTAGAATTGGAACTCTCCTTTTGGATCGCGTCTTATTACTCCGTCCAGTGATCAATAAAATCGTCTATCTTTCTGTAGAGGTGCAATATTATATTGATTAATGAACCAAGCATTCAATGAATACGGTTTGATAGCAATAAATAAAAACATTGGGCAACATCACGCACAATGCTTTGATTCTCTGGCAAGTGGGTTAAGCATTTGTGTGACAGAAATCAGAAAAACGACGGTTCTACAACACCCAGACTCGGATCGAACCAAATTCCGGTCTGCTCGCCTCTTGGCTACGGAGGGCGTCAAAAATCGGCATTTTCAATAACTTAAATTTCTTTTCCCAAATTCATCAGACGTCTACATCGGGATTCTGGGACAAGACCACTCCGGATGATCAAAGTTCAATGGAAGCGACCTCCGCCTACTTTGAGCCCAAGCAACACAAGAAGGTCACCAGGAGGAAGATGGAGCCTCCATGGATGGAACAGGTGAGCCAATGTTATTCTCTATCGTTATCGTTAATTATTTCTATGAAAATGCCTAAAAATGTATGTGGCAAAACAAATAAAAGAATATTGGACAGCGTCACATGCATTTTTATATTACTTTATTGTGCTTTACGCCGCAATATTGAACTTTAAATATTTTAAAAGGATATAAAAATCAGTTGAAAAAGCAGCACGCGCGTAACGTGAAGGCCGTGGGGTCGAATCGCACACTGCAAGATTTTATTTTAGAAAAAGTATTTCATCTACCTTTATATTAAATTTCATCCAAATACATCTTAATTTTTTTTTATATTGCACTTTAAGATTGACCTCATCCCACCTGATGTTAAGTGGTAATGAGGTCCTAGCTTAAGGGGGACAAGTAGGCACAGCATAATAAATCTGTAACTGGACTTGTCGCCCTTACCTGGAAGACTTGACCCCTGCTACTAACGTAGCACCCCCCAGGAGCTCTGGAAACCTTACTCACACGCAGGAACACAACAACACAGCAGTGATTGTTATTTGGCTACCGTCTTCTGTAAGGTGGAGGTATTTCACCAGTCGGGCTGCTCCAGTTCGAGCGATAAATCGCTATGCCCTACCTCTCTTAATCATAAATCATTGTTGCGTGAAGGAGTTTCGAGCAGAATGTATGTATGTTTGAAACTCCTACATACATCCGTACATTCTTACAAATTGTAACTATAATGCACCAGATGTTAATTGTCGTCTGTCTGTAAAATCGAGTTCGTAGTTCTTAATAGATATTTTGTACCTCTAGTGTTTTGGCGTTTTGCCTGATAGATACGATATGAGATTAATTAATGTTTTATTTTCCGATTTCAGGTGTGCGTAACGTCGGAGTTGATATACAAATACCAAATTTTAACGAAAACTATGGAGGAAGTATTGTTGGCGGACAAACAGAGAATGAGCAATTTCGCACAGGTACTTATTAATTAATTACACGATATTTTAGTAATTATACCAAAAACTAAGTAGTTAACATATTAGTCAGGAACAGAATACCTGTTCTGTTGACAAAAAGTGGGCAAAACTAAATTTAAGTGCAGTTCAATTTCATTTTTCATTATTCACGTAAACTTCAAACTAGTAAGACCATGCCCAAAATTTTTTTTTGTGTAATACCGTGAGAAAAACAGAGTGTCCAAGTATCACCACTTAGACTGAATAGTTTAGCTTAGTATTAAGAGTCAAAAACATCCTAGTGGAGACTTATAAGATCAGTCCAGACAAAAACAAGTCAGAATACACACTTTGGACTTTGCCCTGCTCTTATGTCATAGGCTTAAGATCGAATATCGAACTACAGTTGTTCATGTTGATGAGCTATTTACCGTACATTGTCTTTTTAATTTTGAATAGCAACTAAGCTTCTTCCATGAAGTCCATTTCTGCCGATACGGAGTGAGGATTGATATAATTTAACCATACAACACGGGCGCTTGATATTTATAGCTTTCAAATTAAAGCTGGTTAAAGGCAGAATCCGAAGTTATTTGTGCACGTTGACACGTCGCTAGACACTCGAAGCGCGTTTGAATGCGGCTCTCTTTACGAATAATTTGATTTATCATTAGATATACTAATAGGACACCGACCACCTGTGTTCTATCGATTTTGTATCAATTCTCAACTCAAGTGAGGCAGACCTCGCAAAAGAAGCTTCGATGCCATTAAATGTAAAAAAAGAAGAAAATTTAGTTGGAAGAACTATAAATAATTAAGTAAATGGTACTGAGAAATATAGCGTGTACATAGCTTGTTATTAAGCGTGGATCCAGCGGCGCTTGGTTTGTACGATACGCACGGTTGATGATAAATGCCCAGTTCCAATCTTTTACGATTCGTAATGTGTCAGAAATGACAATCTTTTTTTGTCCAACTGACTACGAGTCTGGCACGGTTTTAGCTTACGCTTATTAAAATTTATTACTATCTTTTTGGCAAGTAAAACGAATCGTTTTTTCAATATTGAACGGGGCATAAGATGACTCGTATACAAAGACGTCATAACTTGACGTGACGTCATACAGACTCCACCACACATTGTCAAAGTACGGTAGGACCAATTTAAAAAATCTCTATGAATAGAATATCTTTCCTATTCTATTATTCAGTATTGTGTACTTTCGTGTTAGCGTACATAGTACTAAAGAAAATACACTGGGCTGGCTTATTTTCGACTTGCATACATCGCCCCTTCTGTACTCTAATTTAATGTGTGGTTTTGATCACAATTAAACAAATTATTCACACTTTACAGCCCTCGCTGGTGAACGAGCAGTTGGGGCAGTTGTACCTTGACCTGCAGTTGGAAGGCGTGGCTGCGAGGCTGACCCTCGAAGAAGGCATCACCAGCTCTAGCAGCTCCGGGGAAGAAACCTCCTGCAATGTCGTCCCGAAGGTAGCTACTAAAACAGAAAAAAGCTCATCAGATTCCACTACACTACAATTTGGACCTTGCACCGACCTAATGTCTTGCGTATAAGACGTAGTATCGAATTGCAAGTGTTTGCATTTATGTGCTGTTGACTATACTAGGTAGAAGCCTTATTCCGCTGTGAGGTGTTACATATAAGGCCCCCGAGCCAGGTAATACGCGAGCAAATGGGAGACACTAATTTATATGACACTAATTTACATAACGCACTTCAGTTCCAATATTTAAAAAGCAAGTGGTTTTAGTTACCCTTAGTAATAAACTATACGAGACGTAAGCTTAAAACGATCGACAGACGATTGATGACAGCTGATATGGAAAGTAAATTTGAAATTAGAATTAACCACTCGAAGAAAAAGGGATAGTCATTTTTGACACATTATGAATGGTTAAATATTGGAACCGGGCATTTATAGACTGGCGTAGACCCTAGACGGTTTACAACTTAAGTCGTTAGGAATCAAGATACAACATAGGGAAAGGTCTTCATCATTAAAATCCAGTTATTGTGATCACAAGACGTTACTGCCTTCATCATGCTTGTGACCAGGCGCCACCTATGGGTGTTGGTCTGCTCTACTTGATGCACTGATGATTGTATTATCATCACTCATCAAAACAGACTACATGACTTGGTCCAAAGTAAGACACACATCGCTATAAGTTTGACACTGCTACTGTAACTTATATACTGAGTTTCTTAACGCTTGTCAGTTGCCGTCTTCTCTTCCGAACCGGCAATAAAATCATTTTGCATTGTTTCAATGTCCAACATTAGAAAAAAGCGATTGTGAATCGATCTCGCCCGGTGCACGACGACGGCCGATGGTCACCGGCTGCGGCCATGGTAGTTCTCCAGCCCTCTTATCACATAAGACAAGCGATTCCGATATGGAAAGTCTTCTGTCTCTGTCTAATCGTAAAAGTTATGAAAGAGACAAAGCTTTGTTTCCTATGTATGCTGGTAATGAAGGTAGACATTACAAACTAAACGCTTACGATCGCCTCTTTTCTAGGTCTCAAAAAGGAAACGCGAGTACAGCAAGCTGGTTATGATATACGAGGAGGACGCCCCTCTCCCTCCTCCGTCAACCGACGACGACGTGTCTCCAACTATTTAGTACAGAGCAAGCAGGGCGATACAAGTGTCGCGCTGCGTCACCACCGGCGAACGGTCAAGAGCGACGCTGCAATATTATTGTTCCGGACGGATGCGGTCCATCGACGTCGAGTTTTCGGTCGTAACTGTTGCGACTGAAGTTGTGACGGTTACCAAAATACCGAAAAACAAAACAATCTAAATGTTACGTCTGACTGAGTGAGTGAGTGAGTTGGTCGTGGTTATCTACGCAGATGTATAAAAATATTTTTATGTTCCTAAGACTGGCTACGTCAGGTACAGTTCGCGTTAACCACTCGTAGTGTAGTTGAATGCTATTTTGTATGTGGAAGTTGAATATCCGCAATGTAAAGCACAACACGGAATTTAAGTTTACCTGCAATGAACATTGAAGTAAATGTGTATTTTGATATAAACATTTAAGTCATCTGTGTTTTTTTCGAATATTTCGGAGAATACATGTTTGCAAGCGTTGATTACAATCAATTTCAGGCAAATTAACTTACAGAAATTCTTTTCGATTACAAAACAGTTGAAACTGTAGGAAAAATTAATACCTTGGGTGCTTTCGGGTAATATTTTAATAATTTATATTTAGAAATTAAATGATTGGAATCATAAGAAATTTGATCAAAGGGATGTGTTACTATTAAAAGGTTATAGAATTACAAGGGAAGTGTGGCAATTGGTTTGGTATTAAGTTGATTAAATTAAGAACTTAAATGGTTGAAAAAAGAACAATCGAAGTCGTCACGATTTCCTTATTAGGTAATTGACGAAGGTATGTATTGACGATTGATTTAGATAGTCTGGAGAGAAATAACAGTGGATTCCAATATCCGCACTTATGTATAAAAGTAAACTACAACAGATTTAAGCAAAGTAATATTTGCATGGACAATTATCATAGAGTTATGAAACTCTAAATCTTTGTAATGATCAAGACGCTAAGACTACCATGTAGTGTGGTATCGAAAATAAATTTAAGGCTTATTCAATAGTTCGAGTATGCCAAGGTGATTTTCTTCTTTTGAAATGTCAAATGCCATTGAAGAATTCTTTTCGTGCTTAGACTTTAATCGTTACCCCAAAGACTGCAATGTAAAGATGAATGTAGACTCTGTGAACAGGGTAGAGTTATCTCCTGAAACATATACTTGTTAAATGATGTTTTTTAACATAGTCGTCAAGTTCAAATTAACATAAAACATCCATCATATTTGTGACAAGTGTATCATATGTCAGTGTATGATTATTATTGTAGGCATATCTGTTTGAGCTCAGACCCAATAAATGCCTCAAAAGTCGATTAATGCTCAAAAGAGCTTGAGGTTTTTATTTGAAAAGTCACCATCAAATAGTTTTAGAATGTTCGCTAAATATATATTAGAAATATAAGTAAACTTTATAGATCAGTGTGATCATGTTATGTAAGTAAAGTTTATATGTTTAATATTAGAGCAAGTAATATATACACTTAATATATGTATTAGATTTAAGGAAATAGATATATGACGTACATTTTTTGTCATATATTTTCTTCAAAAATTTATAAAATAAGAGGCTCTACTCTACTGTAAACTCGAATGTTTTTGTCAACAATGCATATTATTTAAACATAACAATTTAATTGTCATGTTTTATGTTACTGCCTCAGTCTTAAGTTTTACTTTACATTGAATATATAAATAATTAATTTAAGATTAGTAATTATAAAAATGTTCAATTAGATAGTGATTCTTGTCCAAGTTTTTAGACTAATAGTAATAAGTCGATTTATGAGTTACGTAATAAATGGGATTACTATTCGTGCTACTAAAATGTATTATTAACAATGTCATGGATATCATTTAATGACACATTAATTCAGTACCATTTAAAAATATACTTAAACTGATAATATTTACAGTGTGACAATGAAATATAGGCACAGATAGAATGTCACAAAAGACTTATTAAATGTGAATTTTGCGTGAGAACTGTAATTGAGATGATACGTGAGTATGACTATTGCCTAAAAATGTTTCATTTACATATTAAATATTAAAAACAATTGTTAAATTTTGGATTTATGTTTACCTACTTGCACAGATAATTTTATAGAAGCGTCATTATTTTGAAATCTCCTTTGTAATACCGTTTACATCTAGTCTAATGAACTGAATGTAAGCACAAGGGACATACAGAATTTGAGATACGGATTGAATTTAAACCCTTTCATTTCTTTTATTATGAATATCAGAATATGTCTAAATTGTAATTATTATTATTTACACAATTAAGCATAAAAAACAGATAATATAAAAAACACAATGAAAAAATGGCTCGTTTACGCACATTGACATTTTACTTTATAATTGGCTACTTGACAGTTTTTGAAAAAGTATTGCAAAATGTGCGCCCGTTCATTTTATATCCCAAGCAATTCGATTTATCTGGAAAAAATGTAAATAACCAGAGAAAAATAAGATTTTGTGTAACACATTTAAAAAGCGCGCAAAAACGCCAAGTCATGTCACTGTTGAAATTATGACGTCAACGTTGTAGACAAAGAACCGATACGCATAGGAACGACTTCATTTAGATAAACGGAAAATGTTTCAATAAATTCTTAATACGATTAAAGACACAATAATTCAATTTAATCGGTAAAATAATCATTGTTTCGCCACATTAAAATAAATTATTTTCGCCGACAGCTGTCATTTCCGAATTGCAATGGTGGTTTCCGTTTCGGTTCTTTTGTTCCACAGATAAAAAAAGTAAAATTTATTTTGCAAAATTAAAATACTAACTATGCTTTTAATTATAAAATAAAAATGTAAAATTATTACTTTACTAATAAGCTAACATATCTAACACTTTTCATATTTTATTGTTAACACTGTCAAGTAGCCAATTGGAGCTAAGTATTTAAACCATGGACTTAATATAATAAATAATTTATATACTAAGTCCATGATTTAAACATAAACATTAAGGCTTTCGCGTTCCATTTTAAACATTTGAAATACCTAGAAATTTGAAATATATACAACTACCTACGTTTTATTTTAAAAGTATTTAAACGTTGAATAAAACAAATATTCAAATCTCAAATGACGTTAATTGTATACTTTTAGAAAATTTATTGGCCCAACTTCAATGCATTATTGTGACATACATTATTTCAAATGTTTTTATTGGTTTATCGCCCGCTTGGAATGAAAAATTATTACTGAACATTATTTTTGTTTGAATACAGAAATAATTCCTTTTTCCAATAGGCGATTAAAGTAATGGCGTTCCCATTGTACGTGTTAAAAATTCAAAAGTTCTTATTTGCATTAATGCTTACAAATCTTTTCTTGTGACAATTTTTTTTGCAATTATCTAGATATTTAAGTTTGATTAATTTTTATTATTAATTTTTGTTTTACGATGGCTTTATGCCCTTAATTCGGTTACTACGATGACATTACATTTTTATAGGGTTCTGTTCACTAGATGTGTCAGATGAACTAGATTTATTTTTAATTTGAAATTCGAAGACATGACTGTTTATATCATGTTGAGACTTCGTTTATGTTTTTGTAATTTTCTTTGACCAATTATAATTAGGATACTTTTAAGATTACAATATTTTTTTACGTAGTGTTTAGATGTATCAATTAAGTGCTACTTTGGCGTGTTTCAAAAATTAATATACAACATGTGTTTGAATAAGTGTTTCGAGAGAGTTTATGCGTTCTCCAATATTATAAAGTTTACTATACTAAAATACCAAATAACAACTCGTTTTTTCGAATGTTAGTGGGATGTAGAATAATATGGTATATTTTTTTCATGACATGCTAAAGGATTTATCTGTGTTAAATTGGAACAATTAAATAATATTATATGTTATTTAGAGTTCAAAGTTTTATTTTTTGCGTAAAAATTTATAATAATCGTAAACACTGTGCATGTTTACGTTTTTAGGTGTACCTAGCTTTATTGTGTTAATGAATTTACAATAGATTTATTAAATGGAATATTAGAAAGCATATAGTTTCTTATTTTATAACCGACTTCTTTTTATTATAACGGTTTAAAAATCCTTTTGAATGAGATTGCTTAATCTTATAGAAAAAAAAACTTGGCTACTATTCTTAAAATATACCAAAGTATCATTAAAAAGTCGATTCTATATAGGTAAGATGATAAAAGTAAGATGCCATATTAAACAGTTTTCGAGCAAGTAAAATAATATTAGTCTTGTTTTATTTTGCTATTTATAGGGTAGGTAAACAAAAATATTTTTGCTATATTTTCACATGCCTGAAGGAAATGTATTTAAAATTATTTATTGTAATTATTATTTTCCTGATAAATGACCTAGGTACTTATTAATTTTAGGAGAATGAGTTATCCAGAATATGAAAAAAAAGTCAGAATTCTTAGTCATTTTACAACGAGTTTTGATCGTTAGGAACTTTTTAACGTTTTAGAAGTAGGTACATACCTACCATGGAGCAAGTTATACATGTATAATAATTAATGGACCTATGCCTTTTTTTGAGGGACGTTAGGCAAGAAGCTTTCCTAAGAATGGCTGACCGATGAAGGTCCCTCGAAAGGTTACAGATGGATAAACCCCATAACGGTGTGGGAAACTCTAAAACCGCCTGGATATTCTCTAGTGAAAAAATATTTGCATCTGCGCGTGCGTCTCTGGAGAGATAAGTTGCATGAACTTTATTACTTGCAAGAGCTGCGCATGTACAAGTTGTAACATTAGCGTTTGTGTACCGAAGCATCACGTCTGTGTGCAGGCACGCACACAAGCGCACGCCTCACGCGCTACCTCGCTACCTGCGCAAGAGTCGCATTCCGTCACCCACCTCCGCGATTGGCCGTCGAGCGACGAAACCTTACGTCCCAGTTCGTTTTTGAATTTTAGAAAGTTTTGTTGTGTTTGTGTATCACGACCCGTTGGCGAAATGACCGCATCATTTTAAGGTAAGCACCTTACTTTACACGTTTTCATGCAATAACATAGGTATAAGTAAATTAATTACGTGCCCTTGATGCGAAGGAAAACCCGTGAAGCCTTTTCTTATCGCTTGAATCATTACTCTTACGCCATTCAGTTTCCAATACCTACTAATATAGACACGAACTCATTTTTCAATCTCGTTTTGTTCTAGGTTAAGTTAAAGTTAATTGTTATCGCAATTAGGCTATGTTTAATCTACTTCACGTGATTTTATTCGTCGAGTCGTTTCGCTTCCGATCTTTAGTTTTTGTCAACATTCCTAAGCGATGAGTAATGCTGAACAATACTTGAGATACTTTTTGTATTAAGTAGGTATGTTCGTTTTAGCGACATAGAAGGTGTTTTGGGTGTAACTATTGTCAATGTAAGCCTATTATTATCCCTCGTGTATAATTAAGTTACGATTGAGTAGGGATGCGATCATCACGGCTCAATGAATACCTATGTAGCAGGTTGACATTCATATTATTCTACCTGTTCATTCGTTTAAGTTATTAATATTTAAGTGTACTGCGCCTTTCATAACTACGACGGATCTAGTTCCATTGGAACTGAATACACTAAATGTCTTATTTCAACGTTTATTTAACGGTTATGGTAATTGTCTAGTTATTAATGTTATGTTGTAAGTACTACAACACTCGAGAATTTAAAAATTAAATAAAATTGTGGTTTGTTATCTCTACTTCTTATTTTGAAGTTAGTTTTATGGTATTTTTGCCTTTACATATATTTTTATGTAAATGTAGAGACTATTTAGACTTTAGTGTCTTTTCATCTATGTTTACCTACCCCTATTCGAAAATATTCGTTACTTAATACCGGTTTCGGTTACTGTATTATAACGTCCTACGTTACTTAACAAGTCTTTTACAGAGATCCGGTGGAAGAATGACTATTTTAATAGTTTTCTGACCATCTACGAATGTAAGATGCGAGTAAAACTAGTTTCGCTAGTTACTTACATATTGGATTCAAACACAGGTTGTAGTTAGTAGAAAAGACGAACACTATCAAAGAGCGAGTGGCGTAGTAGTGGTTTTAACCGCCCGGATCCAACCTATTGATATTTAGTATAAACCTGACAGTATAACCTATACAATACACACCTCTAGGTGCGATACGTGCAAAGTAAGTAGAGCGGTCGCCTTTGGGCAGTGTTGGGCATGTTTTAATTGCAAGAACAATTAAAGATTAACAATTAAAACAGTAAATGTAACCACAACAACCAACAATTAATCAATTGTAATTGTGAAAAAATATAATTAACAATTATTTAATTGTTAACTGTATTAGTAACAATTAATTAATTTTTAATTGTTTTGTTAAATAAACATGTAGTTAAATAAATATGTTGGCAAGAAGTAAAAGACCGATCTAAATAATAATCAATACCTTTTTTTTTGTATATTTGGAATTATTAATAAGAAATTTTCGTTAACATATTTTCTAAAGTCTTATTTAAATTGTTAGGCTATACTCTGAAAATATACTTGTCTCACTTATAGCTTAATTTTCCTAAATGTTTACTAATCTAATTTTAGTTTTAATTGTTTTATAAAACAACCTAAAAAAGTTAATTGCAAGTATTTTAATTATGAGTTGCAATTGTCACACGTTGATCAAATTAATTTAATTGCAAGGTGCAATTAAAAGTGCAATTGCGATTAATTTAATTGTAATTAATTTAATTGCAATTACTTTTTTAGTCAATTAACAAGATAATTGACAAATTAATTGATTAAATCTCAACACTGCCTTAGGGGCGCTAAAATACCTATGGATCTAGAAGGAAATTATACTATCTAAGATCTAAAAGCGCCGATTTTTATTTTTGCTATATTTACCAAAGTTTTACATTATCAAAGTTTGGATACAGTGCTGCCCTTTCATTTGACCCCCCCCCCCCCCCCAAACTAGTCGCTGCAGTGGGTAATACCTATGGAGCCTCGGAAGGACCGAATTTGACTGGTGAAAGAAAGGCATCTGTAGACTCGATTTTCGTACTAACGATAAGGCGTAAAATTATAGAGCTCCGCTAAAGAGCGCTTGCGGCTGGTTAAAAAAGTTGCAGCTTGTTTCTACTGTCTTAAGCGTCTCATTTACGACCAAACAATGACAAAGAAGCGCAATATCTCAGTGCTTGGTTCGAATACATGAAATTACCTGTAAGGAAAGAACCAAGAGAACATTATTAACTAAGTATAATGAAATAAAATATCCGCGAATGATTGAAAACACGAGCTAAAGTAAAGGTCTTATTTTATTGAGAATGGCAAGCGTTAGGCCTCTTTCACATTAAGAAAACACACAAATTAAGAAAAAATAAGTATTTGCTTCAGCTTGTTGAATTACCTTATGTGTAGGTTCGGGACAGAAGTTCTTGGAGTTTGGTTTTATCTAGGGGTGCGATATAGGGGAAAATAGTCAAGTTAGGAAACCTATGCCATAGCTAGTAGGGATGGTAAACACAATCAGCGCGCAATATGTCACGTCGAATCGACCGGATATGACTGTGGACGGGCCGCAGGATATTGCGCGTGGCAACAAATAAACACCTATTATTCGCTTACCTGTAGGATGTTTCCATCGGGTGTTTGAAGTTATTGGTAGTCGTATTGTAAAGAATAAGTTAACTGCTGAGTTTCGTGTAGAATTTTTAAAGATTGGGTTCTGCACCGGTAATGGCTTTAAGGTTTTATTCAGTTTGATGATGCATAGGTAAGTGTTACTTGCATCGTATGTTAATAAATAAATAGAGTTTGGGAAAGAAAAAAAATAGGTAGTCATAATTTAGGATGGTTGGCCACGGACCGGTTGTTGACCACTTGCGGCTTTGATTGTTAATATTAAGCTTTCCCGCTTTTAAACGTTTCATTTTATGTTTGCTACATGTTGTCCGTACTTGTAAATAAAACCTGTTTTATATAACCACAACACTGGTAAGATGATTGTTCTTTCTAGATTTAAGTTTGGACTTTTGGCTTGGCTTTTCATTCCAATATCCAACTGTACTAATACAAATCATCCAATCACATTACGACTAGAAAGAGACAACCAGTAAACCTTAAAATTTTGTTATACCTAATTTGTCTGGTCGCTGACAGTTGCCATTCGGCCGCCATTACAATAACGACGGTGTTTAGAAAGGTAAGAACCATAGATATAAAGAACATTTTAAATTTATTTTGTACTAGCGAACCCGACAGACTTCGTCCTGTCAAAAAGATTTGGAATGTGGCTTGACTCTACATTTTAGTTAGAAAACGTTTGTATGTGAAAAAGAAAAGGGCTGTTTTTAGGGCTTTCCCGGCAATTATTCGATTTTTTCTCGCCGTAAGAACCATCCTTGGACTTCAACGAACATTTAAAAAAAATAATTGGCCAAATTGGTCCAGGCGTTGTTGAGTTATGCGCTTACCAACACATTTTGCGATTCATTTTTATATAATAGATTGTTTTTTAATGAACTTGCTCGGACGTTTATTTTTTGGAATCATTTTATGTTTATTTTCAAGATTTTCAATGAATTTCAAGTGTAAACGATATATTATATGAGTTATTTTACTGGTTGTCAAAAGGTACATGACTTGATTAGGTGCCCCTGTGGTTCACCAATTGGTCAACGACTAGTACACTGAAATGGTACTCTTTTTTATACTTTTTTTATCTGTTTCATATCCAGAATGAGTTGCAACTCGACAGTTAATTTTAAAGGACGAATTTGCTTTCGTTTCCAATAATTGACCAGTGTTTTGACATTGGTCCTGCATATAGAACCCTATGATTGACCAAACTCTCTTAATATGAGTTTTGTTTCTTGTTTTGGTTATAATATGCCACCAAAAAAGAAATGCTTTCGTCCTTACTGTACGGATGATATTTATGAAGCGCTTAAAAAAATACCTACAGTCAGGAATTAATATCAGAGAAACATGTCGAAAATATAACATGAGGAATTTTTTGTTGGATTTATGGATTTTTGGTTGGAGATGGATTGCTAAGTCGGTGGATAAATGCAATGCCTAAAAAAGAATTCCTATTAAAAAAGAGCAGTTAATAGAGGCAGTCACTAAAAAAATCAAAACTGACAATCGACTGACTCCATTTAAGGAAGGAATTCTAGGACGAAAATGGTTCGATATCATTTTATTAAAGAAATCTAGATGTTGCTAAGCGATATGCAGAATCCATAAACTCTGCAAGAAGTAGAGTAACCGAGGAAGGCATCAGAAAATGGTATGCGGAATAAGAAGAGATACCTACTACACGCAAGAATATTTTAGACGACCTTGATGATTCTAAACGTAACTAACGTACTGGGGCCTACAGGGATGGATAATTTTAACAAAATTGCAGATAAGGAGAAGGAAAGTATGACAGCATTAGGAACTTTCACGGCATCTAGTAAAGTTACGCCGGTGATGGTTATTTACTCCTATGAATTACTATTGTGATTGTTGAGACTGACCTTCATTTAATTTTCTTATGATGTTAATGAGTCCTAAAAACAAACCTTAATAAAGTTACTTTTAATTGTGAATGTAGTATTTATTTCAATTTCTTTATTATTGGTCAACCATGGGTACAAATCTTGACACCAACTGGGTCCCTGGTGGTCAAGTTTATACCGATTATTTTGAGTAATAATATAAACATAAAGAAATCAAATATTTTCCTTTCCAGTTACAGCTTATAACTAGATAACATACAATATTAAAAATAAACCAGCAATATATATCGCTATTAGGCTATAAAGCAACATTTTAAAGTTAAGAATTTCCCTTAATTGGTTTGAGACCGGGTCATCCATCCTACTAAACTTTAAATTGCTAATTACTTATTTAAAATTACCAGGAAATCAGAAATCGTCAGGAACTACTTATGTTGTTGCTTAGGCAATGTCCCTGATAAAAACAGAACCAACATCCAAATTTAACCATAAAAATGGTGTAAATAAAAAGTGTCAAGGCGTCAGAATTAATTAGAATTAGTTTTTAATAGATACCTAATATCTTAAAAGTTCAAACTAAGAAACGTGTACTGAACTTTTTTTATTAAATCAGTTATTGTAAATCATAAATAATTACATTCATTCACACTTTGGAATCGTCATATAACGTAGCAAAAAGTGTCTTTACTTCCTATTTTCAAATCCAAGGTACTAGCGAAAAAGCTATTTCACTCATAAAAAGTAGAAAAATCATATAATTATTATTGAGTAAAGTTAATTGGTTATATCAGTAGGTACTTAAGGCAATTCCCTACATGGTTAAGAGCGATCCCTCTAAAAAAAATAATGTGTGAAATATACCTGTATTTCGCTACACCCAAGTCCTTACTTGTGACTCAACAAAACGGGGACGTTTCAACAATGATATCACTGAATCATTAAATCTTTTAGTATTTTATGGCACTTCCTGTACCTGCTTCCGACTCAACGTTCAATATCATCTTTCTCAGTAGTTATTAATTAAGTAAACACCTCGTGTCTCGTGTCATTATTTTGCTCGTAAACACCTGATTAGACAAGTGGGTTGACTAATTACGTTTTTAATAGGACTTATTTGTTAACTGGCGAGTGTGATTCTCAAATACCTACTCTCGAAATGGTATCTTCCAATTTAAGTTACTTTTTCTGTCTTCAACTCGCTCGATATTGATTGTGACGTATTTATGTACCTACAGTCAACTAAAACATTTTAATGATATAAAATTACTATACCTATAAAGATATGATTATATTTATACACTTTAAGAGTTTCGCGTTCCATTTTAAACATTTAAAATAATTTAACGGGTCAAAACGCGACACCATTTTTATTTATTAGTTAATACGAACTACTTTTTGCCCGACGTTTCGGTTAGGTGGCACCAACCGTGGTCACGAGCTGACGACAGTCAAATCGAAAATTGAAAAGTGTTGCGCGCATTCTCGAGCTTCACACCCGTTTGTTGACAAATAAATCTTTAATAGAGCCTAACCACAAAAATACAAGTCGCAGTTCTTACTCTGTGTCAGAGTCAGTTGACATCACGCTTTAATTGGTTAAACCTGTCTGTTGAGTGAAGTGATGGCTGGCACTTAAGTCACGTTTGTGAAGAGGTGTCACTTTTGGGGACTGATCAGCTCCAGCATACCTACCTTTCGAAAGTAAATACCTGCTTGATTACCGGGACATTGAGGCTGGCCTTGTCACCCAGCCTCCAATACCGCACAGGGTGAAGCCAAGACGGATCCCGAGCTGGGCCGCGCTGGGGTGGTGGTAGCGCGGCGCAAGGGCAGAGGTGGATCGCGGAGGAACAGGAGGACCTCGGTGTTCCGTTGCCGGCCACCCTCTCCTCCGCGACCCGGCAGTGGCGCGCTGCCGCGCTGGGCGCGAATCGCGTCGTGGTGGGGTCGCGGAGGAAGAGGAGGATAAGGTATTACGTTTGCCGGTATCTCTATCCTCCGCGGCCGGTGGGTCTCGTGATTCCATCTGGCTCTCGGAGGGAGAGCTGGATTGAGAGTCTCGGGTGTCCGCAGAGGCGGTAGGCAGCGGAGCCGCAGGGACCGGAGATGCCAGGCGTGGGGTAAGCCTGGCGTCCGTTACCTCGGTCCCGAGGGGGTGGGGCGTGTCAGGTGGCCTGACACGCTCCAGTTGCGTATTTCCGCGGCGAGACGGGCCGCTTGGCGGTAGGCGCTGTGGGGAAGCCTGTGTAGAATCCGCAAGGAATCCCGACTCCCCCACAACTGCGCAGCGTTGGCCACCGAGGGGGTTTTAGTCGGTGCGGGCCCGAAATACCACTCTCTGTTCCCCGCTGAGAGTGACGGTGCGGTAGGCATTTCCCATTCGACAAAAAAAAAGGTCTAACAGATGAACTCTGTTTATATACAACATATAATAACCTGCACACGAAAGTCTTCCATCACGCAATTATTTACAAAACGACAACAGTATAATTCCGCTCTGTGCACTCTCCGATATTAATGATGCGGAAAAGTGTTTACTGAAAATTGATTAAATGCCGATGCTAGAGGCACGCATAATTAATTAATTTGCCAAAATTCTGCAAACCTGGGAAGGTATTTTCATAAAATAATGTGCGAGTTAATTTTGAATTGATTGCGGTAAATTGAAAGACCCTGGATGATTTTATCAAAATATTATGTTACATTAAATGGTCTCCATACATGCAACCCTTGATTGTATATATCTTAGGGCTTGAAAGATTACCTAAACATCCACTGAGCCATAAGAACTAGAAATAGCATAAACATTTGCCACAAATCCTAAAATTAGACAGGTTTAATGGACCAATGTGCTACAAATCCATAACGAGTGACCTAATTAGGTTTTCATCATAGCTTTTTAGTTTTTTAATGTTGTATTCGAAATCGTTGCAATGGCATTTAATTTTTACTTAATAGCTGGATATAAAAGCCAAGGAATATGAAGTTTGATCATTTTCTATTATAAGATTTAAAATAATAAACGTAGAAATATTAAAAAAATCGCACTGCTGCGGTGATTAAAATGATGTACTTAGTATTTAAAAATTACACCCAATTGGCGTCACAAGGTGCAGTCAACATTATGTCAAGGTAAACTTGCAGTTCAATGTTTAGATCTTACTAGTTTTTGCCCGCGACTTCGTCCGCGTGGCGTGTTATAAAAAAATATATTTGTGTGTTTGGGAGAAAGGTTAAAAAATGCTTAATTTTTATGCAAGGTAGATTGAAAACATCTATCTTACGCGGTTTAGATTTTTTCATACAAAACTTTTTTCCCGCTAACTCCCGTTTCCGTGGGAATTTTGCAATATCCTGTTGCAACTAAGCTTTAAATTTACTAATATACCTGTATGCCAAATTTCAAGCGACTAACTTAAGCGGTTTAGATTTTTCATGCAAAAGGATTTTCCCGCTAATTCCCGTTCCCGTAAGAATTTCGGGAATTCCTTCCTTAGTGCACCTCTACGGCTCCTAAGCTACGTCTCTTTCAAATTTCAAGTGCCTACGTGTAGCCGTTTAGGCTGTGAGTTGATATGTCAGTTAGTCAGTCAGTTTCTTCTTATATATATATATATATATATATTTAGATTTGCACGACATAAGGGCGAAGGCTTTTGTCTGTACCTTATTTTATATCTTGATATTTTGGATGGTATAATGTATAGCAGTTGTGATGATCAATAAATATAATTTCCTTATTTTTTTATTAAAAACTATCTTGCACACCATTTTACACTTGATAGTTATTGAATAGATAAAAATATTTTTCGTAGCGACGATATGATTAAATTCGCACGTCCCATAGTAGGGCTCTGACAATACCCCCAGGTAATACCTACCGTGGGGGATAAATCGCATCAATGCATTGTACGAATACAATGGTATAGGTACTTATAAAGAGCGTTTAAGTAGGGTATGTCTGCAAGGGGTGGGTTATCGATTTTATTTTGGACAATAAGTTAGAAATGTTGTCTTCTTGAGTAGGTATTTTCAACAGAATTATTTTATAAATATGAATTCCACATGGGAATAGATTTGCACGATTTTTTTCACAGTACTAGTAAAGTTCTTATGATTTTGAATTATTGCCAGAGTTATAACGTCTCAAAGCTGTTGGTTAGGCAGGCAGGCCTAGCATGCGCCACGCGAGTAAATTTTATCGCGCTGTTAAGAAATGTCAAAATCAATGCGTCAGCTACTGATTGGCTGAAAACACAAGTGCGATGTGCTATTAGCCAATCAACAGTATCAAAACTTTTGTCGTCTCATGCGATAAATTTAACGTATTGCGCATGCTAGGCCTAAGGGAGATATGAAGTGACGTCACGTCACGAACGTCATACGACTTTCATAGAAAAATATATTTCGTGAACGAGACATGATATTTTCTTTTAATGCCTGAAAACCGTTGAGTTTTCGTAGATTTTTATTTTGGTTTACTATTAATAATATATTTTGGTATTGTTCATGACGAATAAATTAAATAATCATAACATTTTTCATGCTGACCATGAAATTTATTTTGATCATTTAGTTTATTGGTAGTTCGAGAAGTTACATAAATAAACCACAAAGATCCCACACAACTCAATGGCATTATGTGAAAAATATTTAAGTTACTGTACTAGTTAGGTTTACTTACTTAATACCCTTTTACTGGACTTGTTATTTGGTAATCGAAAATCTATTAATATAAATATTAAAATGAATCCTATGCCCCTGCACTAAGGTAAACAAACATGATTAAATACAAGGGGAATTTTATTATTTTGTTCTTGTTAGACTCCATCTTTTGTTACAAACCCCCCACAACTAAGACCACAAAATGTAGCCAACTGTTCAGATAAAGTGATGGCCTACAGACACGATTTGTTTTAAGCCTTGCGCATACGAAACACCTCAAGTACAGACTAGTCATGGGGCCTCGCCGCGCATACAAATGATAGAGGACAATGTGTGATTGTAATTCCTGATGCCGTCTTCGGAGCCACTTTCCTAGGACAACAGACTGTCTTTCAATATATGGTGCCGTTTGTCACTAACGACGTTACCAGACCGTTTTGAACGGGACTGTCCCTTTTTACAATTACAGATCCTAGTGTCCCCGAAATGAACAATGGGACGCAAAATTGTCCCGTTTTTTTAGAAGAAAATTGAGTAGCGGACGGCTAAATACGAGCTTTACATATCAAAACAAATTTGTTCCTCTGATAAATATAAATGTTATTAAATATTTTAGGTAACTTCATATTGTGATTCGTAACTTTTGAGCCAACCAACTTATTCCGAAAAAGAAAATATAAACGTTGTTTTTTTTCACTGAAAACCAATTACTTGGCTTAAATAAACCGATGTCCCGTCTTAAGTCAATGAATAAATGGACAAGGTACTAAGTGGTAACTGTGCATTTAAAAGAATTTCTATGCGTTGTAGGTATTTAAAGGTTTGATCAGGTGTATGCCAGGAAATTCTTTTGTGTTTGGAATTCCGGTATAGGAACGATTACACAGTTGAAGCACTGTGAGATTGTACGGAGAAAAACATGTCAGAACACTATTTGGACTCTCTAACACCCTTATGTGGTACGCATAAGATACAATATCAAACTGCAATTGTTTACCTTGACGTACTGTTGATTGTACTTGAATTTTTCTTCTGTGTACATAACTTTCCTTTACTTTCGTCTCTGACATGTCTCGCTATCAAATACAACTTGAATCAATTAATGTACCTATAACTTGTTTTACAATCATACGTTGTAATTCCTGATGCCATTAATTGTAAGACGAAGTATTAACTCATTAAAAAAGTCACTCATTAAGTATTGAATGGGGGAAACAATCGAAGGGATGGTCCGTATGGTAAAGTACTCAAAACCCAACGGTACCCCTGAATAGCGATATAGAATAAATATAGTAACTAAACATATAGTAAGTATATAGAAAAACTAAACTAAAGAGATTTCGCATGCCATTTAAATTATACTCAGTTGCAAATGGAGTTAATTTGTTTTCCACATACTTTAGTTAAAGATTAGCTATATGTTAAAACAATTGTGAGTGTATTTAAGTACGTGTCGTGATCAAGACGGATGGTCGGTAAACATTCGATAACGTATGCCCGCGCCTCGCATCAAGGTGATCTGCCTCTTAGATCACCCATTGCCGTGTCACGTTCAACAACAAACTATTTAACTCCTAAATGAGTTTCTACTCAAATTTATTTAGGACCTGGGGCCAAGGAGCAAATATCGAACTATGATTTGAACAAGTTTAAAATGTATGAGATTGACCTATACTTATATTGGGATCAAGTTTCGACATTCATGCGCAAAACATAATCAATAGAGCTTTTAAAATATATTATGGTTTAGTAATGCGCTCATCTAATGAATTTAAAAACCCTAATGCCTTTATTTACCTACTTAAAACTCTGATCAGACCGCAATTAGCATACGGAGCAGCAATTTGAAACCCACATTACAAAAAGTATGATCATTGTATAGAAAAGGTTCAAAAGAATTACTTGCATAGTGTAAATTACAGATGTCATCAGAAGCGATCACCATATTCACTCCTTTTAAGTAAATATAAACTTTTAGATCTAAAATCTAGACGTATTCAACTTGAGGCCACATTACTATATGATATTTGCAACAACAAATATGATATATTAAATCGTTTAAGTTACTCAGTACTGACACGCGGAAGCAGGCGATCCCTACGCACAAACCCATTATTTGATGTTGCTGCAAGTAAAATAAACGCTGGCACGCGGTCGCCTTTGCATCGAATGACGTCAGTTCACAATTTGACCGATTCCCATCGATAGATTACAATAAAGCGAAAAATAATGCGTTCAATTGCAATCCTTAGTTACAGTTCACAATCTGTCGACAGTTTACAATCTCGCGAGATAGTTTGTAATCTAACGATTTTTACAATCTTACGGTGACACATATAACCTTTCTTAGAAGTATCAAGTGTGTCACTGCTAGGGTTTTGTTTGGTTACCGTTTAAAATTTAACTAATAACTTGGGGAGATAACATTAAAACAAATTGTTTGAAAAAGATTCATAGTCAGGAATGATTAATATAACGTAAGGTACAACAAACCCATAGCATGTAGGTACGTGCGTAGTTAAAAAAGTACCAAATATTAACTTAGAACCTTTTGGTTTTTACACGCGGCTAGGTCCTAATTACTGAGTCAATGTCATTTCAGCGTTTAAAGTTTGTAATTATATAGTTTTTATTTTTGCATATTTCCAATGTCGTTGAAACTGATAACCATTTCTACTTATTTCTTATTTTATTATTATCGCACATTTGTTATTTAAATAAGTATTTATATTTTAACAAAATTTCTATAAAAGCATTCAGTAGGACATTGCACAAGTTTTCCCAATCATTACAAAAAGGATATGTAACTCCAGATTTTGAGAAACAAAAGTGTTTTTTAATGATGTAGGTACACAGTGTTTTTTGTAATAAGATACTTAATAACTTTCAAATCATTTTTTAAAAAAGAAATTAAAATGTTGAACATATGTGATCTTAAATCATATCAAATATTGTGTCAACTAATGTTTAATCAAACATATTTTATAAAGGCTGCACTTCATTAAATTTGGTTCGTATTTTTTGTGTGTGTGTTTGTAATATTATGTATAAGTAAACTCAAAAACTGCCGTGCCTATGTCGCTGAGGGACGCTAGTCATATACATAAATATGATTGCACACAGGACTAACAGGCGTGTTTTTAATTATTCTGTCAAAAGATGCTTACTTCTATTTTTAAAACCCTTCTGAAATCATTTTATTTTTGAGATAGCCTTTCTACTCTCTCAATACAATGCTGTCAAAGCACTTCAAAGTGCCTTTATGAAAGATCATATTAATAAGTTAATTACAAAACTTGTTATGATTTTATTGCCGTGTCTCGGAAAAGTCTCTAAACAAAGACTATGATGAAAAGGGGTGAAAGGTTCAGACTGAATAATTTTCACTTCACTTCCAGCTAACAATTTCAATACCGTTTTATTATGTGTCCCGTGTTAGGAACGAGTCTTTGACTAGCTTTTGCTAGATGCATTTTTAAAAAAGCTGTATTTTTTACGGTTATATTCAAATTTATTAGTTACTTGCTTTTTCGGATACATGTTTTAAGGGTTCGTTTATTCGGTTCCATAGCTAATGGAAAATGGAGTTAGGAGATTTTCTTTCTCAGAACATGCATAGAATGGAAGATTGAAAATTAATTTGGTATTTCATATATGTTATGTAAATTGCCTTAGTGCCTTTATGTGTCACTTTTATTCCAGTGAAATGTAAATAAGTTGATTTAATACCTATCACAAAGAACTACCAAGACTAAGTTTTTTTGCAAAAATGAAACTCTATAAATTCAGCATGCCCAAAAAAATAAAGATAATTATATGAATTATCATCGCAGTTCATATCATCGTCATAATGATGATACAATATTTTTTTAGCAAACCCTTCACTCAAATAACTGCTGTCAAAAGAAAGTGTAAGTAATATATAGAAGAGTTTTAATAATTTTATATCATAAGTGATACATCATCAGCTATCCGATGCCTCAGTATGTAGCTTAAGCATTTGTGTTATTGGAACCATAACCTACGGCAGAACAAGTACATAGATACTTACATTTTTAAATACCCAGACACAGAACACAAATGTTAATAACGCGGATGTTTGTCCTGTTGGATGGGTAGGTATCGAATCCACGACCCTTGGTTCTTGATTAAGTTACTTGATTAAGCCACGAACGTTAAACATTGCTTCGCCAGCCTCTTAAACTCAGAATATTTTATTAGCCTTGTATCCGTTCTTAAATTAAGAAAAAAATATTGGCTAACATCCCATACATTGCTCTGATTCTGCAGTAAGTAGCTTAAGCACTTGTGTTACAGAAATCAGAAACTAAGACGGTACCACATAACCCTCCTTACCCAAAACAGTTTAGAAAAGTTTGTTTCTCATATTGACCCCACCGGAGATCGAATCTGGGACCTCAGAGATGGCGCGACGCCAAAGTCCGGCTCGCTCGGTTTGACCAAATCTCCATGAGTAGCTATTGTCTTTGTTAACTCTTTTTTTTTTTAAAATACGGACTCTGTCCCGCGTTTACAACTTTGTTAACTCACTGTGCTGCGGATGCGGGTGTCAAAATAACCACGTATGCGTTGTTTGTCTTTGGAAGCAAGCAAACGGATCTTATTGATGTGTTATGCAATCTCATCCATAGAATCATAATAGAGCCATCATTCTCGTCATACCGATCCAGCAATGTTTACGATAAAGATAGTGGATGTGTTTGATTGAGTTGTTACTACCAAAAGTACATTGGTGTAGCGTAGGGCGGCTAGGGCTGTAAAATTCGGCTACAAATCAGGTGGAGTGAGATTAAGCTGGCCCCAGTACATATCTCAAAACCTAAAGTGACCTAAAGTGACTTCACTTGCGCGACTGGCCTTGTTTAAGATGAAGGTACAAAGAGATTAAAATACTCAAACTTATAACTAAAAGTTTTAGTTTATTAACAAAATCCAATTAATTTTATTTGAATAATCTAATGGAGGTTTAGTAAACTAACAATTTTACATATTAATGTACAAAGTAACATTACGTACCATTCACGCAGAAATTCACTAGTTTAATTTTTAATTGAGTGGCCATATTTCGGAATTGATTGCGCATACCAGTTACATACTGGTTTTTATTTAACTTTTTCTAAATTTAGACTTCGAATAGTGTAAACAAAGAAGTCTACGTAGTTTCCAAATTTCCAGTTTCAGTGGAGTACTTCATTGGCAAATTACGTCGACATTTAAAATTTAGATAATACCGTTGATTGGCAAACAACCGGTCAGTTATAACTAAGATTTTTTATATTTTTTCTGGCAATAACCACGATTAATACGTGTTTCTTCATTTATTTATTAATTTGAAGATACCTACCTTCAACAATACAGCATTAAAATGTGTAAGTAAATAATAAAAGTACTGTATTTTTTCCACTTAAAGTAGGTTTATTTACAAAACTATCTGAGACCAACTTTAAATACCTATTTCCAACTAACAAATTACAGTTTAAAAATTGGAATACTCTTTAAAAGTCAGTAAGCATAGTCGCACATAAAAATACCACGTCGACAGAGGAAACTCGGTTAAATAGTCACGTGATTCCTCGTTGTACGTACATACTTAGAAAGAAACTTTGGTAAATTTTCCAGACAGGATGCGTCCAGCTCAATCCAATTATCAATACGGCCAAAGGGTCGGTTTCAGGTTCGGTTTCGAAAGAAGTTCTACCGGACCTCTTGTATAATCGATACTTTAGATACATTTCGTTTATGTTTCGGGTTCGTTTTTACTCTTTTTTTTCTGCTAACATAGTGGTATGGTCCGGAGTGAGGTCTAATGCCGAGGATCTTTTAATTTGTGGCACATATTGAATCGGAAAAACCTTTTTTGTGTGATTTAACTATTCTTCAAGACAACAAAGGAGTTCATCAAATCAAATAATTATTTCACAAATACAAATCTTACAAAAAATCAGAGAATATAGAAGAAGTTCAACGTGTGCAAGTATTATTTTAGAGATAGATTTTATTATTTTTATAGTACTAAACGCCGTACTAGCGAACTCTAAATATTAGAAACAGAAAAATTTCATCTCCCCTTGCGGTGCGGGAAATGAACCCACGACCTTCACGTATCGCAAGTGCTGCTCTTACCAACTGAGCTAACCGCAAGTTATCGTAGGCGATGAAATTTTTCTGCTGTATCAACCGTTAGCCTCCGGTAAGTGCCCTCTGCCAAATATGTTTTTCCCGCACCGCAAGGGGAGATGACATTTTTCTGTTTCTAATATTATTTTAGAGATTTCTAAATTGTATATGTTTACTCTTCCATTTTATATGTTTATGAAATCTGCTTAAAACTTTCACACTCATGCCAAAAGGACCCGTTGTTGTCACAATTTATACTTAAGTTTAATAAATTGATTTTTCACTTAACACTTGCTAAAGGAGCATACCATTTTATATTATGACGATATGAGCTGAGTGGAAAGGGAATCCTTATAAGAAGTCTAGACATTTATTAGACAAAATATTGTTTTAGCATTTTAAAATAATTTGAAAATTGAGAGAAGATGGTTCTACGCATATGCATCAGTGTGTGTGGTGATAACCGCAAGATTTTTTTTAAATGTGTTTCAGGATAACGGTTTCAGTTTTGGCCGAAACCGATGATTCGGTTACGTGGAAACACCTGTTTCAGCTAGACACTAGCTCTCCATCCATGCGAAGGATGTACCTATTAAGCTAGTTACACACTGTGCCGCGTCCGTATGATTTATCATCGTGAGCTAAGCTTAAAAAATTTAAATGAAGTTAGTCAATTAGTTCCTTTATTTTGTACTGGCCTGTTCGGTCGAGACGCGGGTCGTTTTAATTTTGTTCAAAAAGAAATCAAAAGCAACGACAAAAGAAGGAACAAATCTAACCTCATTATAAAAAAACCAGCCAAGTTCAAGTCGGACTACCGCGCGAAAGGTTCTTTACTATTATTTATAAAAAAAGCGGCAAAAAAAGGTCCATTATATGGATTGCACCCTGAAAAAAATTATTGTTATACATTTCAACCTTCTACCTGTTCTTGTCATGAAATTACGTATGTTGTACGAGTGTCTCCATAAATATTGTTTAAGTATATTTTGTTTTAGCGGTGACAGAATGTTTTATATGACTAACTATCAAGGTTTATGATGATCAGCTTGTTCACTGATGAATAGATAGGAAAAGGGACAGACGGACAAGGGAGTAATATAGTATTAGCGTCATGTTTTACTATTTGAGCACACTAACCTTTAGGGGTTGATTTTGAACTATTTGATTTTTTTAAACAGGCAACAAAATTATTTCCGCTCATTACAGAGAAAAGCAACTTTGTACCAACCTTAACTAATATCGAATTATAAGTGTTTACCTTGATGCCTTGATGTACATCGTTAGCCAGACTCTGGGGAAACAAAATGAAAGCAACTAAGCCGCCTCACCACTTATTCTACACTAATATTATAAAGCTTAGTTGTGTGTTTGAATACACTAATCTCAGGAAGTACTGATTCAAATTGAACAATTATTTTTTTATTGGATAGCCCATTTAACGAGGAAGGCTTTAAGCTATATATCATCATGCTGCAATGAATAAGAATGAAGAATTTGTGGAAAATACGGGGATAGCACGCGTTCAAAGCCGCAGCGGGTATTGATATAAATTCTGTCGCCTGGTGCTAATAGGGCCAATATTAATAATCAATATTAACGTACTTTGGGCTTTTTAGCATCAGGCTAAAAAATTATTTCTAGCTATTGCATGAAAGCTAAACTTATGACTATCAGAGATTAGTCATTGTCTGTATCGGTTGATGGTTAATGATGATGAGCTTCTAGTTGATTTCTCAGTACATTAGTTATTAGTGGAACACTTTAACGAGTACCGTCAAATCAATTACTAGTCGCATCTACTTATATCACTGCGCCACAAACTAATCATACATAGGTATTAGGTATTAATTAGTGACGTCATTCGAAGTAAAGTGAGTAAGAGTAGTTAACGGTCTTAACGCAGAAAATATCAACATAGGTGTACTCAGGGGCTTAAACCCCATATTAATTACTAACCAAATAATTCGTTTTATTTATTTCTCATCACACATATACACAGTTTATAATTGCATTTGTTGCGATTGCAGCGGTAAATTCTTCAACTCAACTTGGCGGGGGCACTACCGTGCCCCCAGATTTTAAAGATGCCAAATTTCGAATTTCATATCAAAGCTAAACATACCATACATGCATCTCATACGCCTTTATATAATTTTAATTTCATAAAAAAAGGGGTAATTTTTAACGATTAAAAACTGTATAACAATTTCTTATTCAATAACTACCTATGTATGGACATGTGTTAGGGATGAATCACTGGCTGTTTGGTAGGTAGCGAGGTCGGTTGCCTAGCAACCGCATCGAAAACTTAATACTCAGTATGCCTTACAGTATAATGGGTACATTCTCCCTGTTTGATACCATTTATCCGCCTTAAATCAGAATCTATGAAGTAAACTATTATCATGCCTAAGACATGTGATTGTGCTATTAAAATCCGTGTGGGTGCATTAATATCTAGGTAAGTTGGCCACACAAACCTCATTTCTTTCAGTCCTGATCGCGAAAAAAATGTTTCAATTCGCCTTATTACGTTTAGCAGAGACATAGCTATGTGTTTTTTTCGTAAGTATTTTTTTTGGAATCATACGAAACTGTTATTTTTATTTAGTGCGTGAAGCTTTGATAATGTGAATCAATACTGATGTTTTTGTTTATTTACTAATATTTAAAAGTGTATATCTATTTTTAATATTTTAAAAATAAAATTTAAATATACCTATCGTAAATTGCAATGCCTGTTAAAATAACAAAATGAAAAAAAAGACTCATTTTAGTTTTCGTTAAATTGTTTTCTTTAGTATTTTAATTGTTTCTACAATATTTATTACATATTGTTACTTAATGTATTCATTAATTTATTTTATTGCAATGACTTTGAATGCTTATTTCTATAACTAACCATTAAGCTAGCATGGAGCAGAAGGAATTAACTCTAACAAAAACAATTAGTAAAAAATAATAATTTCCACTTATAATTTCCACTTATAAGGGTATAATTATTTTATAGTTTTCAAGAACGATTATTTCTATATCCGTTTGCTTATGCAATAATAAAAATAAACAGACTTATCATATTATTAAAACTATAAATATAACCCAAATATACGAAAAACGCCAAAAAAATTATCTTGGTTTATAAAATATTTCGGAAGTAAGTACTCTAATAAATCTTGCTTTGATAAAAGATCCAAATCTATTTGTTTAAGTATTGGAATTCAAAAATTAATGTTATCTACAGTTACATTTTCAATAGTGACCGACCGAAACATGTTTTTTTTGCCGAAACCGAAACCGAAACCGAAGGTTCGGTTTCATTGTAGTTTCGGCCGAAACCGAAACCGAAACCGAACCTTTTATAAAAAAAAAGTCCTTATAAAGTCGAAAAAATGTTAGTGAGCCCGTTTTTTTTCAAAAATTAATATCTCGCCGACGTATAATTACAGGTTTCTACTTTCAAAGATATATCACAATGAAATTTAAGCACAGTTACAAAGGTTCTGTTTGAAAATTTAACTCATCATCATCATCATCATTTCGTTCTATTACTGTCCACTGCTGAACATAGGCCTCTCCAACCGATTTCCAGGGTCTGCCACCATAGTGACCGGCTCAGCAGACACCGAGGTGTACAATTGCCCATAGAACCTCTCTATCTCCCGTAACACCTCTGACTTATTCGACGCTATACGCCCATCTTCGGTCTTCAGCTTCATTAGCTGGCTTTGCCCAATAGACAAGTCTTTTGCGAACACTTTGGAGCCTTGGTTCCGCTCGATCGTCTCCTTAATACGTTGGGTATGGGACCCTAACGTATGGGCAATTTCTACCAGCCTGCTATTTATATCGCCCACTGATGCGCAGCTGTCTAGCCATTCGAAGCGATTTACCAGTTCAAGTTGAAAGCTCTCGGGGTTTTGGGTATGTGCATTCGACGGTCGGAGCGTGGACTTCATCAGACGCGCTCTTTCAAGTTTGACATTGATATTCAATATGCCTCTGACGATTCGGTGATCGCTGCCGGTTTTAACCTTGTTGATCACAGAGACATCATTGAATATCTGTCTTCTGAAGCTCATGATGAAGTCAATCTCATTCCTCGTTACACCGGCGGGACTCAGACCAGGTCCATTTCCTTTGTGGCGGCTTTCGGAAGAAAGAATTCATCATAAAGAGTCCTTCTTTCTCCATAAAATCCGCCAGCATCTGTCTTCTGGGATTCCGCTGCTTTTCAGCTCATCATCGCTTCTACAGCCCAGCTTCGCATTGAGTCACCCATTACAACAGTGAAATGTGTTTTGGAGCTATGTATGGCCCTACTTATGTCTTTATACGTAGCTTCCACTTCGTCATCTGGGTGTGTCGTAGATGGAGCGTATACCTGTACTATATTAAGATAATATCTCTTGGATATTTTAAGTACGAGGCACGCATCTCTATTCGACACACTTCCGACGGACACAATGTTGTTGATGAGTGACTTGTGGACGATAAACCCAACACCACCTTGGGACTTCTGTTCTCCCTCCCGGTAGTAGAACAAGTGACCGGTCTGCAATGTTATCGTATCCTCTCCCTCTCTTCGAATTTCCGATAAACTAATGACGTCCCATCGCAACTTGCTCATCTCTTCTTCCAGCTCGACTAGCTTCTCATCCAACCTCAATGTGCGCACGTTGTGTGTTACCTGGGCCAATTGTCGGTGGGGGTGGTAGCCCGATCTCTGCCGGGGGTTCTTAGCACCCCTGACCCCGCCGCTATCGTGGCCGCTACCGTAGCCACGGACTGCGGGGCCGCCGGGGACTCGGGGCCTGGTTTTCAATTGTGCCGTCATTGAAGGTTAATAGCCTACTGGTACCACGCTGGCTAGACGGGTTGGTACAGGGTTTTATCTCGAGTTTTCCTTCTCTCGCACTGGGTGTTATGTGCGTTTTCATTGAGTCGGCTTCTACGACTCCCTGGGACAGTGAAGGGGTGGTGACATATGTATTCTCATGCCGTCACCACACGGCAAAACTTAACTACCCTATAAATAAAGTGAAACAAATATATTATTTGTAAGTTTCGGCGCGGCCGAAAGGTTCGGCCGTTTTTGGCCGAAACCGAAACTCTGGCCGAAACTTGATTTTTTGGCCGAAACTGGCCGAAACCGAAACCGAAATTTCGGTCGGACACTAATTTTCAATCATTACTCGAATTTGTGATCACCGTCCGCATTTGTAATGTGTAACAAGTTCAGATTAATTGTGATGATGATGACTGAGATTTAAATAATGAAGTCCTTTGCCATACAGTCATTATTTAGATTATAAATGATTCCATTTTCTAAGATTTGATTGATCGTTTGACAGGCTGAATTTGATATGGATCTATGTGAAAATTCACTTTACTACTGCTCAAAGTACCCATTCTATGCAATAAAGAGACTGACTGATATGGGTTAAAGTACTTGTTTAAGTTTGATTTCAATATTTGCATTCTAAGTACCTATCAACTAAATATTAAGGATTCAAATTTAGGAGCAAACGTTTGTTAAAAAGAATAAGAAATAGAAAATCTGTTCATTATACCTTAGTTGTAAACTGTTCTCACTTCCTTTCTTCAATATTCAGGTTAATTCTGGGCCGACCAGCGAAACTAGGTCCTTCCTCGCTAATAAATTTATTACGGCTGTATACCAAGAGATCAGGGTGCGTGAATATTAAAAGATCTTGTTAATGTAGACAGTTTTAAAAGGTTTTCCCGCGTTTTACTCGTTTATGTGGGAATAAAACGTTAATAAGCGGTAATGGTGTGCCAGAATAAACGGAAAGTATTTCATAATATCAACATTTTTTACGTTATTTCGGACACCATTTTTTTATTTCCATCCTGCGTTATACATATTTTGTCGTTCGAGAGAAAGGGAGTGAAAAAACTAGTGTAAGTATGTGTTGGACGTAAATAATTACATACTAGAAACGCGAAAGTCGTTAAACATTTGCTCGGAAACTTAAATGAATTTGGACAACATTTGGTAGATAACTATGTAAGAAGGTCAACTAAATATTAGATAACATGAAGGATAGTTTTTATACCAAAATAATTATGACTAAAAAAGTTAATTTGCGCATTATACGGGAGTATTGAGTTTTGTTGTACTCGTGCTAGTTTAAAGAAAGATACAAAAGAGTGACGTTTATCTAGTTGAAAGATTGTTGATGGTTCGTTTTCAAATAAATAAATGCATTTTATAATTCAACAACTGATCGCACGTCATTAATTTGATTAAACGAAGAACCGCCATACCCGCATGTGCATATAGCTTTATTCATCCCGTACAAAAAATCAAACAAATATTTAACTAAATGGACTTCAGTGAACGCATTCAATTATTTCGGAAGGGTTTTTGTCACGTGCAAATTGATTTGGTTTTCGATCACCTGTCGTGTGATAAAGGAATGAGTGTTATGTCCATCAGTGGATTTCAAAGTTTTTTACGGGATAATTGCAACATTGCGTTGTGTCATTAAAAAAATGGATATCTATACGAGATTGAACCTATCTATTATATTGTTATAATTTCAATTGTAAATGCCAGTTAAGTTTCCGCCCAAACATTTGGATTATGTAGGTATTTCAAAAAGTCTAAAATTAAGAATGTAATTTTGATTTCATAAGTCGTATTTATTGATTAAATAACTGGTTCTACAACTTAGAAATTAATCTAAATAAAACAAAACGCTATCGACACGAGACATCCACAAAAGTAACCTTTTTTTATAATATTGTATTTCCTTAGACTGAAGTTAAGCCTAAAAACTAGCAATTGCCCTCGGCTTTGTTTGCGTTATAGGGATAAATAGTATACTATAGGTTATCTAGTATGTCTCTTTTTTTCTTAATTTCATCCATACCCGTATACTTCTTTTTTCGTGGATCCAGACATCCAGCATTTCGTTGCCGCATGTAAACGTACAAGTGTAAGTTATTAGGATGTATAATAACAATGACTGGAAAAGAAATAATTTAAAAAAAATACTTTTTACAATCCGTTCTTGCGCTCACAATTTCAATAAGCAAACGTTATACGTGCCGCATGAGTCATACGTATTTACTATGCAGAGAAAGTGTAGGTAAACCTGAATAAGGCCTTCCCACTTGTATGCTAAATACCACAACAGCTTACAGGTTAAATAGCCGTGCTGCTTTGATAATATCACTGATGGAAAACACAAACTTTGTAATTTTAAGTTATTTTAGTCCATATAAAACAAAGTTGCTTCACATTGTTTGGTCATATGCCGACTAACAGGCCTAGCATGCGCCACGCGAATAAATTTTATCGCGCTCTTAAGAAATGTCAATTTCAATTCGTCAACTGCAGAATGGGGAGAGTTGAAAAAGGGACAAGGAGTAGATATTATAACTTGTAGAGAGTCAAGAATTGCGGCGCGATGGAGTGCAGAGTGCCTAGCCACACGCAATATCCGCGCGCATCTCTCAAGATTCGGCCAATATTACCGCGAGGTTGGTATGGCCATGGATGGTTGGTGGGTTTGCTGATTGGCTGAAAATACGAGTACGGTGTTCTATAATCCAATCAACGGTATAAAAAAATTGTCGTCTCATGCGACAAATTTGACGTAATGCCCATGCTAAGCCTATAAAATATGTTACGCGAGTAAATTTTATCGAGTTCTTTTCAAATGTTAACAATGATAGATTGCAACTGTCAAATGCTGATTGGCTGAAACTATGGTCATAGTAGAAAGAGAGAAGTAAGTAATATTCCAACAAACGCACAGAGCGTGGCTACTATGTGTACGCGCCCCGCCCCGCCCTTTACCGACGCGCGTCGCACGCATAGACTGACAAATATCCACAATCTTTCAGAGTCACCTCAGTTAGGGCTTTGCACCGGAGCGAAATTATAGCACCGGTGAATTTGACATAACCGGTGAATCACCGGAGATTGTGCATAATTTTGTTCGTTTTTAAATTATCTTCTAAATCAAAAATTTACCATATTATATTATTTAATGGACACTGCAAAACATTACAAAAAGATACAAAATTATAATTTTAATATATATTTAACAGAAAAACGAAAAATATATGTATGAAGTCTTAACATGCGCCCAGAGATACTATTGTGAAAGAAAATTTATTTTTTTACTATTTGTTGATTTAAAAGTGTTCATTTAAAAAGCATAACATCAGCGTCAGACTGCAGCGGACTTCTCCGATCATAAAGAATGTTTCCCATTGCTGAAAACACCCTCTCCGACTTCACAGAAGTTGCTGGCATAGAAAGATATGTATTGGCAATATCATTCTGTGGTTTTATATGCTTGTTTATTAATATCCCAAAATGACATAACATTATGCCAATCATGCCTACTTGTTCTTAGAATAAGAATGAGTAAACTTCTTTTCACTGGTTCAACTAAGCAGGATTCATTGACAGCCCTAGGGGTACAGGCAGTTTCCCCTCGTCAGAAAAAAAAATAAATAAAGGGGTACAGGCAGTTATCGTTCGGTCGGGGCGTTAGTTTACCTACTTGTTCTCTTTCTACTATGCTATGGTGTACTGTCAGCCAATTATCAGTACCGAAACTTTTATCGTCGCATAGGAGAAATTCGACGTCTTGCGCATTCTATCCCTTTAAGTGTGTTTAGATAATAAGACAGTTTTTATGATATAAAGTAATAGAAAAGGGAGGTTTATGTGTATAATACATACCTACTTAGTATTATTTTATTATTAGTACCGAAAAGCCCAAGAAATTTATTATTTTATGACACTGTAGTCTACGTTGCATTTATTCTAAGTCGGGGATGGTTGCTAGTTTTATTTAATTATCATTGCTTACTAAAATATATGTATTAAAGGTGCAAACGGAATCAAAATAACTCCAAACAGTAAGTTCGGGCAAAGATATTTTTTTTTTTTTTTTTTTGTGTTATATTCTCTGCAATCAGTCGTCAGACTATAATCAGATGTGTTGAGTGTCAGCTGATTGTTAAAGAGCAGCTGGCCCCTGCCATACTGTCTTCTTAAATTACGTGGTTTCTTTTTAACCTCCTAACCACTTTGTCGTTCTTTAGTAATCCATAGGCGAGTGGATTGGGGTGATGAGTGAGACGTTGTACGTGTTGTTTCTTGTAGCGCTCAATTTCTGAGGCCACCGTTGCAATATTCAAGTATTCATGAATTTCATCATTCCTCGTAAACCATGGGGCATTTGCAATGTTCCTCAATATGTTGTTTTGTACCCTTTGCAGGCACGTGACATTACTCTTGCTGGCAACTCCCCACAACTGAATGCCGTATGTCCATATGGGTTTCAAGATGGAATTGTAAACTAGAAGTTTGTTGTCCAGGGAGAGAACTGAGTTTCTGCCCATCATCCAGTACAGTTTTCTAAATCTGTTGTTGATTTGGTCCCTTTTAGTTTTTATGTGAGCCTTCCAAGTCAGGCGTCTGTCCAAATGAAAGCCAAGGTATTTCACACAATTAGTTTGAGGCAGAGCATTATCTCCCAAAAAGACGGGGGGACAGTCATCTCTCCTCAAAGTGAAAGTTATGTGGTTGGACTTTTGTGCACTGGCTTTTATGCGCCATTTGTGAAGCCAATCTGATGTAGCATTCAACAATCTCTGAAGCTTTTGACTTGCCAACGTAGGGTCATTGTCTACAGCCAGGAATGCAATATCATCTGCATACGTAGCAACCATGACATCAAGTGAAGTTGGCAGATCTGATGTGTAAATATTGTACAAGACTGGCCCAAGCACCGACCCCTGTGGCACACCGGCTTTAATGGGATACAGAGAGGATCGGGCCTCTCCTTGCTTGACCTGGAAAAGTCTGTCAGAGAGATATGATTCTAGGATGTGAAATACTGAGTGTGGTAATTTTTCCTTGATTTTGCAAAGTAATCCTTTGTGCCAGACTCGATCAAAAGCTTGTTGGACGTCTAAAAACGCAGCAGAGCAATAGTTTTTATTTTCGAAGCTTTGTCTGACAGTGTCATACACGCGGTGAACCTGTTCGATGGTCGAATGTGCCTTTCGGAAGCCGAATTGGTGCTCAGGGACAACTTCAAGCTCATTCAGAATCATGCCGAGTCTCTTCAGGAAGATCCTTTCCCATAACTTTGAGAGAACTGGGGTAAGGCTTATGGGTCGATATGACGAACACTCGTGTGGTGGTTTGCCGTCTTTATGTACCATCACAATCTCCGAGACCTTCCACAAGTTCGGAAAACAAGAGATTCTAAACGTTGCGTTAAATAGGCAGGTCAAAAAGACTATACATTTTCTAGGAAGTTCTTTAAGAATGCGCGGGGTAATAAGATCGAAGCCAGGCACTTTTTTAGGATTCAGTAATTTGATTTCTTGCGCTATTTCCCTCGGAGATGTGGGGTCGATGGGTAGGCACAATTGGATATCTTGCAAAAGAATGTCATCCAGGTCTGACTCGGCCCCATCACCTACATTAGGTTTAAACACTTGAGCTAGGTGGACAGCAAAAGCCTCTGCTTTTTCTTCATCAGTTCGCGCCCATGATGACGTATTCCTTATGGGGTGATATGACTGTTGGGGTCTCTTTAGAAGTTTAGTGGCCATCCATAACGAGAGCTCTCCATGTGCAGATGGTGACATTAGTTCAAGGGATCTCCTCAAACTATTGTTTGTATGTTCTTTTAACTTTATTTTTAGATCTTTAATAGCTCTATTGAGCATAAATTTGTCAGAAGGATGGCGCGACACTTGCCAGATACGTCTCAGACGTCGTTTTTCTGCTATTTTACATTTAATTTCAGTCGGATGCATAGTCTTGGATACGAAGACTTTGTTCGCTGATGGGGTGTTTTTCCATGCTGCTACCTGGATAGCAACCGTGACATGTCTGCAGGCCTCCTCGACATCTTCGCTTGTCTTCAGTGGGATTTTTAGGTTGATATTCTCACTAAGAGATGAACGAAATCCTTCCCAGTCAGTTTTCCCGTTGTGTAGTAAAATAGGGCATTCACGGTCTACTACGGTTGTGGTCACAGTCAGGATTACTGGAGTATGGTCCGATGATCCATCTAGGCAGGACTCTGTATCGCAGAAAACATGGCTCAATCCTTTTGTTACAAAGAAGTCGAGCAGATCTGGCAGCTTTCTTGGGTCAGTGGGCCAGTAGGTAGGTTTACCGGTTGACATAGGGCAGCAGTGATGTTGGTCGATACAATTCTTCAGTTGTCTTCCTCTGGTAACAGTTAATCTGGAGCCCCAAAAGGTGTGTTTTGCATTCCAGTCACCACCCGAAATAAATCTATTGCCCAGAGTAGCAAAGTAATTTGAGAACATACAGTCTGTTATGTTATGTTTAGGCGGACAATAGATCGCTGAAAGGACGATATGGCCTGCACGATCTTCCAGTCTTACGCTGGTGGCTTGTAGATGGTTAGTTGAGTAGGCTTCGAGAAGGCAATGTTTTAGGTTGGATCTAATCACTAGTGCTGACCCAGCATGAGCGCCGCCATCAGGGTGAGGAGTACAGTATATTTGAAATCCTTTTAGGCGAAAGGAACTTCTACTAGTGGCATGTGACTCAGAAATCAACACTGCATCCAGTTTGTTGGAAACAATTAGAGCTTCAAGCTCATTTATGTTAGGAGATAGTCCGTTTATGTTCCACGTTGCAACCCTAAGCGACGCCATTTCTTATTTGGTAAGCTTAGGGATGATGGCAGTTAGAAGACTGAGCAGTGTGCTGATTTGTTGCAGGAGAAGGTCTATCTTTTCAGATTGCTTGATCAGTATCTGTTCTACTATGTTAAGTTGTTGACTGTGATTACTATCACTTGGGGAATTTTGTTGGCTGAGATTATTGTCACTTAATTTCTTTGGCACATTATGAATTGCAGATTTTTTTAAGATTCCAGCGTAAGTTTCTTTACTTGGTATGTTTGGCGAGATCTTCGGCAGGGATGCATGGTCTACTGTAGTTTTGGTGGCAATATGGGTCACAGTGTTTACATGTCTTTGAAGACCAACACGCTTGGTTTTCCTGGCTAAAATTTCTTTGTAGACCTGGCAGCCCTTGTAGTTAGCAGGGTGATCACTAGAACACAGAGCACATTTTGCTGGCGTATTCCTATCCTTTTTGGAGCAGTCTGATGTTTTGTGCCCTTCTCCACATTTGACGCAACGATATGGTCTCATACAATTGTTTTTGGAGTGACCGTACTGTTGGCATCGTTGGCACTGGACAATAGATTTAGACTTACGAGAGTCTTCTATTTTAACTCGTTGTTGGAAGATATATTGGATGTCTTTGATTGCTTTATTGTTGACGCTGGGCTCCAGGTTTACAAAAAATGTATACGAGGGTAATTTGTCGACACCAATCCGTACATTTATGATCTCACCACGAACCTTGTTCCCCGTTTTCTCTATCTCTTCTACTATCGCGTCGTGAGGTGTCGTGTGGTGTAGATTTTTGATTACAATTCGATAGGGTTTAGTGTCTTTTCTGGAAAAGGTGTGCCCTATCAGTCCTTTCTGCCTGACTAGTTCAATTACTGTTTTGTAGTTTTCTGCTGAGTTAACCATCAGGCGCAGCAGGTTTTTATTTACAATTTTGAATTTGAATTCTGTTGTGGGAATTACTGATTCGATTAGTTTTTTGAGCTCGTTTACATTTTCTATCCCATATAAAACAATGGGTGGTGGTTTATTGGGTCGATTTGCACTATAAGTTATCTCTTCCGGGTCTAGTGGTAGTCCAGAGAACTTATTTCCTGTTGGTGTGGGTGATGGCAAGGGCGGAGAGTCATCACGTATTTTACGCTTTTTGTTTGTCGGTACGCGTTGCCATTCCGGAGGTAGTTGGTTCTGGTCCACAGGGTTAGCAGACAAGGTTGAAATGATTGGTGCTTCTGGTGTATTCATTACTTCATGTCCGTATTCTGTGCTTCCACTAAAGGAGGAAGATCTAGGTCGATGATCGAGTATGCCTTTGTGAAAAACTTGCTGTATGTAGGTTTTTTGGTTTTTATTTTGATTTATTGGTTCACTCATATTATTCCCACGAGTATGGACGATAAGAGGTCGCTCACAGGGTGACGCCTTTCCTGTGAGAGGGCTAAATACAATGATGTTCGCCAGGTTCATCAAGGGTGGCGCTAGAGACTGAAACCCACAGCCATTCATCCTCTTGGCGCGGTCTCCACCGTAGGATTGGGGTGATTATTTTATTGAGGTTTTCTTCCTCTTAACCCGGGCAATTAAGCCAAGGTTCCCGGTCTCCGTCAGGAAAGAACGGGCTGTGGTGGTCATTTCCTACCTCCAGCGTAGAGCAGACTTTTCACAGCTGCTGGGTCAGGTTAGTTAACCGCCGCCTGAGACCCGGCGTTGTTGTTCGTTTGGCACCACCCAGAGAGTACGTGTAGGGTTGTAAAAGGTAGTTCCTACGGACGCGAACAACTTCACCCTCCAAAGGGCAAAGATATGGAAATAGTATTTTAGCATAGTTTTTTATGTCCTATAAACTTTTATGAATGAATGTTCCTAACAAAGATTATAAGCCGTTCGAAGAATACTCTAGCAAAGTAGAATTAAACAATGATTATTAGCGTGAAGATTCACAGAAAACCCATTCAACTACTTAGTAAAATAATGGTATCGCGTCGTTACCTGAGAGCGATGAGTCACCGCGGGATAATATTATGTTACAAAACTTTTTTTCGGCAAATAATAACGAAGAGATGTTTACAAACGAGTTATTGTCATAGCAGGTACCCAGTTAGTCATCGTATTCAAATAGTTTTCGGCCAAATATGAATTGGTACCTATTGACCAATTCATACTTCGCCGACAAGCGTTTAAATTGACAAAACGTCCATCTGTTCACTGAGATAGTCTAACAATATATTTAATTTAGATATCCTTTATTCTCAAACAAATACTCACAGTATGTAATTTCTCCTACTCGCATGTTGTCTCATTGTAAACAGGTCCGGATCTTTCCGTTCTTGTGTTTGTAAACAGTCAACATTTCAGATGCCATTTTCCAGACAACTTATTTTTAATTAGTGCCGACAATTGTTTAGAGTTTGAGCACTGCATTTGTGACTTGAAATACCTAAAGCACTTTTGAATAACTACAAAACAAGTAATAGACGTATGTTTGTGTCAGTTACGTCGTTACGTAGTATTAGGTACCGCTTTATCGTAGTGTGGCGTCAAGTACCTGTATTAAGAGATCATATTTCAGACCCGTTGACGGAGATCAAGATTTAATCCTCATAATCGAAATGAACTAACTTCGAATGCGACTACGTCTAAGAAAAAAAAATGTATCTAGTATTAAAATAAAAATCACGGTTCCAATTTTTTACGATTCTTAATGTGTCGATAATAACTATCCGCTTCTACGAGTCGTTAATTCTTTTTTCACAGTTTCTTTCCATATCAGCTGTCATGAGTCGTATGTCAGTCGTTTTTAGCTTATGCCTCGTGTAATTTATTATTATACTAGTGAATCGGACAGACTTCGTTCTGTCAAAAAGATTTGGAATGCAATTAATATAAACTTTATTGAACTGCGACTAAGTTCAAATTGACTCTACATTTTAGTTATACATTTAAAGTTTGTATTGGAAAAAGAAAAGGGGTGTCTTTAGGGTTTTCCCGGCATATATTTGAATTTTTCTCGCCGTAAAAACCATGCCTGGATTTTAGCAAACGTTAAAAAAAAGAATTGGCAATTCGATCCATGCGTTGTTGAGTTATGCGCTTACCAACACATTTTACGATTCATTTTTATACAATAGATTTAGTATTTTCTCAGAATCTCTGCGCGTATTCCGGTTGTGCATCCATTATGAGGCCTGTTCACTACCAATTTTGATCCTGATCGGGCGAGCTTAGTGATAATATAGAAGTAAGGAGATAATAAGGAAATATCTCACTTATCAGCTTATTTATTTGTTTCAGGAGCAACATGTCTCGCGTAGCGTGTCTCCTGGCGGTAGCGGGCGCAGCATCAGCCCAGTTGACCATGGACGGGCTCTCGTGTGGCCAACTCCGCTGCGGTCTGGACGAGTACTGCTCAGTAGAGACGAACAGATGCGCGCCATGCAGCGTCGTATGCAACAAGACGCACCACAATTATGACTCGGGGCTCTGCATCAAAGACTGCCAAGGTTGGTAGCTTCATGTTCTTTGTACCTCTCCGTGGTATTTAGGCGGTCAGTTTCGCAATTGCCTAGACAAGGACGGCTATTGAACTGATATGCAACGGTATACTTCACACCTACGACTCAAGCTGTAGGTACCGCCTTAAGCAGCAATACGCATCACTGCTTCAAGGACTTCTAAGATTGTTCTCGTGTTGTTTAATACTGGGAAGCCAGATTGGCTATTTTCTTGACAAGAACTGCACATTGAAGCATGCAAAAACAGCCTAATACTAACGATTCAGGACTCGGCTTGAACTGCCGAAGTTTGTACCATCAAATATTTGTACCTCTGTGTAGCGGATCACTTGCCCACGATATCAGTTACAGATCTGCTAGGTTATTGTCTATACAAGCCAATAAAGATGGTGGAATGTCATGGAGTGAAAAAACATATCGTGGGTAATATGATTCCGGGTAGTTACGGGGAGACTGACGACTGAGTGGATATTTCTCTCTTTGGATAGTCAAACAGGCTTAGCATACGCAACGCAACTAAATTTTATCGCGCTCTCAACCAACGTCAAAATCGATTGAAGTCAGTGCATCAGCTGTTGATTGGTGGAAAATACGTGCGCGGTGTGCTATTAGCCAATCAACAGTATCGAAACTTTTGTCCTCTCATGCGATAAATTTGGCGTATTGCGTATGCTTGGCTTGAATAAGATTCACATGTGTTATGTTTCTCGACTCTACTTCGAACACAGATTAAAAAGATGGCTATAATAGGCTATGCAGCTTTTCAATTAAAGATGTACCTATTAATAGTTTCACGTTTTAGATGAGTTCGGTCAAAGATATGGAAATAATATTTAGCTCTTCGGCAACGTTTACATTCGTAATTTAGAATTATCTGTGCATAATACCGCAATTTATTTATTTTATTTAAAAACTTTATTGCACAAAAAAAGTACAAAAGGTGGACTTAATGCTAGGAGCATTCTCTACCAGTCAACCGTTGGGTCATGCAGATAGTACGTTTATGGGTGCGGTAACAGTAAAAATGTGAGTATGGATAACAACAAAATTAATAATCATAAATAGCAGAAAATTACACACGAGAATAGAATATTCATACATAGGTTCATGATAAATAAATATAATAATTAAACAATATAATATATGTATATATATTTTTTTTTTATGTGCTGCGAAATGTGTAATTTTACAAGGGCTTTCCATATCGTAAGAGACTATGATGCGATGACTAATATCACTACCGATAATAATAGTAGTTATACCTAGTTTGAGCCAATACAAACTTAATCACCTGTGAAACTAAAGTCTATAATAGGTTCCCAAAGACACCCAGCATAACCAGTTTCGTGACCGCAACCCACCTATGTACACTCGGGCTCTTTCAACAATGTTTCTGTCTCTTTCGCACTTGCAAAGTTACTTGTTGAGGTCTCGGGTCAAAAATCTTGAAAGTTTCATGGTGAATTCTCACAATAACTTTATAACGTATAATGTAAAGCGTTCCTTTCCATGTAAAAAGATTTCACGAAGTTTTTGTATGATACCTATAAACTTTATACTTTTTCAAGATAATGCTTTGATACTTTGATAGAAATTTCAAAAATTATAATAAGTAAAAAGCCATCTGCAATTGAGTATCTGTTTGTGTTGATATTAATTTATTTTTCCTCAATTCCATTTAAATCTTCTACTTGACACTCAATTATTTTCTTTGAAATTAGATGTTGATAAAAATGATTTCGTTAAAATTGTATTTAATTCGTCTTCATTAAATAAGAGGCTAAAAACTTATTGTGTATCATTCAGTTTAAGTAGGTACTATATATTTTTATTTACCTTTAAATGGTTGACGCAAATACGAACCTACATATAAGTCTCTTATTCCCACAGACAAATTTTGTCTTTCTAGGACTACCAATTTTTATACACTCACTTGTTTGGACAAAACTACTATTGTATTTTTATAGAACTTATAGAAGCATTTTTTCCTACATTGCTCTATGTGTGAGAGGGGCCTAGACAAGTTATTAACAGGGCCATTACAGTCTTGCAACCTTCTATCGCCCACACTAGAGTTACGATGGTACACCCATTACTACTAATGTCCAGTATAAATGCTTTAGATTTAGTGCGTTTTTGGAGCCAAAAAAATACTGGTCGAACCAGGCTTAAGACAATCATAACTCAAAATTAGATATTTCTCATAGCACAAAAACTGTTTTCATTATTTTAATAAAAGCAATACCTTAATAACATTTATTTCTTTTAAATTATTTACGTAAGCTCAGTAGTTTTGGTGCTACGATAATTTAACATTCAAATCGCTTTTACTTTAAATATCTAATTTTGAGTTATGACTGTACATGTTGTCATGTGCGATTATTATGGCTAAGCCTATACTACTCACTCAAATGGCCCGAAGACCTGTTACAGCTTAGTAGGCATATGGTTCCCCCCATTCTCAGAGGGCCCCGAAGTGCCGACAATTTTCTCTTACCTTAATCACAATGCTGCCAGTTAAAAACCATAAATGATTTATGATACTGTGTTGGATTACATAATTCTCGTAAATGGCAATACGAAAATGGGCACCACCGTATCTGCATTTTGAAGGGAAGGAAGGTTTGAGGGTATTCCCCTTGGTTAAAGTATTTATGATATTTTTATATTACACTCGACTTCCATCTCTGTATCAATTCCAATAACTCCTCAGCTGGAACTTCGAATATAAAGTGAAATGGAAATATTTCAGCATTATGGCTTCCTTTTTAGGGTTCCAATGATAGGTGGATGGAACGATGGTAACTGGCCTGTTGGTTTTGTCGTTAGGATTTTTTGCCTGTTGAACTTTAGTGCAAGGTTCGATCCCCAGTCAAGAAAGATTCATGTGATAAACATTGTTTGTTCCGCATCTGCCTTTCTACATTTTGTATGTTTAAGAACTTATATACATATTGTGATCCTCCCGTTGATAACACAACTGTTTAGCTACTTGCTTAGGGATCTGGTCGGCGTATGTGATAATGTCAGTAGGTATTTTTCTAATATTATATAAAAGCAGTTGGTTTTTATTCTTTTTCGCAAAAACTATATTGATTTCAATGAATTTAGGTAGATGCATAGAATTTATTCTAGAGTAAAATATAGGATATCTACTTTTAATCTCAATAACAGGGTAACGTAATCGTGGGTTACAAATGGGTAGAGTAGTTATAGGATTAAGAAATAGACTTTGCTACACGTCTTATTTTAGTTCATAAAAAATAACCTTGTAACTGATTTGTAAAAAAACACGTGAAGAAGCAGGCGTCCTTTCTAGCCTTAGTCACATTTTTTATTAAGCTGATCAACACACAGCGTGTTTGCGTCTAACAGCGGGAATAAAAAGTAATTTTACGGAACCTGCAAACCGAGAGTTCCTATTCGATTCGTTTTTATTTAACATCCACAAAGGCCGCCCGCGTACTTCGAGACTCGGCCCAGCCCCGAGAGATGATCGCTACGGAGCGTCAGACGCGACAAATCGCGTGAATAGAGGAATGCCAAGGTATTTGGTAAAGGGGCATGACAATACATGCTCGATATGGTCTGTTGACTTCAACAGGTACGCTTGGGCTCACACCGGCAGGTGCCTCCACACACACGCAGCATACGTGTGCATACATCCGTGTCTGTCATTGTGCTCGCTCGCACAAGCGGCTACTTTTGTCTTCTTGGCGCGTTTGGCAGGAAAAAGCGCTGGACAGCGATGGAAATTAAGCGGTAAAAATTGTATCGACAATTCTTACTAGCATGCGCAAAACGTCAAATTTATCGCATGAGACGTCAAAAGTTTCGAAACTGTTGATTAGCTGATAGATAGCATACCGCGCTCGACCATCAGCCAATCATTAGCTCACATTGTCTTTGATTATCTACTTCGGCTAACATTGACGATTTTCGTAACCAAGAGGCGAACAGGCTGAATTCAGGTGGTACGTTATCTCTGAAGTCCCCGGTTCAATACCCAACCGGTCAATACGGAAAATGAACTTTTCCTTATTGCCTCGGGGTCTGAGTGTCGTTGTACCGTTTTTTTTCTGATTTCTGTAACACAAGTACTTAAGCTACTTCTGACATAATAAGATCAATGTATGTGTAGTTGTCCAATATTTATCATACTTTATTTATGATAGGACTGCCCAATTAGAAAAAGTATTCAGGTTCAATTACTATGAGAATGAAAATTTTGGTCTTAGCGCTTTAGTCAGCTGAAACATTTTGCAGCAGAATCGCAGTAACTCTTTTTCTGAATTTGCGCAATGTTTGGTTCACTCAGAACTCCTAAGAAGTGAGCTCAAATACTATTTTCAAGCGGCTTCCAGCGCTATATTGATGAAAGACGCCATTGTTTACGGGTTGTAGTCTAATAAACTCTCGTGCATGTAGCAGTGCAATTAAAGCTTGTTCCGATTGCCGACTGTAAACAAGAGAAGAATGAATTTGCCTTTGAATGAAGTTTTGCTCCGTATAATGTGAACAGCCATTATAGTTCACTGTTCATAGATACGCTATTTTAGTTATGAAAGAGGAGCCAAGATATGCATTAAAGCTGAAATTAGACGTTTTCATATACATAAGTGTTTTCAATCATAAGAATAAAATGTTGAATTCTTATTTGGATGGTTTACGCTCTTTTATGATTGAAGTTATTGCAGTTATACGGCGCTATATATAATAACAATAATAATAATATTAGACAACATCACAAACATTGCTCTGATTCTGAGGTAAGTAGCTTAAGCATTTGTGTTACAGAAATCAGAAACAACGACAGTACCACAACACCCAGACCTGAGACAATATAGAAAAGTTCGTTTTCCATATTGATCCGACCTGGGATCGAACCCGGGACCTCAGAGATGGCGCGATGCCAAACTCCGGCACGCTCGCCTCTCGACTACGGAGGTCGTCTTAAATATGTAATAGTGTTTTGGTAATATTTAGTATTTTCTATGGCTTCCTTTACAGATCATTATAACGAACTTCCATATCATAATAAGCGAGCTTTTAATTGCATTTCAGGTCCTCTAGTTACAGTTTCAAAAATTGATTGGATAAATATTTGTTTTGAAAACGTATCTACAAATGTATTTCTCCTATTTTCAAATCCACTTCATTTTAATTCCAAACGAGCTCAATTGACTGGAAATATGGCAGGTAGTAATTGCGAATATCGGTTATCGTTCAGAGTTATTTATTTCAGCGTTTATTCTCACTATTCATCTATTTTTATTAAAATTCACTTAGTTTATTACGCCTATACTTTGTAGCTTCGATGGTCTAGTAGTTTGAGTACCGGGTCATGATCTCAGGGCTCTGGGTTCGATTCCAAGTCGAGTCGAGAACCGAGATCAATTTTGTAAGAAAGACTCGTATTTGGCAAACGTTTTTATTAGGCCAGTAACAGTTGTTGTCGATGATTTTAGCGATAGAGGCTTAAAAGCAGTATTAAATTTATTTTAGGCGAGCATTAGTAGGTTGACACAGATGGTGTCTAATGGGAATCAAATATTTAATTAGCTGTGCCCACAACTTTGTTTGCGCGGAATAATGACTTTGGGTGGCATTTTTAATACATCTTTTCAAGATCGGTTTTACCCCTGTCTCCTCCTAAAAAAAGTAGTCCATATTTTAATCCAAGTTTCGAGCTATATTTGTGCCAAATTTCATATCACTAACTTTAAAAATGAACATTTTCGCATATAAACTTTCAAGGGCGGTATTACTCACCCATCCCCGCCTATTTTCAAAACAAAAAGTCGAGAATGTCCGTTCTAGAGGTTCAATGTATACTCGTACCTATACCAACTGTCATCAAAATCGGTTCAGTGGTTTAGGCGCGAAAGCCGAACCGACAAACAGACCGACAGATAGACAGACAGAGTTACTTTCGCATTTATAGTATTAGCATGGATCAGTGGTTCTTAACCAGTGGTCCCTGAAAGCATCGCAGGTGGTCCACGGATTCAAATAAAGGAAGAGAGGCAAGTTTATCCAATCTCAAGTAATCTACTGGCAACTTTCAATAATTGTATGCGTAAATTGAAACAAGCCTTCATTTATTTACATTTATATTGATTGCAAACGAATTAAATAACTTGGTGGTCAATGGTAAGGCAGAAATTTTATCAAATGGTCCCTCTTATCTATAAGCTTAAGAACCACTTGTATGGATGAATATGAGGTACGGTCCACAGCACGCCAAAGTAAAAACTTGCAGTTCTATATTCGTTCTTATAAGCACGACTTAAGGTTCAAAGTCTAAAGTGTAGGTATAGTCTGACATGCTTTTGATATTACACTATTTAAAGGAAATACCTAGTCCGTGTATAGAGTATATATTTTTTACAACTTCACTTCATAAAAATTACCTTCCTTTATAGCAATTAACTTTGTAAATTAAACATTTCTTAATTAAAGCAAAAGCAACATAAAATGTAACTGAAATTAATTTCCTTTCCTCACAACACTTGCGAGCTTTCTCGGAAAATGTTACTGAAACAGGTATTTCATATTTGTTTGCGATATTAAATTATAGTTAATGAACATTAAAATTTAAAAGCAAAATGTTTAAAGGGCATGGTTTTCTTATTGAAATAATAAATAACACAGAATGCAATTTGCATTTGTGTCAAAGATTGATTCGACTCCAAAATAGGCAGGACGTTTTCAATTCGTCGGGAATCTTTTTTTTTAATGGAGGCTTTAATTCAGTTTTGTGAAGCTAAAGCACTTGTGTAGACGCAATGTTGCCATCACAACACCCAGACCCGAGACAGTAAAGAACGTTCGTTTTCCATGACTCGACCGGAATTGAACCTGGAACATCAGAGGCAGCGCGAATCCAAAGTCCGGCTTCACCCCTTGGCTTTGGAGTTCATCGTTTTTTTTTAGTTTCTTTCTTCGAACTTGACTTCTCTGTTTTCCGTTCCTGGCTTACGTTTTGATTAAATTTATTTATCTCGTTTGAGCTTTATCTAGAGTTACTTTGCGTTGGAAGATAAGCCTTGGGGCCTTTGTTTACAATAGGTTGATGCTGTTGTTAGGAGGGGACGCTTTTAGATTAAAATACCTTAGGCCGTGGATGCACGGCGATGCCGGATGTGCACGCTACGCACGAAGAAATCGTTACTTTCTTGTTGTATGTTGTTAAAAAAAATTTCACATCAGTTGATTTCATCTTTCTAGTAGGTAGGAGGTTAATATATACTAATATTATAAAGAGGAAAGATTTGTATGTGTATAAATAAACTCAAAAACAAATACGCCCATTTCAAAAATCCTTTCACCATTGGAAACCTACATTCCCCCCCTTTTTTTTTCTGACGAGTGGAAATGCTTTTACGCACTGTGCCGTCACCTGAAGGAGGTGACGGCGTGTGTGGGACTCCCTGCCCTTATAACGACAGGACTACCCTCTAAAACCCCCTGGTTGGACCTCATCGCCTAAGTGGTAGTGCTGTGGGAAAACGGATCAACCTAACCAACCACAACACTACCGGCGGAATGGCCGCCTATGCAGCTCCGTCTCCTCCCCCCACGGTGGTTGGGGGGAGAGTGGGGATTGGCGATCCAACTCGACCATCCCCACCTCGCAGTGGAAATCGGTGCAATGCCGGCTGAAGTGCCCTCACACCATCAGCCGGCCGACCTCCATGAGGAACCTACATTCCCCTAAATAAGAGGATATATTTATTGCTAGAAAAAACTCAACTCAACGCGTACGAAGCGATAGTAAAATATCACGCTGATGAAACGGCACTGAATTAAAAAAAAAGTGACTGCCACGGGTTCGTAATCAATTTCTACCGACAAGTTACTGGCCAGACATTCAGTAAATATGCTACAGCAACCAAGTCATACAACTTAGGTTTAATGAGTGCCCCTAGTAATTATGTTTGTAGTTTAGAGGTAAGCTGGAGTAGACCAGTCCCTAAAGGTAAAACCTGTTCGCAAGCATGACGTAATCTTGTATGTGTCGGCCATCGCTTCATTTAATTTAACTAGTCTACGCGATCAGAGATATACCATATAAAAATGTACTATGCAAACAGGAAACAACAATCGAAGAATTTGCACCCAAAAAAAAACTCCTAGTTTGAAAGTGGCTTGAAGTGAACTCGACTATTTTGAAATTACGTCATCAATATTATTTAATTGTACTTAGGCCAGCCTTTAAAGGTTGGGAAATTGATTTAATTGATTACACGTGGTTTAAACTAAGATATTTCTTTTTTTTATAATAACGACAAATACAGCTTAAATCCTACTGATAGATTCAAACAATTTTCTTATCTTTGAGGTGGAAAATAGTAGGTAATTTAATTTCTTATTTCTCTCATTTTCAGTGTACCTGATGGACTTGAGATACCAGCGTAAAGGAGACATATCCCCGGCGTCGGATTTTGGCAGTAAGTATTTAAATTAATTATATTTCTATAATTTTATGTTACTGTTAATTTAATTTGTTTACTTTTGATTGATTAGTGTGCATAAAACTTACTTACATACTTACCACAGAATCAGAGCAATGTTGTTTGTTTCTTATATAGAGTGGACTGTATGTATTTGTAAGGTCGATGGGGAATCGCTGCACCAATATAACTTATGAAATCGAATTAAATTTAGTAATTTATCCCCACGCACATGCACACGTTACAATCAGAAAACAGAGAGAGCGGAAGTCAGTGTTGTCACTAGAAAAAAAAACTAAATTAATTGTTGGTGTTACCAACAAATGTATGTGATGTCCAATATTTTTTTAAATATATATGTATATATATTGCTGCTGTTGCGAATTAAAGCTCAAGCGAATTTGTACTATTCTAATTCTCGCAGTGCGAATGTGAGAGCTACAAGCATAAATTGTAATCTTGTTTTGGTCAGTTTCACAAACATAATAACAAACCATTTGACAGCTGTCAAATCATCCGATACAGTTAACGTTAAGACTGGTCCTTAGTGTCCCACATTTGTTGTTGCACTACCAATTAAAATGCCCACGCAATACGAAGTAATATCTTCACATGCAGTGTTTTTCTATAAAAACAGAACAGAAAACAATTAAAAAGAAGAACACAATATATTTTTTGAAAACTTTATTTTTTGACCATGGCAATGACATAACTTCGTTCTTGGTGTAGAATAGGCTCCATAACAGAAAGGCTGTGGGTTCGAAGATTTTACCACTTTGGTTCACATAATTATCTTAGGCTTAGACATATCTCAGTCGACCTCCGCTGCCGAAAGGCGAGCGTGCCGGACTTTGGCGTCTTTTTTGCCATCTTTGAGAGCCCAGGTTCGATTCCCATGGGGGTCAATATGGGAAGCGAACTTTTCAATATTGTCTCAGGTCTGGGTGTTGTAGTTCCGTAGTTTAAGCATACAATTGCTTAAGCTACTTACCATAGTATCAGAGCAACGTACCTATGTGATGATTTAATTATTTTTTTAATAGCATTGACACAATTTTTTTTGGTACAGTATTTACTATTCTCTTGGTGATATTATATTTTTGATAATATTTTCAATAATAATACGAAAACTACTAAATATCTGATAATATAATCTAAGCCAGGACGAACCGCTATTTTTTAAATAAGTCAAAAAGCAGGTCCCAGTCTTTAATCATAAGATTGACATTCAACCACATCAATATTTTTTTATTAGTTCCAAGATCAGCATTTCATATTTGCTAATGACAGGGACAGAGTTACAGCAAAATTGCTTCTGCGAAATGATTAACCTAGCAAAAGCTTTATCATAGAGCAATGATATTGATATAATTAATGATATTTAATGAAAATTATTCAATAAGCTGCCTTTGATTTCCCGGAAACGTCTTTGATTTTGCTCTGGTATACCGTCATTTTGTGTGCCAATTCTTTTTTCTTGATTTGAAAGACTGGTTGCTAATATTTTTTAAAATGTAAAATGCATCGCGTATCGTTTGGCTTCAATTCAAAGATTACGTTGGTTATTACACTGTGTGGATTTTTATAAGGCCTCCGCCTTTTTTATTTGCCCACGCAATACGAAATAAGTAGGTGATATCAAGCCTCAACTTATGGGTCTTTATTAACATGAATGAAATGTTTTTTAATTTGTATAATGCATCACGCCACATTAATGAACTCATTTTTATGAAACAGATAAGTATATCTTATAATAACAGAAATATTTGTCAACTCCAACATTCATTTATTGGAAGGTTGATACCATTCACAAATAAGTTTAAGCTATCAAATTCCGTAATAGAGGATTTGTGTCACATATCAATATTATCTTTGAATTACTGTTTTCAAATACCTACGCCACAATTGTTAAGTCAGTATAATGATATGTACAATTGTGACGTCATAGATAGAAATCTCTAAAAGAATCAAGTTCGATAGGTATTCAAAATTACTTCACTTGACTAGCCGGTCAACAACCCTATTTGCATTTAGAAATGCATCTTTCGCGTTATGTGACTGTGAAGGTCTTGGGTTCAAGTCCCATACAGCTGAAGGATATTTTTTTTCCTTTAAAATATCAATGAAAAGTTAACAAAATAGAAGCGTAAAGAAAAAAAATACAACTTTAAATAAACACAAACATTTCATATCCCTTTACGATTTGGGAAGCGAAGGAAAATAGAAGTTGAATATGGAATATTTTAAAATGTTTGGTTTCAAAGGTGTACATCGCGAGGCGCAGACTGCATTGATCCTGAGCGGGGTGGCACTGGCAGTTCTGGTGCTTGTGCTCATCATCGTCTGCCGCGGAAGGTTTTCCTGGCGATCCATCAAGCAGAAGCTTCAGCCTGCCAAAGTAAGCGAACCCTCCAAACCTTATAAAGTGGGACCTTGAGGGGACATTGCGAACTGGGAGTCTGGCTGCACTCTCATAAGTTTGTGCCTCAAAAAACATTTCTGATACTGCTGTTGCACGCGTTATTTCGAGATAAAAAATAAGCTTAAGTATAATCTTGTATCTCATATATATTTCATCCAAATCCAATCGGTAGTTTTAGCGTGAAAGAGTAACCAAACTTACACCCGGACATCTATAAATCTTGCAAGCGGTTAAAGTAATAATATTAGTAGGAAAGACCCACCCAGTTTGCAATCTCCGTTCAAGGCCACGTCTGTTCTTATTCTTTGGTCCCCAATGGACATGGCCAGCCCACTGCCATTTATAAGACATAATAGAAAAACATACCAATCTAATCACAGGTAGAACGTCCTGAAGGCAGGGCTGGCCGAGTCTTTTGTTTGGAGTTGAAGTGATACTGCACATCCAACAGATGGAGAGAGAGGGGAGCCTAATCCAATACCATTCATGTACGTTGAGGATTTGCTAGTTCGTTAATCGGTGGATGTTAGCATGGAAGAATAACCTCACTCACATCTCATGCGCATACTCTGTTTATAAATCATTGTGTATGACTGTGTTACTAAAACGATTACTGTTCTTACTCATTCATGTTTAAATTTACTCACAAACCTTATCTCGACACTGTATCTTTTCAAATCTCAACTCTTATTTGGTGATTAAACAGTTCCGTTGCAAGGGAGTGCTTGCAAGGGAGTGCTTTTTTCTACGGAAATATAATGTTTAATGTTACAATGCCTCTCCCTGTATATGTCGCATTTGAGGCATTAGAATTGCACGTTGGTTTCAGAACCGTGTCAAAAACTTCCCAGCAGACTTGACACATCACAATCCTCATGCCGAAATGCCGAAAACGAAACCGGATTTGAAACTGGAGATACGAAACCCCGAACCACCGAAGCGAAACCAGCAACCGCTGAATGCCAGAGATCTGGACACCCGCACTTCGCAGGCAGACAAGAGCCAAGGTGCCACCACGCCGAAGACCATCAGTACGGCCCTGAGTAACCGTCACCCTGCAGAGGATACCACTCTGGATTTCTCGTACGATAACATGGGTATGAACGAAACTCCGCCCGAGCACGGAGGTCTATCTAGTCACAGATTCTGAGGGCAGGTTTATTTTGGGGGGGAGACGGTTAAGTATATCGAAGTCACAGATTATAGCAGCGGTTAGGTGCTTGCAAGCGTTTTGAACTTTCGTGAAGAAGATTAAACAAGTTTTGTATTAATAAAATGTAGAAAAAAACAATTGCCCTTCGCGCATTTACCTTTGTGCCAGTGCAAAGAATTTCAACTAGTTCATATTTGATAGTTAATCAAATGTAGCTAACAATTGAAATAAAATTTAATAAAATTATATAATTCGACTGGGAACTGTGGCTAGGTTTTCTAACCTCATTTGTCGTATAAAGTTTGGCGCAGAGGATAATTATTATTCTAACTTTTAGTTCCATAATCGCAGGTTTGCAAGCTCCGATTCTTGAAAAAATTTGTGCAATAAGATTTGGTGACCTAATTTTACAAAAAGGTGCCAAACCTTTGTATAACATAGATTTACTGAAATGCGTTTTTTTGTGACAAGACTCATAGTAAGCAATGATGAATTAATTTCCAACCGAATGAAGTCAACAATTTTATATCACAATAGTATTTGTACTTAATAATTAACCTTAGATTTATTAATTGATCTTCTAAACAAAAAATCTAATTCGCAAGTTAGTGAATTTCTGAAAATTAGAAAAGTACGTACTTAGGTATACCTAAAGGTGACAAGATATTATTTACAAGTTATTTATATGGTAGGAATTATAAGTTCTTTTCGATAACTTATTTTATCACTACTTTTTTGCTTTGCAAAACAGTAGCTCATTATCTCGAAATGTTATGCATAAGTATTAGGTAATAGGATTTTATTATAGTTAAATAACATATCATATCTACTTAAAAATAATATACATCACGATAGCATCATGCATAGTATAATAACTGTATTTACTAGTTTTTTAACACACTCTTGACCTTAAAATTACACGTAGTAGGTATTATTTTATATTAAAAGAAAAGTATTTTAAGTCAAAATTGTTACTTAAAAACGGTGCATTTGTTAAAAATATGATGTAAATTTTGATTTCTATGTATTGTGTAAAAATATTAGACTATCGATTGATCGAGTTGATTAAGTATGTTAACAAGAACAGTAAATAGTTGAAAATTAAAATATTTGACGTAAAAACGTGTCTTTTGCAGCTACAAAATAGTAGTGAGTTTAAAAATGTATTAATCGCCAAGCCCATCGAAAGCTTTTTGTATATTATACTCTCTAATTTGTTGATTTACAAATAAACCGATATGTATATTGTACTCATAGGTATTGGCTTTTAATTTGTTAAGGCAGTTCTTCATAGCAGGCATAAATTGTGAAAAATCATCTCATTTAAATGTAGCTGACAATTCTTATGACAATCTGTAGCTACATTCTTACGTAGTTTCGGTACCAATTGAAAAACTTTAGAAATTAACTCTATTATTGTACAGACGCTGCAAATTTAAGTAATTAATTAATTTCTATTGTAAATACAATCTATTGACGTGAATTCCATCAGCAATAACTAAGTCGAAGAGAATCTTGTAAAGTTTTTGCCAGTTTGTTAAGCGATGTTAGCTTGTTACGAACGTACTATTGTAATACTCTAACAGCATAAATGTCGCATAATCTTTTCTTTATTTACCTAATGATCTTGTTGTTCATCAAAATGAGCGCTGTTAAATAGATTTGTGTAGTAGTTAATTAAGTACTTTGTTATTATTCATCTGGCGGAAACTAAGGTAGGTTATGTAATTTAAAAAACATTAATAAGTATTATATAGATGTCATTTTTATTAGATGTAAGGAAAATTAACACACGACCGTTGACATTGTATTGCATTGAGAGGGTTAAATAAATATGATTTTAGGTTGGTGGAGGTAGTCATTTTATTTAGTGGGAACTGGCTTCTGAGATTTTATGTGTGTTATGTTTTTGTTACGTATCTTGTGTTATTCATGTTAACGCTAGATGTGCTCAGTGAAACCAAATGAAATGATGCTTTTGTTGTTGTGTAATATAAAAAATGTCTATAGCTTCGGTACATGATACATTTTATCAGTATTAGGCAGGTATATTTTAAACAAAATGTTTGTGTTCTGTGTATAATATATAGTATATAGTTCAATTATCAGAAGTCAAGAATTTCGAAATTTATGTTTGACTTAGTTAAGTAAAACATTTTAATCATATTTCGTGAATAGGATATGTAATTTTATATCTTATATTGTTATAAAATATCACGTATGGTTACATTAATTTAACACGTTTATTATTCGGAAAAGCAGGGATAACATGTTTCCATTAAATTATGTAGCTATCCCGTTCATTCGACTCATTAACGGGAATCCTATTCCAATTAACGGGAATTCCAGACACGATTAGGAAATCAATTGTTTCTTGACGTACCAACGAGTCATTGGAATTTGGGAGTGAAATTATACTTAAAATAGATACGGTAATAGGGTGCGACACACATAACCATAATAAAATAATAAAAGAAACCGACGAAAAACATTTTATTAAAGTATTAAAAGAATTTTTAATTAATAAATCTTATAATAACATTAAAGAATACCTAGAAGAAAAAAACTCCTAAATGTACTTCCGACAAACCAAAATACATACCTACACACAGGAACACACACACACACTCGCTATTGTCAAATGAATTCCTTACAAACATACTTATATCTTGCGCAATTAGTGGATTCATCTATGTTTATATATTTAATTTTATTTATTCAATTTTATTTGTTTATTTTTATTAAGTGTCACCTTTTTGTCAGACAATTAAGTTGTTGAAACGCGAGCGTCCTCTCTCACATTGCAGTGCCCTAACGGGGTCTATATAAGCATAACATAAGCATATAACTATAAGCATAACATCTGTACTGTATCTACATTATAGCAGCAATAAAAGATTAAGTATTGAGTATTAACCGACTCCACCGTAAAAGCACACGGGGTCCGTGCGTAGGACCCCCATTCTGTGGGGGCCCAGAGGACCAACCATTTCTCTAATCAGAGAACCAACAGCATTCTAATCAAACAATTTAGTACAATTAGCTTTTTTTACTTGCCAAAAGGGCCCCAAATTCTTGTGTGCCCAAGAGCCCCAGACTGGTTTAAGACGGCCTTGGCGACACACCTCATTGACAAGTTTCCTTGAACGTTTTACAATTAAATCACGGATGCGATTGGACGCTTACGATGTAAATGGGGTTGTCCGGCCACATTGTAACATGGCATGTGACATCTCGCCAGCTTGTCGGATGCTAACAGTTTCGTTTCGACATCGTAGGAGGGTATTGGGTGATAGTTTGCTTGCTCAAATTCCCGAGATAGCGTTGCATTTTGCCAGACCAAGAAAATTGTTAATTTTGTGTCGTTCTAGATATATCAAAATCGTTTTGAGGTACTTGTAAATTTATTTATGAAAGGTTTTTATCATTTTCAGATCATTGGGCTGCAGGCTCCAATAAAACTTTTAAAGTACCGATTCCGTAAATTACAACTTTAAGTAGCGCCGGCTGTATTTTTTGTTTGCAAATTAGCATACAGTTGTTTAAAAATTTCCGAAACTATTTGATAGTGAGTGTAGTAATAACTAAAATATGTAACATCATGGTTTCGTATTTTCATAAAAAGTCGATGAATAGATCGTGTTTTAAAGGTATTTGAGAGTGTTTCAATTCACAAAAATACTTGCTATTAACGTTTTTGTCGCACGTCTGTTTAAATTCGTATAAAAGTATAAAAAAAGTTCATTTTTGTGTTACTTTAGTAATGTAAAGCTTCTCACAAAACCCGATGTAAGTGGTGTGTTGCTTATAAATTAAAAAGCTAGTGTTTAATCACGATCATGTGATTGTCTATATGTTAAAACTTCATGAAAATTATTCTGTGCCAAAATAATGGTAATGATGTTTACTCAACATTTGTATATCATTTGTGACACGTGTCTCTTGCCGAGTTAATAAGAAGAAGAACCACCGACCCATTTCGACGAAATACGTACGTCGTCTTGTTATATTTGAATAGTATGTTTTACAAAAAGGATAATACTTTCAGTTGATGTCTTTTGATGTTCTATCGCTGTAAGATTTATATTTCCGAAACCAAATTGATACTGTTTATTTATGGATAAGCATAAAATATTCAGGGCTTACGTTTTTATTGTGTAATTTTCTTTTCTAAGAAATTAACAAAGGTATTTCGGTCTTAATTACTGTATCGATATAATTTTAGAAAAAATACTTATTAAATCATGATAGTAGTGTTGTTCGAAACATCCTAATAGAGCACCCACTTCTCACTAAACTAAATTTTATTGGTAAGAACATGTGTTACTGATTTCAGTTTGAATCATGCTTTCCAAATTTTTCTAAAGATATCGATCGTTTCCAATGAAATGTGCTAAAGGAAAATTCAAATTTCAGTGTCAATTAACGTTTAGTTGGAAATAAAACGTGTTGCTAAAGGAATACAATTTCGTCAATCAACTAGAACAAAATTAAATTGCAGTACCTTTAGCTTTGTAGAGAAACACAATTTAGTCAAACTCACTTTTAGTAAAGCCTGTTTTCAATGGGTTCTATTTATGCCCAGTTCTAATATTTAAATGTGTCAAAAATGACTATCCGTTTTTCGCCAACCGACTACGAGTCGTTAAAACCGTTCCATAACTAACTTTACATACCAGCTATCATCGGTCTTCCGTCAGTCGTTTTTAGTTTACGCCTCGTATAATGTATTATTATCCGTAACTAAAATAGACCGTTTTTCAAATATTGGGCGTTGATCGAGCATCAAAAAATACTAACCGAACTAAAATAATAGATTGACCACAAATTTAGTGAGCGAATCACTTGGGCTTGGGCGACAACAAATGCGGCAAATGAATAAAGTGAAATTATATCTCGTTTTCAATGTATTCGGAAACTAGATGTAATGTAATGTTTCCGCGAATCAACGAGATCCAATTGATCCAATGATGATGGCGGACAAACCAGCTTAGCCTTTAATGTCTTAAATCTCTTTGATATGTGTGATTTTGGTGAACAATATTTGCAATAAATGTCAGAGCCAGTTTTCAACACAAATCGGTGGCCGTATCGTTAATCAAATCGAAATAACTGGCTGAAAGTCTCGTGATCAATTAGGTATGCATGAGCGTGCTTGCAATTGAATTGAACATAAGCCTATCAACGAATAAAGACAAATAAAGATCAGGAAAAATTCAACGATATAACCGTAATTACCTTAAGATGGGGTTGTTGAGTACCTGCCTAAAAATCTTTTGCCATCGGATCTTATGGGAGGTTTTAATCATTATAGTTTTCAAATACGTTTGTTTGTAGTATATTTCAAATATTGTCGTCATATTTGAATATTGCGTTGTGTAATACGAAATCTACGATTTTGCAAATAACATCTGTGGAAGTTCCGATACAAACTGGTAATTCGATGTACGTTCAATATGCATGTATTGAGATACGCTCAGGTTCTGAGTAATCTCGGTCACGTTTTCTGACTTGAATTTACTACCTAGAAATGGGATTAAATTTCAACAAATTACGATGAAGATATAAGACAATTTATGCAAAATTTAAGTTGTAATGCTATATTACTAAACATTTTATACACTATTATACATATTGTAAACATTTTTTGTTAAGGGTGAGTACCGAACTAGTTTTGGTTCTAGGAATATCTTATTTGTAATAATTCAGGATACGTAACAAACTCAAATAAGAACAATCTCTGCTCACATTTGTACATCACAAAAAACATATCTACTTAAGTTTAAAATATTTTTTAAAAATGTATTTTAATTTTATTTATTCCTAAACGTAAGTTTCTATATAATTTAGGTTCCGTTTCGGTAACATTTGAACGTTTCAATATTGGAAGTACCATGGTATTTACGATACACATATAACAGTCAAATGTTACCTAATATAGGTCAGGGTATCATTCTTGGCAAGATAAACGTTTAAAAAAACCTTAAATGGTTTCTCCGTAACATAAAATATGATAAAAAGTATGTTATTAACACAGTTCCTGGAACCTTCTTTTTTATATTACTCTTCAAGATTGACCTCATCCCACCTGATGTTAAGTGGTAATGAGGTCCTAGCTTAAGGGTGAAAAGTACCTACAGCATAATAAATCTGTTACTGGACTTGTCGCCCTTACCTTGAAGGCTTGACACCTGCTACTAATGTAGCACCCCCAGGAGCTCTGGAAACCTTACTCACACGCAGGAACACAACAACACAGAAGTGATTGTCATTTGGCTGCGGTCTTCTGTAAGGTGGAGGTATTTCACCAGTCGGGCTGCTCCAGTTCGAGCGATAAATCGCTTTGCCCTACCTCTCTTAAATTAATTTTACATTTAATGCAGATTTTTCAATTTTCATATGTAATTTAACAAGCCCATACAGCATCAGTTGTTTGAATTAAGAACATCATTAAGTTGTGTTGTCACGGAATATTATGATAAGATTTTAAACATGTAGTAATGGGTACTGCTATTTCATATCTAAACAATTGGAAAATCGGACCATAATATCTTGCTTACATAAGATAGTTTGCTGCATCATTTTGAATGATATCGTGATTTCATTTTATGTTAAGTCTTATAAGTAGGGTTAGGTAATACGTCCATACGAAACATTCCAATAGGCTAAAAAATCATAATTATATGTTGATAGAACTAAGAGTACTGATAGTTAGTGGGGTAAAACGTGGTGTGATTATAATAGTTTACAAAAGATTTATTAAATATCTAACTACAAAATTGTGAACAAATTTATCTTATTTCTAGTGGCATATTAAATCAAGTAAAAATTAAAAAAAAAAACGATGGCACCTACTTTACTCTTTACTTTTAAAATATTAATTAAATTAAGTTTTAATTAGAAGTGAATTATGGTTTTCCAGATAATCAAGTTCAACGCTCAAATGTAAATCGTCTGACTGGAATATTTATACGCAAGACGGTATCTGCCGGTTAATTGGAAAATAGTTATCATGTGGACTTTGCTGTCGCGCCTTGTCTAAGGTCCCGGGTACGATTCTCGGTCGAGTCATTGTGAAAACGTTTTTTTTGTATTGTCTTAGGTCTGGGTGCTGTGTTTCCGTCGATGTTGCTGATTTCTCTAACACAGTTACATATGTGATAGTGTTGAATTTTTATTTAATCAATTCTAGATTTATACAAAGCTCATAAAATTACCATTTCATACAAATTAATAGATTACACCTGTATAGGAGGACCATCAAATGTAAAAATAATTGAACATAAATGAATTATTGCTGTAAGAATTAACAAGAAACAAATATATTCAGGCCTCCTTACCATAAATGTTCGTAGTCGTAAATTAATTCTAGTGGGTAATTAATATATTATAAAAAAAATATGAATCAATATAAAAATTGTTTGTACAACAGTAACGGCGTTAAAATGATGAAACACGAAAAAAAAACAAATTAAATTTTACAACAGACACCAATCATCATCATCACCTGATCTGCATGGAGTCATGTTTCTCCAAGAAAACAAACTTTTACGTCAGTGGTTTAAGGTTATGTTGAAGCGTTTGACAGCCCTCTGACACTTTTAAGAAACGTGAGGTCACATTTCTTGTGTGGTGGCGTATGCGAAAATTGTCGGCTTTAAGTCCTACATACCCTTTCAGTTTAATTAGTAGCAGCTAAAATGACGGCCTGCAATTCACACTTAAGTACCTGACTAACCATTTACTGGCGTTTCCATTAGGAACGTTGTTTGTTTGCACAAATCGCTCAACATCGCCACAAAGTAAAGGAAATCCTTTGACCGGCTTACGCATTACTGGCTGGACTGGACTGGTTGCTGCATCTAGGCTTCGTTACAGCGTAAATCCGTTTACGTACTCATTGGAGTGGAAAAATCAAACCTCTTAATATGCACGTCAGACAAACAGTTTGTTTAACTATGTGCCTGCACTAGCGGCTCTGATAGAAAGTCTTACCTGCGTAGAAAGAAAGTTAAAATAAAAATTAAAGTGTTGAAATAAAATTTTTTTGGAAGATGACTTTGGTATCGTATTTACTAACTGCTTTTTTGTCTTCGTTAATTTGCATGGATCCACGATGAAGAGAACGTTGTCAGCAAGTCTACAATATTTTACTATTAAATTTTATTAACTGTCTAAAATCAAGTTGTCAACTTGATTATAGGTACGTGTATGACATGACGTCAGCGTGTGTGGCGTGCACATCTTGCTCCGACTAAGCTTCCTCTCACGTCTTTTTCCTTTTTCGGCTCCGTACATAATCAGACCAATTAATTCTCTATGCATTTACGTCCGATTTTTGCCCTATTTTTTATGTCTGTGCATTTCTCATTTTCAACTGTGCCTTTTATATTTTCCCTACAAAACAAAGGTATGCAAGAGAAACGTCTCATGCATTAGACAGGTATAAATTAGAATCGTAATTTCTCGTGGTCTGCGGTATCCGGACCTTGTGAATTTCGAAATGTTAATAAAACAAATCAATTTAGCATCTTTTTACTGCTGGCATCGCGATTTCGCATCGCAAATAGATTTGCATAAGGGTTGCTTTGACTTTTTGTCGATGTATTGTAAGCGGTCAATTAAACGTTCAAATTGAATTTATTCTGCAAACGTTGTTCGATTCTTGCGATTGCTAGCTAGCTATTCTATAGCTGAAGAGATTACAATTAACGTTCAGTCCTCGGATCTAAATCCCAATATTTGTTTAAACTGTTTGATTATCTCTAGACTTGTATCTATCTGGATCTAGTAATTAATCGAGTTCATTTCATTAATCAATAGTGTATTTAATTCATTGCGTCTAAATGCGGTTTGTTTTACATTAGATTCGGGTTTCTAATTATTGTACCAAAATTCTTAATGAATTACCAACTTCACTAAATTCAAGAAATTTGAATGTTTGAATACATTGGTAATGTTGGACTATTCTTTTCATCTATATGATTGACATCACTATTTACTCGTAATGTACACTCTACCCTCAATAGCCATTCCATGTATTTATTGTACGGTCAACAGCATGAAACATTTAAACACTCATAGTTCGATATTCGTTCTTATGCGCACGATTTAAGGACGATGCAAAGTCTAAAGTGTAAAGTTAGTCGTGTTTTTGATAGTATTTGGACGGCATCAGCGGGCCAAGTCAATACGTGTGAAGCGTGCGTAGCCAGCACTAATGCAAAACTGTGGCTTTACGCCATGCTTTATAAATTTAGGTAGGGAGGAAAAGAACTTATGTGGGGTAGAAAGGGGCCTAATGCTTAATTTGGTAGCATTAATTTTGTTTATTTTTAAATACGTGTTGTAGATCATATTATAAGACAATATCTTTTCTGATCTATCAACATACAGCTCAAATCACTGAACCAATTGTGGTGAGGTTTTGAAACCAGGACATCTGATTGTTAAAGTTTTTGGAAAATACAACCTCTAGGGCAACACTTCTCAATCAGCGACCATCTAGGAGGATGAGAGAAATGGGAGGCGAAGGGAGGGGTAATTAATACCTTTGTTTCTTAGAAAAAATATTTTTTTAATTAAAAAAGTATATTGTTTAGCCCTGGTTTAATGGTAGACCATTACTACTAGTTTGTTGCTTATTTTATTTGAAATTTAATTACCCCCTATTAATTAGCGTGGAATGAAATTACTATTTTTTGTTTGGAAAGCCTCGGCGAACAAAGGTTGGGAAACTCTAAGGGAATGAAAGGGAGTCTTAATTCAATGCAGACGAAGACACTGGCGGCTGTCAGTAATACTTTGTAGTTATCTTTTTGATGTTTTAATGACTTTCTCGTTAACGGTCTATGGTTTTTCTGGAATGCGTTTAAACCATCAAAATACATTATATGTTAGTATATATAAGTATTGTAGGTGCCTAAATATTGATATCGCATCTCATGAAAATATTGACATTATATTTAGGCATAAGAAAAACAATGTAGTGTTAAATGTAAACTGTAACGACATCTTATTTAAGTTTAAGTAATTAAGTTAAAAATTACTTTTATGATTTTTTTTTACTTTATTCGTGTTAGGTATGTTTGTAGGTAGACGTTCGAAGTAGAATTTATACAGTTATAATGACCACTCCGATGGCACTTATGTACTTAATTAAAATATATCTACTTCAATATTAATAGAAGTGTTATTTTTTGTTAATTTTTGAACTTTTTTGAAATGTTATCATTCGAAGTTCAATTTTAACGAAGAGATTAATATAATGTGGTTTAATCTTTTTACTCTAGATATTATTAGGCTTCGATAAAATGTGTATGTATATAATGTACTTAAAGTCCTCAGGGAATCCGTCCAATAGTTAAGAATGAAAATTTCAACGTATTTTAAATCGTCGAATTTCTTAAAGTAGCGATAAATATACACTTAGAATAATCGTTTTAATATTTTTCGTTTTAAACAGAATTGACATTGTTATTATTGTAAAAGAAATTGTCATTAAATTACTTTTTAAATTTGATTCTCTATGTTTTATTTCTTCACCCATTCTTTTTGGTTAATAATGATTTATTCCACAGTCCCTTTGCATTACCCCAACGCAAAGCGACTAGAAGTGTATTAAACAAGTAGGTGCCCATCAATATTATTATATATGTATTTAAAAGGTTTCCTATACCACTATACTTTTGAATGAGTAAAGTTTACTCATTTAAATAATTGAAATGGATCGCGAAAGCCTTACATTCTATATTTGGTTTTTCATAGTGCATCTAAACAAAGTAGCGACTTTAAACATTAAAAAATACGGAATACCTCCAAAGAGTAGGTTAACCCTTACTAATATTATAAATCGGAAAGTGAGTTTGTTTGTTCCGCTTTCACGACGTAACTACTGAACCGATTGCTTTTAAATTTTGCAGACGTAAAGTTAGAAGTCCGGATTAAATAATGTATCCCGAAAAAAAATTATATTCCCGAGGGAAAACAAAAATATACTTTGCTTGATGGATGGATTGGAGATGAGGTATGCGATAGATGGCGCTAGATGGTGGTAACGATATACTTTTTAAAATACGTAAGAAGTGGAATGATAGCTTACGGTATATAGTTCTTGAGGCATGCGATATATGGCGCTGGGTGTTTTTTAAAGAAATGGTAACGTTGTTTTTTTAAGACTCGTAAGAAGTGGAATGATATCTCGCGCTTTAACCTTTTTTTTTACTTATATTTACTTACTTGCTGTTGTAATTATTAACAGTTTTTCGTTATTATTGGTTCCTACTATTTTACATCAAATTGTGTATGTTGTGCTTTATACCACAGTATAAACGAATTCCAAGCGAGCGAAGCCGCGAGCGGAAAGCTAGTTAGTTTATAATGTCATTGTTATTTGACCTTACCTGCCCAGCCTAAGACTATGAGGTTACTTGAGCAAATCTAATAGTATTGGGACCAGGTGTTGTAGAAACGAAAACCAATGACGGTAACATAACATTATACTTTTCATCAACGGTAGATATTTTTCCAAAGTCAGGCATCTTCGTTTTCTACGTCACTTGGCAGTTTACTCAAAATATTTTCTATGTTTTCTGCGTATTCTTTTCAGCCTCGGGAAGTCTCCGAGAATTTGGCGTACGCGTTTTCTCAGTATCTTGTTCTTGTTTTTCTGTAAAATGTCGGAGTACGCATTTGAGAAGGGCGATATATTGATGCCTTTACCAGGAATGAAGATGTCAGGTGTCCTCGAGATAATTGACGTTTGACGTTGGTATAGGTACGGGTTATATGGGTATGGTGGTGGAAGTGGAACTCTAGGCGGAGGAGGGGCAGCCGCTAGCGGCAGCATAGGTTGAGATGAGTAAATAGGTAGTCCATAAGGTATTTGTGGTACAGGCACCGCGATTGGTAGAGGCGGTGGGGGCAAAGGCACTGGTATCGGTACTGGTATCGGTATTATGGGCTTTGGTGTAGTGTAACAATATTCGGGTATGGGCCTCGGAAACCAGTATGGTGGGTTGCAGGCATCTGTTCCAGGTATATGTGGGGGTCCCATATTTGGCTCGTCCAGGGAAACTGCCCCAGGCATGATGCATAGTGAACATTTAGTGGTTATTGTGATTACGATGACCTGCAATAAAATGAAAATGTTCATTTTTAGATATGTATCAAAGTATTTTATTAATTACTATAGGTAAAGTATTGACTTTCCAATACTCATTTATTACTTACTTTGCTTTTAAATTTGCTGTTTAATTTTCCCAGGGAAAAGCTAGGAAGTTCGAAATACGTATATAATGTAGGTCATCATGTTTTAACCTCCTGACTATTCCTGATACTTATTCCGGAATTTAACGATTAAACATTGTTTTTAATGTTAACTCGAGGAAGTAGACAGTTGAGACAACTGAGTCACGGTAATTTTAGTCTGTTCCGCAGACATACTTTTTTTTCCTCCTCTTTTTCGATTAACTGTACAATATTTTTTTAGCTTATGAGAAAAAAAGGAGTGGTTCGATTTTATAAAAATAAAATTAACGGCAAATTCATATGAAAATTTTACTTGTGGCCTTTTAACAAATAAATAAATTTTGCACAAATAATAATAAATATCTATAGCTTTTTATTATTGAACCTTCTCCACTTTTAAAGCTGCTTTATAGTACACATCACTTTAACTACTATTTTAACAGAATGACATCAACTGCTGCAAATAGGCGTCCTCCCAAGACTTGCTTGACTTTGCACAAATCGCTTCCGTACCAGTTCACAGATTACTTATTCAAATGAAAGATACACACTAACCTTTATTACTGTTGCAAGAGCCATAGCCTTTGTGTCAATACATTTTTATGGTGACATTATAAACCATAGATTACTATTTCTTGCCTGCTGCCTTTCCGACTTATGCCAGCAGCATAATGGCATAATGGCATAATGGTAATGTATCCAAATCAAAGTTTAAACGAACAATGCATGTACAAATTCTACTTTAACAATAGGCAAACCTTGTGAGAAAGTAGTGTTCCTTTTTCAACTGTTCGGAAGTACTTCCAAGAAAGTCAGCAGGTGCTGTAATGCTCAAATGACGTATCGGGTTTAGAACTTTAATTATAATCAGCGTAGGCAGTTCTTCTTCTAGAGACAGTATTTCAACTATTATCGTGGCGGAAAAGGTCTATTCTGTATCGTGAAGTTAGGACCAAATTTTTTTCATTGCACTCTCTTAAATAGGAAATTAAAATAAAACTTCAATGTATTTCATAAACTTTTATTTACTATTATCAAAAGTAGCACATTAAAAAAAACTATCTTAGTATCTATTTAAACAACTTATTTTTAATATAATGTTATTGAAAATAACCATGACGTTCTATATCTAAATTACATACATTGAAAGCTAGTGAAAAAGTAATAAATTAAAAATATTTTTGTATGTACGGTCATCACCACGTCAAAGTAACACTTTCAGTTCCATTTTAGTTCTTATGCCAACGAAACAAGGGCGGTATTCTGACGTGCTCTTAATTATACGGTCTTAAGGACAGCAAACACTTGCTGTTCGATATTGTTTCTTATGTTCGAAGCATACGGGTTTGATATTCTTTCCACAGTACCATAGTAGATGAACTATTGTCTTCTCATATTGATCTTCAATACTCATGTGTCTTAATTGCTTATTAAAAAGGTTGTATGCGCACGCGGAAATCAATACTTATACGTTCTTAATCAAGCGTAAATTCCTAATCCATTTTAGATTGACAATGGCATCTTAATAAAGTTTATTAAATGTATTACTCATCAGAATCAGAATATATTTTTTTATGTATCCTGCGTTTCCTGAATCTTCTCGACCAAGGATAGTCATCGTAATCCGAAAAAATCTTGCGAATGCGTTTCTTAATCATCTTGTTCTTTTGTTTCTCCACCATGTCGGAGAAGATGTCCGTAAAAGGTAAAATGTTGATACCCCCGTCAGAGGACACTATGCCAGGTATGTTTGGAACTATCCCGGCTTGACGACGATAAGGGTTTTGATCATATGAATTCACAGGGGGAAGGATCGGCGGAAAGTATGGAGCAGGAGGTCCTGGGATTATTGGATTAGGTGGAAGTGATCCAGGAATAGGAGATGGAGGAAGCGGTCCTTCTACAGGAAACATTGAACCAGGATGTGGAAAAGGAGCTCCGTAAGGTGAAGGAATAGGTGGTTGAAAGGGCGCAGGTGCCATCAAAGGAGGAAACATTGGAGGGAAAGGCATAGGTGCTCCGAACGGCATGGCAGGTACTGGTGGAAATGGTAGTGGAACAGGTATTGGTGCTACTGGTAAGGGAACTGGTACTGGAACTGGAACAGGGATCGGAATTGGCTGCGGAGTCGTAGTTTCTGGTCTTGGTAGTAGTCCAGGCGTTGTTTCGTAGCAATGGTCGGGAATGTGTTGCGGATACCAGTATAGAGGATTACAAGGATTGGACCCAGGCTCTTCTTTGGGCTTTGTTTTCAAGGGGTCTCTGTAAGTTAGTCCAGCAATTGTGCATAGTGAATATTTTGCTGTAATCACGAATACAATGGTCTGAAAAAAAAGGCAAATATGCTAATTTTTCATCTTTATTATTTTTCCTGGCTTTAAATTTCATTCGACACTTATCAATTGTATGGTTAATTTGGTAAATAAATTTTAGTACAAAAAAAAAACGATTGTCAATATGGGTACAGTCAGCATCTTTAGTATCCTGACGGATTAGTACCTTGTTACAATTGAGTCACTGTCTGTCTAACGTATTTCATTTAGCGGAGGTTAATTGTGACGAGGTACAATGGGCATAGCACAATTGCGGTTATCGAAGTTAAAAACGTATGGCATTGCAATTTAGGATCATATGACTTTTCTTAGTATGTTTGAACTTGTATGTGTAAAGTAACTAAATATGAAGACTGTACGCAAATATAAAAAAAATACTAACCTTTATGAAAAGAGTAGTAGAAGCCATAACTATTAACAAGTAATTATTGCAAAGAGAAATGATTAGTTCAAATCTCAAAAGCAGTCAGGCATTACTCTTTTTGATTGTACCTACAAGACCTAATGGAATAGTTATAAGCACGAGCGACAAAGGTTGAATGAACAATGAAATTACGTGATTTGCTACACAAAAATACGAAAAAATAACTGAAAGGATTCAGAATCACAATTGTATTTTTCTTAAAATTACGTGAGTATTTTCGTAGATTGCGTATAAGGTATGCAATATGAAACTGTAAATTACATTATTCAAAAACACATATTAACAAATTAGAGTTTTTTAGATTTGAATATGGTGATCAGTTTGCTGTTTCCTATTCTACTTCTTAATACTTCTGTACTATTATTTTTACTTTCATCGATTTCTTCTTTTTTATCTGTGCTACATGTGGTTGGTACTTGATAAAAGCGCATTAGCTCACTATTTGCATCCCTGTACGCACTAGAAACTTCTTTAATGTATTGTCCACTTTTTACAGAAATAGGTTGTTTGTATAACGCGACCACTCCGAACCCAGGCAAGAAAGTTATCTGGGGAGCACTAGGTTCTTTTTGTACATCCTTTCTTAGCATATAAAACATTTTTTCATAAGGCGTCATGTAGCGAGTTTCCTCAATTTCTTGTAAGCGGTATGGCTGAAAACCACTATAAGGATATTCTTCTCTTGATGTTGCAGAATGTTCTACATTGTACAGATCGGTTTCACGGTCCTTTACTATCCGAACCGGGTTAAACGAAGGGGTCCCTTTTCTAATCAGCTCCTCGTACATTGTAAGACAGTGTGGTGGTAGATGGAGTGGATACCAATGGAAGGGGTTACACTCGTTCACATCCCGGTATCTTTCTTCGAAATCTAATGGGTCCATGTAAGTTAGGCCTGTTATTGATTGAGCGGTGAATTTTATCCATGTAGACAAGATTGATAGTAGCAGTTCACATTTGATCTGGAAATTAGAAGTTTTACTATAATGAATAAGAATAAGTAGAATTTTAGTTAATTAAAAATAAAAAGTGAACTGAATTTTTTATAATTTTTTACAGTGCTTTACGCCGCTCTAGTGAACTTTACATATTTTAAAGAAACAATAAAAAACATCTTCCCTTGCGGTGCGGGACTCGAACCTACGACCTTCACGTTTTATTGTTTCATTAAATATTTAAAATAAATGAACTGAAGTTCGGATTAGGAGCATTGTCAATTTGTGTAAAAAGCGCGCCCTGGCGACGTAGAGATTATTTAAAAAAAAATGGCATCGGAAATAATTAAGTGCACTATGGCCTTAATTTAACTGTCATTTGTAATTTTGGAGTATGTTCCTATTCAAGTGTCCGACCACCATAATACGGCTGCTGTCATATCTACGTACTAAGAGATAATAGCCATCACAGATACCACTCAAGGTGATGAGATCCAACCGGGGGTATTTAATAGGTAATACTAGCGTAAAAAAGGTGGTGCTCAATAGCATCATGCTACGCCGCCATTGATCGTTAGTTACAGAACCCTGAAGAAAATAACATTTACATTTGCGCTTGCATTCGCGTATGTGTATTTTCTGAAGCATGGCATTTCCCGGCCACGGCATGTAAACCAAATTAATTTAGATGGTATTTTCATGCCAATATGTGGGCGGGCGGAATGTATATCCCCAAAATCATTTATTAATTAAAATGTAAATACACAAAGCTGGCTGATATTTTGTAGCGGCTCCAATGGGCGTCTGTTGACATTTTCATCCGATACTATTAGTTGGACCGCCATTTTAATTTCAATTATGACTCTCGTCTGTCCATAATTACCTAACAAGATAATTTTACAAGTCAATTAATTTTAAATGCTTTTACTTTTAATTTGAATTCTATTTAGTCCGGCTGCGTTCATGGTATTCCTGACAAGAGTTTTGATCGTCGATGAATTAATCATCGCTGCTTGTAATTATTTTAAACGAAATATGTTTATGATAAATATATTTTATCGTTTATTCCAACGAATTCATTTCTAATTGGTTTATTTATACATTAATTATAGTTTGAACATAAAATACTTATTCCATTCTATACACCTACTATTTTCTCTAATAGTGAAATTAAAAGAGAACGGAGACACAGTATAGAAGAAAAGAAAATTAAGCTATTTTTTTGTCGTTAATCCGACCCCAGCCTAAGTGTGCTTTTAAACGAGCGCTATACTTGCCACTAATCCATGGAAAGATGTACAAAGGATCGCACAACCGTGTTCTATCGTTGAATTTTATCAAAGACTAAAGAAGCTTAGTAGCCAATAAACATAAAAAAAACGAAAAGAACAAAGTCTCACCGGCATTGCTTTTGATTTTCCCGTACGTCAACTGCTTTCATTTGCGTTTTATTCGCACCCACTTACGAGTATGATGTCGAACGTAAGCGTCGAGTGCCAACTCCACTTCATCCTATGTTCTTTGTCGGCGTAAAGCCACCTGCGTAGTTATGCAACTTTTCAGTTTATCGCAATGCAATTCCCGAGAAATTTTTAAATAAGAGTGTTATGTGACACGCGTCATTCGTGTTTCTGTCATGTAACAGAATACGTTTGTAAAAAAAATTGTATTTGAAGAGAACCTGTGCAGTATAATTATTGACGTCTAATGTAACATTTTAGTTCGATATTGAGCTCTAATTTATAGTACACGCCTCATAATTTGATGAGTATTCTCATTTGGAGTCTCTGATTTTAATATTGAAATAACCCTTTTTTACTACGTGTTTATGAATGGTCTAAACACCAAAAAGAAACTTTTTTGACAATTTTTGTCTGTCTGTTTGTCTGTTTGTTCTGGTTAATCTCTGTAATGGCTGGACTGGCATATTGGCAGATGCCAATGTAGGTCATGTCAAAATCAGTATGTAATCAGTATGTTACTGCTTATTACATAAGCTATCTAGCTTATGTAATTGCTGCTTATTACATAAGCTATCTAGCTTATGTAATAAGCAGTAACACAGGCTACTTTTAGTGTTAAAAAATAATAATTAAATATCCTGTAATCCTCGCGATTGACGTAACGGATACAGCTAGTGCTACATAATGTTTGACGCTGCAGCATGGAGATACTAGCAAAAGTACACCATATTATTGGCGACCGAAATTCGTTCTTCTGACGACGCCAAAAAGGGCCGTGCAAAGTCCGAATTGTAAGATCTGACGTGATGTTGACAGTAAAAATAAAGCGTTCATCTTAGAACATGCATTAAAATACTACACATAGTAGTATCAAGTTGCCCACTGGAACTTTCGGTACTTATGACATTTTTGTCAATATTTGTTTTTATGTCATCCCACAGCTGGAAAGGCCTCCTCTTAGCATTTCCATTGAAATGCCGAATTATGTTAATTCTTATTTCAAATTCAATTCGGTGAAAATGTATACTTTTATTAGTGTGATGATACATTTTTCGGATCGCTTTAATCTTAAAGCAACATATTTTTCAAAGACAGTAGAAATATAATAAATACTTTATAATAATAATTATGAATAATATTAAAATTATCAGACTAATGACATTAGAATTTCAAAAATGTATAAGAAAAAATTTTAAACTTGTGATAATTTCGAACGTAACAAAATTATCTAGTATTTTTGAAGTTGTGTGCGCGCTTAAACGTACTGGTGATTCATTTTAATTTATAATATTTTACCCAAACTCGTTCATCTCCCAATGCCCACGTTTTTATGAATAAATGCCATATTTTAATTAAGAATTTGCTGACACATTTTGCTTAGAAACAGCGCCTACTTACCTTTTTTTCGAGGAGAAATTCTTCGACGAATCATACCGCTTTCTCAAGGAAGATAAAGTCTTCTGTGTGACTCCCGAAAAGGGCAGAAGTTGGACTCCCCAGCTGGAACTAAGTACATTAAGTGAGGGTGCTTTGGAAACTCAACTTAGCCAGAACCACTACAACTGTTAAAATGCTAAATGCATTCCTTCAAAAGAAGCGTGAAAGTGCTGCATCTTGTTGACTAGTAGGGCAACTCTAACGGATATCATATTATTACGGCATTAAATCCGTTGTAGACACGATGTGGGTTCCTCTCTTGCTTACCATCGGGCTGGGAAGAGCTATTAAACTGTGTAAAAAATATATAAAACAGTGTTTATATAGGATGCATTCTGCTCGAATAATTGTATCCATTAAGTTTAACAGTTCAGTCGATACTAACGAAACTAAACGAAAGGTCGTGCATTTTCTTTGATACTCAACCGCATGCAACGGTAACTTTGTTATATAATAGAGGAGGTTAACTCAATTTCTAAGCCCTCACATGGCGGGTTACGTACATCATACCTGCCTACTAGCTTCACGATGTTTTTGTCATAATTGAATAATGCTGACGATAGAGGTAAACGAAAAAGCGAAGCACTAATAATTAACTTTTACATGTTCGGTGGCACATTATTACGTTACTTTTAGAATATTCAGTTAGACTAAAAAGATGTTATGTCTGGAATGGAGTAGGCATACTCTGGTCGTTCGAAATATATTAGTAGTAGGTACGTAGGTAAACGATTACAATACATAGAGTAAAATACATTTATTTGTCTCGAAATAAAATTTTAATGATCTCGTTGGCGCCGTGTCTAAGATGAAAATTTTGGGAAGGTCTCGGGTTCCATTCTCGGCCAGGTCAATTTGGGAAAATGGCTTTTCTAAATTGGCTTGGGTGTTGCGGTGTGGATGAAATTAGGGCAATCAATATACCTCAGCTGGTATTAATACAAACTTTAAGTAGATTTATGAGATTTTCTGCCTCAATAGTTACAAATCTTATAATTTTTGTAGCGGTGCCTGCGAATTCCGCGTGAAATAGTGATTTTGGGCACCAAAGAATAAATAACTCTTTTTCTAAGGAAAGAAGGGTTTACGCTCTAAAGTATCATAAAATAGCAGAAAAAAACATTATTTTGACAAAGCCGTTTAATTGTGTTTTTCAAGTTCACATATCAGATGTAATAATTTATATAAAATAAATAGTTTTGTGCTCTTCCTTCCACATATTTTGCTGATGTTTGGGCTTAAAATTATATTTAAATATGTAGAATGTAAACAACATTAGTTTCTCGGATACCGGAATAATTTTATTACTACCGGCAGAATCACAATTGGAGCTTTGTTAGCACAATCTGTAAAAACAAATTAATGTTTTAATAAGCAGAGGTTCTGCAGTGGACCACCAATAATATGGAATGGAATTTAATGACACTAAATGCATGGAAATGTATGCCAAAAGATCGTAAATAAACAAACACAGTAGAAAAACAAGAAAAAACTAAAACTTGCATGCACAATTTAATAGGTGGTGTTCAGAACTAAAAATAAGGTTTTATTATCGTTACCTAAATGCTGTGCTGTGTCCTTTAGGAATTGAATACCGACGTAAAAATATTTATTTTAAATCAGGAAGTCGAAGTTATGAAATTTTAATTCGATGTATTAACCTTTCAAGTGCCGGAGCGATAGGACGCCAGACAATTGAATTTCTATTGAATTCCAGAAAATGGCGGCTATGTGATAGCCGCCATATATATTTATATTTATATATTTTTTTTCGCCAATGTGATAGTTTACCGTCTGGCTTACTTATTTAATTACGCGTAGGTTAATGACACAAGGTTATAAGGTGTGCAGCCACTGATGTTGCTAATATATGGCTTAAGCAGTATAAAGGTAGACACAAAAGAAAACTCTTGATCGCAAGAACCGTTGTTGGTACTTAACTATATACCTAATACAAGTTGTATGCGTAAGTGTTAACTTCATTTACCATTAATTCTATTCTTATTTTTTTTATAAACTTAGTGGTTTTGGATTGTTCTCGGTCAGGATATATAGATATACCTTGGCGTAAGGAAAATTCTGATGATGAATTATCTATAATATAAAAATGAATCGCAAAATGTGTTGGTAAGCGCATAACTCGACAACGCCTGGACCAATTGTGACAATTACTTTTTTTAAATGTTCGTTGAAGTCCAAGGACGGTTTTTACGGCGAGAAAAATTACTTTTTTCAGTACAAACGTTTTCTAACTAAAATTTAGAGTCAAGCCACATTCCAAATCTTTTTGACAGGACGTAGTCTGTCGGGTCCACTAGTACTATATATTTTAATTCACTACGAGGTAACCTATAATTGGATATAAATAAATCTACCATTATATCTTACAATTAGCATTTGATTACTTGAATAAATAAATAAAGTTTTAAGCGCCTCACACATCACAGATACGATGTGATAATTAAACTAGGTGAACTAGCTAGAAGAAGCGACGATAGATGCAAATTAGTTCAGTAGAAGCTCCTCACGAACTTCTAAACTATCGATAGACCTATACAATTGTCGATAGCGTCGAGTCGATAGTATTTTATTACGATCAATAAACTAAGTATTAATTTTCGACCTCTTTAGCCGAGAGGCGAGCGGGCCGGACTTAAGTGTTACCCTATCTCTGAGGTACCGGTTCGGTCCCCGGTTGGGTCAATTTGGGAACGAACTTTTCTATTTTATCTCGTGTCTGGGCGTTGTGGTGCCATTGTTATTTCTGATTTATGTAACACAAGTGCTTAAGTTAAGTAACTTACTTACCACATTGTATGTGATGTTGTTCAAGATTTGTTTAATTAAACTATCGATCTACACACTATTAAATTGTATTTCTGCCATACGATAGTATCAAGCATTCTTCGGCTATCAATAGTATCGATAAACAATTGATCAATCGGCAGCACTATTAGCAACGATTGGAAAGGAAAAGCTGAAGACCTGAGTGTTATGCAACTATACAAATATTTGTACCATCTTTATATATATCTTTATATATTTCTATACAAATATATCTTTGTTTGGTGTTACAGTAGTCCTGTACCTGTGTCATTTTTTATTCTGTACCGCAGCGTCGTATGCATGTCATCTCCTTTCCCGCCATCAACATCGCTACACACGCAGCTCCCCACAAACATCAGGAATAACAGCAGCGGAAAATTCATTTGTCTGAAAAGCACTGAATGATATTTCGTTGGTGCTGTGAAACTTTTACTCAGTTTTATTTTGCGAGAGCGCGTGCGCCCCGGGCTAGGCACACAAACGGAGTGAATTTTATGTTTTATGTGATCTGGTATTGTTTTTGTTTGCAGGCAGGGTCTGTTTCGACTGGCCACGGCGTGTATTTGCGCAGAAATGGTGCGGGAACAAATTGTTTTTTGGCAATGTTTCCAAGCTCGCTCGTCGTACACTGTAGAAGCATTTACCATGTTCAAAAACGGTAAACGATCAAATCTTCTGTTTAAAATCGTTCGGGTTTGTAATCATTTTAGAAGTTTTTAATTAATGTTTATTGTTCGGTGCCCTTACTACTTTTAGTGGGTAGTTTATAATTACCTGCCACTACTATAATGTGATGTATCTTTTTATTAGTCAACTTTGCATTTATTTCAGCAAATGGGATACGCACAGTTTATCTAAGACCTCTTCAGACTTCTTCTATTCATATTTTTTTTAGTAAAATTCAAACCAAGAGGGTCACAAAATAATTTGATTTGACTCTACATCAATTTATAATACTCTGTTGAATTTTATTAATGTGAACTCTATTATTTCCTGTTATCTGATAAAAAAACAAGAATAAGCAACAACAGTAATCGGGTTGCGTGGCGTTATGTAGTGAGGAAATAGAAACGAAACAATGAAGCGCCGCAGCGGTGAGTAGCGGAACTACTGAAATTGCCATAAAAATTGTTACTACACAAAACCACTCTATTGCCGTTTTTGTTCCTGATAAAAGTATACTAAAACTACAAAAGTCTGAACAAACATTACCAAACAAACATATAGTAGCGAACATCTGTCGAAGTTGAACTGAATCGTATAGGAAGAACATCATTAAAAAATATTAAAAAACCAACAATACGTCTGAAAACTTGAAGAAGTTACACAAGAGAGTTACGCCACCAACTTCACTTATGCCGATTCCTCGAGAATATGAACCAAGCTGTATTGAAAAGTTATCAGAATTAAAAATGGAAAACCACACACCTACCTATCCAATTTTTCTTTGAACTTTATCACAGACCGGGATAACAAGCCGTAGTAACGTTGGCAAAATTAGTTGCTGCATGCCATAGTACCTTGTCACGATAAACTTCGGCATGTCTGAGTAAGTCAGATACCTGAGTAACATGAAGCAACTTCAAGTTCCGACTAGAATACATAGTTGGGAATACAAATTAGCCATATCTAACTATTTATTGGTTGCGATGATAGGATGGTGCTTGGAACGTAAAATCGACAAAGATTCAGTAATAAACGGTTTGATCATACAGGGGTCTGGTATTCCGACCTAATTTAAGAAGATTAATTGTGATACGTAAATACGAAATTAAAAATTGCAGAAAATAATATAATAATATAATCTATAGGGCTTTGCTCGCCGCGTCTTCTGCTGCGTTACCTACCAGTCACTTCTAACGCGGCGTCAACCGTCATTCCAGCCTCCCCTTGCAACACTACAATGCCAACTAACAAGCTGGCCACGGGATATTCGCCTCTGCGAATTTTCGCGCGAAGCGAACGGCGAAGCGTCTTGCGAATCAGTACGGCGCGAGCCACGGAGTAGGTAGTCGCGGCGAATAGGGCATCGATTAATTGAGTTTAGTTGTTTTCGCCGCGAAAAATGAACACCGAGACTTTTATTGGTGAAATACTAGCTAGACCCAATTTTGGTTGAATATTTATATAAGTATAAAATCAAAGGTTTCCATACTCATTCTGGTATACTCAAAAAACATTTCTGGATATATTCTGTATTTCTCGTACTTCTTGTGGAATTCTCCATCTATACCCCGATTCTTATTCAAAACATGTATTCCACAATCTCTTCCAAATATTAGGTCCTGAACCAAAAAACTATTACTTTCTAAGCAATATCGAGATAATTTCGATAAAGACATTTTGCTGTCGGACTTCCGTACAGGTCGCGGCGGCGAACGTTACAGCCCGTGGCCTGCAAACGGTCCCACGCGAATGGTCGCCTCGCCCCACGCTTCGTCGTTCGCACCGCCGATCTCCGTGGCCAGGCCGGGCTCTTTTAAGGACGTGGGGCGACGAGCGGTGCGGTACGCGAAGCCCGCTTCGCGTACCGCACCGCCAGAAACAAGAACATACGACGATGGTCGGAGCTTTAAAGGATAAGCGTTTGTTTAAGTTGTAGCGTCGCATGCGACGATCAACGCCACATCGAACGCGGCAAATGACGCGACAGGCAACGCCGCGAAGGACGCAGTGGATAAATTGGCAATTTTCGCAACGGGGAAATGAAGCGATAGGCAACGTTTTCTCTTTATATGTTTGAGATTGCGCGTGGCATAATGCTTCTCACTATAAAAGGTAAAAACACCCAACGTGCCGCGGGAACGAACCTTAACGCGTCGAGTAACGCCTTTCCTATATTCTGGAGGGACTATTTTTAATAGAATAGCTATTTGGTATTGTTTTAGCTCTATTATATCGCTCCGCACGGTCTGACGCTCCGCGTGTCTTTAAACGATGTCTTTAAAACTTAAATCTTTTATGAGGATTCTTTTTTCAATGTAAACGTGCACTACGGTATTTTTAATATTACGTCGTAAATGGGGAAAGGGTGAAAAACTATTTTACGGGAAACCGAAAAGCATACATTGAAAGCATATAGGATTTGAATTATCCAGTAATTGTCGTTAAATAGCTATGGTATCAATTAAGCGATTACATTTGCAGGTATATTTATGATCCTTTGACGCAATGGCAATGTGTTCTAAACGTAAAACTAGTTTATACGGTAATAATATCAGTAGTTTCGCTTCTCACGGTTGCGGCGCTCTTTTGATTTCCATACCTCTTCTAAGATACTGCTATTGAGCCTTTGCGATGGTGCCAAGTTAATTGGCGGTTTACACAAGTGTTGAGAGGTCTATTTAACACTGCGATTATGACCGTTCAGGATGTAATTGAAATATACCTTTCAATAGCCATTATCAGCACCACCGTTGCTACTTAAAAACACACATCACAAACATTTGAACCTTAAATTTAAATGTAAGTAATACGAACTAAACCCAAACAATTTACATTAAAACAAATAGCAGCAAAGGCGATAAAACTAAAATTGAAATCATACAGGCTGTTGTTCAAAACAGTTCCTTTTAGATATACCTACCTAAGTTAGTCAACGTAAAAAGTCAAGAGAAAATTTTGGTTAATGAATAAACAAATAAAGGTTACTTAGAGCTTTTAAGGGATGCATTCGGACAGGAGTTTGATTATTAATTAAAGACGTCTGCGAATTACTGATTTTTTTTTTATTTTGGAGTCGAAATAGTTTTTCAATACGAAGTTATGTATTTGTAATCACACTTTTGTGGCTTTGTAGTTGTCTTACTATATATATTATAGTCCAAATATTATTAGACTTACTTTTTTATTTATTAGCCACTGGTTTATTAAGTTACTAAATATTATAACAAACCTTACGTTTAAAAATATTTTATTACAACTACTTTTTGCAATTCTATAAAATTAAGAATATAAAATTTTAATAACACTCTTTATGCGTAATCTATATGATATGTAAATACATCTTCTTATATATAAAAATGAATCGCTGTTCGTTAGTCTCGCTAAAACTCGAGAACAGCTAGACCGATTTGGCTAATCTTGGTTCTGAAATATTTGTGGAGGTCCAGGGAAGGTTTAAAAGGTTAGAAACTAAAAAAATAGGCGTTACGAAGTTCGCCGGGACAGCTAGTAATGAATAAATATTGGATAACATCACATACATTGCTCCAATTCTGCGGTAAGTAGCTAAAGCACTTGTGTTACAGAAATCAGAAACAACGACGGTACAACAACACCCAGATCCGAAAAGAAAAAGAAAAGTTCGTTTCCCATATTGAACCGACCGGGGATCGAACCCTGAACCTCAGAGATGACGCGACGCCAAAATCCGGCCCGCTCGCCTCTGCTACAGAGGTTGTCGTATACATTCAAGTTCATGCTTACGCATACTTGTATTTAATATTAGCGGACCGCAGCTTTGCACGCGTTATGTCCTCGTTTTTTCACATTTTTCTTTGATTCTTCTTTCCTTTTGATCGTATATAGCCTTCCGTAATAAATAGACTATCTAACACAAAATATTTTTTCAATTCGAACCAGTAGTTACTGAGATTAGCGCATTCAAACAAACAAACTCTTCAGTTTTATTATATTAGTATAGATACGCGTAGGTAACAATTTGCTTTTGACAGTTTTTGAAAAAGTATTGTAAAATGTGCGGCCGTTCATTTTATATCCCAAGCAATTCGATTTATCTGGAAAAAATGTAAATAACCAGAGGAAAATAAGGTTTTGTGTAACACATTTAAAAAGCGCGTGAAAACACCAAGTTACGTCATTGCGTCATTGTTGGAAGTATGACGTCAACGTTCTAGACATCGCTCCGATACACATAAGAACGACTTACATAAACGGAAAATGTTTAAATAAATTCTTGATACGGTTAGCGACACAATAATTCAACTTAATCGGTAAAATAATTATCGTTTCGACCCATTAAAATAAATAATTTTCGCCGACAGCTGTCATTTTCGAATTGCAATGGTGGTTTCCGTTTCGGTTCTTTTGTTACACAGATAGAAACGGTAAAATTTAATTTGCAAAAATAAAATACTTACTATGCTTTGAAGTAAAAATAAAAATGTAAAGTTATTACTTAACTAAAAAGCTAACATATCTAACATTTTTCATATTTTATTGTTAAACTGTCAAGTAGCCAATTATTACGACAAAAACACAAAATTAGCATGCCAAGGCATCTTTAATAATTCTTAATAGGCAGGTTTGGCGGTATTTCTTTCTTATCAAAGCTCTCAACTATTTCATCGAATCTGGCATCGGTGATGAAAGTCGGCATCATCAAAGACCGAGGCGGACAACAGCAGCTGTCTTCTTGCTCGTTGTTGCTGCGCCTGAGTCGTGACTCTCTAATGTATTCTCTCGGTGAAAGACTGCTGGATTTTTGGAGCTCTTTCACGTCATCTTGGTAAGCCTTAGCCGCATCCTTGTTGAGGATACCGCGCATGTTTAAGAAGTCACCCATTGCCTCGTTTATTTTAAAATCTACAACGCATTCTGAAAACAAATAAAACAAATTTAATAGAGGTGGGGCATAGCGATTTATCGTTCGAATAATAGAGCAGAGAATTCGAAATAATAGAGCTCCAGAGGGGGAAGGGGGATGCTACATTAGTAGCAGGGGTCAAGCTTCCAAGGTATGGGCGACAAGTCCCACTTTATATCAGGTGGGATGACGATAGTAAAGTACGTCAGATTTTATAACCTTATATACCTTATAACAGATTATATGACATTATGACTTGGTACCATTATTTAAGAGAGGTAGGGCATAGAGATTTATCGCTCGAACTGGAGCAGCCCGACTGGTGAAATACCTCCACCTTACAGAAGACCGCAGCCAAACAACAATCACTTCTGTGTTGTTGTGTTTCTGCGTGTGAGTAAGGTTTCCAGAGCTCCTGGGGGGTGCTGCGTTAGTAGCAGGGGTCAAGCCTTCAAGGTAAGGGCGATAAGTCCAGTAACAGAATAATTATGCTGTAGTTACCACCCTTAAGCTAGGACCTCATTACCACTTAACATCAGGTGGCATAAGGTCACTCTTGAAGTGCAATATAAAAAAAACACCCTTATGCCGCGCACATAAGAACTAATATTGAATTGCAAGTGTTTACCGTGACTTGCTATCGACCGTACTGTACTTAAGATCACAATGACAAAGAGATTATTTAGTATTGCAAATGAGTACCAAGGGCTTGAAGAAGCTATACAAAGCAATTTGAATGAAGAAGATGACCCAAATGTCGTTTATGACTTGGTAGCAATTCCTCCATAACCAAACGTCGTCACAGATGATGAAGAAGGCGATGGAGATGATATCCTGCAAAATATTCTTCCACGAGATATTCCAGGCAAAGTTAAAGTATTTGAATCCAGAGCTGATGAGGAATGGGATAGTAGTGACGATGAACCTCTATATAATTTACAAAAAAAACGACGCTTGGCTGTTCAAGAACCACGTTGGCGTAAATGTGATGGTTCTTACGATACTCTGCCTTCAACTTCAATTAATTTTGAGAAACGAAAAAAAAGTCTCGTCAATGCGATCAAGGACGAAATTTCAGTCAATATTTTCGAAAAGTTTTTTGATGAGGAGGTTTTCGACATGATCCTAACAAATATATAGTTATATGCTGCACAAAACGATTTTCAAGTAACTGTTAGTGGTCTCAAAATATTTTTTGGCATTTTACTCTTGACTGGTTATCATTTTGTGCCTCGAGAAAGACTGTATTGGTCCTTAGATGAAAATTGCAATGTTGCTCTTGTTTCAAAAGCAATGTCGAGAAACAGATTCGTGGAAATAAAAAAGATCTGACATTTTTGTAACAATGAAGTTGTTGCCTCGACTAACGATAAATTGTTCAAAGTACGTTCACTTGCCGACTTGCTCATCTCAAAATTTCTTCAATTGGGTGTGGTTCATGAGTCCGTTTCTCCGTTTCAATTGATAAATCCATGGTGAAATATTACGGACATCACCCCGCGAAGCAATTTATTCGAGGCAAGCCGGTACCATTTGGGTTTAAAAATTAGATGATTGCAAGTGCTGATGGCTACTGCTATGCTTTTGACATATACTGTGGTAAAACAGCAAATGACAATAATGAGCCCTTGGGATCAAAAGTAGTGAAAGGACTTTTGCAAAAAATAAATGCTGTGGCACATGAACACATCGTATATTTTAATAACTTTTTTACTAGTCATACATTGCTGCGAAATTTGCGTGAAGACGGTTATCGTGCGACTGGCACTGTACGTGAAAATAGGGCAAAAAAGTGTCTAATATTACCTGTCAAGGACATGAAAAAGAAAAAACGGGCGGAGTTTGACTATCGCTTTGATAAAGTCAATAAAATTTTGTTTGTGCGTTGGCTGGACAACAGCGTGTGTACCATGGGCACTAATTATGACTTCGTGTATCCTTAAGGCAAAGTGAAGATATGGAGTACAACTGATAGAAAGAAGATAGACGTAGACATTCCCCTAGTATTTCAAAATTACAATAAAGGCATGGGCGGAGTGGATCAGGCTGATCAATCAATTGCTTTGTACCGGGTAGCCATAAGAGGCAAAAAGTGGTGGTGGGTATTATTTACCTACTTGTTGGATTTGGCAGTATCAAATGCTTGGCGTCTCCACATAATGTCAGCTGACGAAAAATGTGACCAACTTCAGTTTCGACGAAATATTGCCAGATTTTATTTAAAATTGAAGGTTCTGAAAGACCTGACAAAAGACGGCGAAAACCCTCATCAGCTATACCAAATTTGTGTAAAGATGGCATTGGGCATTTTCCCCAAAAGCTGGACAGCCAGTTGCGGTGTGTGCAATGCCATATGAAAGCCCGATGGCAGTGTAAAAAATGAATAAAAACATTATGCATTGAGAAAGGTTGTTTCGAAAACTACCACACTTAAGCCCACTGGCCTCATTTGAGGACGGTGTTTTTTTAATACAAGAAAAACATTTTTTTTTTGTCAGATTATGTTTAAATTTATTAGTAATAAAGTTTCTACAGATACATAAATAAAGAATTTTTAGTTAGAAAACTGCTAGTTTGAATTTGGGTCTTAATGGGTTAAGGCGAGACATTGTTAGTACACTTAATGAAATTACTCATTCTTCTTAACGATATCATAGCGGTAGTTATACAGGTCTTGGCTGATGACTACTTGGGGCTTGATGGATTATCTGCTAAATGAGCCCTTACTTATTCGCTCAATGCATCAAGCACCAATGAGAATGCAGGCGATCTTTCAATTATCCACTGACGTTTGGCAACTGAACAACTGCACATATAATGATCAGAACTGTATCGCCCGCGCTCTTGTTTTAATACTAAAGAATATCATGGATATTATTTGGAAAAATTTCCTAGTCCATTTTTTATTTTATTTAATAAAATCGCTTAATTTATACAAAACAAAGGTCACACACCAGTTATACTCGTATAAAACAGATTGAAAAAAAGAAGATATTGATTGTTAGTAATGTTTTAAATTTTTGTAGGTAACAATTATAGCACGAGTAGGCATCATGTTCGACAGTTTGTAACGCAAAATAGTCTCAGTATATTGTAGGAACAGTAATTATCATTATTTGGTTAATAAATATGCTAAAAATCTTACTAGACCAATTTGGGCGCAAAGGTAAGAGATGTGAGAAATTGAGTATGAATATAATAAAAAATCAGGCCTTCCACATTTTTGTTATTGCCAAAACAACGTTTAAATTGACCTCTTTGGTTGAAACTGCGGACACAAGTGGAGAAAGTGAAACTATTACCGATTTGGTCGACCAACTAAACTTTGGAAACTCAAAGCTGAGATAGATTAAATCCAGCTTGATTGGCCAATTAAGTAGCCTGATTACCGCGATATTACAGTACACTCCTCGTTTTCAATCAGGCGTGATATCCATTTATGCATTAAGGCCAGAATGGTGGTCGTCGGTGAAATTTACCCCGCTTCCAAATTGCGTCCGCAGCAAAATTGGAAGAGCTTCGCTTTAGAACTATTAGTTTCGTGGTAAGTCAATTACGTGACGTGTTATTTATTTTAATAATTATTATAAAGAATCTTTCTTTAACATCTTGATGTTGGTAAGTGCCATCTACCGAATATGTTTAGAACTATATACCTACTTATGAGCCCGTGGTATATTCGTTGCAGAAATGTTAGAAAACCACGAAATCAAAGACTTCTTATTCTTCACGAGCGGGCCGGACTTTATCGTCGCGCCATCTCTGAGGTCCCGGGTTCGATCCCCAGTCGGGTCAATATGGGAAACGAACTTTTCTGTTTTGTCTCGGGCCTGCGTGTTTTGGTACAGTCGTTGTTTCTGATTTCTGTAACACAAGTGCTTTAGCTACTTACCATAGAATCAGAGCAATGTATGTGATGTTGTCTAATATTTATCATCTTAATCGTTGTTTTAACTTTTTTATTGTTCTTTACGCTGCACAAGCATACTTTAAATATTTAAAAGTAACAGAAATGTTTTATCTCCCTTTGCAGTGCGGTTGTAAATATAGTCTTCGTTCACAATCACACTCAATTAAAGCGTAGCGGAATTAACGATCTTATTTTCGCTATGAAATGTAAAATCCATTAATGACTGTCACTAACTAAATGATAAATTATAGGTAAATTAAGAGTTGTGGATTTTGTTGTTATTAAAATAAAAGGACATAAATGTCGCTCATAATATTGGACTGTAATCTATTGGTATTTTTACATTTGAAGAAAATAAACCATAAAAGTGTCCACTGAATAATTAAATTAATCAATTTAAGTTACTCGTTACTCTATTCTAGTGATTTTTGAGTCGAGTCTAGAAAGTCTTAGGAGTTAAGTTTAAATAAAAACTCCATTTATACTTGGATAATTAATCCTTCACTGTCCCTTAGTTCGGCACTGAATGCCAAGATTTTAAACCTCGCAATAAGTCTATCTATTAATTGACTTACCATTTAAGTTAAGAGCTTAGTAATTAAAAGTGGTTGGCGTTAAATTAATCGTTAAGATGAACTTAATTTTATTCTGTGTCGATAGAGACTTTGGTTGCATCGCCTTAAGGATTAACCAATTAGGTACTGTGAAGCTTTTAAGGAGACGTTAATTAACAAATTAAGAGATTAACGACAAGTAATTACAAACGAAGGTAATTATAAACTATACTAGCGGCGCGCCGTGGCTAAAATTTAAACGTTTGATCAGAAACCTAGTCTTGACTATTACAAACGTAACAAAAATATTTTTTAATTTGCCCTGCATTTCTGAAGTTTTGTGCGTACATACATTTCGGTACAACATGTTTTAGAATATTGTAATGAAATTACTTTTTCTGACATATTTTATCTGACTGATTTTTGTGCCGAATCGATCCCCAATATATTCAGAAATAAATATATTCTCCTATCACATCCTAAGTTAAACAGGAGCGATAACCTGCAAATATGACTGGGATTATGGTAACCTTTAGGTTCATTTTTACTTATCCAATTTTTCTTCGACCACTCCTACGCTTCACGCACAACATTTCGCCGAATCGTACAAAGTTCTATATTTCGGTGCAATGTGGTTCGGTGAAGCGAAGTATTGATCAAAAATAATTCGATAAACTGATAGGTAACTGATTATAACACTTCACCGATGGTTTATTTTAACATAACCTATTTTCGCGCATTGCCCTATACTCGCGTTTTCTCCAATTTACATTTAGCTTTGTTTGGAAATACTTGCTAAGCTTATTCTTTTATACTAGCATCATTAGTGGGCCTAATACATGAATTACCTAAAATCACATGTCTAAAATATACCTATGTAAAAATATATTGGTGTCGGTGTATTACAGTCGTAAGACCCAGACAACCAGACACAATAGAAAATAAATTTCTTTGTCTGGCTTTTATAAGGATATTCGGTCTTACGAGGTTATTCTTATAAACGATAAGGGATGTACTAGCCTTGAGACATGTTTGAATATAAAGGTCGTAGGATTTGAACCGATCATATCCAATTTCCACTAATGGATATATTCAGACGGACAGATATTTATAACCAGACAGGCCATACATTTTATTCTTCTCAAAATAATATCGTTCACAAACGTAAAGAAGTATTTTTCTTTTTTTTTTATATTACACTTCAAGATTGACCTCATCCCACCTGATGTTAAGTGGTAATGAGGTCCTATCTAAAGGGTGACAAGTACAGCATAATAAATCGGTTACTGGACTTGTCGCCCTTACCTTGAAGGCTTGACCCAACCCAACCCAGTATACCTAACTTTAAAATAAATCCTCCACTCTCTAATCTTTGCCAGGCCAACCAGGGTCCATAACAATATTTGAAAAATGATCCGTTCTCGTTACGGGTAGTATTTAAGTTTACGAGGCGTAAGTTAACAACGACCGACAGACGATCGATGACAGCTGTATGTGACGGTATTATGTAACGACTCGTAGTCGGCAGGAGAAAAACGGTTGGTCATTTTCGACACATTACGAATCGTAAAATATTGGAACCGTGCTTAAAAAAACTACATGTAACACCATTATTTACTTAAGAAGCGCAATAAATCCTAATATGAATATGGCAGTGATGAAAATTCAGATACCTAATACTAAATGTAAACATTTTATCATTTTAAACGGATAATAACTCAAAACGCAGACTAGTCCTCTATTAAGTAAGACGTTAATACTGGTTTAGCGAGCCAGTTGAAGCTCTTTGAATTCATGTTCTTGTTAGTTGCAATAAGCCGATTGCTCCGAGACTCACGTTACTGCATTCGTGTTCACGCTGCTCTGCGTGCAACACTAATAGATTACATGTGCCCTTTGGTCGCGATCTGGGAGATAAACTCCCTAACGAGCTCGTCTCAGTACGTGATGGTACTTGTTCCGACAACGCACGTTCTATTAAAGCCTATGTTTGCTTTCCTACTTATGATTTATTTATTTTTATATTAAATATACTATATTGCACAAATAAGAACAACAGGTGGACTTAATGCTAGGGGCATTATCTGCCAGTCAACCCTTGGGTCATGCAGATAGTTTATGTATGGGTGCGATAACAGTGGAGAAAAAAAAAGAATTCATTATATACAACAATAAATTAAGCATTAAAAATAACACTACGGTATGTTTTTATAATGATGATACACATACTATTTAAATTAAATAGAATATATATTTAAAATATGAAGGTATACTTAGATTTACATAATATTAATAATTTATATATAAAAACAAATACATCATTATAAATTCAGAATATAAATAAAATAAATTGATTCATGCTTGGATTCCTTAGTAAAATTTACTCCTGCCGTTGCCGAGGATAAATTATTTTATGCTTTAGGATTGGGCTTAAAAAGTCGAATGTACGGATGTAATATCTGAAGGTATTCTATGCCTGTTAACCAATTGGCTACTTGACAGTTTTTGAAAAAGTATTGTAAAATGTGCGCCCGTTCATTTTATATCCCAAGCAATTCGATTTATCTGGAAATAATCTAAATAACCAGAGAAAAATAAGATTTTGTGTAACACATTTAAAAAGCGCGCGAAAACGCCTAGTCGCGTCACTGTTGCAATAATGACGTCAACGTCGTAGACAACGCACCGATACGCTTAGGAAAGACTTAATTAAGATAAACGGAAAATGTTTCAATAAATTCTTCGTACGATTAGAGACACAATAATTCAATTGAATCGGTAAAATAATAATTGTTTCGCCACATTAAAATAAATAATTTTTTGCCGACAGCTGTCATTTCCGAATTGCAATAGTGGTTTCCGTTTTGGTTCTTTTGTTCCACAGATAAAAAAACTAAAATTTATTTTGCAAAAATAAAATACTAACTATGCTTTTAATTAAAAAGTAATAATGTAAAATGATTACTTAACTAATAAGCTAACATATCTAACACTTTTCATATTTTATTGTTAACACTGTCAAGTAGCCAATTTTGAGAAGAATTTATAATGGCTGTGGATAAAATATATGATAAAACTAGCTGTGCCCGCGACTTCCTTCGCGTGGACTACATACTGTCACGGCCGGTTTTACCCCTTTCTCCCTTAATAATCGAAACAAAAAGTAGTCCATATCTTAATCCAAGTTTTAAGCTATATTTATGCCAAATTTCATATCTCTGACATAAAAAATAAACATTTTCCCATATAAACTTTAAAGGGCGGTATTATCCCCATCCCCCATTATTTTCAAATCAAAAGCCTTAGTTTTGATCCATCAACGATTTTTAAATGTTTGACATATTTTAGTAAATCGTAGGTAGATAAAAAAAAAAATCAAAATGCAACAGAATGCCCAAACTGAGAAAAGGACCAGGTTCGATTCTTTATCATATCAATTCAGGAAACGAACTTTTCTGACTTTGGGTTTATTGGTTTAGTCAGCCCTGTTAATTTCTCGTCTGGTACTCACAGTACAAGAAAAAATCTTACTTTGATACCTGTTAATTAAAGTCATATTTTGGCGAATTTTTATTATGCAGTTTAACTTAAAAATTCCTAAAAAATACTGTCTGTAAGAACACATTTAATAAACGGAGCATTGGAAGTTGTATAAGTTCTCTAATAAGAATAAATAAACGCGACGTTAATAATCCTAAAAGATTACAGGGTATAAAATATGTTTAATTAATCGTTAAAAGCTGTCGACTGCGTCAAAGGAATAATTAATAATACGTTCCTGTCCAAGCCGAAAATGGACACTGCGTAGACTTTAGCGTTGCATAATGAACTTTAAGTATTCACATTTAGTAATAAAGTCCAGGAATTATTTATGCAAATGGATCGATGCCGCTTTTAGGTACTTCAATGTGCCAATAGTGAGCTCATTGCATTGGAAAGCGTTGGGAATAGAGGTGGGCGTTCCTTTGTGTTCGGATGATCCGAGAAATAGAAAATGTTACCCGTATATCTGATCTCTACTGGCTCGGTTTAACCTGCAATTTACGTAAATTCTGATTTACGGCTGACTTGACTAATATGCCTAGTGTACAATTTACATTTTCAATTAATTTTGAGTAACTTTACCACAGCTTTTGGCCCTGGATGAATGGTTTTTGTCTGTGAATTTTTCATTTTTTTTTATATTGCACTTCAAGGTTGACCTCATCCCACCTGATGTTAAGTGGTAATGAGGTCCTAGCTTAAGGGTCACAAGTACAGCATAGTGAATCTGTTACTGGACTTGTCGCCCTTACCTTGATGGCTTGACCCCTGCTACAAATGCAGCAACCCCCAGGAGCTCTGGAAACCTTACTCACACGCAGGAACACAACAAGACAGAAGTGATTGTCATTTGGCTGCGGTCTTCTGTAAGGTGGAGGTATTTCACCAGTCGGGCTGCTCCAGTTCGAGCGATAAATCGCTATGCCCTACCTCTCTTAAAATCATTATGCTCCATGTAAATAAAATTATTGATTTCTAGTTTTTTAAACGCCTTGCCTGAATCTTCTTCTTGGTTTATGTGTATTATACAAAAAAATTAAATACGTTAATTAAGTCTTGTGAAAATTATAGCGTTGCATTAGTTATTACTCTAAAGTCCAACAATACGATGGAACTAATCGAAGTGTCAATGTTATTATCTCATAAACGTATTACTTATTAATTACGTGTCTTTACTTATTTATAGGGTTGTTATGGTACACGCACCTTTATATGGTGTACCTACCTATAATGCCATTTACCCGCAATTCTTTCTTATTTTCAAATACTTTTCCTTTTGACTTTATCTACTCAACTGAACATAATTACATATATTTTGATGTATGCTTATAGTATAAAAATTAATTGTTCGTTTGTTTGATAAGTTACTCTGGAAATACCCACATAAAAATATTTTATACCGGATTACTGATCCGAGTGAATTTCTTTTTTTAATGGGATAGCTCATTTGTCGAGGAAGGCCTATATTTTTAAACATCTGGCTGTGACTGACAGGAGCGAAGAATAAGTTGAAAATGGGGAATTTATAAAGAACTATACTATATAATACTGTTTGCATGTCATTGTGTTACTACACGGTAACTACGGGTAACGTTATTACCTAATTTGAAAAATACCTAGTAAAAGGCTAGTTAAGATTTTCAAAGACTCATCTCCAAATGGCTGCATGAAGATTACCTCTATTTTACTGTCGAGTCTTAGGGAGTGGAAATTTATTTGTGACTAGCTGTCCCGGCGAACTTCGTAACGCCTATTTTTTTAGTTTCTAACCTTTTAAACCTTCCCTGGACCTCCACAATTATTTCAGAACCAAGATTAGCCAAATCGGTCTAGCTGTTCTCGAGTTTTAGCGAGACTAACGAACAGCGATTCATTTTTATATATAAGATTTCTTGCGTCTAAAGAGTTCCTTGACTTACACGTTCGTCATTTGTTTTTAAAATAGACTGGACATTTTTGAATTATGTAGTTAAACACGTTACGCAATCATTAGAAATATAAAATGATTACCTTTGCTCGGTGGACACTGGCAATCTGAATCGGGCAATTTGATTGGCATCTTTTCGGTTAGATCTCTTCGGAAGAAATATTCTATCGGCGACTGGGGTGCTGACCAGGACCATTTATGCCATGGCAAGTTTACCCGACTAGATTCGAGTACTGGTATTGTTAAAAGTATCAGAAATCCCTGGAATGAAAACACATTGGTGTGAGTTTCGCCGGGGACTATTAGCGTCTTTGCCATGCATAATCAAGAACGAAAGGTCGAATAGAATACACATTATGTCGTATCCAATCAGATGCTTCGTTTATTCATAAAGTTAAATGGAATTTCGTTGTTAGTTTATTTTTTAAGTGTTGTGTTATTTCGCATTAGGATACATTCACTAAAGTATCTTTCCTTTCTTTTATTATATCGACTAACATAGTCTATAAGTCCAAAGATCCATTGATTGGATATGGATCTTTGGTCTGAAAATAAATGATTTTTTTTATAATAAAGACTTGTCAAAGATAAGTATTTTTTACGAAATACTTAGTATTCAGGTTCTTGAAAGACCAAACTTAAACCTGTCGTCGTTATCGCTTCCTTAGTCTACCTTTTTTTTAACAAAAAAATAGTTGAGAACTTTTTCAATTAACATACGTTGCTCAGATTTTTGACGAAATAGTGTTACGGCAATAAAAAATCACAACATCCAGACCTGAGAAAATATAGAAAAATTTGTGTACATATTGATCCAGCGCGATCTCAGAGACGACGCGATGCTTAAGTCTGCCTAGCCTCTTAAGTTATAGGAGTAGTCAAACATTTAAAAAAATTAAAAGACTAATTTATAACTTAATATTTACAGCCTAACAAAATAAAATGTAGTATTTCCTCACATCTGACTAATAGTTACGCGCAATGTTTAGTGAAATGTTAGAAACACAGTTTGGATGGCTTCAATAAATTGTCAAAACTACGTGGTTATAGAGATAGGAGTTCCACTGGTGGGTAGGCTAGGATTAGTACTTCTTAGAAAAAATCAGTTTTTAGGTTAATCAAAAATCAAATCAACAACCGAAATGTTTATTTCACAAATTTAGATCTCTCTTTATTTTCTCTATAGCATTTTTCCAGTAATAGCTAGGAAAATTGTTTTCGGTTAAATTATTACGTTCACTTTTCTCTATGTTACCGAGTCCCGTTTTTTTTAAATTGTTTTCATGCACATTTATATCCTTGAAGAAATCATAAAGATTTTTCTTTTCACCCGAGATTTGCCTTTGTTTCCAGTATCTACCTTCTCTTAAATCATCAGCTTCAGTCTCTTTTAAATGACCAAATCTTATTCTTTCTACATTTTCATTTGGAGCACTCTGCGGACTTTCCTCCATATCCTCACTTGCACTCGTGTTTGAATTGCCATGTTCTTTAACGTCATCATTAAGACTTTCCATTAAATCGGTATTTCTACTGTTCTCTAGATCAATTTGTTCTGTTACAGGTGTAAAAGTTTTTTTAGTTTTTTTCCAACAAACGCCAGTAATATTTGCACACTTCCCATACAGAAGTTGATTTATGTCTTCTTCGGCGTAGTAAAAAACAGTACTCAAAGTACGACTCAAAACTGGAACTGCACGACTAATTGGTGAAGTGTAAATAGATGTTGTTGTGGTTGTACTTGGAGGTTTAGTAGTCCTGGTTTTAAAAGGCGCATGAGGTCGTCCTGTATGTAGTTTTACCCAATCTCTGCTAAACATTTTCTGGTACTCGGTTCTACTTTTTTTTCCAATAAACAGAGGGAACGACATCACAAAGTTAGAACTACTGTCGTTGCAACCACCTTGACAAAGTCTGTACGGTGCGGTGAATACTAACATTTCGGGTCGGGCCGTTATCTCTAGAATACAACGCACAATTTACATAAGTATGATTCAATTATTTGGCTACGTTTTTAGAGTTCAGTATTAAGGGCTAAAAGTGTGTGAAATTTACGTTAACTTATTATTTATCACTTTAAAAAAATTTGATTTACTACCAGTCTCGAAATTTATAAAGTTATGTTGCGTGTGGCATAAAAGTCCGATAACTATAAAGTAAAATGCATATGGTGGTTCGATTTTTTTTCTTAAGTACCATTACTCTTAGCAAACTATGAAGGCAGTAAGTTAGCACAAGTTTCTACAAGAACGGTAAGTTCTTTAAATGTTAAAGCCTCCTAAGCTTTCACAAAAGTTCCTTGAAGATGATGAGGCTAAGCATTCATCATCAATAGTCACAATGACATAGTGGATATATAGTACAAAACATCTTAAAATGTTTAATAGGTTTTATGGATAAAGTATGGAACTCTTGTTTCAGTCCGACCTCCACTTGGCCGCTTCTAGCTATTTTCGTATCATTGAAGGCAGACTTACTCTCTCCATGGACAATTTTTCTAACAAACTCTTCGCCGTCTGTGGCACCTTGATAGATTTCAACAGCTGGCACCGTATTTTCTCTTTGTGATTTACAAAGTGTCACGGAACTAAAAGCAATTGTCATAATAATTTACATTTCGTTAATTTCTTATTGTTTCGTTTAACGTTAATAATGGCGAGATAAAATTATGCACCTCAAAATAAGAATGACTCTAAAAATTGAATCTAGAGAAAAACATATTTTATTGGTTGCTGAAATTTTCATGTGGTTCGTTTCATATTTTGATAACATTTTACGATAGGAATCATAAGTATAAGTGTTGAATCGAAAATATGATTTTATATTTTACGTGTACTTTTAGTAGAAGATGTTTACATTTTATTTTTGTGATAATGCTATAGAACGAGGTACGCTCATTTTAGACAGTCTTGTGTGAAGTACGAAAAAAATGCTGAGCAATTTATCTTAAGCGGTGATGTTTTTTTTATGGAAAGTTCAGTTATAGCTGGTTTTAATATTTAAAAACCATCCGTTTTAGTTACGAATGGTAATAAATTTATGCAAGGCGTAAGCTAAAAAGGGCACACACGACTTATGATAGCTAGTATGGAAAGTAAATTATGGACCGGTATTAACGACTCGTAGTCGGCTGGAGAAAGACGGCTAGAAATTTTTGACACATTACGAATTGAAAAATTTTGCATTAGAGCTTAAATTGTAGCGATACTTAAATTTTTAAACTATTTTCTCACTGCGTTATGCTTTTTATAACCGGTTTTGTTAGAGCGTATAAATCTGTAACCAGTTTCAACGCGTCTCGCTGCAAACATATATTCGAATGACATAATTAGTAAAACAAATACAATTTCCGTAGTCACGAGTCCAAGTTCATGTTACGAAATATTTACGTATGTACCACGATTAATAACTGTCGTCGAATTCAAACTCTTTCCAATTGGCGAAAGATTTAGACAATTGTTTTGCTGGGCAAGCGGTAAAAATAGATGTCGCCCAAGACATCATTGGCCTAGACCAGAGAATGTAATAAATATATCTTGGCTTCTGACATAAATCATGTGTTTTTGTAAACCGTTCGCAGGGCACTTCCAACAAATTATATTAGTCTTTGGTTTTTGTTGTTTGCGTAATGCTTGTCAAATGTTTCGCATTAGTTCTTACATTACAATCTGTATTGTATAACCCACACACGAAATAGAAGGACATCTTTTTTAATGACACTAGTTTATAAATAGGTATTTTCTGCTTAACAAAACAATACAATACTTTAAGGCGTATTTTTTTTAACATCAATTTTTTTTAATTAAGATACCTACATAGTGACTGAAGTTTAAAATTTCAACAGTCGTTTAATATAGATATCGATTGGAAAGCATGAGATCTCTTGTCTTTACCATAAAGAACATAATGTATGTTCGATTTTTTGTTAATCTAACTGTTGGACCAACGTAATTTTATTCATTTACGCTAATAATAAAAGGATTATTATGTATCATAACCCCAAATAAATAATAAATAAATATTGGACAACTTCACATATATATTGGTCTGATTCTGAGTTAAGTAGCTTAAGCACTTGTGTTACAGAAATCAGAAACAATGACAATGAAACATTACCACAAAACCCAGACCCGAGACAATTGGAAAAGTTCGTTTCGCAAATTGACCCGACCGGGGGTCGCATCCGGGACCGAAGAGTTAGCGTGACGCCAAAATCCGGCCCGCGCTCTGCTCGGCTACGGAGGTCGTCGAATACAACAAAACAATAATTTTCTTGCATTTTTTATACTTAGTGCCTCTTAATTCATCAGCTGCATCTGCTGCTGCACTAGCAGTTCTAATACTCTGGGAGATGTGACGGTGCCGGTGTATCTATATTATATGTATGAATATTTATTCTTATTGTGACATTTGTATGCTTACGGAGGCTAAAGGTACGAATTATTTATCTTGTCATCATATCTACCTGTGTATCACAAATAATAAAATTAATTCGGATTTAGAATCAAATCTGATTTTGCATTATAAGCTCGTCCTCATAGTGTTAACGATGGAATCAAATTTGAGGGGGAAACGATTAAGCTAAGAGGCAATCACAGCTCACGCCGCTTGCGTTTGCTCTAGCAGAGTTAGCATAATTGACTTTGATCGTATTAGTTACTTTTGTTCGAGATTAATGATGAAGATTTTTGCTAAAGCGTGGTAAATTCATCTGGGAATTCAAGTTGATTGAGAGCTGGCTACAATAAGAAGTAACGATCGAAAATGTATGTTTTTAAATAGTCCGTTAGTTAGATTTTTAAAATATGATAAGTGGCTACAATGTTTGATTCAGCAGATAAATAAAAATTGACGATGCTACAACGCATCAAAGTTTAGGTACTGATACAAACACACCCACGTCACTATTGCGTAAAAACTGAGTATTTTTAACCCCCGACGCAAAAACTACGGGGCGTTATAAGTTTGACGTGTCTGTGTATGTGTGTGTGTGTGTGTGTCTGTCTATGGCATCGTAGCTCCTGAACAAATGAACCGATTTTGATTTAGTTTTTTTTGTTTGAAAGGTGAATAAGCGGAGAGTGTTCTTAGCTATGTTGGATAAAAATCGATCCAAGATGGCCGCCGTCACAAAGATATGGATTGTATGTTTTAACACAACTCCCACAATATAGGTAGATAAAAGGGCTTGAGTAGCAAAATACATTTATTGTGACAAATTTCAAATCTAAGATGGCCGCCGTCAGAAAATGACGAATAACCTATTTGTTTTTTGGCCCAACTGCCTCAATAAAGGTATCAAATGAAGGATATTTAGTAGCAGAATACTGCACACTACAGCAAATTTCAAATCCAGCATGGCCGCCAAAATCCAAGATGACAATCAAACCCACAACCTAAGGTAAGGTAAGTATAGACTAGAGCAAGAAGCCGCTCTATAAACTTTTCTAGTTTATCATCCTTCATAAACCGAACGTCGAGCATGCTCGCCGTTTTTAACCCCTAACGCAAAAACGACGGGGTGTTATAAGTTTGACGTGTCTCTCTCTCTCTCTCTCTCTCTGTGTGTGTGTGTGTGTGTGTGTGTGTGTTTGTCAGTGTGTGTATGTGTCTATCTGAGGCAACGTAGCTCCCAAACGGATGTTCCGATTTTAATGCAGTTTTTATTTGTTTGAGATGTATATCCGTCGAGAGTGTTCTTAGCTATGTTTGGTGGAAATCGGTTCAGGTCTTCAAGGTCATCAGGTCGTTTGTTAGGTGTGAAAGGAACGTTACACGCACAGTTTGCTTGCAAGCATATGTGGATCTGACATTTGAAACACTGATACCTTCTGGAACTACTGAGCTGGTTTGCTGTTAGGGCTCAAAGATAGGACTTAACCCTGGACTGCTTTTTAGTAAACCCATCGAGTTCGGGCTCGTTGAATTTGTCTTGACGGGTTCAAATTAGTGGTTATGCCTCCGACATAAAGGTGGCACAACGTTCCGAGTAGATAGTCTGACAAGCTTAAGTTGGTACTTAGGTAGAGTTAAAAGTTATTTTTTGCTTTTTAGAGAGTGTAGCATTTTTAACCTTTTGTCATAATAATTGCGTATTTTTTTTTTGGGTCGGGGGTTTTATTAAATTTTTAATTTAATTTTTTGACGCTATTAAGTAACAGATTATTTACATGATAAAAATTAGTGTTTTAATTTTGGTTATCTAATTTAATGTACCCAACAGAAAATTTTGATCATCGACCCTATTACTCACATTCGGAGGTCTGGTGGTCTAACAACCTGGTCGTGATTTCGGGTTCCTGGGTTCAATGCCAGGGTCGAGAATTAAGTAAGACTTAGATGGGGTTTGTGCCTACCAAACTGTATTTGGCTAATAGGCTTACAAATGTCCAGTTCCAATGTTTTACGATTCGTAATCTGTCAAAAATGACTATCCGTGTTCGTCCAAACGGCTACGAGTCGTTAACACCGTTCCATAATTTACTTTTCATACCCGCTGTCCGTCGGTCATTTTAAGTTTACGCCTCGTATAATTTATTACTATCCGTAATTAAAACGGATAGTTTACCGAATGTTGGACCCGGTCATAAACCAGTAACTTTTGATATACCAATAGTAAAGGCATTGAATATTCACTTCTTATATAAAACTAGCAGCTTGCCCCAGCTTTGCTCTCAATATATTCCACAAAAAAGTTTGACCTTTTTTGTACAATATTGTACTTATCAATTTTCTCTTTACTCTATCTATTAGAAAAAGATGCAACAAAAACCTTTGTATAAACCTTTCTCTTGAATGCTTATTCTATTTTAAAAAAGCCGTATCAAAATCAGTCGTGTAATTAAAAAATATTAAGCATACCTACATAGGGAATGGAAGCTGCTATGTTTTAGAAGCTGATACCTACACAATTTATTAATTCCTAAATATTTTTGAAAGTGGTATTTATACTTACAAAGTCAGCTATTGTTTCCGGCACACAGGAAAATTATCAGGAACTTATAACAATTATGGAGGATTCCTTCATGGAGGAGCTCAGCTTTCATATAAACAAAACACAAGTATCGTGTAAAGCTCTTTCGTAGAATCTGAACGAAATGAACTGAATGTGAACAAAACGATACTTAGAAACAACAAATTGAACCTTTTCAAGTTCAAGCCTTACAATACTCACTTCAATTATTAGGTGTATAGGTATAATAGACTAGAGTATTAAAAATTGTATTCGTCATAATTTATTGGTGCAAAAGCTGGAGTACACGTTCTTCCAAATACTTGACCTCCACTTAGAAACAACTTGTATCTTGGAGTACGGAGTTCTGATTGAAACAACATTTACTACCTGTCTCCGTCTGCCGTACGTTAAAGCAAATGTTAATTGACAAGGTACCGTCAGTAGCTTTAGTTCGTGAACAACTCTGTATCTTGTCACATTAAGTCACTGTTTATCTGACTTGCTTAGTTACGCGGAGATTTGGAATGACAAGGTACTGAGGTGTATATGAAATGATGCTGGCTGTAAAACTCTTCAAGGTATTATTGTTAAATGGTTGCCACATACCTATCGATCAATGTTTCGTAAGTCCGTTTATTTTTACATAGTACTCTATCTAATCGATGTCTAGGCTGCCTTGGTCATTGTAACATTTAATTATCTGCAATTTGGCCGATTGCCTGATTTACCTGCTAGGTAGCCCAAAGGTTTGGCATGCACCCAAACGATTACATTCACCGAACTGTCAAAGATAAGTTATTTTAGATACCCCGACATTGAAATCTTGAGCTGTCCCAGCTCTATGTGTCATGCCTTGTGACATTGGAAGAATTGGTGTAGTCTCGTTTTACGTGTTCTTAAATGTAGCTCGTTTGCTAAACTGTCATCTTCATATGAATTACTATACGACGCTGCAGCGGACTGTAATAACATTTGCAAATTGCTCTACAGGCAATTAGCAAACCCGTTTAACTCAAATTATTGTTTTGATACCAATTCCCTTTTAAAGGATTCTTGTACACTTCAGACGTTTTTCACTAACCGCGCCAAGTAAATTATTTCATTATTAATTCATAAATCAAGTTTATTAATTAATCGTCGCGCACAGATTTATTCGAGCGAAGTTAATAGGGGTCATTTATCTGGCAATTAATCTAATAAGCCTTATTAGCTGGCAACTCGGATCGATTGTAGAGCTTTGTTCTAAGCCTTAATCATTTTGATTACCTCGAATTACCAGCGAAAACATATTTTAAATATTGAAGAGTAATTGTTATTTAACGATGATTCACTTAAGATTAGGTGTACCAAGTTTTAAGAATTATAAATTATAAATTATCAATATTATGTAAATCTAAGTATACCTTCATATTTTATATATTATATTCTAATTAATTTATATAGTAGGTATGTGTATTATTATCGTATATTTAAAGATACCGTAATGTTATTTTTAATGCTTAATTTATTGTTGTTTAAAATGATTTCTTTTTTTTCTACCCTGTTACCACACCCATATACAAACTATCTGCATGACCCAAGGGTTGACTGGTAGAGAATGCCCCTAGCATTAAGTCCACCTGTTGTACCTATTTGTGCAATAAAGTTTTTAAATAAATAAGAGCATACTTTGTTAAAGCTTCATTATTTCGTTGGAATAATGCGAATGTTTGTTCGTTACAAAGCTGTGCCAATTAAACACGCAGGAAAATATATCACGCGTGAATTTTGTAATATGTTTGTCCGCAAACCTCACCCAATAATTAGCAAGAAATCTATTTAGAGAGATGCGTGTGTAAGACTGATGAAAATACGCTGTTTCATTTTAAAAACATTTGATTAAAATAGAGAGTGTTGTTAAAGTAATGATCAGCAGTAATCGTTTTATTTTTGTTAAGACTTTTGATTAAGTTATAGGTTTGTTTTGACAAATAAGTTGGATTTTGATTATGTCTCTACATGTGTGAATAAATTTACTCAAAATCTGGTCAAGTGATTCTCAAAAATATCTCTTAAATAATTTTCTACCAAATATGTTCCAACAGAGAGCATGTATTTTTAATTAACTAAATTCCAGGTTAATCGCTAACACTGTTGCCTAATACCTACGTAAATGAAACTAATGCATGCCAATCAATTACCTGTTAATCTGCACGGATATCGCTTTGCATTCATCCTAGATACAATCGCTATGCATTATTCATCCCATGTTAGAAATATAATAACTAATTAAATTTCCACTCAAACCTAATAACTTAAGGATAATTAACTTAAGGAGCATTAAACTGAATATCGGAAAAGAACGCAAGCATGAGATTTAAATAAAACAGCTAAATAAACTTAAATGTTTATTGTCTTAAAATAAAGACAAATTAAATTAGGAATGCGGACGGCTTCCATACAGAACAGTTACTGTAATGGTTGAACCACGTTGCGGCGACCGGCACCATCGTCACACCAGGGTAATCCTGTAAATTGACAGAGAGGTCACGCCGGCAGGCCGGGATGAGTCCGCAAAGCCAATTTCAAGCAGGGTGTTAGAGCAAAGCTAGATGGAGACGGTGTTAAATCCTAGTTTGGAATACTTCCTCGAGATGAGGGACTTGCTGTGGTAGCGGTGGAACCGAGCGCCGGAGGAAATGTGGCGGAGAAGGGCGCTGTCCCGGTTGGATGACCGCGAGGCGAAGGAGGCGGCGCTCTTGGCGAGGTATGTCCGAAGGGCGCGCTCGCCCCAGGTCTGGGCGCGTGGCTTCTCCACAGGCAGGCCCTTGTTCCGTCTGTCCAGGTAGTTGATCACGTCGTCGTAGTAGTTATGCTGGTAGTCGTATAGGTAGGTGTACTGCAGGAATTTTGGCCTGCAACACAACGCTAAGTCACCATTGTACCCAGAACATTTGCTGTATTGTTACGATAACTAGCAATACAAACGCCCAATGCACTTTTGATATCCCAGAATTGCGTCGTGTAAAGTCAACTAGTTGTGCCATTCCTATTTAGTTGATAAAAAAACAATTAGCTTTAAATAAAACATAACTGAAAATGATTAGAAAACATAAATATCAGCACCCAGAATAAAGCTCCACAATTCCATTAAAAGAAGAACTTGATCCAATTAAATAGTTAGTTTAGTCTGGGCATTTGGAGCATCAGTCTGGGGTCGGGAAGTGAGGAATACCTCACTTTTAATAATAGGATCTGTAAATGGAGTTAGGAGGGAGCTAAATGTGTCTTACCTAATCCAATGTTTGAAGATGAGTTTCCTTGGCTCGGTTCCCATGACAAGGTTCTCAGGAGCTGGAGGTTCCGCCTCGGGCTTCGCCTCCTCAGCCGGCGCAGCCTCAGCGACCTCCGCTGGGGGCGCTTCTTCAGGCTGCGCGGGCGTTTCTTCCTCTACGTCATCCCACATCTCGATAGGGGGAGCTCTGAGATCAAAAACACCGATTAACACCTGATTATCACACACTGTTCACACAACACTGGTTGTACGGACCTCGGTAGGTTCGGAGATACGTGTGGAGTGGATGATCGTTCGTCTACGACTGGTGATGGCGCGCCCTGGTCGTGCACGGAGCCTCCCAAATTATCACTCACCCCACCTGACTCCTAGCTGTCGCAAGCGATCTTTACTGGACCCGTTGCCAATGATTTTCTGTCAATACGACGACCGTGCATCGACGGATTCCTCACCGTTTTTAATTAGTGTGCCAAATAGCGAATACCTGATTTATTTTGAGAGAGTAGACTCTGCTACTTGGGCTTTAAGTTTATTTTTAACTGAAAGTTTGCTGAGATAAAAGACGCCGCCGACTTATTTAATTTAATGTTATCACAACAAGGCGGTAAAATATTAATCGCCTAAGTTTTGAAGTGGAAATAGAGTGTTTATCAAACGCTTCACTCTTTTTAATTGTATATTTTTTACAATTAAAATTAAAAATCGATTTTCATTGTAAATTGTAAAAATAACAAAAATATGTTTTACTTTGGAATGAATTTTCTAAGTAGATTACTAACTTACAATAATACTTTTAACTAAAATGATTAACTCTTCTGTTAAAGGTTTCATACTTTTTTCGTAACAAAACTAAGTTTTTTAAATAATACTGGCATCATCAAAACATATGAGGTCCATTAAAAAGTTGAATATAAAATGTAAATCGTAAATATGATTCAGTGAACCCCTCTAAAGCTATGCTAATAGTTCTAGAAACACTTCACTGGATTCATGTTAAATACATGTATGTATACTAATATTGCATATTCACATAATTTTAATAGCATTGCAAATAGCCAGTGTGGGCATGAAATAATTAAAATGTTTCGATGGAAATGTTCATAAACGTGAATAACGAATGACTTGAAAAGCCGCCGAATGATAAATTAATTTTGAAGTGTTAGGGATGCCTTGGTTGGAAATTTGTTTCAAAGTTTAGATAGATCGGATTCTTTAACTATAATTCTAACTGGAACGGCTTAGTTTGTAAAATCAACGTACGCTAATACCCATTAAATAGTTAACTGCTAAAAATACCTATTAAAAACATTGGTATGTTTACTGCTTATCGCTCTATACGAGTACAATTAAGACCTTTAGCGGTAATATTATTGACAGCTCATTGATTGGTTAACAATACTGATAAATGCCTAACGATTTCAGTTTTATTAAAGGGTATTTCACTATGAACATGAGGGGGGGCTATGGATATAAAACACTAGGGTCGGCAAACATTTTAAAGCTTTGCTAAGCAAATTTGTAAATCTAGTAGGTACTAACCACAGAGTTACCTCTCAAAATCGACTATCACCTCCGCCAAGTCCACTACGTAACCACTACATGACGCGCCCTCCTCGCAAAATCTAACAGGTAAATACCTGCTAGATTAGCCAACTAGGGCCAGTGCGGTGGTTAGAGCCCTGATCGGATACAGCAAACTAAAAATAGCCCAATTTCACACAAAACTGAGCAACTTTGACTTGTGAAGATTCTGCAAGTAGGAAAAGAAAACATCCCTCCACCTGTGTGAATGTAGATCTTTGATTCATAAGCGAAGCATCCACCTGGGACGACACATGGCCCAACCAGAGGAAATCAAAAATCTGAGAGCTAGGAAGATTCTAGATTTTCCAGAATCAACCTGGCCAAAGGACTTTAAATTGGTGGTGAGTCAATAGATCTGACTTGTCGCAGGAACCACAATTCGCTAGAATTGCATGTAAATTTAAGAATATTAATTATACATTATATTAAGATCCCACATGTTTTTTGAAAGGTCCCCAAAGGGCTTCGGCCCCCGGCATGCCTCTTAAAAGTCTGGGACTCTGTAGTCTCGAGATATTGGCAATGACTGTTAATAATAATAGATACAGAGGTATATAATGGACGACGGAAAACACGTCGCTCTCACTAGAGCTCCCAAAAGGGAAGATACCCAAAAAATCGGACACTAGCGCCCCACTGAGGATTGGATGTCACCCAATACACGTGAAAACCTCTTCCACTGATCTAGATCTGAGCCCTCCTCAGTTGAATTCTTGTTACCTTGTCTGTCTTAAAGTACGTCTACATTTGAAGGCACTTAACCTCATGAGTGGCATGCTTCAAGATAATATATCCATATAAGGTATTCCTACGCGAAAGCACTTGAAATCATTCTTCATAACAAACTGAAAAATTAATTGAAATCGCTATTTCATTTTCTAATAAATTATTCTTACCTTTATACTCAAATTGTTCTCGATAGATTGATAACCCTAAATAGAGAACGGAGTTGTAGTAAAAACAAGAAAGTAAAACCTAAACGAAATGAATAAGCAAATGCAATTAAAATGTAATTTACTGTTGTTGTATGATTCTTCGTATGGTAGGGTAGGTGAGTACATAAATAACATAGGGTAGGTAAGTATTTCAAATACGTTTAAAGGTAAGTTATCCTACGTTAAACCACAAACTTGGAAAGTTAATTTATTTTAAAATTGCTATTAAAACCGAAGTTGATAGTAATATCTACTAGGCATATAATGCATTCCAAGTAAATGTAAAGTAAAAGCTTTTATTAAAAAGAATACAAATTATATTCGTTATATAATTGAGTTTTTTAATTTTTGAAATTTTTGCAGATCTAAAAATAAAATGCCAGACTAACATATGGCTACACACCTATTCTAAAAACGGACCTACAGCGGGACAATAATTGGACTAAAAACCATCACACCCAAACAATAACTTATTACCGACCTGATGAATAAAATGCCAAAAAAGGGCGACGAACTAGTTATAAATTATTTAAAGTAAATAATCACTAATACTATCGTAAAAATATGTGAGCATGTATGTTTTTAAATTTTGTTGCCCAAATTGTGGAGAGCCCACCTACTATTCAAAATTTTACTATTACACTAATGCCGCTTCATGGACAAGAGCCAGCTTGTAGGCATGAATAATTAAATAGTAATTCTCTTATTCCGTTGTACATGACAAAGAAGATTTACGTAGGCATTTTAACTGTGTGAGACGTCTTTGAAACTATGACTGTTAAATTTTGTTGCGACTGTAGCAGAAAATAATTTAGTAGCGTTCTAATTTTCATGTTAATGATTTTGCAATTGTTGACAGATTTATGTATAACAGCATTGTGGACTATTATACAATGCATACATATATTTATAGATTGATGACCTCCGTAGCCGAAGGGCGAGTGGGACTGAATTTGGCGGCGCTCCATCTCTGAGATCCCGGGTTCGATCCCAAGACGGGTCAATATGGGAAACGAACTTTTGTATATTGTCTCTGGTCTGGGCATATTGTAGTCCTCAAAATTAAAATTACCAAATCTAACGAGATATGACTATCAGTTAGCCAGCAACCTAAAAAGCCTAGCCTTTACCCTTTCCTCTAATGAAACATCATGTAGCTACTCGTAGTATCACTATTATACAGTATGTGAAAAAGATAAAATTCAACAACCATCTAATAGCTCCATGATATAATTGATCTTACCGCAGAATCGAATGATTTTTCACAATTTATTGTGAATCGCGATTCAGGTTAAGACTATTTATGAGGTTATTTAGTTCTAAACATATTCGGCAAGGGGCATTTACCGGAATAGCTATCGCCGACGGCGCTATGGCCGTTATGGGTCTTCAGTTTCCCATAGCTTTGTAACTGGGCGATGAGAAGGTAGATGGGTTTTTTAGTTAGGGTAGTCCTCGCTCCTAGCGGGGGAGTCTTACACACGTCGCTGTCGTCCCAACGGCAGCGGTATGGTACGGAAAGTATTTTTGACATCTTAAAAAAAAAAAGGATGTTTGGCCCGTCAGATTTATCTGGCTCATTGGAAAATATTTTGAAATATTATGCTTATTATTATATATTAAATTCACCCTTCCTAAAATAACGTAAGTTTCAATATTTTTTTATGACTTTTAAAGTGTCTGGCAAAAGTTATGGCCCACAGGAAGTGTCTGGCAATTATATTTATTTGTTTATAGCAATATCATATATAACATATGTAAAAACCAGCCTTCCTACTTTAAAGTTAGCATGATTTTTCACCACCTTTGATACCTGCTACCTGTAAAACGGCCCCGCTTTCAGCTTAGCGAGTATCCATTCCTTTCTAAGCTTATGTTAGACTACCAATCCTAAAAAAATCATCTTTCCTTAAATGACGTAAATCTGGGACGACTGGGATCTTGGTCTAGAAGCTAACGGGTCGATAAAACATAAAAATATCATCGCCTACGATAACTTGCGGTAAGCACTGTTGGACGAGCAGCACGCGCGATACGTGAAGGTCGTGTGATCGATTTCCCCACCGCAAGGGAAGATGAATTTTTTCGTTTCTTTAAAAAATTGAAAGTTCGCTAGTGTGGTGTGACTCATTTCTTAGTGAAGTGTGAATACAGATAAAACTCAGATAAAACAGCAGAGTAAAACAGAACATTCAATAGTGTACTGGCAAATATTTGCGTGCACGCGCTAGGTTTGGACATGTAAAGCCGTGTATCAACATTGAATTTTCAGCTTTGCGGTCTATTTCCTACGAAACCGTTCTGCGCATAGATTAAACTCCCAAAACGCCTAGTTTGTGTATGTTGCATGATAATTCCTTTTTTAAGGACATTTAATTTGAGAATTATCTCAGGCACAGGTCATTGTTCCGATTTAGGAAATCAAGAAACATTCTCACATATATGACTTGAGTACTTTTAAAATAAGCAAACGGGTCTAAAAGCGACACCATTTTTAGTAGTTAATACGAACTAATCAGCTCAACCACGGTGGGTGCAAACTAACCCAACAGTATTTTTTTTTATATTTCACTTCAAGATTTACCTCATCCCGCCTGATTTTAAGTGGTTATAAGGCCCTAGCTTAAGGGCGATAAGTACAGAATAATAAAGTCGTGCAGTAACTTCGTGGAACGCGAATGTCTTAAAGTTTTTATTAAACTTAGTACATAACCGTACGTTAGTTAGTAAGTACTTGTACTATATAAGTAATATGCTTATAAAAATTGACCGAACCAATATTATAAAAGCTTTTTCAAACTCCAGGAAAATAAATATAATTATGTTTTCTTACTGATATATGCTGATATGAACCCCTTCCACTTATATTGCCGTCATCCATACCTGAGAGGCAAAACGCCCAAATTTGGTGTCGCGCCATCGCTGAGGTCCCAGGTCGCCATTCCTGGTCGTGTCAATATGGAAAACGAAATTTTCTATGCTGACTCGGTTCTCGGTTATTTTGTATCGTCGTTTTATCTGAGTTCTGTAACTTAGCGCTTTAACATACATAGATACAGCACAAGTAACTGCAGAATTAGAAGAATTTACAGTAAACAGGACGTCAAGGCACTTACAGTTTGATTTTAAATCTTATGCTCTGGACATAAGGGCGATGCAAAGTCCAAAGGTAGTCTGGCGTGCTTTTTCCTGTACCTAACTTTTGGCCAAGCGTTAAGTGTTTATAAAAATATATAAATAAAAACTGGACAACATCACATACATTGCTTTGATTCTGTGGTAAGTAGCTTTTTATTTTATTTTATTTCATCGTTTATTCAAAATCCACAGCTTCTAATATTAATTAACAAAAGAAAATAAACTTAAATATCTTACTTACAGCAAATAACGGATTTTATATATATTAACAATTTTGAAATAGTAGAGGAGAATGCGCACATTTAAAATCTAGGTAATTTAATTATTCATTTAATTAAATTTTAACTATATAAATAAAAAAATATATAAATAATTACATACATTAATATAAAAAGCCAAATAAGGAACAAAAGACTAACAAACTATTAAGGTACTTTTATATTGGAGAAAGTATACTGCCGATGTCCTCTTTGAAGGTATTCAATGACGAACAAAACAAATCTATTGAAGCAAATCTATCATTGTGCCTTTGTTTTTTGTAGGCGACGCACTACGGAGTTCTGTGCATACTTGCTCTGTACGGGCTTACAGCTAAAAAGTTTTGTATGTCTAATTCAAGTAGATGGAGCACACAGAGTAAATGTATTAGTTACCAGGTCAGTGCTGTCCACATAACCATTACATATTTTGTACAGAAATATCATATCATATTTTAAGTACTTGTGTTACAGAAATCCGAAAACAATGACGTTACCACAACACCCAGACCAGAGACAATATAGAAAAGTTCGTTTCCTATATTGTACCGACCGGGGATCAAACCCGGGACCTTTTGCGCAACGCCAAAGTCCGGCCCGCCCGCCTCTCGTCTACGGAGGTCATCATAATGTTGAAGGCAATGTTATAATTTGCAAAAACCTTTTTGATAGAAACAGGAACTACAAAAATTTACATCACCACATTCCTACTTAACATATTTATTAATAGACTCGTCCATGATCTCAATTAAAATGTATTAATGTCTTATTATTATTAGCTTTGGCAGTTAATGATTATTTTGTGTCAAGCAATCAGCCATCGATATCCGAATAGACCAATAACAAATGATTAATGTCTCCTATTTGACAGGTGGAACAAACATTGTGTCTAGGAATTAAAATGATAAATATAGCCATATTCTTTGGCACAGACTGTTTCCTCAGGTAAACAGGTGGTTTTCGTAAAGCACTGACAAGAGTAAGACAGACATACTTTAGATTTTGCATAGCTCTTATATTGTACGCATAAGAACGAATATCGTACCTTACAGTCACGTGCACAAGTATACAAGCTCATTCTAAAACGAACCTTAAAGTAACGTCATAAGAGCGCTAGTATTTTCATTTATTTATCTATTTTGTATTTATTTAAAATCTTTATTGCATAAAAAAGTACAACTAGATTTAATGCTAGGGGCATTCTCTACCAGTCACCCTTTGGGTCATGCGGAGAGTTAGTTTATGGGTGGTGTAATAGTGAATATGTTATCTAAAAAAATACATAATAAACAACAATAGCAACTACTAAGCGTTACAAAAGTCATTACGGAATCTATTAAATAACAAAACATACATTAATAAACATATATATATATATATATATATATATATATATTTGTATATGTATTTGGTAGAAAGATAGAGATGAGATGATATTTTCACAGATAATGGACGTGTTTCTGTCGCCGCAATGCAACAAACAGTAGTATCTCATGTCTCTTCCTACCAAATTTAATCTAAACCCGTTCAGTAGTTTTTGCGTGAAAGTGTCACAAACATACATTCAAATATGCAGACATCCATACGACCATACATACCTTCTAACTTTCACGTTTATAATAAGAACTAGCGACCCGCCTCGGCTTCGCACGGATGTAATGTAAATAGTTAGAAATATTGGCTTTTCTATTATTTATTGCAAACAAAAACCTTCCTCTTGAATCACTCTATCTATTAAAAAAATCGCATCAAAATCCGTTGCGTAGTTTTAAAGATTTAAGCGTACAAAGGGATATAGGGACAGAAAAAGCGACTTTGTTTTATACTATGTAGTGAAGAAAGAAAGAAACTTTCATTTAGTGACATTACATACCTGGCTCTTAAAGAACATAACCTTACAAATAAAATTATGTCACTAAAAAGGCAAATACTCAGCATTTGTCGAGGTATCGGAGTGACACCCCGACACTGGTCTTCCGTATATGCCTTTCAAGGGGTGAGCAGTGCTGCGCGCAGCGACCAGTGACGAAAATACAAAATATAATAATTAGGTATAACGAATAAGTGTAGTTCGAAGAAATTCCCAGCTGAAATTAATTAATTACGCGACGACTATAATGGATAACAGAAAATCAACCAAATTCGATAACAATGCGCTTGTGTAATAAATTAAAAACAAATACAACAGGATAGTACGAAAATCTCCATTCACGAATCCGACCCGCAATTGAACGGTTTTTAAAAGAAATTCTATCCAATTTCCTCCAAATATTCCGTTCATGTGATCTTGAATTTACCTCTCACGAAACATTTTTGACTATCATGACTTAGAGCTGCAAGTACATAATAATTAGTAGCAGGACCTTTGTAGTATTCGTGTTTAGATACCAATAATTTAATCGTCCAATACCACCTTTGGGGACTGGTCTGCTCCAGCTTACCTCTCGAAAGTAAAAACTTACTTGAGTACTTATTTGTTTCATCACTCATCAAAACCAAAACTATATGACTTGGTCCAAAGTGAGCTACACATAGCAATAAGTTAGATACTGATACTGTAAATGATCTGCTGAGTTTCTTACCGGTGTCTTCTCGGTAGATATAGGTTCCGAACCGGAAGTAGAATCACTTTGCATTGTATTCAATGACGATTCAAAAGTGTTATATGTAACCTACTTGAATAAAGAAATATTTGAGTTTGAGTTTGAATAATTCACCTCTTAGGAGATCGTTGTATAGCAAGCCGTATCGTAATTTACTTTCCATACCATTAGTAAGAGCATAAAACCTTGAGTTAGGTATTTTTTTTCAAAGATGCCTGCTCGCTGCGTAAGCTTACAAACGAACATCTGGATGGAAATAGTGATGTAACATCTCAAAGATTTATTTATATAGTACACTAGCGACACGCCGCGGATTCGCACACTTACACTGCCCGTTTTTTTCCCTATATACCACTGATTCTTCGCTCTTAACACATATTTTTTCAATTCGACCCAGTAGTACTTATCACAGCTTTTCCACGTGTACCACTCATTCATCGTTCCTATTCGTAGCCTTCCTCGATAAATGGAGTAAACAACACACATTTTTTTGGGTTCCGTAACCAAATGGCAAAAAACGAAACCCTTATGGATTCATCATGTCTGTCCGTCCGTCCGTCTGTCCGTTCGTATGTCACAGACACTTTTTTTCATAACTATACGAGGTATACTATGGAAACTTGGTAAGTAGATGTATTCGTTCGGTGAACCGCATTAAGATTTTAATACAAAAATAGAAAAAAAAAATAATACATTTTTGGAGCTCCTCATACTTAGAGCTGAAACGAGTTTTTTTTTCATCAAATCCATAAGTGTGGGGTGTGAAAACTAAAAAATGACTTCGCTGGTAAAAGTTAACGCTGTAAAACTTGTTCGAACGAGATCTAGTAAGTAGTTTTTTAATACGACGTAAATCGTAAACCACAATTTACCTTTAAGTCAATAAACTAAATGCAAACTTATATATAATGTACTTGCTGCTACGGAACGAGGTCCGACTCGCACTTGGCCGGTTTTTTTTTAATTCTAACTAGTATTTCTTGAGATGAACGCAAACGAACAAACAAACCAACTCTTCGACTTTATAATATTAGTATTTCTAAAACAAACACCTTGTTTCATCGCATGATGGATCATGTGACCTTGAAATTGCTGCATTCCATGTTCTGGCTACGAAGCTTGTGCATTAGACAATATGCTGTATTTAAAATCTGTCTCGTAAAGCTTAAGAATGTGAAGCACGGTCTACGTAATATGTGATCACTTTCAACAGCTGAATTCTAATTAAAAAGTCAGTTATGTTGGCTTTTGTGCTCAATTGACTTATGATAAAGATAACTACATTGATTTTAATATTTTTTTAAAGTGCTTCACGCCGTACTAGCGATCTTTAAAGAGAGGTGGGGCATACCGATTTATCGCTCGAACTGGAGCAGCCCGACTGGTGAAATACCTCCACCTTAAAGAAGACCACAGCCAAATAACAACCACTTCTGTGTTGTTGTGTTCCTGCGTGTGAGTAAGGTTTCCAGAGCTCCTGGGAGGTGCTACGTTAGTAGCAGGCGTCAAGCCTTCAAGTTAAGGGCGACAAGTCCAGCAACAGATTTATTATGCTGTACTTGTCACCCTTAAGCTAGGACCTCATTACCACTTAACATCAGGTGGGATGAGGTCAATCTTGAAGTGTAATATAAAAACAAACATTTTAATATCTACTTATAAGTATGTAGTTCTAAACATATTCGGCACAGGGCACTTACCGGGGGCTAAGAGGGTAATACAACAGAAAAAATCATCGCCTATGATTACTTGAGGTTAGCTTAGTTGGAAGAGCAGCACGCGCAATAGGTAATGGACGTGAGTTCGAGCCCCACATCGCGAGATGAAAATTACTGTTTCTTTAAAATATTAAAGATATCTACGCACACACTTGCGAGTAAAAAAATCGTATCCCCTGTATTTCATCCAAGCAATTATATGAACTAAATTACTAAAGAAGATAAATCATTTAATAGCTATTATTCCAAGGTTTAAAAAGATACTATCCTCATTTTAATCATACCTATACTTCAAAAGTTATCCTTGTTTAACTAATGAAGTATGGTTCGATTTTATCGCACGCAAATGTATTTCAATGATATTGTTTAAATCTAAGCTGAAGATAATCTAAGTTAGGCCATTCTTTAAAATTTTTACTTTTAATTTAATATAGTATTTAATAAAGTATTTAATTCGTTTTTGTTTAAGCATGATGTGGCTGCCTTCAATAGATTATTGCATTTTGTACGTATATTGTGAAAGTTAATTTTTAAGCTGAAATATGAATGCATCTGTGGCACATAATTAGTTGATCATAACAACCTTTTAACTACTACATCTAATATTCTAGTCTTGTACTAGAACTAATATTGTATTAAGATTAATAAATTGCTTTAGAGACGTCTAGTATAGAAATTGGCTTAAAATAAATAAACCAATAAATTACAATGTGCCTTGCATTGCAACGCTCAATTGAACAAAATGCCAATTTATTGGGCCCACTAATCTATGTTTCATCGTTTCATTATCTTTTGCCTGTAATTTTAAATGAAATAGCAAGTAAACGAAACATTAGGGAATATGCGCGAATATTTCAATTAATTTATACCTAAATTAATTGATGTCTTTCACAGTATTCGTTAACGAATGTGAGACATTTATAAAAACCTTTCATAATAATTGCAAGATTTATAACGTCTTTAAGTCGTAGTTAAGTCATGGAGAGATCCGTTGTAACAAAATAATGATGTTAGTTGTGACGAACGCCATTCGGCTTCCATAGAAAAATATATTTTCGTGAACAACACAGGATATTCGCTATAATGGCCATAGCTCGTCAGCTTATTAATTATTAAGGGTTTGAATTCGAATGCTCAAGGCATAGACAGGGTGTCCCTCGAGATGTTAAATTTAACCTTGCCTCAGTCACTTCGCGCTGTTACCTTTCTCATCAACAAATCCTTGATGGAGGGGCAATTCCCGGACGATTGGAAGCTGGCTGTGGTGAAACCGCTACCAAAAATCAGCACCCCATCTGTTTTGAGTGACCTAAGACCCATTAGCATACTCCCCTGTCTCTCAAAGGTACTAGAAAGAGTGGTATGTGATCAATTAACAGAATACTTAGAGAACAATAACATTCTACCAGTGCGGCAATCAGGTTTTCGAAAGGGCCACAGCACGGCCACTGCCTTAGCTGACGTGGTAGACGGCCTGCTTGCAGCACGCGATCAGGGCATGCTCAGTATTCTGCTGCTTCTTGATTTCTCACGGGCCTTCGACTCAATCAACATTTCTATGCTACTTTCTAAAATGGCATACTATGGTCTCGACTCAACTTCCATTAAGTGGTTCAAAAGTTACCTTCAGGATAGACGCCAGTGTGTCGAATTGACAAAAACCGACGGTACCGCAGTGCGATCGGAACCTCGAATCGTCCCTCGCGGCGTCCCGCAGGGCTCAATATTGGGGCCTATCCTCTACGTTTTGTACAGTGCTGAAATAGTTATGCAAATCAAACACTGCCAGTATCATCTATACGCTGATGATCTGCAGTTATATTGCTCTTTTGCACCGGCTGAACATGCGAATGCGGTGGATAAAGTAAACAAGGATATGAATAGTATCATTGCCTGGTGTGTCTCCAATTGCCTGGTTCTGAATCCTAAAAAGTCTAAGGCCATGCTAATAGGCTCAAAGGCAAACATAAATAAATTCGTGGACAAGCCGCTTAATATAATAATTAACGGCGAAATAGTGCAACGAGTGAAAGAAGCAAGGAATCTGGGACTTGTCTTTGATGAGTGCCTTAACTTTGAAAGCCACATTGCAGAGTGCTCGAGAAACTGTTTTTATAGGCTTAAGCTAATGTACAAAATACGACCATTTCTTAGCGTAGAACTGAGAATCCTACTGTGCGAGTCATTGATACTCTCAAAACTCAATTATTGCGACGCCATATATGGTCCATGTTTAATGGCTAAGACATCTAAACTTGTGCAAAGGGTGCAGAATGCCTGTGCACGTTTCTGTTTCTTTGTCCCCCCACGTTCACATATCACACCATATCTAAACGCTTCCAACTCCCTAAACATGGAAGCGCGTAGAAAGTTGCACCTTGCCACTCTTTTATTTGGAATTGTCCATACAGGAAGGCCGCGTTACCTGTATGAAAAGCTAGTGTGGATGCGGGACCAGAGTCGGTACCCCAAAAGATCCTGCACTAACATTTTCGCGACTGCGAAGCACCGAACCGTTGCTTTCCGTGGATCTTTTAGATTTGCCGCCTCGCGTTGTTGGAACGACCTGCCTCCTCCGTTGCGTAAGCTGAAAACCATGAAAACATTTAGAAAGGAACTAAAAAAGCATATGTTACATGGAATGAACGTAAACCACCCACCTTCTGGTAATTCACGTCGTGCGTGCTAAGTCCCCCAGCAGGGCCGCTTCTAAGTCGCAGATAATAATTCTGGGCCATTTTTGTAAACACACACAAATAAACTCGTAATGCAGGAAACTGTAATATAATTTTGTTTTTTTTTTTGTCGATACTGACCAACCCTCTGATTCAAGTTAATATTGAAGGTGTCCAACACCGCCACTGCTTGGACAACGTTTTCTCTGTCGTTTTCCATGATCGAAAATAAACGTTTCACTACCAATACTACAAAAGACAACAACACAAAAGTTATTAGGAACACAATCACTTGGTTCTCGAAGCGGTGAGTGTGAGTGAGGTTATTTTCCAATGCCCTTTGACGTAACCATAAACGTGGCACAGATGTTTTAACTTTATTTTATTACCAACCCTTTTTTTTTCTCTGCATTCTGTCAGGGCATTGGATATAGCTCCATAAGACAACGCTGTTTATATTTATTGTTTTTTTTTTTTTATTATTGTGTTTTTGTTTGTGTATTTTGTTTTGCCTTTGTATTTTTATTTTATAATAATAATCCGTATATATTTATACCTTTATTATCTGTTCTAACTCGTCACTCATCTAGGTACTGCCGGAAGACCAGCGCTGCAGTGGTATCGTAGGTATATATGTAATACCATACCACTGTGGCTTATGCTGAGGCAGGCACCTATTGACCACTATTTTCATTTTCACTTAGTCTGTAACTATAACCTTTGCTATTTTTGTATTATTATTTTCTTCTGTATGTATCCGTGTTTGAATGGTCAATAAATGTCTTTTCTTTCTTTCTTTCTTTCTTTCTTTAATAAATATCTTCGCAGTATTATTTAAGAATGTGAAAGACATTTATAATAACTTGATTTTTGCCAGAATTATAAAATCTTTTAGTTAGGTATCTCGTAGTTTGATCTGATGACCTCAAATGACATTTATGGTCACAGTCCCCATTCAGCGTCCATAGAAAAATCTAGTATCGTGAGCAATACGAGATATTCATTTTAATGGCAATAGTTCGTTCAGATTTATAGGAGGCGCTGGTAGGAAAAAACAATTGACGTGCAAAAGAATTTATTGTAAATCCACTTGCAGAAATAAATCATTTCATTTAATTTATTATTGCTTTTTATTAATGCCTGAGTCTGTAATCATAACGATATTTCAGAAATGAGAAATATTGTAAACATCAATAGAAAAATTTACTGTTTGAATAACTACTCGTATTTAACGTAGATATCGCCTTCATAGCCAAATCGTGTAATATTATTGTCCAATTCGATTCTGATTTTACTAAGAATTATCTATGTCATTTGTTTTTCACAGTAAAATTTTAATGATCAAACTATTCTTCATTCTGTTTATAAAGTATTTAATACAATTGAGGATTCGTGACGCGCTGGTTGGGACGTGGTTTGTGGGTATGATCCAGGGATCAACGCGAATGTCCAATACAACGTAGGCGCTCGTATTTACGTTGTTTATTTAAGTGTTCAGGCTTTTGTAGTGTTTTCTATTTAGATATCCTCGTCAGGCTATGGTGTTTAACGAAGTAATTACAAGACTAGGTTTTTTTCATTGTATCTATAATACAATTCGACGATTAGGTACTATTAGTTCATAATAAAATTACAATAACATAATAAGTGAGGAAATAATTATATTAGTGTTATTAATTTAATTGCCTTGTTTATTTCTGAACTATCAATTCAGGCTTTCATTTTACATCAGCTCGTCACGTTCATAAACTTTCCGAACTAAAATTCTTTTTATATACATGCTATTAGCGGCCCGCCTAGTTACCCTGCTTTTTTTACTTTTTTACTGATTATATGCTTTTATTGGTGGAAGCGTGATGTTATATAAATTAACTGTCCAATACAAAAATAATGTTCCTATTCGAACCGCTAGTCCCGTTCAAACAAACAAGCAAGCTATCAAACTCTTTCGCTGTAAAATATTAGTAACTAGCTGCGCCCGCGACTTCGTTCGCGTGGACTACATCCTTTCATGGTAATTTTTACCCCTTTCTCCCCTAATATTCGAAACAAAAAGTAGCCTATATTTTAATCCAAGTTTCGAGCTATATTTGTGCCAAATTTCATTTCTCTAACTTCAAAAATAAACATTTTTCCATATAAACTTTCAAAGGTGGTATTACCCCCATCCCCCCCTTATTTTCTAATAAAAAGTAGCCTATAAGTCCGTTCTTGAGATTCAACGTATACCTATACCAAATTTCATCAAAATCCGTTCAGCCGTTTAAGCGTGAAAGAGTAACAGACGGACAGCCAGACAGACAGACAGACAGAGTTACTTTCGCATTTATAATATTAGTATGGAAGATTGCACGTCAATGATATTGGCAAATTGTAGCAGCACCACTAGCGGTAATACACCACCTATGTATCTTATGTCCTTCAAATAGCAATCAATGAATTATTTTTAATTTTATTTTAGTAGAATTCCGGCAGTGATTTAATACAGATCAGAGCGGCACATGACGCTGTATTGACGAATTATTTGGCTTCAATCTTACGCTGCTCCGTTGACCTACTCCGGTTGCCAATCTAAAGGATGTTTTTATACTTTTTTATTGTACTTAGCCTACTGATTTAAGTACCTGGCATTTAGTAAGTATGGATAATGATCCTGTTAGATACCTAAATAGGTATCATAAATAGTTTCATAATTATGAAACATGTAATAAATGCGTATTTTTTGAATCCACAATTAAAGAGAAAATGATGATAACACTGACTTCAGTGAAGGAGTGTGTTAACGTCACTTATTCGTAATAACTGTGTTGATTGATGTCGCGCTAAATTTTGACTCTTAGAATTTTTATGTTTAATGGTAAATAAAAATATGTGTTATTTTTTTTGATAATCTAACTGTTGGTCAAAACATATTTTTAAAGCTATCTATTCTAAACGTTTACCTTACATGTATACCCTATTATTCTGTAAATGTTATCATTGTAAAATTTTGAATGAACAAATAATGTTCCGAGTTTTTCAATCATAGCTCATGGCCAACCCGTATTTGACAAGCGTGGTGGCTAAGCAAGTAAACAAACCCACTGTTATAACGATTACTTCACTTCAACAGGACCTTGTGTCCTTGGGGCATTAAATACACTGATACATTACTGCGTAAAAAACTAAAGAAAAACAAGACAAAATTCGAATTATATTTTAAATCGTTTTCAAGATTATATCGACGGAGGAGAAATTTCATTTTAAACTAAACTTTTGTAGAAGAAAATAAAGCGAAAAAATAAACTCCTCAAAAATTAAACGGCTGTTTACTTTATTCTGTTCAAATACTCTTTTTCGCGGGATGCTGGCTAATACCGTCAACGGCTAATATTTTGGATCACGGATTTAGTAATAAATTTATATTGAACAACATCACATACCTATATTGCTCTGCGCGTAAGTAGCTTAAGTACTTGCGTTAGAGACATTAGAGAAAAGAGAAAATATAGAAAAGTTCGTTTCCCATATTGACCCGACCGGGGATCGAAACCGGGGCATCAGCGATAGCGCGACGCCAAAGTCTAGCCCGCTCGCCTCTCGACCAGTGAGGTCGTAAAATTTAGACACTGAAAATGTGCTTAAAAAAAATTACGATTATTTACTTTTTATTCAAAGTGTGCTCCCCCTGTGCGTGTGTAATCGGACGATTTGCGAAATGTCAGATGCTATTAGTCACGGTCCTGACCTTGCTCCAATGATGATGCTACAGATTATGGAATCTGATCGTCTTTTGATAGCCTTAAGTGGCCAACTGATTTATAATCGGACATGGCAAGATTTATAATCATTCAATCAATCATTTATTTATATGCCTTGCTGTCTGAGAATTCTAGTATCATCGTGACACAACTTTCTATACGATCTCTCAAAGATTGTGGTAGCTTTTGAATTTGAGTAGTGTGGGTATTTTATATATTACGATAGTTTATTATTTCGAATGAAAAGATTGTATTCTGCGTTATTTTTATTTTTATCACAAAAAATTCTGGAAATGATAAAAAGGAATTCGTATGGTTTTATATCGCTTTCAACATATATCTTATTAAACTGGAGAAGGAACTTCGTTCAATTACGAATAATCTTGGAATAAGGAAGCTCAATAAATTTATGCGAACAATTAATATCAAGCCAGATGATGTCAAACGTATGAACATGTATTCGTGATCATTTTTCCTATTATTTTTGATATTTTTCTTGTTTAATATTATTCCATATTTGAATCATTTGATTAAAATACACTATCGGTATTTTAGCTAATCGTGTTTAAAATATGAAGACGTATGGTATTTAAAGTTCGTACATTTATTAGTTGTAACAACAAAACAGTAATAAAATTACATTCACTTCTGCAAACATGTTAAAATGTCCACAATTCTACGCTCACAGTTGTAAGTTATAAATAAAGTCCATTAGAGCTTAGCATCTGCACCGAATGGAAGAGATCGAGACTACAAATAACTTAGCTTCCGTTAAAAATTAGTTTCGTTTTCAATCACTGACTCTTTAAATAAAGCTGTTTATTCAGATTTCCATTTGCATTGTCTGGCTTTTAATTAAACGAAATTAATCATCCACCATATTACTGAGTTATCAGAGGTAAAAGCGGTTGCTTTTATCTCGGATAAGTAAGTAATTACAACTTTCATATTTGTGTATAATTCTTTTAGCACGAATAAAAATAGCTATCGAATAGTATATAAGTAGGTACTGTAAATTGTGGTTTTGTAATAGCGCCTTAACGTAACTATGAAAGGTTCTCCCTCACTGGGAGTATCTGCGTGTAATGTAAGATTACAGTGACTGTTATTACATTATAATACTACCTCATTGATCGACGACCATTTGTGTGTTAAATTTAACAGAATGCTCGCAAAGTAATATTTTGTTATATTCGCGAGCATTCTGATCTAGTTGTTTCCATATTGTAAGACGAAGCGATCATTATGTTAAGTGCGGCAATATTAATTCGACAAAGTATTATCACAAAGTGCGCGATATAACGCTGTTCTCCTCCTTCACTGTTGTAACGCTCGAGTCTGTAACGTTACATTACATGCAAGTGCTCTCGGCGAGGGAGCACTAAACTGTTGTTACGTAAAACTATATTTCCATCTTTATGGGGCTAAGGGTAAATAAAAGTAAGTCTTATTCTCATGAATTCATTGTCAAATAAGTTAATGTGCTGTTTGGGCTGCCTTTGTCTGAAATCACAGTTTTTAAACTATCTCTGGTATTCAGATTGTTGTTGGGACTGAAAAGTTTTGTATTTTCTATAGTTCAACTATCAAACTAGCGACATCTCGTATTTAAGTTTAGAATTTTAAACTCCTATCGATGTAATTTAAGATTTGAATCATTTTACCGTTCATTAAAAGCTAGTACAATTATACGCCGATAGATGGCTCCTTCTCAAGAAAAGTTATTCATTTTTAAGTGCTAGTTAGTGCAGCTTAGTCAGGAAGAAAATACTTCATTTATTTTAGAACTCTTGCATCATACTAACTTTAAAATAAAAAAATACCACTTTTTGTAAGTACAAGTACAGGAAATAGCTAGCTAAATTAAGTCACTGTCTAATCTGTTTAGTTACGCGGAGATTTGGTATGACAAGGTACTGAGGTGTATACGAACGAACTAATGATGCGAGCTATATATAGTACTAAAACTTAATTTATTATAACATACTTACATACAAGAACAAACCTATACCTAAAAATATTAAAAAAAAAGAATACCTACCTATATACAAATAGAATACCTACATATTTACAAAAGATAGTCCGCTCCAGTGTTTAGGGTGCCCAGAATGCTAGCAACATTTCCTCTTTGAATGGCCAGACTTAAACGTTGGCCTATATATAATACTTATGATAGGTTTGAATATTTATTTTTGTTTTAAATAAATTAAATAGGTCCGAAATCGTTTTTTGGCAAACTATTTTAACTTACATTTTACGCAAATTCACCCCTCGTAGTAAATTTCTTGGAAACATAAAACACTTACCTACCTATATCAAATTCTAGTTGTATCTGAGGGTCTACTCCCAAAAACGAAGTAAGTCAGTGCCGATAACGGATAGCAATTTTTGAGTCGCAACCAATTCACTTCAAATTTTATTAAACAAAATATTATTGATGGAAATCAAAAATCACATTTTTACTCCCGAACTTTTGATTGATCTTCTAAAACGAAACCTATAGTTTGATAGTTTCGTTGTTGGGAGTAGACCCTCTGCTTGAAAATAAATGAAATTATTTATATCTGCAAGTGGATTTACAATAAATTCTTTTGCACGTGAATTATTTTTTCCTACCAGCGCCTCGACGTTGGTTCTTTTGAGAAGAATCGCCGTAACAAACGCAAGAAAAATCCTCTTTTCAAATAAATTATAAATATCACAGTATATATGGCATATAACATCACAGTTTAGCATTTCCACTAAATCAATCGGTCAAAATTTTCGCCTCTTCGCAAACAAATAAACAATCAAATATTACCTCCTTGTGAATATTGGTACCTATAATTCTTGTTAATAAATTTCTCTAGGTACATATATGTTAAAGATTTATTATCGAAGGGTAACTTAGTAACTGCAAGTTAGGTAACATGAAATGAAATCTTGCCAAAGTAGTCTTAGAGGTGGGTATTTAGTACTTAGTAAATATACTTACTGTCCTCATTTCCAAGGATTCATGGAGTGGCGACAAGTGGACGAACTTATTATGTATATACCTACGAGTAGGTTTATTATAGTTAACTTTGCTGAGCTCGTCTTCTCTTTACTTTATGAAGGTGTTTGACCAAAGCATATTTACATTAATTTTCCGTATGATGATAAATATAGTTGGCCAAGCGTGAATCGCTCTTGACCTTCCGTTATCTATAAAACAAATCATTGAATTTCGTTTATTATGGTGCCTTATGTTAGGTCTTTATCATAAGAACTTAAAATGTTTTTCTTCTAAAATATATTTTTATGAAGATTAAACAATTCCCAAATCAAGCAAATATCTGTTGTCTAGGATTTCTATCACAAAATTTCGGGAAAAAAGGTAAACTAAGTTATTACCAGTAGATACCCCTTCTTTCTTTCTTAATTTTTTTTGTGGAAAAGTAATATTTGGGTGAAATAATTATAAACGTATTTGAACAAATTTTTGCGTTCATAATATCACGCTATGCCCGCGACTTCGTCCGCGTGGAAATAGTGACTTTGAGTAGCATTCCTCATTTACGCCAGTAAACTCACTATACCATAAAGGCGAATTTTAATTTAAACTATCATCCCCTTTTTGTTTTATATATATATATATTTTTTTAAATCCTTTATGTCATATTTCTAAATTTATCAAGAACCTACAAATAAGTATCAAGCTTCTAGCTTCGAATATGACAATACTTCCATATAAACAAGGTTCAAGACTATCTGTGTACCAATCGGTTCTGTACTTTTGGCGTGAAAGACGGGGATAGGAAGATTTATATTTTTATTTTTGTATATTGCACTTTAAGATTGACTTCATCAAACCTTACGTTAAGTGGTAATGAGATCCTAGCCTGAGGGCGACAAGTACGGCCTAATATTAGCTGTTACTGGATTTGTGGCCTTGAAGGCTTGACCACTGCTACTCAGCCAAATTTTTTTTTTTAATATTACACTTTAAGATTGAACTCATCCCACCTGATGTTAAGTGTTAATGAGGTCCTAGCTTAAGAGCGACAAGTACAAGATAATAAATCTATTACTGGACTTGTCGCCCTTAGCTTGAAGGCTTGATCCCTGCTACTAAGGTAGCACCCCCCAAGAGCTCTGGAAACTTTGCTCACACGCAGGAACACAACAACACATAAGTGATTGTTATTTGGCTGCGGTCTTCTGTAAGGTGGAGGTATTTCACCAGACGGGCTGATCCAGTTCGAGCGATAAAAAAAATAACAATCACTTCGGTGCTGTTGTGTGTGAGTAAGATTTTCAGGGGTCTTGGGGACCCCCCATTAGTAGCAGGGGATAAGCCTTCAAAGTAATGGCGACAAGTCCAGTAATTAGATTTATTAAGCTGTACCTACTTATCGCCCTTAAGCTAGGACCTCATTAACATTAGGTGGGGTGAGGTCAAACTTGAAGAGTAATATAAAAAAATATTAATCTTACTCTTCAAGTTTGAACTTATTAAAAATAATTGCTTAAATACTAATGTTATATTGGTGTATACTATATATACATATATATACTATATATTGGTGTATAGACTTTTCTTTTACATTTATTGTCTGCCTGTGTCTCTTTGTCCCGCCTAATCTCAGAAATGGCTGAACCGATTTTGAAGCAACTTTTATTATCAGATAGCTGATCTTATAAGGAGTAATTTCGACTACTTCTGAAATAACTCCGCAACAAAATTGAATTGTCGGGTTCGTGATCACGTGATGCACAAGGTAGACGTTGGTTGATGATAAATTAAACGTGATTTTTAGACTTTTTACTCGATTTTCAATTTCAGCAATATTTAGGTGTATATTTACTTCGGAAATAAATATGTCTAATATTGAATAAATAGTACGGGACCCTTTGTGCGCAAGTCCGACTCGCAATTGGCCGGTTTTTAATATAATTCAGTTGCTGCAATTGAGTTCTTGTAATCAAGCGAGAGTTCTTGTTAGTTCTAAATTAAATAGGTAGAGCAAACGGTGTATAATTACTAGGAAAGCTTTGATGAAAATTTCAAATAATGGTGTAGTAAGTTTATGTAACCAGGATACGAATTCGTTGGTTGGAGATAAATACCAGCTGTTACCTACTAAGACTTAAAAGTTATTGCAACTTCATTATAAAATTTAAAAATGTACCTTCTATTCCTTTTATATCATACGCTTTTTAACAATGAACTTAATATGTTTGAAAGATTCTGTAGTGGTAACTAATATTCATGTAATCTAAAAAACAGTAATATTCATGTTAATCAATTATGTTGGTTTAGTGAAAACTATGTTCGTTTTGATGTTTTTCAAATTTCATTTTATGATCATCTGTTTTCATTTTTGTTAATATTTAGTAATTACTGGTAGCTCTGTTACTTCTGTCTGTCTGTAAAAAATAACGTTTTTACGCTATAATTGATTGTACATGTCGTCTCTTACCTTTGAAGAACATCAATTTGAATTAATTTGACAGATTCAGTATACCTACGTTTTCACATTTTGTTTCAGCTTTGTAGTTTGAAATAAAATGTAAGCTCACATTATTTGATTGATGTTGTGTTTACCATAAAATCCCTAAAACTCTTTCATAATGTTAATCTATAAGCTTACCTACACGTATTGTCCCCGATGGATCTGTCGACTAGTCAAACCCTTATCAAATGATTTTTCAAGCAAAAATAAGCAAACGCTCCAGCTTTTGTTCTTTATTCAACAGTGAAATAAAAACAGGGCGATATGCAGCGCTTTATTCTACACAACAAGTATAAAATAGACATAAGCTCGGTCATCACACGAGGCAACACTTTTAATCACACAAATATACCATTTATTACTTCAGGGAGAGAATTGAAAATAAAAAGCGCAAATAAAAGTGAAGCCGAGATAATGACAAATGCAGGAGTATACATTCTAGCAAACTTATCTATCCTCTGCGACTCTAAAATTAAGATCTTAGAGGGCAGAGATTTTTGGAGCGTTAACTTCGTTTTTTTAGAAGGTGACTTGTTTCTTTTCCCTCTCTGAACGGATGGTGATTTTGGTGGAAGCGACCGCGGTATCTGCGGAGTCGCTATCGGCTACTAAGGCCCTGAGGCGGGCTGCGCGCTTTTCCCTTGCAGCGGTCCTTTCGTTGAGTTCTGTCATCTCGTCCTCGAGGTCAGTCAAGCGTGCCCTCGTTGCCTTCGCCCGCTGCACAGCAGCGCTCTCGTCGTCCCCCTTCAAAGCCGTCCATTTTGTAAGCGAGTTCTCCTCGTTCAACCTCCGAGCGATGCGCTTTTCCGTCCTCTCTTCGTTCTCTTGCAACGCTTTCCTCGCACCACTCACTTCAGACGAACCGATGCCCACACTCTCGAGAATTTTGTCCGAAATCCTCATGCGATTCTCGATATTTGCGACGCTGTTCTCGAAATCGATGTCCTCTGCGAAACGTGACGTCTTTTTGCCGGCTCGCAGGCGTTTCAGCGACTCGGTAATCTGAAATTGAAAAAGGCCAGTTTTACTTTTACAGAACTCATTATTCCAGCTGAACGAACGTTTGAGAAAAGACAAATTGAAAAGGTTGTTTGCTTTTTGCTTCATAGTCAACATTTGCAACAGACAGGGCAATTTGCAGCTGCGGGATAAAAACTAGATTCTAACGGATCGAATCCATATTTACCGCATGCAATTAAGTGTGGGCGTCGGTTCTAAGCTATTCAGTGGCGGGCCAAACTCCATTTTGATTAAGTACCTGCACCATAGAAAATCTATTTCGATTCGGCTCGAGTACCTTGTCATTTGGATTGGCAGTCCTATCAACTCTAGCGGTTGGGAGTTCCATGCTATTTCTGTCTGGACGCTTAGTTGAAAACAGGCGACATGTACAAGTATGTAGGTAACAGTGCCTTGGGTTAGATAGTTAATTTTAACGTCTACAAGTTAGGATTTAGTTTAATTTATGGCCTCGATTCTTTCATCGAGTAGCGTTTAATTTTAGCTTCTACTGCGTCAATGTTATTACGTAATCGGTCTAACAGAGGTACGCAGTAAAACACGTTGAAACGTATCATATGCATAAATAATGTTTTGACGACCTCCGTAGCCGAGAGGCGAGCGGGCCGGACTTGGGCGTCGCGCTATCTCTGAGGTTCCGGGTTCGATCCCCGGTCGGGTCAATATGGAAGACAAACTTTTCTATATTGTCTCGGGTCTGGGTGTTGTGGTACCTTCGTTGTTTCTGATTTCTGTAACACAAGTGCTTAAGCTACTTACCACAGGATCAGAGCAATGTATGTGATGTTGTCCAATATTTATAAAAAAAAAAATGTTGTATTAGTATTTATAGTCTCAATCAATTCATGAGTTTTTTATTTGCGAGTCGGTGTACTGACTACAAGTGTGAGAAAAAGTTGGACAAATCCATATTCACCCAAAAGTCATATTTTTACAAAATTTGTCTAATTAATTTTAGATTCTGAGGATTCAAAAAGTCAATGTTAAATAATCATTCTAAGATAAGATCGTAACTAAAATCAATATTTTTTTAATATTGTTTATACCTTCATATACATTTTCACGAAAGCATTTACCTAACTAGTTACTTCATCTTCAGTCTTATAATGTATTTAACACGTATACTACAATCGTCTGCATAATATTATTATAGGCGGTTATAACTAAAAGTTGACTTTAGTTCTTATGGCTACGACATAAAGATGGTACAGAGTGTAAAGTTTGATGTATCTATAAAATGTAAAACACATAACTGATGCCTCTTATTAACCCGATATCTTCGTTATTAAACACAAAAGCTTATTTGTGAAAGCATTTGTATTTAATTATAAAACTGACATTACAAAACCACACCTAATCACAATTCTGCCGACCACTGTAAATACGAACTGTAAATGGATTTGAAATTAACACAATAATTGAAATTAAAATTTCAAATGCGAATAGAATATTTCTGTTACTAACCGCAAAGTTTAATTATAAACGAATAATTAGGGCGAGCGGATTACGTGAGGTCTAGAAGGCTCCATTTGACTCCAGCGGGGTTTAATGTTCCATTAAATAGAACATTATAATTTTAGTATTTACTAGCTACTGGGACGGATTTGTACGGGAGCAATGTTGATATTTTTTTAGTTCTTCTGTATTATAATTAATAATAATAATAATAATAACACAATGTTTATTGATTACCGTAAAGCTTTTGACTCTGTCCCTCATAGCTGGCTTGTTGCAGTTCTAGAAATGTATAAAATACACCCATCAATAGTAAATTTTCTACAAAATATTATGACTAAGTGGCAAACAGTCCTAAATATTAAAAGTGCCTCAATAACTACTGAACCGATTAAAATCCAAAGAGGCATCTTCCAAGGCGACGCTTTAAGCCCCCTGTGGTTCTGCCTAGCATTGAACCCGCTCTCCAAACTTCTTTCTGACACTCATTGTGGATTTAAACCAGTTAACTCACAGTTTGTTTTATCGCATTTACTTTACATGGACGATATTAAATTGTTTGGATCTAGCAAAAGTGAACTGCATAAGCTAGCTCAAGTGACAGAAGATTTTTCTAATGACATTGGTATGGCTTTTGGGGTTGATAAATGCAAAATAATATCAATTAGTAGGGGTAAAATACAAGACAATAGCTACATACTTCAAAACGGAGATGTTGTCGAATCATTAAATGAGAACAACTCATATAAATATCTGGGATTCCAACAACTTAAGCAAATCTTTCATACAAATACCAAGTTAGAACTGACCCGAAAATTTCAACGTAGAATAGACCTTATCCTAAAATCGCACTTAAATTCGAGAAATACTATCAAAGCTATCAATACATATGCGATTCCTGTACTAACCTACTCTTTTGGTATAGTCAAGTGGTCCTCATCAAATCTGAAAAAACTGCAACGCACTATCAACACAAGGTTTACTAAATTCCGTAAACATCATCCAAAGTCATGCACGCAAAGATTACACCTACCTCGGGAAGAAGGAGGAAGAGGCATCATAGATATCCACAATTTGCACAACAAACAGATAGCTACACTTAGAAAATTCTTCCACAGTAAAGCTGAACACTCACCGCTTCACCACTACACAGTTAATTTAGACCAAAAATTTACACCACTCAATCTGAATGACCGAGGTCCACAAAAAAATGAGGAAATATCAAGCATAAAAGATAAAATAAATACATGGGAACAAAAATCACTACATGGCAGGCACAAAATTGCCTTAAATCAGGACCACATCGATAAAGGCGCATCAAATAAGTGGCTTTTAAAAGGAGAACTTTTCCCTGAGACAGAAGCCTTTATGCTTGCGATTCAAGACGAAGTAATTGCCACTCGTAATTATAGGAAATATATAATGAAAGAACCCAACTCTTCCAATGATATTTGCCGCCAATGCAGAAGCGCCAGTGAAACAATACAGCATATCACCGGTGCCTGTAAAGCGATTGCAAACACGGATTACAAGCACCGCCATGATCAAGTTGCTTCAGTAATCCACCAATATCTAGCTCATAAATACAACTTCATAGAGAAAAAGATTGCGTACTACAAATATAAACCCAGTCTTGTCCTTGACAATTTCAAGTATAAAATATACTGGGATCGCACAATAATTACAGATCGAACAACTCACTTTAATAGACCCGATATTACAGTACACGACAAACAACAAAATATAGTATACCTTATCGACATTGCTGTCCCTAACACTCACAATATACAGAGCACCATTAATGAAAAACTCTCAAAATACACCGACTTAGCAATACAAATAAAAATACAGTGGAAAGTAGAGACCGTGCAAATTATACCAATTGTAATTTCGGCTACTGGAGTCGTGCCTAAAGCATTAAATAAAAGCTTAGAAACGCTCCAAATTCACGAAAATACACTAAACATTTTGCAAAAAGCTGTTATTTTAAATACATGCCGATTAACACGTAAATTTTTATCAACCTCCCGTTTATAATAATTCGATTTAGCATAAACACTCATATCTAATATATATATATATATATATATATATATATTTAATATCTATTCTATTTCTGCCTATTTATTTCATTTACTGCCATTACGCGCTTGGTTAAAACCCGCGTGTTAATGTAAATTCCTCAGAGATGAGAGAAACGTAAAAATAAATAAATAATAATAATAATAATAAATGCGCCAGACAATCACACCAATCTTCTGGTCTCAAACTAAGGTTTTCCCTCGTACTATGAGTACCAGACGACGGATACTAACTGGGGGCGTCATCCCAGCACACCCAGACTCAAGTCAATTTAGAAAAGTTCTTTTTCCAAATTGACCCGACCGGGAATCGAACCCGGGACCTTTCGCGCTTTGGCCGCCTACCTTAACCACTGCGCCACCGAGTTCGTCAAATTAAAATCATTCTTATGGATCGATAAAAACCTTCCTCATTAATGTATCTGTATTAAAACCTAATCAAAATCCGTAGCGTTGTTTTATGCCCTATTCCAATATTTTACGATTATGTCAAAAATGATACTCCATTTTTGTCCAACCGACTACGAGTCGTTGATATCGTTCCCTAATTTACTTTCCATACCAGCTGTCATCAGTCGTCCATCGGTGGTTTTTAGCATACGCCTCGTATAAAGTAAAACGGTAAAAGAGTGGAGTCTGGCATTAAAGGACAAAGCATCCTTACATAACGACAGACAGCGGTTAGCGACTTTGTTTTACACTACATTACGTAATATTTTAAAATTTATATGCAATACCTCACCTCACCACGTCTTCGCACGCATATTCATTTGTTACAAAAATGCAATAAACAAGGACCGCTCGACCGATTTTGTACAAACTTCATAACCATCTACGAAATAGTCCAAACAAAGACTAAACATTTGATTTGGATAAGTGACCTCGTTCTTGAGTAATAAAATAACAATGTAAAGTAGCATTGATTTTTATTTTTATTAATAAATTAAATATTTCTTCCTTGTTTTTCTACGGCCGCAGCTATTTTACGTTATTATTTTTACTCTCAACCTGAAGGTTGAGAATAGGCTGTCAAGTGACAAGACGGCTTAAATTGTACTGTATATTTAAACATCAAACCGCCAGCCGCCCGACGTTACATTTACTCGTAGGTACCTTATTTATCAGTCTACCATCCAAAAAGGTTCGCAAAGCTCAACGGCGTATTAACAAATAGCGCAAAAGCTTTATACCGAAGTTGGTTCATTTTACAGGAGTTGCAGCATGAATTTACACATCAACTAATTTGTAACGAATTCATCTCATGTTTTATAACATCGCCGTAACATTTTCTATCAGCAAGTGCGCAAAAAGCTTTACTAAACTGGCCTGCAGTAAACTGACTCAGTTCGAATAAAAGCCTTTGTTTCCAAATACAGAAAGCGGACGGAAATTTATTTTGTGCACAATATGAGAGTCTTGCTTTTATCAACGTTACATGGCAGATATGTCGATGTTGTGAATATGATATGGGATATACGTGCGATAATAGTTTGGTGTAACTTGATAACTAACTAACGAGGATTGAATAAAATTTCATAAAATAGTTTTGATATTAATTAACACGAACTACTTACAGCCCGACGTTTCGGTTAGGTTTCATGACCACGTCGCATTTAGTCCCGTTAACTTATTTTAAAAAATATTTTATTATGAAAAAGTTAGTGTAGGTATGTTTTTGTGATTGTTTCTAGAATATAAAAGATTGTCTAAATCTACTACCTAATTGTACCAATGAATAATAGCTTTTAAACATATTCCTGAGTCTATTTCATGTGGGTACACTATTTACACTATAATTGAAATCAATTGACGACCTCGGTGGCGCAGTGGCTAAGGTAGGCGCCCAAAGCGCGTAAGGTCCCGTGTTCGATTCCCGGTCAGGTCAATTTGGAAAACGAACTTTTCTCAATTGACTTGGGTCTGGGTGTGCTGGGATGACGCCCCCAGTTAGTATCCGTCGTCTGGTACTCATAGTACAAGGGAAAACCTTAGTTTGAGACCAGGTGATTGGTGTGATTGTCTGGCGCATTTATTTATTTATTTTTATTATTAATTAAACCTGTTATAGACAGACCTTGCTTCCGACCGATTGATTTGTGCAAGTCAAAAACCACGTTTAATTGCGAAATTTCGACTTTTCTTCATATCTTCAAGCTACAATATTGCATACCTAATAACCATGCTTGAAAAAGTCTGATTGTCTGAGTTTCACAATATATTAATTGAATTCCTTAACATGCTATCTGATAAAATATTATTGCCTCAAAGTTGTATCGGCTCAGACAATATATTTTAAAAGAACTGAAAGTTTTCACTTTCAAAGGTGACAGTTTTTTGTTTTCATAATCTTACGCCTTCATTTGGTATCTTCTGTTGAATTACTTTCAAACTACCTGTTTACTATAAGTTTAAACTCATATAAACATTTATGAAAACTAAACATTCACCACCCTCCACCATGGCATCAAAATACCTACATTGAAAAGCAGGCCGGCGAGATGTAGAGCTTAAAAGTCAGGAAGGTTTAAATTCGTAGATCACGTTCCCCAACCACGTAAGTTCTTCCTCAATTGAAAGCAAAAAGGACTGCATTGCCGGAATCATGTCTTCAACCAATATTTGACATTGCTCATAAATCAGAGTAGGCATGTATGTGTACTTGCTCGTAGTTATTTGATACAAACAACACATCGTAATAAAACGCCGTACGTTCGTCTGTGATATGTTACCGGCGTGCGGGAATAATCAAAGGAGTACAAAACGTCCGCATATTTGATTTTGCTTCCGAACTCGGAATTAAAAACAGCTTCATAAGGGGGAAGGGTGAATCGCCTACATACCAATTATTAGTAGCCTGTGTCTAAAAACAAGCGGCTTTAGTCCACCCTAATGCATTGGTAGTATTCGTTTTGTTTACTAATGTTCCGTCTGAATTTGCTCGTTGGGGTTATTAGTACTTTAGCCCTCTGAAAGGGTTTGTATTTACTAAATATACATATGTTACTAGAGAATCGGTTCATATACCTACTTATATTAATTGAAACGCACTTTAACTACTTAGGTGTGTTGCAAAGATTAACGGTACTGTAAACATTCTTGATTTTGCATTTGAATAATATGTGCATAAGGATTTTTTTGGACTTATTAATGACACCTTGTCTTTGACGGGGATTTTCCTTCGTCTCAAAAAAGAGGAGATTTCACATGCAGCGGTCTATGTGGAACTTCTCTGCACTGAAGACTCTAGAGATTGCCCTCATCAAAATGTACTTCTTACCTCTGTTTCTTACTAAGTAAATAATAGTGTTATAGGAATGTAATGAAACTATTACGGCCATGGTGTATCTATCTTGGGCGCCTAATTTTGGTTGAAAGAAGAGTTTTCATAAATTTTATAATATATTTAATTTAACGTTACTTTTTACCATTTTTACATTTTATAAAGATAGCACACTTAGACTCATAGAAACAGAGACTCATATAATGAAGTAAGCTATTATCAACGCTTGACTTGTTTTGTCACCGCCGCCTTCCATATTTAATTATACTATTTGTTACGAGTCAAAATATAAAGTGGTATATTTAAAAAGATATACAGGAAACTAGCAGGCGACTTCGAAAGGCGAAAGGTGGCATCTAACAAAAAGTAGCCTATGTCCGTTCTTGAGGTTCAACGTAGGTATACCTATGCCAAAATTTCATCAAAATCGGTTGAAAGGTTTAAGCGGGAAAGCGTAACAGACAGACAGACAGACAGAGTTACTTACGCATTTATAATATTAGTAGGGAAGTAGGGATTATAAGAAAATGCAAACCAATTTTAAATACCAAGTTAATAAAAATTCAGAATTTAATCCTACCAAGAAGAACCCGCCAAAAACTCAGTACGTGGGTATCCTATTACCTTCAATAATTATAGCAAAAACGACTCTCTAGTACGATTTGTGGGAATAGATCCAGTGTGCGAACGAACAGATATCAAATATCAATTAAGTTTGTACTAGCCTTTTTATAAATAAACATGATTTAATATTCGACCTTAAACCTATTATTGGTTAGGTCAATAAAACATTGCAGTATGTAGTTATAATATTATTACTATATTCCTATATTCGTAAAATCCTGAAAACAAATTCATATTGACCTATGGCAGAACCGAAAAATTACAGTTATGAATTTTTTATGTGTTCGTTCGACGAAATAGAACAAGACCTAGTAATATTGGGGAGCACCGATTATTCAGTCGGTGCTGACCGAAACAAATCTTTTTTTTAATTTTCACCGGGATTTACACACCTTGTTGAATCTGTCGACAGGTTTACGATTTCTTTTCAATATTGGGCATATAGTTATCTTAGCGGACAAAAAAAATCATGTTTTTGGGCCAGTTCTTTATCAATAGTTGGAACTTTACGGTAGATTTCCAAATATCCATATTTCACAATTAGGACAATCAGCCAGCAAGTCATCAATGATATTTTTTTTTATAAATTTCGTTATACTTAGTACTTTAATAAACAAGTTATTTAAATTTTGGTGATATATTACAAACACTTACGATTTTTCTCACATTTATAGGTTTTGGATCTATTGTAAATCTTATAAGATAAGGCTCTTTTTACTATTTCTCCAACTTGAATAAACTTTGAAGCTTGATTTTTTAGCTTCCACTCACACGCAAGTATAAGTGTTTGACGGTAATTTAACTCGTTACATGTCTCCGATTAAGTAAAATTGACCAACAGGCGGAGGCGAGGTTCGAGTATTGATTGATAATTGAAAATCGTACTTAATTTAGTAATGTACATTAATGCATCCCATCTTTAATAATTTTCCAGCCAGGAACCGATGTTTACTCCCCAACTTCACAAGATTTTAACCAAAACGTAGGGAAGTCACGGTTATTATAACTACCAGTAGTCTATCTTTCTAGAAACTGGCTGAAACATCAGATGGATATTTTGGAACGTTTCAGCTTCTGGGGGTCTACTCTCAAAAACGAAACGAACAACCGAAATGTTCTGTTTTTGAAGATTAAACAAAAGTTTCCGAATTCAAACGTGGTTTTTGATTTGTAAATACAATATCTGTATGTTGATAAGAATAAGAAGTTATTTATTAGCACCTACAATCAATATTCAGTACACAGATATTAAAGTGACACGAACGAAAGAGAAAACCAAAAATTAACTAAAGAAACAAAAAAGGACGAATATTTTGATTGTGCAGCTAACCTCAGAGTTGCTACAACATTGGATCCAATGCTGCAGCAGCGCTGATATTCTGGCGGAGTGACGCGAAAAAAAAGAGAAGTAGAATAATTCCAAGAAGAAAAGAGAGGTAAAGAATAATTAAATAATAATACATTAATTGATATGGCTTTGTGTGGAGCGTTTGCGATATTTCGGGAAGTTTCGGTACTAGCCTAGTTATTCTATATCAATGAATTCTTCATTGACCAACTAAAGAAACGTTGAAAAGGCTATCTGCCTTATTGCCTATCAGTCGTTTTGAGCGACATTTAACGATTTCTAGCACGTAGCAAAGTAGAACTACTGCTAGTTTTTATGACCCTAGTAAAGTGTAAAGGTTGCCGGCCAGGGCTAGCAGCTATTTTCTGCGTTGCGAAATTGAATTATAAATGCCGGTCATGCCCCATACAAAGGGTTATTCAAAGTTAAAGGGAGTTTCAGTTGGTTGAAGCCGGGTGTTGTGCAACGAAAGCGTTTCGTTTCCGTGCTGTTTATAAAAAAAGTGTGTGACGTGTTGTAAATTTAAGAGATTTTACGCAATAAATGTGATTTTCTCCTGTTGTATACCTATTTTTAATTGAACATTATTAGCGATTAGCATAAACAGAAGTACATTTTTGTATTATTTTATCGCTTTTTTTCTATTATTTACTGAAATGACCATACGATCAAACGAACACCATGAACTGAAGCCCCCAAAAAGATCACAACTTTTTTTCATAATAAATACAACAGGTAGATTTAATGCTATGCGCAAGTAGTAGAGAATTCTACCATTCAACCAATGGATCATACAGATTTCCCAATGAACTATTGACATTTCATGTGGTCATGTTAATGGGGAACAGTATTTTGTAACCAATAGAAAACGCAATATAACATTGAACTATTTATTTAGTTTAGTATAATACTCGTACCAATATAAGAATTAGCATTAAGGGCATCCAAAATAACCAAAAAGGATATCTAATTATGTAAACGCTACTGTCTGCTACTTAATTCCCGTTATTATGGTATAAAAAGTATTACATATAGAATGATTTAGTATCTCAGCTATCCTTTTACCAAATTTAATACAAATTCACCCAGAAATCTTTGCGTCAATGAAAGAAACATACATCTATAAATTCTTTCAAACTTGTCGTATAACTTTAGTTGGATTGTTTGAGAATTTAATATAAAACGGTCCATTCTCGGAAATGTTTTTTTTTTTCAAAACAGTAAATATAAATTGTACGTTCCAGCGGCATTGTTAGGGTGAGCAATTGAAGGAAGACGGTTATTCTAGGAAGGTTTAATTTTTGCATCCCGGACAAAGAAGAGGCTAAGGCATTTCTCATTTTTATGCTTTTATTTGAAATAAACAAATAGCTTGTTAGTATGAAAACTGGGTACGTTATTGAATAAGTTCTTTGAATGCCTCTTAACTGTAACCAACGAAGATTTGCCTGCGAACTAACTTCACAGTGCAGGGAAAATAATTTTTCTTTGATCATTTCACAAATGTAAAGATACAAAACATTAATTTTGGTTAATATTTTAAAAATGTAGGCGAGTTTAAAATATTCAACAAATCTTGTTTTTGTCTCCAAAAGAGATTTTGGGTTTTTTTTGACATCCAAGCGTCTTTTGGTTGATATCATATTTGTTGGGAACAAACAATTTATTGAATGTACGGAATAAACATAATTGACATCGCCGTCCAATTTACTATGAAACTCTATTAGCCAGTGAGTCACGCATTGCTTTAAAAATCGTTTTTAAAAACTTTACATAAGGAATGAAAATTCTATTGGGTTCGTGTAATATTCTACTCAGTTTATATTCTGTGTATAAAAAGTCTATGTAATTATACCCATACCTTAAAATTTACTGCTTAAATGTCCATATCTAAATTATATTTGTATATTCAATCTTAGTTTCATTGAGTTATTTGATCTTTCTTACATCATATTAACATTATATTTTTACCCTTTACCAAAACTAATTGGGTTAAGGGCTCTATGTGTCATCGGTAATATTTTTGTTTGGGAATGATCATTAACAGCTTTTTTAAGAATTATTATAGTTATTTTAGCTACGAAACTATTAATACTCAGTTTGTTAATAAGTAAAAATATAACGTCACATATCGCTATCTTAATAAAAAAAACGTGTTTTAAAAGGTATCTAATTTTTTATCCCGTTAATATCCCTATAACTATCTATTTCTAGTAGTTTAGTTAATACTTTCTAATCCCGCTGATCTGTAATTATTACAATGATCACATGAAACGAAAAAAAACTCAAAGCCACTAAAATTCAACAGCGCTTGTTCTGTTATATTGGTCGATTAGATGCCTTTCATTTGAAGTGCATACATGAAAGCGCAAAGAGGATCATCTCTAATTGGACGTAGCCATTGAAATTCTCGGAACACCTATTTTAGGCATAATCCCCACAAACCTTAATGGATTCTGTGTCGGTGCAGACTAGGCATTCGCTATTATTCCTCGCGTGTGTAACTATGATGCATTTCATGGGTGAGCTATTCAATCAGTATGGCTATTTTAGTTACAATTAGGAAGTAGACGCCGTTCGTAGTCCATTGAAAAGCTACATTTGGAGCTTCGTTAGTCTGAGGACGCAATTTTAGTATTCAGATGTTAAGGCGGGGTTAGTGTAAAGTTAAATCCTGGGTTGCGGGTCGCGACTTTTGCAGCGGACGCCATTTTGAAAAGAAGTTACGGTTTATGCACCAAATTTCACATAAGCATGGTTAAGAAAAATCTTTAACATTTGTTCCAAATTGAATCGAAGCAACTTAGACCCCGTGTTATAAAATAACAAACTTAAACAAAAAACTATCACAGGATTGAATCAAATATAATATTTTTTATACCCTTTTAAAATGTTTGGAGCTTGAACGATTTCCTTTCAACGTTTTAATTTTCGCTGAATTTCAATATACCGATAAATGCGATTGCAGGTTTCAATTTAAAACGAGATACGGAAAAAGGTTTATTACATCTAACTGTCGAAAAACTAAAAGCTTTCAGTCAACTCCAGTAAATTTAAAATTTTAACCTAGCGGACAAATTTTATTATAATGAAAATTTTAAAAGTATTTAGACAATTTTAACAGGTATCGTCGCCAGTTAGTATACGGTATTTACTGCTTACTGTGCGAAACAAAGAACGAATACTATTAGTACAATAAATTTGAAGTTACTTAGTCTCAGTAGTTTCCCGAGCCGAGGTACGTCTCTTCTGGGGGCGCCCTTCGGTTTTTACTGAATCAAGTTTTTTAGTAAAGATGTTAAGGCTTTGTTGGGAACCTATGAAAATTCACGCACTTGGTGCCTAAATTAGCCACTGTAAAATATATAAATAAAAACAAATACTGGACAACCTACTATTATTCCGGGAATCGAATCGGAGATCTCAGATGGCGCGATGCTAAAGTCCGGTCCACTCGTCTCTCGACTACGGAGGTCGTCACTGTAATATACAGCCAAACCATCATCACGGCCTCTGTTCAGCCTAACTGACATCACATGAGTAAATAAATTTTACTCATGTGCTGACATTTTAACTGAATCGATGTAGCATGTAATTCGATATTCAAATTAAAGTGACTGAATACATTTTTGTACATCGCGCATTTGATTTACGATCATTACGTGAGATCCATTTTAGTGACGACGTCATACCAAAGAATAGTAAATAAAGTTTTTCTCAATGAATTTGAAGCTTCAATAACACAGTTATTTATATACTTGTTGACGCAAACGACGCTGTTAATACGATGTGTTTCAACCTTAGTTCCTTTGGGTAGATGTATTTTATTTAATACATGTTTTGGTTATGGAACATGGAATTAGCCTAGATATTATTTTTTGTGGTATTAGATATTTGAGTGTTTGTTCTTACTTGAGGTTGTCTGCAAGTTCATTCGTATTTGGTGATAAAAGTATTGCGTATGTTAATCCAATATCCTATCTTTATATTATATCTTTTGGTGTTTCTAAATTTCCAAATAGGAGTCCGTGGCCACCTATAAGAGGATGTGATCAATATGTTTTGTTGAAAAAATTGTTTTATGCGTTCAGATAGGTACGGGTATTGCAGTTTTAAAAAATATCAAAGAAATTGTCTAAATAGATACATTTCGTTATCATATTTGTCCTTTATACATTGTTGGTTTGTGCTCTCTATAGATGCGTGACTGACAGGGTTGGAAAAAAAATACCAAAGCGGGCAAAGAATAAAATAAAGTAAAGGTTTTATGCAAAATACATATAAATTATCTGAGCTATGAATACTCAATTCCATAAAAATAACATTACAAGCATAAACTCGATAAGAATTATTAGCAAGGCTTTCAGAAAACAATGGGTATGGAAACCTTATACCTATTTTGTCGTACACGTGTTGCCATCATTATTATTCGTTGGTGCGTCACATAATATTACTAAGTACGCTCTTTCAATGATAAGCGGTGGGTGTAAAGGGTATAATAATATGGTGTCTTGTCATAATGTCAACCCGCCAGACTTATTCATCAACAATATTAACACGATTCTATTATTAAATCTGCGAGTGTGTACCAACATAATTATGTGTTTACTCGTTTTTACGTTGTATTGCTATTTTAAGGCGCATCCGTAACCGAAATTGGCAATATATCATCATACGATGACTGTATGATACACTGAAGTCGCATATGACTCTTCATTATTTATAGCGAGATCTTAATGATAATGACAAGTCTTGAAGCAATGTTAGTCGGCAGTCATATATTATAAGATGACTAATTTATTTGAAACTAGCAACAACTTCAATGATTTCATACTTGCTTGTGTCCGTTACTCCGTTTCTTCAATGTAGGATACGTAATATTATTTAGGTTAATTTAGTATTTCATGATCTATCTAGTAAAAAAGAGCAAAATCCATTAAGTACTTTTTTTCGTAAAAGTTTTTGCGTTTATAAAAATAGGAAGACTGGGAAAAAAAATAAAGAAAGTCGTGTCTATTTTACTATTATGCATTATTATAGCACCATGTCTCTTCATAAACTACATAATTCATTTAGAAACAAACATTTAGAAAGAATTTTCGTTGATTCAATTCAAAGAAGTATAATATGATAATTCATTTTTTTGTAAGACCGCTTCAATAATACTTCCCACATTCAAATTAAATACGATACAATTTTAACATTTGTAGGCAATAGTTTAGTAGTTTTAATGGACATTTGTTTTCGTTCAAGTAGGCTAAGATATTTTGTTTCTTTTCATTATGGTTGTAGTACAGCTAAGTAAACACGTCATAAGGAAAATTAATACAGGTAGTAGTATTGTGAGTTCATTAAGTATTAATTCATCTGTTGTTTTCTTTTTCATTCAATAATTAATTCGAATTCTTGAAAAGATGAAAATAATCGTCACAACAAAAAATCTGTTTTTCTTAAAGATAATCGTTCTAGCTAAATTTTATGCTTCTAGGTCTGAAGAAGTACTCTATAGGATTTAAATTCTATAAAAATGTTGGCAATCAGGGCACAACTTCCTATATGTTATGATTGCATCAAATGAGGTGTTTGGTTGTTACAAGGAATTACAGGTTGTTATCATTTGCTGGAAAAGTGTACGTTTGTACCCATTTGAAAAAAAAAGTTAATGATTCAAAACTCGACAGCATTTTTAATATGAACTACTTACTGCCCAACGTTTTGAGGTTGCACCAATAAATATTTGGGGGAGTGTTAAGGAAGAAATAGAAACCCAATTAAAAGGGACAAAAGATATAATTAACTAAAAATTAAATATTAAATACAAGGAAAAATCGAGGCACACCAAACCTGTTGCTAAGCAATTCTAGTAACAAAACCCTTAGCAACAGGTAACGTGTGCCCTTCACCCACCATCGTATTCTCTCACAACAAAATGATATTGAAATCACTTCGACACACTACACTGTCAGTATCCGGAATTTTTTGTGCACGTATATATTATATTGATCGATATGAGGACTAATTGGTCATTTAAGGGTTTTGTTTTTCTTTTTGAAAGGAACCCTACATTAACTACTGTTCTAATAAAAGATTTATTTCTTAATAATACTTTAAGCAATAAGTGGAAGTCTGTTTACCAAATATCGTTATTTATTTTAATTGCACGTAAGGGTTGGAAATGTTTTCATCTGGCATGTTCACAATATGCAACGTTTTTTTTAATTATTTCAGTCCATTCATTAATGGTAGTTTAAAGAGCATCCGGTTATATAAAGGTTGCAAATATAAAACGATTTTACGAAAATAAACAGTGCTATTCATTAATTAAATTACATTACCGAAAAGCTTCAGTAAACATTATAACCCGCCTGAACAAAATTAGTCTAAAATAACATGTTTTCATCGTTGTATCTGAAATATTTATTAAAAATCTCAATGAGAATTTAATGTAGTGTGTATTTGGCCACATTATTACATGTACAAAACCGATAAATTATGTTTAATCGAACGAGAGTTTAATTAAACATCCGTTATTATGGTGAAATAGTAAACTAACAAATATTTGTTGCAGCAATATAGTTTTTGTTTTGTCATTCAAAGACAACTTAAATTCGGGTGTTTTTATTACGTTATTCTAAGTACTTTCATAATAAGATTAGTGGTTCGCAAAAGTTTCGCCCGAAAACTATCCCTATTTTGCTTTATTTTCCTCTGATTCTTCGTTCTTATTGGTCGTAAAGTAATGTATAGCCTAAATTATTCGTTAAAGGACCTTCCAACACAAAACAACAATACTTTTCAATGCGAAGTATTAGTTCCTTGTATTAGCGCGTTCAAACTAACAGATTAACTCCTATTCTTTATAATATTAGCAACGATAATAGTAAACTGAAGACCATATTTTCAACTTCTTGCGTGTCTTTTGTCGCGAAAATGTTTTCGCTTCCAATTTTCATTGGTTAAACCTTCTTGGATTAAAATTTCGGGTGGAGCCGCTATGTCGGACTCAATAAGTTAAGCCTTGTAGCAACCAACGAAAGCTCAACGTGAGAGAACCGGGATTCCAATCGGATGGGACGCTGCGAAAGCCTCGCACTTTGGATTTCAGTTCCAATGTAGATGAATGCATTGTGAGTGTGTTGCAGCTTCCATATCTACCTAAGAGAGTCTGCATTCATGCTATTTGATTTCTAAAGGTAGTGTATTGCGAATGCATGTCTGGTATTACTTCGAATATAGGCAGGCTAAAGGGAACACGGAAAAGGCGAAGATTAAACTAGGTGGCCAAATGAAAGCGGCCAAAGTCCTCGTTTCGTAGGTTTGAAGGTGGTAAAATATATCAGGAGAGTTAAACTTTTTTGGGGGGTTCATAATCTAAAGCAACAATGACACGTCCGTTTCCCCAAAGCAATTACATCCTACTCCCTCGTACCTGGTAGCAGCTCCACATCGTCATGAAAGACAATATAGTGGAAAATTGGAAAGCAACACACATTCTGAGAAAGTCCGTTTCCATCATGATTTTAATGAATATTGCACGTTCGCGTCAATGCTACGTAAGCCCCTTTGCATACCGCTTCGCATCGTAAGCGTATCGTTATACTTGCGTACAGTCGCATGCACTAATATGTATAACAACTCATATTAATGCGAACCTTATAGTAATGTCATAAGAGCTAAAGTGGTAACATTTCATTGCTAGTGACTGTACTATATTTAGCGCTATGAGAGTGCGCACATATTCAAATAAATTTGCTCACGGAGTAATGTTGTAGCGAATCATATATTCGTTTACACTCGTAGAACATTGAAAGCTTGCAATTAACGATACGACTCTTTACAACCCTTGTAGGGCTTAATCAGCTATGTACAAAGACAAAGATTTCTGTTACAGAGTCTTTTTTTGGCGGGGGGAAATGTTTGGCGCACCGTACCGTCACCCAAAGGAGGTGAGGGTGTGTGTGGGACTCTCTAGGAAGGGCAGGCTTACCCACTAAAACGCCCCGGGGGACCTCATCGCCTTAATGGTACGTAATGCTGTCGGAAAATTTTTAGAACCACTACAACATCGCCGGCGAAATTGTTGCTGCTCAATCAGCCCCGACACTTCCACTTTCTGTGACAAAGTTCTGGAAAGATATGACTCACATCCTCAGAAAGCTCGTCTTCCTCGAAGGCAGAAGAGAGAGGCCTGCCACGCTGGGCACGCGCGCCCCTCGAGTCGAAGAGGTCGTCGTGAGGAGCCTCCACGTCGTCCAGGGCGCTCTTGATGCGGCTTTCCACCTCACCGCGGATGCGTTCGCGCTCCGGCTCGCGAGGAGTTGGTACCTGATGCAGAAAGTAAGATTTAATCGCTACTCTCAGAAATCAAGTTGGTGTGGTTGTTCGCGCTCTGGCTCACGAGGTTGGTACCAGATGCAGAAAGTAAGATTTAATCGCTACTCTCAGAAATCAAGTTGGTGTGGTTGTTCGCGCTCTGGCTCACGAGGTTGGTACAAGATGCAGAAAGTAAAAATTCTTTGCTGGTCTTGGGAAACGAGATGGTGATGATTGAGCAGCATAATAAGTTCCGTAAATGGTCGAATAGCGCCGCGTAATCTGCTTTACTGATATCCCTACTGGATCTCGCGTTTTTATTTTTCTTGTTTTAAGTGCTGCAGTTCTTAGGAATTAAATAATATTAGACCAATTATGATTTAATGATAAACATATTAGTACGACTAAAAATTTAATGGCATCAAGTATTTAAAAAGATGCAGTGTGTTCGCCATTAGCAGAAATCAATAAATAATAGCGTAGTACTATCAAAACATCTCAAAACATTAACCATATACAAAGTTTAATATAAAATGAATTTAAATATACCTTAGAACAGTCATTCTGGGCTCCTGTTATCTTTAGATGTGATATAAAGTGCGTGCAATTTGGTGTCATAAATTAAAGTGAGTACCGTTGCAAGTGTCTTACGCATAGTTCTTAAAATTTTGCAAGATTTTAACTAATAATTAGAAATTATTAGGCTAGGGAAAATCTGTAACTACAACACTTGATTAACACTACTTAGCTTGTGTTGAAGTAAATCGTAAAGAATCGAAAATATTTTTTATGTACATTTTCAGGACAAAATGATTTTATACCACTATGCTCGGAAGGCTGGCGCTGTCAAGAAATACCGACAAGAAAATGATTTGTTCTTTTCAAAAATCATAAGCTCGTTATGTTTGAATAGCCCTGTGCCTCTATCTAGAAGTGAGACCACGTTTAATAATTACTAGCTGTGCTTGCGACTTCTTTCTCGAAGACCACAGGTTGTTCAATTATATATAAACTTAAACGGTTGGTTTTATCCCTATCTATTAATATTCGAAACTAAGAGTAGTCCATATTTTAATCCAAGTTTCGAGCTATATTTGCGCCAAATTGCATGTCTAACTTAAAAAATACACATTTTCCCGTATAAACCTATAAGTGGGGATGGGGATAATACCAAGGGCGGTATTATCCCCATCCCCACTTATTTTTAAAACAAAACGTTCCTAAGGCCGTTCTTGAGGTTTAACGTATACCTATACTAAAATCATCAAATAGTTCTAATTAGCAAGGATTAAAAAGCACGCTGGTTTTAGGTAAAAGCAAGAAACTATATTGTCAACCAAACTTCAATGTTATACATATACACATATGAGTATAAAAATTAAAACATAATGTATAAAAATGGAGAATAAAATCTAAAAAGGTGCAATCATGCACAATCATCAAAATTGGTTGAGTGGTTTAGGCGTGAAAGCTAGACTGAAAAAAGAACAGATAGAGTTGCTTTTGTATTTTTTATTTTTTTAGTTCACTGCTGGCCCCACATACCTTGCCATCTAGGCGATCCAACACGGGCCGGTAGTAGCTCTCTCCCTTGTTGTAGTTGCAGTCATAGACGCGCGTGCGCCGGGTTCTGCCCAAGCGGCTCATTTTGGGTCCTGTGAACAAATATAGTATAATTATACTATAGTTCGGTAAGCAGCATCAAGGTAAACAATTGGCATTCGATTGTAGTTCTTATGTCGGCGACCTAAGGGGCAGTACAAAGTCCAAAGTATGTCAGACCACAGCTTTCGACCGTATAAGCCTATTGTAGTCCCTATACAGGTAAGAGTCTCCATCCTGAGCCTCGGAAAATGGGATTCCGGTGTAGTATTCCTAGATAGGGTATTGAATAAAAAAGAAAAAAGAGTAAATAACTTTAAAAAGCCAAATACGCAGTTTTCAATTGCAGAGTTTTCAAAAATACCTAGACCCGTTGCAAAAGACTTGTATCTCAGATTGAAGGCAGAATAAAGTATTTAAATAAGGCGATAATGTTTACTACATCGTAAAAAAATCACTGAGTGAAATTAGTATTCGAATTTTTGTACGTGTAACTAAATATTTTATGCATATTGATCGAAAGGTAAATAGGCCGGACTTACACGTTGCGCCATCTCTGAGATCCTGGGTTCAATTCTCAGTCGGGTCAAAATGGAAAACGAATGTTTCTATATTGTCGGATCTGGGTTTTGTGGTACCGTCGTTGGTTCTATCACTCAAGTGATTTAGCTATACTTTTCACAGGACCAGAGATTGCTCTGGCACAAACATTGGTTTGTAATGTTTCCCATTATTTATTTAATAAGTATTAAAAAAAAAGGTGATTTAAAACGCATTTAAAGACATGGTAACCTAACGTCTCTTTTATAATGCTCCTTATACAGATTTCGATTGATTTTGTACACTGCATTTTGAGTTAATTTTCTTTTGCGCCAGGCGTCGGGCTGAAGATTTTTCATACTTCAATCCTTAAAAAAAGTTACTAGCAATCTGACGGATATCAGTTAAGAAAAACATGTACTCGTATGTCTCGGCCCGTCAATATCAATATAGTTTCACACTTCACTCTTAGGTTCACAGTAGTCTCATATGTGCAACAAAAATGATGCCTAATGTCCTTCTGTAAGTTGTTTTATTTTTTAAATAAAAACAAGTTCTAAGGAAAGAATTGAAAAAGCTGGTTTAGGTTTTCCTTCATCAGCCCTGAACATGTTCGGCTCGCACATTGTTAATTTACCAAAACTACCCGCAGTTTGGCATCGCCTAATATGGTTAACGAATGAGCTTGTATTCCTTTGTTGCCGTTTTCAGCACTGCTAAATCCGAAAGTTGTTGAAATATAATTGTTAAATTTCAAAAAGATAAAGATCTGGTGAAGTTGGAATCCCGATTGCATCGAGGCTACAATTAAATAAAAAACAAGCTGGCCTGACAGACGTTTTCTTGTCTTAACGACAACTATACAGTGTGTAACAAAATTACACCCTGTATAGAAATAATATCTTTCATAAAAAGCTTCTCCTGACAATAAAAAACACTACAAAATAACAAAAATGAAATTGGTCCAGCCGTTTACGTGTGATGGCGTGACCAAGGAAAGTAGAAATTCATTTTTATACCTCTATATTAAGATATCATACAGCATAACATACAAGATAACTTCTTCCAGTCAAGGCCGTCGTCTGGGGCTTGGGCACACTAGAATTTCCGACCCTTTTGGAAAGTAAAAAAAAACCTAATCAAAGTTAAACTAAATTTTTTGATATAATATAACATTTATGATATTTTAATGCTGCTGGCTGGTTCTTTGGTTAGAGAAATGGTCGGTCCAATGAGGGCCCTGGGCACAGGCCCTTATGGTGAAGACGGTTATGCTTCCAATGTTGCTCAAATATGAAAACCAAAAACAAAATTGGTAATGCAAATATATTTTCTGTACTTCCAAGAGACGTGTATTCAATCGTAGAAAAAAATCCTTATATTTTCGTTACATCACTTTCTTTGCGACCACATAAATGTACATACATAATATTGTTACGTAACGTTGTCTGGTATTTATGTTTGCTTTTAATTACTTAATTTCCCATCTAGACAGCAAGAGATTGAGCAAATCGAAAAACGTACCTACTTATATTTGTTTACTATTTGAAATTTTAACGTACGATATTTGGTGACTGGATACAGTTCTATAAGGGTAAATAGATGTTATTACGAACATTCGATAGCTGGCGTTTTGAAAGCGGATCCTTTTCTTGATTTTTTTTATAATTTTTGCAATTTTGAGGTACGGTCGACAGCATTTTAAAGAAAACACATGCAGTTTTATATTCGTTCTTATGCATACCAAATAAAGTTGGTGCAAAGTCCTGAGTACATAATATGAAGTGCTTTTGTTTGTACGTTAATCTTTGAAAGTAATGGGCTTTTAGCACTTAAAAGCAATCCGATTTCGATAGCCACTATCAACTTTTAGCAACTTATAAGTTTGAAAATTTACATTGCTATGAAATTTCACATATATACTTTGCTAAAAGCATCCCAACTTCGTCAGCTGTAAGTCTACAATGCGGCTAACCTGGCGTGTTTCAAATATAATCTGTTAGCCATGAGTTCTGATTTCCATTTTGCGTGTAGATTAATTCATTTGTATTCTCTGCCTCGAGCATGTAGCACTTTGAAATTCAGTATATAATAGTGGAGCGCATTTATATAAAATTTAAGAGAGGTAGGGCATAGCGATTTATCGCTCGAACTGGAGCAGCCCGACTGGTGAAATACCTTCACCTTACAAAAGATCGCAGCTAAATAACAACTACTTCTATGTTGTTGTGATTCTGCGAATGAGGAAGGTTTCCAGAGTTCTTGGGGGATGCTAAAATAAAATATAAACTAACAAATTGCAATTAACTTAAAAACTAAAAGTGTTCACCGAGAGATTCGAATCCACGTCCTCCGTGTACCAAAGCCTAATGATATAACCACTAAAACACATAGGTAGTTAATGATGCAAACAGTACGTCGATAAGTACTTGAAATGTTTATTAAACATCTCTAGATATAGAATGACTATGGCATGAATCTTAGTCTTTTCATAAAGATTGCGACCACAATCTTAGGTCAGGACCGCTACCAAATACGCCGTCGAGCTAATCAAATCGAAGTTTCACTGCATAAAAATAACCACCGAAAATGTTCACGAACAACGAAATATCCGTGCGATTGTTCCACTATATTTTGCTTCGTAATTCCGAAATACGACACGCGCATTCGGCTCGACGCTGGCGCGCCGGCAATTTTCATCATCAGTGGTGGTTCTGCGAAGTTCGCATTCGGCCCACACCCCGTACGTTCACAGTATGCGATACACAAAACGCGAATGGTATGGGGGTGTGATGTTTTGCGTGCATTTTGGTCCGACCGCTTATCGACCTAAAATTCATCACACATACCCATTCATGGAGTTAGAGTTGCCATCGATATCCTATCGATATTTTACTTTGAATCGATATTATTACTAGTTTCCAGACTCATTTATAGGTAGTCTGATACATATAGATAGTAGATAAAAAAAAGATTTATAAACACTACCATGAATATCCTCTTATTGACTGAAGCCTATAGCGTGTTAAGTTCGTTTTTTTTAACCTGTGTAGTGACTAGTACCTATATATAATCGATATAGTAGTATCGGGATAATATCTGTAGAATCGTTAAGTATCGATAGTCGATCGATATTGTTACTTGTTTTCAGGGTCAACTATCGATACAGATATCGATAGCAGATAAAAAAGGCATAAAGATTAGCAAAATATTGTTTCCTTTTATTTGCTAAAGTCTACACCCTGTTTTAATTAAGTTCAGGTTATTTAACCTGTGTAGTCACTAGTTACATACTGCGACACTGGCCTGTGAGCTTATACATAGTAAATTTAATTCCATAATAAAAATTATAATAATTATTATTATAGTTGGGCAACTCCACTTAGAGCCGTAAGATCACGAAAACCACATCTAGGTCGTACTGCTGTGCTATGGGGCTATCTCAACTATGAGATTGAATGGAACATTGTCTTGAGGATCCTGGTTCTATTACTGGTTGGATCAATTTGGGAAATTAACATTTCAAATATACTAGTATAGACGTTCCAGAGATGAGCGCGTTCAAACAAACAAATTCTTTAACTTTATAATATTAGTATAGATTGGTGATAAAGTATTTTTTTAAAGTTGACTCGGTAATGCCACCAAACAAATGTAACAGTTTTCATTTCTACCAATACAAACAATTTAAAAATAAATTTCCCCTGAAATACATTCACTTTTATGAAATAATTAAATGCTATATAGAGTCTGTATATTTTACGATACACCGGGTTGTAAAACAATAATGTTGGTTCTTTTATGGGATCTGTTGGCGCTAATTATGGTAATCTGAACGCATCGCAAAGCTTTTGCAATGAAGGATTACTCGTACTCATGTGATTGTATGTATCAACGGTATAACATCAGCTAATTGACATTTGTTTAATTTCACGCAAAAATACGTTTTCAACTAAAGTAAAATAAAGTTAATTATTATTTATAACGTTTGTTCGTTTAAATCAGTTTGAACATATTATATATACAAAATCTCTTAACCAAGCGTAATCGGATGTAATCGGAATGATGCGTAATATAATTTATGATAAATCTGATTGCAGAAAATTCAATCAAACAATTATTTGTAAAATGAAAATTCTGTTTTTTTTTTTTAAGAAAATGCAACGAAAACAATGTCTAAATAATAATATTGAATGATTATTTGCTTGATCACGCACTGAGTCTAATAATTTCATTTTAAAGAATAGGCTTACTACAGAGTTACTTGATGGTTTTTTCTCGGTAAGGTTAGTTTTTAAACCGAAAGCTGTTTCAAAAAATCTCGTATTCAAGTTGTTAAACATTTAAAGAAAAATACGAGTATAAAGAAAACTTTTCTAAATATTTAAAATAATTTAAATTGGAAACAAGCATGACTAAATTATTTAAAATCTGTAAAATATATACAATCAAATAAATCAACAAAATCTAATAAATTATTTATGTTCTAAAACTATATTTATGGGAATTTTATTAAATTGAAAATGATTACCAGATTTTTGAGAATAGCGTCTGTTGTAACGCTAACAAAAAATAACAAACGCCTGCCAAAGAAAAATAAAGCCGTCGTAAACTAAACTACTAAAGAAAAGGCGAAAATAGTATCCGAAGGTTTTATCATCACTAACAAGACAGCCGCCCATAATTATGTTGACGTAATCCTACAATGTAAACTTGCTATAAAAAATACTCTTGGCACCAGACCGATTGAACAGAATTGAATCTCGATTGATGTCTCAAATTAATGAAATTCCTATCTCGTACAAACACTATTATGTTTACACATCAATTGATATCTCGAAGACGAATTCATTACCGTTACATGAAAGGTATCATCGGAATCATAAACAGCAAACCGACTGTTCGCTTACGTTGGATTATCTCCTAACACCGGGTCGAGCGCCGAACAGTGGAACAATTTGAAAATAGATTTCGCAAACATTCGATATGGGGGTATTTTTAGTACCGAAAACCCGGTTTTTGTCCGTCCGACAGGAGGTATTGTAATATGCACTCGGTTAATCTTAAACGGCACAGCTAAAAATAAGCTCCCATTCGATATCCAAACACGCGATACCGGTGAATTATGAGCACTGTATTTCGAAATGGAATGCGAACTCTTCAATGGTTTGTTAACGCACTAAAAAAAAAAATGTATTAATCGCACAGCAGCATTGCACTAGTTTACACAATTCGCTGATTAAGTGTAACGAGAAAACGTGTTAAATAAAAATTTGGACTAACCTGGGGCGTGTTCAATCGGTGAGAATGCAGATGGGACTGGCCAGCCGCCGGTACGTTTCGGCGCAAGAGCAACGTGGGTGAGACTATGTTTAACCGGGAGCCACACAGAAATATACTGACTTTTGTTCCGAATGATTTCCTTGTGAGAAAACCAAGCTCGCGCGAGGAAGAGTCAATCATGAATGTGTTTCCGAGAATACGCGACGACGTGCATGACACGGTTACAGATGAAGAATTTCTTGAAAAGTGTAACTGATAATATTGCTGAAGTTTTTGAGAAAAAATAATGTCATCTTTAAACCTTTGCGCATCTTTTACTTGGTAGCTTGAGACTTTAAAAATATAGTAGTTTCATAATTTTCAAAACTTCATAAAGAGTATCTAAGCCCTTCCATATAATAAAGGATACTTGATTAAATTTTAGTTGAAGGTGGAGAATGATGAAGAATAATATAAAGATTTCTGTCAACAAGAATAAAATTACTTAGCAAGTTTTAGGACACTTACTGCAAAGTTTTATTGTTATTAATTCATTATCTAGGCCAAAATTTCACCACCTTCAACTATTTTCATTCTGGATTTAAATCTTATTTTCTTGTTCCGAGAGACTACATGTTATTGTTATTATGACCATAATATATTTAAGCAATGAAAGTAAATAAAAATAAGGAATTGAAATAACAATAGACGAAGTTGCCGAATCGTAGATAGTACTTTAAAGTTTATTCTGAAAGATTCGTTCGATGCTGTAATGGATACATAAAGAATTTCTTATGGAAGAGCAAGTAACAATACTTTCAGAACTCTCTTATATGCTACTGCTGGAATGATCTTAACATGGATTTACCTGCAATCTACATTTTAGGATGAGGGTGTGCAAAGCATGTGACAAAGTAAGCCATCATTATATGGGTTAATTTTTACAAATAATACAATTCTCCCATTTGTGTACTATTTGTGTCATAGTATTTTTCAAAAACTATTGTACATTTTTATCATTTATTTAATGTAAATAATCACTAACCCCATCACATATCATCTAACCATTATGTTTATGTCTCTATAAACACCACGGAATATAACTTCCCCTGTTAGTAAAAAATCCGAGTTGGGACTACTTGTTGAAGTTTACCCAATTATCTATGAATTAGTGTTTTAAAAAGAAGAACTATGTACTGGCCATAGTGTTATTATTTATATGTAAAGTGTTATATGGCTTAAATAAAAGTACGTAGTAGCAATACTATTAGAAATATGGAAAAAATACGATTTTATCAGTTTCACATTGGTGTTTTTATCATAATAAAGGTCTTGTCAAGTGTAAGCCTATTTCATAACCTTTGTTTTGATTTGAGTTTTAAATAAATGCAAGTCAATGCTTTGAAGTAACATATAAAATATTTTGATACTTATCCCTCATCATTATTTCAGCCTGTTACTTTCCACTGCTGAACATAGGCCTCTCCAAACGATTTCCAGCGCGACCGGTCCATTGCCACCTGCATCCAACGAGACCCAGCAGTTTTTACTAGGTCGTCGGTCCATCTGGTAGGTGGCCGTCCCACACTGCGCTTGGTGGTACGTGGTCTCCACTCAAGAACCTTTTTGCCCCATCGACCGTCCGAACTTCGTCCTATGTGGCCAGCCCATTGCCACTTCAATAGTCAAAGGTCGAAAATAAAGCGTAGGGTTCTTTTTTGCAGAACACAAATTATTTGGATATCTGTTGCAGAGTCCCACAACAATATATCATATAACGTAACACTATGGAAATAGCTAAAATAAACTATTCTTGCTGTTTCTACATCATTTAGGTTCTTAATTTTCCTTACATCATATGCTGGATTGGGTGAATTATTATTTTTTTTTTTTTATTCATTTATTTTCTCTCACAAAAAGGTTACATTGCACATTTATCGCAAAAAACAAGGTACATGATTTAGGCGTAAACCCTTGTGTGAGAGACTGGAGCCTGAAATAGGTTTCCAGAAGAAACCCGTAGTACAGGTCTCCAGACTCCACCCCCAAGTAGTTTATTTATTGAGTACTGATTTACAGATCGCTGAGCAATAATTAAATAATAAATATAAATATTGGACAACATCACATACATTGCTCTGATTCTGTGATAAGTAGCTTAAGCACTTGTGTTACAGGAATTAGAAACAACGACGGTACCACAACACCCAGACCCGGGACAATATGGAAAAGTTCGTTTCCCATATTGACCCGACCGGGGATCGAACCCGGAACCTCAAAGATGGCGTTCGCCAAAGTCAGGCCCGCTCGCCTCTCGGCTACGGAGGTCGTCCAATTATATTACAAACATAACATGCTAGATACCTATATTAGAATTGTAAAATGTAATTACAATTAATAACCCATACTAGAAAGGGTAATAACTTATTCTAATTTTTTAAATTGTATTATAATCTATAGCCTTAAATTTATTGATTTGTTACAAGAAACAATACTAGTAATAGTATCGATTGTAATCGTAGCAAGATTGCCGTATTACTTAATTACCTATGTAATTACATAGGGGTAAAACTAATGTAATGCTCGGTTCCAATATTTTACGAATATGGTATAATATAAAAAAGGACTACCCGTTTCTCTCGAGCCGACTACGAGTCGTTAATACCGTTGCATAATTTACATTCCATATTAGCTGTCATCAGTCGTCTGTTGGTGGTTTTTAGCTTACGCCTCGTATCATTGATTACTATCCGTAACTAGATCGAATGAAAAACGATCCGTTCTAGTAATAAAGGAACCGGACATAAATGAATACACGTGGGGAGAGGTGACTCACATACTACATGTTTTACTGAGCTCTATGCTTTTGGTAGTTCGGTTGACCATTGTCAAACAAAACACTATTATACACGTCCAATCAACATAGACAGGTTTACTTCTTCTCCATCTTTGCATCTCGTCCGGCTAATATTTTATTTATCCCGCAAAGTTTGTCCGATCAAGACAATAATGGCGCGAGCCGGATAGACAAATGACTTGCCCACAATACCCGACGCCGCCGCTTGGCAGCCGATTTCAATGATAGTTATCGCTTATTGTTTGCGTTATTATAAAGCCATGAAGAAGCCGTTTCCACTGAACTAGATCATGCAAAGAAAGAATGGAGGACGAAGTTAGAACAACAATTTTTGCCTTAGCTAAAATATTGTTGTTGTAAATTGAGGTTTTTCGTTTTGTTCGCGAATCGAGCATCATTAAATGTTAACCAAGACTAACAAATATAAATGAAATATTATTTTAAATAAATTCTAATTGTCTGCATCGTTGGCGCTGTAGAATCTTTCCTTCTATGACGGAGATGCGGGTGGTTTTAGTGGGTAATTTCCGTTCTTTTCAGAGGGGTCCCACACACATCGCTAACGTGAGCGAATGCATTATTAAAAATAAAGAATATATTTTAATCAATAAAATAAAGATAAAATACTTGTCTGAGAAATTGTTGTCTGAGAAATGACAAAAATATAGAGTACCATGGCACTCTATATTCAAAGGGTGTCATGGTTTCTTGTCATGCCAACCCTATGCATGTGACACAACACAGTGAAAATAATTCTTTAAAAAACCAAAAGTAATCCAATGTATAATACATAAAACCATTAATTTAACTTTTCATATAATAATATATATATTTTTCTAGTATATATAATTCTTTAGTTTAACAATTATTTTATAAAAATCCTGTCAAAAGGCAGGCATCAAAATTTGCCAGTTACAGACAGAACAATTAAAACTTGTAAAATATGCATTTAGAAAAACGCTGCCGTTAATGATACTTTATTGTTAAAAGAGTATCAATATGGATTACTACACATATACACGAGTATAAGCTTTTGAAGCTCAATAACGACCTTAAGCCAAAAATGAAAAAAAATATAAAACGCATAATAATTCAGGTTACTGAACTATGATATCTTCTTACCTATTATGTGCCGATAAAACAGCTTTTCCAATAGTTCTTTTTTTTTTTAAATTCAAATACGAATTTCCAAAAATGTTATATCACTTTATATGCGGATTCCATAACCAAAACCGAAATTCCGCACAACATCCTGGTTCGAATAAACGTATTGGCAGTGAATATTAAATTTTCATGTGTGACTTACCAATAATTTACGGTTCAGTAAGCGCATATCATTTTATTTTAATGACAGTAGCAATAAAGTGAGGAGCAATACACGTCGATTAAATAAACGTACTCATTCCGTTACAGGCGCGTCATGTAAATTGCTAATGTAAATTTTAATTAAGCTTGTTCGTAGTACAGCAGTCGAGAACCATTCGAGAACATTCAATTAATGTACATAACACTAAACAATGCAAAGTTACAAGTAACTTACCTACTTGATACTTAAGAATGTACAAGTTTGCCGAACGGTAGTTTGTTGGTAAACAATGGATACAGTGTTCGATCCTTGGAACTATGCTGTCTGAGAAGTCACACTGGTAAATTAGCGTGCCGGCTGTGTCCTGTGGGAGGAGTGTGTACGTACTCTAAGCAGAAATCTAGCAATTGCTTAGATTGTTTATGATTGTCGTGTGATGCGTTAGCGTTAGTGACAAGTTAGGTACTGTTGCTGAACAGCACACTCATTGGGGAAAAGACATTATGTTATAATATTACTAGGAAACGGGAGCCCTTTGCACCGATGCTGTTTGGTTGCCGAAACTATGTATTAAAAGTCAAAGTCAAAATATTCTAAACAAAACAAATGATGTAGTACCAGTATCCATTTGTTGCGGGACTCGAACCCACGACCTTTACGTATCGCGCGTGCTGCTCTTCCAACTGAGCTTACCGAAAGTTTATCGTAGGCGATAAATTTTTCTGCTATATCAACCCGTTAGCCTTCCTGAACTTAGTAGTTTGTATTTCCAAAGGCATCTAAACTCATTTACGGTTGTCAATTTTACAAAATTTATGTGTACGATGAAGTAAAAATAATAAAAGGGATAAGTCAACTAATTGTAATGAAACTGATAGATATAGGTATGAAAAAATCGGGAAAGCTTTATTTTATGCTGAATATATTTCATGTTTCCTCATTGCTTTTTCAAGACCATAAGATAATTATGGTCAGTTTCCCCTCATAATTGATATTAAGTGTATGTGTATGGGGGTACGGTACGGCTTGAGTTTTGTTTATTGAAGTATTAAATATCATACGCATAAATCGGTCTTTATCTCATTATGGTGAACTAATAAATGAGAAATGTAATTACCGACCATGAAAGTATGTAGCCCCCTCAAAAAGCGAATGAAGACGAAGTCGCGAGGGGATACAGCTAGTATGACAATAAAACAGCTTGGTGTAAGACAATCACACCAATTAACTGGTCTCAAACTAACTAACTAAGACAACGGTGTCTAACTGAGAGAACACCCAGACCCTAAACAATATATAAAAAAAAAAACATTTACTATGAATATAATTGTTTATTAAATGTAATAATATACTTGTGAATAAGTTAACCTCCTGGAAATGTGAAGATGTAGTGAGTTAACTATTTGGTGAATCTTCCGAAACTAATTTGATCGAAATTGTAATGATTCATCAGCCAGCCTCAATGGCGTACGTAGGTAAACCATTGAATGCATTGTCGTATCGACCGTCCGTTCCCTTAGGATTAAAATAGGGAGGGAGAGTCTGTATTTACTCGTATGTTTGGATGTCGGTACGCTTGTGTGCCTTGATCCCTTTGAAGCTACAGAACTCACAATTGCAAAAAAAAAACTTAAATCGAATTCTTGATAACGAGATAACTTTTCTTGAAATACATTTTATAAGAAAATAACTTAGTTCGGAGCAATGTATTGTTAACGTATAAACTGAGATTGTAACACCAGAATTAAATATTAAATAAACTGGTAAAGTTTTTAATGGATTTTACAAATTCATTTTGGCTTAAGTATACAGATTTTCATGGCGCTGGCAGAAGAATACTCTTAATAAAACTTGAGCGCTGATAGCTTTATTAGAATAGTCACATTAGACTGAGGATGTATGAGTGCAGTTTAATTATAACACTTTTCTTCTTTCTTAACAGACTAATAAACTGCGTAACTCGTAAATACGCGTAAAATTGCATCGGCACCTACTACATACTCTAGAAAATATAAAACTATTGAGTGCTACATTCCTGCCCGTAACGGAGAAAATAGGCTTTGCAGCCCATGGGATTCTCCAGCCCAACTCAAAACTTTGCGGGAAACAGTAAATTATTCCACTGCTTCCAGTACCCAAGGGAATCGAAGAATAACATAAGAACGTACTAAAGTAGGTAATCGATTGAGTTGCTACGCGGAAAGCTCTCCGATTTAATGCAAAGAACAGAAATTATTGACTTCATTTATTAGATTACAAAGTAAGTTTAAAATTAAAATTCTTTACAACTGAAAGTAGATTAATGTGAAATGAAAATATTGATGAAATTGCATGATTTTCATTCTGATATTTGCTTAATGCAGACTTGTTAATTCATTTAATGCAGTTATTGCTTTTCCATGAATTATTTGAGAACTCAAAATACGGCTTGCCTACGTGAAATTAAGTTCTTGTTTGTGTAAACAAGTGTCAGTAAATTAACTCACATTTATGAGTAAAGAGGATTCATTCACTGCACTCGCAAATATGGATTGGAAAATACTTTTTGTCGGGCTTTTTAAATATCAGCCATATTCATAATTTGTAAATGCGGTTTGAGCTTTGTTCCCATGGACTAGATTTTTCTATTCCCATAATACTGGAATGTAAATTTTAAATCTTAAAACTTGACAAAAGATGTGGGGAGATTTTAGTTTTCAGTTCCGGTTATCTCAGAGTGGGGAGGTCCTACATACGCCACTGGCTTACGTAAACCAGCGGTACTGAGCCCTTGAATTTCCTCCTTGAATTTCCTCCGAATCTTATTATATACAATTTTCGTGTCACAGTTTTCGTTCCCGTACTCCTCCGAAACGGCTTGACGGATTCTCATGAAACTTTGTGAGCATATTGAGTAAGTCTTAGAATCGGCCAACATCTATTTATCATACCCCTTAGTGATAAAAAAAAATATTTATATGGCAAAACAACTTTGGCCGGGTCAGCTAGTAAAGATATAAAAACATGTTTACAAAAAGGCTCGCGTTTGTCATAGAGCGCAACATATATTTTATGATACTGATGATTGAAGAAAGGAAGTGCATGATCAATTTGTTTAATTGAATTTTTTTTATTATTCTGGGAACCACATGAATATTCGGTGCACATTTTCCACTATACCTAAAATAATTTCATCCAAAAATTATATTTGAAATGTAAAATTCCTAAAATTTAAGTGACAATATAAAGTGTTATTGTACCACTTCAAAAAGCATGTCTTATTATACCTTATAATAATGAATTGAAGCCAAAGGAATACCAAACTTTAATATTTTATTGTATTCATAAAAATATAACTTCGTTTTTGAATCTATATATTTTTATTAAAATAGTAACAGTCTTTGTCTGCGCAAAGAATGAGATCTTTAGGTTTCTCACGTTCAATAAACATAAGTAGGGGAGCTTTATAAGGATCCGCGCATTTCAGTCGCTTTTTACACTCGGCGATGGTATTCATCTTCCAATTTATTATAATATCGACGTCGGAGTCGAAGTAGCAAGACACGCGCTCGAAGAGCGAAACGTCGTTAGAAACCCTTTACTTGGTTTGATGCTCTGTCAGGTCAATGTGGTAAAAGTACTTATCTGAATAAAATTGGTCTAAGACTCAGTGAGCGAGGTTGATGGTTTTATATATACTCACATAATCACGGTATTAGGCTTAGAATTAAAAGAAGGATTTGGTTAGAGACCTATTGAGTTGTCGAAATATTACATCGTTTTAGTTACTGCGTAAGAACAAGTTCATTTTTAAATAAGCCTTTTTTTGTTAAATAAGCCTAAAACATTAAATATTAGAAACGGAAAAATTTTATCTCCACGATATATTTTATATTTTAGAGCAGCACGCGCGATACGTGAAGGTCGTGGGTTCAATTCCCGCACCGGAAGGGGAGATAAAAAATTTCTGTTTCTAATATTTAAAGTTCGCTAGTACGGCGTATAGTACTATAAAAATAATATAAAAGCCTAAAACAGATCTGTTGTCTCAATTCACGCATGTGACATGGGCAATTCTTTGCTTAATAGGCGGTCTTAGCCACAGTTAATGCCAATGTAACCTGGTAAAAAATGAATAACTATGATTGCTCTTATAATGTAGCGTCCTTTGGATTGGACAGAAAGTTTTACCTTCGTGAACCTTTGGAAGGCTTGCGTGGGGGCACAGGCCCGAAACGTAAAAGCCCCTTGAGACATTTTAATATGAATGTGACATTTCACATTCACATCCCATTGGATGCCTTATTATTATATGTATGGATGTATGAATGTTTTGATATTTTGATAGGCGGCCAAAGGCGATAGGTCCTGGGTTCGATTCCCGGTCAGGTAAATTTGGAAAACAAACTTTTTTAAATTGACTTGGGTCTGGGTGTACTGGGATGACGTCCCCAGTTAGTATTCGTGGTCCGGTACTCCTAGTACAAGGAAAAACCTTAGTCTGAAACCAGGTGATTGGTGTGGTTGTCTGGCGCATTTATTTATCTAAATGTATTACTCTTTCACGCAAAAACTACTAAAAGGACTTACTTGGATGAAAATTTGTTTGAAATGTGGGCGCGGAAAACAGCTGGCTCTGGCATGCAACCGGCCAAACGTGGACACATAAATAAGCCGAATTATTATCTAGTTATTTTTTAATAATATGGTATAATATGTGAAGATATAAAAAAGTAAATTATTATAGTCTAGTATCTTTCCAAAGCTCACGGTGACACACACACCAACAGACGAACGGGCACTTCAAACTTATAACACTCCTTAAATATTGCGTGGGGTTTTAAAAATCCGATATGAATGTCAATAATTGTTAAGCCACTTATTAAATAAAATATACAACATGTAAAAGGTTACTGACATTTACTAACTTGAACTCAAGCAATTGCCGATTTCGCTTGAGAACAGGGTAGGAGGATGTGAAACAGATCCAGCTATAAAAACCCACTTTTATCTTCCGAAAATTTGCCCGCCACATCCGGTGTTTTCTAAACCAGCGCATGTGTAGTCCTTCCTACTAAATTGTTTGTCTTCGTTTGTTTGATGTGGAAACCGGACATGTTGAAAATGGGACTCGGTGTAGAATCAAGCTTCATCTTTAATGGCCATCCGATTAGCGCCTCCGTGTGGTTTTAAGATTTGCTCTTACTCTTTTTCAGTAACAGCAAACATACGGTCCGTAAAAGCATTCCCAGAAGTTCTTCTTAGGAAATTTTAACACGGTGTTATTTATTGCTCATATATTTTTCAGACCCTACCTAATCTTTACAGTTTTTGAATCACTTATTACGTGTGTTTAATTTGAACCTTAAAATAGTGTAAGCAGGTAATTAACTATTGTGTTCAAAAGGTAAGATACTTGCATAGCATGGTATACCCGTGATTTTTTACGGTAAAGCCATAATGGATTATAATTGTTTTGGAAATGTATCTTAATTATGATTTTGGGATTTGAAGGTCGTTAATTTATAATTAGTGAAAGAGGAGTGCTAAATAGATAGATACATTTTTTAAAAACCATTATTCGAAAGTTAGTTTCTAAGCCTAAACGATAATGGTGTTTCTATTTGAAGAAAATCAAACACATTTTGTAAACGTACAACGTTGTCTTGAAACGAGCATAATACTAGATAATGGGCCATTTTAATGAGAATACTCTTGAGCATCAAGCACTGAATTCTTTCGTAGAATTTTATCAATATTCCAGCGGTATTGGCAGATGTGATTTTCGCTGAAGAAATCTAATTGCCACTTAATAGACAAAAACATATTCTAATGATATTGCGTACTTTAAAATTCGCCAAGCCATTAAGGACATGACAACGAAGCAGGCATAAATATATAAGCACAAAAACATTACCCTTCTATTGGATTTGGTTCAGTTGAGTAAAAATATAAAGCTAATTGCATAAACCAACATTTTAATTTGAGATTTTAAATACTTAGTGCAACGTGGAGTTCCAAAGCCTTAAAATGGCCTAAAACCAGCGCAGGCAAGTTCACAATTGCTCTTGAAACTTTCAGATAGCGGGAATAAATTAAATCCTTCATATTGCTCGGTTAAACTGCTCTATAATATTTTGGTACGGCTTAAAATGTTCGTATTTCGGCCAGGACTTTTGATTCAATTTATAAGTGTGCGGTTCAGAAGTTTGTTGTGAAATCTTGTTTGTGCATTTTATTAAAGGAGCACTAGTATTCTTTGAGTAGCTTCTTGTGTAAATCTGAATGAGGTTCAAACCACCTACTTTGAATGGGTGGTTAGGTCTAACAAAACGCTTCTCGAAATAAATAACATGGGTAAATTTACAGAGTATGATATAAGAATTAATATTTCGAATAAAAAATAGTTCGTTCGTTTTTTTTTGCAAAGAACAGAATTTGGGTTTTTATCTACACGTTAATACATGCCAAGCGAAAAACATATTACAGAATTTTCAGATTCAGATTAAATGGTATTTCATTTACGTCTTTAACGCCTAAATACTTTCATTTCTGTAAACGTGAATATAATCGGTAATTTTAATATTAAATGATGTAACTTCAGTTTCTAAAACATTGTAATTAGTTAGTATGAGATTTAGAGGAGTGAATTAAAAAAAATACTCCTAGTTCCTCCACTGCCCACTGAGAAGCGAACAGAAATCGAGAAATGTATGGCTGAAATATTAACGAAGTGTAAAAGTTACACGTGTTTTAACTTGTGTGGCGGCAGCTGCCAGGTGCTAAAGCATTCAAAACTAAATCTTTAAAGTATTCTACAGTTTGTGAAATGGAGAATTTGCTAGGTATTGTTTGATTTGCCTACACAGGCGCTTTCTACCCACTATCAAGATGTATTTAACCACACACACTAGAACTAAAATGGTCACATACTTTTAGTTTCGGAAGAAACTTTAGCATCACTTTTTTACTTTTGCGTTACTTGAGTTAAAGTTACCAAAGTTATGAGAGTTCTTAATATCTTGCACTCTTCTTCTATTTCATAGTTATTAGTTAAGGATGAGTCGATTGCCGAAACCATTTAGTATATGATTCAAGTAAATATTTTCTTTGTATTATACTGTATCATATAAATCTATGATGAGTATGAAGAGTTAGCTATTTTTATTGTGTTATCGTTATTACTTTTGTACTCTATACTTATTCTTACTGACTGGTAAAGAACCACCTGTTATATTTTTTTGTGCAATCAAAGTCACATTTCGCCTGAATGGGAAGTATTCAGAAGCTAGGCTCTTAAATTTTATGATGATGGTTAGTTAAGGAGGTTTCAATAAACAAAAATGTTAAACAAAACCAATAAAGATAAATGAGCTGTATAAAAATTGCGTTCTGATCAAGTTTATAATTATAATTTATAATAACATTACATATCTTGTAATGACTTGAATTCAATGTAAGGTGCAAAATCAATGTCAAACTGTGTTCTAAATGCTATGAAAACTGTTTTTGTATGCATTTTTAGTGGAAAGTTAAAAAAAAAGTGGAAAATCCACTACGCAAACCCGTACACACGGTTTGAAAGCGAATTTCAAAAATATTTCAAACAAAATATTGTAACAAATTTGATCGAGTTTTCATTTCGTGCAACGCGGCTGGATTCAGCGACGGTCCTCTTAATCTGATAATCAGAATAAATAATAACAGAGCCCGCAACACGCAAATCTTTCAGGCAGTTGCATTATACTAATAAAGGCCGTTCATACTATTGGGAATTGTTGCAAGTAATTGCAACACCTTTTGTGGGAAGTCTGGCAAGATCTTTAAGTTCATCGGATTGTTGGTAGTAGGTATGTCTCATATCGATTACTAAGTATTCGGAGCTCTCGGAAGGTTTAAGTCGTGAGGTGGGCGGACGTGCGACACAATTTGTCTAAGCAGGGTATTTCCAGCCTTAAGCATTTAATGTATCTTAAACTGTATCTAATGAGAAAGAAAGAATAAAAAGTTTATTTAGTGACATGAAATAGTACATAAAAAACAACAGCTTAAAACAAATTTATGTCACTAAAAAGGCCAATACTCAGCATTTGTCAAGATGTCGGAGCGACACTCCGTATATGCCCTTATATTATATCCGGATATGTCCGTATATGCTGGTCTTCCGTATATGCCTTTCAAGTGGTGAGCAGTGCTGGATGCAGTGACGGTAACAAAAATACATAATAAAAAAAACAACAAATTAGGTTAACAAATCACAGCTGATGGAAGAAACGTCCAATGGAAAATTACCGCCTACGTGAGTACGTATTCATTTAATATTGAGGTTAGGTGAGTATCCTGCTTAGCATTTTCTGATCCCAACACACCAATCGGCGACTTGCGTGCGCATTTGACCAATTTAAATATCTAAATTCAATTGTAACCAGTATGTGGATCTTAGTAAACCAAGAAAATACAGTACGCTTCTCAGTATCAGTATAGGTATTATAACTGTCAAATTAAAATCAACCTATAAAGATGTTCCCCGCAGGAATCTAACCCACTATGCCTCGATCACAGGTGTCCGAGCCTAATTTCAATTAATTTCCTCTCCCAGTATAGTACATGAACCCTTTATCTGAGGCGAGTTATGCTTCCAACTCAGCTCTAACCGCAAGTCGTTGTAGGTGACATTTTTTCTGTAATTCACACGAGTAAACCTTCGGTTGGAGTCATGTGCCGAATGAGTTTTATACTACACAAAAAAATTACATCAACTTACTTCAGAATGTATCAAGCCACCCCAGCTAACACAACTAACATTTTTATTTTCTCTTAAATAACATAAAAGCATGTTAACAATTATGTCATAAAAATCGTGTATGAATACATATTTAACCAAAAAAGTACAACTTTAAATTCAATTAGCACACAATAAACAAGTCCCGTAAACCTACAAATGGCGGCTTAATTCATGTGAAGACGATAAAGCAAATTCATAGAGTTGATAGTTCCGAAGGGAAATTGAGCACGATAAGGTACGAGCCTCTCTCTGCTCCCAAATACGAAATACTCTTCTGCTAGGGTTGAACAGGCGTTTGGAATTGAAAATATAATAGGAGAAGCGGAACCGTGGTATTAGCATGTTAAAAAAGCTACTAATTGCCTACAGTTTATTAGTTAAGGCCCAATACGAAGCAATTGACATTACCCGTTTCGCGGCGAACCGCGCGCCATCTATTGAACGCATTTGGCATTAGCTCGTGCTAGCGCAGCACGAGTGTGCGGTGCTAGTACGAGCCAATGCCATGTAGTACTAATACATACATGTCATGCTGTGCAGAGTAATTTTGATTTAGAGACAGCATTGCGTACGTATAATTTATTAAATCTAACTGCTTTGTAATATTAGTAAGTACCAATAGATTATCAATTTTGTATTTTATTCGTTACATACATACATACATATCGATGGTCCCAACGAATAAACGTTCAAACGAAAAACTACTACTTTTCAGGAAACCATAAAAAAGTTTGAAATCACATTACTTTAATGTCGTAATGAATAGATATATTTAATGTATAATTATATATTAAAGGTTAAAAATATTTCAGATCATATATTTTTTAAGAAAATAAAACTATCGATTATCTCAGTATTCAAGAAAAAACATATAATTTTATTATTCTAATGAATAATATGTGACTTGTTAACAGAAATGTATCACTGCACGTTTATTCGTGTCATAAATGAAGCATAAACAAGTGTAGTAAAACGATACACGATTCTACAAATTAGTAAAAGATAATAATTCTACATTAGGATGGCTGTATTAAAATTTTTGCGGTCTGTAATGAAGCATAACTAATAAAAGTAGCTTCCATTTTTACACGAATAATCGTGTCTTTTTTTTGTGTAGGAGTTATTACCCAAAGGAAAGGTTAGACACAAGCGGCAGATTGATTTAATACGTTTATTTTGGTGTACTCAAAGAAACAATTAGATTCAATAGACGCATGTTTTGTTATTCATGTTATATGAAGAAATTTAATTTCCCTACAATAAACGAATTTTGTGCTATAAAAGTCTTATTTTAAGTCCAAAATTTACAAAAAAAAAATGTGTAGGCGTATTCTATGCCATAAAAACGAAAAAAAATTTTTGGGCAAGAGCTCTTGCACGTTTATTCGTTGGGGCCATCGATATATGGGGTGTAATTGCTCAATTCAAAACGCTCGTTTGCAGCGTGTATGCTAACCGACCTTTCAAAAGGTTGTGTACATGAAGTGCAGAACTGCAGACGGTACACGCATCCTCATCGGTGGCTCCAAGTAGCTGTGGTACACACAACGATCACACCCCGGCTTATTACGTCGGCTTGTGAGCTAAACCCGATGAGGAATCCTGCATGCTTCGGTTGGCAGGTCTTGCGGTGGAACCTCCTGCTTTGTGTACAAAGTCTAACTCGGCGGTAAAGGCAGTCCACGCTGATAAGCATAGGGCAAGCTGATAGGGCAGAGGTCCAGTTTCATACAGACTGGGCTTTGTCCGAGGCTTGCACTTGGACGGCTCTGGGGGTGTAGTTGGTACATCGTGGTCGCTTTCACTCTACACCGGGGAGATAAAGAGGATTCGGCAGCACCTTAGTGACAAAGGTGTCCTGATCGATTTTATTATTTTTATAGTACTATACGCCGTACTAGCGAACTTTAAATATTAGAAACAGAAAAATTTTATCTCCCCTTGCGGTGCGGGGATTGAACCCACGACCTTCACGTATCGCGCGTGCTGCTCTTACCAACTGAGCTAACCGCAAGTTATTGTAGGCGATGAAATTTTTCTGCTGTATCAACCGTTAGCCTTTCGGTAAGTGCCCTCTGCCGAATATGTTTATATCTACATACTTATCGGCCCGTGGTACATTCGTTGCAGAAATGTTTGAAAACCACAGAATCGAAGACACCTGGCATCTTAATCGATTTTATTATTTTTATAGTACTATACGCCGTACTAGCGAACTTTAAATATTAGAAACAGAAAAATTTTATCTCCCCTTGCGGTGCGGGAATTGAACCCACGACCTTCACGTATCGCGCGTGCTGCTCTTACCAACTGAGCTAACCGCAAGTTATTGTAGGCGATGAAATTTTTCTGCTGTATCAACCGTTAGCCTTTCGGTAAGTGCCCTCTGCCGAATATGAATATGCAGTTGGTAAGAGCAGCACGCGCGATACGTGAAGGTCGTGGGTTCAATTCCCGCACCGCAAGGGGAGATAAAATTTTTCTGTTTCTAATATTTAAAGGTGTCCTGTTTAGGGGGGTACTGCTTTGCCTGCTCAGCCGGGGAGGGGGCTAGAAAAGATGCCCTAAAGAAATGTTCACCCTAACCCACACGAATGGTAGTAACCGCGGCTGCCTCCGCATCGTTTCACTCGTAGTCGACGATACAATAAAATACGGTTTTTAAAATCACCTAATATGACTTCAGGCGCGTAGAACGTGCTAACCCTACTTGATCACAACTCTAACACCTATCCAGAACGGAAAACCGCAATTGTTCTCGGGAACTTAGCAATTCTCCGAAGAATTAGCGCGCAGTATCAAGAGTGTACGTCCAATCGAGCTGGTACTCTTGTTGGGCGCCAAAATGGCTCAAGACTTTGAAGGCTGGCTTAAAATCTTAGGCAGAAACGGAGTGGGTAACATGAACTAGAATGGTCAGCTACTGCTCAATTTATGTGCACAAATTCTTGCTATTACAAACACTTTGTTTAGCCTCCCCGCGAAGCATAAAACTACATGGAGCACCCAAGGCCCAAATATTAGTATCTAATAGACTATGCGAAAGTACGGCAAAGAGACGTTTTCCAAGTCCTAATCACCCGCGGGATGCGTGGTGGTCACTGCTAGACTGACCACAGACTTGACGTTATAAAACTACGTCTTTGCTTCCGGCGTCCTCGCAGATCCGGTCCATCCAAGTCTGCATGTTTAAACGGTATTAGGCTTATGAATCATGAGACAATGAAGACATATGCTGAAGCGCTAACAATCAGTTAACCGTCTGTAAGCCCTGAGAGCAGTGATACCGAAAAGATCTGGTTGGCTATATCTTCTCATATCTTAGACACGGCTAAATTCACTCAAGGGCTAACAACCAAAAACATGAAAATTGGTTTGTTGAAAACGATAAAGTCATAGTTAGCGCAATCGACAAAGCAGAGCAATTCACCCTGAAAGTGTTGTGGAAATACGACGAGAGTAACCTGAAGTTTCGTCGACTATCTTGGGAAAGGATCGGTGGTGGCAAGACAAAGCTCACTACATGCAGTGGTTTCCTGACACAAACTAGCTTGGGGTGTTTTACAGTGAGGTTCGAAAGTTGATTAGCACGATCCCCTTTTCAAAAGCTCCTTTGAAACCATCGAATGGTGATGGACTTCTCAAAACAAAGGAGAAAGTGCTCGAGTAATGGATGGGACACTTCAACGCTCTACTCAACGTGCGCTGGTCTCTTGACTTTGAATATGTTCTGTTGATATCTGAACTCCCCACTCTAGCTAGGCTGGATAAGCCGCTGACACTTGCTGAGATTGTTCTTGCGGTCAGTTAACAACTAAAATAGCGCGTGGTTGGTATCAACTTGATACCGGGAGAGCAACTACTTAAATCCGGTGGTGACGGGTTTCATTCGGCTATATGGAGCCTTTTTGTACTTTGTGGGAAAAAGACATTTTTACAGTTTCTCGCATTGATCGATTGCACCTCTTACCGGGGTATTTTACTATTATCAGCCCCTGGGAAAATCTTTGCCAGAGTACTCCTAAAACACACCGAAGAGCACCTGCCTGAAACCCAATTTGGATTTTGGCCTGATCGGGGCACGTGCAAAGCTAATTTTTCAGTGCGTCATCTTCAAGAAAAGAGTTGACCTCGAGAAGGTTTTCGATGGCGTGCCCCGGAAAGCTCTCTAGATGGTGCTAGGGAAGCTATGATGCACGGAGCAGTTCTGTCAACGACGAATAGTCTGACTTTTTTCCCCGTCACCTGTGGTATGAAGCAAGGGTATGTACTAGCCTACACTATCCGCGCTGTATTTTGCATTGGATATCAGGGATGTCTCAAGGACTTCTTCGAAAGGTTTTCGCATCCGGTTCCGCACTCAGGGCTTGCACGAACGTGTTACACACGCTATGATTAATGAGATCTTGTACGTAGATGACCTTTGTTTCGTGGCAGAATCCCCAAAACCCTGCAGCAAATCATGTCGGATTTTCACCGTCTTGCCAAAAATTTGGTCTAAAAATAAGTATCAAAAAGAGGAATGGCTGTCGAAGGACGTTAATGGTCGCGAGACACTGAAATGAAGACTTGGTGAGGACTAGTTGAAGCGGGTTGACAAATCCCGCTATAACACCCAAGTGCACCCTCGATGCTGAAATAATAAGCAGAATTAGTGCTGCAGTCGCGGCATTCAGTAAGCTAAATTCAGAGGTCTTCTGCTCTCAAGACATCAAACTTGCTACCGTCAGGTATACATGGCGATCATGATCGGTCAATTCCATCTCAGATGCCTACTGAAGATTATGATTGGCTTTTAGCCACATGCGACCACATTTTCTTAATAGGTGCATCGTACGAAAAATAACTTCACGTACATACTTTGAAATGATTGTACTTGTGAGTCTTACAAAATGTCGTTGTAAAAATTGCAAAAATTAAAAACTTTATTCTGTTTTCTCCATAGTGGGGGTAAGGTCCTGAGTGTATTAATTCTTACTAGACTCCAAGCGGTCAATCATACCCCTATGACAATGTATGACATTATTTGCCGTCTCTGTGTTTGCACTTACTCTGTTCATTATTTTCCGATTCGGTTGTGATATTTCGTCGACGCGCGTTCAATATTTTAATTTTCCTAGAAAGCCTTTATGCAGTTCTATATTCCAGATTTTTTTCATACTTTTTGACTTATGGTTCAAAAGTTAGAGGGGGGGGGACACAATTTTATTTTCTTTTGCAGCGATTATTTCCCAAAATATTAAAAATATAAAAAAATGATCTTAGTAAACCCCTGTTCATTTTTAAATACCTGTCCAACGATATATCACATGTTGGGATTGAAATAAAAAAAATCACACCCCAATTTGTAGAGAATTACCCTAAAAAACATTTTTTTATTTTTTATTTTTGCACTCTGTTGACGTGATTAATATACATATTTGTACCAAATTTCATCTTTCTAGTGCAAACGGTTTCTGAGATTATCCTCGGACGGACAGACAGATAGACAGACATGGCGAAACTATAAGGGTTCCTAGTCGACTACGGAACCCTAAAAATGCAGCCTAAGCAGCCTCCCAACAAAAAAGTATTTTACAAAAAATATAATCTCAAAATGGAATTTGCGCAATTCGAGCTGCGTAAAGACTACGCGTGTAAACCAATTTATTTACTATTTTCAAAACAGACAACTAACTGCCGTCACCTGTCAACACTACACATCGAAGCACCTGAACGGCAAACTTTCATATCTAAGAATTATGCAATTTAATCAGGCGTTTGTGTTTAAAATGAATTATTTTAATAACTAATAGATTGTATAAAAAACGAAGAAGGCGGCGACCTTTGGAATCACAATCCTAAAATTTTTTAGTAAAAATATTTTTTTCTAAATATATATTTACAGAGTTTTGGAAGAAAAATAATTTGAAGAAATCATTTTTGAACATTTTAAAAAACGGTATAATTTTTATATATTCATTTATTTTAAAATTTCAAGAAGGCGGCGACCTTGTAAAATATCTGAATAAACGTACAAAAAGTGATTTAATGCTTAGAATTACTTGAGGTCATCGTTGTAGTGAACAGAAATACATGAAGTTTCGCTAATTCTCTTCGTATTGGGCCTTAAACTATGACTTTAAGTGTCATGAGCGTTTTATATGACATGCCAATTTTAAAACAATGATTCTATTTAGTTGGATTTTAATATTCATGAAATGAAAATGTTTTTTTTCATAAAATAAATAAAAATTCATGATAATCATCATCATCATCATCTGAGTGGGATGATACAGCGCAACAAAGTTCAGTGGAGGGATGTGTTTACGTCACTATTTCTTAACAGATCGTAGGTGACGTCGCTCTATATTTAAACGAGACGAAAAAAGAACATTTTAGATAAAATGGTTAAAAACCAAGGATCTGATTCCGATACTCATCACTGCTGCAAGCTTTAAACGTTCTTCAAGAATAAACAGTTGTCCGAGTTCTTAGCCGGTCAATTTTAAAATATTACAGAACCTGGGACGGAAGGTGCTGAATAACAATTTATAAAAAAGACCCCTACAAAATCCATGTTAAATCACTAAATTGCGTATATCCTATCGGCTTAATAATGATAGATTTTACGAGTTGAGAAAATACTTCCGTAGTTGGATTAGACCAAGTTTAAAAATATCTTAAGTGTTTACACATTTTTGGCCTGATTTTTCAATTGTCAGGTAAGAAATATCAGTCTGTGTAACACGATTTTATCATTTATTCAAACTTATTAACATTTTTAATTCAATCAATGCATACTTCATCCGCTTTTTAATTTTTATCTGACAATTCAAAAATTAGCACGTAGTGAACTTTTTCTCACGATATCTTGCATACATTTCGTGTAGTAGGCACTTTGATTATTTCTTTACCAAAAGAGTTTTCTCTTTGTGTCAACCCTAAACCTCCCCTACTACTTTCCGGAAGCGTATCAACATTTCCGGAGGAAACACCAGCGCCGCTTTCTGTTCACTGATTATGTTGGTACACCTTTCCTTAAATATTAATTGATAATATACAATAATATGCACAGCATCAAGTTGCTTTTGTTAATGTTATCGTATTTTTGGTTAGTTTATTTTTTCAACCTAACCGAAACGTCGGGCAGTAAGTAGTTCGTATTAACTAGGTACTAAATAAAAATGGTGTCGCGTTTTGACCCGTTAAATTATTTTAAATGTTTAATATTAAGCATTGAAGGCTTTGTTTATTTAGATTATGTCTAATTTACTCTCTAATCTTGACTTCATAATTAGGACCAACTTCAATTTTTATTTTTGATCAAAATACGAACATAAGATAAAACAAAGATTAAACAAGAAAAATGGATTACACAGGAATTGGAAAGATTAGACGAAGTTAAAAACACAAATTAAAAATAGGCAGAGCGCTCTAATCTTTTCATTTGCCATTAACAAACTCACGAAAGCTCAAGATAGGTGAGCCCTCTCCCTTTAAACTTTTGAATAATTAAAAGTAAGTAATAATGGGCAGAGAAATAAAGCAAACCGTAATACCGTATGCATATTTCACAAACTAATTTGGCGCGCCGTGTCGATCCAATTATACGAATGTCGCCCTTCTCGCCGATGTCCCCTTAGCTCCACAGTAAATTTGATATTCAGACAGGGTTGGCATCACAAAGATCGAAAATAAATTATCAGCAATAACTACAATAAATAGTAATAAACTCAGAAACTAATAATTAGTTTCTGAGTTTATTACTATTTTCTCCGTTTTATTGCAACTAGTTATATTGAATGATAATAAATATATTAACTGGCCCAACGCAGACGTTGTGCCGTCTTAACGTTAAATGATTACGATGGTTACTATTAGTATAATGATAAAACTTTATCTAAATGGGTTCAACCACTAAGTAGGTGTTAGTTTACAAACGTATGTACAGAATACTAAAGTTTATTTTTCAGGCAAGGAAATTGAGTACGACTAGTAACAAACGTGTAAAGTAGCCTCTTATATTATCTAGATGAAGTGTTTTTTATCTATCAGTACACGAAGAATTATTTACTAGCATTAGTGTCGATTCTATTGATCCAAACCTTAATTGTCGACCACGTTAAAATATTTTTACTGACACGAGAAAATCACATGCACATGACATTTAAAAAAAAATAAATTCAAATCAAAATTTTCTTGATGTTTATAATAGGTAAGTGACGCATAATAAAATTAATAAATTGCAGTCATATTATTCAAGATACATTAAGAATAATGCTTCAAGTCATTTCAAAGTTAACGATCGACCATGATCAATTCAATTATGGAAAAGGAAGTGACAACCCTAGTGACCCCCGTTTAGCTATAGCTATGCGATATGATCGTTCATAAAAAAGTTTAATACTTGCTTATTAACAATTCAACATTTTGCTCTTAATTATTTATGTCTCTGTTAATTAAAATGATTGGACAAAATAATATATTTATAAATTCCATATCTATAATTGAAATAAACATTTACAAAAATTTGCAAAACTGCAATTAAATGACATGTTGTTCTCACGAGGAAAACATATTGTTGAGCCTTTACTTTATTGAATTAGAACTGCATCTTTGTTTTGTAGTAGGTATTAGGAACATAAGCTGGTCATGGTGCGTTGTCAAGAAAGCAAGAAGAATCAAGTCAAATCAAAGTCTAATATATCTTTATAACACTTTTGAGTCATCATTGAATACAATGCAAAGTGGTTTTACTGCCTGTTCAGAACGTACATCTTTCTAGAAGACACTGATAAGAAGCTTAGTAGATTAGTTACAGTAGCTGTATCCAACTTATTGCTACTTAATTTTACTTTGGACACAGTCATATAGTTTTGTTGTATGTTTGAATAAATATTAAGTGTTTATTTTTGTGAGATTAACTGGAGCAAACAGGTCCCCAAAGGTGGTACATATTGACAAGAATGTGCCAATGCCATCGCTTTACTTAAATATATTATGGAGAATATTATAAAGCTAAAACAATACAGCACCACATTCTCAGTGACATTTTAGTGAGCATGACAAACTATTTACATATGAATAGCAACAAAGATGTGGAATCGATATGGAAAGTTAATCAATCCACGATGCCGTTTGGGTGGTGATCTTACCGATCGAATGTAGAGACATCAAACTTGAGCAATCTGTGTTTCGAAAATAGGTGATATGAAGATATTTTGGCAGCCTGATAACATCTGACGGTAAGGTTGATTACTTGCCAAACACCCGTCCACAATTCCGTATTCAAGTCATGCTTTACCTATCTTAGAGTGCCCAGTTAGGGCCCAGCCGGTCACACACACTGGCTGACCTTGGGCGGATCTTTGCAAGCAAGTGGGAACGTCTCAACACTTTTTCACCAGTCCCCTGACTAACCAAAGGGATTAGACAGAGCCTTCGCGTAAGGGGTAGGTATCGATTCCAATGCTGGGGCTGGGCTTGACAGCTGTAGTTCCACTATATACCCATGACGTTATCAACGGTGATGAGGAGGTGCTGGGGTTTTAGTTGGAAGTCCTCGCTCTGGAAGAGTGTTGGAATACCATACAAGCGAGACGCGGTGCGGTGTGCAACCCCCTTAGAAACCTTGTGCAGGACATAGATGGTTGAAAAAGCAATTATTGATTTTTAATTGGAATATAAACAATTATACCTAGGAGTCAATTCATCTATTTCAGAAAGGTATGGTTTATGAACTCCGCACAAGGCCAATTTGTCTCACTAGTTCCAAATATTATTATTGGCACAGTTAAAATTTATATTTATGTACATTACACGTATTAGTAGTTTGAGTGCTGACTACGAATCCAATATTAGTTAAGTTCTAATTTGAAATTAGGTTTGCCAATATATTGTCTCCCATTTTACGCTGGTTCGATAAATACTAATAGGTTTGTTACTAAAAGTACCTACTCAATAAAGCTGTGGAGCACAAAATTCTCCAAAAATGTTTGTAATCAGGCATTTGTTACACATAACGAAATAAAGTGACATTTGTGTTTGAATATATTCGTTGGTTTTAAAGAATTTATTCGCTCAATTAGTAATGAATATAATTGGTTATATAAATTATATTGAACATTGCTGATTGATGGAAGAACGATGAATAATTCATTGACGATATTGGTAATTTTTCGACTAGAAGACATTATAGTATGGTGAAGTAGAATAATATCACAAATTAAAATATTGTCGCATAATAAGTACTAGTGTGAAAAAAACTATATTGCATCAATATCCTCCCAATTTTTACTAACTACTTCCACTCACCAATCAGTTTTTTAAAAGTACACGAAAAATAATGTTGTACAATTTTTTATATTTTTTTCATATTCATCAACAAAAAAATTACATAATTTTAATCCCAGGACTAATAATAAGTGTCCAAAATGCATTAGTCAAGTGTTTATCGTCAAAACCACGTGTTGCTAAAACCAAAGGCAGATTAACGAGTGCTTAATAATTGATTGGTGTGCATTAGTGTTGCCCCGCTTGCAACGTGTGGTTGCATAAAAAATGTGTTATAGCTTCTGATCTCACAGTTTATTTCTGCATATATCTATACTAATATAACCTTAAGAGTTTGTTTTTATTTTTTATTTGAATCTATCAAATAAAAAATCTCAGGTGCTCCTGGTTCTAATTGAAAAAATATATTTGTGTTGGATAGTATATTTATTGAAGAAGGATATATAACATTACGCTGCGACCAAAATGAGCCTAGAATCAGTAGGTAAAGTGGAAAAAAAATCCGTTTCTCGATATCTACTATTTTCTCTACCTGAAGGCAGAAGGAAGAAATTGCTTTTTCGCAATACAATCGTCTAAACTGTACGTTAATGTGTCTGGAAAACACATTTTTAAAGTGCAATAAAGTCTAGGTATCTTTCTTTAAAAATATGCTTTAATCATATATGATTAAATATATATATTAAACTTTAAGAGGCCTAGCACACGCAATATGACAAATTTATCGCATGAGACGACAAAAGTTTCGATACTGTTGATTGGCTATTAGCACATTGCACTCGTATTTTCAGCCAATCAGCAGCTGACGCACTGACTTCAAACGATTTTGACGTTTGTTAAGAGCGCGATTAAATTTGGTCGCTTTGTGTATGCTAGGCCTGTAAGAGACACGTTAGTAAAATAACGTAGAGAAAGTATTATTTTTTACTTTTATACCTTTTTCTATAAACAAAGACAATATAAACATAATCATGCTCTGTCAAAAACGCTATGGTTTAGCAGTGTGTCAAATGTAAAAATCAATATTGCTTTACTGTCTATAATATTTATATGAAATCACGGAATTAATCATAGAAGCCGTTTAGTAAAATCTATAAACAAATATATATTTACTTATTTGAAAATATATTTGCATCATGCCTTTAGAAAAAATAATGAAAGGTTTGCCAACTGAGCTCTTGGCTGCTGAAGGTTTGCTGTACCAGGACTGGGAGGCTTTGACGGGATGCCAACGGCAATGCATGACCAGGCTGGGGATGACCATTCAGCTCGAGCAGGAAGCATATTTAACCGCGCACCCTGAGGTACCAGTAAAGCAAGTCACGATATTCACTTTGGAATTAATATGGCCCTGAAGTCGCGGGAAGTACTTCTTTCGAAGTGTACTTGCTGAAATAGTTGATCGTTTAGTCGTCGTCGTAATGCACTCTTGTTCCGAACATGTTATCATTAAACTAAACCTTTTTTTATGACCTCCGTAGCCGAGAGGCGAGCGGGCCTGACTTTGGCGAGCGCCATCTCTGAAGTTCTGGGTTCGATACCCGGTCGGGTCAATATAGGAAACGAACTTTTCCATATTGTCTCGGGTCTGGGTGTTGTGGGACCATCGTTGTTTCTGATTTCTGTAACACAAGTGCTTAAGTTACCACAGAATCAGAGCAATGTATGTGATGCTGTCCAATGTTTATTATTTATTATTAACTAAAGAAATAACATTGAATTGGCTCCGCAAATACGGAATCGATTTGATAAATCTCTATCTTTTATTATGACGACCTCGGTGGCGCAGTGGCTAAGGTCGGCGGCCAAAGCGCGAAAGGTCCCGTATTCGATTCCCGGTCGGGTCAATTTGGAAAACGAACTTTTCTAAATTGACTTGAGTCTGGGTGTGCTGGGATGACGCCCCCAGTTAGTATCCGTCGTCTGGTACTCATAGTACAAGGGAAAACCTTAGTTTGAGACCAGGTGATAGGTGTGATTGTCTGGCGCATTTATTATTTATTTATTTATTGGGAAGCTGCACTATCCTCCACTGAGGGATTCCTATCTTATCATGGTCATCTATCATATGCAAAATTACCTACATTTGAATAAAATGAAGTTCTTTACTGAAACTCTAATAATGGCATGACAACACAAGGTGTAAAAAACAAAATATATCTGCACTAGCTGTGCCCGCGACTTCGTTCGCGTGGACTACATCCTTTCATGGTAGGTTTTACCTAATATTCGAAACAATAAGTAGTCTATATTTTAATCCAAGTTTCGAGCTATATTTGTGCGAAATTTCATATCTCTAACTTCAAAAATAAACATTTTTCCATATTAACTTCCAAAGGTGGTATTACCCCCCTCCCCCTTATTTTCGAATAAAAAGTAGCCTATATCTGTTCTTGAGATTCAACGTATACCTATACCAAATTTCATCAAAATCGGTTGAGAGGTTTAAGCAGGAAAGCGTAACAGACAGACAGACAGACGGACAGACAGACAGACAGACAGAGTTACTTTCGCATTTATAATATTAGTAGGGATAAAGCCGAACTACAATTTATTACTATTTTTGTGCACATTATATCACAGCTTATTTTAATGAACATTTGATGAATTGTCACGCTCTTTTTTCTTCTAAAGATTATGATTAGTATTTGGTTTGAGTGTATATAATGCCCTTAAGCAACACAATGATTTAAGGATTCAGAATCCTATCAACATTTTAACGTTTAAAAATGATTACCTAAGGTGCAAGCATGAAAAAAATCAAGTTAATTTTGTTTTTTGGTGAATAGAGAGTGGAGCCAAACCAGTGCTATTGAATAATAAAAACCAAAGCAATAAAAATAGTCGCTGCGTTACAGTAACACTAAATAAATATTATTTTATTTCAATTAACTAAATAGGTATTGCGCGTTTCCGTTTAAAGCCTGCAGCAAAAAATATTTTCCGAATATGTATTATTGTTTGTGTAAATATTAGAGAGAAGAATTTTATTTGCGCTCAGCTTTATTTCGTACGTGTTTATTAGGACAGAATAATTTTGATGTGTATTATTTTATTGGATTTCAGCAAACTAGCATAGAATATTTAGATTATAGTTGGATTCCATTCCAGAATATGAATAAAATGTTTTTGAATGACGACTTGTTGGATCGAATGAAATAGTCTTGATTAGTATATTTCGAAAAAATATGGTTTTGTAAGCATTTGCTTTGACTTTGCCTACGTAGATACATCCGCACTGTAAATAAAATATTTACTTAGCTCTGTTTTTATAGCTATCATATAATACCTTAACTCTTAATGAGCCTAGCAAGACTCTAATAATTTTATTACTAAAAATATTTACTTGTGTTTTAAGTTCTCAACTAAGTATTTTACTAAATGTCATATTTTAATAAATGTAACAATTTAAATTGTTTAAAACAATGACAGACAGGACAAGGAAGAAAAAACATATGATGTTAAAAAGCACTGATGATTTATTTAAAACAATTTTCATTTTGTAGATAACAACAAAATTAAGTTGCTCAATATGTTTCAAATATTTTGAATACCTTATTAATTTAAAATAATTTAACGGGTCAAAACGCGACACCATTTTTATTTAGTAGTTAATACGAACTACTTACTGCCCGACGTTTCGGTTAGGTTGCACCAACTAAATTATTTTAAATGTTTAAAATGGAATGCGAAAGTCTTAAAGTTTATTAATTGCCAAAAAATATAAGACCTGTTTTTTTCTTTTACCAAGTCAACAAGAATTTACCAAAATTCAGCGCGACGTCACTTCTCCGTACAGCTTTACGTGACGTGACGTAAACATCTTCCACTTAACTTTGAGGCAGCTGTATCATCAATCATCAGTGACAATTTAACAGACGGATTAAATTTAATCATTATCTTAACCAAGTCATCATCCCCTGGCGACTTATGCCCGGTTTCAATATTTTAAAACGATCCGTTCTAGTTAGGTATCTTGTAATAAATTATACGAAGCGTAATCAAAAACGACTGACGGACGAATGATGACAGCTGGTATGGAAAGTAAACTAACGAACGGTGTTAACGACTCTTAGTCGGTTGGAGAAAAACGGAAAGGCATTTTTATTACATTAAGAATCGTACAATATTGGAACCGGGCATTAATAAAAATCACTTTGTTGTAGATAAGAGCGTTGTGTGAGACCTACTTTAAAACTGTACTCAGGCAGCCAAAGAAGAAATCTCCTATAGCAAGTGCTGGGAATTTCTTCGGACGCTCTGTTGAGGAACTTGATGAGGATGTAAGGGCGAGGATGGGATTGCCACCGGAGGTACCGTACATACAGGTAAAGTAAAGTGAAAGCTTATTTAGTACTGGTTGTTACTGTGACTTTGCCTGCGTTTTTTTGGGATATAAAGTACCCTATACGCTAATCTATCATCACAACTCTTCATCCAAACGTTAAATTAAAACTTTTATAAGTAAGATTTAATTTTTATTTTTTTTATATTGCACTTCAAAATTGACCTCATCCCACCTGATGTTGAGTGGTAATGAGGTCCTAGCTTAAGGGTGACAAGTACAGCATAATAAATCTGTTACTGGACTCGTCGCCCTTACCTTGAAGGCTTGACCCCTGCTACTAACGTAGCACCCTCCAGGAGCTCTGGAAACCTTACTCACACGCCGGAACACAACAACACAGAAGTGATTGTTATTTGGCTGCGGTCTACTGCAAGGTATTTCACCAGTCAGGCTGCTCCAGTTCGAGCGATAAATCGCTGTGCCTTACCTCTCTTAAGGATTGATTATATGTATAATCAAATTGTTTCAAAATAACATTTATGTTGGTACTGAAAAAGTTCTGGTCCTCAGTAATCGACAAATAATGTTTCAAATATATTTATACGAGTATCTTAACTTACAGCGTGACAAGCCGCCTTTTGTGTACAAAGACTTTGATTTGGAATTTGACCTCAAGAATATCATTATGAAAAACTATCCACCTGAACCTTGGAAGATTCCAACTCCGATTGTCAGCACACCCAATACTATGTCCTCGGATTTCCTTTCAATTATAACATCTGCTACCACGTTGCCGACACCAGGTAAATAACCATCTCTCCCTGTCTTCAGCTTGAGGTATCCAGCATCTATTGCAGGTCATCCGCCATTGTACTAAGCTGGTCTAGGATTTTCCCTCGAGAACCCCTTTCCCTAACGGTTGTAATGGTATGAATTAGTAAATATTTTTTTGAGACCTCCATAACTGAGAGGCGAGTGGGATGGACTTTGGCATCGTGCGATCTCTGAGGTCCCAGGTACGATCCCCAGTCAATATGGGAAACGAACTTTTCTATACTGTTTCGGGGCTGGGTGTTGTGTGTATTTGTTAAGTGACATTTCAATATCTACTTATTGATTCCGCCGAGTTGCATCGACCGTGAGCAAGTATAAGCGATGTCGAAGAAAACATTAATTTAGAAGAATAATGTTTAGTAAAGTTTTTAATAATATAAAAATTAACATTGTAATGAATAAAGTAACCTAAACCGAAGTTATTTTGATGTCGAAGGCTTATATTATTCTAACAATGTTGCCTGACGAGTTAATTTTTTCTTCTTCTCACACAATATTGTTTCGTAGTATACCAGTATTTTTTTATACCAGTAAGTTTTGTAGTAGAAACGCGTTCTTCATTAGATTTTTTTAAAATTTGTATTCCCTTTTCAATTGAATTGAGTCCTTCTGTTAAGTTTGCAATTGTCATTTGATTTATCTTTTATAACCGTTCGGATTGTTGATTCCGGTAGGTCAAATTTCTAAGCCTACTCCAAAAATTGAATTTTTGCTTTAAAGTCTTTAATTAAAGTCGGTTTACACTCCAAAGACAGTGTTTTTCATTTCTTGTTAAGCTCCAATGACGCATTTTTCGTTGTTTTAGATGACATAATTAGAGAATATAAGTAAAACGCACTGCAAATGAAAAACCGCGTATCTCCGAATTTGCGTAAAACGGGGTAGCATAAGTCGGGGTACTACTGTACTATGTTTAAATAACGGTAGATTAAGTGAAAAAATGTAAACATGTTTGTCAGATTTTACAAAAACAGACGTCCACTAAAAATTTACAGTAATGATCAATATTCGAGCTATATTTGCGGTTTTAATGTATACCTAAAGTTCATCAGATGCTACGATTGTAGTGCCGATTCCACCTCGATTTTTATAAGACTTTTTAACCAGGTCTATTTCTGCACATGATACGAGAGAATCAACATAATTTTATGATAGAATACGGGTTTGATTGCTCTGTGTTATTAAGCTTTCCAAAGGTTCCGAATAGGTTTCTAAATTAAGCTCGTTTTAAGGCAATGTGGTTAATGTAAGTTGTTTATGTGAACCAGTCGCTTGAAACTCGATGCGTGTGCGAATCCAATTTAAATTTTATTTTATTTGTCAATCAATTTTGAAATTTGTTTTATAAAATTAACACATTTACACACTTTGATGCACACAATAAATATGATATACCTACAATAGCTTGCATCCGATTGTTCTACCTTAATGTTTTGATGATACGATTATATGCCAAAGAAATAAATACGCATTGGCTGGACCCAACGATCACGCAGTCAGTTTTTTTTTCAATACAAACATCCTGATGAACGTCTTATGTTAACATGAACGCTATTGTCTCATGAGCATAACAATATTAACAATGCGTAGCTACAAACGGTTGATATCATTTAAATAAATAAATACCGGCAGCGACCATTCTTTCTGGAGCACATCTTATTTCCTTTTTTATTGTGTTGAACCCATAATTGAAAACCTTTAAGGTTTTAAAAATATTCAATTTTAAAGTGGACATACCATATTTCGTTTCGATTATAATCGTAGTACCACATGCTGATTGTGTCTATTGCAGCATAATTGAAAATCATATTTTTATTCCGGCTCTCGTGTACCAATCGTTGGTTGTAATGATCATGAATGACTTCAGTTCAACTTATATTAAACAGCAAGAAAAAAGGTCTTATCTTACGCGATATTTAAAATTTGCGATCGAATCAACATAAACTATATAACTATTAAAATTGGAATTGGAAAATATATAAAATTCTAATTAATATTAAGATGAAATAACAAACAAATATGGCGAATGCCGGGGCGGCGGGGGGCACATAATGTTCAACCAATCAGCACGCGAGATGCATTCCGTTCAACGTCGGTTCACAATTTGACCGATTCCCATCGATAGATTGTAATATAACGAAAAATAATACGTTAAATTGTAATCATAATGTTACGGATCACAATCTATCGATAGTTTACAATCTCGCGAGATAGATTGTAATCTAACGATTTTTATAATCTTACGGTGACATATATGACTAGCATACTAGTCAGTCACGACCACTGTATCATTAATATCTGTACCAGGCTCTTAGTCGTATTATTTAGAGGAGTTAACTATACTATCAATTATGAGTGTTAAATAACATATAAAGTTATTAAACAAATACCGGCAACACGAAACTAGGACATTAAAGTGACTTCGAGATTCCTTGGTCTGAGTATCACGGAGTCTTCGAAGTTGAAACCGAGATGCAGGAAAGTTGGAAATAGAATTTGAATAGTGTAAGTTTATCCCGGTAATATTATCTACTGATATACTAAGAACTTCAATACATTTGTTTTGAAATGTACAGGGGATGTTATGTTAAAAACAAACATTAAAATCCCCGACAGTCCGATATGAAAGACAGAAATGTTTATATAGTGACATGACATTAGTAGCATTATAAAGAAACAGAAAAAAATTACCTTTCCTCGCGGTGCGGGGCTCGTACCTGCGACCTTCACGTATCGCGCGTGCTGCTCTTCCAACTTAGCTAATCGAACTTAAGTTTTCGTAGGTGATATTTTTTTTCCGTTATATGTTTTAGCAAATGCTAGGCAATAATTTCTATACACACAACTTACCAGTAATATCTGAACACACATCTATACAGGTAGCTAAATGAGACACATGACGTGCGTGACACATATTGACGTTATGAGTGTTCAGATGTTATTGGCATTTGCTCAGATATTATTGAAGTAATGAATGTTTAGATAATAATGGTAACTTGTGGTGTATGGAACATTTTGACATTTTAACTGTTCAGAAGTATTTGGTCACTTTGTCTGCTCCAATATATCTGACGGCGACTGTACATTTGAAGCCCATTTATGTGTTACCTGCAGTGAAGGAGTTGTGTAAAAATATGAAATAAATTATAAATTACTAGCTGTGCCCGCGACTTCGTTCGCGTGGACTACATCCTTTCATGGTCAGTTTTACCCCTTTCTCCCCTAATATTCGAAACAGTAGTCTATATTTTAATCCAAGTTTCGAGCTATATTTGTGCGAAATTTCATATCTCTAACTTCAAAAATAAACATTTTTCCATATAAACTTTCAATGGTGGTATTACCCACATCTCCTCTTATTTTCTAATATAAAGTAGCCTATGTCCGTTCTTGAGATTCAACGTATACCTATTTATTTATTTATTTATTTAAAAACTTTATTGCACAAATAGGTACAACAGGTGGACTTAATGCTAGGGGCATTCTCTACCAGTCAACCCTTGGGTCATGCAGATAGTTATATATATATACCTATACCAAATTTCATCAAAATCCGTTCAGCCGTTTAGGCGTAATGGAGTAACCGACGGACAGACAGACAGACAGACGGACAGACGGACAGACAGACAGACAGACAGACAGAGTTACTTTCGCATTTATAATATTAGTATGGATACGAGGCGTAAGCTAAAAAGCGACTGACGGACGACTGATGACAGCTGGTATGGAAAGTAAACTATGGAACGGTATTAACGACGCGGTAGTCGGTTGGAGAAAAACGGATGATTTTTGATACAATACGAATTATTTAATATTGGATTAGTCATACATGAAATACAAAAATACACAGACAGATAGACACTTTTAACTTATAATACCTGTTGCTTTGTGCGTTCAAAATATGTTGGATTCTAAAAAGGACTAAAATAAATAATTGACACAACTCGACACAATAAATATTCTTATCTACGTATAATATTTTCCAACGTATTCTTTAAATTGATTGCTCTTTCTGTAATATGTCTGAACACGTAACTAAGGTCTAATCTGCCTCGATACTCGCTTTGGTTGCGGAGATCAAACGAACCGTTCCATTGTAAGCACCAGACTTCAGATCAATATTCAAGCGGGCACAGTAACAAAAGAGTTATATACTCTGTATAATATTTTTCTGCAGTTATGGAGTAAATTAACAAACGAATATCTTATATACGTAGCTTGAGATCTGGGATCTGTGAAAATCAAGAAAACCAAAAATGTCATCCAAAAAGCTTAAAGGCTGAAATTAATGTAGACCGAATGAAAAAAAATATGAATCGAAATACAACAATGAATATCGTTAAAGCTATTGTAATAGAAAAAAAAACCTTTGATGAGTTCTTCATGTTCCTTTTTTTAGTATTCTTTTATTTTCGTTCCATATTCATTCAAGGTAAGGGCGACAATTCTAGTAACAGATATTATTATGTTGTGCTTGTCGCCCTTAAGCAAGGACCTCACCACCACTTACCACTTAACATCAGGTCTGAGGAAGCGATGTATCTATCCTAAAGTGCAATATAATAAAAACATCCTATAACATTCTCGTAATCTCATTTCAGAACCAGTGCGCACTCCTGAGCCGACACTCTCGGAGACTATGTTCAACGTGATTTCCAACACAGTGGATAAAGCCATCTACACTCACGTCGATGACGCGGCATTGCGCTTTGATACGGCATACGTCGAGCTGATGAAAGCGGTGGAGCAAGCCATGGAGATACCGGTGATTGAGATAAGAGAGGACATTGCTGAGCTGTTTTATAATGCCTATAAGCTTTTTGAGCTGGACATCCTGGAGAAAGAGAGGATTGGTGAGTATGATCATAAGTGAACTTGTTTTTTTAGTTGACGCATATCTTCTCTTTTTTAAAAAGAAATCAGTACATGACATCTTTATTTACGCAAAGTTTGCGGTACTAAGATTCAGGCTTCATAAAAGTAGTAATACCTTTACAGGCATAACAATGACAAATTATAGCAAAATATTGCGTACTTGCCAAATCAAATCAAAACATGTCTAATTAAAAAAGGTTTTTACACTTTACAATACTTTTGTGATGACAAAAATTATGTGGAAGTATTAAATTATCCATCTACGCCAATGTAATCTTTAGCGATATCATTAAATTGCATACTATGCTGTCACGTATATATTTTATTTGAAAAGATGTCTCTTGAATTTCTTGCAGCGCATCATTTCAACAGAACTAACGTCGAGGCGCCAGTAGGAAAAAAACCGGCAAAAAGCGTGTCGGGCTAGTGTAGGGTTCCGTAGTTTTCAGTGCATCACAATACTTAAGTATCCCCACTTAATGTTACAAAAATGAGCTATCTGTGTGTAACATTGACTTGACATAGGTAGGAATACACTAAAAAAATATTTTTTCTAAAATTTCAAAAACTGTTAAACCCATAAGGTTCAAATAATTTTGCTAGAAAGCCTTTGCAGTTCTATATTATAGATTTTTTTCATACTTTTTGAACTTATGTTTCAAATGTTAGAGGGGGGGACACAATTTTATTTTCTTTTGGAGCGATTATTTCCCAAAATATTAAAATTATCAAAAAATTATCTCAGTAAGCCCCTGTTCCTTTTTAAATACCCATCCAACGATATATCACATGTTGGGATTGAAATAAAAAAAAACACTCCCCAATTTACGTGTAGGGGGGGGGGGGTACCCTATAAAAACATTTTTTTTATTTTTTATTTTTGCACTTTGTTGACGTGATGAATATACATATTTGTACCAAATTTCAGCTTTCTAGTGCAAACGGTTTCTGAGATAATCCTCGGACGGACAGACAGACAGACAGACAGACATGGCGAAACTAAAAGGGTTCCTAGTTGACTACGGAACCCTAAAAATTGAAGTGTTAAATATTTTTTTGGTAATTATTCTTGCAAGAATAAACAAACCTTTTTTTAGTCGTTGCGATGTTTACAATTTGAAACTTGCTTAACCTGATTTGTTGGTATATAGTGTTAGATGATTATTTATGGACTGTGACTTTATATTTAAATAGGGCAGGTAATTTAGCGATTGTTAAATAGATCCCTGATATCGTTCAGTTGTTTAGGAAAGTATTTTGATTTGAAAACATATTTTACATCACTTAACCTTTTTCTGAAAGATAACAATTTGGTCTTAGTGAGAATCAAAACACAAGGGTAGATGTTTTATACATTCGTCAGTTCTAATGAAAAATAATTAAATTAGCATTAAAAGTCTGCGAACACAAGTAAAATAGATAAATAGCTTGAGAAGCTAGGCTATTCTTAAAATGTTAAAAAAACAATGTACAACGACTTTGCAGAACATAAATTATATACAAAAAATATCGCGACAGTAAATGTCTAACTATACTAGTTATGTCACAATAAGTGTTAACATCGGTGACGCAGTGGCTTAGGTAGGCGAAAGGTCCCGGGTTTGATACCCGGTCAGGTCAATTTGGAAAACGAACATTTCTAAATTTGCTTAGGTCTGGGTGTGCTCGGATTATGCTCCCAGTTAGTATCCGTCGTCTGGTACTCATAGTACAAGGAAAAATAGTACAACGGAAAACCTTTGTTTGAGACAGGTGTGGATGTCTGGCGCATTTATTTACATCACGTTTGGATCAATAGCACCAAAAAAATCATTGGGAAATGTGGAAAAAACGTGGAACGCTCGGCGGGCCGCTAGTAGTTAAATAAGCCCCGTTTTGCCATTTGAATTTTGAACCCTAGAAACATAAACGACAACGATGTCTTTTGATTGATGAGATTTCTATAATAGTGCCAGTCAGTTAGCGCGCAATTGATGCTCCCCAGCTTCAATACCTCGCAGTCAATCCAAAAACATTTTAAAAATGTTTAATTTGTTTGAGTATGCTGTTGAATAACAACCCTCCGAGAGTGGTTTCATAGTTTAAACGCAGACGTGGATCACCTGAATTCGAGGTATGATCCTGTTTATTAATGAAACAGAGCGTTTCTGCGAAATTGGCCCGTATTACATAAATGTAAGGTGCTCATTGAAACGAGGATGATGGCCATCGCATATATAGACAACTTGTCTGGTTTCACCCCTCGAATTCCATCTGTACGGGCACTGTGGCACTGGAACACCTCTTAGAGGGAGTGTTGTAATGTTTTATTAAAAATCGATGTAATATATTCTCGTACATCTGATCTTACGAAGGAAATGAAAGTATCAAATATTATTCCAAATGCGACTGTTTGTTGTTGGATGTTAACTATTTCACGTAAAGTGTACAGAAGAAACTTGAATAAAACTTTGGAATTAGATTGGTAAGATACAGAAATTTGTTTGATTATGGCAGTTCATTCGTTTTAAAATAAATGCGTTTGTGTGCTCAAACATTAAAATTGCTTTTCTCTGGAAAGCACCTTCATATCAAGATCAAATAAAAACAATTAAACTTTTAAAGATATTCATAGATTGGTTCATTTAAGCTTGAGTAAAACGACAAGAAATTTATTATCAGAAGTAAGGAAAACATACTAAAAACTGAGATCTTAGTTCAAAAACTAAAATCATTAAGAAACTATATGCTAGGTAGGTAAAGATAATATAAAATATAATATTCGTTGAATATTGAATTTAGATGTTTTACAACCACACATTTTTGTCATTGATGTAAGCACCTATTTTTGTAGTAACCTTTCTTACATAAACCTATAGAGGTACTAGGCTGTAAATTTGCCTGCAAGTCAAGTAAACAGATGCCTCCTACTGTGATAGGCCCTAGTAATACATTGTCGACGTATCAGTTTACTTGTACCTGCAATACGTAATTAACGAATCCTAAATTAAATCGACACAGACTAATAGAACTTGAGCACTAATTAAAGACAGTAGCACTAGAATTTCGAATCGGACCCCAGGATGTAGGGTGTGTGGCGATTACTGATAGGGTTGTATTCTAACCATACATAATGTAAAGAGAGAAGTGTAGGTGATGAATGATATATCACAAATACTGTACAAGAGTTTATTATTATTAAAAAATTGGTCCGAACGAGATTTAGTAAGTAGTTTAATACTTCATAAATCGTGAACCGCAATTTACCTTTAATTCAATCAACTCAAATATATTTTTTTATATTATGTAACTTACTCCTATGGAAACCTTCAAGGGCGAGTCCGACTCGCACTTGACCGGTTTTTTACAATTTTTGTCTGTCTGTTTGTTCCATTTAATAATCATCAAAAAGTTGACGATTATACAGGGATTTTATTGGCTGAAGCAAAAGATACGTTTTTAAAAATTGAACTGACGGACAAAAGACATTATTATTTTTCCTAATCATGATTCTGTTGTGTTGTGAAACCAGAATCAAAGATGGTGTGACAATATTTATTCAAAGACAACCAAGCAACTTGACACACAGCACAACATAGATAATAATTGTTCAGGACATTCATATTTGTTGCGAGTATTATTCACACCGGAACGCCGCATCGCACCCGTCAACATAATCAATACAATTTTATTTACCGAATCGCTTTATCGACATATTTGAAATAACAACCCTAGTATTGAACGTTTGATTTGGGAACAATGCAGACAAAGGGGATAATTATGATTTGAACCCCAAGCATGAATTTCGTACATTTTAATTGGCATTCCCAATGTCAGTTCAAATTGTATAAACTGCGCGAGAGTATTCACGTCGATACAATTTACGTGTGCTGTCATCAGGGGATGTTAATAATAGGGGGTTCCTTTTCAGGGGTGCAAACTCAAGCTGCATATTTTGCAAACAGTATGCAATAAGTCATAAGTGAACTTGAAAATACTATTTTTAGAAAATTAAAGTACGTGGATGTCATGTGGTCACGTTGACCATAACTCTGACGTAACGTAACGATGGCACGTTACGTTATGTTGAATATAATTTAATTCTAAAGAAATATTACATAAATTTAATATTTAAAATTATTTATGTTTTCGATGTTATCGTGTAGATTTCATCTCGAAAAACAAACGGAGCGAGCATACTGAAAAAATATTTAAAACTTTTATTTACTTTTCAGTTGGTCTATATATTTTAGATTTCCTTTATTTGGGTTATTATAAAATAACTTCGCAATGTATTTTACACTACGATGTTATACTAAATTTAAATTACTTATATTAAAATCAACTGCGGCAACCACAGATTACTAGTTCAGAGTGGGTAGGGGTTGAAGTTGAAAGTAATGTAAGATTAAGTAAATTATATGCGAAAAATCAAATAAGTATGTATAACAATGTTACGTATAAGTTTTTTTAAAAGGTATCAATCTGAAGAATCGATATTTGTGAAGTTACTTTAATCATTCTTGTTTCAGCTGCTGAAATTGCGTGGGAAAAGAGGATGAGGAAGAAACTGAAGAGGACACTTCGGAGGATGGAAAACTTTAAAGGTTTGTTTAATTGTTAATCAATTGGTATTTTATTGATATATCATTTTTTTTGTAAATTTTTTCCAAACTTGTCAAAAAAAAATGATCCATCCATGACCAGGTCAGTTTGGTAAACGAATTTTTCTATTTTGGCTTGTGTGGGTGTTGTAAGTTGATACCTCCAGTTAGTAACTCCATTTGGTGTCTGCTCGTAAAATCACCTTGGTTTAAAAGCTGATGTAACTGTATGAGCCCCACCTCTGGATGCAAAAACTGCACGAACTCAAAAAATCATTTTTTCTTAAATGAAGAAAAAATTTTTCTTAGCTAGTCCAGTAAGAAATTTTCAAGGGTAATGTTTTCTTCAGATTTTTGAATTGGCTTATTCGTAAGTTAATATTAGTGTAGGTTTTTAAAAGATAATATAAATAAATATAAAAAATTATTTATTTATTTATATTTATTTATATTATTTATGTATTCTACTTACAAGTATGTAGTTCTAAACATATTTGGCAGAGGGCATTTGCCGAAAGTTGTCAGTTGGAACAGCTGCAAGCGTGATACATCTAGGTCGTGGGTTCGATTCCACCGCAAGGGGAGATTAAATTTTTCGGTTTCTTTGAAATATTCGAAATGTAGACATATTGAAATCCTGGAGTTTTCATCTAGGGGTGCAATATTTATTATTATCAATAACTTTGAAGAAAACTTATAAGCTGACATACAAGTTTTTTTTTCAATTTTCCGATTTGACATTGACATCAATTTCAAAAGCATAATTTAACCGTTCATAAAACAAATCAAAAAATTGTTGCGCAATTTAAAGTGAAATTTAGAATCAGATGAAAAAAATACGATGTTATGAATGAGAAAACTGATCAGTCTTCTAAAGGTGAAAACTAAGAATTGTAGAAAAACATTTTTTTTTTGTATTTGCTTTGAATAGTTTAAAATTTTAAGGCGGTATTAGAGGCTGTTTTTAATGCTTTTTTGTTTTCGAATTTCCTAAGGTTACGAAACTCCCCCGACACCAAAAAGTGAGATTTCATCACACGAGAGTTATAAGATACCGCCGATGAGGCCTTGCGTCTGCCACCCTCAGTTCCACTACAACCGATATGCTAAGGTAAAAGCTACTCATACTCCCAGCCGAATATCATTTTTTTTAGAGAAGGAGTAATGTAGAGTCAGCATAGAGTTTGTTTTTTAAGTTACAGCTGAAACACATTTTTAACCAACTTTAAAAATGTTTCTCGTTTCGACGGTATTTTACTAATGCATTATCGCAAATAACTTAAACGTTTATGAATCAATTAAATTTTTTATGGGAATAGAAAAAAAAACTGCTTAGTATCACAGAAATCAGGATCTGGTAATTGTATCCCACATAAATATTGGGAAAGTTGGTTCTTTTTTGCTAACAATGTAAATATACATGTTTAATGATTAGTTTGTAAGGTTTTTTATTATATTTATATTTAACAATGAATCCCTAGATAATAATCCCTAATTTCTGAATTATTTTGTTACTTTTAGTGCATGCTAGTGTATTTTTAGTTTTTTAAACTAGTATTTTTATTTATACTAGATGAAAACCCGGCTTCGCTCGGGTGAAATCCGGTGAAAAACCGGCATAGTGCGAGTTGGATTCGCGCTCGAAGTGTTCCGTACAATGGTACGGAAAAATTTTAATTGTTTAATAAATAATTGTGTCTAATGTTGCATAGATAATGATCTATGCAACATTAGACACAATTATTTATTATTTAAGAAAAATATATCTAAATATTCAGAGAATATTTTAAGTGTCTAACAACAGTTTTTATTAATATCGAGCAAGATAATTTTTAATTTAGTCTTTGTTGATATAGTTGGAACAGAAATACATAATCTGTGAAAATATCAACTACATATCTAGCTATCACGATTCTTGAGATGCAGCTTCGTGACAGACAGACGGACGGATGGACAAACCGACAGCGAAGTCTTAGTAATAGGGTCCCGTTTTTACCCTTTGGATACGGTACCCTGAAAACATATATTCAATATTGAATTGTACTAAAATTCAGTACAGATTCTAGGTATCATCAAACAAAGTAAATCACTTTGCAAAACTAAATGATAATTGGCTACTTGACAGTGTAAACAATAAAATATGAAAAGTGTTAGATATGTTAGCTTATTAGTAAAGTAATAATTTTACATTTTTATTTTTTAATTAAAAGCATAGTATTTTATTTTTGCAAAATAAATTGTATTTTTTTTATCTGTGGAACAAAAGAACCGAAACGGAAACCACCATTGCAATTCGGAAATGACAGTTGTCGGCGAAAATTATTTATTTTAATGTGGCGAAACAATGATTATTTTACCGATTAAATTGAATTATTGTCTCTCTAATTGTATTAAGAATTTATTGAAACATTTTCCGTTTATCTAAATTAAGTCGTTCCTATACGTATCGGTTCGTTGTCTACGTTGACGTCATAATTGCAACAGTGACGTGACTTGGCGTTTGCGCACATTTTACAATACTTTTTCAAAAACTGTCAAGTAGCCAATTGAACTAAAACTTTTACGTTTATGGTTATTTTTTTCTATGGTTGTTATCGCAATCGGCCAATCTCAGGTCTAAAGAAAAAACATTAATCAAAGAGTATAATTATCATGAAAAAGTGTCAAAAACAATATTTTAGCGAAACGTCCATTTCGGCAAGGCGTACCTAAGATGGCGGCTGCGTTTTGTTTGTCAGAGCCTGTCAGTGCTATTAGAATTTAACGAAATACTCCATAATCCGAATTTTACGGATGTATGTTGTCGACTCGAAATCAATATTTTTTTATGCTTTGTTATTAATTTAAGGTTTCGATCGAGTCTACCGTACCCCTTGACGAAATTATTAATATAGATATGAAGATTTTGCTCCTGTTTGTAAAACCCTAAGGGATCTTTGACTGCGGATTACGTGTCTCACACGAGTTTCTATTCATGTTTACAAAACGAAATGTTTTCTTTGTGTCTATTCTTGAACAGATCTTATAGAATTCTTTGTACTTTGCATTTTCTATTTTTCGAAGAGCCTACTCTATCTTATTTTGTAAGTAAGCTTTCAAACTCTTACAACGTCTCACATACACCTACGCCTATTCAGAACTATTGTGTTGATTTTTCCTGTTACCGATTCATACGCCTACTGAAAAGATAACGGCTCCGATAGAATTCTAGGATCTTATTGAAGTGTAACACAAAAGGTGGACATTTAAAATCTTGATCTGTACATCATTTTCCCTTTATCTAAAATTTTGGCTCTGCCGATTGTCACTGAAATATTATAAACTAGCTGTGCCTACGACTCTGTTCGCGTGGACTACATGATTAAAAATTGAGTTCAAAAAGTAAAAGTAGCTTATTTCTCATAACATCGACTACCTACCAATAAAAGTCCCGTCAAAATCAGTCTAGGCATTATAGAAAGCCGTAACAAACAGATATACAGACAACTGTTACAGAAAAATAAGCTTTCAAGGCATGATGTAAGGTGCAGACGAGCTGTTCCAGTTCAAGCGGTAAATCGCTATGTCCTACCTCTCTTTCGTAGTGGGTTAGTCTAGTCCCTTTATGAGTGGTGGCTTCGTTATGTCGCCACTGAGTCCCACGCCAGCACGTCTCCCGTGCGTTGCGTTGATGATTATAACAAAAGTGCCTGTGAAATAATTTCTCTTCCTTATTTATCACAGGACCGCTTCGGCATCTACTTACCCCGGGACGTGGATTACCAAGGAGCGAACGTGACGGTTACCCCTGCTCTCTCGGTGAGCAGCTCAGAGGAAGAGGATGAAACGGCCGCCGATACGAAGTCCATTATGAGCAGGAAGTCGGTAGCTTCTGCAAAGTCTACTAAAAGCACTGTCAGCAAGAAGGCCACCTTCAAAACCTAGCGAAAACGGAAATGCACTTAAATGTTTGCGACATAACCTTTAAAATCGACCAACATAAAGAAAATCATATTTTACTAAATAACAAAAAATTTGAAGATATTTAAAAGCACAAATTAACAACATTTTTTGTTACATTTAATTTAATTAGTATTTTTGATATGTTATGTTAGCTTGTATCTTTTTAAATCTAGTTTAGAAAATGAGTAACCTATCAAGAGGCTTTATCATTATGAATAAATGTGTTAAAAACGTATGGTTTCTTTTTTAAACACACATTTTTAATAAAACGGATAATTAAGTGATAAAATTGCAGTGAACGTAAAATATGGTAGGTAAGTCTTTATCTAAAATGTAGTTACTTGCTTCATTTAACATAATACCATCCATATACATTTTTATTTTTCAAGTTTTAGTGATAAAATTACTGTACTTATGAATGAAAAGTGACTCCATAACCCTTTTTTTGGTACTTGCACCACTTGAAGACACAACATATCATTGTGGAATATCTTTTTCAATACAAAGATTGAAATTTGTTGACAGACCGTTCGCTGTCACGACGGCTCGACCGATATTAAAACCATAGATATATTACTTTCCTTATTCTAAGATTAAAACCGTCGCTAGCCTGGTTTATAAGGCACGCCCACCGTGGTCTAGTTTTCGTGGTGCCATTTTCAAGCGTTAGAAATGCTTCTATGTTTTTTCCGTTCACTGTAAAATTTTAATATACTGATTCAGTTAGGGCGAACACATACATGTACAAGCGAACATAAAATTCACGTAATGTAGTTTAGTTCGCAGCAGTGACGAATACCCTCAAGGCAAACCACGTGCCTCAGCCTGCTTCGGGGGTACTCCTCCAGTTTCAGTTTGACGCCATCGAAATCTGGTTAGTAGTTTATTTGTTATTTTTTTTATTTACAAATTACCATATGAGCTTCGTCGAGACCACTGACTCGGGGCATTTTTGACATGCGCTAATTCCAGTATATCACAGATTTTCTGCGAAATGTTATTTAGCCGCAGTGATGTGACTAGGCCACAATTTTTAAAACTGAATTTTTCTGTTAATATTATAAATAAATAAATGCCCCTGATAACCACACCAATCACTTGGTATCAAACTAAGGGTTTCCCTTGTACTATTAGTCATATAAAAACTAAGTATGTACATGACAAAAGAGGTAGGTAAGTATTAAAGTTAATAAAACTTGCCGATGCTGTTTCTCAGAGAGATAATAACCATTACTCGATATCCGTATTTTCTCCCATTCATGGACATTTTATTCTTGGAAAATGCAATGAATCAATGTTATTATGTAACGTTATCTAATGCCAAGTCATATTGACGACCTCCGTAGCCGAGAGGCGAGCGGGCCTGAGTTTGGCGAACGCCATCTCTGAGGTTCCGGGTTCGATCCCCGGTCGGGTCAATATGGGAAACCAACTTTTCCATATTGTCTCGGGTCTGGGTGTTGTGGTACCGTCGTTTTTCTGATTTCTGTAACACAAGTGCTTAAGCTACTTACCACAGAATCAGAGCAATGCATGTGATGTTGTCCAATATTTATTTATTTATTATTTATTTATATCAACCATAGAACAGCTTATCGTGCTTTCCGAAACACAAAGAAACTCTTGGAGGCCTTCTCCGACAAACGAAATAACGGATCCGATGAAGAATTGAAAATAAAGTCTCAAGATGTTTTTTGTTAAAATGGTTACAGTAACTGGTGGTTGATATTTTCATATTTGATGAGGCACTGTTGGAGTTCCTTTAGTAGTTTCCGCTCTGAAATGAGAGGAACACATACCACCAACACCACTTTTACATCCAAAGGTATGGTGCATAAAAATATTTGCTTCCCTAATAAACCTCTTTAGTCTCTTAATCCGCGAGAAAGATGCAATAATAAAATTGACATAACTCAATTATTTGACAGACGAAATTGCGATTTCTTGTCAAGAAAGCAAAACAGAGTTTAGTGAAAATTTCGTGATCATTTAATTATTAAAAGTTACTGTTGCTGGAAGACGAGTTTGTAACCAAGTCCTTGTGATACCAGAAACTACTAAAATTCAAATATAATTATATTGCATTTTAGCTCAAAAATGGGTTGTATGTTGAGAAGTGACCTCATGACACTGTATGATATTTATATCCAGCCTGAAACCGCCTTTGAAACTCTATCTCAGCTTGGAGAAATGGGATGTGTACAGTTTTTAGATGTAACTTATATTTTTATTTCCTTTTTTCTAATTTAACTCTTTACCCAGCTTCTATTCGACCGATAGAGTAGCTCACCAGGTAGTCGTAAAATATAACTGTTAAACAGGCTGGTAGACTAACGCAATTGAGGATTTTTTCGGTTTATAAACGTAGTGCGTACGTTTCGGGCGGCTTCGCGGTTTGACGATTTACCGCTTGCGGGAAAAAACCGTAGTGCGGCCGTAGCCTAGAACAAAAAATAATAATGTCTCAAATTGTTCAAGTGTAGTCTTTGAGCAATTAATGTATGTCGGCAAATGATAAAACACGGTATTTTTGTAAAAAATATTAGAACTTTTAGAAATATGGAAAGTATTCTAATCAAACCTGTTTCAATTGGAGTAGTGACAAATGCACATTATTTGTTCTACTAATACGAAGTTGGTGTTGCAGTTAAGGTTTTTCATAGTTAACATAGTTACCCATAGTTAAGGAATAAAATATGAACTAGTGTGGAATGCTAATTGTAAGTAAATACAGTTAACTCATGTTGTGTACGCTAATTTATGGATCTCTGTCTAGATTAATAGTGATAAGTTTTTTATTTTTTGTGATGTTTATGGCAGTGATGTGTTCGTGTACCAATTTTAAATAAATAAATAAATAAATAAATAATAGTTGATACACTAGCGTAAAGCGAAATAATGAATAGCTAGCTTGATTAATGGCAATTAGTCTGATGCGTGAAATCAATTCCGCCCAACGTTGCTTGGAAATTGATATAATTAGACTATATGATACGGGCTCCAGGTACTCTATAGCTTTCAAAGGATTTCGTGAAGACCAGTAATCCAGTATCTGTATGCTAATTTCAAAGCACAATTCTTGATACACGATAGGTATTCTAAATAAATCTTTAATGGATATTTTCTAACCAAAACGCTAAAACCCGTAATAAATTAATTTTAAGAGAGGTAAGTAGGGCATAGCGATTTATCGCTCGAACTGGAGCAGCCCGACTGGTGAAATACCTCCACCTTACAGAAGACCGCAGCCAAATAATAATCATTTCGGTGTGGTTGTGTTTCTGCGTGTAAGTTAGGTTGCCATAGCTCCTGGGGGGTGCTACATTAGTAGCAGGTTAACATTACTAGGGCTACATTAGCCTTCAAGGTAAGGGCGACAAGTCCAGTAACAGATTTATTATGCTGTACTTGTCACCCTTAAGCTAGGACCTCATTACCACTTAACATCAGGTGGGATGAGGTCAATCCTAAAGTGTAATATAAAAAAAAAATGTTCACTAAAGATTATGTACGAGAATATCTATTGAAGGAGTGCACCAAATAGGAAGTTTATACTTATTGTTACAAAAGTTGCTCCTAGCATTTGTAAGAAAAAAAATCGTACCGGGAGTGTAATTTTAAGAGTTAAATGTTTAGTATGGAAACTTAATTTATTAATTAAGATATTTCTTGTTTAGTGCAAATATCTGTGCTTAAGTAGCGTACATAGCCTAGCGTAGCTGTGGGAAAACGGCTTTGGCTGCTAAGTTCTCCCGGAAACCTGTATGTTGACGACTGACAACATTCATAGCCAAATTTACTTTGTGAGATATCTTAGTCTTTGTGTAGCTAGAACATTCACTACTTCAGTAATATCTGAGCAGATGCTAGTCAATAACTTCTATACGCACAAATAACCAAAAATATCTGAACACTCATAACGTCAATATGTGTCACGCACGTCATATGTCTTTATTATTTGGCTACCTGTGTTGATGAGTGTTCAGATATTACTGAAGTAGTGAATGTTCAGATATTAATGGTAACTTGTAGTGTATGGAACTTGTTGAAATTTTAAACTGTTCAGAAGTATTTGGTCACTTTGTCTGCTCCGATATATGTGACGGCGACTGTAACTAGATTTTTATTCAATAACAGCTAAATGCCGACGTTCAGCCGTACCAAAAGCAATATGTGGCGGACGTGTGTCGATGTGTGGAGATAGAACGCAAATTACTTTATATGGAATCGGAGATGGAAAAGGACAAAATGAATATACCTGCGGCCGAAAAAGAAACGAAAGCTCTACAGCCGAACGAGATGTTAGCTTTTGAGGTAACGTGAATGCTATTTACTTAATTCAAACTGTTGTAGAAGGATGCCTTACGATGCGTTAACACGTGGCGTGGATTCATAAATAATTAAGTAAAAAACTGTCATAAAATAGGGTAGAAATCTTTGTATATAAAATAATTAATCCCTATTTGCCTTGGCCACGCCATCACGCGTGAACGGCTGGACCAAGTTCACTTTTTTTTAAGTGTTTGTTACTGTCAAGAAAATATTTAAAAAAAGAAGAAAACCTTTAGAAAATTTCGTAGAAAATTAGAAAATTTAAGAATACTCTTGTCGTGGGTGAAAACCAATTCGAATGAAATAGTCTTCGTTAAGACAGGACAACGTCTGTCGGGTTAGGTTGTAAAAAATAAAAATGTTTTATCAAAAAGCATCTTTAAGCATTTTTGAAATTTGATCACCAAAAAATTTTTTTAAGCAAGTAATAAATGTTAATCTGCAAAATATCGGTATTATCGTATCTTTCATTTGAAATTCGTCACAATGTAAAAAATTACGCAATCATAATTAAAATACTCCCGACCAGTTAACCTTTCAAACAAAAAAACAGTCAAAATAAGTTTTTGCGTTCAGACAAACACACACGCAAACAGACACGTCTAACTTATAACACACCGACGTTTTGCGTTGGGATTTAAAACGCATCCCGACTAATGCACCTCTTAAACAAAAAATCTAAATCAGTTCAGTTTGTGCTCTGCGATGCCACAAACAGGCAAACAAACAGTCATATAGTAATAATGTAATACTTATAACACCCCGTCATTTTAGCATCAGGGGTTGAAATGTAAATAGGGCATGTGCGCGCTGAAACCGCGCGGCTGAAGCGCGTCTTATTTTTTATGTGAAAACATCTAATACTGCCGCGCTACAGTCGCGTTGCTTACGGTTTATGGTCGCAGCACACTTACCAACACGAAAAGGGATCGTCACCGTATCGCCTCGCCGTTAACCAAGCGTCAACCTACCGTAAGCAGGGGCGTCTTTCACCCAACCCGGGGGGAAGAGACGGTGCCGCATGATAGCGGCTATTCCGCCGATGGTGCTGTGGTAGTTATGGCTGAGCCGAGTTTCCCGTAGCACCACCATTAACGTAATTTTGGGGGTTTTAGTGGGTAGTCCTGCCCTTCTCAGGGCGGGGAGTCCCACACACGCCGTCACTTCCCTCGGGTGACGGTACGGTACATCAATGTATTTCCCCTCGTTATAAAAAAAAAAAAAGGGGCGTCTTTCACTCATTAGAGGCCCTGGGCACATAATAATAATATATAGGCACAAAGCCCCTACATCATAATAAAGTTTAAACTTCGCGTTTCCCACTTTTGTGTTTCCGCTTCATTTGATCGAAATCCACCATAACTGTTGATAAAAAAATAAAAGTAATTTACCAATGATTTATTTTACAAGCTATTTAATTTAGATGTAAATATCTATGTAAATGCTCGCTTCATAAAATTTATATTAATATTTAAGTTATCAAGCGAACTTACGGTAGTTATCGGTTGTGGCTTAATATTTGAGGTGGGACTAGGGGGCCTCGACACTTCAGGGGACCCTGGGCACATCCCCAGTGTGCCCAGTGGGTAAGATGGGCCTGACCGTAAGCGCATTAGCAAGGGACCCACAGCTGGTTGACAGCCAGGCCGAGTGCCGCACTGGTCAGTATTTGAATGTGAAGTGTTGTAAGCAAGAGAGCGTACGATGAGACGTAAGCGGTTAGTGAGCTTGTATGATTAGTGTGCGTTGCAGTAGGTAGTTTCGTACAAAGAACACTGAAAGCCTGAGTTGATACGTTTACTTTGCTTTTACAAGTCTATATTTGTGCTACGACCTTTATATGGAAGCGGGTTAAGTGCATTGGTACATCACAGCGGCGCATTCATTGTACAAATGGTTATGAAATCTTTCACATATTCATGTGTTCATTCAAACATCTTTGCTAATTATCCCAAAATAAAAAATAGACACAAAAAGGGTTACAAGTTTTGTTTCATGTATTACTGATACATCTTGATCTTTTATAGAATATTATCGAGAAATGGGAGATGGACGTGGTGGAAATGGCTACAAATTTGGCGAACCTTCGCAAGAGTTACGTTGAGCTTAATGAGATGTACTACGTTATAGATCAAATTGGTCCATTGCTGGGCGATGTTGATACTAGAAGAGAGTCAAGGGCAAGGTTAGGAAATGTATCTGGTAAAGCTCCCAGTATTTATGGTTAACTTCACTTATAATTTTCAAATGAAAATTATATTCCAATATTATGACCCAGACTTGCATAATGATTTAAATATCGGGTCCTGATAACGGGTTGCCAGGTTCAAATAACAAATAGAGCTAATTTTGATTCGGATTTTTCATAGCTCGGGTTTGTGATCACTAATTTGAATAACAATCCGTTCTTGTTACGTTTAGTTATAATACGAGACGTAAGCTAAAAACGACCGACAGACGACTGATGATAGCTGTATGGATCGGAATTATTAAATGACTCGTAGTCGGTTGGACCGCAGAAAACTGTGAATTGGCACGAGAGTGAAATCTTTATCGATTTTACATAGTGACAAGATTAAATGTATTTGTTTTAGAATTATTTAAAATAAATGGGCACTGGCGATGTTTTGAAATCGTTCAAAATTGAAGTGAACGAAAAAAAATTGACTTGGCTTAGACAAAATGTTTTACTGTGTGATCTGAAAATGTTACTTTTACAAATAGTTATATTGTTAGTACCAAGTGTTAACGCGTGGAAACGAGACCGACGATGTCGGGGGTGCGCGGGGGGACGCACGCCGGCGCGGGAGCGGCCCGCGGAATTTACGAGAACCAGTTAGCAAGAGAACGCCCTGTTGCGCGGTAAGCGCGTCCATAGAAAACATATTCAGTTGTTCTTAATGGAGTCAGATTAACCTCATCGGAAACATGGTGACCCAAAAGTGATACGAGGCACTGGAAGTAACTGCAACGGAGAAAGAAAGGAAGGAAAGTGGTTGTGTGTCGTCGTCGGTGATACAAAAGGGAAGTAGGCCCAGTTTTAGTAATTTGATTAATCGCGTGTTTTTAAGTTTAAGGTTGCCTTGTTTGAGTGAACAGTTCTATTAAGCTGTGAAGTACTTGTTTACCAAGCACGTGCTTGCTTTCGCTTTATGTGCACCCGACTTTTGACTTCGGCGCTGTCTTCATAACTACCACGGTGAATGCTTCACACCTACCTATTTTTTCCCCATCGTTTCTTCCAATTAATTTCTTAAAATTTGCAACTAAAACCTATTTTATTTTTCTATGGCTAACTAGGTACCGTGCTACAAAGTGCAGAGATTTAATTTATTCAAATTAAGCTCTAAGCTACCTATTTTGTTAACTGGATTTAATCAGTTGTAGCTTGTTACACTTCTATCTTGGCGTTTCCAGTCCATTCCATTTAATACATAAAGTACTTAAGTACCTAGCTCATTTACAATTTCATTTCATACATTTTAGCTAAAATAAAGCACTGAGACAAAGAATTAAGTCCAAGGATACCTAATTCTTCAACCTTTCACGTGTGCTACCTATTTACAACAATTATATCATCCGTCTTTGCCCAATTAATTTGCTATTTTAACCATAATTTGACCTTTTTCGTGTGCCATTTTGCTAATCGTTCTAGAACCTGCCGTATAACCCGCCCAAATTGAAAATACAGTTGTTCAAACTCGCACCCAAACAATTCCAGGTTCGCTGCGGTAACGGTCGACTCCTCGATTCCACCGGGTTATCGGTTGCGAGTAAGTCATACTGGCAAGTCATTGAGAACGTTTTCAACGTTTGCGCATACCTACCTGCCGCTTCGCAGTACAGTGCTGGCGGCCCGATAAGGTCAGATAAACATTTTTAATTTATTTGTTTTACTTTCTTTTATTTTAATTTTACAGTCGGGTTAATTCATTGTTCGCTTCTTGACGTACGTTAATCATGTCGCAGTCTAAAGATAGTGATTGTAAGGAAGGTTTAAAGGAACTTAATCATCAACGAGGCACGATTAAGGCTAGGATTACTCTTTTTCAAAAATATGTGGAAAATTTATTGAAACTTGACGCAAGTGAAATTAATGACATTGCCATCGCTGAACTCCAATTAAAGTTAACTCGATTTCAAGACTTATTGCCCATTTTTGATGACGTTCAAAACAAAATAGATTGTCTAACATCTGATATTGACTTACAAATATGTGAACGCGATAGTATTGAATCAAGTTTTTGTAAAAACATAGCCATTGCCCAAAACTTGGTCGAAAAGTTTTGTAAACCTGAAAAGGCCAGCGGTATTCAAAGGGAGGAATCGTGCCATGGTTCAGCTTCGTGTAGCATAAATAACAAACAAATAAATATTAGGTTACCCACCATTAATCTTCCCACTTTTGATGGGAATCACTTGAAGTGGTTAGAGTTTCGTGACACCTTTGAGTCGATGATCCATGACAACGATTCTTTGCCGCCTATCACTAAGTTTCACTACCTTCGAAGTTCTTTGGAGGGTGGAGCTGCGGTAGTTATCAAATCAATAGGGTTCACTGCTGCCAACTACAACTTAGCATGGACAGCACTATGCGAGCGTTATAATAATAAAAGAATTTTGGTAAACAATTATATAAAATCGTTATTTACTTTTGAAACAATAAATAAAGAATCGTTCAAGTCTATTCGATACATGATCGATTATTATTCAAAAAATCTGCGTTCTTTGGAGGAACTGGGTGAGAGCGTTTCGTATTGGGATACCATTATCATATTTGTCATGACATCCAAACTAGATGGCGCTACCTGTCGTAGATGGGAAGAACATCGAAACATATTACAAACTTCACCTAAGTTTACAGATTTCTTAGAATTTCTCCAAGGCAGAGCTAATGTATTAGAAACTATGCAATTCGGTCGTATTGATTCTGGTAGATTTGAAAATAAGGACTCGCACAAAAGTACCAAATCATTCATTAATACTAAAAATCTGTCAAATTCAAAAAAATGTACTGCGTGCAAACAGGATCATTTCCTTTTTATGTGTGACAAATTTAAAGCTATGTCGTTGAGTGAAAGGTTTTCTGTTGTAAACAAAAATAAAGTGTGTCCGAATTGTCTTCGGGTTGGTCATAATGTTTCCCAATGTCGTTTTGGTCCTTGTAAGTCCTGCAAAAAAAGACACAATTCATTATTGCACAAAGACTCTGAAAATACTAATAATAATAACAATGAGCCTTACTTACCACACGAATCTATAAATGAGTCTTCAACGCCGTCGTCCAGTGTGACTTTATCAGCCATGGTGCCAAGGCAAGTTCTCTTGTGCACTGCGGAAGTCGAATTAGTAAATGTCAAAAATAATAAAAGGATTCCAGCCAGGGCTTTGCTCGATAGTGGAAGCCAGTCATCATTTTTATCTGAAAAAATGCAAAAGCAAATTAATGTTTCATTTTCCCGAAATAATCGAGTTTCTATTTGCGGTGTCAACAATACTGTAACAAGTACAGTCAAAACCTGTGATATTCAGGTACGATCGCGTACAAATAATTTTTCTATTGATGTTCGTTGTCTAATTATCCCGCAAATTACTAGTAATTTGCCTAATCTTCCAGTCGACGTTTCCAAGTTAAATATTCCATCAAATATTGAACTAGCAGACACCAGTTTCTTTCAACCGTCGGAAATTCATGTGTTATTAGGAGCCGATGTGTTCTGGGATATTGTCATGTCGAATCAAATAAAGTTGAATTCTAATCAACCTACATTGCAAGAGTCTAGGTTTGGCTGGCTGGTCGCTGGTCCTATAGGCATTAAACCTAACTCAAAGTCCGACGTTTTATGTAACTTCTCGCAAGATATAAGAGAGTCTCTTGCCAAATTTTGGGAAGTTGAGGAACTTCCACAGTCCTCCAAATTATTGTCCAAAGAAGAAGAAGAGTGTGAAACTCACTTCGTCGAAAATTATAAACGTCTTTTGAATGGAAGGTTTTGCGTCAAACTTCCGTTACGAGAAGCTCCAGAACAAGCATTAGGTGAGTCGTACTCAGTTGCTTGTAAGCGATTATATGCTTTGGAAAAGCGTCTTACTAAATTAAATCTTAAAAAGGATTATTCCGAATTTTTGCACGAATACGAACAGCTAGGGCATCTGTCAGAAGTTCCGCGTCCTAGTTTTGGTTACTACATTCCTCATCATGCAGTGTTGCGTGAGCACAGCGAAACTACTAAGTTGAGAGTCGTCTTCAATGCATCTTTTAAGACCTCATCAGGTAAATCATTGAATGATATTATGCTAGTGGGGCCAACTATCCAGGATAACTTGTTTTCAATTTTATTAAGGTTTCGTCGAAATGTCTACGTCGTAACAGGAGATTGCGAAAAAATGTATCGTCAAGTAAAGATAGATGATAGCCAGCGTCATCTGCAATTGATTCTGTGGCGTGACGACGAGTCACAGCCAATAAAGATTCTACAGTTAAATACAGTAACATACGGAACAGCAGCGGCTCCCTTTCTTAGCACTCGTTGTTTGCTTCAGTTAGCCAATGAATGCGCCAGTGACAAAGTCGCTGACGTCATACGTCACGATTTCTACGTCGATGACCTAAATACGGGCTGTAGCTCAAAGGAAGAATTAAAATCAATTGTTCACGGTGTTATAGAAACATTGAAGTCTGGTTGTTTCCCGTTGCGAAAATTCCGTACTAATGTCCCAGAAATTTTTGTTGGTCTTCCTATCGACAATAAGACTCAGGATTTTTCTAAAGATTCAACTGTTCTGGGCTTAAAATGGTCTCCCACAAATGACGTCCTACAATATTCAACCCAACCGGAAACGTTGTCGAAAGTTACGAAACGAAACATTTTATCCGCTTCCAGTAAATTATTTGATCCACTCGGTTTGTTGTCAGCATGTACAATAACACCCAAACTCATCCTGCAGGATTTGTGGCGTTTGAAGTCGCAGTGGGATGATCCCGTACCTAACGAAATTAGGCATTTATGGGAACATTTTTTTAATAATATTAAATATTTTTCTTACATCAATATTCCAAGATGTGTTTTATCAGAAAACTCATCTAATGTTGAAATTCATTGTTTTACTGATGCTTCGCAAAAGGCATATGCTGCGTGTATTTATTTAAAGACTAACAAGGGAGTCAAGTTGTTATGTGCCAAGTCCAGAGTTGCGCCATTGAAACCTGAAATGACAATACCAAGACTCGAATTGCTGGGAGCACTTCTGGGTGCAAGATTGTACTCCAAGGTACTAGAATCATTTAAAATGTCATTTCCCAAATCTTTCTTTTGGTGTGATTCCACGATTGTTTTAGCATGGTTGAAAGCAGCACCCAATACGTTTAAGGCATTTGTGTGCAATAGAGTTCAGGAAATACGCCAGTTGACCGATCCGATAGCGTGGAATCACGTACCTACAGAGGTAAACCCAGCTGATTTGGCCACTCGAGGTATTTCGCCGCAGCAGCTCCAGAGCAATTCTCTCTGGTGGCACGGGCCTCCCTTCCTCGAGAAGTCTGAGAAGCATTGGCCTCATTCAGTTCCATTGCGTAGAGATTTACCTGAAATAAAAGTAAGCCTAAAATTACAACAAATTTTGGAAAATGTTGTACCATTTCAGAAGTTTTCAAAGTTACATAAGTTACAGAGAGTCATGGCATACGTTTTGCGTTTTATTAAAAACTGTAAGGATAATAAAAATAATAAATCTAAAGGTCTACTTACCGTTGATGAATTGCAGCAATCATTAATTACATTAGTTAAACAGGCTCAACATCAGTCCTTTCCAAGTGATATACATTATTTATCCACAAGAAAAACAGTGCATTCTAAATCACACATTTTGTCATTAAATCCATTCATAGACGACGATGGCCTGATTCGTGTTGGAGGTCGAATTCAAAAGGCGTCGCATTGTTTATACAATAAAATTCATCCAATGTTACTAGACTCAAAACATACTCTAACTAGACTTATATTTGAAAGTGAACACTTACGACTCTTTCATTGTGGTCCACAGCAGTTACTGAGTTCAATACACCAACGATTTTGGCCTATAAATGGCAGAGCGTTGAGTTCCAAAATTGTGTTTAAATGTTTGACATGCAAAAGATTTAAAGGTCAAAGTATTCAACAGTTAATGGGTTCTTTGCCCAGCGCAAGGGTCAACCCAGCTCCACCCTTCTACATGTGCGGCACGGATTTCGCAGGTCCATTCCTCATTTCAAGTCGGAAGGGCCGAGGAGCACGCAGTAGCAAATGCTACTTGTGCATATTTGTGTGTATGAGTACTAAATCAGTACATTTAGAAATAGTTAGTGAACTTAGTACTTCCGCGTTCATTTTGTGTTTGCGAAGGTTCATTGCCCGTCGTGGCAAACCACGTACCATTTTTTGCGACAATGGAAAAAACTTTGTGGGAGCGAGCAATGAATTGGCCAGATTGATAAAGAAATCTGACCAAGTCGGTGCGTATGTTGTCAATGAGCAGATAGAGTTTAAATTTAATCCGCCTTACGCGCCTAATTTTGGTGGAGTTTGGGAAGCGGGCGTGAAAGCGGCTAAATTTCATCTTCGTCGTATTGCGGGTAATACTAGCTTAACTTTTGAAGAGTTATCCACACTGTTTGCTCAAATCGAGGCAATTTTAAATTCCCGGCCATTATCGTATTTATCTACAAATTCCGCGAATATTTCTGACCTGTCGCCACTCACACCTGGACACTTTCTGATTGGGCGACCTTTGACGGCACTACCCGACCACACCTTGTTCCCCGAACCTGTCTCCATGAACAGATACCGGCTGTTGGAGCGGCTGAGGCAGCAGTTTTGGAAGAGGTGGACGCAGGAGGTCCTGACAGACATGCAGCAGCGAGTCAAGTGGCGTGTCCGGAGTCCCAACGTTCGTGTTGGTGACGTGGTTTTAATCAAGGACGAGCAACTACCACCATTGCATTGGCTGCTGGGGAGAATTGCCAAGCTGTACCCCGGAGAAGATGGCATTACCAGAGTAGTAGATGTCACTACAAAAAAGGGAATTCTAAGAAGAGCCCTATCCAAGTTGTGTCCTTTGTCTTCTGACCAGGATACTGTTGAAAATCCTTCGTCCTTTCAACGGGCGGGAGGATGTTAACGCGTGGAAACGAGACCGACGATGTCGGGGGTGCGCGGGGGGACGCACGCCGGCGCGGGAGCGGCCCGCGGAATTTACGAGAACCAGTTAGCAAGAGAACGCCCTGTTGCGCGGTAAGCGCGTCCATAGAAAATTAGGTTACACATATTCAGTTGTTCTTAATGGAGTCAGATTAACCTCATCGAAGCATTCACCGTGGTAGTTATGAAGACAGCGCCGAAGTCAAAAGTCGGGTGCACATAAAGCGAAAGCAAGCACGTGCTTGGTAAACAAGTACTTCACAGCTTAATAGAACTGTTCACTCAAACAAGGCAACCTTAAACTTAAAAACACGCGATTAATCAAATTACTAAAACTGGGCCTACTTCCCTTTTGTATCACCGACGACGACACACAACCACTTTCCTTCCTTTCTTTCTCCGTTGCAGTTACTTCCAGTGCCTCGTATCACTTTTGGGTCACCATGTTTCCGATGAGGTTAATCTGACTCCATTAAGAACAACTGAATATGTTTTCTATGGACGCGCTTACCGCGCAACAGGGCGTTCTCTTGCTAACTGGTTCTCGTAAATTCCGCGGGCCGCTCCCGCGCCGGCGTGCGTCCCCCCGCGCACCCCCGACATCGTCGGTCTCGTTTCCACGCGTTAACACCAAGTATCTTCCTTTCATTTCAATGGTTGATTCTGGTAATGTAACGCCATTAGTAACTGCCATCACCTCTTTAGTTTTGTATTTCTTAGAGCTATGTAGGCGACTGAAGTTATGCTACAAATGCCCTCATTTTTGCTGACGTAGACTTTTTTAAACTACGCAGAACAGCAACAGCGCTTACAGAGATGGGTCTGGGCGGTCAGCTCGTCATCACGACCGGGGTAGTGAGACGCAGCCGATGCTTCCCCTTTGAGATGATGCTGTGGAGGCTATCCCGAGGCAACATCTATTATCGTCAGGCCAGTGAGGATAAGATAGTAGATGACCCACAGACGGTAAGGTTAATTCATCATTCATCATTTTTAGGGCTATGAAACGTATGAAAAACAGGAATAGCGAATAAATTAACATGTTTTTCTCGAAGCGGGGCATGTTAGAAAGCTGGAGAACAGTTTTATAAGTGAAAATGTGCGGAACCAAAAAAAAAGACAATATTATTGAAAGATAAATAATTTCACAGGCACATTTTCATCAATTTAGGCGACAGAAATGAGCTACGAGTCACCGAAGCTCAAGTGGCTCACTTATTAAATTTGTCCCTAACTTATTTATTCGACCTTCATACCCGAGTGGCGAACTAACTGAACTTTGGCGTCGCGCCATCTCTGTGGTCCTGGGTTCGATACCCGGTCCAATATGGGAAACGAACTTTTCTATATTGTATCGCGTCTGGGTATTGTGGTACCGTTGTTGTTTCTGATTTCTGTAACACAAGTTCTTAAGCTACTTACCACAGAGTCAGAACAATGTTTCCAATATTTATTTATTATTTAGATTAGGTAAGGTTAGTATTTTTTCATGCTCGATTAAAACGTTTTTAAGATATTTTTCGATCTCTTGTGACGGTAAGTGCCTACCGGAGCGCGTTACATTATAGTTTAAGAAGAACCAAAAACTGTCAAACTTAGGTAAAAGCCACAAAAACAAATGCCATTAAATTTTTATCTTTGTTCTAACGCCTTTGGCTGACAGTTTAACAGCAGTTGTGTATTATTAAAATGTCTCGAACATCGTTTCGTCATTAAGACCACGCCGAGACAGCTTTAGGGTTTAGGCAAGAAATTGAAACTAAATAAATAAAGTTGCTTTTCGGATTCAAAAGTAGTGATCGCGAACTTTTTCTGTGAGTATCCGAAGATTTGATTTTCTTAAAATCATTCTTCGGAAAGTTACGAAAAAAGCAAAAAAATAATCAAATTTGCATATATTTCGCAGATTCTTTTTTGTTTTTATAGATTATTGGAAAAACAAATCTGATTTTTCATAATGTTTAAGTGCGTAGTTTAATATTAAAACAGTTCCAATAATTTGTCACCTCATAATCCAATTGGATTTGCATTAAATAAGACTGCGACCACGCGAGGAAATGGTAACTGGTTGAGTTCTTAATAGGAAGCACTTCATTTACATCCTGAAATTCACACGAGTGTTATGCACGCATTTTAACGTCTGCTTTGAAGTCGTACGTTAAAAAGCAATCTCTGCCGGCAAAGGCCGACGTTGCACTGCGAGTAAATACCAGAGTCGGTCCAGTTACGTCCGACTATGGCCAATCGTGCGTGAAATTTGAAGTTGGAATCGTTGAATATTTGTATGACATTTCATATAAGCGATAAAGAGTCCCATTTCTTTACGAAGCTTTTATGGCGGAAATCTATTCGTCCTGTTTCTAGGCAAACTGTTGTCAAAGTGTCTGCCAAAAGAGTAAGAACAAACATTATGGTTTGAATATAATTTGCTTTTGTATCTTTGCAAGGCATGCTTTAAGGCAGATTTGACAACTTGTTTGAGGTTCTTCCTAAACGGTGACGTAACACGCTTTGAATCACGTGATATGGGGCTTTATTTTTACATAGTTAATGATTTTTTTTAAAATTTTTTTAATACTTACAAATTTTTTTAACTACTCCTTGCTATTACAAAATCATGAGGTTGTATGAATTTGCAGTCCATGTCATCCCAATTGATTTACGAGGGCAAAATCAAAAGTATTTCAATAAAAATAGTACAACAGTTACGTTACCAAAAAAATGAAACGGACATGTAAGTCAACACTAAAAAAATGCCTGTTACTTTTATAATTGTGGTTTTAGGCAAGCGTTTATCAACGCGCAAAGTAGCATTTACAATTTGCCACAATTCATTCTAGTGTTAAGGCACTTATAAGCTGGTATAATATAAAGTCGCGAGGCTCCTTGCTAATAAAAACCATGATAATAAATGTAGTTTGAGTGAATACGGAGGATGAAGCCCGTTTATAGGCACCCACATTTAAAAAGATGTTACACTTATTTTATTCGAAACAGTCGTTTACTTAGGCGCAGATAAAAATAAAAACCTGAAAGTGCCCGTAGTTTTAGTAAACAAAGAGTGAGTTGCGTACTTAAATACAGTATCACTGGCTCCTCTTGAAATGTAAATGGATTTTCCTATATTTCCTATATTTCCTATATTTGATATAAATGGATGATGAATTGTCGGTAAACAGTTTGCGGTGAGTCCCTATTTTCTAGTATTTAAATTGAATGAATTTGCTCACTAATACTTTTAAAGTGCCTGATTAGTTTCAGTCTTATTCTTTAGTTTTTTCAAATATGATGTTTGCATAGAAAGAGGTAGGATGTTTTATGCGGACTGGAGCAGCCCGACTTGTAAAATACCTCCACCTTACAGAAGACCGCAGCTAAATAAAAATCACTTCTGTGTTGTTGTGTTCCTGCGTGTTGCTTGGGGGGTGCTATATTAGTAGCAGGGGTCAAGGCTTCAAGGTAAGGATGACAAGTCCAGTAACAGATTTATTATCTTGTACTGGTCGCCCTTAATCTAGGACCTCATTACCACTTAACTAACATCAGGTGGGATGAGGTCAATCTTGAAGTGTAATATAAAAAAAAATCGGACAACTAGCTGTTTTCTATATTTCTACGTACGCGTATTTTCTTTAAATATAAATACGCGCATGATGTTACTTGAGTTGTGAGTTTAAGAATCGTTTTATAGTTAGAAGCTACTGCAGTTTATAATTAGGTCGAAACTTACTTTACTAATGATGATTAACCTAACTAATTACCCAATTTTCGTCGGTTGCATACGTTGGCTGTTTTTTTCAATCGGATAGCATGACGCGTCGAGCGATTAAACGCTCTCTCTTCCCTGCCACCCACAGAATCCGTGATTGTCCTCAAATTCCTTTCATATTATGAAAGTGGAATAAAGTAACCAATAGGAAAACCTTTTAAGAAATTGATAACTATATCAAATTAACTGTTACAAAGATCCATTGTACCTATTAAATGTGAGCTTGCCCCATCAATCCATGCCTCCCACAAGGAGGGACAGTTCACTATACTGATAGTAACGTTAACTATTGGCCAGGGTCAAGGTATCCGGAAAGTAGCTTTCTTAGCCATCTGCCAAGGAGAAGCACTGAGTCAGAGAATGCAGAAAGTGTGCACCGGCTTCCGCGTCAACTTGTACCCTTGTCCGAAGACCTATGATGAAAGAATGGAGGTACTTGCAAGGGTCGGTATTAAGATGTTGGACTTAGAACAGGTATGTACACAAACATGTATGCTGAATATATGCACCTGGTGTTCACATCAAACAAATGGTCTATAGCTTATCCCTTGTAGTTTCGCCTCGTTTCATAGTTGACTACGTACAGCCGCCGTCAGATATATCGGAGCAGACTGTACCTACATATGTTATTTCTTGAGTTAGTGCTTGGCTTGGCGCACAGCGACGTGGCTTAGTGACTCACACAAATTAAATCCTAAATAATTGTGGATGTGTCATATTGTTAGTCCAGTCACTCGAATCCCTAAAATTATAAGAGGCAGAACGAATTTCATTGGAAAAGTACTTGTAGATAGACACTTAGAGACGGCGTCCAGAATCGAACTGTGATTTGTATGAATTTAGCATGCTGCGGTACGAAAAAACGCGCATTGTTAAGCATACTCAAGCCTCACAATTTCAATCGTCCTGAATAACTGAAGGTACGGTCGACAGCACACTTGTAGTTCGATATTAATTCTTATGCCAACGACATAAGGGCAGTGCGAAGATCAAAGTGCCTGACGTGTTTTTCATCGTTCGTGTTCGACTTTTAAAAATCCTTTGCCGTGTCGTCGCAACAGCTATAAGAGAGGTAAGTTTATTGCTCGAACTGGAGCAGCCCGAGTGGCGAAATACCACCAACTTAAAGAAGACCGCAGCCAAATAACAATCACTTCGGTGTTGTTCTGTCCCTGCGTGTGAGTAAGGTTTTCAGAGCTCCTGAAGCAGTGCTACATTAGTAACAGGAGTCAAGCCTTTAAGGTAAGGACGACAAGTCCAGTAACAGCTTTATTATGCTGTACTTGTTGCCCTTTAGCTAGGACCTAATTACCAGTTAACATCAGGTAGGATGAGGTGAATCATGAAATATAAATGAATAATAAAACAGCAGGTGCAGATCCTAGGGGCGTTTTCCATTTAGGCGTTTCGTGACAGATCACCTCGGTGCCAAAGTGGAATGTCGTATTGCGTACGGACACTCGTTTGTTTTCATACAACCCTCGCGATGCGGTAAGACTGTGGTATTGTTACCGCAAACGGTCGACAACAGGACGAAAATGTCACGAATTCCGCGAATTAATTCCGCTGTCGAATAGTGCGGTCAATTAACATTGTAACAAATTTTCAATCATTTATTTGCTTATAATGCATGATTTAAAGGAAGATTTTATTGATGAAATCGAATACGTCCGTAATGTAAAATTTTGCTTAAACTAATTCCAGCAAATATCAAAACATTATCTAGACATTGTTGGGTAATTTACAGAATGTTTGGATCTAGTTTAAACCTACGTAAAAATTACGCATGTTTACGAAAACATCGGTGATGCACTTTTAAGGGGGCCTGTATTTTTTTAATCTGATGATTTTCAACTAGAACACTAACAGTAATAATATTAATTAAATCTTTATTTTCCTCATCACAATTCACATGTACATAAATGTTATATCACAAATATTTAGGTGAGAAATATAATGAACATGTATATAATGAAAAAAATATATTATATGGATTAAGACTTATGCCTGTAGTATTCCTTCGTCTAGAGTCCTTGGTTAACTGCTTTCAAAAATATTGAAAACATCATTAATATACAAAAGCATTTAGGTGTTTGGTGTAGGACTGTTGTCGTATTTTAGCTGTAGTAACCCTCTTAAGGGTTCCGTAGCCAAATGCCGAAAAACGGAAGCCTTATGGATTCCTCAGGTCTGTTTGTCTATCTATCTAAACGTCCGTATGTCGCACCCACTTTTTTCTGAAACTGTATAAGAAGACCTATACCTACTGTTGAAACTTAGTATGTAGATGTGTTCTGTAAACCTTCCTTACCTGTCGCATAATGAAAGAGAAACACAAAAATTTAACAAAAAATTGTTTGCAGGTGATTAATAAATCTAAATATCACCGATGTAAGGCTCTTAGAGTGGTCAGGAAGCAATGGCATGGCTGGATGATTTCTGTGAAAAAAGCCAAAGCAATATATCACAATATGAACCTTTTCAACTTGGATATTACCAAGAACTGCCTCATCGGACAATGCTGGGTTCCGGATCTCGACTTGACTCGGGTCCAAAAGAGTTTGGCGAACGTATCGGTAACGTTATAAATTCATTTAAATAAGTAAATTCGTAGATTTGATTTATAGCGACAGCGGCTAGGCAATGATACCGAATCGATTTTTATAATTTTTACTGTGATTTGTGCCGCACTAGCGAACTTAAAATATTTTAAAGAAACAGAAAAAAATCATCTCATTTTGTGATGCGGGAATCGAACCCACGACCTTCACGTTTCGCGCGTATTGCTCTTCCAACGAAGCTAACCAATAAACGATAAGTTATCGTAGACGATGAATTTTTCTATCAACCCGTTTAGCGTCCTTCCGGTAAGTGCCCTCTGTCGAATATGTTTAGAACTACATACTTGTTGAATACCGAATGTTTACCTATACACGCGGTCTTGCATTTAATAGGAAACTGACCAAATAATACCTAAACCTCTGGACCATTATTCCAGCAAACAATGGGTGCTACCGTACCATCCTTCATGTCTAAAACGGAAACAACTTTAACACCCCCAACCTATCATCGTACAAATAAATACACTCAAGGATTTCAAGCCTTAATAAACGCCTACGGAGATTCGTCTTACAGGGAACTTAATCCAGGTAACCATTTTGATGGTAGGAAATTTAAAGCTTTAGTATCCAGGGGAAAAAAAAATAGTATCCAATAACAATTTGTGCGATGAAAATTTGAAGCTTTGTTTGACAGAATTCCAGATTCAATACGTACTACTTTAAATAATCATAATACAATACATCCTGTCAAAATATAGTGGGAAAACATTAAAGCTTACAGCGGACCAATCCTCTTTGAATTTGCAGGTTTATATACAATCATCACATTTCCATTTTTGTTCGCGATGATGTTTGGAGATTTCGGACATGGTCTGATACTGTTTATCTTTGGTTTGTGGATGATAATAATGGAAAAGGAGTATTCGAAAACTAAATCTTCGAACGAAATTTGGAATATTTTCTTCGGCGGTAAGTGAAACTATTAAACTACATAGTACAGTTGACAGTACGTTAAGGTATACACTTCCAGTTTGATATCAGTTATTATGAGCACAAGGATTAAAATCCAAATGCAAATGTTACCTTAGTGTACTGTTCTCGGTACTTTGGTCTCGGATGTTTAATCCGTTGCACTGGCTGTTAGGACATTTTGATTTGTTCGTAACAATTTCCACGGGGTATCACTTAATATACCTATTGAAATATATTTAAAAAATTAAGCTATGTTAAGCTTAATTTTTTTTTCATTTTCATTCATTTTTTTATCTAGCCTTTTTTTTAATACGGCTTCTTGGCCTTTATTTTAGCAATTAAACTCATTAGTGGCACTCTTTCTATTTTATTAATGTTTTTTGGAATGAATTTCATTCGGTATTATAAATTTAAGTCGGCTCATTTGCACGACTTTGGTGGCCAGGGCGTCTACTCTTGAAAACGAAATATGTCGGATCCGATGACGTTTAGTATTTTTTATTGCTCATTATCGCAACTAACACACTTCGAATGCGAATAAAGCGTTATCAAAAAACAAAATATTTTTTATACAAATCAAAAATCACGTTTTAATTCCCTAACTTTTGATCGATCTTCAAAAACGAAACCTTTCGTTTGTTCGTTTCGTTTTCAAGAGTAGACGCCCTGTTTACGAAAGTTAACATATGACTTTTACCGAATTTTATTGTTACTTTTAAATTAAAAGGTCCACTGCAATAATGATAAACGTCCTTTGTTTTTTATTCTGAGATATTTGGATGTTAAGTTTATAAACGATGTCCAAAATTCAGCCTTAATACCGAAGTCAAACATTTTTAGGTTTGTATTCAAATATTTTTGTTTATTTTAGGGCGTTACGTTATCTTATTACTGGGAATTTTTTCTATGTACGCTGGCTTAATCTACAACGATTGTTTCTCTAAATCTTTTAACATATTTGGGTCTTATTGGTTGAATCATAAGATGATCGAAGATATTGCGTCATCTGAATACCATGATATTAACCCTAAAGATCTAACAAGGCCAGTATATTGGGTCGGATTGGATCCAATATGGGCGGTAAGTGATAAACAAAAATATGTAACTGATAACTGGTGAGATGCTGTAGTCATTTTCAGTTAATAATTGACAAATAACGGATAGGTTTACCATTTTTATTAACAAAAATTGAATTGTCAGATGTTTGGATTGTGTTGTCCCACACTTTAAAACCTAAATGTCTACTTATAAAAATAAGTCGGGTTTTCCTTCCTGACGCTATAACTACAGAACGCACGAACCGATTTCCACAGTTTTGCATTCGTTGCTAAGGTCTCGGGCTCCGTGAGGTTTATAGCAAAGAAAATTAAGGAAAAATTTAAACAGAAAAGCGGGAAAATCCTCTAAGGCGAAACGAAGTTCGCTGGGACCGCGAGTTTGATCTATTTTTTAAAGAAAAATATTTAATTACAAATTGTTGTGTTGTAGTCATATATCTAGTAACTCAATTTAATCTATATTGTACCCGGTTTTAATATTAAACGATTCGTAATGTGACAAAAATGACTATCCGATTTTCTCCAACCGGCTGCGAGTCGTTAATACAGTTCCATATTGTACTTTCCATATCGATGGTGAAGTACCAATACCACCTAACTACCAGTGTCCAAATGAATGAAAAAAGGATTTAATTAGTAAAAAAAAAGGTTGTATATAATTTTGTCAAAAAAACACACTAAGGTGGTATTGGTACTTCACCATCGATATCAGCTGTCATCAGTCGTCCATCGGTGGTTTTTTAGCTTACGCCTCGTATAATTTATAACTTTTTGTAACAAGAAAGGATTTTATTCAAATACCAGCTGTCCCGGCGAACTTCGTAACGCCTATTTTTTTAGTTTCTAACCTTTTATTAAACCTTCCCTAGACCTCCACAATTATTTCAGAACCAACATTAGCCAAATCGGTCTAGCTGTTCTCGAGTTTTAGCGAGACTAACGAACAGCGATTCATTTTTACATATAAGATTGGAACTGGGCATAAGCTGGTATCACACAGGTTCTTTCTCCTTGATAAAATTACTAAATAACACTAAAAAAATTAAATTAATAAACTATTTTAGATTTTTTTTTCACTCCTTGACATAAGCCGTTATTTTGTTTTACAATGCAAATAATCAGGAATTTTAATCATATTAAATTAAAATTTATTATCCCTGCTTTTCCACATAATCAATTTACCATGTACCTATGTATGAATATTCTATTCTGGTGTTTAATTTATTGCTATTTATTAGTTTTCATTTGTTGTAATCCATACAAACATTTTTACTGTTACCGCATCTATAAACGAGCTATCTGCATGACCCAGCGGTTGACTGGTAGAGAATGCTCCTAGCATTAAGTCCGCCTTTTGTACTTTATTGTGCAATAGAGTTTTCAAATAAATAAATAATTAATCCACTGATTCTTGTCTCCTACTGGTTACACCATGGTGTTGTAACTAAAACCTTACTCAATAAGTAGTTCCCGAGATTAGCGTATTCAAACAAGCAAACTCTTTAGCTTTTTAATATTAGTGGTATACCACTAATATTATATTAATAAATAAATATTGGACAACATCACATACATTGCTCTGATCCTGTGGTAAGTACCTTAAGCACTTGTGTTACAGAAATCAGAAACAACGAAGGTACCACAACACCCAGACCCGAGACAATATAGAAAAGTTCGTTTTCCATATTGACCTGACCGGGGATCGAACCCGGAACCTCAGAGATAGCGCGACGCCCAAGTCCGGCCCGCTCGCCTCTCGGCTACGGAGGTCGTCTAAACTATTTATAAGAGTCGGAAAACTGCTCCGTTAGATGATGGCCGGTTTGGTGTCGCGCCAACTGCGAGGTCTCAGATTCAATTCCAGGCGGGTCGATGTGGAAAACGAACTTTTCTGTGTTATATCCGGTCTCTGTGTTGTACCGTTGTTGTTTCTGATTTTAGTAACACAATTACCTTCTTAAGCTACTTACCACAATATTGTCTTTGTTGTTCAATATCTATTAAATTTAGTTCTTAGCTGAACTAGTTTTAGTTTAATGGCTTAATTTTGGTCTTGTTTTAGCTCTCAACTAACAGAATAATGGTTGAAAATTCTATCAAAATGAAACTCTCTATCATCATAGGAATCGTTCATATGATGTTTGGTATCTTCTTAAGTCTTTTTGATCACCTGTAAGTATTTAATACCAAAAATATCGTGTAGCCCGTATATGACACCTGAATTTACAATTTTTTTATTAATGGTTGTCGAATTAAGATCGATTAATTTTGCTAATAACATCTAAACACTCATAACGTGACACATGACGTGTGTCACGCACGTCATGTGTCACGTTTAGCTACCTGTATAGATGAGTGTTCAGATATTATTGGTAAGTTGTGTGTATAGAAATTATTGACTACCATCTGCTCCGATATTACTGAAGTAATGAATGTTCAGATATTAATGGTAACTTGTAGTGTATGGAACTTATTGACATTTTAACTGTTCAGAAGTATTTGATCACTTTGTCTGCTTCGATAATATATCTGACGGCGACTGTAGGTTTTGTTATAAAAAAAATGTACTCAGCTAAGAATTATTATATTATCGTTTGCATAATTTGAGTAAGTAGATAGGTAGCTAGGAACTTACCAAAACAAATAGGTTTCTTTTTGTTATGTTTTTTATTTTGTTGATATTTTATATTTTTCAGTATTCACAAACGATACTACGCAATTTTTTTAGAATTCATACCACAATTTATATTTATGACGTGCCTTTTCCTGTGGTTGGTGTTCATGATATATTACAAGTGGTTCATGTATAGTGCGAAAGAATGTAAGTTAATCTGTTTGTAAGGTTTAATAATTTTATCTTCTCTTTCTTACTTGCACACGGATTTTTTACTGCAGTAGGGTACACATTATTAGCTTAAATGTATGCATAATTTGGCAGCTATATAAAGAGCGGGGAAGTCTCACAAGCGCTGTTGTTCTCCCCAAGGCAGCATCGTATGTCGTGCCATTACTTGTTGAAATATGAAATAAATTTATTCGGTACTAGATTACACAGTGATTTGATATGCGGTGTTATACCTAGTAACTAATTTTGTAAAAACAGAAAAAAAAATCTCACTCTGCACTCTGGGATTCAAACCCACAACCTTTAGGTATCGCGCGTGCTGCTCTTACAGCTAAGCTAACCGCAAGTTGTCGTATGTAAGCGAATATATTTTTTTAACATTTAAGCCTTCGGTAACATGTTGATACAAAATTCATTACATTGTTCGTAACAAATTATCGGTGAAATACTACAAAAAAAAAGTAAAAAACTGTCCCATAGTAGCTATTGTACAACAGTTAGCATCAAATAGTTATACTCGGTACTCAAAGAATTGGAGGTAACCAAAAAGTTAATAATATCAGTACAAACAAAGTTTCCTTATTCTCGTTAACCGTACAGTGAGCAACTACACAATTTAAGACGAAACATTTGTCATTTATTTGTTCAAATATTATTGACTTTTTGGTAACGTCTCATCATTTTAATATAAAATACAATTATTTATGGCTCTTCGTAAAATTATATGAAAATAACATTTATTGTCCTTTAGATAAAATATATTTTGTTTATGGTCTTTGAATTTAAGGCGTTCAAATAAACGTATCTGTAAAATAGTCTGTGTTAGGTCATTACAGTGGTATAAAAGTGGGTTTCGATAGATTTACTATCGGATAATTTTGAATTTGTATGGAAAGTGTAATTGTGTGTAACTTTTTTTGCAGCTACTTTGACCCAGAGGACTGGCTGCGCCCCTCAGGTGCTCATACTGTTTATCGACATGGTCTTACTCAGTACCACAAAGTCCACAGACCCCAACTGTAGCGCGTACATGTTTGAACATCAAAGAACTGTGCAGCTAGCACTCATATTTATTGCAGTTGTATGTATACCGATACTCTTATTCGGTACACCTTTATACCTAGTGAGATACAATAAGAAGAAACGAGAAGAGACATTGGTAAGTTTGCAGAAATAGACGCAGTAAACACGTTTTTTTTATTTTAACCTTGGCATAAAGTTCGTTCCGACATCGGTCACAGGATAAGTTCACAACAAAGTTCTTATTCCAAGACCAATGAAATCTGGTTTTTCAATTACCTACGTTAAATTGAAAAGCTATTTATATGGTTTCACTTGGCCATGACAAGTTATATTACTTATTTACAACTTTAATTTTTAATGCAAAGTTACGAGGAAGCCGACCTGCGCCGTCGAGGCAAGTTGATGAGGAAATAAATTATTCGACATACTTTGTTTACCCAGTTAGGTATTATTTTTTAAATTAATTTTGTAGTTTAAAATATCATAATGTCATGATTCTGAAATTTAGTCTCGCTATAAAATATATTATGGGTGTGTGTGTTATCAATTCGCAAACTCAATAACAAAGTGTACCTAATGTCGATTTACTTTTAACACAGACTTTAAAACCTGTCACCATGTTAAGTTGAAAATTTTTGTTTGGTATTACAAATTGATTGAACTTTGTTTTTGTAACACACAATGCAGGTTAGTTGAAAATGTGTCAAGAGTTTCAGCAGTAACATTGATATATTGATCAAATTTTAAGAAGAAATCTCATTCATATTTGAAACCTTTGATAATAACTTCTTTATATTGTAAAATAGTATTTGAAAAAGATGTTGAGGGGAGTTGCTACGTTGTCGATTACGTTAATTTTTTTGGGCATTTAATAATACAATTGTTATAATGAACGTATACACAAAATTTCAATATTGTTTCCCAATGGTTCCCTTTAGTTTTAATGGAAATATTAAAAATAAACGTATGAGCAAAAACATCACAATATTATGTCAACAAGGAGATTAGTGAAAAAAAATCCACAGACCCTACACATTAACTAAAATTAACTATTTTCCCTTATCCCACCCTCTCCTTTCCTACACAGAACCACAAGAGCCGGCCAACGATGTCATCGCTTCACCGTGGAAAATATTCCATCACGAACCAAAAAGTTCGGTAACTCTTATCTTTGCCGGACCATAAAGAAGTGGAACTCGTTGCCGGCTCATGTGTTTCCTCCTTCCCTTGTCATGGATTCCTTCAAAAGGAGCGTGAAGAAACATCTTGCGGGTCAGTATGGCGATGCTAACGGATAGGATATTTTGATATCAAATCCGTTGTCATCGCGATGTGGGTTCCTCTCTTGCTTACCATCTGGCTGGGAGGAGCCAATATAGGTACTGCGCTACCATAAAAAAAAAATATTAATTTCCAGAACAAACTAGCGCAGAGCAATTTTCGTCGTTACCAGCCACGTCGAGAGTCTGAAAAAAAGAGGGAGCAGATGGTTTTAGCTGAAGTAAATAAATATACTACGTCGTTCGGTGAACTTATGGTCCATCAGGGAGTCAGCACCATAGAATACATTTTGAGTACTATATCTCATACTGCGTCGTATCTTCGACTGTGGGCTTTGTCTCTAGCTCATGCTGGTGGGTAAAATACATGTATAAACTTGCGGCATTTGATGAAATGTTCTTATCAATTCCAGGGATTTGATAAAAATGTTGTTTATATATTATTACTTAAGGATGGTTGCATTACATCATCCACAACTCATTAAACATGTATTAATAAAACATAATTATTTGTGACGAGCTAATTATGGAAGAAAGTAACAAATATTTTTGAATACATTCTCTGAAATCAATCCCACATTGGTCTATTTTTAATGCAATGGACGCTTACTGAGTACACACTTTAGTGTGTGTTATTAATTAGGTAGGACTAATTGGCTAAAATAGTTCATGTGGATTTGTTCGTAAAATACAATTGTCTTTTTACCAATAACAATAATTCCAATGCGATGACGAACAAATGATATGCGGTACCAATTAATTAATGTATGGTCTAACACACAGATACTTACTAATTAGTTGGAAATGTCGGTTTTACAGCGTAATTCTATAATTAAAGTTGAAATATGAAATTGAGATAAATAATTGGGACATTATTGCAATTTTGATATTAAAAGTTACTGGTTTGTTTTACACGTACTCGTAATTAGGGAGTATTTGGTGAAACATTTGGTGCAAACATTTTTGTAACTATTTTCATACACATTGTCGGTTTTCGATGTTGGAAGTTTTGGTCGTATGTTTTTGAAGTAGAAGAGTTGAAAATAGAAAGAAAGAAAGAAAGAAAGAAAAAACATTTACTGGCACACATGGACACACAACTTTTGTTCATATAGTAGGTACTTAGATAAGGTACATTTATGTGCCAAAAGGTCCCAGCCTCAGCATGAGCTGAGGAACATAGATAGGAAAATAGATGTTTGGTCTGGAGGTGTACTAAATTATTGAATATTTAGAAATTTAATCCCTTTTGGGGTCAAAACTTAATACGAGAATGTAGTTTGTAAGTCCAATGTATTGGTTTCAATATTTGAAAAACAATCCGTTCCACCTATCCGTACGAATAGTAATGAATTAAACGAGGCTTAAGCTAAAAACCGACGAACGACTGATGACAGCTGATATGGAAAGTAAAATATGGAACGGTATTAACGACTCGTAGAAGGTCGAAGAAAAACGAATATTTATTGAGACATTACGAATCGTTAAATATTGGAACAGTGCATTATTCAAATGTGGTTCCTAGTTATTTGTATATTAAATCGTAATCATACCTTACAGGTGAAAGTTTGTAAGAATAAAGATGTAAACATGTATGTTTGTTACACTTAAACTCTTGGGTTGGGATAAACAATTATAGAGGATATAGTAGATTAAGGTATTGGATACTTTTTATAATTAAATAATGGACACGAAGTCGCAGGCAACGACTATTGTAAGAGCATATTAAATAATGAACCTATTTTACATCAGAAATATTAACTTCTTAAAAGTACAAACTTAATATCTTGTTTCAGAACTTTCGAGTATGCTATGGGAGATGGTTTTTGCCAAGTTGGCGTTAGAAGATCATACAATGATGGGCTGTGTAAAGATATTTGCGGTTTTCGCTATTTGGGCTTTTTTTACAATTTCAATCCTAGTCGTGATGGAAGGTTTATCTGCTTTTTTGCATACTCTTCGCCTTCACTGGTAAATAATTTCATCAATCTAAATGTAAGGCATTTTGAGTGAATCCACCGTTTACAAATGGCGTCGTCTGTTTAAAAACGCTCGCTGTTAAAGAATATGCCGAATGCAAAATCAGGCAAAAATTACAACAGTTAGTTGTAGTTTTAGGGTGACCATGAATAAAACACTGTTTGGACAAATTAGACTTTTCAGGTTTCGGTTCTCTTTTGATACTTCATTAAATATCCAAGTAACTAATAACTTTTATTCAACATCAATTAGTTAACATAAGGTTATAAGGTTAATTGAAGTAATTAACGATCCATTGATTAGGTTAGCTTAGGTAAGTGAGTAAAGTGAAGCGCAAGCCGAGCGAGCGTAGCGACCGTGCCGCGGCAGCGGCCGGCGAAGCGCCACGTCTAGCTCGTTTGTAATAATATTATATTCAGTAAAAAAATAAAACACTAGGAGTGTCATTTACTAGGGATTTCATATATATTTGAAACATTTCATATATTTGAACACTATTAAATTGACAGTTCGTTAGTTTTATAAATTCTAATAATACTGTCCTTTGCAAACCAAATTTTATGGTCACCCTAGCTTTGTCAAGCTATGCTTCAATTTGCCGCGGCATTATACATATTGCAATTTTGTCTTCGGCATTATACAAACCAGCATTCGTTTTAAAAAACACGACTTACATACGGAAACGGCGGATTTACTTAAAATGCCTGCGACATATATAACTCAAAGGTTACTGACCGAAATAGTGATCCATCAACGCACAGTCCAAACCACTGGACGGATCAGATGTTATGCCGTAAGCATTCGTTAAGAAAGGATTTTGATCAACACTATCCCCAAGGGGGCATAGGGAATGAAAATTTGTATGAGACTTTGTCAATTTTAAGCCGATCGGGCTGGAACTTTTCATCCTAAATCTACTATGATGTAAGCATCCCCTAAGAAATTATTTTGATAACTTCCACCCCTAAGGGGATGAAATAAATAAATATAAATACAAATAAATATTGGACAACATCACATACTTTGCTCTGATTCTGTGGTAAGTAGCTAAAGCACTTGTGTTACAGAAATCAGAAACAACGACGGTACCACAACACCCAGACCCGAGACAATATAGATGTACGTTTCCTATATTGACCCGACCGGGGATCGAACCCGGGACCTCAGAGATGGCGCGACGCCAAAGTCCGGCCCGCTCGCCACTCGAAAGAAAAATACGGGATCAATGTTTGTATAAACATTTTTAGATTTTCGATTAATTGAACTGAAATTAAAGATTGGAGCTGCTATGATGAGTTCGCTTATTCGGGTTGAAAATCCTACACTCAGATAAATTCAACCCGCTAATTAATAATAATACTTGTTCACGAGCAAACTCGCGGGAAAAAGATAGTAGACGTATGATGAGATGACTGGGTAGCGAACATTGATTATATTTAGTTTGTTGGTTTATTTTTAAACATGCAATGTTAACGTATTTTTTGTTCTAAAATAAGAAGAAAAACCGGCCAAGTGCGAGTTGAGCTCGCGCACGAAGGGTTCCGTACTATTATCTTTTCAACATTAGACACAATTATTTTTTTGAAGTAAATATACAACTTAATATTTTGTAAATATTAATACTGAAGCGTCTACCGTTTGCTGTTATTTAACATCGGGCATAAAACGGCTAAAATTACGTTTGTTGTATGGGCGCCCCTCTTAAATCATTATTTTATTTTATTATTAGTATTTTTTGTATCAGCAGCATCAGAAATACAGAATCTGTGTTAAAATTTCATCTCTCTAGCTATTACGGTTTATGAGACACACAGCCTGGTTGGATGGACGGACAGACAGACGGCGAAGTCTTAGTAATAGGGTCCCGTTTTTACCCTTTGGGTATGGTTTTTGTATCAGCAGCAACAGAAATACAGAATCTGTGATCAATTTCAACTCTCTAGCTATTACGGTTCTTGAGATATATCCTGGTGACAGACTGATGGACAGACGGACGGACAGACAGACGGCGAAGTCTTAGTTATAGGGTCCCGTTTTCACCCTTTGGGTACGGTTTTTGTATCAGCAGCAACAGAAATACAGAATCTGTGATCAATTTCAACTCTCTAGCTATTACGGTTCTTGAGATATATCCTGGTGACAGACTGATGGACAGACGGACGGACAGACAGACGGCGAAGTCTTAGTTATAGGGTCCCGTTTTCACCCTTTGGGTACGGTTTTTGTATCGGCAGCAACAGAAATACAGAATCTGTGATCAATTTCAACTCTCTAGCTATTACGGTTCTTGAGATATATCCTGGTGACAGACTGACGGACAGACGGACGGACAGACAGACGGCGAAGTCTTAGTTATAGGGTCCCGTTTTCACCCTTTGGGTACGGTTTTTGTATCGGCAGCAACAGAAATACAGAATCTGTGATCAATTTCAACTCTCTAGCTATTACGGTTCTTGAAATACAGCCTGGTGACAGACAGACGGACGGTCGGACGGACAGACAGACGGCGAAGTCTTAGTTATAGGGTCCCGTTTTCACCCTTTGGGTACGGTTTTTGTATCGGCAGCAACAGAAATACAGAATCTGTGATCAATTTCAACTCTCTAGCTATTACGGTTCTTGAGATACAGCCTGGTGACAGACAGACGGACGGTCGGACTGACGGACGGACGGACGGACAGACAGACAGACGGCAAAGTCTTAGTTAGTGTCCCGATTTTACCTTTTGGTTACGGAACCCTAAAAGTAATGAAGGGATAGCGCATCAAAGAGGTTAGTGCTTCTCTTTAAAAATATAATCTTATGTTTAGCCGTCTATAAAAATAAAGTAAATCCGTAAAAGCAGTCCGCTTCGGACGAAAGCATCAAACCGATTTGAATATCCTTTGTAAATAATGCATTATAAGTCTGGCACCAACGCCAAGCACTTCTCAGTAGGAATATAACATTAAATAACTTGCTTGTAGTATTTAATATCCTTTACCGCTAACAGTTGCAAACTGCGTTCACCTAAGTCTAATAAAAACTTAATTAAATGTTATACTGATTATATTATTTTTATTGATCATAAACTAACATTCATCCCCCATATAGATCATGTTATAAATAAATCGTACCGGGCTCTTGGTTTTCTAATGCGTAACGCAAAATCCTTTCGGAACTCTAAAACAAAAATTATTTTGTACAACTGCCTAGTCCGAAGTATTCTGGAGTACTGTGCGGTTGTCTGGCGTCCACACTATGCGACAGATAGCTTGCGACTGGAACGTCTTCAAAAGCGGTTTTTAAATCATCTAGCCTTTTCAACAAACGTGGTTAAAAAAATCTCCAGTTACAAAAAGCGCCTTCAACATTTTAAATTAGAGTCTCTCGAAAAACGCAGAAATAAACATGATCTCTTGTTTTTATACAAAGTACTCAATAATATGGTGGATAGCCCAGATCTTCTATCTAAGATTAAATTTAAAATTCCTTATAGATGCCCCAGATATCCCATTAAACTCCTATGTCCTCCCCTCCGTAAAACTGTTTCAGGTTCTAATTCCCCAATCTCTAGATTATGTAAGATTTATCTATACTAATATTATAAAGCGGAAGAGTTTGTTTGTTTGTTTGTTTGAACGCGCTAATCTCAGGAACGACTGGTTTGAATAGAAAAATTATTTTTGTGTTGAATAGACCATTTATCGAGGAAGGCTTTAGGCTATATAAAATCACGCTGCAACTATTAGGAGCGAAGAAATAATGGAAAATGTGAAATGGGGGGTGAAAGTTTGTATGGAAACCGAAATCCACGCGGACGAAGTCGCGGGCGGCCGCTAGTAACGTATATAGTACTAATATTGATGTGTTTAGTACCAGCTTTCTGAAATATCGCCGTTTTGTCCACCATTTGTCATCAGAATAACCACAACCTAATAATAATAATTCAATTATCTATGTTATGCCTTACTTTAGTTCATAGTTAATGCATGTAGTGTTTACCTTTAAAATATTGTACATTTAGAATTTAAGTAATATTATTGGCTACCATTAAATGTATGATTGTGCAATTGTTGGCAAACCAATAAATAAATAAATAAATAGTATGATTCATCATAGTAACTATAATTTGACCTAATTGTAATGTAGACGATAACAAAACGATGAAAACTAAAATTGTATTACGTCAAACTAGTGGTACCAACGATACCTAGTTAGTTTATAAGTAAACTATCGACTTTCTTTTTTGACGATTCATAGAAATCGTTCGGGAATTGAATCCTGGTTTTAAATATGCATAATTTTTTTTTTTTGAGAGCGGTTTTTGCACTAGAAGTGTGCTTGTTAAGGTTATGAGAAATTAAAATGGGTTCCATTTAATTGAACATCAAAAAAATACTAAACTAAGCTAATCTAAATAATAAGTTGGCCACAAATTTATTAAGTGAGATACTGGGGTTAGAGCTACTTGTGGCTAAGTGAGTATTCCTGTCGCCCAAAGATATTTCTTTGCCTTATTACAAGGTGCCTGAGAAATTATCTCTTATTCAAAATTCTTCATTCAATCCATACTAATATTATTAGGTTGGTTAAAGGTATACGATTCAGAAAGAGTACTGGTTCCGAATTTCAAATACCTACCTTTTCGATATTTTCTGGGTCAGACTCCTTCTTGGGTTGGCTGACAATTAAAAACGTAAATGTTGAAACCAGTGAACAAAAAAAACAAAAGCATTTCTAACGCTTGCAAAATGACACCAAGAAAAGTAAGGCACAGTGGACGTGGCTTAAAAAAGTGAGTTAGCGTCAGCACGAATACCGTTTCCACAGACGCCGTGAGTCATAGGCGCCTACAATCACAGCGCGTGTTGCGTCTCATTCTACGAGATGACGTAACTAGCGACCACATTATCGAACATCTTTATGCCGACCTAAACGAATTAATCAATACTTTATTACTTAATTTCGTATCTATTTGTTTGTGTTTTGGTGGCAATATATTATATATTATATATTCGATTGAAGTTAGAATGACGGTAATTCTTCCATGTTTTTTCCGTTTACTTGTTGAAACCGAGAGCGATCATTTACTATTTTAGATGTTACTTTTGTATAATATCTCAGACGGATCGTTAAGCATGTTTTCTACGTTTTATAAAGATTTTTGTTTTCTTTGTCGTCAGACAGGGAGCTTACAACTTTTTCGCAATTATATTGTTCAAGAAAAAATAAAGATCTGAAACATTTAAACTAATCAGTCTGGGGCTTACCAACAACAGACTTCTTTTGGTTGTTGTGAGTGACATGTGACTTTTTATAGCAACTTATTGTTTTCAGGGTTGAATTCATGAGTAAATTTTACCTTGGAGGCGGCAGTGTATTCAAACCATTCAGCTTTAGAGTTATATTAGCGAATGAAGACAAATCTAGCCATATTTGTAAGAAGAGATTTCAAAAGAATGAAAAAAAATAACTGAAGCGACAGCAGTACTGGAATTTACTATAATATTGGAATACCGAATAGTGTTATAATTACAACGGGACATTAATTGGGCCTCTCTTAGGCTTCATAGCCCATTGGACACGAGCTCCACCACTTTTTTATTACTAAATCGTTTTCTTATCCTATTGGTACGAAGTACAAACAAGTGATCCTGGAGTATTAAAATAGGACATTATCCTGCTAATATGTATTATAAATGCGGAAGCTTGATAAATGTATCTACCTACCGGTTTATAGATATCTAGAAGTAAGTTTGTTACTCTTTCACGCAAAAATAACAGAATTCATTTAGACGACATTTGGTAAAAAAAATAAATGAAATGCTAAATTGACATTTAAAGTAGAACTTTTTTTACCAAAATAATGCAAAATGTAGTGGGCTATTACAGCTAATATTACATGTTAATGCGGAAGATTTAGAATATAAAATCAATTTTAAATGAATTGGATTCACGATTTGCCATATTATTTAGAGGGTAGTGTAGATTTTAATTTAGACTCGATTGTAAACTATGTACCTTATAAAATGTTATGCACATTTTTATTATTTATTATTGTTATTATCTCATTTTTTATAAAATATTCTTTTAAAGTACTAGTCATGTTAATTGTAGCTACATTTTTTGTTAATTTAAACGTTAGTGGTTTTAAAAGAGAAATACAATTTTAATTTTAAAATTACTTTTGTTTTATTGGGTTAATTACAATGATCTCGTTTTTTTTGTTAAATGTCGTGCATATTAGTGGAAAAATAATAGTGACTTGGTGAATCTGAGTTTTTTTTGAGAGGGGAAATGTTTTCACCCACAGTACCACTGTCTGTGTATGACAACATCGATGCAATATATATGTTGCAACGACGGTGCGATAGAGATTCAGAGTGTGTTACCTTATTAGCACTAGAGTGACACCTATACCTGCTTGAAAAACGGATTATTCCCACCGTCCCCTACCAAGACGTCCACCACTGGTGGACGTTGCGACAAAAAACTGAAATATAGTCGCAGCGTCTACAAGTGCCTACAAGTGGACGCTGATTTATCAATTATTTTTTCAATTAGCAGTCTTTTTACTAAGAAATAGTTGGCATCTTTTTCGAGCTCATGCACAACATTTATGAAAATGGGATTTAACCCCGTAGTTTTATTCAGCTTGTGGTGCCAACCTTCAATAACATTTGTTGTTCTATGTTGTTCACCGAAGACATTCCACACTGGTATAAAATTGACCGTAAGCCACGTATCCTCTACGTATTTTCTAAATTTAATTATATGTGAATCGACACTACCTTTTCGTTTAATATAACGCCATCCATCATTTACTTCCGACTCAGGCAACAAAGGCAGGGCTGCTGTTAACGCTATCTCACGAATTTTATTAATGTCCTGCTGATTAGTTTACTTTAAATCACGACCTTTATCCCATATTGCTTTTTTGAAATGAGTGTAACACCCATTGACTACGACAGATGGGAATACTTGTTTTATTGCTTTCATAGCAGCCATTTCAAAGTCAGTTCTGTACTTTGTTTCGATTATTTCAAACAATAGTGTCACATCTCGAAATAAAACAGTGTGCTTGATAAATGTGTACTCAAAATCTGTATTATTTTGTAATATGACCACATTCCAGAAAACCAACCGAGTGTTTACTTTGAAAGACAGGTTATATTTGGCAATACAGCGCTATCTATGAAAAAAGGCGGCCAAATCTTTCGGTGGCGCCTCTTCCGTAATTTTTGTCATAGAAATACGATTTTTACTAAGTATATAAAACAGATCATTTTACGTAGAATGGTGTTGAAAACTCAATTTTGTAGTATTTCGTAATAATACGCTATTCTTTCAAAGCAGCGATACAATCGAATCGACGGTGGCACTAGTCTGAACAAACCCGATTTTCCGTCAAGTTTACTTATTTTGAAAATATTTGTTAACACTTTTAACCTCTTGAATGTCAAACAATGGCAAATATGAATGTAGTGCTAACGATTGAATCAGAGTTCGTTGACCCTAACTGCATAGCCTAAGATTACAAGCAGAGTACAAGTAAAAACTCGCCGTAAACTCGTTTCGTCTTTTCCTATCAGACAATGGGTTTACCCGTGACAGAGAAAAATTCCGTACAATTTTTAAAACAGATTTTTCCTTTCATGCTTTCCTGCCCATTGTTTTGCGCATCTATTCTGTATTATTTTACTTTGGGCTCTTTTTATATTTCTTTATTAATTGGATGAACCAATTATTGCGGCGGGCGCGGCTGAAGAATTGTTTAAGCCTCTAGTGTTTTCGTTCCCTTTTGTATTAAGTCGCAATTTATTTAAATTATTGAACTTAGTTTAAGAGAGGTAGGGCATAGCAATTTATCGTTCGAACTGGAACAGCCCGACTGGTGAAATACCTCCGCCTTATAGAAGACCATAGCCAAATAACAATCACTTCTGTGTTGTTGTGTTCCTGCGTGTGAGTAAGGTTTCCAGAGCTCCTGGGGGGTGCTACGTAAGTAGCAGGGGTCAAGCCTTCAAGGTAAGGGCGACAAGTCCAGTAACAGATTTATTATGCTGTACTTGTCACCCATACTGACCCGACCGGGGATCGAACCTTGGACCTCGGAGATGGTGTGACGCCAAAGATTAGACCGTTCGCTGATCGGGTACGGTTATAGTCTAAAACAAGACAATAAATAAAGTTTCAAACTTGTTACAACGATAATGAAATTCAGAACCGACTAACCAAAAGTTGTTTTTAAATCACAGTTAAGGCAAACGTGAAGTTAATAAAATATTAGTGTTAATCATTAACTACCAATTCATTACATACATTATAAATAAAGCTTTATTATCTCACTTTACATGATATTAAGTACATTGTTTTTTTATTGGCTATGCCCTGCCTCTTTTAAATATATGAATATTTAAATAAGTGTGCCGAACCATTCAATTAACAAGTCTGAAACTAAGTCTTTTTCCCCTGCACATATATGCTAGACAATGGATACTGATCGATTGATCCAACAAACCTCTGTTTCATTTGCACTGTACGAGAATAGAACCCGGACCTTTTTTCACTTTGAGCGTCAAACTTGGCCACTGCGCCGCTTATAAGTGAGTTGGCTGGTAATAATTAACTATAATTGATCACGTTAGCACAATTGATTGAAATATAAACTGTTTTATGATACAAGATTGAGAAGTGTGATTGATGTAAAGATCTACAGTGTGAATGATTTACATACAATTTATTTGAAATGAAATGAAATTATTTATTTATGCAAGTGGATTTACGTCAGTATTTTTAACAGTTAATTAAATAATAAATAAAGAAATAAATAAATGCGCCAGACAATCACACCAATCACCTAGTCTCAAACTAAGGTTTACCCTTGTACTATGAGTACCAGACGATGGATACTAACTGGGGGCGTCATCCCAGCACACTCAGACCCAAGTCAATTTAGAAAAGTTCATTTTTCCAAATTGACCTGACCGGGAATCGAACCAGGGACCTTACGCGCTTTGGCCGCCTACCTTAGCCACTGCGCCACCGAGGTCATCAAAATTAAAATCAATTTCAACATACCTTACAAATTACCTATAAGAGCGGGACGATTTGTTCCATTTAACATCACAGAGTCAAAGAGCAATCTGGGCCACCATTCGATCATGAACAGGCTGCAGCGACAACACAACGAGTTTCAAAAGAGCTCAACAGATGTTGATATCCATTCCTGTAATCTTTCAAAATTTAAAAGATGTAGAAGTAATTTTATGATATGATGATGAAGAAGTTTTTATTTTAACTTTTTGTTTTATAAGAAGTTTCATTTTAAGTTTTTATTGATTTACTCACACTCGCAAGTCGTGGCAGCCTTTAACTGAATCAGAAATTAGCATGTTTATATATATATAAGGTACTTACTGTCATTTGGTGTAAGATTTGTTGTCTGTCCTCAATAAATAAATAAACAATATTTGTTATTACCGGTTTAAGCGTAAATCAGACACGTATTCTGCGCCCTATATTTTAAACATAGTGTAATGTACAAATTATATAAATGTTCTAAAAATAGAAGTAATTCTATTCTCTGCAATCTACATCCATACTTATATTATAATCTATACTAATATTATGTGCGAAAGTAACTCTGTCTGTCTGTTTGTTTGGGGTCTCCTACGTAGTTTCGAATGCCGTTGTCGCGACACACGCTGTTGCGAATTTTTTTCCCACTGCCTCATAGGTTCAAAAGCTTATGGACTCGAATTATGTAGTCGCGAAAGACGCTGATTCGAAAAACATTTTTACTGCTTCATTACTTTATTATTCATAACATTTGTAAAAAAATATTTATCTAGTAATCGCAAAATAATTTTTATATTTAATATATTTTTTATACATTTCAAATAGGAATTGCTAGTAGTAAGAATAATAATAATAATAAATTATTTATTGGCAAAAATATGGTTACAAAAAATCTTATTTAAATATAATACCATTATATTCTACTGACAAGCTATGTGCAATTTTTACAGATAATTAGGTACATAATATTAATGATTCAGTTTTAAAATTTTTCATTTTTTCAATACTATGATACTAATACTATTTTAATAACAAATGGAATATCTACTAATGAAAATGAAATTAGTATCGGATCACTATCCATACTATTAAAACCTACAAGATTGCACATACATTTAAAGAAAAAAACGTTGCCTAATAACAAGATGTAAACCTACTTAAATCATGAATTAAATGGTAGAAAATCCGTTTCTGTGACAACATCTGTACAACTGCGCTCCGTAAAAAATTTGCTAAAATCTGTGTCTAAAGTTGTTATTTAAAGTTGAGTGTATACAATTCTCAAAGCTGTTTTGGTGACAAATCTAGTGGTGATATTGAAATTAAATTCCAATAAATAATACCAGAGATATAAGCAAAAATATTTCAAAATTATTGGTGGAACCGTCCTGGACCCTGACCTACGACAACTCGCGCAGCGCCCGCTGGCTGCGGTGAATCACCGCTATCGTGCTCGCTGCCGGTCAACGCCGAGTGTGCCATCGTAATATCTACCTACTGCGCACGACACAAAGATGGGATCTAGGAAAGCTCCGTGCGCCGGCTGCCGCGGCGAAGTCAGCGAAGACGGCCCGTATTTAAAATGCGCAAAATGTAAGCAGATCTTTGACATTATTTGTGCTAATGTTGCTACCGATGTATTTGATACATTGTCGGCGGAATTTAAAAAGTCCTGGATCTGTGTGGAATGTCGCTGTAGACAACCAAAGGGTGATAATTCCCACACCCCGGTTCGACAGCACTTTATGCCAGATCCAAATAAGACTGCCCACTGCCTAGACATCTCTATGCAGACTCCTGACAACGTGACTATCCGCAGGCCGCGTTACCCACACACTGCTAATGAAAGTGTAGGAGAAAATAATAATATGAGATGCAATAACTTGCAGGATTCTGTAATCCAGGAAATAAAAAACCTACAAGTTGATTTTGAAACGCAGCTTATCAGCAAAATTAATAAACTGCTTATTGACCAATTTATGGCGTTTAAATCTGAATTTATGGACAAAATTAATTTGATTACAAATAAAGTATTACAATTAGAAGAATTATGCAAGTCAAATATCAATAAGTCTTGCGAAGCGACGCCGATAAACAAAATCTCGACGCAGACCTCGACCTGTGGTACCCCAGTACTTCCAATTCCGGAAAGAAAACCAACGACAGCAAATACACAAACCGCCAAAAACAACTCTACTCAACCGAAACCTCGGTCTGCAAATACCGCGGCTCCCACGGTTGATATAAAGTCTCCTGTACCCCGTACAGCTAAGGCGTCTGGGACCACTGTGCGTGAAAGCCAAACCCTAAAGGTTAAATCTTCTACATCTCTTACTGACACGAACAATCGGGACTCTGAAGGTACCGGGGATAAAGGCGACTGGGAAGTAGTAAGGCGGAAACGGTCCAGAGTTTCACTTCCCGGCATACTCAGAGGTACAGCGGCGCCTGGGTCAACGATGCTGCAGGCAGCAGAGAGGCGAAGATACTTACACCTATACTATGTGAGGGAAGGCACCACAGTTGAGCAAGTCCGTAAACACCTGAACTTAATATGTGGTAGTGATGAGTGCACGGTAGAAATGCTGAAATCGCGGGGACACTATGCGTCGTTTAAACTTGGAGTTGCTTTGAAGGATGCTGAACATGTGATGTCGTCCGGTAACTGGGCAACTGATATATGTGTTAAGCCATGGCGGCAGAACTTTCGCACATCAGACAAGGTCAAGCAAGTGTCGACTGCGATCCTGTGAGATCAACTTGTGTTACCAAAATGTGCGTGGCCTAAGGACGAAGACTAACTCATTCCTTAATAGTGTTACGCAAAGTGATTACAATATTATAGCTGTAACAGAGACTTTTCTCACGAGTTCTGTGTCAGACAGTGAACTTTTCCCTCCGGGCTACCACGTGGTGCGCAAAGACAGGATAGGGGACTGTGGATGGGGAGGAGTAATGTTCGCTTTTCGTGATTGTTGTAATGTGCGAGTAGTTACGGATATAACTGGTATGACTGATGACAAAGAATTATTATTCGCTATTGTAACATTTAAAAAAGTAAAAATCTTATGCTGTGTCGTATATTTGCCTCCTAACTATAAGGATGAGCAATATTTAAAAGTCTTGACATGTATAGAAAATGCAATTTGTACTTATCCTGACATGAATGTATTAATCCTAGGCGACTTTAATTTGAATTCTTGCAGTGCCAATGTAAAAATGAATTTTGATTTTTTTTGTGACTTTTGTTCGCTAAAACAATATAACAATGTCTTAACACTTTCAATGCCCAAAACCCGGCTCCCGGGTTCTACTGTATTTTCGCCAGACGCCCAGAACCCGGCTCCCGAGTCGGCCTATAGCTAGCTATACATCGCCTATGCGCACGCCCAGCACCCGCTAGCCGGGTCCTATTGTTCTCTCGAAAGTAGCAAGAGCAAGGGCTGTCAAAAATATTCATGTTTTTTAAAGTTGTGAGAACTTACTATGTTTGTTTTATTTGAATGAATTTTTTCACAACAATTATCCGTGAAGTAAATAATTTAAAGGTGATGTTTAAAATAAATAAAATGTTAGATTGTGATCAAACCCTTTGCAATGTTTTTTTCTAAAAATAAACGGACTGCATTTTAGCATCATAAAATAGTCATTGTTATTGTTCAACAAATACATTTTATGACCTTTGTAATCTACCTGGTCCAGACATACCAGAGATTAAAAAATGAATGTAGAATTACAACCTGTATTGTTTGTCACTAGTAATACCGGTTAGCAATTAGAACAAAAGATTCGGTCGATGCTGTGCACGTGCTGAGCGGTGCCCTTTTAACTTACCTCATTCTCAAAAAAAGGCGCTTTGAATTTCGGCGTTCCTATTATAAACACACTAATTGAAAAAAAATAGAATCATTATGGAGTTTATTTTATGGTTCCAAATTTTATGGTCAAGTATCTTTTATTTGCAATCAGTTATTGTAGTCCGCGCCGCAGCTAGCCGACAAAGAGGATGATCCTATATTATAATTTTATGATTAATTTATTAGTGTCACCAAAGATCAGGTATGTAACTGATACAATTGTTTTTACAACTGTTTTAAAGTGCACCTGCGGGATTAAGACAAAATGAAAGTAGTTTTGTTTTTGTCTTAAAATTTACTATTTTATTGTTTTACGTGTCAAGTGTTTTTTAACACTGTTTTTGTATTTAACTAAGTTTTTATACAAATGTCAGAACAAGTCTTTATTAATATATTTTAATATAACTCCTTACAAAAAATCAACCCTTGAAAATAAGAACACGAGGCGCGCGCTTTGAAAGTATTTCATAGAAAGTTCATCCTAATGTTCATAAGATTGAAGTGTAAAATTACACCTGATTATTGGTATATCTCAATTTCGTAACCATAAAATTTATAATTAATTCTATCTTTGCTACTTTTTCGGGAAAGCGTGGTGCCGCTTGTTGCATCTTAATATACTTTAACGTACTTGAAAGTATTTTGGGCGCACACCTGGTGTCGTATTTGAAAGCTAATATATAAATGTACCTTGTTGTATAACCTTATCGCGTAAATATGCATCACGCCTTTGAAGTATGAGTAGAAATAAATATAAGAAAAACTACAATCCGCTTACGAATCGCCTCCATGTTTAATGCACAGCCAAAATAATGTTTCCATATAACTGTAAAAGACTACATTTTCTTTGCGAAAATGTACAACCCTAGTGCACCCGGGAGGCGAGTTCTCGGCGTGGCGCGATGTTCCGCGATGCTGTGCGTCACCGCGGCGCCCGTGCACCCGGCTACCGAGTCCTATACATACTCGTTGCTCAGTTTTAGGCGTGTGGCAGAAACATGAAAATTGATGAGCATTGAAAGTGTTAAACGATCATGGGGGCATATTAGACCTTGTGCTGGGCAATTTTGGTCACGATGAGATAACGTTATTTCGTAGTGAAGATCCTTTAGTTAAGATAGACCAGTACCACCCTATGCTCGATATAATAATAAGACTTCCATGTGTATTATCGGCGCCATCACCTTCACAACCCGTAAATGCTCACTCAAGAGCCAGTCCCGATTGGATCTGGCGCAAGGCTGACTTTGAGGGTCTGTACACGACATTGTCAGAATTAGACTGGTCCGATCTGACAACAATAACCGACATAAACAATGCTGTTCAGTTATTTTACGATAAGCTTTATGCATCTATAAATCCCCACGCACCCTCAAAAAACCGTTCAGCGCATAATCCGCGATACAACTATCCCAAATGGTATAATGCAGAAATAATAAAGAATATAAAATTAAAACATTTCCATCACAAGAGATTTAAGAAAGAGGGCAGCGAATTCAATGGGGCCATGTTTAAATACTATAGAGAGAAAGTAAAAAAGATGATTAATTACGAATATCGGCAATATATGAATTTGCTCCAGGAAAAAATATTTCACGATCCTGTCCAATTCTGGAACTATGTTAAAGAGAAGAAGAAAAATAGAAGGAATGCAGATTCGTATACATATGAAAGTACTGAGGTGAGGGAACAAGCAGCAGCCGACGCCTTTGCAGGATACTTTGCCTCGGTATTTCATAAAGAGAAACCGGTATTAGACCCTGATAAAGCTGCTCAAGCTGCACATAGTCTACAAGATGCAACTTCTGTCTCCATTGTAGCAGTTGACGAGACCGATCTGAGAAATGCAGTAAAACGCCTTAAGCCTCGATCTTCAGGTGGACCCGACGGCATTCCTGTTTTTCTGGCCAAGGATTGTATATCGGTTCTTGGTATGCCACTACTTTACCTCTACAATCTATCTCTGGCTCAGTCTACATATCCTGAAGTCTGGAAGTTATCGAGGGTCACTCCTGTTCCTAAAGGTAATCCAGGCTCGAATATTACTTCTTACAGACCGATTGCAGTTCTGTCCGTATTCGCCAAGATTTTTGAATCAATAATTAGCAATCATATTAATAGACAAATTGGTCACCGACTACATAACAGTCAACATGGGTTTCGCAGCGCTCTGTTATATATATTAATAGCATATAAAAGGGCAGCGTCCACAATTATTTCGCTTAACGTTAGTAAGTACATAATTTCTTTGAGGCAACCAGTTAGTTCGATTCCAACCGCGCTCGGTGACACTTGCCTAAATCATTCCATTTATAAATTCAGTGAAATAATAAATCTTTTTTTAAAAACCAGTTTTAAATATATCCCATAACAATTTTGGTGGCAGCGGTGGGATAATAATTCGGTGTCCCTGGTTCGTCTCCGTATCCTTAGTTCAAAGACATTCAAAATTAACTCTAAATTGTGTAAAGTGCAGTGTTAACCATTACCATCTTCCATATCTCGCGGTCGAACTCACCTCTGTTTCCTCTGTTTCAATAAATAAATAAACTCTGTGTCGTTAAGAAGAAAAACTCTGTGTCGTAAAAAAGAAAACCTCTGTGTCGTAAAGAAGAAAACTCTGTGTCGTAAAAAAGAAAACCTCTGTGTCGTAAAGAAGAAAACTCTGTGTCATTAAGAAGAAAACCTCTGTGTCGTAAAGAAGAAAAACTCTGTGTCGTTAAGAAGAAAACCTCTGTATCTTAAAGAAGAAAACCTCTGTGTCGTAAAGAAGAAAAACTCTGTGTCGTTAAGAAGAAAACCTCTGTGTCGTAAAGAAGAAAACCTCTGTATCCTGAAAAGAAGAATAACCTCTGTATCCTGAAAAGAAGAACACCTCTGTATCCTTAAAAGAAGAATAACCTCTGTGTCCTGAAGAGAAGAATAACCTCTGTGTCCTGAAGAGAAGAATAACCTCTGTGTCCTGAAGAGAAGAATAACCTCTGTGTCCTGAAGAGAAGAATAACCTCTGTGTCCTGAAGAGAAGAATAACCTCTGTGTCCTGAAGAGAAGAATAATCTCTGTGTCCTGAAAAGAAGTATCGCGTCTGTGTCCTGAAGAGAAGAATCGCCACTGTGTCCTGAAAAGAAGAATCGCCTCTGTGTCCTGAAAAGAAAAATCGCCTCTGTGTCCTGAAAAGAAGAATCGCCTCTGTATCCTGAAAAGAAGAATCGCCTCTGTGTCCAGAAAAGAAGATCATCACTGTGTCCTGAAAAAGAAGATCACCTCTATTTCCTGAAAAGAAGTCGCCCCTGTATCATGAAAATCATAATTCTATTGTAAGTCAGAAAGTCTTTGTTATAATTAGTATTCAAAGTAATTCATATCAGTTTAATTCAATTCAATTCTCGATAATCACTTTCATAACACGATCCAATTATTGCCTAATGACAAATTGTAGTCACATGAGCTTATCATAAAAGTCTCATAACAAAAGTTGAAACTTAATCCGCTGTAAGTTACTAGTGTCCGTCTATTACACCGTATCAAGTCCATTTCTATTTTAATAATTAATTTTGTTTCATTTCAGTAAATAGTTAATTTTAATAAATAAAATGTCAATTAAAGGTGAAAAAGAAATCGAATCCATTCAAATTGGAACATTATTTAAGTTCATTAAGCCTTTTGATGGCTCCCGAGAAAAACTTAGCTCATTTCTATCTATTTGTAACAGTGCAATTAATTTAGCTACAACATCTCAACAGTCGATATTACTTAAATATATTCAGTCACAGCTGCTAGGAAAAGCTGAAATAGCATGTTCAATTAAAGATTTTGACAATTGGGAACAACTTAGCGAATTTTTAAAAAGCCAATTCGGTGAAACCAAACATTATGCACATCTACTTTCAGATCTTCAAGATTGTCATCAACTTCCATCAGAAATGGTTAGTCAATTTGCCCTGCGTGTCGAAACTTGTTTATCCAAATTAATAACAGAAATAACTTTATCAAATAAAAAGAAATCGGAATTAGCTGGTCGTCTAGCAGCAATGGACGATTTAGCTCTTCACACATTTATTATGGGTCTTAAACCCAACATTTCAAATCTTGTTCGTGGCAAAAATCCTCAAAATCTAAACAACGCCATAGATTTCGCAACAGCCGAAGAAAAGATTCAAAAATTAATGTTAAAACGCCATACGCCGAATTTACAAAATAATTCAATGTCACAGCGTCCTACGCAATTCAGACCAAATTTCAGACCCGTGCATAATCTCAATACAACTTCTAATCAATTTCAAATACCAACTTGTCGCTATTGTAAAAATCAAGGTCATACTATTGAAAATTGTAAAAAACGCGAATTTAATAATAATAACTACAACTTCAGACGTCAAAACCCTCGATTTCCAACAAACCAAATTCGATCTTCCCAGCATCAAGCTCCAAATCAATTTCAGCATAAACCTCAAAATAATTTTAATCGAAAACCCTTTAATGGTCGCAACATTCAGGTTCATTTCGTGAACGATGACTATAATCAGATGTCTGTACCTGATTCTGAAGATTACAATTCCCAAGAATACCAAACGAATTTAAACGAATAACGGGCTCCCAACGGTGTCTCGTAGAGTCCGAAGTTCAATCTCATAATTCTAATGGCACCATTTCAAAACCCTCTGTTTCCTCTGATTCTTCTATTTCTAAAGACTATAAACAAATAGTCCAAAAAAATATTCAAAGCCAAGAAAATCCTCGGAATGACTCAATCGAAAGAAAAATCGATAAAATATTTGAGATAAAATGTAATACATCTAAATTGTCCTTACCTCATATTCTTATTAAAACCTCTGTTTCCAATGAACCACTTACCTTCCTCGTAGATACTGGTTCTTCAATCTGTCTCGTCAAAAAGTCTTCAATACAATCTCCGCATCTGAAACTAAAAAAAGAAAATATATTAAAATTAAAAGGCATAGATAATGATAAAGAAGCCGTCCCTACTCTCGGTGATTTTGACATGAATCTTATCCTAGGAAGAGAATCAATTGCTTACAATTTCCACGTTGTAGATAAAATTAATTTACCTTATGACGGAATAATAGGAAATAATTTAATGACTCATTATCAATGTAATATTGATTATAATCGTAACACATTTAATATTGACAAAAATAAAAAAATCAAACTTATCTTTAATGATCCTGTTTACCACATTCCGCCTCGTTCTGAAATGTTAATAGAATGCTCTGTTCGTAATCCTGAAGTCAAAGAAGGTCTCATCCTTGACGAACATCTCACAGATTCTCTTTTGATAGCAAATTGTGTGGTAAAAGTAAAAGACAATAATAGAATAAATCTTACAATATTAAATACCTCTGAAAAGCCTATTAACTTAAATTCGAATCTTCAACTTACCTTACATCCGATTGAAAAACAAATTCATAATTTAAATACTCAAAATAAATCAACTTGTCTTAATAGAACTAAAGAAGTCCTAAATCTTTTGCGAACTTCTCACTTAAATTATGAAGAATCCGAAGCTTTACGAGACGTGTGCTCAAAATACTCAGACATTTTCCACCTTCCTAATGATCCACTTACCTCAACCGAAGCTATTACGCATCAAATTCGAACTACTACTGAACAACCAATAAATGTCAAATCATATAGATTCCCAGAAATTCATAAGCAAGAAGTAAAAACACAAATTGATAAAATGCTCGATCAGAAAATAATTCAACCTTCATTATCTCCATGGTCTTCTCCTATTTGGATAGTCCCAAAAAAATTAGATGCTTCTGGCCAGAAGAAATGGCGCATCGTTATAGACTACAGAAAACTTAACGATATAACTATTGGAGAAACTTACCCAATTCCAAACATAACCGAAATTTTAGATCAATTAGGTAAATCCAAATATTTCTCAACCCTTGATCTTGCATCAGGTTTTCATCAAATCAGAATGAACCCTCAAGATTCCTGCAAAACAGCATTCACCGTACCACAAGGTCAATTTGAATTTTGTCGCATGCCCTTTGGTTTAAAAAACGCCCCATCTACTTTTCAACGTCTAATGAACAATGTCCTTACTGGGCTTCAAGGCGAAAGATGCTTTGTGTATCTCGATGACGTAGTAATATATTCTCACGATCTCAATTCCCATATTCTTAATATCTCAGCAGTTTTCCAAAAACTCAGATCTTTTAATCTCAAGTTACAACCCGACAAATGCGAATTTTTGAGAAAAGAAGTCGGTTATCTAGGTCATGTTATTACTGAGAATGGCCTTAAACCTGACCCTAATAAAATTAAATCTGTTCAAGAATTTCCAGTCCCAAAATGTCCCAAAGATATAAAATCATTTCTAGGTCTTATATCATATTACAGAAGATTCATCCCTGACTTTTCCAAACTATCTAAACCTCTTACCTCTCTATTAAAGAAAGATATCCCGTTCATCTGGTCCAACGAACAACAACTCTCATTTGAAAGCCTAAAAGATAAATTAATATCTGCCCCAGTCCTTACCTATCCTGATTTTACAAAACCATTTACACTTACGTGTGATGCATCCAATTATGCTATTTCTGCAATCCTTTCCCAAGGTCCTATTGGCAAAGATAATCCTATAGCTTACTCTTCTAGAACTTTAAATAAAAATGAGATAAATTATAGTACTACAGAAAAAGAACTTCTGGCTATAATCTTTGGTTGTAAAAACTTCCGTCCCTATCTTTTCGGAAGAAAATTCTTTATTATAACAGATCATCGTCCTTTAAAATGGCTTTTCAATCATTCTGACCCCAGCAGTAAAATGCAACGTTGGCGTCTTCAGTTAGAAGAATTTGAGTATGAAATAATATACAGAAAAGGAAAATTAAATTCCGCAGCCGATGCCCTTTCACGGTATCCTGTCCATCCTATAACTAATGAAAATCCAGGAAAACTTACCAATTCTCCAAGTTCTGCTAATCCAGTCCCTCCAGCACTTGATAATCCTAATAATGAAAACCCCCTACTTACTCCTTTTAGTCCTCTTACCTTAGATGACTTAGACATCCCAATCCCTGATATAGATCAAATAAATCTTGATAACTTATTTATACCCGATCTTCTGGAAAATGATAAACACTTACCTTCTAACTCTTCATTTCCTCCTAAATCCATGAAATCTACCGATGTTCAACCTCCTTCAATCTCCATCCCTGAAAATAAAAATAATAACAAACCTAACCCTTACCATTCAATGCAAAATCCAGCAGATCCACAGCCTTCTACAAGCCGATCAGATCCTAAACAAAATCTAAATCCACCTAAAATCATACCGGAACCTGAAATAAATGATACTTATGCTAAATTTCTAAAATCAAATACCACTAACTGTAACACTCCAATAATAGAACATAATGACAACCTTCTAAAAACCCAAAATAAAATCATCGTAGTTCCATCATCTCTTGATTTAGATGAATCTATTCCTTATGTACAAGATATCCTGTCAAATTATTCTGAATCCCAATCCTTTATACAGTCTGAAAGAACACTTCATTCTCACCAATCTTTGACATACAACAACAAAACCTTTTTCTTTATATTTACAAAAGTACACCACTTTGACGATTGTAGCTATTCAGACATATTCGAAACTCTAAAATCGTTTAGAAACTATTTATTATCAAACTCTGAAGAACGAACAATCAGCATTACAGATTTCAAAAACCCATTTGATCGACACATTTATTCAAAATTATATAATATGTTAGCTTTCTTATTTGATAATACTGGAGTAGAAATTCACATTTATCGAAATAAAATCTATTATCCTAATCCAAGCGAAGTAAAGAAGATACTAAAAGAAAATCATGATGTACCCATAGCTGGTCATCTTGGATCAAATAGAATGTTTAATAAAATCCGTGAACAATTTTATTGGAAAAATATGCGTAGTGACATTGAAAATTATGTAAAACAATGCTTATCCTGTCAAACCAATAAAGCACTCCGCAAAATAAATAGAGCTCCAATGCAAATTACTAGCACTTCTACTGTCCCTTTCGAAAGAGTCTCTCTTGATATTGTTGGCCCACTCCCTGAATCCGGAACTGCTAAACTTAAGTACATCCTGACTATCCAGGACGACTTAACAAAATTCTCTTCTGCTTATCCAATAAGAACCACAACCGCTGAAGAAACCAGCGATTGTCTGATTCATTTTATATCCCAATTTGGTATACCTAAAACAATACTTACCGATCAAGGTACCAATTTTACAGCAGAAATGTTTAAACAAACCTGTTCTTTCTTAAAGATCAAACAGCTTTGGTCTTCTCCTTATCACCCTCAGACTCAAGGCGCGCTAGAACGTAGCCATTCAACCCTGAAAGAATATTTAAAGTCCTACGTTGACGAATCCCAATCTAACTGGCCCCGATACGTATATACTGCTATGTTAGCATACAATACTGCTATTCACTCTACAACTAATTACTCTCCTTACGAACTTCTCTTTGGTCACAAACCCTATCTTCCAAATTCTATCTTTGAAACTTCTTCCTCTGACGTCACTTATCCCGATTATGTCCAAATGTTAAAACATCGTCTCCAATACAGCAGATCTAAAGCCGTAGAAAATATAAATAAATCTAAACAATGTTCAAAAACCTATTATGATTCCCACTCAAAACCAATTAATTATAAAGTTGGTGATTATGTATTTCTTAAAAACCACCTTAGGCTCCGCAAAGCTCTATCACCAATCTGGAAAGGCCCCTACAAAGTCGTTAAAATAAACGGTAGGAATAGCCTTACGCTATTAATAAATAGACGTCACGTGACGCATCACTTTGACCAAGTCAAACTAGCACGTCGCAGTGAGACTAGTAGAATAAGTCCCACTTAACTTTAAGTCTAGTTTAAATTAGTTTTATAGTTTTATATTAAATAAATTCTATTTCAGTTTCGTGACAATAGTGAGCGGTAACTTCACTCAACCAGCTACAAAAAGTCCAGGTATCCATTTTGACCCCGTTGGCTTATTAAAAATAATAGATGGTCATCTTAGTATAATTATTCCTACAGACATTTCATTTATTAAACCGCACTTAGAAAACCTGAACGGTGTGATAGGCACCCTACGATACTTGTGTAAGCAAAGCAATGCTTTCGATGAGTCAGAATGTCATAACTTATTACAACCTTTATCTGTGCGTTATTACGATACAGTTAGAGACTTCGAATCAATTTCGCACCTTATAGAATTTAGATCAAAAAGATCAGCTTGGTTTGGTGTTGTAGGCACAGTATTCAAACACTTATTTGGAACTATGAATGAAGAAGATGCTATCAAATATAGCAGCGCCATTCAATCTGTAGAAAATGATCAGATTAAGCTATCAGAACTAATGAAAGAAAACATTTTGGTAACAAAATCAACACTTACTTCTTATAAAAATATTATAAATGATATTGGAAATAATGAAATGAGATTAAATAGCGCTGTTGAAAGTTTATCAAGTACTTTAAAGAATTTAACTGTGTTAACCAATAAAACCATAATTAAATCAAATTTTAACGAAATGTTTAATATGTTAGAAAGTAGTTTACTTACCTTATCATTTAAATTAGAAGATATCGTTAATGGAATAATGTTTAGCAAATCTAATATTCTACATCCGTCGATCATCACCCCAAAACTACTATTTTCTGAATTAGTAGACAATTATAGATTTTTACCGAATTTTAGACAATTTCCGGTTAGTCTATCTTTAGAAAATATATATATGTTACTAAACATATCTGAATTAGCCTCTTTCTATAGTCAAAATAAGATAGTATTTGTCTTAAAGGTTCCTTTAGTGACCTCCAATGAATTTAGTTTATATAATTGTATCCCATTCCCAGTGTTGAATAAATTCGAAAATAATACTTATACAACGATTATTCCATCGACAAAATATATAGGTATAACTAGAGATAGATCTTTATACTGTAAACTAAATAGTCTACATAGCTGTAAGTTACTATATGATATGTTTTATGTTTGTGAATTTCTCGATGTTTATTCTACATCTTCAAATGCAATTTGTGAATCAGAAATAATCTCTAAAGCTCTCAACTCTGTACCAAAACAATGTGATATTAACTTTTTTCAAGGAAACATAGAAATTTGGCATAGACTCAGCAACAATAAATGGATTTATATTATTTCAGAAAAGTCTAAACTATCTATAATGTGTCAAAACTCTGGAAATAATGAGATAAGTATTTTAGGTACTGGATTTCTAAATCTCCCTATTGATTGTATAGCGTATTATAAAGATTTAATATTAACTCCTAAATCCACTAAAATTATAGAGATCCAAACTGTAAATTCTACTTTCGATTTATTAGATGATAACTGCTGCAATTTGATTAAATTAAATAAAATTGATTTTAATATTCCAAAATTAAATTTAAAAAATATTGACCTTAACTCTATTTCTATGGAACAAGACAAGGCCAATAGTCAGATTGTTAAAAATCTTGACAAAATTATACAAAAACCACATATTGTTTTGTATGGCCAATATTATTCTTCTACTACTATTACTATCTCTATTATAATTTTAATAATAATTTGTTTTCTAATATATAAACATTGTAAAGGCAAATGTCAGCGAATTTCGTTATCAAATCCTAAAAGTGATCCTAAAATTAATAATATAGTTGGAAATTATCGAGACGCCAAAGGCTCGTATTAAACCAACATAAATAAAAATAATTAATATCAATAAATAAATAAATTTATATTTTTTTTTAACTTAAACTTCACTTTAGGTAAAGTTTAATTTTAACCTTGGGGGCTGTTATATATATTAATAGCATATAAAAGGGCAGCGTCCACAATTATTTCGCTTAACGTTAGTAAGTACATAATTTCTTTGAGGCAACCAGTTAGTTCGATTCCAACCGCGCTCGGTGACACTTGCCTAAATCATTCCATTTATAAATTCAGTGAAATAATAAATCTTTTTTTAAAAACCAGTTTTAAATATATCCCATAACAGCTCGTTCCACAACCACCAATTTGGTGGCGCATGCTGACTACGTATGCTCTCAAATGGATAGCCGGAAGCAGGTCGACGCGGCCTACTTTGACTTTAAAAAAGCATTTGACTTGGTAGACAACGATATACTTATGGAAAAAATGGCGATTATTGGATTCACCCCACAGCTCCTCAAATTTTTTTCTTGTTATTTAAACAATCGTCGGCAATACGTAAGATTAGATGGATACGACTCTGAAGACTACTTTACGAGGTCAGGAGTTAGTCAGGGTAGTACTTTAGGACCATTACTGTTCGTTATATTTATAAACGATTTACCGGAAGTCGTCCTGACTTCCGAGTGTCTTCTTTTTGCGGATGATTTAAAGCTAAGTTTAGGTATTCAAACGGAAGCTGATGTGGTGGCATTGCAGAGAGATATTGATGCGGTATCCATATGGAGTCAAGAGAACCACCTTCCATTCAATAATCTCAAATGTAAAATGATCACATTTTCACGCAAATCACAGCCACTTTTGAGTAGTTATAGCTTATTTGACGTTCCTTTGGATAGAGTTTTTGACATTCGAGATTTAGGTTTAGTATTAGATAGTAAGTTAGACTTTCACACACATATCATTAAAATGTGTAAGGCAGCGCATAAAACGTTAGGGTTTGTAATGAGAATTGCATCGCAGTTTGGAAACATAGCGATTCCAAAATTATTATACAATGCATACGTTCGCAGCAAATTAGAGTACGGCGCCGTTGTTTGGAATCCTTATGAGGAGAAGTATGCTCTAATTATTGAAAAAGTACACAAGAAATTCGCTCGATGGGTATACAAAAAACAATACGGTTACTATCCCTACCTATATCCGTCTTTATTCGTAACAGGTATGGTGGACATGGATACGCTGAAATTTAGAAGAGCTATGTCTCAAATCGCGCAGTATCTGTCCATAATTCACAATCGAATCGACAGTCCCCGAATATTGCAGTGTGTTGGTATTCTGGTTCCTGGGAACATATCGGCAGAACCGGGAGGGGGTCAGGTGGCTCCGCGTCGACGCCCGCGACTGCTGGAGAGGCCCGTCGCGCGCACCGAGCGAGGCCGACACGCGCCCACCAACCGAGCACTACGCGCTATCGGAGACATACTTGCTCAGCACGAGGAACTTGATTTATTTGCCGATAGATTAGGACATTTGTTTAACCAATTCCGTATAATTTTAAATGACATATAGCAATTTGATATACTTATCTATTTTATTTTTTGGAATTATATTTGACATTTTTTTTTTTTTTTTTTTAACTTTCATGACTCATTCTGTGTGACCAACATTTTCTGTTTTTCCTCTTTGTGCGTCATTGTAATTTTATGCTTATAAAATCTTTGTATTAATTTTGAAATTGTAGTTCGTTAATTGTGTGTTTTTTATTATTTTAATTATTCTTTTAAGCGTTTTGGATGAAATCTGTTAGCTTCTAAGAAATTTTATGAATAAATGAATGAATGAATAAATGAATGTTTCAAACATTAAGTTCTACTCAAAAACTCATTTACTGTATAGTACATTTTGTTTAATAGGATGTTAAATAATTAGAAGTGTTAAAAAATAGGAGATGTTAATTTCTTTAAATCATTGGGCAGTTTATTATAAATTTTTATTGACATACTCTAAACGTTTTTTGAGTAGAGTGCAAGAAATGTTGATTGACTCCGAAAATGTTGTTTTTTTAATTACTAGACAAATATTTTTTACACACGTTTTGAGTAATATAGTAATGAAGCATTAAAAATGTTTTTCGAATCAGCGTCTTTCGTGACTACATCATTCGAGTCCATAAGCTTTCGAACCTATGAGGCAATGGGAAAAAAATTCGCAACAGCGTGTGTCGCGACAACGGCATTCGAAACTACGTAGGAGACCCGTTTGTTTGTATGTCCGGTTTACACGCCTAAACCACTAACCAATTTGTTGAAGTATACGTTGAACCTCTGGAATGTACAAAGGCTACTTTTTGTTTTTAAAATAATGAAAGATGGGGGTAATACCGACCTTGAAAGTTTATATGGGAAAATGTTTCTTTTTTAAGTTAGAGATATGAAATTTGTCACAAATATTGCTCAAAACTTGGATTAAAATATAAATTACTTTTTGTTTCGAATTTTATGGGAGATAGGGGAAAATCTTGACCTATATTCATTGATTGAAAAAACTAAGTCCACGCATTCGAAGTCGCTGGCGCCCGCTAGTGAATAATATTATAAGTAGCTTAAGAACTGTCGTAGTTACCGAGACAAATTTCCTAGAACATCCAAAGGCGATGAGGTCTAATCCCCGATTTTAGTGGGTAGTCTACTGTCTACCCTTTTTCGGAAACTCCCACACATGCCTTTTCTTAGATGGCGGTGCGGTTCGCAAAAAAAAGCGTAGCTAAAAGAAACGAGATGTTTGTTACCATAAATCCCATCATACGACGCAAAATTCTATGAGAATTATTAAAATACTTTTAGAAAGCAAAAATAAAAGTCTATCAAACGTTCAGCTTATTTTATTTCAATGTGAAGTTGAGCGCTTATGTATCTGGACTAAGTATCTCACCGGTCAGCTTTGTGTAAGTATTATAATTTTTATTGAATACCTTTTCACCTTCATATTCTTTGCCTAAAACATCGCCAAATTCATGTTTACCCGAAAAACTAAACTTTTTTTTTATTGAAGTAGCTAAATCTTGTTTTGGTCATTCACGTTAGAACAGGTGTACGCTGAAATGAAAATATTTTACTTCGAAATTGAACGCTTATACCTTATATTTCGTATGTTTTTTCGAAACAATGCAACCGTCCCGGTCTCCCCACTTTATTTGTCTTGTACCAACTAACCGCAATGTATCAAAGGGGCAACTGTTCCCCTTTTTAATAAAACTACCGATACAACGGGACATTCGTTATTGGTATAATAACGTCGTACAAAGTATTTATGCGGTTTTGAATCGGTAATAAATAATACTTCCCGGATTTGGTCGGGTCAGTGTCGCAATTTGTTATTTGTAGTCGCGTGCCGTGTTGTGATTGAAGTTGAATATAGTCTAAATATAGTCAGTTTATTTGAATAAACCTTATTGAATATTGAATATATATATATTTTTTAAGATCAGCTCCTAAAATTTTCTTTTCGTTTTAATGAAACGAAATTTACACAATGATCTGATCTAGTACTTACAAGTAGTAACTAGTTGCCGGAGCAGATTCTTGAATTGTACTACTAGTGACTAGTCGCCAGAGCATATTACATAAAATTGAACGAAACCTTACCTACTTATTATATTGCGCTGTTTACACCAAGTCACCACCCCCAAGGTAGGCTAACAGCTGTAGGTAGTTGAAGATTTTTTTCTGTTATTTCAGCCGCTGAGTCTTAGGTTAGCCTTAGCTGGGTAAGCTTTGAACTGCATACCAATCGACCCGAAGGAGAAGGAATTTTCTGTTTGCTTAAAATATTTAAAGTAGCTAGTGCGGCTTCATGCACGTCACGAATTTAAATGTAATATCGGAATTATTAACATTAAAGGGTAAACTCATTGATGATAATATTATGACCACAGCAATCAGTTTATTTATAACATCTGGTACATATTTACGAGTAGTTGAAGGCACTAGAGCGGTTGTGGTCGCGTAGCACTTAATTTCGGGTGCACTAAATATAGCATTAAAATCATTTGTTTTTGAAATGTTCATATAAAGCTTGACTTCTACATCCCTCCATTATTTACTATAATAATTGAAAGAAACCTTTGAAATCGATAAGGTCATACGACCTTATACCACTATTTAACCAATAGAACATATTTGTTGACAGATTTTCATGGAGGTTTCAAGTTAAACTCTGGCAAAGGTTTCGATCTATTTTGTATCTGGAGCACGTCGTATTCCTCGGTATGATTGCCTAAATGATAATCTTTGCCGGGCTTTTATTTTTTCCAGATTTCCGGCAGTCCTAGAGTGTCTGGGTCTCGGATAATGAAAGGAGACTTGACGGGATGACAATCGGCAAAGGCAAAGCTTTGGTTTGAGATACGTTATGCACCAATACTTTGGCTCCAAATAACGTCCACTCTTTCTCTCAGAGCGTTGTTGCAGCCACTCTGGCGGTGGTGGAGATGCAAAAATGCAATGAAAACTCCGCCCTCGACGGCTGCTACTGTTTTGCCCCGTTTAGTCTTTGGAGCCTTATAGTCCGGAGGCCTGAATTTTGTAATAAAAATGGCCGGCTTGGTTTATACAAGTTTTGGTGACAAAAATGCTGGTAATCACCTCGACCAAAACCTCAGTCTGGCTATTAAAAGGGGTAACATAGCCAGCAGGCACCATACCTAAATGCAAGAGCGGACTACTTTTTATAAATATTCTATACGTTTTCTATTTTATACTTTATATCAGATTTTTTCATTTTATAAATTTTTTTAGTACCTGTCTATAAAATCTCTAAATTTAGCAATTTTTTTAATTGCAGTCATTTTGAAAAATTAACAAAATGGCGGATAGATAGAAAGTAAGCCAAAAGTTTCAAACCATCTATGATAAATCTCGTTAACTACTACAGTTTGGGATCAATAGCTCGTTTATGCGGTGCCTAAGCTGCCAACAGTGTCCCTTTGCTTTGCTGCACTGTACTTAACAATTTATTTCCATGAAATATTTCAAAATACAATATCAATATTTGTTTCCTTAAGTTAAAATTGTATTCTTGCTATACTGGAAATTTTTGCATGTCTATTATTCAAGCTTCAGGGTTTACTGTAAGACATTTTATTTTATTTTAGTTACTGTAGGTAAAACTTACAAGATAAGATTAAATTTTATGTTCCCTTGGGCAATATAGATTTATGAGAAACAGCGCGATTGAACTTGTACATCCATTCGAAGAATTTACCAATGCGCTTTCAGGAATATGAAATAACGTTTATCTTCAACTATGCATTGCATTTTGAAATTTCTTTTAAACCAAAATTTCTCAATCTCCCTGCAAAAGGTTCTTGTATGTATGTGTGTATACCAAAATATATGTATGTAGGTACACCAAAATTACTGAACTAATTTCGTTCAATGGGGTTGCGGCCATTAGGTCTATTTATATTTCTTAAGGATATTCATTATGAATGGGATTTGGAACTTTTGGCTAATTTTCTGTTAGCCATTTTATGGTTGTTTATGTTGACGTATATTCATTATTTTTTAAAATATTTTTATTGCTCTTATAAAGTATAATTGGCGCATTTAATACCTTTTTACTAGTTTACCTGTCAACCATACCTACCAATTACTGTATATTATTTTGTTCAAAAAAAAATATGGTTAGGTCGAGTTTGCTGCCACTTATCTTAATTTGTTGCTTTGTTTATTGAAATTACTTGGTACTTTGTTACTTTTCACGAAACATAACGGATACCAAGAAGTTATTTCGACGAAAAGTTACACTCCAAACTTAAATGAAGAATTTATTCCAGAGTTCTCTCTGGTTTCAATCAAAGTTTCAGAAGATGCAAACGCAACGAAATGCAACTGGGGCAGACCATTAAATTCTTGTTTCTAGTTTTATTACCTACTATCGATTTAATATCATTAGTTAGATCGTAGTTTTATGTTGTTAAAGGTCTAATTATAACTGGTGCGGTGTTTTACACTTTGTTAACGCAATTATGAGATATTAAATTTATTGTTTTTAAAGTTTGACTGACATTTTTGTGGATATCTTCTTAATGTAATATAACGACATGATGATTTTAATTATGCATTCATACATTTTGTGGAATTGAAACATTCTCCTTCTTTGTAGTCTCTAAAATCGATCAATCAAGGCCATTGAATTAACCTAGACCCTATTAGGTACATCAACATTACATCGATCGGTATAATAGTATTCATAAAAATCTGACAAAAATTGCACCATTTTAATTTTAATCAATTTAGTAAGCTCTCCCTGTCTATTTACTGATGATTGATATATCAACCCTTGTACAGCCAGCATCATTAGATCGTATACCTTGTCATACCAAATTTCCGCGTAACGGATGCGACTGACGTAAACAAATCAGATGGACAGTGATTTAATGTGACAAGGTGCAGATTTGTTCATGAACTAAATCTCCTGACTGTACCTATAAGACTTTATTCATCGTAATGCCTAACTGACAAGTAAAAAATGCTAAATTTTACTATCTATTTGATCGGAATAAATACTATCGGCCTGTTTATCTTAGGATTGAAAAATCGGGCCTATCGTCTACCGAACACGTTCTAAGGATTTGGGGTCTCCCCATTATCCAACATTCGTGCCGCAAATAATTTCGTGCGAACAAACAGGAAAAATAAGATTTTACGAATGCTGCGAGATTCCTACGCGTAATCCTTATGGATTACAATGTTGTTATTCGCTAATTTCATGCATTTGCCGGATTCCATATCCTACCTGTATCGATGTACATATATGTATTTGCTGTGGGTTGTGAGTCAGCGTCTGTTTGATTAAATTATATTAGTGTATATATTCGGAAAGCAGAGTATGCTTACATTATCTGGTGATTATCAACATTTACAAGTATAACTGGTGAAAAATCCATAATTTGTTATTTTGATGACAATTCAGTCTTTCACCGGTGACATGGACGTTTTGGTTGTTGCTCAGACTTGGACAAATAAGCAAACTTATAACGCCTGCTTTTGATTAATTAATTATATGTGAAAAAAGTTCCAGGTCAGTTTATGCCTAATTATAACACATATGATTAAAATAAATGTAATCATAAATACAAAAGTCATCAGAACAACCTAAGTACCTATTATACCTACTAGGTAATAGATATATTCGGTAATTATACCTAGTTTGGAAGTAGGGTCATCAAAAACATACAATTTGATATTAATGGTAATTGTTACGGACAGAAATAACAAGACATACCGATTTAAACTTATATTCACGAAATCACTTATATGTACAAAAAAATAGGAAAAAACCACAATCGAACCCCGATGCTAGCCAAACAAATTACACACGATAACAACTACCTAGCAACGGGGCTGCCAGATCTGTCGCCAACATTTCTCCCCCCTGGTAAGACATGAAAGTCTTACCAATGAAGATATTAGTTATGGCGACAGATTCAACTTAATTAATTTACGCGCAGGCCGCCGTAGGACCCCTGCGCTAGTCCTGACGTCCGCCACTCGCACGATGTCGTCATGTCCGGGGTACACTTTCACAACTCTACCGCAAGGCAAATTTGAGTCGCAAATCAGAACTATATCGCCCACTATCAAATTCTGAGGTCCGTCTGAACAGGTGCCTCGCGGTAAGAGGTTGGGAACGTATTCCCTTATCCACCGAGCCCAAAACATGTCAGCTAACCGGCTGGCTTTCTTCCACCCTTGTCTGCTGATTAAATCTGCCTCGGACGTCTCTGGTGACGGTAAACACGATGACACTCCTAGCAAAAAATGGTTTAGGTGTCAGGGCTGGTTCATCGTCGTGAGACACAGGAACCTGAGTCAGAGGCCTGGAGTTCACCACCTGCTCGATCTCCGCCAAGAGTGTCACCAAAACTTCCTCTCTTGGCGCTCGTTCTTTGAGTGAGCTTGATAGTAACACAATTATGTGTTTTAGTGAGACAGGGCCGCATTTAGTCCTTTCTGAGACCTAAGCTTCACATAGGACTAATTAGATACGTAATTGGCTGGCTCAAGTACTTACGCTTCGTTCGCGTGAACTGTCTTATTACCTTTGATGTAGTCACGCGTGGCAAATTATTTAGTGCAAATACGCGTACATTACACTAACTAATCACGATGATCCTCTTAGCGGCATGGGTGCATACCGATATACCTGGAAACTGCTAAGCGATATACTACTAATGTGTTGGCATGTTCAAAAATTTGGTATTAATCTCGTAAAACATATCCAACACAAAATAATTAAGACATTTAAGAAAGAAAGCGTGAAGCGTTTATCTTAAATGTCTGAATTATTTTGGAATTTTTATTGCGTACTAAAAGCGTGTGTTTTAGTTTTTTAAACTATTATTTTTATTTTATACTTTTTAGTTTTTTCATGTATCAATTATTATATAATTCTTTTTCGTATCCCATTCACCAAACCCTTTAATTTAATACCCATATCATAGGGGTGCATTTCAAATAGCCTGCCCGCCATTTTAGACGTCCGCCATGATGGATTTAAGTCACGTGACTATTTTTTTCGTATTCCTGACAGCAAACCCTTTTATTTGATACCCATATCACGGAGGTGCATTTCAAATAGCCTGTCCGCCATCTTGGACGCCCGCCATATTGGATTTGAGTCACGTGACTATTTTTTTCGTATTCCTGACAGCAAACCCTTTCATTTGATACCCATATCATGGAAGTGCATTCAAACAGCCAGTTCGCCATCTTGGGGAGGCCGCCATATAGAATTCTTAATGACGTTTCTTAGCTAATCATGTATTGTCATCAGAACTCAGAGCGTGTGCAAAATTTCATCCTTATCAAAGACCGGGAAGTGGGTCAAATTAAGATTCCAAGATTTTCTTACATAGTTACAAGTAAAGCTAATAAAAGCGTGTTAAAATAAAAAAAATATTTTTCATTAGTTATTAAGGAACATTTACAATACATTTTAAACTTACTGTGAAGTTTTCAATGTAAAGATAGATATACTATATAAACATAGTTTTGGCGACTGAGAGGCGAGCCGGCCGGACTTTAGCGTCGAGCCATCTTTTTTAGTTAAATCAAAAATTCGCCATTGCTTGGTCATTTCAACTATGACATAGAATATGACAGAGAAGAGTATAACCCACTCTATTGATGACCTCCGTCGCCGAGAGGTGAGCGAGCCGGTCTTTGGCGTCGCGCCATCTCTGTGATCCCTGGTTCGATCCCCGATCGGGTCAATGTAGGAAACTAACTTTTCTATACTGTCTCGGGTCTGGATGTTGTGGTACCGTCGTTGTTTCTTATTTCTGTAACAGTTTTTAAGCTACTCATCACAGAATCAGAGCAATGTATGTGATATTTTTCAATATATTTTAAATTATTCATTTATACTTCAATTGTTCAACTCTCTGTATATACAGGGTGTAACAAAAAGGCGAAATAATATTTTAGGGTATGTATCTATAGCAGGTGTACATTCAGTTGTATTGATATCAGCTAATTACAAACAAGTTTTTTCTTCCATACTAACTAATTAAATTGTTTTTTTACTGAAAATGTTGACAACCCTGATTGAGGTCATTCGCGCTCAACCACAGACGCGCCGCGCGATCAACTGATGCGCGGCCGCCCCGCTACGCGCCCGCGCAGCCCACCCGCCTACTAGAAACTACTATTACTTAATTTTACTTGGAATAGGACTGAATAATCAAACCATAATTATCGAAATGCATTTATTAAAATACTATTTAGAAACAGTACATAGAAATAATCTGTTAGGTACATTTCTTTTTATAACTACATATGTAGGTACACGTAAAAGTTAATGTCTAGTTTTTAGGACAATACCCCAAATATGACTTTACCCACTGAACTACATGACTTTACAATTGAAAAAATCTCTCATTAATTGTCAGCACCCCGTAATTTGAATCAGTAAATAATTAAGACATAATAGGGACAACTTACAATGTAATCAACATGTAGGTATCAAATAATTATCGGAAATGGCAGTCATTTACTAACCTTATTTTTTTGATATGCTTAACTGACGCGATTTGCCAATTACTGTTTTTTGTGTAATAAACAAATTCGTTTCTTGGAAAATGTTAATTTATGTATGTGCTACCTGTTAAGTTTCTTATCACCAACACTTATGCGCACAAGGATACACTAAAAACCAAAGAACATTTTCACTGACACTGTTTTCTTCTTTCATTCGGCTTCGATACCACTCACAAAAGGTGACCCTTGGACCAAAGTCCGTAGGAATCAATTCTTGAACTCGCGTAAACTGATCTAGATCGGGGTCTCGAGCTCTGGATGCTCCCGTGTGCTAGGACGACCTTCACTTGTGGGCGGTCGGAAAGAGCCAGTGCTCTGCAGTCGGAGACACAGGTTCCTGAAGCAGGTGTACGACCTTAAAAGCCGCTGCTCCGCAAAGGGTCTGCCATCGATGAATCGCTGGCGATACAGATCACGAGCACCATTGATGCTCCCGGATGAAGCACCCCGACATAAAATCGTTTCATACTATTCACTATTTGAATACAAAGAATGATCTTCGCGAGACATTGTGACGAAGAATGAGATTTTGAAAGTTTAGATAGCGACTGTCCAACGAGAACGAATACGAGCAACTAAAAACACTATTCTCGTAGGTACGTAGGGATGCTCGATTTCGATTTGATAAATCGATCGATCGCAATTGAGATTTTTGTAACTTAATCGATTAATCGAAAATGGAAAAAATCGAGAAAGTCAATTATCTTAAGTTTATGTTTAAAGTCAATATTTACAACAATTTAAAATGTTGGCCCGACAGTCACACGCAGTGATAAAAAAAAATGTTGAGGTTTTGTTTCTGATAACAACAATTGGATAATGACAGTCTTTGAAAAAGTATTGTAAAATGTGTGTTTTATATCCCAAGCAACACGATTTATGATTTTCGAAAAAAAAAAATTACCAGTGATAGTAAGATTTTGTGTAACAGATTATAAAAGCGCGCGTAAACGTCAAGTCACGTGACTTTACACCAAAACGATACTGGTCGGAACGCCTTAATTCTATGCAAATATCAAATTTTAAATGAATCGAAATTGTTCAAATAAATCCTTAATATGGTTAGCGACACAATAATTCAATTTACTCGGTAAAATCATCGTTTCGTCACATTAAAATAAATAAAATCCGCCGACAGTTGTCATTTGCGAATTGTAGTGTGTAATGACGTCACACAAAAGGTGCTTTCTGTTTCGGTTCTTTTGTTCCACAGACAAAAAAAGTAAAATTTAATTTTTAGAAATAAAATACTTTAAAATAAAAAAATAAAAATGTAAAGATATTACTTAACTAATAAGCTAACATAGCTAAAGTTTTAGTAATCTCAAACTTTCACTTTTTTATACTTAATAAATATTTTTATTTGTAGATTTTTTCATTTTACCGAGAATTCTGTGTTTCATTTTTAACATGTTTAGCAGGATCTCAACGAAAAAGTTTAGAAGAAACCGTTCTAATGTAACGGCATTTCTAAGATTAATCGATTAATTAATATCGGTGCTACGCAAATAATCAATTACCAAAATATCGATTATTTCACAATCGATTAGCATCCCTAGATCCCTACCCGGAAAGCGGTCCGAAGGTGACAGTCACACAGGCGACAGGATAATATTATTGGCTAAGCGCATTGTTGCAATGTGTGCGAAATGATCGCTGATTGGTGCGGGCGCTTAGACTTTTGACGTAAAGGTGCCGCAGTCCACGTGGACTCCCGTTGTCGTGATGTTTGTGTGCGTGATTAGTCATTGATAAAATAAGCGCAGAAGGTCACCAAGTTGAAATGATTGGTAGGTAGGAGTATTTAATAAATTTACTGCTTTTGTGATCTAATAATATTCCTTAGGTAATATTTAAAAGTATGAATGGACAGTACAAATAATAAATGTAAATATCATGTTTTCGATTACAAAACTGTGCTTGCTGATATTGACTATTTCTGTTAGGTTATGTTATGTACCAAACATCTCATATTAAAAAACCGGCCAAGTGGGAGTCGGACTCGCCCATGAAGGGTTCCATAGAAGCAAGTGTGATAATATTTGTATTACTAAAGGTAAATTGTGGTTTACGATTTATGACGTATTAAAAAATTACTTACTAGATCTTGTTCAAACTACTACATTCTGTAGAAGTTTGCATACATTTTTCTACTTTAAACACCACACGTAGGAACCCTAAAAAGTAGTGTTAAATAAGTACTTAACGATCACGATCACTGCACACTCAACTGAAATTTGTCAAAGTTGCACATCTGTATTCTACTTAATCTTTTGCTTCATTTTGATTTATGATTTGTTTACATCTAATAGGGTTATCAACGATAAGTTTTAGTAAAAACTTTGACATCGATTTACTCCCTAATTAATAGCTGTACGAGGTTGTGGTTTCGCATTGGAACTACACACTACCTACCCTACACGCCCTTAAAATTTTATTTCACCTTTTTGTTACACACTGTATAAGTATGGACAACATTATCCACACCCGAAAGGCGAAAAATACGCTTTCCACATTTACCCTTATTTCAAATCAATGTGTGTGACAGGGTATTTATTCCTGAGAAACTTTTCCCCTTCCAAGTAGTTTCAATAAATCAGTTCCAAGTAGTTCCAATGTAACCTTTTAACAGATTATGTAAATTTCTCTTTGATTCTAGACCAGACCAGCTAAATCGTTTGCCAATTCATATTTTCCGCGACAAGTCGCTAGCTTGAACGAAAAGTCTAATAATTCCGGGAGCATAGTGGGGTGCAATGGCGTGGGTGGCGAATACGGTAATTAAATTATACTCTCAAAGGTGCTGTTTTAATTAAATTCAAACACAGAAGGTATTATTTTTTGGAGTTTTAATCTTTTTTCACAGTGGCTCAGAATTGTACAGAAAGGAAAACCGACGTTAAGCCGTGATCTAACGGCAAAACTAAAATGCAAAATTTTTTGCAACCATTGTTTATTCTAACTACTTAAAACATCTCAGTCATAAGCTTATTTTTTCTTGACACACAACACTTGAAACTCTAAAAAATAGTGCGGCAAAACCATATACTTGCAAATTACTTACGTTATTATACAATAGCTTAATTGACTACTTGACAGTGTTAACAATAAAATATGAAAAGTGTTAGATATGTTACTATGTTAGCTTATTAGTTAAGTAATAATTTAACATGATTATTTTTTAATAAAAAACATAGTTAGTATTTTATTTTTGAAAAATAAATTTTATTTTTTATATCTGTGGAACAAAAGAACCAAAACGGAAACCACCATTGCAATTCGGAAATGACAGCTGTCGGTGAAAATTATTTATTTAAATGTGGCGAAACAATGATTATTTTACCGATTAAATTGAATTATTATGTCTCTAATCGTATTAAGAATTTATTGAAACATTTTCCGTTTATCTAAATTAAGTCGTTCCTATGTTCGTTGTCTAGAAAGTTGACGTCATAGTTGCAACAGTGCCGAGACTTAACGTTTTCGCGCGCTTTTTAAATGTGTTACACAAAATCTTATTTTTCTTTGGTTATTTACATTATTTCCAGGTAAATCGTTTGGGATATAAAATGAACTGGCGCACATTTTACAATACTTTTTCAAAAACTCTCAAGTAGCCAATCGGTTAAGAACCTATTGTACAGTAGTTGCAGTCCATATATATTTTATTTATTCATTTGAAAATCAACAGCATTACAGATAGTAGGTCTTTTCCATAAAATAAAGAATAAAAAATACCAATAGCAGGTTTCTCATAATTGATTTTTAGTCAGTGTTACGATCAGTTATGCATTAAGTATCATAAACCACGTAAATGATACGTAGCTATGCGTCCATTTATTTCTGTTTATTATATCTGTGCTTTTTTTCTTCCGCCTACCTGTCATCAATTCTGCCCTACCTCAAGTTCAACTCTAGCTACAGCCCTGTATACAATAATATGTACGTTACGCTCATTCTTATACTATTAATACACTTGACAGCCTTCAGACTGCTCGCATGGCACGCCATCTGACGCTTTTTTTCCGTGACTGATTTACTGCCGCCGCGGATGTCCTTTCCAACTTCATTAGACTTTCGGGGGAGCGCAGGGCTCAAACCCCTAAAAATTTAAACAACTTCCCCATGTGGGGCTTCTGCCTCGGCTCGGGCCGTTGTTGAGAAATCGTTGCCTAACAAACCTTGCGGGGAGAAGCGTCCCGGCAGGTGCCGGTATCGCGATAGAGGCCCTACTACTAGAGGGGGTTGCGTCTCTTGTCCTCGCCTGCGAGGACGGTATAGCGGTCACTGTGAAGTTGTTTGGCTCGTGGGTGTCGTCAGAGTCTAGGAAGACGTTCCTAGGCGTACGTTTATGGGGGACATTTTTTTTATATTACATTTTAAGATTGACTTCATCTTGGCAAAGAGGAGAAAATGAATTTCATTCGGTATTATAAATTTAATTCGATTTATTTGCACGATTTTGATGGCCTCTTTACGAAAGTTGGCAGATGATTTTTACCGAATCGTATAGTTACTTTTAAATTATTAAGTGTGCTACTATTATATGACATTTTGTTTATATTACACTTCAAGATTTACTTCATCCCTCCTGATGTTAAGTGTTATTGAGATCCTAGCTTAAGGGCAACAAGTACAGCATAATAAATCTGTTACTGGACTTGTTGCCCTTACCTTGAGGGCTTAACACCCAATTGCGATATCGCAATTACGTTAACACCCAAGGAGCTCTTAAAACCTTACTCACACGCAGGAAAACAAAACACAGAAGTGATTGTTACCTGGCTGCGGTCTTCTGTAAGGTGGAGCTATTTCACCAGTCGGGCTGCTCCAGTTCAAGCGATAAATCGATATGCCCTACCACTCTTAAACATGCCGCGTCTCCTTGGACGAAGCTAATGGAACGTTATTCTTAATGTAAGGTCGAAGGTTGTCAGAAATAGCTGCCCTTGCCATATTTTATTAAGTACATATTTACAAGAAAATAAAACGCCAATGTCAAAGCTTTTCAGAGAAAATGTGCAGTGATAAATATTTTTCTGAAAGCTTTTATATCATTTTTAACCTGACTTTCTTCGAAATCAAATATGGTTTGTATTAAATTCAGTTTGTGCTCACTTAAGTGTAGTAGTAGTGGGACAAATAATCCCTGTGCTTTTATCAGTAAATGTATTAACTAAAAATAACAGAATTCTCCGTTGTTGTTGAATTTGGTAGCAAATTTGATGCCTTTGATTCGAAGTCGCTTTAGAATGGACGTTTGAGATGGGTAGGAATGTTATTAAAACAAAGGATGTTGAAAGATATTTCTTATTCATATCGTTATGCATAATGGTATTTAAATTATAAAACGGATATATATTGGCAGATTCGAATTATGCAATTGGGTATTTATAAAAATCAACTTTAATAAATGTACTCTATTCCTTTCAGTTAAAAAAACTGTGTCCAAGAATAATTACCACGTAACCTAACAAGGTACGGTCTACGTTTGTAATTGAAATCGTATTACATACCTAAACCTTAAATATCCTCCAATTCTTCTTCCAAATTGGTTTGTTGCAAAAATAGAACAGGCAAATAAAACTCTAGTAGGAATTTTAGAACTAAATCATTTCGTCTAATAAAAGGCAAGTTTGTGGATAAGTGCTCTTATTGATACTTACAAAGTGGTATACATCGATTTAAAAGGATCATAAATACAGTCTGTAAACGTATGTACTTGCAACCTGTATCATTAAATTTTCAACCCCAAAAACATAGGTGGCAATAATAGGGTGCCGCAGTTTGCAAGGGGAGCGTGTCGTGGAAAGCTAGTCAAATGAACAACGAAAATTTCAGCAAATGTTGTGTTTAATTAGAACTGTTTAGTGGAGCGCTCCGGTGCATTTTAATTGAGAATACGCTTGCCGTTAAATGAGTAATTACTTAAAGGTTCTAGTTTGTTCTACACCAACATTGTAACAGGTACAAATGGAAATTGGATCAGTGATTTATAGAAATGAGAACCAGTAGAAGTTGTGGCTAAATAATTAAAGAGTATTAACTACCACAATAGGTTAGTGAAAAGTTTCACGATTGTTTGATCCGAGAGTTAATGTCTCGGATATTGAATGCAATACAATTCAATTAAAGAAATGAAACGCAAATAAAATATAGGAGGAGTTCGTAGAATATGGGGGATGTTTTCACTCAGAAAAGCTTGCATTTTTAGAAAAGATAGCTGATCAAATTTTCCAAAGGTATAGTACATTTTTAGAAATCAGTTTTTTTACCCATTTGTGCAACTACAAAATTATTTTACATTTGAAAAGCATTTAGGTAAATAATTGATGTAACTTTCTTATTGGTTGACATTACTCATACTCGTTTCATAATCGCAACGTAAAGAAAATTATTTTTATATCAGGTTAAAATCTAGCCTATTTGCCGTAATAGCAATAAAAGTTATGGCAAAAATGTTTCGAAATCAAGAGCAAAAAAAAGTTCATCATTCAGTATGAATGTTATTTATATTTGTAATATTTAGGTATTTTGAAAGACTTTCACAACAAATCTAACAAACAAGTTACGACTGTGAAATCATGATCATATCGCTTGCCTGGTTTTGATTTCAACTAAGTAAATTATATTACAAACTAGAGGCTGCATTACACGCGTACTGTCCCGGTAAACTCAAACGATTTTGTTTTTATTTTTCTCCACATAAGAACTATCCTCATACTTTAAGGTCAGCTGTATCCAGCGATTCAATAGATGTCTATTTTACAATAGCCACACTACTAAACTAAACCCTAATACTTCCTAAATCAAAACAACATCAAAAATAATAAAACCTTCCAATAAAGGTAGGCACAGTTCGGATATGTACGGCATGAGAGCCGAAGCAGATCGAGCAGCCAACATTGAACTCATGCAAAATGCAATGCGGCACCTTTCCCCCACCTCGTCCGCCCAGTTTACCCCCATTTATAAATGATTCTGGCTCAATTTCGCTTCTCTACGTCGACTGGATATTGTTTGAGTTGTGGACATGGCCCCTGCAGAGATTTTTGCCAGTACCCAATAAGTTTCGGGTTATTATAGGTAATGTCGGATATGTTAGCATTTGTGATGTAGGTATTATAAAAGTCCTATAGTTAATTTCCGAATACATTAAAAGCAAATGGTAATTTAAAAACATAGTCCCCGAAATTGATAAATGTGGAACTTAATGCATATAATCATATAGGTACATACAATAATAAAAGCAGTTTCGCTATTACACTTTCAATACCTTATCAACCTACTCTACGAGAAAATATGAGATAAAATAATTTTGCGCCCGCTCGTTTGCTAGTCGTAATACACTACGAATGAATGGACATTAACTAAAATGACAACATCATTACGCTGCTTTCATTGGAATCTATTTAAAAATAGATTTGAAGTCCCTGAGTAGGATTAACTACAATGTAAGTAGTTATAACGAAGTGGCTTTTGCTCGCGGAATAGTTATACATACATAATTTAAAATAAATAAATGCACCAGACAATCACACCAATCACCTGGTCTCAAACTAAGGTTTTCCCTTGTACTATGAGCACCAGACGACGGATGCTAACTTGGGGCGTCATCCCAGCACACCCAGACCCAAGTCAATTTAGAAAAGTTCGTTTTCCAAATTGACCCGACCGGGAATCGAACCCGGAACCTTTCGCGCCTTAGCTACTGCGCCACCGAGGTTGTCAAATTTCGCATAAATACTTCTTATTGCTGCTTTAATTATCTTCAGCCACGCCGGTGAGTTTTGAAATATTACTAGGCCTCTGCAAGCCACCGTTCTCGGTTCATTAATTTTTTTTAGAGATTTGTTTAATGGTTTTAAAACACAACCATCTCCACGATTCTCATCGTTAGTTGTTTGTCCTGTAGTGTTTAGGCTTAATTAAAGGTCATGTGTTGACTTTTAAAGCCTTAAAATAAAATAAGTCACATTACTTACACACCTCTACATTGCTTATAGTGCAGATTAGATGCAGATGACCATTGTTGAGTATATCCTGCTTACATCAGTAGGTCGTAGACGTAACAGTTGAACTAAATGCTATTGTATAAAAAATTCAAGTATGAATCTGACGACCTCCGCAGCAAAGAGGCGAGCGGGCTGGACTTAAGGAGTCTCCCCACTACACGGTATCATACCATGACCGTAATAGGAACGTATCAAGCACGGAAGGTAATACGATTCGGCTTGCTTTGCCCACTGGAACGAGTCGACGGCGTTTAATGTCCATATGATGCCGCTATGGTGTCCGTATGCAACCCGTATGTTGCCCACCCGTAATTTGTATGACTATTGATATTATCACCGTTTTGCTGCCACGCATCGGTTTGGCAACGTCACGTGGTATGCGCGGAGCGTATCGGCACCGGCAAAATATTCTCGCTGACATTTATCAACGCACCGTGCATGGCACGCGACGGTACGAGTCGGTGACGGAACGATATAGTGGACATAGTATCATGTATTTATACAAAGTATATTTTTTTGCCTGACACGTTCCTATTACGGTCCTGGTATGATACGGTATAGTGGGCAGACTCGTTTAAGCGTCGCGCCATCTCGGAGGTCCCGGGTTCGATCCCCGATCGGGTCATAATGGGAACGAAGTTTTTATATTGTCTCGGGTCTGGGTGTTGTGGTATCGTAATTTTTTCTGTTTCTATAACACATGTGCATAAGCTACTTACCACATAATCAGGGTATGTGATGTTGTCCAATATTCAACTTTTTATTATTTTTTCTAAACCACTCCTTTTAAAAATGACCTAATACCTACTCAGATTTAACAGACATAAAATCTTCTCTGAAAATAGAATCCCACGTATTGCTTTGATTATTTTGTTACAATACCACAAAGTTTGTGTTATATTTCACCTAGAGAAAGTTTTCTCAGAACACCCACACATACAAACATACGCCCACCCATTATGATTCATAGCTGGTGAAGGTAGGGTGCAATTATTATTATCTCCGGGCTAGAAAAACTGTAATTAGGCACATTGGTGTTCATCACTTGTACATTTTGATGGGTTTCTTTTTAAATAAATGCAATTGTGAATTTCTGAAAAAATAAATTTGTCTCTTTGCAGATTTGTACGAAATTCCGAAATAAAGAGAAACTGATACAAGTAACCGGAACTGAAGGATCGAAGTGAAGAGCATATGATAATGCGGTAACAGAAGAATCCCTTCTGACAAAATGTAATAAAATATGAATCATTCAATTACGACAATAGAGTTCAAAATACTTTATACTCGCTCTCCTAGCTAACTAATTCAAAAGGTCAATGAGAATGCATTACGTAAAAGTAAGCCTTATTCTACGTCTTTTACTCAGACGGATCTGTCCAAATCAAATGGAATTTAAGCCGATCAGAAGAGTGTTCAAAACAGTATTAAAAAAGTATGAAAGTGCATTTCTAATGACTCAAGATTAGTAGCACTATATTAATATATTTACCATTTTTACAGATCTTCACGTCCCTACTTCACAAGCTCTATTACGCTTCTAGATAATATTTCTACTGCTGCATAATACTTGCAGCTGTTATCAAATGATATTATATACCTGAACAGGTATAAGTGGTAGAGTATGCCTTGTTTCATCTCAAAGTTGATCAACACGTAGAGCAATGGTCCAAACCGTGTTCCGCAGTGGCTTGTAACATAATATAAAGTTTAAATTCGAGTTGATTGAATTAAAGGTAAATTGCGGTTTACGATTTGTGACGAATTAAAAAAAACTACTAGATCTTGTTTAAAACAATTTTCGGAGAAAGTTTGCATAGTAATGTATATTGTATATTTTTTAGCTTTATCATTCTCTTATTTCAAAAGTTACTTTACCACTTTGGAAGTGCCTTCCGCGCAAACTTCAATTTAAAAAATAAAATTAGAAACTTCAACATCATTTTCAAGGCCTATCCATAGATACACCACAGGTTCCATTTTCCACCATTTATCTACGGAACACTAATAAAAAGGGTTAAACTTGCAAGGCTGTAAATCGCTCACGAAAACGCATCCAATGATTTAACAACAAAACATACGTCATGTTCTTCAGTGTTTTAATTAAACACTGTACTTCAATTAGATTAATGAAGTTTTACTTTAATCATGAACACTTACAAAACAATCCGGATCTAGCGTGCCTCAGCATCTACTGAAAATAATATGATATTTACCTCCGTTTATTGTTTTTTTAATTGGTAGCTTACTGCAAATAAATTAATTTTAAAGACATTCTGTTATGCATCTTCAATTAAAATTCTAAGAAACAGGTTTCTTTTATATGTCTCTATGGTTATTCTTCTAACAACTTTCTTTCAGTGCATTTTATTTTCTTAGAATTGTGTATAAACTTCAAAGGAATCGGTGTTGATTTCTACAATAAAAACATTTCTTGTGAAGGCCAGAGGTGACCTTTGTATTGTGTTATTGTGTGATAACAAATAATAACAACCTACAGATATTAAATTACCAATTTTCCGATAATAATGAAGCCAATTAACAGATATTCTTATTAGGAGTTTTGCTTACTTTGTTATTACGACAACTATATTAGATAAGAGTATAGTTACAACAACAACAAACAGATATAATATCAGCACATTAATGTAGCTGGTCGGGATGTAATGAGAGCAATTTTATAGTTTTATCAAATATATTAACGAAAATCACTTAATTAAATTAATTATAAAACACACACATCGTCTTCCTTGTCGTACGTCGACTGGCAAAATGCATCGTCTTCTGTTATCTTCTTATTCTTTCATTAATCATTCTCTATCTCTCACACCGTTCTGACATTCGTACACACATACAACGCGTTCGGATACGTCCATACCCCACATTAATGGCCAACTGCAAGAGTGACATTATATGTATGCACCGACCAAAATTTGGTAAGGAAAAAAACATTATTTCAAAGCAATTTACCTATAACGCAAATAACAAGTACTCAGGGAACATTTATTTCATGTTTTGATTAAAAATCCCATTTTTTTGTCGATAAGAATACATTGTTACAATAGTTTGTACTGGCTTAATTCCTAACTTCAAATTGGTCAATACACACTTGAAAAGTATGTTACCGATTGCTCCAAAATCGGTAACATACTTTTCGATAGGTATCGAACCCAGGACCCCGAGAATATAATCTAGTACATCTTAAACATGACTCGTCCGTAAAAATGAAGCATCTCACTAAAACAGCTGACCTCGTTGAATTCGTAAACCCAATCGTAAGAATTACATCACGCACATTCACTACCGATTTCATTGATATCAATCACGTAATTTAATACTTAATTCATATAGAGTAACCTAGCACTACTTCAATAAGACATAAAGAATGAAAGTAGTCATAACAAACAGAATAATTCGGAGGAAATAGAATTTAGTGGCAATATTACAAGTAGTGACCGAAGGTTTCCAGAATACTCGGTTCGGAGTTAGGGTGAATTTTTTATGAAGACGCAGGTAGGAGTGGGGAGGTCGACTCGGGGTGGTCTGGGAGTCGCCTTGCCTGTCTGCATATTGCATTAGATTTAAATTGTTTACGTCGTTAAGAAAGAAAGTTCTTCTGAACTGTTCGGAGCGCGGTAAACTTCTTGGGTGTTTAATTTTTCTGTATAATCGTAAGAGAATTTGTTGTTATTATTTTACTGCAATTACTTTTCGAAAATGCCCGATTTGGCGTCTTTAAATAATTAGATTTTTTGTTTCTTTTCAAATCAAATTGTGTTCTTGATTATGATATTGTCAAATAGGAGTACCTAGTAATTAATTCGAATATCCTTATTTGTTTTACTTCTGCAATTGACAATAAATGATAAAACCCTACAAGTAAATTGAACATAACATTTTATTAACGTACAATTGCAAGCCAGTGTAAGTGGTTTTTAAACTCAGTAAAGTCATACTTAATAACGCGGTTTTAAGGTGAAAGAAGTCAAAAAACGCAGTCATCATTCATTGATTCGCTTAAATTTCCAGATTGAATGCTTAATTTAATATCTTCCGTAGTAAACAGCCCGCCCGTTCAATTGTTTAATATTTGCATATTATGATCTTCCTATTGTCTTTTTTTTCAATATTATTGATAGTACCGTTTACTTTCAAATCAAAACATGGGACCAAATAATGGCCAGTTCAACACCGAATGTGATAGTGCAAACAAGATCGAAAATGAAATTACGCATCTTATTTTTGTTAGTTTTCATTTGGCAAAATCAAAGTGTTAAATGTAATATTTTCGACGATATAACTGTTCAATTTGGTCGTTTCTCGCGCTTTGTCTCAACTACATTCGATGGAATTTTCGACAAAGTGCAAAATTTTATCAATCGTCCTCCTCGTGTTGTTTACATAAAATCTGAAAAAGATATGTTCAGTGTAGAAGAAGAGTTGAGATTATCTTTTAACGACTTTGTTGAGAGAATGGCAGTTGAACCGATTAGTGAGGAATTTCCGAACATGAGATCCGAACCAACAGCGCTGATGTCAACGCCGCAACTATCTGAATTGCATGGAAAGCAAATTGACACTCACGTTGTCAAGACGAGTGATGGTTACCTCTTAACCCTCCATCGAATAAAAAGCTCTAATAACAATAACACAAAAATTACTAACCAAACTGTTTTGCTTCACCATGGTTTAATGGGCAGTTCTGCTGATTGGATATTGCTAGGACCAGAACGATCATTGCCGTACATTTTGAGCAGCGCCGGATACGATGTTTGGATGGCCAACGCAAGAGGAAATTATTACTCACGAGCTCATGTGATTCATTCGGTTAAGTCTCCAAAGTTCTGGAATTTTTCATGGCAGGAAATAGGAGAATACGACCTTCCAGCGATCATTGATTACATAATGAGAATAACAAATAAAAGGAACGATATCAATTTTGTCGGTCATTCGATGGGTGCAACGGCATTATTAGTATTGCTGTCTACAAATCCGCAATATAATAATCATCTTAGAATGGGTATATTACTAGGTCCTTTAGTGTTTATGGATAATATAAAGGGGCCGCTGAAACTCTTAAAAAACATGTCATATAAACCTCCTTATCAACTGCTAAAAGCTATTGGAGATACAGAATTTTTACCATCTAGGAAAATACCAAAGATGATTTCAAAGAAATTTTGCAAGGGTCCAAAAATTTACTGTAACAATCCCCTGCTGTTTCTTGCTGGTGGACTACTTCATGACGAAAAGCATAATGCAAGTTTTATTGCTAGATTGTTATATCACGTGCCAGCTGGAGCGTCCACAAACACGATTCTGCACTATGGGCAACTTATTCAAAATGGGAAGTTCCATAGATTCAATAGACAAAATTCAGACTTCCCGTTGGAACGGGTCACATTGCCAATAGTATTGTTCGGCTCAGACGAAGATATCTTGGCTCCTATTGCTGATATATTGAGACTGTATTTAAGTATTTCAAACCCTTTGGATCAGTACTTAGTTCGTGACAAGAATTTAAGTCATACGGAATTTGTATGGGGTGCAGAAGCCGACAAGTGGATATTTCCTAAAGTGATGAATTATTTAGAATACGGATTAATCCAAGAAGTTGTGAAAGATAATGAAGTTTAGATATGAACTATGCTCAACATTTAAATAACATTTTATGGCTTCTGCTTTTTTATTTTGCCTTTCTTGTTTTAAATTATGACACGTAAAATCTTAAAAAACGTTCTTGCATAACACTTTCGTATAAAATACAATTACTCGTAGATCCAAGTTTTCAATAGTAAGGTAGAAAATTACAATCGAGTAAAATACACTTATTTTAATTGTCACAGTTACACTCAGTAATATATTTACTTTATGACGTTCTTATTTATGCGTTATCGATTTTATGTTTTTTATCTGACGATTAAAAATCTGCGTTTAGTTGAGTACCATTAGATTTAGTAATATGCAAATAAAAGTTTTATTTATTTTTAATACACAAGAAGACACTTCAGTCAGGCTCTCCCTTAGGAATTAGTACCACCCTTATTTAGTTGGCAGAGAATCTAAAATTAAAAGACATTTAGTTATCTATTGCTTCTTGGTTTTGCACGTGTATGCGGTGGTATTTTCATCAGAATTAATTATCGAAATTATTTTCAATAGACGTTAAAAAACACAAAAAGATACTAGAAGGTACAACAAGTGTCATAAACTGCAAAGAGAAAAACATGATCGAGGTAATTTATGCTCATTGTTTTAAAATGGTCCTAATTTTACATAAACACTACTATCGTTTTCCCTTGTCCGAAAAACAATTAGTTGCATATCCTTGCATACCAAATTAATTATTGTGCAGTGTAAACTGTTTTTTTTTCACGTATTACATAAAGTAGGTATTTACTCACGCGGATTCTAACCAAAATTATATTGCCACTTAGATAATTATATAATATGTTGCTCTCAATAATCGAAAATGCTCAGTAAGTGGAAAATAGCTCACATCGCGTTGTGCCAATGAAAAAAGCCGTGACGCGTTCTGTGCATTCATTGTTTTAACCATATAACGACACTCGTACGAGTTACATGCCTGGGTGATGCAGGAACTCTAACTAAAACATTACAACCAATATATATAACTTGATAAATGTAAACCATGTTTAAACATGGCGTTATTTGAAATGTTTATGAATAACATAACTAGTAATAATAATAATATAGCCTTTTATTCAGATCTCTTACAATGGTTTTTAAACTTATGTAAAACTATATAAACTTGTTTAACTTATTTTACTAACATATAGACTTGTTTAGCGAACATTAACTTTATAAACTTATTTAGTATCTAACTTTAAAGACTTAAACTTAATATAAATTAATAAAAATTAAACTAATATTTGGTCCTTGGTTATTTTGCCAAGATCTGTTTGCCAGTCGGCAAAGGCCTCCTCCAACCTTTTCCACTCCTTTCTTTCATGGGCCACTCTGTTCCATGTAACACCTGCGACTTGTCTAATATCGTCGACCCACCTTTTCTGTGGTCGGCCCCTCTTCCTTTTGCCTTCCTTTGGGTACCACCACGTCACCCTTTTGTTCCATTTGTCTTGTCCTCTTGCCAGGTGACCAGCCCATCGCCATTTAAGTCTTTTTATTTTGCTCATTACATCAGTAGTTTTAGTTTTGTTTCTGATGATGACTTTTTTAATTCTGTCGGACTTCTTGATGTTTAGCATGCTCCTTTCCATTGCATACTGGCATGTTGCTAGTTTGCTTGAGGTAGCCTGATTTAAGGACCATGACTGACACCCGTACGTAAGGACTGGTAATATACAGGTGTTAAAAAGTTTATTTTTTAGGTTTATATGGAGCTCCTTATTTTTCATAGCCTCTCTTAAACTCCAGTATGTTTTCCAGCCATTTGTAATTCTTCTGTCCACTTCCTTCTGTATGGGATCTTTTTGAGTTATGAGTTGCCCTAGATATACGTACTCATCTGTATAGTTTATTTCAGTGTTTCCTAGATCTATATTGTGTTTGTCCCCGTTTGTCATCACCTTAGTCTTTTCTGGATTCATTGCCAACCCTACTCTCTCACTTTCTTTTGCAAGTTCTTTTATCATTCTGCTTAGGTCTTCTACTGTTTTTGCCAGCAACACTATGTTGTCAGCAAATCTTAAGTGCGATAGCAGTTGACCGTTTATATTAATTCCTAGATGTTCCCAATTGAGTCTTCGGAAGATTGATTCCAGAACTGCGGAGAATAATTTTGGAGATAGAGGGTCTCCCTGCCTTACGCCTTTTTCTACTTTGAAAGGAGTACTTTTCTTTTCTAGTTGGGTTCTTGCTCTACTGTAGCTATATTATGTTTCTTAATAATCGGATGTACTTGTGTTCTATTCCTTGTTCTAGTAACGCCTCCCATATTTTGTCCTGTTGTAGATAATCGAATGCTTTACTATAATCGATAAATGCAATGTAGTATGTGAGTTGGTATTCATTGAATTTCTCCAGAATTTGACGCACCACGTGAATGTGGTCGATCACTGAATAGTCTCTGCGGAAACCTGCTTGCTCAATAGGTTGGTTTTCGTCTAGGGTTCTTTCAATCCTCTTTAGGATGATCTTAGCAAAAATCTTATATATATTGGACATGAGGCTTATAGGGCGATAATTTCCTATGTCATATGTATCAACTTTCTTATACAGTAGTATGATGTGTGACTCAGTCTATTGCTGTGGTATGATTTCAGTATTCGTTATATCATTGAACATATCTGTGAGGACAGGTAGTAGGATCTCTTTGCTATGTCTTAAAATTTCGTTGCTTATGCCGTCAGGCCCAGGTGCTTTCTCTCTCTTTTGGGTGTCGATAGCCTTCCTAACTTCAGCTTGGAGAATGCTGGGGGTGTTCGAAGTATCCTCTAGATTTATTTCAGATTGCGCAGTGTTATTTCGATAAAGGTTTTTATAGTACGAAGTGGCTGTTTTTAGTATGTTAATTCTGTTATGATTGAAGTTTCCTCGGGCGTCTTTCATTTTTACTATCCAGTTTTTCATGTCGGTCAATTCTTTGAGTGCTTTTTTAGTTCCTCCAGTTTTATGTATGTAACATTCTATCGTTCGCATCCTGCGTTGTTTTCTGTCCTTTCTCAAACTTTCATTGATGTTTTTGCTGATTTTGGCTATTTTCTGTCTTCTATTTTGAATACTTCTATCGTTTATAAGGTGACTTCTTTCTTCTAGGAGCTTCAAAGTGTCTGTTGATATTATTCCTTTTGCATCAGTTTTGGTGTCTGTTATGAGTTTAGTTCGTGTTTTGATAATATTCTCCATATAATTGTATTTATCTTGGGTTCCCATTTCCTTAGTGTTTTCTTTAAAGTCACTAAACTCAGCTCTTAAGGCTGTTGTTATTTGCTCTAATTGCTGTTCGTCGAGTTTTGTGTTTCCTGGGTCTTGTCTCGGTCTAGTCTTCTTTGGTTGATTTATTCTGAGCTCGGTTCTAAGTAGCCTATGATTGGTGTTGAAGTCAAATCTTTTAATGACAGTGAAGTTTGTGAAGTAGTTGTTTCTGTTGGTCATAATAAAATCAATTTCGTTTTTTGTTTTACAATCCGGCGAAATCCAGGTCCACATGTTCTTCCTGTTTTTCTTGAACATAGTATTTATTTTCTAGTTAATTTGTTTTCTAGTGCGAAGTTCGTAATTTTTTCCCCATTTCTGCTTCTGGTCTTGATACTATGTGAAAATTGTCCTAGTATTGCGTTTTCTCCTGGGCGCCTAGATCCGATTTGACCATTGAAGTCACCCATGACTATTAGATTTTTATGTGTATACTCTTGAATGGCTTCGTTTAATTTATTGTAAAAGTTGTTTATCGTTTCCAAATTTGATTGCTCTGTTGGTGAATATATTTGTACAATAGACCAAGGTTCTTTATATCCTGGTAGTTTCAAGTTCATAATAGCTATGCGTTCTGAGATCTAAATTCTTGTACATATTGGTTTAGATGTTTCTTAATAATAAATCCTACTCCATATTGGCCTTGCGTCTCCCCTATTTGGTATAGTAAATAGTTTGGGTAGCAGATAATACTTTCTCCCATTCTTCTCACTTCGCTCAATCCAATTATGTCCCATTTGATAGATTTTAGCGCATATGTCAGTTCCGTAAGATTTTCTTCTTTTCCTAAGGTGAGTACATTGAGGCATGCTATGTAAACTACTGATTTTCGGTGGTTGTTGTCTTTGTAAGTTGGAGGGTTGTGGTCGCTTTCCCCCTCGAGGACCAGTCGGCTTGGGGGAGCTCGTTGTTTTTTTGTTTCTTTCTTGTCTTCGTTGTGTTTACGGTTTGTTGCTTCTTTGGTTGATTGTTTTCTGAAGAGGTTGAAGTGGATAATTCCCTTTTTCTTTTTTCTTGGCTGTTGTTGTTCTCTTTAACAATTAGTTTATCATATTTTAGATAAGCTATATTACCCTTTTGTCTCTCTTCAGCTAACTTGACTTGCAGCTCTTTTCTTGTTTCTAACACCTCCTTCGAGTAATCCTCCGAAATGTATATTGTTTTTAGGTTCCTTTTACTTTTGATAATTTCGGTCTTTTTCCAGTTGTTTATAAACGAGCACAGTACCGGCCTCGGTTTATTGCTTTCTCTCTTTTTATTTCCTAAGCGATAGATTTTGTTGATATCACATTCTTCCATTTTAATATTTAAATCTAGATTGAAGGTTACTTTGAGCTTTTGTATTAGTTCGTAAGAGGATTTTTCGTTTTCTTCTAAGCCGAATACTATGATGTTGTTGGTTTTCTCAGTCCTTTTTAAGGTGTTCTATTTCTTTTTCCAGTTTTTCTACTTTATTTTTCAGGTTCTTATTTTCTTCCATAATAGGGATTAATTTATCATCAATTTTTTCCATAATACTATTTGTTATAGAATCCTTCAATTCTGCATTTTGAGTTTGCATCTCTATTTTCATTTTTTCAAATAATATTTGGAATTGACCTTCCATCTTATATTTTCCTGCGTGTAACGAAACGCAATAGTGGAATATGGTAGAAATATTTTTTCTCAATTGGCAACACTGTTTAATATGTCGGATTTATTGACGTATATGACAAGTGTCACTGAGTGAACGTTGTGTTGTTTTCGTGTATTCTAACCTCCGATCCAATATTGTGGTTGTAGATCGACGATGGAGTAATCGCGCTCCCCCGTATGTTTATAATCACTTCCAGGGGGTCCCAGCACTGTATCGATGAATACCAGTACCTAGGCAGAAATCACGTTTACTATTTTATTTCACTTAATTTCGTTCGGAGTTAATTACTACGGTGTTGACAGTTCGGAAGCCGGAAACGGAAACCATAACTAGTATCTTATCTAAATAATATCGACTATAATTTTAAAATGTACATTAAATCTGAAAATGAAACCCTCGATAAAAAATAACTAAGCATCCACGTATAATTTAGTAAAATCAGCAAGTACCTACTTTTGTCCAAAGTCAAGACAAAGAAAACCAACAACCAATAGAATGAATCAGGCAAAGTGAAAGAAATAAAAAGGAGAAAAAACAGGGGAATAATTTGCAAAACAGATTTGCATTTATTCAAACCAGAAACATTAGTCGGGCCACATTGTTTAACTTAAACTGGTTTATTTTAATTTCCTGCATGGGAGAATCCTGATGCAAATACAGGGAGAACATTTCCAGGTTCCGTCGTGTGATAAAACTATTAGTTTTGATATTAATGATTTTAACATATGGTTACAAAGCAAATGAATGCCAAGTAATTTGGAAATAAATATATTGTGTTTTGTAAAAGTCTGAAGGTAAAGATTGTTGCTACCGTTTTAAACCTTACTTAAAAACCTTGTATTATTACTTCAAGGAGGGTAACCTCCATAGGATTACAAACTTTTTGCATGTCCTTAAGGTTGACTGTAATATCCCTAGCAATAAATCTACCGGTTGTAGTTTTTTGTGCAATCAAGTTTTTAAATAAATAAATAAATTAAACTATTTTCTGAAAATATTCTCAAATTAAAGTTTTACATTTATTAACAGTACCTCAATTTTTATGTTTTTATTTATTATCATTTATACGCGAGTAAGGGATGTCAGTCGCTGTTTTTTCTTAAGTAAATTCGTCTCGTTAAATAATTTCAATAACGACATTTCTATATCAGAATACTTTGCAAATTAGCATTTGTATTGTATAGAGACGATTCATAAGTATTACTAATGTAATCTACATAAATAAAAAAAATATTGAGTTTGACTGAAAATAAATCTATTTTCCAATTTTGTTGTGTTATACAATTGTTAGTTTCTTTTATGAGCTTAATTCGTAGCGCCAGGTGCACTGAGAAGGAATAAAACGTTTACTTTTTTAACTAGGCTAACAGAAGACAAAGAAAAAATATCGGAATAAGTAGTACAACCCATTTTATTAGTGTTACAGAAAACAGAAGCAACGACAGTACCACAACACCCAGACCCGAGACAATATAGAAAAGTTCGTTTCACATATTGACCTGACTGGGGATCGAACCCGGGACCTCAGAGATGGCTTGTCACGAAAGCCCGGCCCGTTTGCCTCTCGGCTACGGAGGTCATCAATAAAACACGTCCTATGTAAAACTTAATCTGTAATGATTACTTTAATTCAATTTAACGCATTTATTGTAGGTATGAGTATCTTTACTTGTGCCGTACAGAGTTAGTAATTTTCACACTGAGCGCAATAGACGTGGCTAGACAATAGACAAGTGTTTTGGGTAAATGTAATTTGTTTTGGTTTTAAAAATTAAATATTTTGGCACTCTTTCATAGTTTACAAAGAAACATTCAACACTGATACCGGATGTCACGTAACTTATTAAAATACGAACCGTGAAAAAATGTATTCGTTTAATTTTGGAGGTGCTATAGACAACATAGGCCGGCTCATTGAACGCAAGAAGTTTAATCATGTGGCTCTGTATCATTTTCTTAATTACTAGTGCTGTTGGTGCAAACGTTAATGGTAAAGAGTTTCATGAACTTAATACAAATGCTGATACTACAAGTGGTGTTATTGATTCTTTTAATAAGTTTCAAACAGATGTAACAACATTTTTTAAAATTAACTATGACAGGATAGAACAAAAGAGGAGAAAGATTAAAAGTGCATTTTTAGAATTTTTTAATGCTGTATTTCACGATGATTCTAAACATTCTGAATGTCCAAGAACTGACATTGAATCAATAACAGAAAACTATAGAAGAAATAATGAAGATCAAGAAAATCAGTTATATGGTTTAGTGAAATGGCATGGCTTTTCAGCAGAAATTCACACAGTGGCTACTACCGATGGATATTTTTTAACTTTGCACAGAATCTTACCAGATACACAAAACTCGTCTTTTACAAAAAGTCAAGTTGTTTTAATGCACCATGGTATTTTTGGCAGTGCCGAAGACTGGCTGTTACTTGGTCCCAAAAAGGCCTTACCGTATATTTTATTAAATTCTGATTATGACGTGTGGCTCACGAATGCACGAGGTAGTAAATATTCGACGGAATATGATACTACGCCTTTGAGCGATGATGAATACTGGAATTTTTCATGGCATGAAATGGGCCAATATGATTTACCGGCAGTGATTGACTACATTAAAGAGAGATATGAAAATAAAATAGATTTGCATTTCATCGGACACTCGATGGGATGTTCCGCTTTGTTGGTACTTTTATCTATTTATCCACAATATAATTACGTGCTGAAATCAGCGGTTCTGTTAGCACCAATGGCGTATATGTACAAAATTAAGGGGCCTTTGCGACTTCTAGCAGAGTTTTATCACCAAAATGAGATTTTTCGAAAGTATGAAACCTTGAATTTCTTGAAAGCTGACAAATCTGCACCTTTGCAATCCCTGCCTTTTAATGTTGTAGACAAATATTGTCATGGCGATAAAACTCTTTGCAAGAACCCTTTGTTGCTGATATCAAATGGTGGTCAAGAGATACCGAATGCAAATTTAAGAGAGGCAGTACTATTTCGTACTCCTTCTGGTATTTCAGTAAAAACAATTATACATTACCTACAGCTGGTGAAGAGTGGAAACTTTCAAATGTATGACATGGGGTCAATAAGAAATTTAAAAAAATATGGAAAGGCATATCCTCCAATATATCGATTGAACGATGTTACGTTGCCAGTAGCTGTGTTCAGTTCTACTGATGATTGGCTGTCAACGATTCCAGATATTCAGAGTTTATTACCAAATCTACAAAATTTATTAGTGCATCACATTGTAAGAAGAGACGAATTTAGTCATACAGACTTTGTTTGGGCTGAAGATGCTGATGTTTTAGTGTATTATCTCATAATTGATTTACTTAAAGATCTAAAATCTAGTACAAAATACCAAAGATAACCTGTTTTTTTATAAAATTATTCTTGTTTGTAGGTTTTAAGATATCAGTACTAAAGTTGTAAATAAATTATGTGTATGGTCCAATTTACTTAAAACTTATTTCATGTGGGATTTTTTATTGAATATAAGCTTTGTTAGAAACGATTAACAAACACATTATAATATTACTTTATTGTCGTATTGGGTCTGTTCTGGACTTGAAATTAAGATTTTTCAAGTTTCAAGTATACCACAAAATTCTACCCTAGTGAGGGTATTTGCAAAAAAAAAATAAAAATGACATAATATAATTATATATAAATTTTTATTACTTAGGTACATTCATATGCTAGTTTTTGTCATAATTTACGTAAACAAGCTTATTTTGTTAAATTATGCGTTTACAATTTTCGTTTGTTCATTACCTACAAATTCATTCCACTGGAATTAACAATTCCACCATAGCATGTCGTCAGTACGTTATAACCTGAAAAAAGGCCAAAAAATATACACATTTTCCGTAAACATCATAACTATATTGTTGTGCATATTAATAGTTATTAACGAGGTAACGAAAATGCTACAAGCAATGCATTTCGTAAAACACTCCAAAACAAAATCTAGCTGAACACTCCCAATTCGAGAAGCCAATTTTCGAACACGGCTCTACACACTTTATTGTTTAAAATAGTGTTAGAAAGTTGTGCAATCACTTAACAGGGGAGTCAAGGAGGCGAGTCCTAAGATAAATATTTAATTAGCACTCTGTTACTAGTAGTTGAGACTGTGAGCGCCGCCAAGTGTCGGCTACAGCTAACACGATATTTTAAACTCAATGATTCGATTTTGTGTAGCTTTGAAAGCTTTAAAAATTTTACCGACCATACCGATCAACCTCCTTTATATTTTTTTGATTACCTCCAGAAGCCGTAGCCAGAAGGTAGGCATAGGTACCATTTTTGGGGTCCTGGGTCGGATTCAGGGTCGGGTCAATATGGAAACGTCATTTCTTGTATTGTCTGGGGTCTAGGTTATGGTCGTTATTTTTTATTTCTGTAATACAGTGCTTATTAAAGTAACTTTAATGATATTTTCCAATAGGTACTTCCCTTTTATTATTTTGTTTTAAAAATTATTATTTTCCTTTTTGGGGCTCTCTTCATTTTAATAGCTTTTGGCCAAGCAAACATAAGGTGAAAGTTATTTCTAAACATATACGCGAAAAAGTAGTCTGATTATTGCGTGGGTATCTGTGGTACGTGCTATAACGTTCCTTAATTTATTAGTAACTAGCTGTGCCCGCGACTTCGTTCGCGTGGACTACATCCTTTTATGGTCGGTTTTACCCCTTTCTCCCCTAATATTCGAAACAAAAAGTAGTCTATATTTTAATCCAAGTTTCGAGCTATATTTGTGCCAAATTTCATATCTCTAACTTCAAAAATAAATATTTTTCCATATAAACTTCCAAAGGTGGCATTACCCCCCTCCCCCCCTTATTTTCTAATAAAATAGCCTACGTCCGTTCTTGAGATTCAACGTATACCAATACCAAATTTCATCAAAATCGGTTGAGAGGTTTAAGCAGGAAAGCGTAACAGACACACAGACATACAGACAGACAGAGTTACTTTCGCATTTATAATATTAGTAGTAGGGATGATTTTTATGTTTAGTCTATTTTATCCAAATCACTAGTTAATTATAGCTGAATATTGAGATAGTTGAAAGAAATATAGGACGTAGTATTGTTATACCTTTTAACCTAGAGATACTATCTTCACTACAAATAAAATTTACACCCTCTATCAAATCGCTTAACAATGACCAAAGCAAAGAAATACCAAACTCATTTTAAATGAGAACTTTACCAAAGTCATTCTCAATCAAATCGCTTAAAGAAGTAACAGAGTAATTTTAAAAAGTGAACAATACATTCGTTTTCTTTCCAGACCATGGTTCCAACTTCAGTTTTTTCCATTTACACAGAGCTAAAACTAGCTGATCTAAACTGGCGCGCAGGTACAGTTAAACCTTTTTTCACTTGGCTGCAGCGAGCCGAACAAGCGGCTAATTTCCCGGGCGACCTGCTCATGGCAGGCATAGTTAGTGCGACAACACACTCGTCGCGTGTTTGAAACTTCAATTCGGACATTCACTCTACGTTGGTGTTGTATACAAAAATATCTTTACCTACCTATAAACGAAACAGTACATGGCGATGTTAAAAGTTATTAGAAAATTGGAATGTTATATTTGTTTTTTATATTCTTTAAAAATGCCTTTAGTGTTCATTGCTATTTGTAATCCATAAGCGCATTCTTAATATTACCGCGCCCGTAAACTGTCTCCATGACCCAAGAGCTGACTGGTAGATTTGTTCTTAGCATCAATCAACTTTCGTCCAATTTTTATACAGTATAGTTTTTAAGATAAATGTATGTAAAATTGAATATCGCATAAATGTTCAATTAAAGATTTTGAATAAAAGTGGGACTCCCTGCCCGGAGAAGGGCAGGACTACCCACTAAGCCCCTCAATTGTACCTCATCGCATATAACGTGATGCAGTGGAAAACTCGGCTCAGCCATAACCACTACAACACCACTAGCTCTTCCATTATATTTCCCTGGTATCATTAATGGGCAATGCGGAGATGCAGGAGGTTTTAGTTGGAAGTCACCGCTTATGAAGAGCGGGGACGTCCCATACATTACTGCCTTTTCCGAGACTAAAATTTGCCAAAATTAATTTTATGGACGGAATCTAAGCTTGCGTTTGGCGATAATGCCACTCACACGCCCAATGAACGCACTAGCATGATAGGGTCAGCCGTAAGCAGTCAAGTTATCAATCCTTCCATAATAATTGGAAATGGAAAAGGGATAGCCAACGACCGAAGGACGACCTCCGTAGCCGAGAGGCAAGCATGCACTTTGGCATCGCGCCATCTTTGAGGTTCCGGATTCAATCCCCGGTCGGGTCAATATGGGAAACAGACTTTTCTATATTGTCTCGGGTCTGGGTGTTGTGGTACCGTCGTTGTTTCTGATTTATGTAACACAAGTGCTTAAGCTACTTACCACTTGTCCAATATTTATTTATTTGATAGAGCCATCCAAACTTTGCTATGAAGATCTTGAGTCCAATATAAAGTGATATCTAGGTGATAAAAGCATGTTCGCACATACACATTTCATTTGCAAATTTTAAAAAAAGTAAATTAATACCAAAGTATTTAAAGCTCACACAATTTAATCAGATTCATAGCTCGTGTCAAATGTTATTTTCGATGCATTGATAAATCATAGATGTTATAGTCAAAGTAGATATTACACAATAGCAAACTCCGCACAATTAGTTAAGAGATTAATATTGAAAACGACTCTATTCCAATGACGCAGGATTGCCTTTTGTTTGGATGTAGATCATCATAAATATTCAAGCACACTCGAATTGATTCACTGGGGATATGCCTGGACGCAGCGCAGTGGTAGTGGTAGTGGAATGTTTCGTTTATCAAAAGTAAACAAACCGGATAGGTATAGAGTTTCATTGCAACGAATTTATCAAAATAAAATTATATTTCGACGTTTTATTCTGAATTTCAAAATTGGCCAACCTTAAATATTGTTTTGAACTGATTCTGTAGTAAGTAGCTAAAGCACTTGTGTTACAGAAATCAGGAATAGCGATGGTAACAACACCCAGACCCGAAACAAAATTGTAAATTTCTTCTTTTTCTTATGTAGATACATAAGTGTACACTTACTATGTCCATTGATACCATATTATGTTTATTTATGCCCAGTTCCAATATTTAACAATTCGTAAAAATGACTATGTATTTTCTCCAACCGACTACGAGTCGTTAATACCGTCCCATAATTTAATTTCCATCTACGAGTCGTTAATACCGTCCCATAATTTAATTTCCATCTACGAGTCGTTAATACCGTCCCATAATTTAATTTCCATCTACGAGTCGTTAAAACCGTCCCATAATTTAATTTCCATCTACGAGTCGTTAATACCGTCCCATAATTTAATTTCCATCTACGAGTCGTTAATACCGTCCCATAATTTAATTTCCATCTACGAGTCGTTAATACCGTCCCATAATTTAATTTCTATCTACGAGTCGTTAATACCGTCCCATAATTTAATTTCCATCTACGAGTCGTTAATACCGTCCCATAATTTAATTTCCATCTACGAGTCGTTAATACCGTCCCATAATTTAATTTCCATCTACGAGTCGTTAATACCGTCCCATAATTTAATTTCCATCTACGAGTCGTTAATACCGTCCCATAATTTAATTTCCATCTACGAGTCGTTAATACCGTCCCATAATTTAATTTCCATCTACGAGTCGTTAATACCGTCCCATAATTTAATTTCCATCTACGAGTCGTTAATACCGTCCCATAATTTAATTTCCATCTACGAGTCGTTAATACCGTCCCATAATTTAATTTCCATCTACGAGTCGTTAATACCGTCCCTTAGTTTAATTTCCATCTACGAGTCGTTAATACCGTCCCATAATTTAATTTCCATCTACGAGTCGTTAATACCGTCCCATAATTTAATTTCCATCTACGAGTCGTTAATACCGTCCCTTAGTTTAATTTCCATCTACGAGTCGTTAATACCGTCCCTTAGTTTAATTTACATACTAGCTGTCATCAGTCGTCAGTCGGTCGTTTTTAGCTTACGCCTCGTATAGTTTATTACTATCTGTAACTAGAATAGATTATTTTCCAAATACATATAGGAACCGGGCATTGGACGACATAATCCAATGCCCTATATTTAAGAGAGGTAGGGCATAGCGATTTAACGCTTGAACTGGAGCAGCCCGACTGTTTAAATACCTCCGCCTTACAGAAGACCGCAGCCAAATAGCAATCACTTCTGTGTTTACACACAAGTGCTTTATCTACTTAGCACAGAAGCAGAAGCAGAGTAATTTAAATGATGTTGTGCATTATTTTTTTTATTTACATATATAGTTAACGAACACAAGTGTATTGGTCGAAGTCATGTCATCAAGATAGAACATAAAAAATAAGTTTGTAGCCGCTTTCATACGTATGTCTGTGCAGTCGACAGTACGTCGAGTTAAACACTCGAAGTTCAAAATAAGATCTTATGCGCACGACATAAAGGCGATGCAAAGACCAAAGTGTGTTGCCAGTGCCTAACAAAATGGCAGATACCGGATTTCGATAACGTTTCAACAAGTTCCAAATGTTTTAGATCGTATAGACACTTTATTGCAAAGAAAATTTACAGACATACACAAGTGCAATTGAGGCGGTCTTATTGCTAGAAAGCCATTTCTTCCAGACAACCTTTAAGTATAGGAATTAGTAGATATCGAGAAACGGGTAAGGACATGCAAAATATAAATTAGGTAAATATTAACAGACATGAAAAATTACTTAACGTGATAAATAACTTTTACAGATTTTGGTGACTTTTTTATGTGATATGTCAATCCTTAACATATTAAATACGCCAAATAGATATCGATTTCTGATAACTGTCACTTAACTATACCCTTAGTACCTACCTACCTTCCATTTGTGAAATGTAGTTAGCTATGTTGCTGTTTGTGTAAGTACGCACATAAAGCAATGTTTGTCGACTGAAAATTGAAGAACGTGGCTAGTAAATTGTATTATTATATGTTAATGTCGTTAGGCCCTGTAACCTTAGCTGACTACAGGCCGATAGCGGCCGGAAGCAATATGCCACGATCACTAATAGGCTTGTTAGTGCGCCTCTTCCTGAATTAGCGACCCACTTAGGCCGTGGAACGTGTAGCCGGAGCAACATATAGTGTCATATCGGTAGGCTACGAAATGTAATTGGAACGTTAACATGTTTTAAAAACCGTGTTCGTTTTTAGAATGATTTTAAAACATGAAGGTTTGTTTTCAAAATAAGGGGGGGGGGGGAACATTTAAGTTTATATGGGAAAATGTTTATTTTTTTAGTAGGAGATATGAAATTGGTCTCAAATATAGCTCGAAACAAAGATAAGAATATGGACTACTTTTAGTTTATATGGAAAAAATCTGTACTCCACGCGAACGTAGTCGCGGGCACAGCTAGTAATCAAATATTTGACACATCATGGGATGATCAGTAAGAGCTTGCTCGTAAAATACTAGATTTTTATTTTTTCCATGAAATTAAGTCTCAAGTTGGTAATTTTTTTTTACTCTTATGGTGTATATCAACGAGTAACATTTTGTTATTTCAATTACTTTAGCGGTTAGAATACAGAGTTAATATTCTGCACCTGTATATGTAATTGTATATTTATTTAAATAATTACTATTAATTTATATGAATTATGGTTTCATGATTCTTAACTGTGCGCTTCTTATAGCCATGTATCAGGTGGTATCAGATTTATATCCCACAACTGGGCTATATACTAAATAAAGTATCGACACTTGAAAACAAACTTTAAGGCTAATGTGTTTAAGTCGACAAAAAGACGTTCGTTAAAGGAGTCGTCAGTTACGTCATCTCAAAGAATGGGATGGATCACGCGCTGTGATTGGTCTGCGCTTTTGACTCGCGTCTGTGGTAACGGTATGCTAGCTCACTTTTGAAAGCCACGCCCACCGTGCCTTACTTTTTGCGGTGTCATTTTCAAGCGTTATAAATGCTTCTATGGTTTTTTTCGTTTGCTGCTTTCACCTTATGTTTCCTTGATTCGATAAAAGGAAACACGGTTTCATACTTGTATTTCGATTTATTTCTGTAAAATAATATGGTCCAATATTTGATACTGCCATACTCGCCCTATTAGATACAAATTGAATATTCCGAAACGCTTAGCCACGTAACCGCAGAAATGAGGCCGTCGTTTGATGTTTGCGGCTGGAAGCATTATCGGTGCGGTCATTGTTAGGGTCAACACGAATCAGCTCTGAAACGTATCGAAACCATTTCAACTCCGTCCGTTTCTATGAAATTGCCCGCTGCATAGCACGGTGATCTAAAATGTAAATTAAGAGACTTGGCTTCGGAGAAACATTTATTTATTTATTTTATTTTATTTTACACTTTTTGGGAACCTACGGCTAAATACTAATTAAATATACACAATAATAAATGACGGCCATTAACAAGTTTCCACATGTAGAAGACAGTATAGGTACATAACAAAAAAAAGAGAAGAGAATTAAGAGAGGTAGGGCATAGCGATTTATCGCTCGAACTGGAGCAGCCCGACTGGTGAAATACCTCCACCTTACAGAAGACCACAGCCAAATAACAATCACTTCTGTGTTGTTGTGTTCCTGCGTGTGAGTAAGGTTTCCAGAGCTCCTGGGGGGTGCTACATTAGTAGCAGGGGTCAAGCCTTCAAGGTAAGGGCGACAAGTCCAGTAACAGATTTATTATGCTGTACTTGTCACCCTTAAGCTAGGACCTCATTACCACTTAACATCAGGTGGGATGAGGTCAAACTTGAAGTGCAATATAAAAAAAAAAACGTTCGTTTGACATAAAATCGCACAAACAAAGCAGTAGGTAATAAAATGTTACCTAATAAAAAAACGCTGCTCATGATGCTTTTGAGCATGGTAACACTGAGGTGGAAAGGATCCAGCTCAAGGTCACGGGAAAGCTTATTAACTGTTATATACTTCTCATAATTTTACTTTAAAGCGTTTGTGTTCTTTTGGTAGCTTAGCTTAGCTAGCTAGAGTTTTGTTTGATAATCTGGTATTAGAGAAACGCTTTGAATCAATTTTTGACCATCTCTTTTCTAATTCCTAAAAGAGTCATACGGTGATAATAGCTATATTTAAAAAAAAAACAAATTTTATAACATAATCATTTCAAAATATACTATTACGAGTAAAATATTCGGTTGAGAATAGTTTATTTTTAAGAAGTGAAAAGTATACCAAAAATAATATTTTTTCTAGGATGTTAGCATATACAGCGGTGCATACCAACCATGTCTCATCATATTTCAATGTCATTGCAATAAGTAATTTATTAGGCCGTGTACTTCTTTCGGTGTGTGCATATCCTGCGTTGCTTTAAATTCAAGCTTAATACCTTCACGGCAAGGTTTAGTTTCTGTCGGCAAGTCCTTAGTAGAGTACCTGCCGATACTAGATTTTCAAACGAAATTAAATTGAAATTATCAAACACGGCATTACGGTATGGGCGGCGTCTTCTGGGCACTTTTATGGCAATTTATAACGTAAGTAGTTTGTATAGTATGCGCGGCGGCTTAAGCAGGCTTCGCACCATTTACTGGACTGTATGCGCCTTTACGTGGGTGGGTGTCACATTTCCAACGCAGCTGTAGGACAGGACTCATAAGTTGTGTAACAAATTAATATCGGTGACACTACAACCCTACATATAACTTGTCTGAATACCGTTCAGAAACTGGGTTGCGCTTAGCGCGCTTCAGTTGTGCCGTTATGCTTGATATATATTTTTAAATTGAACAATATTTGCAAGGGAGATCGCAACCCTTGAATACTACTGTAGCGCTTTTGGCATGTTCGCGTATGCAGGGTCATTTTTTTTATATTGAACTTCAAGATTGGCCTCATCCCACCTGATGTTTTGTGGTAATGAGGTCGTAGCTTAAGGGCGACAAGTACCTACAGCATAATAAAGCTGGTACTGGATTTTTCACCCTCACCTTGAAGGCTTGACCCCTGCTACCAATGTAGCACCCCCTGGAGCTCTGGAAACATTTCTCACACGCAGGAACACAACAACATCGAAGTGATTATTATTAGGCTGCGGTCTTCGTTAAGGTAGGGGTATTTCATCAGTCGGGCTGCTCCAGTTCGAGCGATAAATTGCTGTGTTCCACCTCTCTTAAAACAGTTCCCGACCATATTGTGCAATAAGAACGTGTTAAAAGTCGTTTATCTAATAAGAATTAATAAAATATATATATATATATATATTAATGCAACTGCAGTGCTTTTATTATGTTTGCGTAGCGCATGGGCCGTCAGTTTCCTAACTAAACTGCCCAAAGAAGCCAGTTATCTTCTAAAGCGGGCACGCGGAACCCGCAAAAAGATGATAGTTGACAGTGGGGACTGTACATCTGTTGACATAGGTATGTTGCATCACTAATGCCCGGTTCCAATATTTCAAAAACGATCCGTTCTACTTACGGGTCGTAATAAATCATACGAGGCGTAAGAATGACCGACAGACGGCTGATGAAAGCTGGTATGGAAAGTTATGAATGTAATTAACGACTCGTACTTAGTTGTAGAAAAACGGATAGTATGTTTTTACACATTACGAATCGTAAAATGTTGTTCAATTATTAAATCAAAACTTGTGTATAGGTATATGCCTATATCATACTGTGCACAGTATGAGTAGCTTCGGGTAAAAGCTTAATAACATCAATCGTATGAAACATGATTATTCGATTACTCGGTTATTTCGGGAAACTACAGAACGATTGGAAATTCAACTTGAAATCGGACGAATATCACTCGTATTACTATTTTTGCCCGGCTCATCCGTTTCCACTTCACTTTTTTATTATTTCTGTGAACATATATACGAAATCCGAATCGCGATGGGGCATAAAAACTGCTCATAGTTTTTCTGTTACGTAAACACCAGTAACGTATCAATGTGTTCTGTTTTTTCAACAAATTTTGAGATTGAGAAATCATTTTAATCAAATAAATTACATCAGTAGTATTCACTTATCATTTATTTCTATACCTATGTTATATTTTGCCCAGTTTTGTCACGTGAAAATTAATGATTATAATTAATTAAGTATGCGCACAATTCCAATAAACGAATTTCAAACAAAAGGTTTCTTACTTTGGTAATTGAATTGACAGCTTTGGCTGAACTGAACATATTTTTTTGCATTAGGTAACTATCACTATAACTTCAACACTATTTAAAACCAAATAATAAGGCTCTAATTTACATGAATTGAAGCAATTTCATATTTATCGTGCCAAGGTATTCTACAAAAGAAATGAAACTTAGAAACAAATGGCGTCCAACGAAGCTATTTCAGGTAATTAAGTGTCCCATATTGACCTCGCGCTTTGGGCATCATAAACGCCACCGAGATCGTCTGTGTGCGGCTTTTAATCGGAATATAACCAGACCAAATGAAGTGGTTGGCAGGACGCATTACCATTGCGATCATTATTAGGGCATAGTGAGATTTCTGTTGTGATTCTGGTTTAGCCGAGTGTCCGACAGCATCGCCCTGACGAAGACGAGGACCAATTGGGGAGTTTTAGTGGGTAGTATTTGCTTTTTTCAAGGTAGAGGAGTACCGCACACGACGTCGCTTTCCCTCCAGTGACGGTAAGGTTCACTGTCTTCGAGTTTCTGATTTGTTCTTCTCGATAGAATCAGCATTCCGAACACGAAGGTAGTTTCATTTAATCTGACGATTCATAGATGCTTTTGTAAAAGTTTACATAAATATAGACATTTTCAATTCTATTCTTATTCTAAGAAATTTTACTTACAGAACAATGCTTAGCGCTCTTATTCTTGTTTAACTAAAGGTCGTAGATTCGAGTCATATCCAGATCCAGAACAATTGTGTGAAATGTATGTATGAACTATTATAATATTTTTTTAAAATGTGCATAGTGAATCGACACGCACAAATGAACTTTGAATAATTAGATACTAAAAATGTTGACTTGCGGTTCGTTCAATTGGAAGAGCAGCACGCATGATTCGTGAAGATCGTGGGATCCCACACTGCCAGGGGAGATGAAAAAACTGTTTCTTAAATATATGTAACTATTATTAAGTGAATAAAGGAAATATTTTAATTTTTTTTTAGACATGACATAATTATATGTCTTTATCTTGAATGTTTATATATCAATTAAAACATGTACCTATTAATAAATTAATCAGGGGAAAATTTCCTCATCCAGTTCCCAAGAAAGTAGCAGTTTACGAGCCCAATGTAGCTTATTCAATCACAGTTTTTCAGGCTAGAAATATTTTTTATCAATTTAACTAAAATAGGAAAGATTGATCCAGTTTATTCCAAAAATGTTTTCCCGTTCCATATAAAGTTGCCCCTTCCTTTAATTTGGATTGCGATGAAACGGGCGATACAGTTTTAGGTTATAGTTTTGATTGCGAACGTTATTTTACAACAATTCCAAAAGGAATGTACTCAAAACTGTTTTCTGTGAAATATGCAGCCACGTGAATATTTTGGCATAGGTTAGCTTTGAAAAATAAAACGCTTTTTTAAAAAATACATCCACTCCGATTTACCAGGAATCCAAATTCATATTAGAGGGTTTACTATTTTAGTTGAGGGTTAAAAAAATATTTTTCCGATGATTCCTGTTTTATTAAACTAGCTTTGTCTGCGTGGAATCCAATTACGTATCATAATGGACCTTTAATGGGAATGACATGCTTTAGCACGTTAAAAATAGACTATGTAGTGACATGGCTTCTACGGTGAGAGCATTCATATCACCATGGAGTGATTCGAGTAGAGTGTTATTACGACCTAATAGAGATGACAGCGTAATAGATCCCGCAACACACATTAGCCAACCAGGTCATTAGCTCAAGTTACACGTAGATCCAAAGCTTATGACATTTGGGATGACGCCCCCATTTAGTATCCGTCGTCTGGTACTCATAGTACCTACAAGGGTAAACCTTAGTTTGAGACCAGAAGATTGGTGTGATTGTCTGGCACATTTAATTAGTGTGGAGATAAAATTTAGAATGAGACTTATTTTGTGAGAGTTTCGCTTTAAATGAGGTGAGACATAGATACAAATTTATGTTGAACGATTGTTAAGATTGCAAAAGAATGAAAAGGATAAAACTGTAAAGAAGGGCATTGATACGGAAAGTAATGACCGTATTTAAGGAAGTAATTATGAAGATATTGAAAGACATAATGTTAATCAAAAAGGTATGTCAAAACACGTCTAGTTAAGAAATGATGAGAATCATGGATAACAGAACATAGTAGGTTTGGTTGACCACAACGATGCATAGTATAAATATGTCACAAGTACTGAGATCCAAGAGGTAATACTTAGAAAGATCAACAGCTCGTCAGACTATAACGTTTTGACCTGGACACTATCTTTATAACGTGAGCATAAGAACTAATATCGAACTGAAAGTGTTTACCTTAACGTGCTGCCCTCCGTACAAAATACTTAAAGGCTATGAATACTATAAATATACTATTAATTAATAAGACTACTAAATAATTTCTGAATCAGAACCAACTTGCACTCAATCCCGTATTGAATTTGCAAACGCAAATCGGACGTAGACCAAATTCCAAAATTCAAATTTTTACTAACAAACGTTTAGGAATTAATGCAAATCCTGCAATACTCCTAACATGAAAATAGAAGTAATGACGTATTAGATTGCAACACGTTCATTGAGATTAACTAAAGCTCTTTACATGCCATTATTTGGGAAATGTGAATTTCAAATTCGTAACTGTACTGAATAACCGGACACACAATGTTTCGTGGAAAAACAATGGCCGCACGCAGAATGAACAGTACGGTGATTAATGATTAATCAGGTAAAACAAGGGATTGCGAAAACTTCATTTGTTTGAGGTTGTTGTACTTACAAAGTCCGGTGGCCAAAAAGTAAAATAATTGATAGTTTTATTAGAAGATTATAGCAAAAACGACTGGCCTGCGACTTCGTTCGCGCGGACTTTGAATTTATCTATACTAATATTATAAAGAGGAAAGATTTGTACCTATTTTTTATGTTTGTATGTTTGTAATTAATAGGCTCAAAAAGTACTAGGCCCATTTACAAAATTATTTCACCAATAGAATGCTACATTCTTCCAATTTGACATAGGCTACAAAATTAGGGATCCTTGGTAAAATTTGAAAAATTTCAACAGAAAAACGGAAAAAATTCTCTAAGGCGAAGGAAGTTCGTCGGGACCGCTAGTTTTTTATAAAATAGAAGTAGCCCTTGTTACTCTTTATTACATCAGAAATCTGCCAATAACAGTCCCGTTAAACTTAATCCAGCCATTTTAGAAAGCCGGTGCAAACAGACAGGCATACAGACTACAATTTAATGGAATGCTTGTAAACATATAATTTTAAGGAGAACCTTTCCGTCATTCATGATTTATATGTAGCTTTGGCTGCACAGGCGACGGAAGCTTAAAAAATGGAGTCTCCTGTTTTTCTAACATTTCCCTTTACTGCTTTGCTCTTATTGATCGTGGCGTAATGAAAAGTATACTAAAACCTGCACAGGAGTAAGAAAAATCATTGCACTAGTAGTTTTTGTTTCTATAACTAACATACAGTCAGACAGACAGACAGACAAAAATTTTACTGATTGCATTTTTGGTAGCAGTATCTCATCACTAATCACTCCACCCTATTAATAGTTATTTTGGAAATATATTTAATTTACAGAATTCACCTCTCTACAAATTTATTGTAAGTAATGGATTTATAAAAAAAATCCGATAAATATGGTGTTTTGTGAACAGAAAATTATTTTTATTATGAAGATCGTAACGTTTGAGTCATGTAAGTCATAAGTTAAGGTGACTTTAGACAAACAAAAAATAATCTCCCTTTGCGATGTCGATTCAACGACCTTAACGTATCCTGCGTGCTACTGTTCAAACTAAGCTAACTGCTAGCTATCGTAGGCGAAAAATTTTTTTTGTTTTTTTTTATAAACCTCATACCCTTCGGTAAGTGCCCTCTGCTGTACCTACAAGTTCAGAACTACATAACATATTACTTAGACTAAGTTCGTTAGTGCGACGTGAAGGACGCTAAAAATATAAAAATCTGTTTAAGGTGTACTCAGTTTGAACTAAATGAGAACTTGTACTTTTTGTTGTAACCCAGAACAAAAGGTGTGAATATAAAAAATGCCAAGCTTAAATACATCAGCCGAAGCATTGAAAGCGTCGTTTGTCAACTCCTACGTTAGGTTAATTGGGATTTGCTGTCGCGGCGCCGTGCCTGTAGAAATGGAAAAGGAATTTACTGTTTTCTTTTTTTAAATTTGATTTCATTAGCCATTTATTTGACAGCATTTGTGTTTCAAAAAATGTATGTCTCTGTTTTAAATATTGAAGTGTGGTGAAAATGAAGAGCTAAGGTTAAAACAAAGAATCTTTACGAACGTTATTAATATCAGCATAATGACAATCATACACACTTCGGTATGAGTTACCTACTCATATCGAAGTGTGTGTGTGTGTGTAATATCTAAATTCGAGTTGAAGTCTTATACGATTTAATTATATTTGGGTAAACAAAACTATATTTTCATAATTTAGTTATCAACTGTAGTGAAACGCATTTTAAAAATAACAGCCAGTTTACCCTTATTATTTACAAAAGTTAAACTAGATCAATTCCTAAAAGTATGAGTTCTTTGTCGGATACACTATCACTTTGATTACATTAATCTGACCAGTTTATTTACTCGGATCTCACAAGTCATTGTGAAACAGGCCATAAATGTACTTTAGTATCTCACTCAGCGAACCCAGCGTTTATTTAGAGGTTCTATTGATAAATTTTTGTCGTTAGCCAAGAAAGACCCCGTCTCAGAGGGAGTTATTTTTCTTCCCCGTTCAATCTAAAGAAATAGCTGCTCCCTTAAAGGCTGCCATAACTTAGGTGGCACAGATCAGGTGTTCCCTTTACGGGTATGTATGTTCCCTGTGTTATGGGTAAGGGGAGACAGCGGTAAGCTCAGTTGGGTATAAATTAGAATAGTTTCAAAAGGGAGAACAGTTTAACTTGACTGTCAGATAAGAATCTCATTCCCGATAGCTGCCATCTGTAATTTAGCGCACGGAGATATGTTTAATGCTGTATTGACGGAATGGATCTTGATGAATAAGTTTGCAAATTAGAACAATGTCTGTCGGTAGGCCCTTGTTTTATATTACGGGCTACCAAATTTTAACGATTCAATTGAAAATAAATCTTTTATAGCCCAGTATAAAACTCTAATTTGACTACCTCCATGACTGAGTAGCGACCAGGCTGGACTTTGGTGTTGTGCCATCTCTATGGTCGCGGGTTCGATTCCAGGTGGGATCAATGTGTATAAAGAACTTTTTTCTTATTGTGATACCGTCGTTGTTTCTGATTTCTGTAGGATAAGTGCTTTAGCTAAATATGAGAATTCAGAAATATGTATGTTGTATATTATTCACACTCTGTTCGATGAGAATGTGTGTTTAAACTTTTGTTATTCTCAGTATAGTGTGTGTTCATTAATTGTTTTCCTATCGTTATACTCGATCTTTTACATAGTAGCAAACTTGCTTTTTAGAATCAAGTTTGTTTGTCATAAATCAAACCACACTCAGTATTTGACCATAAACATATTTTCCTAAAAAAGTTTGCACAAAATTAAACGTTGAATTACACACATTTCATAAAAATATATCAAGCAACCTTTTGCATTTAGATTACTGAATCAAAATAAGGAAACTGGCACTATTATAAGTAGATTATATCGTGCCTCTTCTCAAAGGACTACTAACTCCTCTTTATCGGCGATGTAATATTAAATTACCCCAGAGCACATCAAATATTTATAATTGTTCAGACTGCACACCTACGCTCTAGTTTATCGAAAGAGCAAGACTTCCATTACTCACGTTATAAATATTTAATTGTGAAAAAATATGTAACGTCTGGAGTTCTAATTGATACTTCAATGATAATACTTGTATTATTGATCTTAGATACTTAAATCGTATATATTTATTCCAATCTTTTCTGCTGTTAAGAACAATAAAGATTTGAAAATGATGCGACACGAGAGAAGTCCAAGTGAGTTGCGAAGTAAACATGTTTACAAAATCAATAGGGTGTTATTGCATACGCGGATTGTCAGTGGAGCCCGCTACTGGCTCCCCTTGAGCACTTTATACGTTTTTGCTCGTTCTTTTCAATGTAAACCTTATTGATGAACAAATATAATATCATTTTTTGATTAACAGTATTTAAAACATGGTGTTGTGGTACCGTCGTTGTTTCTGATTTCTGTAATCCCGAATAACACAATAATTTAATAAAAACTGGTGTTTTATCTTCATTTGTTAACATAAACATACATAGTTCTGATATTAACACGTTTCAATCAATAGCTCATGTATGTTTTAACTTCAAAATCATCTCGCTTTACAAAGAAACCATATCATTTATAATCTATAAAACACACAAATTAAGTTTCAAGCCGCTCACTTCAAAAATATAGATTTTTTATATAAAATCCAAGCCCCGTTTCTCCCTCTTTGGGGTTGAATTTCGTAAATTTCATAGCGGATATCTACATCCTATAAAAATGGCCTGCCAAATTTCATATTTGAAGGTATTATAGTCGAATAATAAATGCTATTATTTCTTAAATTTTGTCAATGATCAGTCAGTTAGCCAGATTGTAGTACCTATTTAGCTTTTAATAATATAGATTAACGAACTATACTCAATAGTAAATAAAAACTACAGTTGTATATTTTAGAGAAACAGAAAAAATGTACCTTCACGTATCGCGTGTGCTGCTCTTTCAACTAAGCTAACCGCAAGTTATCGTAAGCGATGAATCCCGCAAGGTGAGATGAAATTTTTCTGTTTCTTTTAAATATTTAAACGAAAATGCGGCGTAAATAAATAAAAATTATTAAAATCAAATACAGTTGCAGCTTTGTAGCTGTTTCAAGTTCAGATGAAAATATGTTTTTTTTTTTAATCAATATTCGCTCAGAAGCTCGCTCCCGCTGACACAGAATCGTGACCCTATCTTTCCCTACCCCTTCGGTAAGGGCCGACAAAGACCGTACATTACCGCATCAAATAATAACACTTAGTGAAAAGAGCTTCCTACCGTGCCCGGTCGATAGGAGGGCTTATTGATAAACATGATGCATTGGGATTATACAACGAGGGGTTTATGCTCGCTAATATTGCATGTTAAACTTTTGACTTTACTTTATAGAATCCGCACGTTCAATTGATGAGTTGTAATCTTTAATTATACATTGCTATCAAGTGGTTTGTTTTTGGGATCTTTTGACCGTTTGAGGCTATGTGAAATTGATGATCTGGTGTTTTTGAATATCCTAAAGAATTACTGCACTGCTATATGAGTTTCATACATGGCTTCACCTGTCTCGGATGATGGTATGGTGCGTCACGCATTTCCCCTGAAATAAGGTCAACACGGCAAAAAATAAATAGCCTTATTCTTAGCGATACTTCACCTTGACATGGCATGCTTAGTGGTTAACCGAACATTCAAATATAGGAAAGTGAAACTGCTATACTATAAATATAGTCAACAAAAAAAAATGTGCTCAGAGCAAAATGCACTGAATATTTTGCTACAGGTATAATGATTAGTAGAAAAATTAAGTTATTATCCTACATTTTAAATCACCCTTGAACATCTGACAGGTGGTAGGTAAATTTAAAATTTATATTTTTATAAAAGAAAGTGTGCAGGTAACTTCTTTCATAATTTCTTTAATATTTATATTAGACCCTGATCCAGCAGATAAACTATGTATTTTTATACGCTTACTCATTTTTAAAAATAATAATTAAACACATATTAAAAGGGTAATGGATATTAATAGAGTACTAATATGAAGTTAATAAATTGGCGTTTCCATCATTTACATTGATCTACATTTTGAAATCGTTGTGATTTCATTACTTATAGTAACAAAGATAATCAAATTTCAGACTCGGCCTTTATCTATCAATGAGACATAATTATGTTCATACTTCAATATGTCCATGCAAATGACGCGTCAATTAAATTGAATACCGATTTCTACCATCATTCCAGAATTAATATCAGCAGGTTGGTCAGAGCCCGAATTGAAATATTAGAAAATAAATCTAAAACAAACAAACGAATACTTGCATAGCCAATATAACAATGCACCACAGCTGCATTCGTAGGTTTTATTGCAAAATAAAACATTAAATAGTATTGAAGAGAGCGTGGGGTGAGTTCGGGGCACAAGTAGCAAATCTCTGGGGCAAATGCTATCGGTCGGACAGATTAAAAGAAAAATAAGAGTTCGTTCTTCGAGTGGTGTGCTACTAATCAGGAAGATCCTTCATTGTTAGAATACTCGCTTAGCTAGAAATGTTTGCGTTCTTTTGTAGCAACAGTGAAAAGTGCTTAGAGTTAGCTGACGCCTTCAGATGGAGAAATTATTAAGTTCCAATAATGAATCGCAGCTAAATTCAACGTTTGAATGTACTGATACCTTTATTTTGTCCATTGAATGTTTTTAAGTTAATATCAGGTCTGTCTTTCACTTATGGTCAAACATATTAGAATAATGAGCTCATCAGACTATAATAAAGTTAGAACTTTTCGTTTGAACGCAATTGAGGTACTGGAGTAACTGTTGAAAGCAAAATAAATATAATTCACGTGTGATTTTCTTTTAAAGTTGTTAAATTGAAATAAAGATGTTTATATAAATGTATTAAAAAAATAATTGTCAAGCAAGCGTACATTAGTTAACGGTGCGTGATGGCTTAATAACCGAGTTAGGGCGAGGGGCCTCAGTGCTTCGCCTCAGCCGGCATTACACCTTCAGACTCCACAGCGAGGTGGGGCGGTCCAGTTGGGTCCCAATTTGATTTTTAACCTTATGCGCGCGACATAACGGCATTGTATGTAGTCTTACGTGCTTCGATCATAGCACCATGGGGGTGTTTCCATACCAACAGAAAAGTCACCAAAATCGGTTCACAAACGACCCTCCCCCCCTTCCTGGGAGAGGAGACGGGGCCAAGTAAGCGGCCTTTCCGCCGGTGGTGTCGTTTGTGGAGTGAACCAATTTTCCTACTCTTTGTTGGGCAAGGAATCCCACACGCACCATTACCTCCCTCGGGTGACGGTATGGAACGCCAAAGTATTTCCCCCGTATACAAAAAAAAGGGGCCTCAATGCTTCACGGGGCCCTGGGTTCGAACCCAGTGTGCCCAGTGGGGTAGATGGAACTGATTTCACTTACTGCATTTAGACACTTTTGTTGTAGTAAGATTATACCTATAACCTTATTCTTCGAAGACGATGCATTTGAGAATTCATATTTTTTCGATTACATATGAACCATTATAATGAAAAAAAAGTGTATTGAGTTAAATAATATTTAGTTGTTATTTTATAAATGTACGACATAGTACTTTTAACGATAAAACAAAGCGTATGTAGTAAAATTTCAATCAATTGTCATTTTAAAATAGAAATCCAAAATTTAATACCATGTAAAACTCGACACGTTGTTTTTTTGCACGGTATTGAAAAATTAATGACTAAATACATTATTACACTAAGTGCGATAAAAACATAAAATACAATGATTGATTATTAGTACCAAAAATATCTCTTCCATTCTCATATCTAATTAAATATTTATTGCATGAACGAATTTTAAATATTCGCTCTCCCATACTTCAACCATAATACCTTATACAGCAATCAATATGTTTTATTTCATTTCCAATGACGTTTAATTGATTTATTAGCGATGTTTAAAACAGCTCGCTCATTACCGACTACGTTCAATTTTATTCAACAAAAATAATAAATTGTACAGTTATTATTGCAATTTCACAAAATTAATATCACGTGATCATCAAAACTAATTTAATAAAGCTTTAATTATTCGCGATTGATTATGCCAGCTATTGAAGGTCGCGCGACCGTAAAGTTTGAATTTATCTGAGTAATATAAATCGAAAAACTATTGCACCCTGGAAAAGTACCCAAAACAAGACTTACGATTTCTGGGTTATTTTTCCGGCACCATAAACTGGTAATTTATTTCACAAATGTTAATTTTAACTTGTTTATTTCCATGCTATGAATAGTTGTTACACGTTCACGCCAAAGCAACGGTATGTTTATGGATGAAAATTTGAAGTTAGAATGATTAGATATTAAAAAAATATAAAGGTTCCTTGAAGTACTTTTTCGGCTAGTAATACATTAACTATAAACAAATGTATACATACTTCTTAGTAATTTCGCAGTTTCAAATGCTCGATTGCAGATTAGGAAAAACGACTAGGTGAATATAAACATGTCCTATGATTTTAAAGCAATCGGCACTTTTGTGTGTTGTTGGTGTTCTAACATTATCTTTTTTACGCAAATGAGAGATAGAGAAGGCACTTGTATTGTTCTTGCCAATTTGATGGGCTACAAGTATAAGCACTTCTGTCTTAATTATTAATAACTAGCTGTGCCCGTGACTTTGTTCGCGTGGGCTACATACATTCATGGTCGTTTTTACCCCTATTTCTCCTTATATTCGAAACAAAAAGTAGTCCATATTTTAATCTACGTATTGAGCTATATTTGTGCCAATTTAATATCTCTAACTCAAAAAAATTAACATTTTCCCATATAAACTTTCAAGGGCGGTAATACCCCCATAACCCCTTATTTACAAAACAAAAAGTAGCCTCTGTATGTTCTAAAAGTTCAATGTAAACCTATACTTAATTTCATCAAAATCGGTTCAATGGTTAAGGTGTGAAAGCCGGACAGACAAACAGAATACGGACGGAGTTACTTTTGCATTTATAATATTAATATGGATTGCTGCTGTGAAATGATAATTTTACTTCCCCTTAGCTTTCACTAATTAATGCCCGGTTCCTAAATATTTTACGATACGTAATGTGTCAACAATGAATATCCTTTTTTTTTCTAACCGACTACGAGTTGTTAAATAATACCGTACCATAAAGCTGTCATCAGTTGTTTTAAGCTTACGCCTTGTGTAAAATTTTACTATTCGTAAATAGAACGGAATCCGTTTTTTTTTAATATTGGAAAGCGCATTAGACGCCTTCTTGTGCGTGTTGTAGATGGCACTATGTATAAACTTAATCGATTTTATTATTTTTATAGTACTAAACGCCGTACTAGCGAACTTTATATATTAGAAACAGAAAAATTTTATCTCCCCTCGCGCGTGCTGCTCTTACCAACTGAGCTAACCGCAAGTTATCGTTGGCGATGAAATTTTTCTGCTGTATCAACCGTTAGCCTTCCGGTGAGTGCCCTCTGCCGAATATGTTTAGAACTACATACTTATCGGCCCATGGTACATTCGTTGCAGAAATGTTTGAAATGTTTGGAATCGAAGACACCTGGCATCTTAATCGATTTTATTATTTTTATAGTACCGCACCGCAAGGGGAGATAAAAATTTTCTGTTTCTAATATATGTATAAACTTGCATCCGTAGCAGTGAAGTCTCATTACTGGAAACAATAGCAAAAGCCATTTATACTCGTAGATTTCCGAACAACCCTAAGAAGTTGGTCAGTAGCTTTAACTATTTAAAAACGTACAAATAACTACCTACTCGTAATGGAAAGATAAAGTTTTCCAATTACGTTTTCACGATAATAATTGGATTAAATTTTTATGGAACTTAAATTTGATGCCGCAATCCATACTAATATTATAAATGCGAAAGTAACTCTGTCTATCTGTCTGTCTGTCTGTCCGTCTGTTACTCTTTCACGCCTAAACGGCTGAACGGATTTTGATGAAATTTGGTATAGGTATACGTTGAATCTCAAGAACGGACATAGGCTACTTTTTATTAGAAAATAATGGGGGGGGATGGGGGTAATACAACCATTGAAAGTTTATATGGAAAAATGTTTATTTTTGATGTTAGAGATATGAAATTTGGCACAAATATAGCTCGAAACTTGGATTAAAATATAAACTACTTTTTGTTTCGAATATTAGGAGAGAAAGGGGTAAAACCGACCATGCAAGGATGTAGTCGACGCGAACGAAGTCGCGGGCACAGCTAGTATTTCTCATAAACTAATAAATTATTCAGGTGGTTTTGTAAAATATATGAGCGTCGCGACAGTTTACCGCCTTTGACAAGCTTTGTTGATGATTTAAAAGATGTAAGCTGCTTACTTGAACCCAGTTAGTATCGCCTAAATATCATCGTCAAAAAGTTACAATACATATTGTATTTTATTGACAAAAGATATTTTGATATTTCTGTCTGGCTTATTTCCATGAAAATAAAACTAATAGGCGGATTATTCAACGTTCAATGAGATACCATTAATGGAGAATCGAAAGAAACATTTATTATTCGTATTTTGATAAATATATTTTCAAACATATTTCATTTTCACACTAACAAATAAGTAATTTATTGACATGCATTGGTAAAACAGAATCACAGCAAGTAATAATTTGAGATTTTATATAATTGTATTATTTCTTTCTAGAGCCATAAAACTCAATTTGGCATATCATTTGAAACAATTTGTACATGATATTTGTGCCAATGCACACCACACACTACTACTCGGCAAGCATTGCAAAAAATAAAAATTGAAATTCACCTACACACGTTTGACAAATGGCGGCCTTGTACGTTGTAATGCGCACCCCAAAGCGATTTTTATTACCCTCGGCCGAGGCAATATGTTTATCGGGGATGGAATTATATGGAGGATTAAAGTAGTCAGCTGTGAATCAATAATATTTATTAAGCATGACGCCATTGTACATTTGTACTTATTATGAACCCTCGTATTTTGCAGTTTGAGTTGCGAAGGGGAACGCACGTGTTTTCTTTTTTTTTTTCAATTATTTTTTGGTCTTATACAGACAGGTCTTTTTCAAATTGGCACTCACAATAGATTGAGTGATAATTTAATCTATTGGCAATAGTTCTGTGGCGTAATATTTGCATAAACAAACTTATGAACCGTACAGTCAGCATCATAAGTTGCTGCTGATATCAATACTTTGCTATATTTAGTCAGCATTATAAGTTTCTGCACCTTACCTACTATTTTGTTACATTGAACAAAGTTTGTATTTGACTTGTCAGTTAAGTGAACGTCAAATTAAACATGAGCGTTATATTTCGAAGCTCAATCATTTTGTTGCGCACCTTGTGAGGTTGGGTGCGTTTCGAAATGGTTCGAGGTTTATCAATGACACGCTTCTGAGATTTATTTGCATCTACCACTAATGCTGAGGTTTTCCTAGAAGTATAATTTTGGGATGCAGCTTAACTATTTTCTCGATCGAAGCGCACCTTTTAGTTTTAACAGCGAATATGATTGCACCAAAAAGGTGCGCTTCGAAGAATACGTAGTTTAGGCGAGGTGCGCTTCACAATGGTTGCGTTTCGAAGAATACCCGTGACAAAATACTAACGTGACGTACTAGTATTAGTAGGATTTGGGATTTTTATCTTCTCTGATGCTCGGTTCCAATATTTGAAAAACGATACTTTTTAGTTACCGATAGCAATACATTATACGAGGCGTAAGCTAAAAACGATCGACGGACGACTGATCACAGCTGATATGGAAAGTAAATATAAAATAAGAATTAACGACTCGTAGAAAAACGGATTCTTCTATTCTAATGGATCGGTTCATGAAGGTATTGTAGATACATCTCGATGTAATAGATTTCAATCCGATGTGGCAGTTTCTAAATGAAGAATTTATTTTAACAATTTATAAGTGCTTTATATACTACACGAATAGACGGATTGATTTATGATATAGAGACTAGGCACACAACAAATCCCGTGGTCCAAACATTTTTGTTATGAACACAAGCACGCCAAATATTTTTTGTTTCTGTTATCGATTTTATATCACTGTTCCGAATCGGATTCGTGCACCTGTTTCTATTTGAATTTTTTTACCCTGTTGGCTAAGTGGAATGAAATCAAATCAAAGCTACAAATTGAGATCAACAGAATCGTCTGCGAATTTATGAAACCTTACCAAACGTAAGATATTTTTTTATTACGTGCTTTTTAGGAATAATCACCACTGGGCAATTTTATGAATATTGAACATGAATAAGCATACTGCAGCTATTATAATTGATGATTAAAAACATTAATTATTTCAAGTCAATCATTTTTACAGAATCTTCAAGGCCTTTTTAGCATTTGTTTTGTCACTTTCAATTTATGAAAAAAAAAGAAAGAAAACACTTTTACTAGCACAAACAATAAAAGACAATTACAAACACACAAGAAACATTGAACAGGGACAGTACAGCCAATATGGTCTCAGCCTCAGCATGAGCTGCTGTGACAATGGAATCAATGCGGCAGCATCGCTAGAATTCCAGTGGGACCTTTGATTGAGTGGCGTGAAAAAAAAACCATCACAACATTAATTATCAAATTTTCAGTTACAACGTTACGCGACTTACGCGTGCATCTTACACGTGGCCCGCCTGCCGAAGATAGAAACTTGCATATTATCAAGCGCATGTCGGGACATGCATTTTTAGAATGGCTACTTATAACATGCGCTTGGTTGGCTTCGCAGCCGTAGTTGAGATTTTATTAGATTTTCCAGCGCATTTGCTACGTTGAAAAAATGTTGAGAGCATGCATAAATTGATAACTACTACCAGTGCTTAAGATTGAAAGACCCAAATAACTTAAGACAGTAAAAAATTAGCTGTGCCTAGCTTTTAAAAGTACATTTGATCCTACGAAATTGATATTACAATTGTTTTTGTAAGTCATTAATAAATGTATTGTCATTAAATGTTTTGACCAAAAGAGGCGGCAAGTTCTATCGTGCCTTAAACAATTCCTATGACGAATGTTGTCGTAGATATTAATAACTTTTTGAGTCTTATGTTAACAAGCCCGTTGGAACAAAAATTATCACTCCTGAATGTTGAACCAAAAGATCTTGGTTCGATTCCTACCAAACAAATAAATAAATAATAAATAAATAAATTGGACAACATCACATACATTGCTCTGATTCTGTGGTAAGTAGCTGAAGCACTTGTGGTGCAGCGATCAGAAATAACTACGGTACCACAACACCCAGACCCGAGACAATATAGAAAAGTTAGTTTCCCATATTGACCCGACCGATGATCGAACCCGGGACCCAAGAGATGGCGTGACGACAAAGTTTGGCTCGTTTGCCTCTCGGCTACGGGGGTCGTCAATGTTCGTGTGAAATGTCTGTTTTAATTATGGTGTCTGATTTTTATGTTATTATTATTTTAAGTATAGTTGTAATTGGTGCTAATTTACCACAAGTGCTTACTTACTTTCTGAATCAGGGGGTCTATTCCCAAAAAATGAAATGAACAAACGAAAGTAGGTACATAATTATTTCACATTCAAAGGTGCATTCAATTTGTTGTGCACCTCCAGTAAATAAATATCAATTTCAATTTTCTCCTCGATTTAAATCTACCGCAGGCAGGAAATTAAATTTTATCAAATCAGAAAAGACGTTCATGTTAAAATTTTATTTTACACAGATCTTAATATCGATTTGCTGTCTGCGAGGAACAGAGATCGGATACCGTGGGAATGAAATTAACAGCTCGGTCGAGTGTGAAAAAGATAGACTTTATTTTTTTGTTTTAGTTAAGCTTGCTGCTACTGATATTTAATTACTACTTTTTTACGAACTAGCGGCCCACCGCGGATTCGTACGCACTCTATGCCTGTATTTTACACATTTTTAACTAATTATAAGAAATTCTCTCACATTACGCTGCGAACAATTAGTGAACAATTAGTTAGATAAATGGACTATATGACACAAAAATATTATTTCAATTCGAAGTAGTTCCTGAGATAAGCATGTTCAAACAAACGAACATAATCTTTAGTTTTATAATTTCAGTTAGTTAACATAGATATGGTGGTGATCGTTGTTATATTAATTCGTTGAAATTATATTAACCAGTTCATTAGCATCACATCACTGGTTTATAGAAGTGAAAAACAATAATAAAAATATGTTAAGAGCGTTTTCTTATATCTGTTATCCGAACCTGTAGGTCTACTCTCAAAAACGAAATATGTCGGATCCGACAACGGATAGCATTTTTTAATTCTTATAGTCGCAACCAATTAATTTCGAATGCGACTAAAGCGTTTAAAAAAACACAATATTATTTATGCAAATCATTAACCACGCTTTACCTCCCGAACTTATGATAAATCTTCAAAAACGAATCCTTTCGTATGTTCGTTTCGTTTTTGAGAGTAGACCCCCTGACGCGGCAATGAGCGAACATTTTTCATTTTAAATCATACGGTCGAATGCACATCAAGGTATTCGTTTTTATGCGCATAAAATAAAAGAGGACAAAGTCCAAACTGTGTAGTCTGACATATTTTCTGTACACACGTGAAGTGAATATGAGTAAATAAAAAAAAACGCATCTAATGGGCCAACACATGCTTAAAAAGGGTTTTTATCCGTGTATAAACGCATTTTTTGCGCTGTAAGGCTGATCCCACATTGTGCGAGCGCGGACTTCAAGCGTATTGTCTTACACGCCGGGCGCACGCTGAGATCATAAAGCATTCCAGTAAAACGCGGCGCGAACGCTGTTTTCTCGTCTTACACTCTCTCTAAAAACGCGAACATCCGATGTAAGGTCAACCTAAGTAACATTAGGTAACATGTTAATCGCTTTTAATTTTAAGTGATCCAATTGAAAATTTCTTCTTTTCAATAACAATAAGTAACCCTAAAAATTGCTGCACCCATGTTTGCGAATTTTCAAGTTTTTCATATATTAAAAAAAACAGAAAAATTTAATCACCCCCTGCGGTGCGGGTATCGAACCCAAGAACTTCACGTATTGCGCGTGCTGCTCTTCCAACTCTTAAAGTTCGCCAGTGCGGCGTAAAGCATTATAAAATATTTAAAAAAAAATATTTTAAACACAAATGTTTATAGGAATGTTTTTTTATGTAAAAATTTTAAAAAGTCCATAAACTTTTTTTAGCTGCCTTTTTATTAAGTAATCCGAAGCACCTACTTATTAAAAATAGGTATTTTATTGTCTGGATTGATACATGTGTTTTTGCTGAAATATGGTACTAAAGATTAAGAATAAGAATTAGAATTTATTTAATAGCACACACAATCAATACACAGTACACAGACATAAAAGTGACACGAACAAATAATAGGTACAGTGAAAGGAAATTAACAAAAAAAAAGAAAAAACATAGTGAGCTCACAAGGCCCAAGCGTCAGCATAAGCTGCTACGACATTGGTTGGTTGCCACAGTAGCGCTGATATTCTGGCGGAACCTTACCTAAGCTGAGAGGCGCGGAGGTAAAAAGAAAGCACGGAAGATAACAGAAGACTAATGACAAAAAAAGAGAAAAGAAAAGAGAGGGAGAAAATATTAAAATAATTTAACACAAGTAGTGACTCATACAACACACCTGAACATTGCGCAAGCCACCGAATTCGAAAGTGCACCAATTTATTTTGCAGACTATAGAACCAGGTCATCACCACAAAGTCGTCAATAAATTCCGCCGTCGGTATTTAAGGCAACTTCCTAGATGCGTCTCTGCTTTAACGCAGCATGTTTGTACGGGAAATTTTTAATATATTAGAAAAGTTTTAGCCAGGACGAGGCAGAGAGCGGGCCCCGACTTTAAAATTTGTTGCTCTGTGCCGTTTTTTATTTTTATTTTAATAGGATTTGAAGTGGTTTTAATGCGGAAAATAAACAGTTGCGGCTTTAAAAGTTGGAACCGTTAGATTAATGTCTGTAGTTATTTCGTCCCTGTGCCTTTTTTTTTTAGTTCTGACTAGTACAGTTTTGACGGATTTGTAATTTAATATTTTGACGAAGTGCTCATTAAAATATTTAGGCGCCTTTTTATCAGGTAAGCCAAGTACTTATTTAAATAGCGATTTTGTTACGCGCAGATCAAGTTTCTAAGATGTTTACTAAGGTCTAATATAAAATCTGTTTTTAAAAAATTAACCATTATTAAATGATCGAATGGCTAAACTTCTATCATTAAACGGACCGAGCTAAAATTAGGCACATATGTAGATTATTATAAGGTAGCATCCACTAAGAAAGGGGTTCCTACAATCTTCTCCTTGAGAGGTAGAAAAATTTTGATTTAAAAATCCGTTAAAGATGTGAAGTACATAGTTTAATTATATTTCTTAAAGTTAAACATTTTTCAAGGGTGTCAATAGCTCCACAGGGCTCGTTTAAGATTACACACGGCAGTGCTCGGCAGCTTTATTAGCTCCAACTTGGCTTTGACACGCGAACGTGTCTATCTTGGCATTCCTATAAACCTACCCTATTAGGGATGAAAAAAGATCATTATTACTTGTATGGATAAACAATTCAGAGTGACAACTCTGTGTGGCTAGAAAGATACACCTGTTTTTTTCTGAAAGACAAAATCTAGGGCATTTAATAGTCTAGCTGATCCCAATGGCCACAGCACCATCACTAAAAGGTGATGTAGTCTAACCAGGTGGTTTTGGTAGGTAGTTTTGCCTTTTTCGGGGTAGAGGAGTCCCACACACGTCGTCATCTTCTTCTCTTTGATGGTGGTTTGCCAAAGAATTTACCCCTGAAAAAAAGGGCATTAAGTAGTGTTTGATGTAACGTAAGGTACAAATACTTTGGGTTGACAATCACTCACAATTACATTGCGAGATAGGTGTACAAAAATGTGACCAACCTAGGCACCTTCAATTATAATAGTTTGCTTTCAATATATCGCATAAAATATCATTTCAAACACCGCCAACGCTTTTCGCCGGTCATAATGTCCACTTGAAGCTTTAATAGATTTAAAAGCTTTTACTATGGCACAGTTTAGTAACGGTACGTTAATTTTGTTTCGTGGTTTTTCTATATGCCGTTGGATGTTTGTTAAACACGACATTAATTATGACGCAATTTACTTTTCAAAAGTACTGCATGTTTTTTAGTTACGTTGCAAAGATTGTACCAATAAGAAACATGTACCGATGTTGGTGTAGGTTGAGGGGTTGGTTCGTTGATTCAAATATTATGAATAGCGTCTTTATGTGATTTTTGAAGTATAAGGAGGTTTTTCTAAAAAGATAATTCTCCTCTTACTAAAATTTTTCATAGGAACGTGCGCGCGTATTGTACAATGCGCAACGTGAAAAAATAAGTGGTGTGGGCTTTACGAAACTCACCACACTTCTCTTTTAAGGCCCAATACGAAGCAATTGACATTACCCGTTTCGCGGCGAACCGCGCGCCATCTATTGAACGCATTTGGCATTAGCTCGTGCTAGCGCAGCACGAGTGTGCGGTGCTAGTACGAGCTAATGCCATGTAGTACTAATACATACATGTCATGCTGTGCAGAGTAATTTTGATTTAGAGACAGCATTGCGTACGTATAATTTATTAAATCTTACTACTTTGTAATATTAGTAAGTACCAATAGATTATCAATTTTGTATTTTATTCGTTACATACATACAAACATATACGTTCAACGAATAAACGTTCAAACGAAAAACTACTACTTTTCAGGAAACCATAAAAACGTTTGAAATCACATTACTTTAATGTCGTAATGAATAGATATATTTAATGTATAATTATATTAAAGGTTAAAAATATTTCAGATCATATATTTTTTAAGAAAATAAAACTATCGATTATCTCAGTATTCAAGAAAAAACATATGATTTTATTATTCTAATGAATAATATGTGACTTGTTAACAGAAATGTATCACTGCACGTTTATTCGTGTCATAAATGAAGCATAAACAAGTGTAGTAAAACGATACACGATTCTACGAATTAGTAAAAGATAATAATTCTACATTAGGATAGCTGTATTAAAATTTTTGCGGTATGTAATGAAGCATAACTAATAAAAGTAACTTCCATTTTTACACGAATAATCGTGTCTTTTTTTTGTGTAGGAGTTATTACCCAAAGGAAAGGTTAGACACAAGCGGCATATTGATTTAATACGTTTATTTTGGTGTACTCAAAGAAACAATTAGATTCAATAGACGCATGTTTTGTTATTCATGTTATATGAAGAAATTTAATTTCCTTACAATAAACGAATTTTGTGCTATAAAAGTCTTATTTTAAGTCCAAAATTTACAAAAAAAAAATGTGTAGGCGTATTCTATGCCATAAAAACGAAAAAAAATTTTTGGGCAAGAGCTCTTGCACGTTTATTCGTTGGGGCCATCGATATATGGGGTGTAATTGAGCGTTTGCAGCGTGTATGCTAACCGACCTTTCAAAAGGTTGTGTACATGAAGTGCAGAACTGCAGACGGTACACGCATCCTCATCGGTGGCTCCAAGTAGCTGTGGTACACACAACGATCACACCCCGGCTTATTACGTCGGCTTGTGAGCTAAACCCGATGAGGAATCCTGCATGCTTCGGTTGGCAGGTCTTGCGGTGGAACCTCCTGCTTTGTGTACAAAGTCTAACTCGGCGGTAAAGGCAGTCCACGCTGATAAGCATAGGGCAAGCTGATAGGGCAGAGGTCCAGTTTCATACAGACTGGGCTTTGTCAGAGGCTTGCACTTGGACGGCTCTGGGGGTGTAGTTGGTACATCGTGGTCGCTTTCACTCTACACCGGGGAGATAAAGAGGATTCGGCAGCACCTTAGTGACAAAGGTGGCCTGTTTAGGGGGGTACTGCTTTGCCTGCTCAGCCGGGGAGGGGGCTAGAAAAGATGGCCTAAAGAAATGTTCACCCTAACCCACACGGATGGTAGTAACCGCGGCTGCCTCCGCATCGTTTCACTCGTAGTCGACGATACAATAAAATACGGTTTTTAAAATCACCTAATATGACTTCAGGCGTGTAGAACGTGCTAACCCTACTTGATCACAACTCCAACACCTATCCAGAACGGAAAACCGCAATTGTTCTCGGGAACTTAGCAATTCTCCGAAGAATTAGCGCGCAGTATCAAAAGTGTACGTCCAATCGAGCTGGTACTCGTGTTGGGCGCCAAAATGGCTCAAGACTATGAAGGCTGGCTTAAAATCTTAGGCAGAAACGGAGTGGGTAACATGAACTAGAATGGTCAGCTACTGCTCAATTTATGTGCACAAATTCTTGCTATTACAAACACTTTGTTCAGCCTCCCCGCGAAGCATAAAACTACATGGAGCACCCAAGGCCCAAATATTAGTATCTAATAGACTATGCGAAAGTACGGCAAAGAGACGTTTCCCAAGTCCTAATCACCCGCGGGATGCGTGGTGGTCACTGCTAGACTGACCACAGACTTGACGTTATAAAACTACGTCTTTGCTTCCGGCGTCCTCGCAGATCCGATCCATCCAAGTCTGCATGTTTAAACGGTATTAGGCTTATGAATCATGTGACAATGAAGACATATGCTGAAGCGCTAACAATCAGTTAACCGTCTGTAAGCCCTGAGAGCAGTGATATCGAAAAGAGCTGGTTAGCTATATCTTCTCATATCTTAGACACGGCTAAATTCACTCAAGGGCTAACAACCAAAAACATGAAAATTGGTTTGTTGAACACGATAAAGTCATAGTTAGCGCAATCGACAAAGCAGAGCAATTCACCCTGAAAGTGTTGTGGAAATACGACGAGAGTAACCTGAAGTTTCGTCGACTATCTTGGGAAAGGATCGGTGGTGGCAGGACAAAGCTCACTACATACAGTGGTTTCCTGACACAAACTAGCTTGGGGTGTTTTACAGTGAGGTTCGAAAGTTGATTAGCACGATCCCCTTTTCAAAAGCTCCTTTGAAACCATCGAATGGTGAAGGACTTCTCAAAACAAAGGAGAAAGTGCTCGAGTAATGGATGGGACACTTCAACGCTCTACTCAACGTGCGCTGGTCTCTTGACTTTGAATATGTTCTGTTGATATCTGAACTCCCCACTCTAGCTAAGCTGGATAAGCCGCTGACACTTGCTGAGATTGTTCTTGCGGTCAGTTAACAACTAAAATAGCGCGTGGTTGGTATCAACTTGATACCGGGAGAGCAACTACTTAAATCCGGTGGTGACGGGTTTCATTCGGCTATATGGAGCCTTTTTGTACTTTGTGGGAAAAAGACCAAGTCCTAGCATTTTTACAGTTTCTCGCATTGATCGATTGCACCTCTTACCGGGGTATTTTACTATTATCAGCCCCTGGGAAAATCTTTGCCAGAGTACTCCTAAAACACACCGAAGAGCACCTGCCTGAAACCCAATTTGGATTTTGGCCTGATCGGGGCACGTGCAAAGCTAATTTTTCAGTGCGTCATCTTCAAGAAAAGAGTTGACCTCGAGAAGGCTCTCGATGGCGTGCCCCAGAAAGCTCTCTAGATGGTGCTAGGGAAGCTATGATGCACGGAGCAGTTCTGTCAACGACGCTTTTTTCCCCGTCACCTGTGGTATGAAGCAAGGGTATGTACTAGCCTACACTATCCGCGCTGTATTTTGCATTGGATGTCAGGGATGTCTCAAGGACTTCTTCGAAAGGTTTTCGCATCCGGTTCCGCACTCAGGGCTTGCACGAACGTGTTACACACGCTATGGTTAATGAGATCTTGTACGTAGATGACCTTTGTTTCGTGGCAGAATCCCCAAACCCCTGCAGCAAATCATGTCGCATTTTCATCGTCTTGCCAAAAATTTGGTCTAAAAATAAGTATCAAAAAGAGGAATGGCTGTCGAAGGACGTTAATGGTCGCGAGACACTGAAATGAAGACTTGGTGAGGACTAGTTGAAGCGGGTTGACAAATTCCGCAACCTGGGAGTACAATAACACCCAAGTGCAACCTCGATGCTGAAATAATAAGCAGAATTAGTGCTGCAGTCGCGGCATTCAGTAAGCTAAATTCAGAGGTCTTCTGCTCTCAAGACATCAAACTTGCTACCGTCAGGTATACATGGCGATCATGATCGGTCAATTCCATCTCAGATGCCTACTGAAGATTATGATTGGCTTTTAGCCACATGCGACCACATTTTCTTAATAGGTGCATCGTACGAAAAATAACTTCACGTACATACTTTGAAATGATTGTACTTGTGAGTCTTACAAAATGTCGTTGTAAAAATTGCAAAAATTAAAAATTAAAAACTTTATTCTGTTTTCTCCATAGTGGGGGTAAGGTCCTGAGTGTATTAATTCTTACTAGACTCCAAGCGGTCAATCATACCCCTATGACAATGTATGACATTTTTTTGCCGTCTCTGTGTTTGCACTTACTCTGTTCATTATTTTCCGATTCGGTTGTGATATTTCGTCGACGCGCGTTCAATACCGCGTAATGACATTTTCCCGTAAGTTCTAATTTAGATTGAAATAATATGAAATAACAGACCACTTTAATCTTTATGGCAAATGCTACATACGCGGTATTGCACGCGCGTCGACGATTTGCATTTTTGAGTTTCTCACTTGCCCAGAAACGTATAAATGATCAGTTTGGCTATTGCAAATAAGTAAAACCGGCCAAAAGTGTGTCGGTCCACGCTCAGTGTAGGGTTCCGTAGTTTTCAAAGCATCACAATACTTAAGTATCCTTAAATTACAACTTTAGTTAAAAAAAATATTTTTTCAAAAATTTCAAAAACGATTAAACCCATCAGGTTCAAAATAATTTTCCTAGAAAGCCTTTATGCAGTTCTATATTCCAGATTTTTTTCATACTTTTTGACTTAGGGTTCAAAAGTTAGAGGGGGGGGGACACAATTTTATTTTCTTTTGCAGCGATTATTTCCCAAAATATTAAAAATATAAAAAAAATATCTTAGTAAACCCCTGTTCATTTTTAAATACCTGTCCAACGATATATCACATGTTGGGATTGAAATAAAAAAAAAATCACACCCCAATTTACGTGTAGAGGGGGTACCCTAAAAAACATTTTTTTATTTTTTATTTTTGCACTTTGTTGACGTGATAAATATACATATTTGTACCAAATTTCATCTTTCTAGTGCAAACGGTTTCTGAGATTATCCTCGGACGGACAGACAGATAGACAGACATGGCGAAACTATAAGGGTTCCTAGTCGACTACGGAACCCTAAAAATGCAGCCTAAGCAGCCTCCCAACAAAAAAGTATTTTACAAAAAATATAATCTCAAAATGGAATTTGCGCAATTCGAGCTGCGTAAAGACTACGCGTGTAAACCAATTTATTTACTATTTTCAAAACAGACAGCTAACTGCCGTCACCTGTCAACACTACACATCGAAGCACCTGAACGGCAAACTTTCATATCTAAGAATTATGCAATTTAATCAGGCGTTTGTGTTTAAAATGAATTATTTTAATAACTAATAGATTGTAAAAAAAACGAAGAAGGCGGCGACCTTTGGAATCACAATCCTAAAATTTTTTAGTAAAAGATTTTTTTCTAAATATATATTTACAGAGTTTTGGAAGAAAAATAATTTGAAGAAATCATTTTTGAACATTTTTTAAAAACGGTATAATTTTTATATATTCATTTATTTTAAAATTTCAAGAAGGCGGCGACCTTGTAAAATATCTGAATAAACGTACAAAAAGTGATTTAATGCTTAGAATTACTTGAGGTCATCGTTGTAGTGAACAGAAATACATGAAGTTTCGCTAATTCTCTTCGTATTGGGCCTTAAGAACCAAATAATATCATCATTGTAATATTGAAAACAAAGAAACTAAGTTAACATAAGTTTTGTAAGAAAAATACTTGTATTAACAATCAGCTTCAAAACATCACAAGGATGAAACTATATAATAATATGTTGTTTGAAACGTAATATTACTTCGTAAAATGCAATAAATCAAGCAGAGAGAACTCTGGATATTGCAAACTCAATTCTATTGAAACAGAATAAAGTCTCCTATTATAGAATATTGATCGTTGTTATTGGACCAGCGGTGATATGCCGGGACTTTATAGGAGGCATCGTTCTGTAATTCTGTTTCCAATTTGCAACAGAGCTTTGAATATCGTGCGGGACAGTTTAAATCTTCATTTAACTAAACACAAAACGTTACTGCATACGACCTGTGCTTTGAGTACTAAAGGAGTGAAATTAAGTCCTCCGTTTTAATAGTTTGCAAATGAACGTCGACCAATTCACATGCCAACAAAATAATGTGTTTCGCTTAGTGCTTTGAAACTGTACAGTTATGAATGAATGAATACATATTTAGCATTATTCATTGCATAGTCATGCTGGATTTTAGTTTAGGCATTTTACCCACAAAAAATACGAAGAATAAATAATGTTACTCGTACAATGAAGAAAGCTATTTGATAGACTAGAAAGCTATGTGACTTTAATGACATAAGTCTTCGCTCATTTTAAAATATCTAAGAGATAACTAGAATAAGTCAATGAAATATATGGACTAAAATAGACAAAAAAAAAACAGTTTTTTTTTTATTATTTTCAGGTTAAAATCTATCAAACGCAATCTGATAGACGTATTTATATCCTGCTTTGATAAAAGGAGTTGCGCTAAGTAGGACTAGATCCCAAAAAAAACTTATTTTTTATTTTAATAAAAATATAGTACATTTAATACAAAAAAAAACTTTTGTATGTTTATTTTCTTGATTATGATATTATAGCAGTTGGCCTACGTCAAAACTGAAAATAAAATTGTTTAAACCTAGACCTACGCTTTTGTGAAATACAATTTACCTATTAAGCATAGCTTATTTGTGAGAAAGACCTTAAATAATTCTTAAGTAGACACTTAGAAAACCGAAACACGGTTCTCAAATTATATAATCACAAAGAAAAAATAAAACGAGACCGTAATTTATTTACTATTTTCCTGAAACGCGTAGTATGTACTTATTTGTATCTACTTCTCAAACTTATTATTTGCGTGTCATATTTAAAACGTATAAACATGCGAAAAATTTAGAGTTTATATCAAATATCCCAGACAGATGCATCGCCGTGAATATTGTCGGCTATTCCCAGTTTAGAGAGCCGAGAATCAATAGATTCACAACGGGATTCTTGTGCATCAGAATGAAGCTTTTTTCATCCCTTTTGTCTTTTCACCTTTAGCCTAGAGGTTTATAAAAAACGACTGTGAAATTCGTGAACCTACCGGCGTAGCGTAAATTAAAAATAAATACAGAGAACAAAGAAATGCGAGTGTCTGAATGGCCTCACAATACATTCCAATAATTGTTGGTTCCGAATAATTTAAACGGCGAAATCTGAAACCCGTTATTCAGTAATTAAAGTGTTTTTCGCCGCAAAAACCTTTTTGTGGTATTGAGTCGTTAAAAATTTAAGTTTGATATATTGAGATGTCATTTAAGATTATGATTCTTCGTGAAGTGTCGATATGTATAAAAGTATTAGAAAACGGTTGATACAGCAGAAAAATTTCATCGCCTACGATAACTTGCGGTTAGCTCAGTTGGTAAGAGCATCACGTGCGATACGTGAAGGTCGTGGGTTCGATTCCCGCACCGCAAGGGGAGATAAAATATTTCTGTTTCTAATATTTAAAGTTCGCTTGTACGGCGTATAGTACTATAAAAATAATAAAACGTATAAAAGTAGCCTCATTAAAACACAGAAACTTTAAGTATTAAGTACCTACAAATCACTTGCGTGTGGTAATCGACTCATTTTAAAAATATGCACATGTACTTATTCAGTTTTACTTGGCTCATCTACCTATAGTAGTAATAATAAAGAGGAAATAATTTGATTCGTAATTAACTCAATAACCTAACTACCTAAAAATACTTGACTTTTAGAATGAAACATTATTCTTGAGTAACACATAGTACATTAATTATAATTAAAAAATAGCGATCCTTATCAAAACTGCAATAATGTGACTAAGGTGTAAAAATTACCATGAATATTTATTATATCGTTTGCGGCGCGAAAACTATTGATGTTATAATGAAATATTGTAATACAACATTGTAAAATCATCTTTACGCACCATGTATTGCTTTATTTATAAAATTACTAGCTGTGCTGGACTACATCCGTTCATGGTCGGTTTTACCCGTATCTCCCTTAATATTCGAAACAAAAAGTGGTATTTGTGCCAACTTTCATATCTCTAACTTAAAAAATAAACATTTTCCCATATAAACTTACAAAGGTGGCATTACCCCCCTCCCCCATTACTTTCTAACAAAAAGTAGCCTATGTTCGTTCTTGAGGTTCAACGTATACCTATGCCAAATTTCATCAAAATCGGTTGAAAGAGTTAAGTGGTAAAGCGTATCAGACAGACAGACAGACAGAGTTACTATCGCATTTATAATATTAGTAGGGATAATTTAATTGTACAGTAGGAAAAGGGTCAAAAAAAATCAAAACAAACTTCATGTTTAAGGACTGCTTCAATACCTTTAAAGAAGTTTTGGAATAATTCGATTAGAACATTCCATTCGAAGATATGACGAGTTAAAAATGTGAGAATTAGAAAAAAAAACTGTGTGGTTGCTATTCACCCCTCCTCGGCCAGCTAGATAGCAAACACCTAATATCATGATGTAGGCGTCATTGAGGTACGGTGGTAAGAAAAAGTCTGTAGCAAACTAAATACGTTTTTTGTATCTTTGAACCCGGGCGAAGCCAAATCTAGTTTTGCACAACTGTTTACAGTACTCAATACATATACTGTATTGAGTACTCTAAACAGTTCATCATACACTTTACTACTCTTGATATTTTATCCAGATAATTTATTCATGTGTAGTTAAATATTCTCAAAAGAAAACATTTTAGAGAAAACCTGTATCTCAGAGTTGACTAAGATAAAAGCCATTCAAAAAATTCTTACGAAATAATGTAAAGATATTTTAGTGAAAATTTAAATCTTTGATTTCGTAGAATGAAATTAGAAATGATTTGATCAAATCCTTATTCAAAGGTAGAAAGTAAACGAAATACGATGCAGGCTTTGAAACTAGTGCGGACTGGGTGATTGAGTTTTGCGGCACGGGTATGAAAATTGAACGCCTGCTTTTGCTGGTGTACGAGGAATGTGGCTTTGGAACTGTCGGATTTTTCTAGAACGTAGCCTTATAACAATTAGGACCATTTTACTATACAAGTAACGTTTGAAAATAAGGTTATTTATACAAATCGTTGAGTTGTAGGTACCTGCCGCATTACGATGCGGAAGCTCTATCTGTTCGTAAATTCGATTAATTAGTTAACTATCGAAAAGTTTAAGTTACTTACTTCAAAGAGCTTTATGTTTTCTTATTCTTGCAGACAGATTATTAATTAAGAAGGTTGTTTTCAAGATTGTTTTTTTTAATTGCTCTTGAACCGAAGTGTCGTGCGTTCGATGCTCATCAGAGGGTCTACTCCCAAAAACGAAATATGTCGGATCCGATAACGGATAGCAGTTTTTAATTCACATGGACGCAACCAATTTACTTCAAACGCAAATAAAACGTTTTCATAAAACAAAATATTATTTATGCAAATCAAAAACTTCGTTTTAATACCCGAACTTTTGATTTATCCTCAAAAACGAAACCTTTCGTTTGTTCGTTTCGTTTTTGGGAGTAGACCCCCAGGAACAAATAAACGTAAAATGTATATCTATGTTTGTTCTTGTAGTGTCACTATTGGTTACGATTTACTTTAAAAAAACCCTTGATTTATAGAATCAAATTAATGCATGATATTTATTTAAAAGCAGACCTGTCGCAGATAAAAAAACTGACGTCTTTTGTGATGGACTGATTTCATCCCGGAGAAAAAGGAATACTTGAAACAGGTCTTATGATACACATAATGATATTAGGAGATAACGAGTAAAGTTGGTTGATGTTATAATTTTGTATCGTAATTAAGACTAAATTTTACAAGTACTTAGTCTAAGCATTGCCTTCCAAAGCAGACGTTGATGCGGAAACTGTACTGTCTTAAAATTATACGAAGGTAGTTGCAGAAAAGTTTTTAATTGCATCAGTTCTTGCAATTAACGAGCACACGTGATTCCCCGTTTAGTTGGTGAGCCGTGTTCATGTTTCTGACACCAACATGTTTGCTAATTAACTTGAGTTAAGAAGGTATTATAAGGCTTAAGTTAGGTGAAGGCTCATTTTAGTGTCACGTCCACGCATATTCGTTATACGAAGAAACACGCGGTATAGTTCGCGAATAATTTTCTTTGTTTAGAAAATGACGGCCTCTACCTCGGATTATTTTGAAACAGGCCTGAGTACAAAAGAAGTTCGTAGAAATTGAGAATCAAAGTAATATGTTTGTAAAGAATTCAGTTTGACACTTCTATGAGGTTCCAATTACGAAAATGAGAAAAAGCAGTTTGTTAAATGTTAAATTGTGCCCACCAAAATCAATTAAAAACAAGGTTAGAAATGGCATCACAGGAAAGGTATATCCAAACACACACATTATTATCTTTCAAAATTCCTATTTCACTACTTTTAATGTTGTAGTTACTTTATTATATGATGACCACAATATTAATTACCGTCCGTCTTAGTATGTATCAGTTTCACGTTTTACGTTTTTTAAGATTAAATTTATTTAGTAGTTTAGATATCATTGTAAGAATCCTAATTTTTATTTGTTTAAGAACAACACATTTTCTAAATTTTCTGACAAAATTTTACTAAGTTTCTTTGATACATAATATGCCGCGTAATTTGGAAAGAAATTAAGTGTCACTGGGACCGTCTTAGATGATAAAGTAAAAATTTTGTTATAATAAAGCAATCATACGGTAAGAATCATAATATTTTTAAGTGGCTCACCTATATAGTGCGATTTCACGGTGAAGTGATTTAGCTGCGAGCTCATGGCGTGCACGCGCGTTCTTATAGCGATAAAATAATCGCCATGCTCGCGCTGCGGATGCGTGGAAATACTGCAGCGACTATAATATAAGGCTCCAACCAACCAAGTTATTAGACTTCTCAGGTAAAGAAAAAAAAGTTTTGGAATTAAATTTAAATAAAGCCCAAATAAGTATTTTTTTATTCTTCCAATATTTACGTTTCCGATTAATTCGTTTTTTTTAGAGTAGCTTCTCGTTGAAATCCATTTTGTGAATGAAGAAAACGGAATTAAATTTGATATTTCAATTCAAAGCGGACTTGTGGTGAGGTCGCGGTGAGTTTTCAGCGAACTCACGGCGAATTATGAATTGCTGCGATATCGCAGCGAGCACGCCGCTAAATCGTCTTGCCGTGAAACGGTACTAATGTGGAAAAGCATGGACGCTCTAAACAATGTTTTGTCTCATCTGTTATATTCAATAAACAAATGTTTTTCCAAAATAAAAATCCTGGTGCCTTCTTACATCGAAACTAATAGTAATGTGTCTCTTTTTTAGGATTAATCGAAACTTGAGGATTGAAGGTCAGATTTTTAATAAGCACTATTTCTTTTTAATGCGATTACATCGCACCAAACAAATTATATTTGACGTTTTTTAATGACGACTTATAGAAATATGGTTCTTATAATTCTTAAATGTTAGTAAAAGGCCTCAAAGGCGTGATCCAAAGTCATGGGTAAGTATGAAGACGTGTACAGTATGATTGGAAAAGCAATATTCATTCACATCATTTGAAAAAATCGCCAAACTTTAAAGTTTGCCATCCATATAAGTATTAAATAAAATGTTTGCCGTCATAAATTTAATAGTAATTAAAAAAGATTTACATATACATACCTGCCAAAATGATTTCTTCATGGATTTCCAATAAAACAAATTTAACTTATTAAGATTTCGTGTGTATTAAAACGTTTCATTCGGTACAAAATCGTATTTTTTTATACAGAAAGTAGAAATGGCTGATGTAGCAAAAAGTCCTCTGTAACGACATTAAATCATCAAATTGTGTGTAAAAGAGTGGAAGTATTACAAATTTTTTCACGAATACAGTAAAGCCGTCTAAAAATCGCAATTTTCCATTCCATAATTCGGCTAATAATTTAAGTTTAAATTCGGTTAAGCTAACGTCACGATCAAAAACAACCCCAATCACCATTAATTGAGAATAGTATTTTCATATATATTCGCACGTCTCCGGCTATATTACATTATCACGTTATTACGATACAACTTTTGGGATCTGAGAAACCGTCCTGCGAATATCTTAATTAAGAGGGATCTTTCATCGTCTAGTGTCGGGCAAGCCGCAAGAAGTATCCTCCCCTCCCCCTGCGTCACTGGCCGAACTTATTACAGCTCGGCCAACTTAAACATAAGTTTTTTGATAAGTCAGTGTTTAAACGATAGGGGGGTGGGCTGTTACAGGTGGCATGGGTGTGAGGGGAGGTCACGCCTAAGGATGGGAAAGAGCACTTTTATCGATGAAACGCAGTTATTATTTAGTTTAATAACTCCTTTTATCGACTTTTCCTTTTCAGTAAAAAAATGTCAAAACCGATTCAGTTTGACTTGTTTTGACTCTAAATGTGATCATTGCGCTAATAACGGAATAAAATATTTTATTTTTAAAATAATAAGAAGATTCTTCCAAAATAATATTTTTCTTCATATCTGGATACTATTCTACCTATGTTTTGTTTATTGCGTTAAAAAAAAACTTTTTGAAGTGAAACAAGTAAAAATATTAAAGTAAAACTGTTATTTGATTTAAAAAATACAATAAACACAGTGAAACTCTTCGTAGAATGTCTTTGAACCAGAACTACAGCTTTTGTTCGTAAAAATTTTCGTTAAATTTTGATTTTTTTTATCAGGTTTACGGTTTTCGTTTAAAAATATTGTTTATTCGTTTGTTTGTGATAACCACGGTACAGAAAACGTAATTTCAACAGTGTTTTTTTTTCGACACAAAAAATCGTATTAAATTTAATCGTGAACGCATCGAATCTTGGCATCACTATGAAGCAACAGGGTGCTGGACGCGTGCGCGTTGCCTCCCCGGTACCCAATAAATGGGCCGACGGGACTGTTTGGCCCTCAGAACGAGCCTGGAGTTGACTCGGAACGGCACCCTCTCTGCCGCCCGCGCCCGCTAGCCGTTGCAATGTGTAACTTACCTTAGTTCACCTGAGACTGAGTGCAGTGGTTCAGAACATTTTTGTGAAAATGACAATAAGTGACAATGACTTTCTGCTGTGGCAGTGACCAGTGCGGATTTTGAAGGTAAGTTTTTGAATTTTTTTTTAATCAAGAAATGCTACAGTCTACGCCGGCGGTGCTACGGTGCTACGTGTTTTCGTAGATTAGTTTACAGGTATTTTGTGCTGTGCTTTTTCTTCGGAGCGGATGCTGAATTGGCGAGCTGATTTTTCTTGTGTTTTCTTTTTAATATATTTGCTGAAAGTGATTGTAAAATATTTGCTCACATGCGGATAAAGTAAATTTCAATTTGTGACGCGATTAAAATATTTGGTGAGTTATTAAATAATTATTTCTACTCCGGTGGCGGAATAGCCATAAATTTGGCTTGTATAATTTTATATTATATTATATTATTAATTTTCAATGATTTAATTTAAATGTTCTGGAATTTTAAACTAAATGTGTTAAAAGCGAAGTAAAAATTTATCGTTTCGGTAAGTGAGCAATGCAATTTCAGCGAATATATTAAAAATAATTTATGTATTTCAGGTCTAAAATATTTTTTAATTGTGTTAAGTGTAACAAGGCAACAGATTTGTAAAAGCGCTACTAAACGTTTTTGAACGAATTTAAATTATTAACGGAATGATTCTTGGGTTTTAAATTGTATCTGTTGCTTTGCTGCATTATTAATGATATTTCAATATTATATTAATTCTCAATACTGTTAACGCAATTTTTAATTGGGTGAAGATAATAAATTCGAGAACTTATCTTAAATAAGCGTTACTTAAAAAATGTATTTCCAAATTCATTTTTAAATTTGAGTACGACGCTTTGCAATTTCTCTTCAACATAAAGCATTTGAGTTTATAATTTGACTTCATTTATATTAAAAAATAAAAATTACGTTAGCGGACTATTTAATTGCGACAATTATTAGTTCGAATTAAAAAAATAGATGTAAACGTAGGAGAATGTTAAAGGAGTAATAGTCGCTAATGGTCTCATTGCAAAAATTGGCTGTAAGAAAACCTTGCAAATAATTTTTAAGTATTGTTTTTCTTGACTTTACTATTGTTAACCAGAATTTAATTATTTAAAAAAAAAGTACTTTTTAAAAATACTTATGCTTTCATTGTTAGCGTAAATATAAAAAGTGAAGTCTTTAAAAATTAAATTGGATCATTGCTATAATAATTTCCGCAGCAATTCGATAATTTACAAATACTGTTACAATTGGTACTTGTAATGGTAAAAATGCTAATTTTAATCAATGCAGTCGAATAGTCTATATTTTAAACGCTACGTGCGTAGAGGTATAAAATGTGGATTTATTTTTGGTTATCCCAAGATAAAGAATATTTTCAGATGATTATTTAATAAATGTGGTTAATTATGGAAAGATTTTTGAGAATCGATTAAAATCAATTTTTCTCTCTCTTCCATAAAGGTTGACGTCAGAAATTGAAAAAATATAGAGATTCATGTTAAAAATTTCAATTTAGAGGAATAATGTCTCGTTGAGGATAAAAGTATTTAAAACGACGAGGTACGATTTTTACTGATCAATTTAATACACTGGGATTTTCTATCTTCAAGAAGAAAAATGAAATAAAGATTATCTTACTTACTTTAATTAACTAATAAAGTTTATCAATGGGAAAGAGAACCATGGCATAAGTCTTGCGGTTGGCGCCGTCACTTTCTATGAAAATAATGATTATTTCAAAGACAATGCTTAATATGTTTCCAATATTAAGATTAAGAAAAAGAAGTTTTAAATTAGGACTGACACGATTTGCCTTGAAATAAAAGAAAATATTGTCAGTTAGATTGTTTTTACCGAAAAATATATATATCTCAATTCGTTGATGTGTTAAGCATCAAACCTATCCATTTTCTGAATTCTCAAGAGTAAATCTTATCTATAAAATATCTTAAATATAAAATGAATCGCTGTTCGTTAGTCTCGCTAAAACTTAAAAAACGGTTTAAAACGGTTCCAATGTTTGAAAAACGATCCGTTCCGGTTACGGATAGTTATATTAAATAAATAAATGCGCCAGACAATCACACCAATCACCTGGTCTCAAACTAAGGTTTACCCTTGTACTATGAGTACCAGACGACGAATACTAACTGGGGGCGTCATCCCAGCACACCCCGACCCAAGTCATTTGAGAAAAGTTCGTTTTCCAAATTGACCTGACCGGGAATCGAACCCGGGACCTTACGCGCTTTGGGCGCCTACCTTAGCCATTGCGCCACCAAGGATTATACAAAGTGTAGATATTGGTTTATAAATTTCATTTCCAAATTAATTAAACATTTTGAATACGATATTTTGATCGATATCATATTTTTTTATTATTAAAGTTATGTATTTAACTTCATTTATATGAAACAATTGAAAATAACCTTAGTACAAGCTATTAAGTAGATATCTATTTAATTTACTTTCTAAATAATTTTATGGAAGAATAGGAAAACGGGTCTGGTTTAAACTTCAATGGTTTTCACACACAATATTGCGAATATTGTGAACAAAATACGGTAGTAATATTGATTAATGCAATCGGATTATGTGGTATGCAGATAAAGCGGTTGCTTGTACCTCAACACCCAGACCCATTATAAAAAAAGTTAGTTTGCCATTTAAACCGATTGAAAATCGAACACGGGACCTCAAAGATGGCGCGATGCCTAAGGCCAGCTCTGCTCTTGGCTACGGAGGTCCTCGAACTTAAAATATGAAACTTATACTTTTTTATATTGCACTTCAAGATTGACCTCATCCCACCTGATGGTAAGTGGTAATGAGGTCCTAGCTTAAGGGCGACAAGTACTGCATAAATCTGTTATTTGGCCCTTGCTTCTAATGTAGCATCCCCCCCCCCCCCCCCCCCAGGAATTCTGGAAACCTTACTCACACGCAAGAACACAACAACACTGAAGTAATTGTTATTTGGCTGCGGTCTCCTTTAAGGTGGAGATATTTCACCAGTCGGGCTGCTCCAGTTTAAGCGATAAATCGCTATGCCCTACCTCTTTCAAATTTTTGCAGGTGTTAGTATTTCGCAAAGGCAAAACTGACGCATAAAATAACAAGTACAACTTCCTACCTCTGCTTGACGGCATTTCATAACTTTGGACATACAAGTATTTGGCGTAGACGAGGGAAACTAAACAAACTTAGGTTTTGCCTACAAGCAAGGTTTAACTGCATCAAATTCTAACACTAATACTGTTGAAACAGTTAGCAAAGGCAAACAGAACTAAATTTGACTTGCTTGACTTTGATTTACACTTGAGATTCAAACCGGAAGTTAAGTTGTTAACTTAAATAGAAGCTGTTACGGATATATTTAACATAATGATGATGGTAATATCTTTTGATATGCCAAGTCTTCATGCTACATGGGAGGTTTACCAGTTATCTACACTAGAATTTAAAAAAATTTGGAAAAAGCTTAGGCTTTAGTCTTTAGATTTTTTTCTTATCTTCGTCGTAGATTTTATCTGAATTTTATAGAAAGAGCTTAGTCACGCATTTGACAACCTCTATGGCCAAAAGGTGAGCGGGCCGGTCCGGACTTTGGCTTCACGCTATCTCTGAGGTCCCGGGTTCAATCCCCGCTCGAGTCATTAGGGAAACGAATTTTCTATATTGTCTCAGGTCTGGGTGTTGTGGTATCGTCGTTGTTTCTGAATTCGGAACCACAAGTTCTTAAGTTACCACAAAATCAGAGCAATATATTTAATGTCAATGCTAAAATGATCTTTTGTATAGTTTAGATTCAAAACTGTATTTTTTTTATATTTTAAAACATGAAGTAAAACAGAGCTTCACAAAACTAATAAGATTCCAGTCCAATTAAATTACTAAATATATTTTGAAAAAAAAAAACATTTAATAAGCGACCAACGGCACACCAAGGTATAAATATTAATCCGTTAGTTCGATACTAACTATTATCTTATGCTCACGACATAAAAACGGTAGTCAGATGTGCTTCTTAAAACTGTTTCTACCAATACATTTAACAAAATGAAAAAGAGAATTCATTTCAATATCAAACTAACACCGCGGCCCGCACATAGATAGACGACACGACCAACGGGCCGTAATTTGAAAGGTCTGAAGTAGAGCAAAGAGTTTGTATTTCGTACGTAAGAATTTTCCATATTTGACTCAACTGCACCGTACAACTAACCTACTTTGACATAACACTTTTTAAATCTCAATAACTAGTTCACTTCGCGCGTGATGTAGCTTAGCATACGTATTCGACGAAATTCCAAGAAATGTCTAACAAGACGGAAAGAGCGCTGCGCATCGATCGCCCAGAAAATTTTGATATACCGCTGCGCATTGCATTGTTAACATTTCCTCTCGTCTCGTTAAATTTTGTAAACTTTTCATGCGACGCGTGGAAACTGCACGTCGACGCTGCTGCTCTGAAAGTACCTACGGTCGAATGCGAGTCGTACTATGTACCACCCTTAAATGGAGGGCATAAGAAATAATGTTGAACTACAATTGTTTACCTTGATGTGCTGTCGTCCGGATGTAGAATACATTTGCGGCGGCATTATTTGTCACAGTATAGTGCCGGTTTTGTAAATAGAATGTACGAGTGTATTCGGCCTTGCAATATTTCGGCTATTAAGAAGCGAACATACACATTCAAAAAACGTTGGATTCGAATTCGGAAATTATGTTTTGTCTCATTTCTAACATTAACAATTGGACAGAGATAAAACCTTGACTTTTTGAAGCTGAATTGCTTCTGACGGTTGGTAATACCTGTTGGTAAATGAATACCAGGTATCCTTGCTTAACTGGATTGTAAGGCAATAGGACTTTGTTCACATCACATGAGTACAAGTAAACTATTACGTATGCGTCGCCCTTTTAACAATAATTGGCAAAACCAATCAAAATTCTAATTAAAACTTTGAAGAATTCTTAAAAAGCACAGTTAGAAATGTTAAAACAATTAATCTTGGGGATTGATATCAAATTTTTATTATTGAAATTCAATGGGTTTGGAATACATAATTAACTGCTTATAATCGAAGTTCTTTACGAAAAATAATTCCGATTTTTGTAACTCTTTCAGAATAACTAATCACCTTCAAAGTAAAGAGATAAGAATAGTTCCAAAGATGTTTTTTTTATATGTTAAAACAAGAACAAAAACAAGAATAGTTTGACTTTGAATAAATTCACAGGCAATCATTATTCATACCCTTGTAGCAGTTGACGGTTATTAAAATAATGATACCATTTTAAAAAATCGAAGTTATTTAAAAAATATTAAACTACTGTGAATTCAATATTTCATGTAAGTTTTAAAAATCTAAACTGAAATAGTAAATAATCGTAACATACCAGTGGCCAGTACTTCAAATTATGCAAGGTGTTGATTTGATGACTTCAAAATTCAATATTAGCATCAGAAAATTTTTATCTCCCCTTGCGGTGCGGGAATCGAACCCACGACGTGCTGCTCTTACCAACTGAGCTAACCGCAAGTTATCGTAGGCGATGAAATTTTTCTGCTGTATCAACCGTTAGCCTTCCGGTAAGTGCCCTCTGCCGAATATGTTTAGAAATTATAAATAAAATCTAAATTCTGTTCCTAATATTTAAAGTTCGCTAGTACGGCGTATAGTACTATAAAAATAATAAAATCGATTCAGAATTCAAGTTTTGAATAAACCCGGTAAAAAATATCATAATCCAACTGTCAACAAATCAGTTTATTATCAAATACCAATCTATTTAATTAATTGTTTTTGGTATTAAAACTGATCAATTATTTCGTAATACTGGAATAAACACGTTTGTTCGCTTTGTCTTAGTTCTTAAGCATTTCTAAATACCCAAAATGACTGACTTTCTTAAATATTAAAATATTGTCAACTAAAAGGTATAAAATGGTTAATTAGCAACTATTAATTAGTTTATGAGTGTATTACAAAGGCATTCTCTTCTGTTACTAATATAATTCGAAAATCAACTGATTTTTTGTTACGTTAAGTTCAAGGATCCATCCTCAAAATACTGGGAAAAGTAAAAAATGTATCTAATCATACAGCCTCAAAACAGCCTCTAATATTATAAAGAACAAAAACTTTTTACGATATGCAATTAAAAACTTAAAATTGGAAAAGTACATTTTATTTTTAATAATACGCAATTAATTTAAAAGTAAAATATTTGATCACATTGATTGAATGATAATTATTCGATTGATTTTAAAAAACAATAAAAATAACCCGAATTTTTATATACATTTAAAAGTTTATACTTTCAAAAATAAAATAAAAAAATAGTTTCGACCAGTGAGATAAGTCGCAGTCAACACCAACTCAGACACACCAATAAATATGATTGTCGGTAAATAAAATGCACTTTTGCCAACAACGTATTTTCCACCTAATTAATTTCCGAAGCCGGGAAACTTTTCCCAGTTATCAATTTTTCCCGGTCGTCTTCGGTCTCCACAGAGCCCAGTGCGACGAAATGTGAAATTTCAATTCCACAGGAAGATTTTTATTAAAGTATTGAGGCTTGGGAACCGTTCGACTATAGTTTGGAAACAAATAAACGACTTTGCCCACTCTTTCTCCTTTTTTATACATGAAAGCGTTGACTTGATTTATCGTTGGGGCGGCGGGAGACCGCGTTCCGCGCTCTGCCACGAATCTTGATCGACGAAGCATTTCAATTTATTTTATGAGTCGACACCTTTACAGTGCTAGCCTTTAAAAGGACCCTATTCAGTCAAAGTGACATTTATACAGCGCCTTCGCTATTTCTTAACACCTAAACGCGTGACGTCTTAGCTTCATCAAAAATTTCAACGTATATCGTTTGATTATAAAATATAAAAAAAAGACAAAAACATTATTTTTCTTTTTTTTTTTAAACCGATTCCTACTCCGTTTTTATTTCTCAAAACAAAAATTGAAATATTTACTACGTATGTTCCAATATTTGAAAAACGACCCGTTCTAGTTACGCATAGTAATCTATTATACGAGGTGTAAGCTAAAACGACCGAAGAACGATTGATATGGAAAGTTAATTTAAAATTAGAATTAACTACTCGTAGTAGGCTGGAGAAAAACTGATAATCATTTTTGACACATTATGAATCGTAAAATATTGGAACGGGGCATTAACTAAAAAGTACGGCTGAGTCTATAGTCAGTAATAAAGATCAAAAATCACGTCTTCATCAAAGGGCATTTCCTACTCTTATTATTTATTTTCTGTTCGGAATAAAGGTTGACTGTTCCTGTATGAAGATGAAAAATTAAAAACTAGTTTCAACTGGCGTAAACTGAGATTCGTCAGCAAAAAGTTGACGCACTCGCCGTCGGCTGCGCAAACTACTCGGTACTAAAGTACCAAAACGCGGAATTCAATTGTTCTACTGTCACGAAGCTAAGGCAGGAGTTTGGAAGAAAAATTAAAAAGTTTAATTATAAAAGATTTGGAACCGCGACACAGAGACAGCCAGAGTCAGACATGCGACACGGTTTCAAAAAAAATAATCAGATTCACAAAATAATATTTTATTAAATGAATTTTTAACTCGTTTAGAGGTAATTTAATGAATGATTGTTTGTAAAATTAGTAGCATATTATAAATATTTAAGTCATATCGAGGGTTCCCTGATCAAACCCGATAAGTGCCAAAAACATACTTCTGAGATAATCGATGTTAAAGGGTGCCGACTTATTGGGTTTCACCTGAGAGAAAAAAACGATTTAATCACTTAAGTTTTTATTAATTCCAAGCAAAAAATAATTGTAATTATGTTTGCATTAGGTTATTACTTACTTTTATACTCTTTTTATATACTTAGTCATTGTTTAAATTTTGAGGATAATTTTCATTTAATGGTCTATCCAGCTATGATTTTCTTCGGGAATGATTCGTTTCGTGTACATAGTTTTCGACCGATTAGGCCCATCAAACTACCGCCTTATTACCATGACCTCAATGCTGTTCAAAGTCATGGAACGGATTATCTATAACCGGTTGGTCTGCTACCTAGAGGATCACTCCTTAATTAATGATCTCCAACACGGCTTTAGGCCGAAACGATCGACAGTTGATCTTCTAGCGTATGTAACGCATCTCAGGGGGGAGACTATTGCCGAGGCATTTGATCGGGTCTGGCACAAAGCTCTTTTTTCCAAGATTACGGCATATGGACTACCCACACGGCTTTGTGACTGGATTTCCGGCTTTCTGCGTGACGTAGAATTCACATCGTGTCTGACGGATGCGTATCGCAGTTCATGCGTATTTATCGCCCACCCTCTTCCTTCTTCATATAAATGATATGCCACTGCTTGGAAACATACATTGCTATGCTGATCACAGTACGGTCAATGGAAGAAACCTTGGCTGGCCTTCGGCTGGCAACGCAACGCTTTTGTCGCTAAACTGGATCGGGTGTTGAGCCTCATGAGCCAATGGGTTTCAAATAACCAGGTCCAGTTCAATGCCGAGAAAACCCAAGAGTGCGCATTTTCGACAAAAACATCCCAATTCCTTCCACTCCTCATTCATCAGGGTACTCCTCTCTGCCTGTGTAAAAATAAGTAAGCATGCTTGGCATGGATATCCGCTGCAACCTTAATCAAGATCAGTACATCGAGAGTTTCATCTGATTAGCATCCAAAAAAGAGTGCGTTGTTTTCTCACGCCGGACCAGCTTTGTCTTTTATACAAGACTCAAGTCAAGTCCTGTCTGGACTACTGCTTATATCTCTGGGACAGTTCCGCCAAATACCTTATGGATGGTCTTGATTGGTTACAGCAAAGGGCTGTGCGCATTATCAATGTTGATGATGTTACTGAGAACCTTGATCCTCTTCAACTTCGTAGAGACATTGGTTTATTAACTGTCTATTATCGTTTTTATCTCGGTGAGTGTTCCGAGGAACTGTTTTCTCTTATCCCGCCTTCCCTTTGCCTTTACAAAACTACAAGAGCCGGCCAACGATGTTATCGCTTCACCGTGGAAAATATTCCATCGCTAACCAAAAAGTTTGATAACTCTAATCTTTGACGTACCATTAAAAAATGGGCCTCTTTACTGGCTCATGTGTTTCCTCCGTCCAATGAATTCCTTCAAAAGGTGCGTGAAGAAGCATAATGCAGGCCAGTATGGCGATGCTAACGGATAAGATATTACGAAATCAAATCCGTTTTCATCGTGATGTGGGTTCTTCTCTTGCTTACCATTAGGTTGGAAGGAGACAATATACCGCGTTTTTATATAAAAAAATATTCACATCTGAATCTTGGAAACAAAGGTACAGTTACCAATAAACATCATATTATATGTATATAACATGATTTAAAAAAATTACATGTGTCTGTCACCAAAAAAAAATGCTTGACGATACTATTCATCTGCGTGGCAATATCTTTTTGTGACGTATCAAGTTCTGACGAGTAATTTGTATTTGCTCCAAAGAGCAGAGGAGAAAGCAGAACAATATTCCACGAACATTGGTACAGTAAAATTGACCAAATTCCGATTAAAAACGTATTTAGAGCTTTGTAACAGATCACGCCCCCAAAAAGCACAGGGTCATGGCACGTCAGAAAAAAAAACCCTCTGATCTTGCTGAATAAATAAAAAAATGCATATTAGTGTCAATAAATACTTTTTTATATTCGATTTAAATTTAAACCATGCAACCAATAGTACCATTGATATGAATCTGCACATAAATGCTGCTATTTTTATTTTTCAAGAGAACACTAAGCTGAGGACAGGAAAACCGGAATTAGCATCCTCTTATTCATACGTAAAAAGTGTAAAATTATTTCAAAACCTTGTAATTATAAGTGCGTAAAACAAAAATAAAAAGTAAGACGTGAAACCCAATAACTATCCTTCCATTAAAAATATTTCTTTGTACGTAAATATTGTAACCTAAATTGGTTAGAGGTAAAACCCAATAAGTTCCCTATTCCGGAGTCTAGATGATGCTTTTTCAAAGTATAATTCTTTTGTCAAAATTACGTGCAATGCAATCAAACGAAGGTCGACCCTCGCGATCCTGTCGCCACCTGTCTGATGTTATGTCTACTATCATATCTACTTAACGGGTTCTTCACCAAATAAAATTACAGTCCAATGTTGATATCTGCTCGTGCGAGTATCCGATAAGTATGCTTTTCATATGTCATTTCTAATATTAGCTTGAAGTAAAACACTATAAGTAGTACTTATTGGGTTTTAGCTTAATGATTAAATTTGTTTGCATACTTAATATTATAATAGTAAACCCAACAAAATGTGTTGATGGATTTTAGTTTTAAGTAAAACCTCGTTAATTCAGAATTTCCCTGGTATAAAAACCCAATAAGTGCACTTAGTTTAAAATAACTTGTCTTACCTTAACTCACTTAGTTTAATTTCGTAAAATATATTTGTCTTAAAACCCAATAAATATACATTATTGGGTTCTTCATCTTATGAAATTAAAAAAAAATCCTTTAAATATACTTATATTGTTTATGTATTGGTCAAAAAGAAAAAAAGTAGCACTTATTGGGTTCTTAGTGAAGCGTATCTTTGTGATAAATTGAAACTCGACTTATTGGAATATACCATTAGAAAGAGCAAAAAAAGTACATCTTAACTGCATTTATAACTAAAATTCTCAGTTTTTGTCACTTATCGGGTTTGACCAGGGAACCCTCGATATATAAATTAATTTCGGAACATTGTCATCAAGCATCTTATTTAATCTAAGGCAATCGTTACTGACTAATCTATCAATGTACAAGTCCAACCACTTAACGCCTAGCACTAATAGTTGTTACACAGGTACTTTATAAAAACATAATCATTCTTAACAGAGATTTTTCTAAAATTAGCTCGAAATGGCTTGCTAACGTATGCGCTGTTCCGATATTTCAAAAACCATTCAGTTACAGATAGAAATAAATTATACGAGACGTGAGCTAAAAACGAATGACGGACGAGTGATGAGAACTGATATGAAAAGCAAATTATGGAACGGTATTAACGACACGTAGTCGGTTGGAGAAAAACGGATTACGAACGTAAAATATTGGAAGCGGCATTAGTCGCTAAAGACCTAGTATTAACAGGTAACCATTGATTACAGATCTAGAAAAAATAAAGATAGGTACTTATGCAACTCTTGACTGATAAAGCTATCGCCGTCATTGTTAGCATCTTAACTAATGGTAAAAAATTTCAAACCCAGTAGCAAAGTCGATCTACATGCAGCATTTCAATATTCCCCACTATTAAACTCTGAAGTTGTTCCAAGCACGCTTTAGTTGAAAGTGCTGAGCGCTTTTCGAATAGTTCTAGAGTCGTCAAGTCGAAGAAGACTGATAGTGTGAAGCATTCATTATGGTTTCACTTAGGGTTTTGTAAGACGCACAGCATCTTTCTTTCCAACTTTGAAATATTGGGCTGGAACCATGTCCCTTTAAGTCGTTTGACTTTCTTGCCGGGAAAACAATTTCAGCAAAAATGTTTGTGTATATTCAACTGAATTAAAAAGGAGAAGGATTCTCTATTCGACCATTATGTTTTTTTTATATGCGTTCGTGAATTGAGTTGGAGTAGACACCCTTGATTTAACGAACAGGAATGTAAGCCATTGAAACATCGGGCCAGTGAAACAGTGGTTACCATTGTAGCATCTCATCTTTCGTATTTTGTAACAATGAAAAAAGGTTATTAAAATCTTAACTCAACTCAACTGCAGGCTTGGTCTGAAAATTTTCTATCAAGTTGGAATAACGGAATTTCTGCGTGAATCGTTGCGCGCACGCTCTCCGTCAGCGCCGAAAGAAAGCAAAAAGCGCTTCGACCGGCCGCTGTGTAAACAAGTTAGCGCTTTTAAAAGCAGCGTGAATTTTAAACGGCGCTCTGACGGAATTCCGGACGGGCGTTACGCGCCAACCTAAAAGGTAAATGGGTCATAAAGGCGTATCAATATTGACCGCGCAACTCCCATCCAACGTACATCATGTCCGTTATATTGGCCATATCTCACTTTATGCGGGGAATCCATTTTTTCCGACACTAATTTATGTCTGCGCCGCTTTTTTTTATTTTTAAACGGTTGCCGCGCTTTTTTTAACGTTTTGCTGGGGTAAAAACCAATTGGGGACGCGTAGTGGTTTCGGCGTCGAATGTAAAATATGACGGTTAATAAAACTAACTCTTCCACGTTCCAGCATAGGATTCGATGTTCAAAAACGTTACTTTTCATACAGATAGTTCAATCCACGAAGACGTGCCCCACCTTTTTTCTTTATCACATATTAATTTATTATACAATAAATAACAAAAAAAACTACTCAATGGTTTTCAAAGCAATCACTTTGTTAGATAAATGTAAAACTACAATAACATTAAGGCTACTTTTTAACCCGAAGTAATGTGGACAAAATTGCGAGCTACAGAAAACCATACATAGCAGCATAATAAACTGTATACGTCATGTATCGAATAAAAGATGAAAATCACAACTCAACTTCAGTTTCCATCAAAACCGAAGATGAAATTAAACTTAAATCCTTATAATAATACAACTTCTTTCCGTCTGTTCTCGGTTTGAAAACATTTAAATCGAAGCAAATACTGTTTTGTAGTCTGGATACGCACGAATGTTCAGAAATTCTGCAATCTGAACTCGGAGTTGGACTTGTCTCGTACTATGAAACATCAAACACTGATAGATCATTCGTGCGGTATCTACGTGTGGTGACTACGATACATAACACGTCGTTATAATGCTAGACGACATTCGAAGCTAGTAGTACCTACTGATGATAATTTGATCGCATCTGTAGCCGAAAGACGAACGCCGGACTTTAGTGTACCGCCAAATTTGTGGTCCCCATTCGATTCCCTTTCAAGTTATTACAATATAGTAAACCAACTTTAATGCGTTTGGGTCTGGTTGTTATGATTAAGCAAATTTCATGAAAAATTTCAAAAATTAAATGAGAGAGCTTTTAAAGAACTCTGTGGGGGTCAATGATCCAGATAGAGCTCGTTTCAAAGCACAATCGGGTCTAAAGCACGTTTTTCACGAGAAAAATTTGTTTAAAATTGTTTAAAAATACTTGTAATACAAGAGCTTTAACTACATACCACAAATCAAAGCAATAATATGATTTCCAATATTTATTATTATAGTTTGGTAAAACTATTGCTAGCCGTTCTTTGGTTTCCCGAGGTTAATTTATTTACAGAAAGACTTTCCAAATAGATACACAATATACAAAAGGAAAATACGAGTATAAACTAAACATATTGATGTATACAATTTTAGCACGAAGGACTTGGGAAAGATACTACATGACGTAGGTTCACTCCTTGAATCAACGCAAAGTGCGATTTTTTTAATTTTTAATAATTCATAATCAATTCAATCAAACATTGTACTGTAAATAATGAACATTTTTAAAACAACTAAAGTTAATCTGGTACTATCATTTAAAAAACACAACTGGATAACCGTGTTAATGTGATAGAAAATGTATCTTCGTTAACTTTTTTTCATTGAAGTTTCTTTCATCTTATATTTTCAAAAGTGAAAATAAAAAGTTACGACGGTACAGAAAACTTTAAAAAACATATAGCAAACTCAACTTGAAGTAATATTCCGCGTATATCTTCGATATGGGGATGCAATAAAAATTTAATATCAATTAGAGCTGTTACCCGAAGAATCCTACCAAATTACCCCACAATTACAACAACATCCCAACAAAAAGGTTTTTACTAGAAGCGCAACTTGATTAAATTTCAAACAAGGTAACAGGTTAATTACTATTTTCGTAAACAGTTTTAATTATAATCTGCAAAGGGGAAACCTTTTTATTACCCGAACACAGGACGGGGCAGTAGAAACGAAAATATCACATTTCTGTAAACTTTCTTTAAAAGGTTTTAACCAAAGCAAAATAAGAGTCTTTGCGCGTGCTAAAATTTCAAATAATTAGTTTTATTAAACATATACCTAATTAAGATGGTTACTACATTTTAAATAAATCTGATATTTAAAAATTCTTTTCATAACAAAGGAGCAATATAGAAATTCCAAAATTATCTTTTTGCTTCTTTTAATTTTACCTTCATTTCTATTATCACCTTAGTTTGAATTATTTAAGATCATGTTATTAAATATTTTCTTTTCAATTTTGACTAGAACTAAAAGGCAAATTTAAAAACGTATTATTTCATTACGAGAATATTCTTAGAAAAATTCATAAGACCCTGTTTTAAATCGGTAGAGAGAAATAATTCATTGTCAAGACAGGTATTCTAGGTTCATTTTTACTACTTTGCAAAATCCAACTTTGAAAGTTAGTTTTAGGATTAGGATGTCTGGATGTACGAGTAAGTCTGATGTGGATGTGTATCTGATGTGGATGTTAGTATATCTGGATGTATTTCTGATATAGATTTTAGGATGTCTGGATGTATGTCTGATGTGGATGTTAGGATGTCTGGATGTATGCCTTATGTAAATGTCAGTATGTCTGATTTAGGTGTTAAGATGTCTGATGTGGATATTAGGATGTCTGGATGTATGTCTGATGTGGATGTTAGGATGTCTGGATGTATGCCTTATGTAAATGTAAGTACGAGTATGTCTGATATAGGTGTTAGGATGTCTGATGTGGATGTTAGGATGTCTGGATGTATGCCTTATGTAGATGTAAGTACGAGTATGTCTGATATAGGTGTTAGGATGTCTGGATGTATGTCTAATGTAGATGTTAGGATGCCTGGATGTATGTCTAATGTGAATGTTAGGATGCCTGGATGTATGTCTAGTGTGGATGTTAGGATGTCTGGATGTACGTCTGATGTGGATGTTAAGATGTCTGGATGTATGCCCAATGTGGATGTTAGGATGTCTAGATGTATGTCTGATGTGGATGTTAGAATGTCTAGATGTATGTCTGATGTGGATATTAGGATGTCTGGATGTATGTTTGATGTGGATGTTAGGATGTCTGGATGTATGTCTGATGTGGATGTAAGGATGTCTGGATGTATGTCTGATGTGGATGTTAAGATGTCTGGATGTATGTCTGATGTAGATGTTAGGATGTCTGGATGTATGTCTGATGTAGAGGTTAGGATGTCTGGATGTATGTCTAATGTGGATGTTAGGATATCTGGATGTATGTCTGATGTGGATGTTAGGATGTCTGGATGTATGTCTGATGTGGATGTTAGAATGTCTGGATGTATGTCTGATGTAGATGTTAGGATGTCTGGATGTATGTCTAATGTGGATGTTAGGATATCTGGATGTATGTCTGATGTGGATGTTAGGATATCTGGATGTATGTCTGATGTGGATGTTAGTATGTCTGGATGTATGCCTAATGTGGATGTTAGGATGTCTGGATGTATGTCTGATGTGGATGTTAGGATGTCTAGATGTATGTCTGATGTGGATGTTAGGATGACTGGATGTATGTCTAACAATTGAAAAATTGAGTCTTAGATCTACCTTAAATACTGGCTTACCTTACCTTGCCTTTTGGTCATAAAAAGTCAGTCGAAAATTTGAATTATTTTGAGCAAAAATGTAGGTATGCCAGCAAAGACTTCTACGGTACGGGAATACTAAATTTTGCAATGATAATGTAGGGACGTAACAAGAGGGATTGTATATTTTATATGTTATGTTCATATTACTAGCGGCATTTTGTTTGCATTGTGTGTTTGTTTGTTAATGTTCTTGCTCGAGTTTTAACATTCTGTTGATCTAACCCCATCGTAGAATAAACATTTATGGTCAACCAATATCAAAATATACTGATTTAATCCTTGCTAATGGCGTGCGTACATATAAAAGATTTTGTAAACTTAAAAACATTTTAAGAGTTTTCAAAAAAGAATCTTTCATTTACGGTTTTCGCAAAATTTTCATTCGTTTTAGAAGGTAGGAAAAATAATGCAATGGTATACATTGATAAGTATAACAGTATTAGTATTTAAATATGTACTTCGATATTAGCCGAGCAATAACGGTAATCAAGGGAAACTAGAATTGCACGCAAATCTAATATGGATATTGAGATGCAATACCCAACAATCAAGTTAATGTAATTCTACATAGCTTGATACGAGCGTAATTAGACGGGCTCACTTAAACACCGGTAATATAATCAATAGCACAACAAGTACAGTCAAATACAAAATTAGGAACATTGCATCAAAATTATTTAATGCTAACGCTCCATAAACTCTGATAAAAGACCTGTAGTTTTTTATACGGACAGTTTAAATAACTTATCTACAGGCGTATTGTTCTGTGTCTTCAGATTTGTATTACAAAGTGGTTTCACTTCATAGATCTTTTAACACTCATACTCATACCTTTAATAGTTGTTTGCAATGTTGTCCTCAAAGTTACTTTCTCCCAAATCAAATTCGACTCTAAAGTAAATTTTTATTAAAGTTGTAATGTGCGTATAACAATCACACCGCTAAGCTGGTCTAAAACTAATGTTTTCTAACCGAGCTATCCAATTAAGACAGTTTTGTTTTTTCAAATTAAACTCGCTGACAGTTGAACCCGAGACCTTTCACGCTTCGGGCGACAACCTTAGCCATTGAGCCATTGAAAGCATATGACCACAACTATTTAATTAGATACTGTACCTAAATTGTTCGATTGCATGCCATCTATGGCACGCGTATCCGCGATCCACCATTCCTGAACTAACTATCATAAGCTGGTAAATTCTCGACCTTTGTTTTCAACAAATACTACTACTGGTTTCATCTGAAATCTTACGAAAATTCAGGCAACTGTGTCATATTAGGTATGAAAAAGACGGAAAATATATAGCAACAAGACATACAATAAAATAAAAACAATAAGAAATACAGATAAAAACCAATCATGAAATAATTAACCGACACAAACTACATGGTAGTACATGGTATGTAAACAAGGTTATCGTCTGACTGGATGATTCCACCGGTGGTATTGTGGTTGGTCAGGTTGATTCGATTTCTCATAACACCACCACTCTGAAAATAAGGTTTAACCGGGGCGTTTTAGTGGGTAGTAGTGATGAAAATACCTCAGGCTTTTAAGGCTTTTAATAAAGACTCGCCTCCTTTTTGACAGAGTCCCAGTCCTTTAACGTAAAACGCTGAGCTGTTACTTAAACAGCATAAAGGACTTAAATAGCTTAAAGGACTTATAAGACTAACGAATTTGCGTGAGGAGTCTAAAGTCGTAAGGCATGTGTTGATCTAAAAGTTCCTTGTTTATAGTTACCTACCGCCTGCAGAATGAAAGTACTGAAGTTTTCATGTAGGGGTGGGATAAGTGGATAATATAAAAAAATAATTCTCATTGTAACCTAAACGTTTAACTGGAGAGCTGCCGCGCTCTCATGTAAAAGACTGAGTCTGTTAAGTCCTTTAAGTTGTTTAAGGCGTTTAAGTCGTTTAGCCGTTTAAGTCGTTTTAGTCTACTAGTCTTATACGTTAACTGAGTCACGTCTTATTATTCAAGACTAACAGCTAAAGTATATTGAAAGCAAAGCTGTATAAAGAGAGGCTAGTCTTATTTTAAACCACTTAAAGGCCTGAGTCTCATTCATCACTAGTGGGTAGTCCTGCCCTTATATGGGTAGGGTGTCCCACACACGCCGTCATCTCCCTTGGGTGATGGTACGGTGCATCAAGGCATTTCATACTGTAAGAAATAGTTTTTTTTTTATATTGCACTTCAAGATTGACCTCATCCCACCTGGTGTTAAGTGGTAATGAGGTCCTAGCTTAAGGGTGACAAGTACAGCATAATAAATCTGTTACTGGACTTGTCGCCCTTACCTTGAAGGCTTGACCCCCACTACTAACGTAGCACCCCCAAGGAGCTCTGGAAACCTTACTCACACGCAGGAACACAACAACACAGAAGTGATTGTTATTTGGCTGCGGTCTTGTGTAAGGTCGAGGTATTTCACCAGTCGGGCTGCTCCAGTTCGAACGATAAATCGCTATGCCCTACCTCTCTTAAAACTAGTTGACTTGATGTGACGACTGCTATTTTAATCCGTAAGGTTTTCAGTATAGTTGAAACCTTGCTGTCTTTAATCAGCTAATAGTCCGATAAGATTGACTATTTCCAGCTTTGGAAAGTGCGTCAAGCCATTATTCCAGACTATCGTCCAAATATGTCTCGTTTACTATATATGGGTTGCGGAGTTTAGATGGTAATCACTCCAATTTACTAACGGACTCGTCTAATCAGCTTCCTAGTAGCGGATCGCGAGTTGCGTAATGAATATGTCGTGGCCACATTGCATTGCACGATGCGGGCGACTTCATAAGACCATATCATTGAAGCGTCTACATTTCACGCGATTCTTTCGTCCACGTTTGGACGTATCGTTTTAATAGAAAGTCTATGAAATGTTCAAGCAACACGAAAAAATATGAATAGCTTATTTATTGTCATTTATATCTAACTGGAATTATTTTAATATCATAGTAACTCATGATTTAGCCGCACGTTTGTTGCCCGTATTGAGAAATTTATTTTTCGAGAGATATGTCATTATTGATCTGCCCAAACCACATAATGTGGTCTAAAAGTTGTAAGACATATCATAAAATGTGACTTAATGATAAATGATAAAGCCTTAATCATTTTATAGATCGAAAAATGTTTACTTAAATTGTTAATATAGCCTAAAGCCTTCCTGAATTAATGGTCTATCAAAAACAAATGAATTATGAATTCAAACCATTAATTCCTGAGATTAGCATGCTATAATAAACGCTTTAGAGTTTAAATATTAGTGGATATAGATTTAGCCAATTAACTTAAAAATAAAGTATGACCAAAGCTTTAGTTTTCGGTTCACAGTTACCTACCAATTTTGAGCGAAACAAGCGCTTGGCCGTGCCTATATCCATAATGTAAAATGAAAACCTGTTTAAGAGGATTCGAGTATAGAGCAAAAGAGACCCCTTTAGATTATACCGTGTACGGCTGTGGTCTTTGAAAGAGTGTCACGATTTAATTTATATTTTGGTCAAACTATACTTTATAAAATAAAGGCTCTTTTTAATCGAGTATCAAAAATAAGACTAACATAACCTAAAAAAATACTAATATAGTAGGTTGTCGACAAATTTAATAAGTGAGTTATTTGGGCTTGGGTGATGGTTGGCAGTCAGTATTTCTGTCGCACAAATTAAATTACGTTCTTAAGTCAAACGGCTTATATTATTGACGACCTCCGTAGCCGAGAGGCGAGCGGGCCCGACTTTGATATCGCGCTAACTCTGAGGCTCCCTGGTACGATCCCCGGTCGGGTCAATATGGGAAACGAACTTTTCTACATTGTCTCGGGTCTAGGTGTCCTGGTACCATCGTTATTTCTGATTTCTGTAACACAAGTGCTTTAGCTACTTACCACAGAATCAGAGCATTTATTTATATGTTTAATGTGCCGATTCAATAGTCTGACCAGATGCCAGTTATTCAGATTAGGTACCGTACCTACTCTTCAAATCTCAATATGATTTCCCCGCTTGCTCTCAAGCTGCGCCCTATAGGGTGGAACTGATAACGCTTTATGTTCTCGAGCAGTTGTTTTAGGGCCTACTTTACATAATGTTGCCGGTATAAAACACAAATTCGGGATTATAAGTCTGTATGCGTGTGTTGAGTTAGCATTTTAAAGTGAAAATAATAGAGAATCAACGATGAAAACGCGGACATTTTGTGAAAATAAATGACACAAGCTAAATAGGAACAAATAATCTACCTCACGAAGTTTAGTTAAAGTCACTTGAGTGGCCGATTGCATGCATAAGTGACTTTAATGCTGTAAAATCCGTACCTATAGATAAATTTTGCATAACGCTAGACTAATGCACTACTTATGACGACGTCCGTAGCCAAGAAGCAAGCGTGCCGGACTTTGGCGACGCGCCATCTCTGAGGTTCCGGGTTCGATCGCCGGTCGGGTCAATATGGGAACGAACTTTTCTATATTGTCTCGGGTCTGAGTATTGTGGTACCTTCGTTGTTTTTGATTTCTGTAACACAAGTGCTTTAGCTACTTACCAAAAATCAGAGCAATGTATGTGATGTTGTCCAATATTTATTTATTTTTATTTATTTACTTATAGAACCAAACAACAATTATTTTAATAGATCCTATATGGAATGACCGATAGTAACTATTTCCCACGTACCTACCAAAGCAGTTACACGTATTTCGTTATTTGCGCAAAGATTTCAACTACACGCATCCAAACAAGAATTACTTCATTATTTTAATCCGTCTTTATTATATTAACATTTGACAGACAAAGATTATCCGACTAAATAAACGAGTGGGGTGTGTTGGGACTGCCGGCTATTGATAACGCGGGACGTGCGACCGAATATTTAAGCGTTGCGATCATTCCAGCTGACCTTACTTGCCTTGGAACATCGCTAGATACACGCGGTTACGAATTTTGTACGTGTACAAAATTTAGTGTTGCCGTCGATTCGATTGTATATCGATTATAATCGATTATTCCAAAAGAGGCCTAAATAATCTAATAATCGATATGACAATCGATAGTATCGATACTATCGATATAATCGATACCTATTTTTATTAGATATAATCGATTAATCGATTATAATCTAAGTCAAATACAATATAATCAATAATATCGATATCAAGTTGAAAGCGATACTATCGATAAAATCGATTAATTTGCAATTATTTTTAGATAGTATCGCCATGATGGTACAGTTCAGGTAGGTACCAAGAAACTTAGCTGTCACGTTTTATGAATGTAAAGTAGGGTATAAATAACTTTTACACGGTTTCATTTTGAATGTGTTATGTCTAATAAGACATTATATGAATGACGATTAAATCTAAAAATAATTGCAAATTAATCGATTATATCGATAGTATTGCTTTCAACTTGATATCGATATAATCAATTATATCGATTATATTGTATTTGACTACGATTATAATCGATTATATCTAATAAAAATAGGTATCGATATAATCGATTACATCGATAGTATCGATACTATCGATTGTCATATCGATTATTAGATTATTTGAGGGGGGGATAATCGATTAATCGATAATCGATTATCCAGCAACAATAGTACAAATATTATTGGTTAACCTAGTGTCAGCAGACGCTTTTGACTGCAAAGCTAATTTTTTTACTTTATTAAGTACAATGTTGTATGTAAAATATCGTATCTTAATCAGAAACAGTAGTCATAGATGTTTTCCCAACTACGTTTATATCCACTGCCTAAAATGCCACAATTGGAACACAGAGGCAATAAACTTTTATACGGAGATTTATGATGAAGGACAATTCAATGAGGAAATTACTATGAGTTACAAAAAAAAATAAGCGAAATAAAAACGTTACATCATTAAAAACAAAATGTAATACACAAGAGTTAACCATTTAAACTTTAAATCTGTAGAGAGGTCAATTATGTACATTAAAAATATTTCCAAAATAACTATCAGGGGGTAATTAGTGATCGATACTGATGCCAAAAATGCAATCAGTAAAATTTATGTCTGTCTGTCTGTCTGTCTGTTCTTTATAGAAACAAAAACTACTCGACGGATTTTAACGAAATTTTGTACAATTATTCCTTATACTCCTAGGCAGGTTATTGTATATGTCACCGTAAGATTGTAAAAATCGTTAGATTACAATCTATCTCGCGAGATTGTAAACTGTCGACAGATTGTGAACCGTAACATTATGATTGCAATTTAACGTGTTATTTTTCGCTATATTGTAATCTATCGATGGGAATCGGTCAAATTGTGAACTGACGTAGAACGAAATGCATCTCGCGCGCTGATTGGTTGAGAGTTATGTGCCCCCCGCGCGTCCCCGTCATTCGCCATATTTGTTTGTAATTTCGTTTGTTGTTTTTATACTATTAATTTATGGTATGTTTAAAGGACAGGAAATATTTATATTTGTTTATAAGAGTTTCTTAAAATTTTCCAATTTTAATTTGTGTTAAAAGACAAAATAATTGTTTCATTTTGTTGTAATTTTCAATTAAATTTTTGAGTGTTTGAAGAATAAATATTTCGGTACAATTATTTCTCAAAGTATGTCAGGATTATTGATTACCTAGTAAATAAATACTTGAAGATTTTTTGAAGTGCATTTAATTTATTTAGACGACATCTCTATTTTTTTAAATAAAAGAAATGATTTGATTTGAATTTCATTCCTAACTTTACGGGGACATAGAAAGGCTGGTCGTGATTGGTCGCTCATACAATAAACCGACCAATCAGGAAGAGCTTTCGGACAGTGGACAGTTTAACGCCGGAGAGATTGTAATTTAACGGTTTCACTTCGATAGATTACAATACAGCGAAAAATAATCCGATAAATTGCAATCCCAAGTTACGGTTCACAATCTGTCGACAGTTTACAATCTCGCGAGATAGATTGTAATCTAACGGTTTTTACAATCTTACGGTGACATATACTTTTTATCACACTACAATCAATAGGAGCAGAGCAGTGGAGGAAAATGTTGGGAAATCGGGAGAAATTACTCCATTCTTAGGTATCCGTACCCAAAGGGTAAAAACAGGACGCCATTGCTAAGACTTCGCTGTATGTCCGTCCGTCCGTCCGTCTGTCTGTCTATTTGTCACCAGGCTGTATCTCAAGAACCGGTATTCTAAAGAGTTACGTGAGTTAGATATTTTCACAGCTTATGTATCGATAAATACTAAAAACAAAATAAAATAATTATTTAAGTGGGGCTCCCGTACAACAAACGTGATTTATTTTTTCATTTTTTTTGATCGATATTAGTTGAAACTGTTGTTGGACGCTTGAAATATTTGTATGTATTCAAAAATAAATATAAAATTAAAAAATATATACATATTCAAAGGGGGCTCCTATAGAACAAAAGTTATTTTTAGCAATTTTTGCTCAATGTTAGTTAGATACAGACTTCAGGTCAGGGGAAACTAAAAAAAAGTTTTAATATTGTGTCTAATGTTGAATAGACAATGGTACCGTATATATAGACATACTAGCTGTGCCCGCGACTTCGTCCGCGTGGACTACATCCTTTTATGGTCGGTTTTACCCCTTTCTCCCCTAATATTCGAAACAAAAAGTAGTATATACTTTACTCCAAGTTTCGAGCCATATTTGTGCCAAATTACATAGCTATAACTTCAAAAATAAACATTTTTCCATATAAACTTCCAAAGGTGGTATAACCCCCTCCCCCCTTTATTTTCTAATAAAAAGTAGCCTATGTCCGTTCTTGAGATTCAACGTATACCTATACCAAATTTCATCAAAATCGGTTGAGAAGTTTAAGCAGGAAAGCGTAACAGACACACAGACAGACAGACAGACAGAGTTACTTTCGCATTTATAATATTAGTAGGGATAGTAGGGATTAATAAAATTGGAGTGTCTGTTAGATATACTACAAACACCGAAATAACAAGTTTTACAATACTCATCTGTATGTGACAGACATACAGATAAAATTAGTTTGTTTTGACTCTCAAAAATGGCTGGACTGATTTTAATGGAGTTTTTATTGGCAGTTAGCTGATGAGATAAGGAATGATTTCAGCTAGGTACTTTTATTTCAGAAAAAAAAATCAGACTCATGTAGTACACGCGAACGAAGTCGCCGGCACAGCTAGTTGACAAATAAAAACAAAAAAAAGGTAATGGAATTTAAGACGTTCGCGTTCCGTGTAAAATGAGTTAACGGGTCAAAACGTGACACCATTTTTTAAGTAGGTAGTCAATACGCACGAGCTGACCACGTTTAGTGCTGCCTAACGAAACGTTGGGCAATAAGTAGTTCGGGTTACCTTCTTTTATATGTTTAAAAAAAATGGTACCACAAATATTACTTTCATGCTGAACGAACTGGTAAGCGTAACAAATCTTCTATTTGATATTGGTATCTAAGTATTTTATTACTAGTTGACCCGAGAGACTTTGTCATGTCTTTATGACGACTATTTAATTATATAGATATTTTTTATTTTTTTCTTTGATAAGAAGGTTCTTAAGGCAGGCAGGGGAAGGTTCTCCTGACAAAAAAAAAGTGAAATTATTTTAGCAGTCACGTGTGACCAGGGGAAATTGGAATACATCCCTACTAATATTATAAATGCGAAAGTAACTCTGTCTGTCTGTCTGTCTATCTGTCTGTCTGTTACGCTTTCCTGCTTAAACCTCTCAACCGATTTTGATGAAATTTGGTATAGATATACGTTGAATCTCAAGAACGGACATAGGCTTTTTATTAGAAAATAAGGGGGGGGATGGGGGTTATACCACCTATGAAAGTTTATATGGAAAAATGTTTATTTTTGAAGTTAGAGACATGAAATTTGGCACAAATATAGCTCGAAACTTGGATTAAAATATAGACTATTTTAATCCAAGTCCGATTTTTGTTTCGAATATTAGGGGAGAAAGGGGTAAAACCGACCATAAAAGGATGTATTCCACGCGAACGAAGTCGCGAACACAGCTAGTTTTTATATAAATATTAAGGCTTTTTTTGGTCAATAATACGTAAAAATCTGTTATGTTAATAAATACGTATTTCTTCCTAAGCGACACGCCTTCATACGTTTTTCGTGACTGTACGCTTAGATATCTAACAATCGTGAGAGGAAATATCTTGCATAAATTCTTCACATCTCGTTTGTTTGATGTCTCGTTTGCCGATTCATTGAAAGCGGGAAATTGCCACTTGCACCGAGATTTGCATCCGATGCAGCGCAGATCAACCGGCAGTTAGACGCAAACAATCTACCAATTGGGATTTTGTGGATATATGGATCAACTTATGTGTGAAAGGAATTTTTCACATATTTCTTGTGTCATCCAAATTAAAAACGGTATTTTTAGCCGGGGTTTACTTTTCCTAAAAGCTTTTTTTTTTTCAATTTATAAAACATACAAAACAGCTAAGGATCTGTCTTATTTTACATAAGCTGCTTTGCACGCGTATTATCCTCGTTTTTTTATAAATTTTCAACTGATTCTTTACTCTTATTAGACGCGGTGTGATGTTATATAATCTTAAGTATTCCTTAAAAATAGACTATCCTACACAAAAATATTATTCAATTCGCAACCGTACTTCCTGGGATTAGCGTATCTAAACAAACAAACTCTTCACATTCATAATATTAGTAAAGATTTGTTTTTATTAAATAAGGCTTATATCATATCACTATATCATAACTTGGTATCACAACATTCATTGACCATTTATACCCGGTTCTAATATTTTACGATTCGTAATGTGTCAATAATGACTGTCCGTTTTTCTCCAACCGACTACGAAGTGTTAATAGCGTTCCATAATTTACTTTCCATATCAGCTGTCATCAGTCGTCCGTCAGTCGTTTTTAGCTTACGCCTCGTATAATTTATTACTAGCCGTAACTAAAACGGGTCGTTTTTAAAATATTGGAACTGGGCATTAGTCACAACAAAATGTAAACATAGGTTATGTTTGAAATAGAAGACACACATCTACAAAATTAACTACTTTATACTGACCCCGGAAATACATAATTGGCTACTAGACAGATTTTGAAAAAGTATTGTAAAATATGCGCCCGTTCATTTTATATCCCAAGCAATTCGATTTATCTGGAAAAAATGTAAATAACCAGAGAAAAATAAGATTTTGTGTAACACATTTAAAAAGCGCGCGCAAACGCCAAGTCACGTCACTGTTGCAATTATGACGTCAACGTCCTAGACAACGAACCGATACGTATAGGAACGACTTAATTTAGATAAACGGAAAATGTTTCAATAAATTCTTAATACGATTAGAGAGACAATAATTCAATTTAATCGGTAAAATAATCATTGTTTCGCCACATTAAAATAAATAATTTTCGCCGACAGCTGTCATTTCCGAATTGCAATGGTGGTTTCCGTTTCGGTTTTTTTGTTCCACAGATAAAAAAAGTAAAACTTATTTTGCAAAAATAAAATACTTACTATGCTTTTAATTAAAAAATAAAAATGTAAAATTATTACTTTACTAATAAGCTAACATATCTAACACTTTTCATATTTTATTGTTTACACTGTCAAGTAGCCAATTACAGAGTTTAAAATAAGTAATCCGACTTTATTGGCTTAGGCTTATTTAGTACCCACTAAACAGTTCTGTGTTCCTACCAAATTACAGAAGGTGCTTGATAAAAGAGACGACCCGTTTTGTTTAATCCTTTGTTTCACCAGTCCTTTTCTATTTTTCTTTGATGTTTTTCTTTTGCGGACAAATTTCGAGATAGGCGGGTTCCTGTGACTGACACGGGTGTTTCGGCTTGGTTACCTGTTGTGTGGTCGACACGGCTATTACAACATTATTATGAGTAGCTTACTTGGCTACTAATACACGCGGAATGTTTAGCAATTTCCAAACGGATTCTGAAAGGTACACTTGATTACTGAGTGGTTGTTGTTTGCTTGAACTATTTGCGTGTAGTATTTAATTTTAAAGTTTTATAAAATAAAATAGTATTACTGGGTATTGCTAGATCTTACTCTTCAATAATGAATGCAATTCAAAAGGTAACTTGATTACTCAAAAAAATATTATCTTCAACAATCAAACATAAATTCAAGTTCAATAAAAATTTTGAACTAATTTTTATTTCTATTGCAGCTTTCTGCTAATATGCGTTACTGTTTTGTATTGAACAATAATTTAAACACTCAAATTTTTAAGTCAAACTAAAGAAATTGAGTTCAAGGCGATATATATAACAAATATTCATTAAGGATCAAATAGGTATTGCAACTAATCTTGGATTCATTATTGAGTTTTCAATCTAAGCTTGTAGGTAAATGAATAACGTAAAGAAAAATAAATAAAAAGTAACTAAGCACTTCTTTAATAATTTAAATTTTAACGAGGAATAATTTCACTGGCACCTTTTTATGAATTTGGGCGACACAAATACTGACTGAGCCACAAGTCTCAAGCCCATGTGGCTTACTTATTAAATTGGTGCTCAACCTATTATTTAGGTTAGATTTGTATTTTTTTGATGCCGGAATGAATGGGAACAATTTTTAACGATTCCTTACCTAGAAAATTCAGTTCGTGCCTTAATTGTGATGCTGAAATTTTTTGAAACGTGCAGTTAGTTATAGAGATATATCTAAAAGGGTGTACGATTCTCAAAGGACCCTGCCTTTGGTTGCATCGACTTTAAAATCTCTCGTTCGGGTTGCGATGCACTACTTTTATCTCATAGCGAAATGCATCGCCATTACGCGAATCATTTCGAGTAGAAAGAGTTCATGCTCGCTTTGAAATTTTCTTCTCCCCTGGAAACATTTAGATTGGCCGCCAAATCAGGGTTTATGAGCTCGGAATGTTATACCAGAGTTTAATGTTTTTAGTGAACAACGTGATAGTTTTCTCTAGGATGAAAGTGCAGTAGTTTAAGCTTGATCAAGGGAATTATTTGCGTGAGTGACTTTAGTTACGCCATTAAATAGAATCGGATTTGATTTTTGTATCATTCAGTAATTAAATACAATTATAAAAAGTGTGGTTTTTGGTCAGGAGGGACTGATAAAGAAACTTCAATTTAACATAAAAACTGCTTTTACGTAAAAAGCAACATAATTTTTAATGCCTTAACCCAAACTTAAAGTTTTTATAATTTTATTATTATCTTTATGTTAGTTACTGATAAACTCAGGGGTGTTCTAGGCCGTTAAATGTCATCTGGCAAGAATTAATCCTTAACATCATGAAATAATCTAGGAGTACTCGCTAAAAGTACATTCTTAATAGATTCATTTATTGTATTTTTCTTAAAGTATTTTTACATTTTCTTTATTAAAATGTTTCTACAGCCGTACTTTTCTTCGTATCTACTATGTCCTCTACCTAAAGGTTGTCTGGCATTTGATTTCTCTTTAAAGGACTGCCTAAATTGTACTTTGTATGTCTGTAAAACCAATATCTGTAAATGTTTAGTGCAATAAAGTACATTACACGTCCACGGATAGTATCTATCATAAACCATGGCAAGATGCAAATCGTAAATTGAATAAGCAGTCCTTTATCAAGTGAAAGGTTACAAAGAAACAATCTAACTTTAACTTGGTGCGTCGGTGCCTGCACGTGAAGTTTGTAACGAGGGTCCACGGGTACCTATTCGACCTTTGTAGGCGCGTTTAGGCTCAATAATAAGGAAAATTCTTTTAATTTTCGACCTTATCGCTCAGGAGATTGGAACAATGGGAGCAGACGACACCGAGGTTTAATCGTTTTAGTAGGATTATGAAATTGTAATTGTTTAGTCAGTATTGTATTGAAAAGCCCTTTGGTACAATGGCCAACGCTTCTGCCTGTTAATTTAAGGGTCGTAGGTTCAATCTGCGGTCAGGACTAACATTGATTATAAGTGTAAGTGTTTATAAATAAAACATTATTTAGTATCTGAGTATAACTAAATGCTTGCTTAGTTTTAATCTAAACTAACGTTTAACTATACTTCGGATCAACAAAATGGATCCATTGTCGTATGTTTGATATCGAACGATTGAAATAATATTAAAAGTTTTTTTACAACATTTCCTCCAAGTAGTTTATTAGAAATCTTTACTAGTAATTTAGAGCTGATAAGTTCTATCTCAAGACCTACTGGTTCGGGATGAAAAACTATTTTTACGGTAGATAAGCTATTTATCGAAGATGGATTCAGGCTATAACATCAGGCAACTGATAGAAGAAAGCCACGGCATGCTGCTAGTATTAGAATAAAATACTCGTAGTCAGTATCATTTAATTTTCATGAAAAATTGGGACTTTATAAAAAAAATTGGATTTCATAAGAAAATAACTTTCCTTAAAGTCGTAACATTATTTTCTTAACATAAAGTAACACATTGTTGCGTTTTAATGAGTAAATTTGTCAATTTATTTTCCTTCGTGTTCATGTTATCTTACATATACGTATGTGATGTGTCACATATGTATATGTAAGATAACACATCTACCGTAACGCGTAATAAAGACTGATGACCATGGGGAAAATTAAGCCACTTTTATCCCTCTCTTATTTGCCGAAGAAGTTACTCCCCATTAGCCCTAATGAATAAATAATTGATCCATCGTATAACTAAATCCATGTTCACCGAATGGTTACACCTTTTAAACAACATTTCCAAACGTCCATTAAAGGATTTGCCGGATTAAAGAGTCCCTTTTACAACTCGAGGTCGTAATGGCACTCTGAATGTATTTACAGTTTTTTAATCACCCTATTTTGTCCGCAGGTAGGTAATTTATATTTACACGAGATGGGCCGAGCAACGTGGTAATCCGGAGGTGAGTAGAGCATGTTTTGTGACAGTTCTTCAGAGAGAGTGTTTCAACTATACCGGAGCCGGTGCAGAGACGTCGGATGCGTACGTCAAAATAGCTTTTATCACCATTTTTGTCCTTTATTACGAAAAGACTAGTGCCTAAAATCGGATGTGGCTTTCCATGGTGGTGTTTTTGGAAGTTCAACTTCATTTACTCTGATGAGATTTCGGGTAGTGACCAGTCTCGTAAAAGGATAACTAAGTTTGAGGCTAGTACAGTTAAATATTAAGGCCAGGGCAGGTTTTGTTCCCAAATAAAAACGCTACCTCATTCTTTATACAAAAAAGGCAGGATAGGTCGAGTAGGATCAAGTCAACAGAACTTTACACCATGTATTTAAATTAATATATCAAAGTTGCGAGTTTGTCTGAACTAATTTTATATATGTAATCATAACTGTGAGCAAGTTTCATGTTCATTCGAATTCAGTTTATAAGCTAGGGCGTATTATTAATCTTATAAAAATGTTAACCAGGGTTTTCATAACCTCATAAATTTAACAAGGCTGCCAAAAACCGTAAAATCGTAATTTTAATTGAGAGTCCAAACATCGCAGACCATTGTTTTAAAATGAACGTCGCGAAAACCAAAATATTTTTTTAACGATCTGCGTAATAGACGGTACGGTACATAAAAAAGGTTCAACAAATAGCCAAAATTGTTTGATAACAAACACCATATCGAGATTATACAGATTAAATTGAAAAACGCTGAGGAGAAAAAATATGCAGACGCACGCTCTCGCCCGCCTTATCGTAACCTCATTGCCAATCTACCAGGCAACCTCCACAGAATAATATTCCCTTGGAAAAAACTTCAGACTCCCTTTAAAAGTTATGAGAGAAGGGAGGAATCCGCTAAAATGTACTTTCGTGGAATCTTTGCATAATCTATGTGTATTATTGATGTTAACGAAAGCTAATCAAGTATGAAATTATTGTTTTGAATGGCTCAAGCGACAGGTTTCAAGCCGGAGTCTGTGGTTTTTCATTGTAATTTTCCATATAGTTTGTACATGTTTTGTCTCTTTGGTAAGTCGGTTCAAACGTTAGACTCGTGGGTTCAAATCACGCGTTTGAAGACTTGAGTATCCGCTAGGAATAATGATTCCACACGCTGGAGCGTCTTGTAAATAGGTAAGGTTTCTAGTAAGGGTTGCGGAGGTCCGATATCAATCGATCCAAGGTTAAAATAAAAGTCGTGAAATAGGGAATAATATGACTATAACAGTTTTGTTTGATCTATTAGTAAGATTAGTAACAAATATAAGACAACATTTTTCGCTTTCATCATAATATACCAAAAAAACAGTGATTTGAAAACTCTCCTTCGAACTTTAAAACGCTATATAATAAAATAAATATTAATAAGTATTGGACAACATCACAAACATTGCTCTGATCCTGTGGTAAGTCGCTAAAGCACTTGTGTTTCAGAAATCAGAAACAACGACGGTACCACAACACCCAGACCCGAGATAAAACCGAAAAGTTCGTTTCCCATATTGACCCGACCGGGAATCGAACCCGGAACCTTAGAGAAGGCGACGCCAAAGTCCGGCACGCTCGCCTCTCGGCTACTATGCTATGATTTATTTGTTTAAGCAAAGAATACGTTTTCATTGTTTTTTACCGAGTCATCGTGCTATACCTACGATCGGTTCCGCAAAGGAAACTCAGTCGGGATACACTCTAGACGACTATGTTTAGGTTTTGATTTAATATTAAGTCTTCTTATAAAAGGAACGTCAGCCATCTGCCAGTTGCAAATCAAAACGGGAACGGAATAACGGAAATAGACCAGACGGGTTACTGAATCAAGCGAAGGTTAGAAACCGATTGCAAGTTTAAGTTGTTTTTCTGCCACTGCGGAACTTGAAGCTTTCGATAACTGGAGTTCAATTTGAAATAATTCAAATTTATTCGCGCTTCATGTTTACAAGAAACTCCTTTAAGCATAATAACTCTCATAATTTACGGATTGAAAGCACATACTTTAAGTGTAACAGTTTTCGCTGTTTAGGCCGTTCCCCTTTTTTCCAAATAATATGGCTAAAGGCATGACATATCTCAATATTAATATGTACACATACATCTTTATAGTTACTGGATGAATAACATCCTTCAATCTCGTCGAATCAAAACGCAATGCGATAATAATTTTGCATTGATGTTTAGCATTTGATTATGATAAATACTGTATCTCATCATTATGTATCTCATAGCGACAGCGAATGGGAAATGATAACGAATGTTAAGTTGTACACTCTGCGGTCTGGTATCAAATGGGTGACCATTATGACCATCCTTATTGTCATTTATCGCGAGCATCTTTAAGTTTATAAGGGCTCACTAAACTAGTCCATAAATAAATAAATATTGGACAACATCACATACATTTTATTGCTCTGATTTTGTGGTAAGTAGCTTAAACACTTGTGTTACAGAAATCAGAAACAACGGTACCACAACACGCAGACCCGAGACAATATGGAAAAGTTTGTTTTCCATATTGACCCGACCGGGGATCGAACCCGGAATCTCAGAGATGGCGCTCGCCGAAGTCCGGCCCGCTCGCCTCTCGTCTACGAAGGTCGTTAAGTCCATGCTTATATAGAGATAATAATTTGACTACTTGAAATCAAAGGACAGGATTCTTGGACATTTGCCTTAAAAACACCTTTCTATCAATTCCCCCTTTTTTCTCGAAGGGTATTGCCTACCACGCCGTCACTCTCTTTGGGGAACAGAGAATGGTGTGTAGGGCTCGCACCGACTATAACAATCTCAGTTATAGGAGAGTCGGGATCCCTTGCGGACTCTTTTCAGGATCTCCTACCGCGCCTACCGCTAAGTGGCCTATCTCGCTACGCACGCAAAACGTAGCTGGAGCGTGTCAGGCCACCAGCCACACCCTACCCCCTCGGGACCGAAGTGACGGACGCCAGGCTTACCTCACGCCTGGTGTCTCTAGCCCCAGCAGCGAATCTGTTGTGTGGCTCCGCTGCCTACCGCCATCTGTTCATTCCCTTGCGACTTGCATGGTCTAGCTATGGGGCGTAAATAGCTAAATTGTATTCGATTTAATTCAAAAACCCAAGAAGGATAAGGAAATAAAACATTATCTGTAACTTTGTTTGGTAAAGATTGTTGTTTCCAACTGCCTATCATTGGATATGCTAATCTTTATTGTAATTAACGAAGTGAGACCAAACTGTCGTAGAAGGCGATGGATATTATGGGGAAATTCATTAATATTAATGAAAATCTCGTCTATGAGACAGACCTTTGAAGAAACGCCTGAGTGGCCAATTTATATTGCTTTTTTAGGCTCTTCATAATTTGGTATTCATGATAAATTTAGGCAATGAAAATTTTATTAGTAATGAGAGTGTTACTTTTAATAAAGCAATCACTTTAGCATATTTTACACATAACAATAGCCTGGGTAGTCGTTACAGTAGTAGAGCGATGACCTCAATCATTGAAATCAAATCATCGTTCCAATAATGGGAAGGTACTGGCTTAATCACCTCGCTTGCCAAATGCGGGTTAGTGATCAGGAACCCGATTTATATAAATTGTAAAATCTAAACCACACTTTGCTTATTCTGGTAACCAAACCTGGTGCTTAAACGACACCATCAAGGGTCATCGGAAATTATTGTTAAAAGTAAGCCAACAAAAATAAGGTGCCATCGGATTTTCGCGTCTAGGTAGTGGTCAGTTCCACATACATCTAATTATAAATTAAGCCTGAACAAATATTTAAAACGGTTCTGCTAACAAGTTTTCTTCAAATTGCGAAGTATGAAATTAATAAAAGTTTCCCTGCTAGAAAGTAACACTGAATAATGAAGCCGTGTAATTTAATAATATTCTCGGCAGACGCCCAGAATGTTTTTCGGGAAATTACATGTAAAAAACGTACAAATTTCCATATTGTCAGAGTGATAACTTACCTACCCAACATGAATATCTAAAATAACTCTATTTTAGGTTCACGTGTTTATGAACGCTACAAACTATATACGTGTATAAGTGGTACTAAATTTTACCTAAAAGATACATTCAACAAATCAACCACCAACATGTTTAAAGGAGAAAGCCAATTTCTAGAAGATATTTCGACAAAGCTCGTATCTGTACAGAAAACTAATCCACACCACATCGCATCTGCACAGCGAATGCAAGCATTACAAGTATTGGAGCGGGCGCAGGTAAGTTCCATTTTTAGAATCACATTATGTTCGGATGCGGCTCCCAGTACAATTGCATCGATTCTGTGCATGCGGGTAGTACAAAGGCGGCTGACCGCATCGCGATAACGCTTTGAAACTGAAAATAAGCGGGCAAATATTTTAAGCTGCGGCACAGGGCGCAATGCGATCTGCAGGTGTTATCTGTAAAGTAACGCAAGCTAAAATCACGAGGTCATGCTAGTTTTGTGTCATGCGGACTTTTTTAACACAGGGCAATTTTCATCATTAGGTATGTACAATGTACTTTCGGAGTTGGCTTTAAACAAGGAAGAAATATTTCAATCTCTTAACAGACTTAAACGGGATCGCTTTTTTAGTTTTGCTTTAATTCGAGTATATCTGGACCGGTTTGGTTAATTTTGGTTTTTAAATACTTAAAAAATGCCGTCAAAACAAAGCGTCAAACCTTCTTTTACTCTGTGGTTGCCGTAGTGTTACGTCAAAAATGATTTATTTCCTCAGTTAGATAAGGTTCATATTAAATAAGACTATTAGACATTAAAACAATAATTTATTTGTATTTCGCATAATAATATAGTCCCATACTGTAGATCTGCGAAATCTTAGAACTAACATGGTACACACCGATAGAAGACATGACACCAATCTCATTATCTAAGTATCAAAGACAGAGAAGAGTTTCTAACTTAAATTCATCTCTTACTGAGTATTGGATGGAACCAAACCCATACTCGTCTCACTTGCAGATAAATTAGAAAATCGTAACTTCCAATTTAACTTACTGGTTCATGTTGAACGTGAAAAACGAAGAATACATTTTTGTTTATTTATAATGTTTTTTTTTTTTACGGTCATTGAAAATTACTTACAAAAACCTATATCGCCCTTGAAAAATAAAATAAAAACCCAGCAGAAAACTACAATTACTTACCCTTTACTCGGCAATTCAGTTAAGATCGCCAGTAAACTGACCCCTGATTATACTGAAAGAAAGCTTGGAAATTCAATACCGTTGCAGTGCTCCGTAATGAGGCTTCCTTTACCTTTTTTTATCTGTGCTACGAGATCAGTAAGTATCATTTTTCAAAATGCTCTATAGAATAACGACTCACATTGATTCCGAGCACACAAAGAGTATAAAAGTGACTAATCAAAAAGTTGCAAGTGTTATTTTTACCAAGGTGTTCTTTACATTTCATAAAATTTAAACTCATCCAGCACCTGAAACATCATTATTTATTAAAGCAACCGTTCAATAATAATTTAATCTTTCATTCGATCTTTCATTCGAGCACTCATTATTTTGATTGGGCATGCCGCGAGAGGTTTGATCTGTATTTTCCCTACACCGTATGTTCACAATTTAATACTGTTGATAGGAGATTTTATTTTAAAGTTAGTTTCGATTATTTTATGATTAAGTAGTTAAGAATTGTTTATCTATGAACAGAAAACACATGTATCCAATGGTGAGAGTTCATACTGATTTTCTTGGTCAATCATTAATTGCATAATTTAGTAACTAAAATATGTTGGTAGGATGTATACCATGTCTGGGTAGACAATGAAATAACGGGCAGGTACAATCAATAGCTCATTAGGGTCAACACTTACTGTTTGATATTCATTATTATGCTAACGATAAAAGGCTCTCCCTTTGTAATATATCCAAAGTGCATAGTTTAATATACTTTTAACTGTACGTAAGATTAAAAGGTATGGGAGTATGTCAAGGATAAAATATTAAAAGTGAGTTACTATTTCAATTTACTGACGGTTTAATGTATGTCACTTTTGGTGATGGGAAATCGGTATTTTTTGGAGCTCAGCTTTCAATTAATATGTTTACATGGGGAGGAAATACTTAATTTCTTTGTCTCTAGGGGTCAGACCACAGTAGAAAACGATACTCCGTTTTGGCATCGGTTCGATTGCGTCCACGTCTTAAGATTTCAGATGACTCGATAGATTCCAAATACTTTAATCTTTATCTCTGTTTGTGTCACAACTTTACTGGGGCAGCGAGTATAAGCGAATGCTTATTCGGCGCACGGAACCAAACGTGACATTTTAAAATGTTTGTGCTGGAAAATAATGTGTAGGTAGTCATAAGAATACGGTAACATATGATGTTGTTACGGTACAAAGTTACGAGCATATTATTACTTAAATTGTATAGGAGTTCTCAAGATTTCAAACAATCTTTAGGATTTTGTTACAATATGGTCCCATCTTATAGGTGAAGGTTTGCTAACATACACACTACTAGATGAATTTCTAACCATGGGGGTATACTCGTCTAGAGGAGCGTACAAAAATTCAGGAAGGTGTAAGTGTAATAGGTTATTTGCATTTTTAAAATAAAAAATCAATTTAACGCAAAAGTAAATCAACTTTTCCGAATAACTATTACAACCGCTGGTATACGAGCTTGCTGTTAGTTTTATTAAAAATAAATTAATTAAAGGGGGGTGAAGGGGGCGAATATTTCTTCTGTTTGCCAAACTCTATATAAACAAAGACCAAAAAGACAATAAAACCGTTATATTTGTGTTGCACAACTTACACCCACCATGAGTTTAGAAAAATATTTATTAAAATGAAAATTTCTTCGGAATTTTCCTCTGTTCTACTTACGCATGTTAAACCAAAGCATTCCCTTCGATTGGGGGCGTAATGAAATAAAATTGAAATTATGGAGGGTGCCAGAGACGTCGCAGACAGAGAAATGCACCCTACACTTGCTTTGATCTCAAAAACCCTTAGACGGCCACGACCCTCGGTAGCGAATGTTCGCACCTTCTCCAACGCGAAGGTGCATCAATGTAAATAAATGTAAAATCTCCTTTCACTTGATACTTTATGCTGCATATCTTTAAAAAGATTTCAAATTCAATAATACCCTCACTAAAGGCTCTCTAGACGCAAAGGTTATCATCTTACATATTTACGAGTAAGTGAACATGACTAGGAAACCTTTGACATAGGAGAATGTTAAACGTACAATGAAAATAGGCGGCAGTCGTGCGAATGTTTTGAATATGATCTGAATATTTAAAAGTATCGCAATAGAAGTACCTACTGACTTTTTTTTTTCTTAATATTGATTTGAATTAACTGTATGCACTTGAAGATCAATACCAGCCTCCCACTTAGACATTTTGATGTTTAAACATGTATTGCAACATAATTTTTGTATTATTTTTGTGGAAGAAAAAGATTTACTTTTATTGCCTACATTTTTTTTTTAATATTGGACAACATCACATACGTTGCTCTGGTTCTGTGGTAAGTAGCTAAAGCACTTGTGTTACAGAAATCAGAAACAACGACGGTACCACAACACCCAGACCCGAGACAATACAGAAGAGTTCGTTTCCCTATTTTGATTCTTATTCACATTTTTTTGCAGTCTTGAACTATAAGTTAAGAGGGAGCAAACAATTTAGAGACGTAATAGTAGAAAATAAGGCACTAGACCTATGCAAACGGGTAATTATTATTAGAATTACAATGATCAGTCAGTCAGTATGCAAATTCGTGAAGCTATCGTTTCGTATTTTCATAGAAAATTTCACAGATACGTGTTTTCACAGGTATCAAAGAGAAGCTCAATTGACTAGGCATTCATCATCCGTATTAGTTAGAATATTTTGAGCCCTTACGTATTTCACTCACAAGCGGCAGTAGGAAAGATAATGTAATAGAACAGGTAGAATTTACTACAGATTTCGACTACTCTTGTCTAGAAACAGTCGCTCCAGAACGTATTTGTCGAAAAAGTAGTTGAGATTCTGTGAGCTACAAAAAGTAGAACGTGCGCAATTCAGGGAATATGGTTGCTTCGCTAGTTGGCGCATCAATACAAGTGATATTCATGGTGGAAAATGGCGACCTCTTACTCGCGCCCGCCGACTGTAAAAACCCAACCAACGCCACCATATTAAATGTCCTAAAACAGTAAAGCTTTATATTTAACGGTTTCTTTAGTCAAATGAAAAGCCGTCGTTTAAACGCGCATTAATTTGGCGGGATCCATGAAAGCCCACGTTCCCTTTATCCGTCTTATCTGTAAACGTAGGATCATGTGCGATTTCGGTTGGTAAACGCGCCGTCCGACGTTCCTTTTAAATTATACATGCGATTTTAAGTAACCAGCCGTCGATCCGATCCCTACCCTCAATTCCGCTTATCTGGGTGATTCCAACTCGATATCCTTTCGGGGTAAATTGATTGCATAATGTTTTGATTCGCGAGATTTTTCTCGTCCAATTGGTGGGGTCCAAGGTTAAAATGAAATGTTACAGGTTTCGAACTCGGATTGAAATTATGTTATCTGTTTCGGTATTTATTCTCTGTGGGATATTTAAAAACCATCCTACAAATGTTAGATAAAAAATAATGTAGAATTATATATTTGAATGTGTTTATCAACTTATCCAAATACAATTGATCAGATTTCAATTATGATATTTGTTGCTAAACTATTTATCACAAATTCGAAGGAATAGTTTACGCAGTTTGACTGTTGAAAACTTTGTTCCACTAATATTAACGACACTTTGAGGGAATGTTTTAAATAGTACATTTTCTAATTAACAGATTCTTTTTACAACGATTCCTATTAAAACAAAAAGACTGAGAATTTCTCAGATGAAAATTAATGTACAAAAAACGAATCAAAACGTCCGTACTCCGAACGCAAAAACTCCACGCCATTAAATTGACTGAAAAATTCGCTAAAAGAGTGGCTTCAACGAAAACCTAAAAGCTCAAAACTAATATTCAGACCGAGCAAAGAATTAAAAGCGTCTCCGACGTTTGTGCAGAGGAAAATCATAAAAAGTTTGAAACAAAACGAATACGAAGTCCTAGTCCCGTCAACGAATGATGGGGAAATTGTGCGGGAAATTTTATTACGAATCAAACGAGCAGCATCGTCGTACTGTTGGGACAGATCGGGCTGACATTGTATCGTCAAAGAGCAAAATAATACAACGGAGGTATCGTATCAAGAATAACGAACTCTGCAGCTGTTTCTAGTAACTTCATGCTCATATTGGAACACAACAATATCAGTCGTGGGAGTAATATTAATTTGTGATGTTCGTATGGTTTGATTGTTGATTTTTTTACCATCATGTTATTTGTTTAGCTTGAAATTTGGGTTTATATTCAATCAGAACGTCTACAGTCGTAAATTCTGTGTGTTATTTGTGGACTCTGTATATTAAAAATTATATATGGACGACCTTCATAGCCTAGAGGCGAACATAATTATTAGCGTATTTGATGGTTTACTGCAGGGCAATGTCTCCATAATTGAAATCAAGCCCTCGACAACAAATGACACTATGTCAATGGCTTGTTGGGTGATCACAAAAAACCGAGCTATGTTCGAAAAATGCAAAACAAACTTTGCGTGACTCGTGAATCGAACCTAGGACCTCGAGTTATACCTTGATACTTAACTAACAAGCCCACCAAAGTTTTTTATCGTAATATTATGACAGAAATTAGTCTCAAACTTTCTGTTCTCTTGAAGACATTATCACGTGTAACATAAACAAAATTAAGTACCTAGCTACACATTTCGACAGTAAAGCTTCAATCCAGACCTGAAGGTAACTTTTATTTTAATCTTACCCTTGTATACAAGTATACTTTTGTGAAGTACGTCATTAGACGTGATAAATGGAAAAGCAAAAGTTGCTTGCCAACAAATGTTCAATTCTTTGGAGCACCTTTTATCATTATTAAGATAAATCTAGAAATAAACATCTTAATTATCTTGTAAGTGAATGCTTATTGATTTTTTTTAATAGATACATATAAAGACAGAAACTTTACAATAAATAAATAAATAAATAAATATTGAACAACATCACATACCTACATTACTCTGATCATGTAGTAAGTAGTTTAAGCACTTGTGTTACATAAATCAGAAACAACGCTGGTACCACAACACCCAGACCCGAAACAATACTGAAAAGTTCGTTTCCCATATTGACCCGACCGGGGATCGAACCCGGGACCTCAGAGATGACGTGACGCCAAAGTCCAGCACGCTCGCCTCTCGGCCACGGAGGTCGTCAAAGATAACAGAAAGACATGTGCAAACTCATTCCAAAGTGAAGCTTATGGTAACATCATAAGAGCTCACCTGTTTTCATGTTCGTGACTGTACTGCAAAGAAACCTTCCTAAAGTAGTATTTTCAAGAACTGCATCTGCGGTCTAGTAGCACCGAGTTAAGGCCCGTGATACAGAAATCAGTTTTAGATTACTTTGTATAACCAGCTTTCAATTACTAACTTTCTTCCGTAGCTTTCAATTTAACGTAGCTAGGTCATCCAAAAAGATAAAAAAGCCAATGATCCACCTGACATCACAAGCAATCGGTTACAAGCAAGGAGCTCTAACATGTGTTTTTTTAGGAATGTGTGCGTTACTTTTTACGCATTTAAAGTCTTCTTTTACGTAGAAATTTAATAAAAATTTTAAATCTTATTTGTGAATAGTGTGTTGCACTAAAATATTTTTTTTGTTGCGTCTGGTGCTAACCTAGAACTCCGAAATCGTTCCGAAATGCTTAATCATAAGGGACTGACTTTTCACTTAGGAACTTCACTTAATAATAAAATGTAAAACCTATAGATTATTAACTTGTTAAAACGATGTTGAAGTTCACCGACTGTATCTTGACATGGCCTCCAGTACAATTACTATGAGTATTATAATGTTACATTATGACCGTCATCAACCGCTCATAAGTCGAGTACTCACGTAACTTCAAAAATATAGGTGGGCACTGGGCACACAAGACCGTCCCTGTCAGGCCCAACGTACATATATAAGCCTCTTTCTTTAATGTATCTACATAAATCCGAATTAAAACCTAAAGAGGCCCCGGGAATAAATAATGTTGGCTCGTTTTTCAGAGGTCTTAAGTCCCCGTCCTACTTTATGCGCCATGTTTTTATTTTTCGTATTTAAAAACTCTGGTAATTATGACTAAGCAGATTTTGTGAGAGAAAAGGTGCCCGAATATTTTTTACATTAAGGTTTTTTGGGTTAAAAAATAAAGAGTCATTGAAATGAATGAATGTGCATTTTTGTCCCTTATTTATTTTAATAGCAGATTTGTGGGAATCTATTTTTGATTTTTCAACCCATTGTTTAAGCAGAATATACTCCACAAGTATTAAATATTTTATAGAAATAAATAACCACACAATAACATATAAATAAAAAAAATGCGCAAGCCAATCACACCAATCACCTGACCTCTGAGCACCAGATGACGAACACTAACTGGGGCGTCATCCCAGCACACCCAAGCCCAAGTCAATTTTGAAAAGTTCGTTTTCCAAATTGACCTGACAGGAAATCGAACTCAGAACCTTTCGCGCTTTGGCCGCCTACGTTAGCCACTGCGCCACCGAGGTCGATACATACATTGATCTGATCCCAAATAATGTAAACCACAACAAAGGAACACACTACAGTATCTATACTAATAAAGCTGCAGAGTTTTTTGTTTATTTGTTTAAAAACGTTAATCTTAGAAACTACTAGTTCGAATTGAAAATTTATCGAGGAAGGCTATTCAACATTATGCTACCAATAAGAGCGAAGAATCGATGGAAAATTTGGAATAAATGAGGATATTATGCGTACAAAGCCGCGATGGGCCACAAGTGTAGTTATGATAAAATTTATTTATGAGGAATTCGAATCCATGACCTTTAGTTCACCATTGTGCCTAACGGGTTAACTACACCATATTGAATACCAAATGATCGAAGTTCAAAATATCGAATACTATTCATCCAATGTTCCAAAAATCGAACGTTCAAAATATCGAATTAACATATATGCGAACGTTCTAAATATCTAATATACAAATAATCAAAACATCGAATGGTCAAAATATCTAACGCTCAATAAAATAAATTAATAACGGCCAGTTTTAGAGTCATTCAGTTTCAAAGTCTCCGTTTTGAGGCACTATCAAAATTTTAAAACATTATTCGAACGAAAAACGGACTTGTCACCCCATTCTTTTAATTCAAATACCTAAATAACTGCCACTATTGATATCTCCCAAACACTACGGCGTTCCAGAACAATAGTTCAAATTAAAAAGTTATCCTCGCACACAGACTATAAATGCAAACTTGCACCGATAAATGGAGCTCTCTGAGGCTATAATGTTTGACGCGACTGGAGAAGGCTTAATTAGCTTAAAGTGGAAATTTCGAGAATCCTCGTTGCTAACTGATGCTTAAATGAATTAACACGCCTTCACCGCTTTCACAACTCGTAATTGGTATTTGCATCTAAAAAATCAGTTTGCTTTGCTCTTTTTTCGAGTGTTGCTGCATTTTAAACTATAAGTTCGGGGCAAAAAGACCAATTAATTATGAAACAAAGTTTGTGTAAAGTGACGCTTTCCCATTTTTTCAAGTGTTCCATTTTTAATTATAAGTTGAGGAAAATTGATCAAAAAGACCAATCGATTATGAAACAACATTCGTGTAGGGTGATTTGTTGATTTGTGCCATAAATAAGTTTTGATGAAATTTTCATTTTAGTTTACATCAATAGCAATAATAACTGAATACTGTCTTATCGGTTCTGTGATGGAATCGTCTTTTGAGAAATATTAAGAAGTATGTGACTAAAAAAATACTATACAGACCACTTTAAATACACTGCTCTGATTCTGCGATAAGTAGCTAAAGCGCTTGTGTTACTGAAATTTGAAACAACGACGGTACCACAACACCTAGACCCGAGACAGTTGAAAAATTAGTTTTCCAAATTGATCTGACTGGGAATCGAACCCAAGACCTCAGAGATTGCCAAACGCCAAAATCTGGCCCGCTTGCCTCTCGGCAACGGAGTTCATGACCTGGAGTTTTATGATTATAATTAACCTTTCAACAAGCTGCTTAAGGAATATATTTTTCTACTTGCTGTTAGAAACTTGGATGCTCTACTTGAGTACTGACATAGTAGAAAGATAGAAGTATGTAATCCTCCAACAAACGCACGGAGCGTGGCTACTATATTCTCGTAGACCTCGTGGCGTATTGAAAACGATATTTCACTAGGACGTAATAACAGTGGTCTGTAGGTACGATAATAACAGAGTCGCGTTTATGCTGTTTTAATCGAAACACGCAGTGTTAAAAAGCCCTAATGGTTTCGAGATTTTCGAATTTTTTGGGATCATATGTCTACAATAAATAATAAATAAATAAATATTGGACAACATCACATACATTGCTCTGATTCTGTGGTAAGTAGCTAAAGCATTTGTGTTACAGAAATCAGAAAACAACGAACGTACCACAATACCCAAACCCGAGACAATACAGAAAAATCGTTTCTCATATTCACCAGACCGGGGATCGAACCCGAAACCTCAGAGATGGCGCGAGGCCAAAGTTCAGCACGCTCGCCTCACGGCTACGGAGGTCGTCAAACAATGGGTACTTTATTTTATTTTTAAGGGAGGGAAATACATTGGCGCATCATACTGCAGCGTTGGAGATGGCTGCGTATGTAGGACTCGTCCTCTTTTCAGAGCCACTATCCACTAAGACCTCCTTACATATCTCATCGCCTGATATTTCCATAGCACCGTCTATGGGAATATAGATTATCTAAAGCAACCATAGCGTACAATGTGTACTAACCAGAAAAACCCCGGAATTCACTTGCAAGTAGGTGAATTATTTTCGGTATTATACAAACTTTTAATGTACTCTATGTTTCAAAACAGTAAAAAGTACCTTATGCATCCGAAGACAATCTTTTTCATCTTTTCTGAAAAAAAACTATTTAAACATACATTTTAATCTCATAATTAATATAATTTTTAAATTACACCTTTTAACAAATATTGAGTAATACTCGTAGCTTAAATTTTCATAGCGAAATAATATTAGGGTAACGTAACACGCCAAAGAAAAATTGAAAGAAGATTAAAATATAGGATATATATACCTACCATGACTAAATTAAAGATACTTAAAATGCGGTATGTATGGATTCCATGTTCAAATAAGCAAGGTCTTAGGCACAGGTATTTGGTAAAATCCTTTCTTTTATTAAGATAACTAACTAAAATGACTCTTTTGACATTTGTTTGATTTAAAAACTTTATTGCAAATAAAGTTTAATTAATTCAAGGGGCATTCTCTACCGTAACCCTTGAGTTATACAGAGAATTTGAATATGGCATTTTTTTTCATATCAGTCTGATTGGAATCCTCTTGAAGTACTTCGAAAGATTAACTCCAGCACATTACAACAGAACTAAAAGCAATACAGTATGGTACATCATCTTAACATACAAAGCTAATCAAAACGTTTCCGAAGAAAACTTTCATGTAATGCTGAATAATAGTGTTTTATTATCTTTACGCTACGTAGGTACAGAGTATGGACGTCAGCAAAGAGGTAAACAAACTTTTCTTCTTTATTACACACATTACGCTAGATGAAGTTATCGGGCGAAGGTTTGCGAGCGTCTTTATCTTACATCTATTTAGCCTTTCAGTGTACTTGGCGGAAATATTATTATTGTGTGCCTTTAATAGATTTTGATGACATTTTTGCCTTACTTGATTCATCTAAAAGGGTAGACAACTAAATAATTACGTTTGATCTATCGGTTAAATTACTAAAAAATATAAGACATGTATTTTTTCTTTAACATTGTGAACAAAAATTAATTAAGATTTAATTTATTGTATTAAAAAATGTGACGTTTTATTTGTTAAGTTTTTTCTAAATAGTGACGTAAACACACCCTTCCACTGGCTCTCTATTGAACTTTGATGCTTCGCAATTTTAAAGTTTATGTAAAAGCAAAAAATACTTCCATATTTTTTGAAATTTGATATTTATTTATTTAGACTGATTATTTTATCCTTAATTTCTGTGTGCCTTTACCACTTATCGCTATGCGTTTTATTTTGTGACTATGTACTTAGTAGGTACCCACTTACATACAGGTGACTGTATTAGCAGATACTATTTATCTTTGTTGTAATAGTCTATAGTAAATTTAACAAATTAGTATTTAGCTTTCTATAATAAAAACTTCAATCGCTTAAAACAATACTGGTCTGTGACATAAATAACAAAGTGACCTTTCAAACCAACCAATCGGAAGCTTCTTCGTTTTTTTAGAGAATCTTTACTTTAATCATACAAAATGTAAGACAATCCAAGATGTATTACCTTTAATGAAAATTTCCAGTATAAAAGTTTGTATACTATGGTCGGAATACACCTAAGGCACTTGTCTGAATTGGCAGGCGATAAAAGTGATAGGCCTATACACCTTTGATTAACTATGCTTTCTCTGGATCCTTATTTTGAGAGTACATAAACATTAACTCGCCACATTTCAAATCCCCAATTTACAATCGTTTGCTTTTTCTATATAAAAAAACCTCCCTAGTTGCCAAAATAACAACAATTTTGCGCTTCACAATATTACAAATAATCGTTTCTTTAAATAGTAATAAATGTGTTACTTTGACATGTACCGTGAATGCATTTATAAGCATTTAACGGATATAGCAATCTATCTATATATATAAAAGAAAGTCGTGTTAGTAACACTATTTATAACTCAAGAATGGCTTAACCGATTTGGCTGAGCTGAGGTGAGTTAGTGGGGAGGTAGTTTAAAACCAGGAAAAGGATATAGCATACTTTTTTATTGTATGTTTTTTTTTTTTTTGAAGTCTGCCCATTTATTGCCTCTAAGGCTACACGAAGTTCGCCGGGACCGCTTGTTTAGTATGTTTGTTAATATTTGTATAGATAATAGAAACGCTCACGACGAACCCAAACAAAAGCGTTGTTAACGATCGCTTGGATATTAATCTCAGTGGCTGCGATAGCAGTAATTGCGAACATTTCGGAGTGCAATAGGATAATTGATAGCGCGACTCGGACATGCGATTCGACTGCGGTGACACGAGAGCTGCACAGCTATGTTTATCGCATGAAATCCAGGATAACGGATCAATTTAAATTGCTATTCGGTTCGGGGTATAGACCGCATTGGAATCAACTGCAGCAATTTCAGTCTAAAACGGCCGCTGGAAAGCGTCTTACTTCAATCACGATGTTCATCGGATCGTACTCTTACACCACCTTCACACAAGTTCATTTTGATTGGTGTACATATCGAATGAGTGACTGCACCGTTCGTGCTCAAACAGAAACACAATTAGTTTCGCCTTGCATCTGGGAAATACAGCATAGACGAGAAATGCACCAGAACGTGTTGTGCCTACTTTTATTATTTGATATTTTAGCAAAAGAGTTGACGGATTCATCAAGTGATTAACTATGTTGTAGTATACAATCTTTGCTCAGTTGCATCTGAACAAAGCGATTTTGAGGGTCGATAATTTCTGTGGTTATTAGGCCTAGCATGCGTAATAAGTCAATTTTCTCGCATGAGACGACAAAAGTTTCGATACTGTTGATTGGCTAATAGCACACTGCGCTCGTATTTTTAGCCAATTAGCAGCTGATGTACCGACTTCATCGATTTTGACGTCTGTAGAGCGGGATAAAATTTAGTCGCGTGGCGCATGCCAGGCCTGTATGATAGCAGTTACTGCAGAAATTTCGGCGTGCAATACGGTAATCGGGCACGTGATTACACGGCGGTGACATTAAATATAGATTGAATTACAATTATTTTGTTCATCATTTCTTAAATTTTTAACTAGGTACTTACACTTTTCCAAATAAACTCTTAAAACGAAGTGGTTTGCGTGGGAAGTAAGTGCCTACCAATCTTACTTACCGACATTATCAAGCCACCAAATAGCCTCTAACAAGGTTTAACGACTGACGGCGATATACTGTAGATGTTAACTGTGACCTTCTACTAATAGTATTTTTGGAAACAAGCCTTAATGAAACCTTTAATGATAAATTTTACAACAATGATGCTTAATGTGAGATTTCTGAGGTCCCAAGTTCGAACCCCGGTCGAATAAATATGGGAAACGAACTTTTCTATATTTTCTCGGGTCTTGGTATCATCGTTGTTTCTCATTTCTGTGACATTAAGTAGGTATAGTAAGCTACTTACCACAAAATCAGGGTAATGTATGTGTTTTGTTCAATATTTATTCATTTATAATAATTTGATATCGTTTACAATTCATGTTTGCTGCCATCACGTCATGGATCTTTCTACAGATGAATATGAATCTTATTTCCAATGAAATATTGATCTAAGCAGCTTAAATAAGAGTAAAAGGCGTGAGGACAGTATCAACTAAACAACGATTTTCCGGATAACACACATTGAAATGACTAAAAACGCATAATTATTTCAAAAAATAATAACCTATCTGGTTTATTGGATCTTATTGTTCATCAAGTTATAATAAACTACAATAGTTTTATTCTACTTAGACGACCACGTCCCATATCTAGGTATACTACCATTTTAATATTATGGTCTACGCACTCGCTAGTTATAAGTCTGTGTGTGTCGTGTATAGTTGAACTTTGATATCGTTTACGACAATTGTTGTACGTTGTCGCAGCTAGGCGACAATTATAGCAGTAATTACGCGCTTTTAAAAGCACAATCGATTAATAGATAGGCCGAACAACACGACCGACTGCAATGATATGGAAAAGATGTTTATCGCAGAAAATTGAGGGTTTCGGAATGTTTTACAGCGCTTATCGAGTCGATTGATCGACCGCTTTAGAATCAATATCGCAATTACGGTATAACTTTTACTATGAGTGGTAGTATTATGTCTAATTATACTTAACTAGCTGTGCCCGCGACTTGTTCGCGTTGACTACATACTTTTATGGTTGGTTTTTCCTCTATCTCCCCTTATATTCGAAATAAAACGTAGTCCATATTTTAATTAAAGTTTCGAACTAGGTATATTTGTGCCTCCTTGCTCACTCCTGTTCATGATGTGAAGGTATGTCGGGGCCGCTTAAAGCAGCCATTCAACCGGTGATGTTGTGGTAGTCTAAGGTTGACCCCAGATACCCATGACATCACCACCTAAGGCGATGAGGTCCACCGGGGGTTTTTAGTGGGTAGTCCCCGTCCTTTTCAGGGCGGAGCCGCGGTACGGTCTGCCCCTGGGAATCCCACACACGCCGTCGCCTTCCCTCGGGCGGCGGTATGGTCCATCAACGGATTTCCCCACGTTAAAAAAAAAGGTATATTTGTGCCAATATCATATCTCTAATTTAAAAAATATGCATTTTCCCATATAAACTTTCAAAGGCGGTATTACCCCCATCTCGCTTATTTTCAAATAAAAAACAGCCTATGTCCGTTCTAGAGCTTTAACGTGCCACCAATATACCAAATTTCATCAAAAACGGTTCAGTGGTTTAGGTGTGAAAGCCGGACAGACAAACAAACAGACAGACAGAGTTACTTACGCATTTATAATATTAGTATGGATTCCAACATCGTCTTCATGATATCGCAAGCTAGGTTTATTTGGAATGCTCTTGGGAGCACTGGAACGGTCAGAGTGGTGACCTCTTCAATACCGTAAGTATGGGAAATTCTTAACTTACCAGTGTCGCTTTTGTGCAACGCTTTTTCGGTTTGCATTATATTTTCAGACTACCAATACGCACTTAACTGAAAGCGGAGTTAACCGTCACTAGGGTATTCATCTTTGCGGCTATAATAGCAGTAATTGCGAACATTTCGGAGTGCAATAGGATAATTGATAGCGCGACTCGGACACGCGATTCGACTGCGGTGACATGAGAGCGATGTTTATCGCACGAAATCGAGGTTTACGGACCAATTTAAAACGCATACCGGATTGAGCTGACGACCGCATTGGAATCGCATTTCATGTTACGATGTAGCTCTGCAACCATGTTCGAAATTAAATATTGGACAACATCATAATATACATTGCTCTGATTCTGTGGTAAGTAGCGAAAACACTTGTGATACAGAAATCAAAAGCAATGTACCACAACACTCAGGCCGAGACAATATAAAAAAGTTCGTTTCCCATATTGATCCGACAGGGGATCGAACCCGGGTCTCAGAGTCGGCGTGTCGTCAAAGTCCAGCCCGCTCGCTTCACGGCTACGGAGGTCGTTAATTACTTTAAAAAGCTGTAGCCTTGTAGATATTTAGTAATTGTTGTAAGTACCTGGGTTTCCCAATCCAGTTTTAATCTAATAGTGAGTTCATATCAACAAAACGGAGAAAATACAAAATAATCTTGGATAAATAGAACTGGGTAACGTGTTTCTGACATTTTAAGTTGGCTGGTTTAAAACTGGTACAAATAGGGGAGGTACACTAAGTCAAACTTATTAGGTATAACTCTAAATTAAATATCCTATTGGTTGTAACCGTTCTTGTTGGTGAAATAATAGCGAACACTGGAGTAAATACTATGAATTTAAATCAGAAAAACATTATTACAAAATGCTGTTTGTCTAAAAGTGAACAATTTTCTCCTCGCCAAATTTATCTAGGTATTTAAAAGTTATCAATAGTTAATTTAGATTCCGCCAGGGTCCCGTTAAAAGTATTGGTTTTTGTAAGCAACGCATGAATGTGATGACTCGAATTAGTCGTGATCTGCATATCAAGCTCCCATCAAGTCCTATTGTTGGTTTGAAAATACTTTTAGGCAACCTTTTCACATTTGCCTCGGACGCCTATTCGTTTTGGTTTGTACGAGCATCCGTTATGTCACAAACCTTTGTATGAAATTTGGGATGCAGGCAAATTAACGTCCCAAAAAAAAAGAAAGCGGAATATAAAATACGCCGTTTGGTGTAAAAGATAAAAAACTCAAAGTATTACAATCGGTTTTAATTGGAGTAATAATTATATTACTTATGTTCTTTTATGTATAAAATGAAACAAATGTTTTGCTAAGTTTGCTTTGTTAATAATTATAATTTTGCCTCCACAAAGAAATCTGCACTTAATTTCAGATACAATTACTTCTAAGCGCTTTAAAACGCTACAACTCAAACTTGATCTAAGACCAAGCATTACATCATCAAAGACACCTTTAGTCTTATCTTCCTTGCCCTCTGAAATTGCATCAAAATATAATTAATACGAAGTAATTTCCCAGTAGCGGTGTCAAATATTTCGAATTCCGAAAATGATAAATTGTTCAGTGATCTCTTTAATATTCAGAAGATGATTCATTTTAACAACCCTCTCTCTATTACATTTGACAATTTCCGAATAATTACCGGATGTTTTCGTAAAGCGGAAATGACGTACCGAATTGACAATAATCCTACAAAGACAATGTAGCTTTCGTGGCGTAATTTCCGGATCACAGATGGAGGAGCTTTGCTGAAGACGGCGTAGTAAAAAATTTAATAGACATCAGTTAAATGCGGCTAAGACTGGTTGATCTGAGCTCTTGTTAATTACGATGGTTACACATGTCCTTAGAGTCAGATTTACATCAAATTTTCCTTCCCATACTGCTGCACGGATAGTATCGTAATTTTGTATGTACGTACACACTTCAATACCCTGTCACTCTAAGATTTCTGTTTACATGACCTTGCAAAGAAATAAATAGTGTTATTTGTTTCTCGTGGAGCTTAACTTGCCTTACGTTATTCTCGTTCCGTTGTACCTAATTAGACTAGGAGGTACCGATAGTGTCCTAGGTTCCTTGGGTTCGATTCCCAGTCGAAACCAAAAGTTAGAAGAAGGAAACCACAGTAATTCCCTTCACTACTTTTATGCCTGCTTGTTTGGTAGTAATTTTGAATTGGTAATGAAGTCACATTATGCTATAATAGGCTCAAATCAATAAACAAATGCACCAGACAACTATTCCAATAACCTGGTCTCAAATTAAGAATTTCCTTTGTATTATGAGAACCAGACGACGTATACTAACTGGGAGCATAATCCGAGCACACCCAGACCCAAGCAAATTTAGAAACGTTCGTTTCCAAATTAACCTGACCGGGATTCGAATCCGGGACCTTTCACGCTTTAGCCGCGTACCTTAGCCACCGAGGTCGTTTATAAATCTTTTAAAAGTAAATTCAAGGTATAGCTTCATTCAATCAAGTTTTATGTTAACAAATAGTTTTACGCAAATAAGTTAAATCACGAGCAACAATCGATAACACAATATATATGTTCGACATATATAAACCTAAAAATCGAATCACTCATATTTAGTAAAAACCGATCGGCACCCAAAATATAAAATGTGATTAAAATTGGAATATCATCTTTTTAAAGTTTATGAAATATCTTGTACACTTACATCGAGATTCATCTACATTAATCATTTAATCCAAACCGCCAACACAAGAAAAGAAATGTGTCTTATGTAAAGTCTTTCTTTGTAACTTGCCTTTATGTTATCTAACATTAAGTTCATCTATTTTTATAAAGATTGAAATGCACTCAAATCCCCAAATTCATGAACATTCCCTTGGACATCTTTTTAAACGGCACGTCAAGAGTCTAGAGGAAAAAACTCCAAATTATCCAAAACCAATATTCCTCCACCAATTGTTTAAAATTCAATCTACCCCTAAAACTGCTAGACCTAGACTTAATTTTCTGATCTAATTAATCTACTAAGTAACTTATACTATGTAGTTAGATTAAGCAATTAATTGTTTAATATTAGAAATAAACGAGTAATCAATTGAAGTCTTTAAAATTATCATTAAAATATTTTCAGCACAATAGCATTACCTTTTATGCTTAACACTATCTAATAGGTATACTGCTTGATAAAAAGGTAATGAGTTCCCCAAATGCCGAGTATTACATTTCATTTTAATTTCGTCAATATTTCCAAAATCCACCAGTTATATTTGATGTCTTTTATTGTTTGATATATCAAGAGGTCGTTTGAGTCAACACAAGATGAAAGCAAGCAGGAAATGGACGAAGATTCGTTTAGCTTTGAACCTTAAGAATTTAGAAGCAATTCCGTTATGTTATTGAATGACTTGGCTAAAATACACTTACCGAACGACAAAGCAATAATATTGAAAAATGAGTTAAAATGTGTGCATTTGAGCTTTTAAATCGAAGTTTCAAATTATACGGTCTCGTATTTTATACTGAAAGCACAAATACAACGATAAACCGTGTGATAATCAAATATACATTTTCATCTTATTATAGTAAAATGATTTATAATAATACTTTAAAGAGGAAAAAAATATTTGTTTGTTCCCATTGAACAGGCTCCAAAACTACTGAACTTATTTAACAAGATATTCACTGTTGGATCTACACTATCCCTCGGTGGCAAAGACGTGAAAAAATCATCCGCCTTCAAAATAACTTACAAGATTTTTAGATGATAAACCTGTAGAAAAAAAAGAGATTTTGAAAACACAAAAATAGGAAATCTTCGAAACAATGAACAATGATAAATTATTTTAACAAAATTTGCTCGTCAAGTCTGCTAACTAGTGTTGAAGCTTATTTGTTTTCAAATATTTAATATCGTCTAAAAACATAAGGATATAGTTTATTCTGAAAGCGTTGTTTAATAAGTCACCTGTTGCTTTTTTTATTCTATCAAAAATTGCATGATAAATAATACGAATCGCCCTTATATTAGGTACTAGTGGCCCAGCGCGACTTCGCACACGTATGATCACCGTTTTATTAACATTATTCACTGATTTAATTGCTCCCATCGGTCGCAGCGTGTAGGTATATATATAGCCTTACTCGATAAATGGACTTTCCAACACAAAATCAGTTTTTTATTTCAAACCACTAGTTCCTGTGATTAATGAGTTCAAACAAACTGTTCAGCTTTATGATTAGTGTAGGTATTCCAAATTGTTGAGAAACATTACTAAGCCGGGGAGAGCATAATGGTGTAAGTTGAGGCGCGAACGCATTTCGCATTGAGTAAAGTAGCAAACATAGTCTGACACCTGCAACATATTTGCAATATCTGAACTAACTCGCGAAACAACGGAAATTCTTCCACTCAACTAACTAAAAGCTATATTTTATAATGCCTCTTACTACTCGTTGCTGGAAACTAGCTCGTTCCCAGTTGACTTTCGTAGTTCCGTCTAATAGGTACCAGCTTATGCTTTTAGTAGGAGTCGCCTGTTCAGTACAGCTGCAGCTTCCGACGCCTCTCCTCTAAATTAGTCTGATTCAACGGTTCCGAGGATAATGGCTGAAGCGAACTAAACTAAAGCGCCATGTTTGCATTACGAACAGTTAGACGACGCATTCAACGGTCGAGTTACGTCCATACACTGGTTCAGGAAATATCGGGTAGGCGGAAACGGACCGTTTATTGAACTGTTCCGAACATTTTTGAATTAGGAAAAATGTTTTTGACAGTTGTTAAAAAGAAAAAACATTTTAGTTATTCTGAATAGTTCGTTTGTTTTTTTTATACTGCAATGTCAGTTGAGATACTTATTAAATATCTGTCAAAACAAGTGACTATTTCTTTACTTCAAAACCTACATATCTCTAATTGATTTTGATGTATTTTAAAATACCATTTTAATGATATTTTTGAGAATGAAAATAAACAAAAAGCAATCATTGCAACACATTTATTAGCAAATTAGTGTCAAAATCATTTGTTTTATTGTCAGCATAAGTGGGTATTTTTCGCTAAGTAATTAATTGGCTTGAACTCGTTCTAAAAGAAAACGACGTGTAGCAAAGAAATAGCCAATGATTATTTACATTGCTAGATACTGGCTAGCGTTGGAGATACTTATTTCAATTTATACCAGGTTAAGCATCTAATTGACTATCTTGACCCTTTTTCGTACCAACAATAACATATAAAACTTACCTACCTACTGTTGGATTGATTGTGTCACAGTCAATTTGATCATCAACTACAGAGCCGATTGAATTTTGGTAGTTGAACTAAACTGTTAATATAAGTTGGCCTCGATGGTCTAGTGGTTTTAGGACCGAGTCACAATCTCGGCGTCCTGGGTTCGATTCCCGGGTTAAACAAATTACAAGGTTGTCAAACAAAACTTAGCCGCATTTGGCTGGCGTGCTAATTAAATCAGTATCTGTTGTAGGAACCATGACTTGATTTCTATGATAGGCCTCCAACAACATCACATTCGTTGCACTGGTTCTGTGGTAAGTAGCTTAAGCACTTGTGTTACACAAATCAGACATAATGACGGTACCACAATACCCATACCCGAGACAATACAGAAAAGTTTGGGAAATGAACCCTTTATGGACCTTACCGAGAATCGAACCTGGAACCTCACAGATGACACGCCACCAGTCCAGCCCGCTCACCTCGTCTCTAGGTCGTCAATATTGATTTAATTAAGCTGATACTTTCTTATTTTACATTTGAGTTTATGATTAGTCAATTAAAAAGATTGTACTGGCTAAAAAGGTTTAAAGTCAATTGTTATTAGCATCAGCAACACGCACAAAAATAAAAAAATATAGCCATGATCCATCAGTAATATAAAAGTGAATAATTTAAAATGAGAAGTAAACGAAATTCCTTTAAACAAGATGTTTAGGTATTATTTAATACTAAAAGTTGCACAATTTGTTTCCCACTCTTGCAATTACTTCACAGAATTCTCGGGAAAGAAATATCACGAAGAAGCTAAGAAGCTTTTGAAAGAAACCTCTTTTTTTTACACTTACTTGTAAGACCCAGTACAAGTATTTATTTTTCGAGAATTTCATCTAAGCAGATCTTTTTCGAGTGAATAGTTCTAGTTTACTGCTGAAAGAGGAAACAGCGTGGACTTAACTCCGTATTTCTTTTATTTACTAACTAACTTCCAAATATCCGACTGAAATAACCGACTTTTAAACGACTTTGTCGTTCATGAACCGGTTTTGACGATAGTTTTGGAAAGGATGTGTCTTTTTGATGAAAAGCGCTAAATAATTTTTTGGAACAGATATGGTAGTAGTACGTCCCATCACCCGAGGGAGGTGACGGCGTATGTGGGATTCTCCTGGCCTAATAAGGGCAGGCCCACCCACTAGAACGCCCCCGGGGACCTTATCGCCTTAATGGTAATTCTGTGGGAAAAGTTTAGAACCACCACATAAATACCATGTTAAGGAAATCTGAATCTGGTCATGTCATCCCATAGTAATCTTCAAGAAGTCCGTCCTTAGTTGAAGTTTCGTTTTTGTCTTTTAGATGTAGCTTACTTAGGATTTAAGTTATTTTACCTCACAGCCAGTAGTACACCTTAATTGTTTAAATTATCCACATTATAAGATTTCAGATAGGCGAAATGAAAAATTTCTCTGAGATCTGTAGAGTAATTTGCAAACTTTAATTAAAATACCAGTCCCTAGTTCGAGTTTAAATTTTATAATAAAAAACGAAGAGTCCTGACAGATGAAAATATAAAATTTCCACGATAATATTGTACTCTGTGATTTAACTTATCTGTTTGAAAATTTAGTGGAAAGTGGATGCATTGACTTTATAATTAAAGAAAACAATATCACTGAATATGGTTTTGGTTAGTGTGAACAAGACTTTATGGGAGAACTTTATCGTATAACATTCCTAATTAGCACATTCGTGTCACTTCAAACAAAGGCTTTATTGGCAAAGCATGAAACCAAGCTTTGCGATTTCGAAACATCCGCAAATCGGACACATGACGTGGAACATTTCGGGCCGGTATCGTCCCTCGATTCGGTATTTCATGATGCATAGCTAGAGTGGGACGGGACACATATCGATAATCGATTTCTCATTTGCTTTTACGATATAGATTTCATATCTTATAGCCCATTATAAATACTCTTGCTATCCTCCTTTTTCAATTTCTATTTTAACATCACTAAATGAAGCCGGAATAATCATGTTCAAGTAATTTTTCTCAGAATAATTTTACAAAAATAAATGAAATGTGAAAAAGATCAGAAGGATAAATAAATTGTGTAATAATATCATTAATCTATATTAGACCAATTTGGTCTAGTTTTTCCTACCATATTACAAAATCAGCAGCACCTATTATTTTATGGAAACCAGAAACAATAGTGGTAGTACACTGTGCAAATGTAAGCCACCAGATTAAATTTAATTTGATTCAATGTTCTTTTACTCATATTAATTACATCACTAATATTTATGAAATTTCTACATAATGCAAATTACGCTACCAGACAATACTCAACACATTCATGTTATTTTTGTGTTGGATTCAATTCCACATCCCTCAGTTCAATAGGAGTCACAATCACAATCAAGCTTTACTGTGTTATTAGAATAATTGAGGCCAATACAAACAGTACTGTAACCAAGGGTTAGTAGTTGTTAAAATTAAATGTAATGTTATGTGTTTATTTAAAATAAAACCTTAATATCAGTTCAGATTAAGTTGGTGCATTCAAGATAAAATAGAGCAAAATGTCGATAGGTAGTTAGCATCACTAAGACTGCTTAATCCCATAACATGGTGGCGGTAAACATTCCACGCTTGTGAACCCTAAAACGGACTCAAGTGATTTATGCAGAAACTGCGTTACACGTTGTGATGATTAAGGATTGCAAATACACAGGAAAAGTTGGCATTCCTCGATACAAAAGCTGCCCTCACTACAATTTTATGTACTTTTATTTTAAGAAAAAGTTAAATTTGGAACGAACTTTTTTTCTTAATCCAAAAAGGTTGCCAGAGTTACTACCAGTCTTTATATTCACTTTTACAGATCTTAGTAATTAGTAATAACACCTTTACCAAGATTTTTTTACTAATAAGGCCAAAACTGAGTTTTTGGTGACTCATAAATCTACGGCTTTTTTAAGCCACCAAACATTGATTGGATAATCTTGACTTAATAAGAGTAACACATTTTAAATTTTCGAACTTAGCTCGCGCGGGCTTTGGATTAAATCAAATACCCAGCGTCCAAAATACTTTGTTTTCAATGATGCAGATAGATGGGTTATTGAATAGGTTGAAACTTTTTACTCCACAGGTGAACTTTTTGAAATAAAACGATTCCAGAAAAATGGCTGCTATTTACTAAAATATTTGCTCTTGCCCGCGACTTTGCCAAAGCTATTTCAGGAAAAAAAGTTTCCTTAATAAATATTGCACCACATCACATACATTGCTCTGATAGAAATCAGAAACAACGACAGTACACCCAGTCCCAAGACAATGAAGAAAATATCGTTTCCCATATTGACCCAACCGGGGATCAAACCCAGAACCTCAGAGATGGCGCGACGCCTAAGTCCGGCCCGCTCGCCTCTCGGCTACTGAGGTCGTTAATGATAATAATCTCGTATGTCATCTCTCTTCATACCAAATTTCATCTGAATCCGTTCTGTTTTTTTCATGAATGAAACATACATTTATACATTTTTACAAACTTTCTCATTTTGTTTTTTTTTTATCTCTGTCGTCTATATCTCGTTAATGAGATAATAATCTCGTATGTCATCTCTCTTCATACAAAATTTCATCTGAATCCGTTCTGTTTTTTCATGAATGGAACATACATTTATACATTTTTACAAACTTTCTCATTTTGTTTTTTTTTTATATTGCACTTCAAAATGGGCCTCATCCCACCAGATGTTAAGTAGTAATGAGATCAAGGGTAACAAGTACAACATTATAAAGCTGTTACTGGACTGGTCGCCCTTACCTTAAAGGCTTCATCCCTGCTACTAACGTAGCACCCCCCAGGAGCTCTGTAATGCGGTCTTCTGTAAAGTGGAGGTATTTTACCAGTCGGACTGCTCCAGTTCAAGCGATGAATCGCTAGGCCCTACCTCTCTTAAGTTATATTAGTGCAATAATGTATACGTACTTCAGCGTATACCGCATCCAATATCCATTCATGTTACTTTAGAACGCGCGCTGTCACGAAAGATAGAATACGCGCAATCCCGGTACTCTCGTCAGCGTTCTGACGTGACATGACGTCTGCAAGCTAGAACGTGAATTGGAGTCAATGTCTGGATTACACGCAATCCGATTTCATTTAAGTTATGGCTGCCATGTTGTGCGATTTGCTTTTTGTGATGAGAAAAATTGTAAGGCATTCATTGTTTGTTTTTCTTTTATTCGATTTATAAATGATGATTCGATTTCGTAAGAAACTGCAACGGGGTTACAGAAAAATTAAACAAATCAGTCTTATTTTTTGTTCTGAAGTAAGTTTTTTAACATGTACGTTTTGTATAAAGTATTTATTTCTTTACAAAAATCATGAATACGTTTAATGATTATTGAAACAAAACTAGCTTCTTGTATCTTCGTTCCCATTATTTAGGAATAAGATTAATCAATAACTAGTATCTCATCTGTATTAATTCTATCAAATAATTCAAACCAATTTAGTAGTTATGACGTATTTGTTTTGTATTTTATATTAATTTGTCGTTCGTGTTTGAGATACATAATGAGGACCTCAATATAGAAAGAAATACCAAAATCTTCTTATTATTTTATTTTATCAAAGTATCTTTATACGACCAAGCACAACATTAACCTGTGTGAGCGAACTCTAAGACAAAATAAGCCTATAATTATTGACAAAGGTTGCGTTTTCCAGTTGGAATATGATAATTAAAATTAACAATAGGGGCCTTTGTCTCAATGCCTTTCTAATAGGATTGTATTCGTACCCATTAGTTTGATGTACCACTGGATTTAAAATAAAATGTATTTTGTGTGATGGATTTTTTTTTACATTTGCATATTATATTAGATTGATAAATAAATGTAAAGGATTATCAAATTTCATGACATACATAGACCTGATCCCAAAGTAAGTAGATAGTGCACATGTTTTGTGAAAACTAGAACTAGCGGTACCACGTTATTCTCTAAAACACATTTTAAAACACCCAGAAACAGGAACACAGAAAACAGGAATGCTTACATTTCATTCCCTACATTTATCTGTTTCTATTACCTTAATCATTTTATTTAATTTATTTTAATTATAAAAACATAAATCCGCGTTACCAAATAACAATTAGTCAAGTTCAACAACCTCATCTGCATTTTGGTTGTTTTAATAAATTACAATTTGTCCTTTAATAATATTCGACCTTAGGTTCACCTGACCAGCGGAGGTGAAATGCTTATTTGAATTTCATGTGCCATTAGCTGGTGTTTTAAATAAAAAAGAAAATATTGAAGCTAATAGTACTATGTCGAAATGGCGGTCATTAAGTGGATCCTTTGCGGAGTGTGCCGGAGCATTTTGTAAATAATATTAACATGGTGCACAAACTGGCGTCAGGTGCGCTAATTAAATATCTCGTTTTTTCCCGCGGTCCGGAATTTGTGGGAAAACAAGCAACTTTTGAATTCACCTTTCTAAATTTTTAACCTCATTTACATGTTTAGGGCGTTCGTGAATCTTAATACGAAATTTAAACTAAATTGCTGGTAAGAATACACATACCTACCTGAATACTAGCAATAACAGTAGGATGATTTAAAAAGTTACTATATCTAGTTGATGTAATGCATATTTTAGATTAAAATAAAAAAAAAGCAAAAATTTCAAGTGAAAAATTTATCAAACCTTTTTTTTTCAAAACATCATTCCGAAATTCACTTAATTGTACCATGTTCAAATGGCTGTCGTTAATTATTTTTGAACTGTTAAAAAACACCTATTTTATTTATTACCTAGAATACATCACTGTTTGAATCTCGTCCATTTGATACTCAAAATCAAATTCTACATAAGTCGTTGTAAATAGGTACAATAATATACATCTCTGATTTAAACCATTCTAGTGTTTCATCTTAAACTCGAAATATCTATCTAAAATAATTTCATCTTTAACTAATCGACCATTTACTGTACAATAACATTTAATTCATCAGATGTTTGAATAATACAAGCGCTTGTTTGCTTATTAATCAAATTTTAATTAAATTTATACGTGCTTCAGGAATGATAGTCTTGACATTTATTTGTTTCCTTACGCTCTTCGTTTGGCAAGGTAGATGAATCCTCTCGGAGGGTCCGACGGTATTTCAAATGAATAATTGAGGCGGAGATTTGACGTGAGGTATTTTTATTACCACCCTGTATGAACAATATTTGAATGTTGTGGAAGTCGTGCCAGCAACTTTTTAGATTACAATCTTTATTGAACATTTACATGTTGATTTTATAAATAAAATAAGACGGACTGACTTTGTTTGTGTGATTAATGGAATGGTGACCGAATTTTTTTAATGCTATCGTAGATCGATCGGCGTAACTGTTTGCCTGTGGTTGCTTGGCGACCGGCCATCACGAAATGCTGTGCTTTGTAATATTCAGAGATTATCTAAAACTACAATTAAATAGTACTTACCACTAATATGTTTGATTCGGGCCTCACGAAAAGTTAATGATGCCCAACATTACCAAGAGTAAAACTAGTTTTAATTTTAGTTCGGACAATTTTTTTATATTTTATTTTCTTAAAAATTTAATCGGTATTGTGACAATCTCTTGACAAAACAATGAAAGGCGTAATAATAATACCCTAATAATTGATAATGAACAGCAATATACCTCCTTTTTATTTTCGTAATACATGACGTATATATAAAAAAATATTGGTCTCGATCCCGCGTTTTTAGAAAGCGCGCTGATTCTGCCAATGTCAAATGTTTAAAGAGACACATTATTTTACGTTAACCGCGTTAAGTTCAATAGAAAATAAAATAGCAATATTGTGAATATTGCACATGCGGTGTTTAAATTTATAATGATTGGAAAAATATTAAAAAACTACAACTTTCATATACTCGTAGATATTTAATATGGAAATCACTTTGAAACTTTTCTACTTACTATGATACTTTATCAAAAAAAACCAGCAACGTAAATCAAGTTCAATAAACGTATTCATAAGTTGTACGCAAACAGGCGGTTTATATCTCAAGTTCTGTATAGGTGGTAACTCGGCGACGCGCCGAAAATTACTGAGTTACGCCGAACGTAGGAAATTGAACATATTTCAATAACATTATTTTGAAAGATCGGAAGTATGATTAAAATGACAAAGGTTCGACAGGGACTCCTATTTGAGATGCTGAATCCAAACGAATTTAGACTCTAATGCCTGTGGATTTAACCACTTTCTCCATAAATTTCCTCAGACGAACGCATTTACAAGTTTATTAACATATCTGTCTCACTCCCTCACGCTCACTTCCCTATAGCTTGGCATAAACTTGGTTTATGTCTTCTAATGTTTCCTTTACTGCAATAGGTTTAAACTTCTACATAATTCAGATCTCGACGTTTACTCATTCTGTGTAATTATTGTTCTATTGTAAAACGGGGTTCGAGCTTCAAATGGGCGGCTAAAGTCCTTTCATGTTGTCATGCCAACGGAAAATTCATCTACCATTAATAAACCTCGAAATAATTAACTACAAGCTGTCAACCTTTTGTTTAAACGATGACACTCTCGAAATTATGTATTAGTTTCCCTAAGTGCTCGGCGTCTGTTGAATAATGTTCAGGCGATAGTTGTCATATAATATTCAGGTGTAATGCTACACACATGTTATTCGTAATACAATATTTGTGTGCGTGTTTATCTTCTATTGACATCGATTTCAACCCAGTGACTCGTGAATGCCTTTCAGTTCGATATTTCGTTTCACAAAACAGCCATTTACACATTCATAGCCCAGGCCCACTCCCGTCGAATTACTACGGAAAACGAAACGCGATTTCAATTTTCCCTACATTTATCATAAGGGGGGGGGGGCGGGGTGAGGGGGGACAATTGGAACCACTTGACGCGGATTTGACGCAAAGTGCTTTTACATTGCCGGCTAAGCTAGTGGCTTACTGAATCACCCGTCATTTGCCTTTGATGAGCCCAAATTCACATTATTGAAGATGTTTGGAGTATCTGATTGTGCGGTTGTCTTATTTCTTGCTTCTATTTGCTTTAAAGGGGGAAATCACGATGTTTTTTTATCAGACATCTTGAATTTATGATTTATGAATTCAGATGCGTAAATATTGCTAGCCTTTAAATGAAATAAAAACGAATACGATTGCTATAAGTGGACAAGTTTTCGTTATGAATAGCAGCGAATAATGAATAGTTACTTAATTAAAACTATCGCTTTGCATGAAACTATGAACAAATGTTAGAGGAAGTAAGTTAACGGCGTTAAAATAAAGTTTTATGATCGAACTTCCTGCGCAAACAATAAGTGAACAATGTGTAACTAGTGCAATTGTTTGTATGCTGCAACGAGCTCCCGTAGCAGGCTGGGTTTATTGGTAAATATCTTATCTGCTCAAAACTTCAAACACTCAGTTTGTTCTCAATTTATAACCTTTGAACTTCAAGTTTATCTTGTTTTTTGGTGCTGGTCTAAAAGTGGAACCGTTTTATTAATTAAAAATATTTTTAACGTCTGTCACAGTTAATGAACCTTTTCTGATATCCGTTTTTGTTAACGGATATATTTTGTTACATATTTTATATTTCAACCAGTTGAACAAACGGCCTACTGTTTTAACTGCTGTTTTAAATATGGCTTAGGGTTATAAGTTAATACTTGTAACTAATAATATGACTTAGTGCTATTAATGTCCAGCAGGTGTTTAAAACAGATGACATGTAGAATACTAGTTTTTGATTGCATTTCCAGTTGTGGAATTCTTTTTCAGAACATAAATAAATGCTTTAGATACCAATCAACTTATTTCAAACATAGGTTTTCCCTACAAACTATAAATAACAACTTAAAAATTAGCTAGGCACATCATCTCACACCCAGATGCAAGTCCAGAGATAGGTTCGTTTCTAAAGTTAAAGTGCCCGGAAAATAAAACCCGGGTGTCACACTTCAGGTGCCTCACAAAGCTACTGTTTTTTTTACTACCTGACTATCCATGACGACTGCGAAACCTTATCATCTTTACTGAGCTTTCGGTGGTAATTCCATCAAGAAAATACATTTTTAATTGCGCCGGAAATAGTGCCATAAGAAATAAAGTAAATTATGATTTGCATTTAGTAGTCTCTTACAGTTTTCTTAGTGCAAACACACATGCATTCGGCGTCTTCAATCCGAACCCCTTTGTGCGCGATTGTTTTAATACAGCACCTTTATGAAATTCAAATGAGAACTCCAGAGTAAGGGTCCTACCATTCCGTTTATATTTATTTATTTCCCAAACAAGTATCGCAATGCTAACTTGTGTGATTTATGGGTAAGTCCGAATAGCTCGTTTGTATTGCAATATTGTTCGCAAAGTTTCGGAGCTTGATTTACCCCATGTGTCCCGGACAGTGTCCCGATTCATTTTCGACGCAACAATAGCAGCTTAGTTGACTGGTTTTACCCGTGTTAATTACCGATTGTAACTCTTTTTACTCATGCGGGAAATCCGATGAGTGGCACGTAAGGTTGCCGTTCAAATACGTTGCATGTGGTAAGATAAATGCTTGAGTTTTCACAATTCATGTTTCTGAATTTTTTAGTTAATTCTATCGTATTGGTTTTAATACACAACGTACTTTCAAACACAACCGAATATCACTTACCCTTGTCGTGTAGTTAGTAGTAAAATTGCAAGCATTTATTAGGTTAAACACAGTATTGAAGATACAATCAATCATTTTATTCATTCATAACACTTTTAACCGCCTCGTTATTAAATTGTATCACTTATTTTTTTTTGTTCGTATATCTTTTCACGTTTATATTCCTGGCTTATATAAAAAACGACTTTTTAGTTATCATTATTTGCCACACAGTTTGCAAAACTGTAAATAAGAAGTTTAAATCGACAAAAAAAATACTGAATGATCAGATACTAACGACTAAGCTGAAACACAATAGCTACTGAAAAAGGTTGTGCGCTAAAAATTGTGAAGATAACATAAATATTTGCTATTAAAATAGCAAACGTAAATACATTTTATTAAATTTGAATGGTGTTCCAGTCCATTGGGATGTCGTCGGAGTTTTTTCAGTAATCGAGTACTCGATGATTCTATAGCCGGTAGCATTGATTGCGTTATGCAACGACAGATGGTGGCCGGTTGGGCCCATTAAAGCGATTATTCCGCCCGATCTATCACTCAAATTAAGTAAATTACAGAATTCGTCCCGACCAGGAAAACAAGCGTGGGAATTCCAACTTTTGTCCACGTTTTTATTTCGTTCCAATTTCCAAATGCTAATGCTCTTTGAGTTTTGTAACTGTTTTCATTGTAAGTAAGTAAAGTATAGAGAATGTTTTGTGTGTTTTTATTTTATTTTTATAACTTTGCGTTGTGATTAATATAACATCAACGTATATTCAATCTAATTATAAAATTTTATAATCCAAGGCCAACCGGATCAGCCCTTTGAATCATCTATCAAAGAAAAAGAGGACAAGTATTAAAAATATACGTACTAGAATTTGAAAGAAGAATTCATATTTTGGTGTGGGTTCATGTAAAGGGTGTTTAAAATTCAACTCAACTAAGATAGTACAATTTGACGCAGACAAATATGTGCCTGGTTAGAACAGCGTTTATATAGCGCAAAGTTCACTGAATAGGCAAGATTCAACTATCAAAGATGTTGATTTAATTTGCCAACGAAGAGTACACTAAAAAATTAAATTAGCCCGAGAAAAATAATTTACGAGACGTGCATTAGATCGTCAAATAAACAAGTTTAATATTAAAATCTTTTAAATATTCTAACGGGCCGGCCTCGGGTAACTGGGCGAGCTAAGTTGATTTCGCAGGGTCACCAAAAGTACACTTCACTAACTCTATATTGAAATTCACCTTTTTTTTTCTTTGCACTTCAAGATTGACCTCATCCCACCTGATGTTAAGTGGTAATGAGGTCCTAGCTTAACGATGATAAGTACAGCATGATAAATATGTTACTGGACTTGTCGCCCTTACCTTGAAGGCTTGACCCCTGCTACTAATGTAGCACCCCACAGGAGCTCTGGAAACCTTACTCACATGCAGGAACACAACAACATAGAAGTGATTGTTACTTGGCTGCGGTCTTCTGTAGGGTGGAGGTATTTCACCAGTCGGGCTTCTCCAGTTCGAGCGATAAATCGCTATGCCCATATGCATAAATTAAGTTTAGTTTAACTTCAAGAAAGACTTCTATGTAGTTGATTTAAACTAAGACATATGATTACCGGTAATTCTAATAGCAGCAACGAAAAAAATTTATTTTACATTGCAGTTATATTTTAAAACTCGGCGGTTACCTTTCATGTCAACATTCCCAAAATAAAATAGTGTAGTATTTTTCAAAATTTTAAGAAAGAAATGCTATATTTTAAAAAATCCTTGTTTTTTAATCCAATAGCATAACATCGTCCATATAAGAAAATAGTGATGCAGAAACATAAAGGTTTTCAAGTTTCTATGGAAAAGCAAAATCTTACCTCAAAAACAGAACAGACGTAGACTTTGAGCTCATTCATGAAGTTCCAACACACATGTGTAACTAAGGCGTTTTAATAATAAAACCGGCTTTGACGTGTCTATAACGTTTCGCCCTTACGAGTTTTTACCTCTAGCAGTAACAAAGCCAGATCTGGCTTTACATCTAGTAGCAACCTTAGCTACGGGTGAAGGGGGACGTAGGGGGGCAGACACCTTTACGGTCGGAGCACTTGCGCGGTTCGGCAGTAATTTTTAATAAAATTAAATTACACTACTTCGGAGCACTCGTTCTAGGAAACTTTGGCATTGTTGTGTAACAAGTCAACTATGTTATGATCCAACGAAACGAAAGTAGTTACGGGGGCCGAAATTTATTGATTGGTGAATGATAATGGTTGGCAAAGCTAAAGGGAAACAAGTTTAAAACTGTACTTACCAAGCTATTACTAGGTAGTCAGACTTTGGTAGACCGTAAAAAAGAAATAAAGACAATTTAAGTGTTAGTTTTAGAGAGAACACTAGATTGTCCGACAAATTATGTTTCCTGGTAAATTGAGGAACTTTACTTTCACGGCTGACGGAGAATCTGTACCAATATTATAAACTCAAATTCAAATTCTTTATTGCATCATGAATGTGGCAAAGGATGGAATTTACAGTAAATAGTACATCATGTTACCTATTTAGGCATAGCAATTTAACAGTAGTAATCGTAACATTTAATTAAAATAATAATAAATAAATGGGAGGAGTTTACTTGGTAGTTTGAATGTGCTTATATCATAAACTATTGGTTTGAATAAAATTAAAAATGGTGGCGGATAATTATCACATATCACGCAACTGATAAAAGCGAAGAAACAGTGAAAACATTTGTAAATCGCGGGGGCTAGTTACAAATCGCAAAGTGAAATATTAAAAAGTAAAACCTCTTTATTAACATTTTATAAATTTCAGGCAAATTATAACAGGAATATTAATGGTAATAAATAATGAACACATTTAGATTTTTTCGCCTACAAACTTAAACTAAAAATACCTTTGAAAAGAATAAGATTCACTAAATAAGCGAAGGCGCTAGTAAGGACTAAGGATTACACGTATCACTTCTCAGAGAGACCATTTTGACGTTAAGGGCGTTAGTCGAAAATGAAATAATGGACTTTTGTTGTAATATTTAAACATGAGACGACTAAAAAATACTAATGTGTGAAACTTTTTGGAAACCATCCAGGAATAGGATTAAAAGACTTGCAATGTACCTACGAAATAGAATAGAATAGAAAATGTCTTTATTCATGTAAACTTTTACAAAAGCATTTATGAATCGTCAAGTCAAGTAAACTACCACCGTGTTCGGAATGTTGATTCTATCGAGAAGAACCGGCAAGAAACTCGATAGTAACTCGATAGTTAGTTTAAATGTATGTGCGAGCGAAAACCAGCCGTAAGTACATATGTAGGTGACACATAAAATTGAGGCGGATAACGACTGGTAATCTATTTATTCAGTTTGATTAATAACAAGGACTATCTTCAACGAAAACTTTGTTGATGACAAAGCATTATAAGCTTTGTATCTACGTAACACAGTAAAATTATTACCTGCATACCCCGCTAGCCTTTTTTCTTGGCATAGATCATATGTTCCCTCAAAATTCATTCTAATCAACGAGTATAGGTACATAAAGCTTTATTGATATGATATATTACAGAATGGGCTTTTATTTAGGCTATGAAGTCTTTTAACAGCGGCTAATAAAGATACCCGTGTATGTCGTCCCATCAGTTAATTATGGTTTGCTGTTTTTATAAGCCTTACTCATTAACTAAAACAAATAACTTAATATACCTACCTAATAATGATCATCAAAGGCTTTCCTTTAATGATCAATATCAAGATCAAGGCTTTAATTAGTACATTTGAAAAACATAAAAAATCATTTTGTACTTTTCAGTTTAAAACAATTTCAGTAGTCTGTTTTCTAACACTAAAATGTTTGCGTCAAAAGCTTTCAACGGAAAAATCCAATTGCTAAGGGAATAGAAACTTCAAAAGATTCTTGTAAACCTTGCAATTAACACTTACTACGTACAAAAATAACTGTGTACTCTTGTTTTATCGCCAGCCATCACTTTTAATCCCAAATGTGAGATATTTGTAAACAGGGCACAAAGCGAATCACTTGCAAATTCACTCCGGCTCGCTCTATGGGCAAACACTAATTTACTTATGCCCGTTTTAGCCGAGCCACTTTGACTGTTTACATTAATTTATTGCACTGAATGTCGAATGAACCTTTGATCTCTTGAATGTTGGTTCTGTTGATGAACCGTGGGTACTTAGCTTAGGCGGTTAGGTTGGGGTATCTTCCGGCATAAGATGGCATTGTGGCGAGATACGTTAGACAGAACGCATGTGTAGACAATTTTCTTAATAGTTTCATCGTTTTATCGATGACGAGACGATATACAATTTTTTGTATACTTATACTATAATATTTTAGTATTAGGAAACTAAAAATTGTATAAATAACTTTCAAAATCGTTCGCTCCTCGCAAACTTCTAATAAAAGATTTTCCATTGTTAGTTTTATTCGGAAATTATTATATTCATGAAGTGTTTTAGACGATATTGCTAAAGCAATTGTAAGTAAAAGAGAAATCAAAGCCAACCTAAAGAACAAATAATTACACGTCCTATTTTGATAATGAATAAACAACTTAAACACTTAATTAATTACAATATATATTGATATTGGACGCAAGAAAACAAAGGTATATAAGTAAACAGACGATTTCCTTCGACAAAACGAACGAAAGATCTTTCCCATTAGAGGCCCTTCCAAAGCAAAGGGTCGACCCTCAAGCTAAGTCTAATAATTAAAATATACAGAGAACAATGATACGTCTCGCTTTGCTCAATGTTTATCGACGGTCTACGCCCGGCTACCCTTGCGATTTCAATTTGCAAAGGGCCTCACCATCCCACGAGGTATCCACGCGTGAGAAAGACCAAAATACTTAGAACCCAACGTTGGAGAGGAATAGCGAATAAGTTTGACTATGGTTAAAGCGAGTTCTGTTTTGAAAGTACCATTAGAATAAGTTTCATGGATGTAATTTTATTGGGTTGTGAAGAAACTGACTTATGGGAAGTATGCCAGTTTCATTCGAACTGTATTGGGGAGAAATAGAGTGACTGTTTCGTAATGAAATGAAAATATATATAATTTTGAGTTAGAAGAAAATCGTTTCGGATTTGCTCTCTTTGTCGTTACGGGTGCTATGTTGTACAAGATATGAGTACCTAAATATTAAGGTTTTTTACGTGTTATTAATTGAAAATTAGTACGAATTGTGTATCATTATTAAAAAAGACCAAAAGTATGAAATTAATCATTAATTAATAATTTTAAATAATGTACCGATAGATGTATACGTTTTTAGCTGACGAAAATACTCTCAAAAATAATTTCTTTGGCAGTTGGAATCATTTCCAACCCCTCAACGTTAAAGGCGTCTAATCAATATGTGATGAGGTGTTATATTAACTAATATTCATTAGACATAGATTTAGTGTCCGGCCCTTATGCCCCCATTCCGGGTTGCCCCCGGCCGGTATGCCTCCACATTGAAAAAACTGTTATTCCGGTTTGCCCCCCGCCGTATTGCCCCCATTTTCATTTTAACATTTTGTTTATAAAAACAATATTTATTTTGTACTATGTATCATTGTTTTAGATATTACTATAAAATATGCTGATTTCGAAAATTTTTAGCAGAGTCAAACGAGTTTTTGAAACAAAAGATAAATTAAGATAAGATAGATGACCGAAAACAATTAAAGGGTATCGCGCCCATTGTCAGCTTCTACCTACAAAACGAATTTCCGAAACAATTGATAAGTGCATACCTTTTGCTGATGCTTGAAGATTGCAAATATGCAAGTATAACACAGGTTAAGCGGTTAGTGTGTCGTTTAACAATGTCGAGTAATGATCCTTCTTCTTCTCAAGGAGTACAGCGTAATTATAAGCTTATTAATAAGTTTTGTTTGATTAGAAATGGAACCACATTACTGTAAATTAATAAAAATAATTATACAAAGAAGAAAGGGTCTTTTACTTACTAGTAAGAAATTTAAAAAACGTTGTAGACGGATGTAGACAACCCCTCATCACAGCATCTACCTAATGTAATGTTATCTACATTAGCTACACACATCAGCCATGATTATACTCTTAATTTTTATTTATAATTTTAATAACATATACTCAACTGTACTGAATAGAATATCATAACAAAAAGAGAAACTGAGGGGGCACGCGGCCGGGGGCAAACCGAAATAACATTTTTTTCAATGTGGGGGCATACCGGCCGGGGGCAACCCGGAATGGGGGCATAACGGCCGGACCCTTTTATTGGGTATGCTCAAAATAAGCAGAAGTAGTTAGACAAAAAAAACAATTATTAGCAGAACATTACTTGTTACCTATGTAGAACCACTTTTAATTAACGGTGGGTTCGGTTCCCGGTAGAGTCAAAATGGGAAACGAACTTTTCCATATTGTTTCTGATTTCTGTAACACAATTTCTTTAGCTGATTGCTACACAATCGGAGCAATGTATATGATTTTGTATTTTTTTATTTACTATTGATTTAGTGTATAAGTGACTTGTGAAATAAACGTAAAACTATATTTTTAGCCAAATAAAAGCTACCCAACAAAAGAAGGTAACGCAATTTGATTAATTGACAAACAGCGCATCTTTGACGGGACTTTGCACTTACTTGTCAAGTGAACATTGAATATATAATAGATGTCAAATGATAAATTAGCGCAGGGATTCAAGTTGTCACTTCGTCACTCAACCTTGAGGAGTACAATACACGATAACATGCTTGATGCAATATCTCTGCAAACAAGCAATCAAGGCGTTGTCAGCTCATTGTTTGTTAACTATATGTCTAATGCACAGATGAATTATCAGACTAGAGGTAGCATTTTAACACAACCAATTCAGCAAGCAAATTCTTTGCAAACATAACCTTTTGTTAATTTTGTAAAGGCAAACTTAATTTATTAATTAACTACAACAATACCTACTAAAATGTTATCTGGGAAAAACATCTTTAACATTTTATAACTTTTCTAGCGTTAAAAGTTGCTTTCTATGCTTGATTTAACAAAGTCAAAACATGAACACGAAACATGTTTCCCCATGGGTTTATAATATTAGGGAATAAATGATTTTTTTTCGGTTTTTTTTCTATTGGTTTTAATATAATAAAGTGGAAAGATTGAGGAAAGATCTGTATTTTTGTGTGAATGTTTGTAATGAATAAACTCAAAAACAACTGTGCTGATCTCGAAATGAACTTCACCATTGAAAAGCTACATTGAATTTGAGTAACATAGGCTATATTTATTGCTAGATAGCTAGTTATTTATGTTGTGAAGCACTTAGAAGATTATTGAGTAGGTGGTGACTTCTGCGTTATCATGTACGATGGGCAACGCACTGCGGTATACAATTGCAGTTCGATTCAAGTTCATATTGCGATAAATGGTAGACACAGAGTGCGAAGACGCGCATTTTTACAGAACACAAACTCTAGTGCAGTAATTTCTCAGTGGTTAATTGTGTGTTTACATCAGTCTATTGTACAGTGCTGTCTTGCCAAAATGCCAACTAACTTGACGTGCATTTACGGAGAACTGCTCGAGTCGAAGTCGACACCGGGTAAATAATGTAGAACAAGTAGTGGAGTAGTGATGGGCGCTGGAAGATTTATGTGGCGTCTGTTGCCTGCGGATTTTCATGCTTAAATATATGTGTCATTTACGGTTATTTTTTTTTCAAATAAGTTTGGAGTTTAATTTAACTAAGACATACGTGGAATGCCACTCTTTTTATAAACTAAACACGAAATTAACTCAAGTTTTGAACATAAAACTCAGCTTTTTTTATATTTTCTACCGTTTTAAAAAGGAGCCTTCCTTTTTCCACGTTGGCCACTCGGATGGCTCATATGTTAGATGTAACGTGTGTGATTACTAAATTTTGTAGGTATTACCTCAAATTCAAAGAGTGACGATGGAATTGTTGATTAAAAGATATTGCGTAACTTTTCATGAAACTTATTCCCTACGCCGTTAACGATGCAGTATTGATATTGTGAAAATAAAATTAAAAGCATTTATTATTTTATTTTCATATCTCGATGTTTCTTGTTTTAAATATTTTTATAACTCCTAAAGCACCAAAATAGCCTTTAAACATGAAAAAATCCTAATAATACGACGTTAACGAATTTAAAATGTAAATAAAAGTGCAAAAATGTTTCATTACAAAAAAAAATACTAAAATTCCACACAAAAAACTCCGGTGGCCTTAAAAAGTCTCTCAAAGGGTTTTGCGGCGCGTTTTTTTTTTCTTTCACCGCGTAAAATTTCGACACCCCTCCATTCAGTGGTGTCCGTCAGAAATAAGGGCATGTACACACGACTCGTGTAAGTCGGTATATTGTACCGGGTATAAACAAAAGTTGTACCGCTAATTATATTAAAAACCCAGCGGCAGAGTGACGTGTTCCCGGACAAGGGTGCACATTAATCATTCCCAGGGAGCGTTATCTCGTGTACAGTCGACAAAACAGTTGCTTACAACTTCAGACATGTTCTGCCCTTACTTTTGGCATTAAGTTTGGGTTTTATACGTGTAACAGTGTTGCCTGAGGTAATAAGCTTTTACGTCGGTTCGCGGAATAACTTGATGGTGGAAATGATAAATGGAATCGTGAATAAAATTTCGGGTAGCAACAATAACGAACTTATCTTTTAAAGTGTTCAAGGGACGTTTTCATGTTTAGTGGATAATAAACTTAAAGCATAAGGGATTACGTACATGACCAAAGTGGGCGGCCAGTACAAAAAATAAGTACTCTGCTACTATAATTGTAGGTATTAAATTGTGACTATACCACTGTTGCGATTAACTTAGTAAATAATTTCTAAGGTCAGTTTTTAGTCCGTCTCTTAGTTAATCCAATAATACGGGAAACGTTTTTTTGAATTTTCAACCTTATTCAAAAATAACGGCGATATATTTAATTGAACAGTCGCGTGACGTCACCAGTAGATGTGGTCTTCCACCAGTGACGATCGAGCCCTCACCGCGCAACTTAGCGTCGATGTCACAATATTTTTCCTGCTCCTATTTATAGTGAAAGAAAGGAATAAGGAAAATACATTTATTGACCACTACTCACAAGATACATGTTTACACTTGACAGCACAAAACGATAAATAAAATGAAAATAAAAACGAAAAACAAAAAGAACTACAGGAAAAAGTAAAACAAAAACAAACATGATATAATTAAAAAACAAAGAAAAACCAAATGGTTAAGTGGTTAACTAGGCCAACTAGGCCAGGCCAGGAACCAGTGCAAGGATAAAAGTTAGTACTATAATCTGGACGATGTACTCCACTTAATGTACAGCCGAAAGTATCTGAACACACACTATATTCAAAGATTCAGAGATAGTCCAACCTAAGTCAAAGTTGCTTTTCCAACCATTTCTATAAGATTATTTATTTTTCCTTATTTTTCCTATGTCTTAGTCAAAGTCAAAGTCAAAGTCAATTCATTTATTCATGTAGGTTACAAGTAACACTTATGCATCGTCAGTAGATAAATAAATGCGCTAGACAACCATAACAATCACCTTGTCTCAAACTAAGGCTTTCCCTTGCATTATGAGCACCAGACGACGCATACTAACTGGGGGCGTCCATTCAAGCACTCCCAGACCCAAGTCAATTTAAAAAAAATAGTTTTCCAAATTGACCTGACCGGGAAACGAACCCGGGGCCTTTCACGTAGCCACTGCGTCATCGAGATCGTCAAATGGTTCAAGTAATTACAATGTAGTTTATGATACTAAGTATTCTCAAGTACAACTCAAATCAACATAAGAACCTTTCAGTCTCGTCTCTGATTTCCACTCAAGCAGTTATCATGTCTAAAATTTTTGTTATTTTTATGAGTTCAATGGGGCTCTTTAACGGCGCAAAATTTAAACATACCGTTTTATTTTACTGTACCTAGTAATTTGAACAACGCTTGCTTAGATTTGATAGTTTTATTAGCATAAATAACATCAACAAGTTGTGAAACCCAACGATCCTGATACGTCCCTAAATCGGTATTAATGGGCGGCTTGAATGTCGTTTACATATTCATAGCAAACCCTTCGTGAGGGACCAAGAGAGTCCGAAACTGACCCGTCTCCGTTACTCAGCGTTTTTATCTTTAATATTTTAATTTTATAACAACATAGACATCCCTTAAAAAGATAGAAACGTGATTGCTAAGAATGGTCCATTAAAAAGCAGCATAAAGTACGATGTGACATATTTAATATATAAAAGCTCCGAGTTTGGATAAATGCGTCAAAAAAGAAAAGTCAACCTAACGTTTTCTCTTGTACCTATGAATACCAGACGAAAAATACAAACAAATTTTGATAAAGTTGTTTCTTTTATTTAAACAACTGAGAATATAAACAAAAATATCTTTGAAGTCCCCGAAAGATGTGCAATATACCTTGAAACTGATAATAAAAATTAAACTTAGTGGAGTTTAGTATTACGATAATGTTTGCTTATTTGAAAGAGATACTCACAAAATAAAAATAGCATCAGTTTGAATCTTGAACTTGTGAGTCAAGATTATTAAAGTTAGTACTACTTTAGCGTTGTTTAACTATCGTTTTTTTATCTACACTAATATAGTATTTGTATTTATATAGTATGTGTATTATTATCGTATATTTAAAAGATACCATAATGTTATTTTTAATGCTTAATTTATTGTTGTTTAAAATGATTTCTTTTTTTTTTCTCCCATGTTACCGCACCCATATACAAACTATCTGCATGACCCAAGGGTTGACTGGTAGAGAATGCCCCTAGCATTAAGTCCACCTGTTGTACCTATTTGTGCAATAAAGTTTTTAAATAAAATAAATAAATAAATATAGCGAAGAGATTGTTTCTTGGAACGCACTAATCTCAGAAACTACTAATTTTATCGAGGAAAGGGTTTATGCTATATAACATCACACTCTGCAACCAATTCGAGCAAAAGAAAGAACGCCGCACCGGGCCGCTAGTTTTAATTAAACATAGCAGCATAAAAGATGACTTGACGTCTATTTGTACTAATGAAAATAAGACAGGCGATAATTATCTTACTTGTTGACAAAACTCAGACACAAAACTGAAGAGAAAATTTCAGAGCAAAGGAATCAAATACAGAATACCACAGCTCAACATCACAAATATAGTTTGTTAACCACAATAACAAGAAAATTAAGTAGACGACTCATAACAAGCAACAATTCTGGTAGACGGAAACGTTGTGAATTCGAATTTGAAAGCATACTTCAGACATCTGTCTTGGTTGCGTAATTGTGGAACACTACTCTAAGACAAGGCTTGCAGCTTGCTCGAGTAATGATAAAGGAAAGTTCACCTTGAAACATTGGAGATTGGATGCTGTCTCAATACCACACCTAACAGCCAATCGATATTGCTCCCTTGCCTTTCAACTATTACTATTTTGCACTGAGATTATATTAGCTGGAATTGTAACTGCAATGATCAATAATTTATTTATACCCAAGATTTTCTAAAACTAACATACATACTTATTTGTGATACTACCAAACTTAAGTTGTTTCAGTCCAAATGAATTATGACATAGGTACTATAATATTTACTTAACCGTTTTGGAAAGTCTCTGTAATAAGAATATATTAATAAATTCATCTTATCGGCTATTCCCATAGTAAACTCATATAGTGCACAGTTTAATTTAACAGATAAATTTCTCTTTCTTAATGTATCATTTCAAATCTTTCATATATTCAGATTTTCGAATTCCTTTGAATTCACACTTTTTATATTTTACGTTTGGTAAAAAATGCGAGGAACAAAACTATAAAGATAGAAGACAAAATAATAAATTATAACATTATTCGAGAGCTCTTTTTTTAAATTGCAAATGCATTGTCGCGCTTACCGCTGAGGTTGACTTACGGGGAAAAGGCAGCGGTGTATCTAGGACTCCCAGCTCTCGGAAGAACGGACTACCCACTATAACTCCTTTTCAACTCATCGCCTATTGATGGCGCTATAGAAATATAGTTCAAGTATAATGCCCACAGCACCATCGGTGCAATTTCAGTAAGGCTGGCCAGGAATAGCTGAAGGTGCAAAGCGGTATTTGCGCCACTGCGGATGATCATGCAATGCCGACCCTTCGAAAGCCCTACTGTAATCCTAATAGGTCTGGTTTTTTTAGGAAGCGGAGGTCATATGACAACAGCTCTAATGTAATATCCAGACTTATCAAACGGTATCATAGTCGTAGCGATCAGCGGGATCCTTATGGAAGCGTAACAAAGATATACGCTGCCTTGGAGTAAGATGAAGAGAAATCTTAGGTTTATAAATAACAGTAAGCACTCCGATTGGCATTTTGCGAATCCCTTCCTTTATTTCGTCTGTCACTCGCCTCCCAATCCGTCATTCGATATTCGTGACTTGAATAGAATACGCGCCGAATCTGTTGTCTTGACTCGAATTTCATCAGTGATTCAATTCCGATAAAGAAACCGTACAAGCATAGTACGCACAAATTGAATTTTATTACACTGGTATTTCCCAAAACTAAGCACTAGCCTTATTATTGTGCATGTTGGTACAACATTTTTTTTTATTTTAGCGCAGTATATTGGCTCCTCTCAGCCTGATGGTAAGCAAGAGACAAACCCATATTTTGCTATACTCTACGTTTAATAGTGTAGAAAGTTCAATTACATTTAAAAAAATAACACAATAAAATTTTATTTTCTCCATAACCTTCAGATGAATAATTTTATTCGTCGAATTCCCCGACTGCGGGAATATTTCCGAATAAAATTGGAGTTACATAAATCCCACGTTAATCTCTTCGCACGAGGTCTTTGCCTTTTCTCACTCGATGTTAATAAACTACAAACTTGTGCCTACAATGATATAAAATTACTAAAATGTATCCCTGTGTATCGAACTGCTGAAGCGCACGAGCAAGATTTACTTGGAAATGATATCGAAATTAAAACCAGCAAGCTGTGCTCCCAGTTCACATTTACGGATATGTTACTATTTTGACAGAGTTGAGTAAGCCTTTTGCACACGACGTCGTAGCGTACGCGTATCGTAATACGTGCGTATAACGAGTGCAATACGAGAGCGTGCATGTTTGAAACGAGTCTACACACGTATTGGAGTTGCAGCAAATCGTGAGGGATTCATTTGTAGAACACAGCAGGCAGGTACCCGTGTACAAACAGTTATTAAAATATTTTGGTCCGTAAGACATGTGAAATTATTGGTAACAGCTAAAAATGTTCATCTTAAATACCCGAGACACAATTTAGCATCTTAATAAAAACATCTACACGATCAGCTTTAAGCACGTAGTAACTCATTTCCTCTCAAAGATCACAGGAAATAAATTTCAGCGTATGTTTTTTTGCACTTAAGTGCTTAAAAACTTTTTTTTTTACTTACTCGTAATAAAGCTAGTTAGCTAACTAGTAAATAACAAAGAAAATTATGGACGTCTTATTGAGAAGTTATGCAGATAAGCTAGCAAATAGTATTTCGTTAAGATAATCTATGTTTAAATGAATATAAAAGGACAAATTAAATATTGACTCATCAGGTACGTGCGGATTATTTGTGTATTTTTGTTACTTTGTTTAAAAGTGACGGTGTTGGATGCGCGCAATAAATCAATCAAGAGTTCGTTCGATATACCGTTTGAGGCCTTCAGTTAAACACCAGCCACGCCTATTTTATAAAATAAACCACTACTTTACTATAGGTATGCTATTGGCAATCCACACACATAATTAATATTGACCTCATCCCACCTGATATTAAGTGCTAATGAGGTCCTTACTTAAGGGCGACAAGTACAGCATCAAAACACTATTACTGAACTTACCTTTACCCTTACCTTGAAGGCTTGACCCTTGCTACTAATGTAGCACCACCCCAGGAGCTCTGGAAATCTTACTCACACGCAGAAACATAAATAAACCGAAGTGAATGATAAATATTAGGTATAACAAGTTAATATTCTTAATTTAGCAAAAACTCTAAGCACTATGTTTCAAGAAAAATATCGACACGACATAGATTATTCTATATTGATAAACCTATTTCCTTTTTGTGTTTCCTCCATCCAAAGCAAAGTAATTAGTTACACGATCATCTACACATAAAATATTTAATCAAGTGTTGGTTTCTGACTCAGCATAATACGTTTAAGCTAAAAAGTGTGAAAACAAATAAGTCCAGTTAAAGGACAAAAATAATATATGTTACATAAAACCCTACAATGATTACGATTAAAAGTTAAACTAACTTCTCCTTTTTCATCCTGCATCAACAAAAACTGATGATCGTCAGATGTTTCATAAACTTTTCACAACAATGTGTCACACCATAGTGAAACAAGGTTGTATTTTCAAATGCACATTTTTCGATCTTTTTAATTTGTGACATCGCTTATTTTTCCTCTGGACTCTGCAGTAGTAATTGTTTTGAATTAAGAGCGCTATCACTACAACGCCAGCAAATATTCGCTTTAAGGCTCTTCAACACTCAATACCTTCGTTGCTTTATCTTCTACCACGTGTCGCAATTTCGCCATTGTTCCATATATAGTGCAGAATATACGTTTTCCCAACGGTGCAGTTGTACGGAAGGCACACAACAGTGTACCCCGGAATCGATAATGCAGCGATAACGAGGCGAACTCATGTTGCACAAATCAGTCGGCTTGCATCCATCGCTCACTTCGATACGTCAGGGCTATAGAGTTACTCGCTATTATAGCTAGCTAGCTATAACTACCATATTGGATGAAAATTATATTCAGTCTCGTAAAGAAACAAATGGATTTATTTTGTAAATGCTTAACCATACTTATGTTATAAATGCGAAAGTTACTTTATCTGTATGTCTGTTTGCCTGCACGTCTAAAGCACTAAACCAATTTTGTATAGGAACCCGTAAAAAGGACATAGGCTACTTTTTGTTTTAAATACGAGTATAACTGGAGACAGGGGTAAAACTGACCATAAAAGTAGTATATGAAAAACCTTGTAGTCCACGCAAATGAAGTCGCGGGCACAGCTAGTTAAAAAATATATGTCGCTTAAGCACTTGTGTGATTATAATATAGGAAACCAGATAACCGGTAATACCACAAATAAAAGTATACGACGAATACGTTTCAAATACAAGGAGCCATTATTATTTACTAGATAAATCATGTTTTTTTTACTTCATTTCTTTATGACCCAAAGATCGTATCAGATTTAATTCGAAATAAATAGCATAACTAGCAGTCAATCAACTTCCAACAAAATGTTATAAATGAATATAAATAAATAAATATAATATTGGACAACATCATATACATTGCTCTGATTCTATGGTAGCTTCAGCATTTGTAACAGAAATTTAGAAAAAACGACTGTACCACAACACTCGGACCCGAGATAATATAGAAAAGTTCGTTTCCCATATTGACCCGACCGGGGATCGAACCCGGAACCTCAGAGATGGCGCAACGCCAATGTCTGGCCCGCTTGCCTCTAGCTGACGGAGGTCGTCCGTGAATCAATAAATGTCCGTTATATTTCGTTTTTAGGTATTAGGAACAGATGAATAGACAAACTTTCACCGCTAATAATCCAAAACCTTCGTATTTGCTTTGCTATAGTCGTTTAGGTAAATGATTGCTAATTCTCGTATATTTCATAAATTCCTCTAAGGAATTCCGTGGGAATTGGCTTGAAGGTTGTTTAGAAGATTACCTTCAGTAATCAAAGTTTTCTTCTTAATACAAGACTAAACCAACTTGTGTGGAAACCGAAAAGTTTTCTAATACACTGATTTTGTTAAGGCGAACAATAAAGTAATAATGACCTTGGTATTTACCTGCAAAGAGCTTGTACTAAACAATGTAGGTACAAAGTAGGTTTGTGAACGTTTTTACAAGACTTTCAGCCTTTAGTACATTTTTATATTCTAGTTTTCTCGCGACTTCGTAGGTGTGCCATTTAGAATCAGTTGATAATTTGTCAGCATTAAACTCGTTTTATTAGTTTTCCTACTTAACTATTGATAATGACTGCAAAGCCTTATCATCTTCTCGAGCTTTGAGCGCTGATGGCTCTCATCCCGTATTATTGTAAGCAAAGTTCTTTAGCAAGATAAGGCAAGGTAATATTTTATTGATGGCATCCAAACTCATTCAACAATATGCCAACAGTTTTCCATCATTGATTCTGCATCTCCAGTTCATTAGTTGAAAACCAGCGTCGTGGTGCCATGCAGTGGTATCACGGCATAATGCTGAGATGGTTGCCTTTTTAGCACACTCTTAGGGTAAGAATTAAATTAGATGTAAGCTGTTACCTGTTTAGTTTAATTTGTAGCTCTAAAATAATTCCTTGTAACATTGTATTTTTTTTTTATATCGTTTTTTGTGTGCTAAATAAATACTTTCACTTTCACTTTATTAGTTCAATTTATTGCTGAACTCAAAAGAGTAAAGTCCCAGTATATCCCACTAAAAGTCTTCATCGTTGGAATCAAATCATCGTTCCAACCATGGTTACTTACTGGTGTATGTCCGGTTACAATATTTTACGATTCGTAATGTGACAAAAATGACTTTCCTTTTATCTAAGAGTCTTTATTTTATTTACAGATTGACTTTCCATATCAGCTGTCATCATGCGTCTGTCGGTCGTTTTTAGCTTTCGCCTCGTATAATTTATTAGGTACTATCCGTTACTAGTCACACTACAATAATCACACTTACCAAAAGTTTATTGGTGAATACAAACCCGAGCTACAGTCAAAAATTCCAAACATACTTTGTTTGACTGAGGAATCGAACCTCGTGATCATGACGTAGTATTTTAACCACTAGACCAATGGAGCCTTGCCAAAACAGTAACTTTAATAATTTACATCGAGCCATCTTGCGAGCTTCTTAGAAATTGTGGTACATCTATCCGTTGACTTTGACTGTGGAATTACGGTAACAACTGGCGCCCCCCCCCCCCTTCCCCCAACTTCCACCCCCTCCTTCCCCCAGCAAATATAGAAATAGGTGTGTTTCTGTAGTTTTGAGTTGGAATGAGTGCGTTGTATTAGTAGGCACAAAATCATGAAGTTAATGTTCTTGAATGAAAGCGCTTAACTTTTATCTATAGAATTACAGGTACCTAAATGATTGTGAGACACAAAATTACATGCTTAGCTCCAATTCTGTGGTAAGTAGCTAAAGCACTTGTATTATGCAAAACAGGAACAACAATGGTGCCACAACACCAAGACAATTTAAAAATTCCCAGTTTTTATAAATGACCTGACGCCAAATTACAGCCAGATTGGCTCTCCGCTACGGAGGTACTCTTAATATAAATAAATTTAGTAAATAATAATGAATTGCCGCAATGTATGCACGCGAATTACTTCAGAAATACTGGGACTTGGCCAAGAGGACAACTCTTTTTTGTAATTATCATGGCTGGATTTATGAAAACAAAGTTAAATATTTACCACGTAAAAGCCACGGGGGTAAGTAAATAATACTAATGATTCAGCCAATTACATCACAATGCTGGGAAAAGGCTTAACTCAATTATCGATGCAGTAGATCAAACAGCAGGTACGGGTTGGCAGAATGATGTACAATCCAAGTAAGCGACCTTATTGTCAGATGTTATCAAGCCATCAAATGGCCGAGGACCAGGCTATCCAGATATTAGTGTGATTAACAAACGTGGATCAACATGCATATGGCATCTTTTTTGCAGTGATTGTGTTGATACATACCTTTATTGTACGTACAGGAACAAATAATTTATTTGTATTTTGCATGGAAGTATAACAGCGCAAAAGCACAAAATGAACTTCTTATTGTTTTATCTGGATTCCTACGATACATCTTCATTTCTCAAACGCCAAAAATGAATATAAAACAATACTGATGCACCTTCCATGCTGTGTATGTAAGGAAAATTTAATAGGGCCATAATTCTCGTTGAGAACATCATGAAGAATGTATAGGGGTTGGAAAAGGAAAGCAGCGCTGGTATTACAAGACAGGAGCGAATTAAATATACATGTAATCTGTTTACTCCACATCCCAATGCTAGTGATGTGAGAGACTAAGTCTTCATGGGTCTTTAAAAATACTACGCGACTAAATTTTACAGAAGACTAAAGAAATAAGTCGTGTCTCATGTAAGAATATAATTTTGCTTAAAGACTTAAACAACATAAGCTACTTTAAAATAGATAAGGTGTCCAGCTATCATAAAGGATTTGCTACAAGTATCTGAGTCGCATAGTAGTATTTATTTATAATAAGAAACATTTAAAGAAATGCGGAATAACATTTGTAGCACTAATGATGCTTCCTTCTAGTAGGTATGTCTGCACCACAACACATCAAAAGTGTTATGACACTGACCATCACTGTGATTTTAAGATTTAAAGTTAAAGTGTTGATTATTTGAAGTTTCAAGCCTTAGTCTCATAAAAAGGTACAAAAATCTTACAATGAATGTAAAAACAAAACATCCGACTGCCATACTGCCGATTCCATTGTAGTATTTTTTTAGACCTTTAAAGACTAAACTCCGTTGCATCACTATCCACTGCTCAGAACTCCAGCATGATTCATTGTTGGCTCGGGCTTGAAAACTACATGAAGCCCCTTTGGAACTTAGCAATCAACTATCTCCAAAATTTCACCTGGATTGCTAGCTTTATTATGTTTATCAAATTAGGCGGAAATAAAACAATAACGAAGGGGCAGAAAGGATTTTTTTGCTTTCGATTGGTTTATATTTTAACTTTATAGTCTTTATGTTTTTAACAAAAAGTATTGTTCTAAAGTATGATAACATGTTAATAATATTTGACCCTTATCTCCTAAGGTCCTTGCACATAAACTGATGTAGGTTGAATATCTGTTATTAGTTTACCATTTTCAGAAACAAAACTATGTGTAACATTGGTAGTATAACGCAAAGCATTGCTCTAAGTCTAAATTAATCTAATCAAGATTGAGCCTAAACCTTTTTCCTTTTGTTGACAAAATTAAACAAAATATAAATAAAAGATATCAGGCAAGTACATTGATCTGATCTCTAAGTTAATAGCTTAAGCACTTGTTAATATTAAAACCAGAATTAGCAGTGCCAAAATATATTTAATTACATACACACGCTAAATTGGTTTTTGCATTATTGTTGTGTTCCCAAGATATAAAAACATCAATTTTTGTTCCCGCTCATTGTTCCCTGTTAACATCAAATACTTACCTAATTACCAGTACAATTATAACGCTATTTGCAGTTCAAAGACAAAAGGCGTAAAAGTAAAGACTTTAAACACCTATTCCAATGTACGAACTCAACGTCAATGAAACAGAATTAAGAGGGAGGTTTGATTAAAAAAAAGCGAAAACAAATACGTGAAACGAGAATCCCTTCTGACATTCAGCGGCATTGCCAAGTCACTATTCCGTAATACGATTCGAGTTCGTTTGTAACAGAACTCCCATCTTTATTCTTTCTTTGCGCCATTTGCAAAGAACATTCTTTTCAGGAGGACCTGAATCATTATCTGTGACGTTTGCTCCATCATGAATAAATGCACTTTAGACTTTGAATTCATATGAGAAAAATCAATTTGTGGTTGACAAAATCTGGTGAACGGTTGCGGAAGGAAAAGTACGTCGAACCGATTTCTCTTGTAAATAATTTACTTAGTGAATTTCGAGAGTGATAATTTGGTGTTAATTTGTTCGTTAAAGGTAAAAATTTTTTGCATAAAGTTACGGATCGAATGTAAAGCAATTTCTCCAAGTGCATAGATTTGCCTAAAGTTAATTTAGACTCTGTTGTGCTTTAAATAGAGCTTAAACTGAATCATTGGCCACCAAGGAATCCTTTAAGACTAAAAACACCAAACATCCACCCTATCATGAAAATTAGGGAATTTACGCGAAAGAAATATTCTTGGTTAAAGAACTCTAGAAGCCATTTTATTTAAAATGTTAGTAAGTTTCCCCTTGCAAAGTCAAAAAATATTTAATAATTTTGTAACACAATGACACCGTTTAACTAGTTTCAACTTTTTCTTTTACAAAATATCTACCTAGTGTACCTTTTAACGAAACATCGCAATCGGATACGAATAATACTTTTTGTCTGTTTCTTATAATTACGAATAATAACGTTTTGCTTCTGTGCAATTGTCTCGTCAAAAATAAGATAAAATATGGCTTGCGAATGCAAATTCTGACGGTTTGTGAATAAATAGATACATAGATAGTATTTTTTTTGAAGCGGGGTAAATCTTTTTCATACCATACCGCTGCCGTGGGGAGGAAAGTGACGTGTGTGGGACACCCCCGCTCGTAGGAGCGAGGACTACTCTAACTAAAAACCCCACCCACCTTCTCATCGCCCGGTGACAGCGCTTTGGGAACCGAAGACCCATAACGGCCATAGTAGTTTTTAAGACCTGACTGACTTTTGTCATAAAAACACCTTGGATTAAATGGAGCAAAATTTCAGTGGTCTTTAAGCAAATTTTGACATGGAATACTACAGTCTACAGTTCTTTTTTTTAAGTAAGAACACACCTCAATTATGAATTCAAGAAGTTTTTTGTTTAAAATAAATGAATATATTTACATGTATCTATAAAAACACTCACGCTTAAAATATTTGTAATTGTTTGCCCCGCTCCGTCATCTACTTTGAATTTCAATTAAAGTAACTTGAAGCACGGAAATTGAACATAACTCTTCGCATACCACAAATACTACGTAGTATAGTTTAAAATGTGTAGCTGGAAAAATGGTGATTTCTCACGTCAGCTATAACATAAATCAATGTTTTTATTCAATGCTACCTTATTTATGTATCTTTAATACTGTATGTGAAGGTATCTGAGACTTTGTCCACTCATGCTAATCTTCAAATCAAGCTGAAATTTCAAAAGCGCATAATGAAAAAATATAAAAAATAGTAGGCATAATCTATGCACAAATATTAACTATCGTAAATATGTACATTTTTTGCTGAAATATTTTCGTTGTAAAAATAACATTACAAGACTCCCAAACATCCAAACAACAAGTTTTATACAAGTTTTATCGTGACTATGTTAAATAATTAGAAAAGAAATATAGGATATAGGAAAGCTCTTAGGTGAAATTCAAGCAAGCGCTTATAGCTTGGCTGTATCCGTTCGTCTGTCTTTAGCCCAGTTCATAGAATTTCGGAGGCTATAATTTTTCATTAACACACATGTAATGTAATCTTTTTTTTCACCTGAGGGAGGTGACGGCGTGTGTGGGACTCCCTGCCCCTATACGAGCATGAATACCCACTAAAACCCCCCGGTGGACCTCATCGCCTTTATGGTGATGCCATGGGAACAGAAGACCTACCACAGCATCACCGGCGGAATGGCTGCTAATTAAGCAGCCCCCTCATCTCCCCCTAGAATGTTTTGGGGGAGGAGCGAGGATGGTCGATCCACTAGACTATCCACGCCACGCTGCTTGTGTTTTATACAGGCTGCCCACGATACAGGAATTCTAATGTTACACCTAAAGCCTACATTGTGCGTGACCCGAAACGTGCTGGCAGTTTTTTGAACATTTAAAAATCGTACTTCACGAATTGTTCATAATTATTTCAACCTATTTACGGTCGAAAGCACGTCAAACTACACACTTTGGACTTGCTGCTGCCCTTATACCTATCGCAGGCATACAAATTAAAAAAGATAATAAAAAGCAAGAATTTACCTTGATATGCTGTTAAAAAAACCACACCATCCGCCTATGAAAGAAACCAATTGATAATAAATTTTAACCGTTGTATCCTAGCAGTTTTAATAGTGGCATTCGCGATTCATTAACAGCATGTTAACCAGTGGACTTTAAACCTACATCAGGATGCAGGGGTGACGCATAGCCCACAAAACACGCATTTGCGACAGATAAATAAAGCAATGAAGAGCTTAATGATCACCATTAACTACTAGAGGCGGCAATAAAAATATTTTACCTCTCCCCATGTACACAACATACGCAACAGACACGCGATCCTAAGGACTTGGACATTAATTTTTATTCCGTTAAGGTTATTTCTTGCTCGAACGTTGCATTTTTGCGAGAAGTTTTATTAGTTTAGTATTGAATTAAGTATTTACTAGGGGTTTTCTAAAGTCAAAACATGTATACATTATACAAATGATATAATTTCTTTGAAAGTAAATATTTAGAACGTATTGTTAGGTAAATATCTGTTGATACAAACTAGACTTCGTTGATTAGTATTTTAATTGCCAAATCGCGTTTTATTTTCTAAATAGAGCTAAAGTGATCACATCAAGTAAGGTATAGTAGTTATAGAGAAATGTTTAGACTATAAGATAACATTCAAATTTATAAACAATACGTTTCAGTTAAACATATGATAGATGGTGTTAACGGAAAAGTTACCACTATTCATCACAGCAAGGCGGAATTAGTCGTGTATTTTACTCACATTCATTTAACAAAGTTGCAACGATAACGTACTGATATAGGTAGAAAACATACAAAAATGTCTTAGGGGATAGCGGTTCAGAACATGGGGCGAGCGTGGCATGGTGCGGGGCAGACGGTGGCATAGCGGGGGAGCATACATCGAGTGGGCTTAGGAGTACTTACTGCTGAGAGTGTTATTCGGACTGTAGCGCTATAGCTTGATATGGCGTGGCGTATAGGGGGAGCGTGGCGTTACGCAGTGTGGAATGGGCATAGAGGAGGAGCGTGACGTGGTTGAAGAGAGGGGAGGTTAGCGTGGCATGGCGTAGCGCTCTGTATACCTTACACTTAACTAAGCGTTTATTTTAAAGACGTAGTTTTAGAGAAATACTATTAAAATCACAGGTATCTTTCCTAACGTATTTTGATACAAGTAACATTTCTGAACAAAATGTGTACGGGTTGCCACTTTTAAATAAAAAGATTCCTGGGCTTTTCAAAGATGAGATATCTCTCTTGGAATCCGTATACCCGTACGCACATTCTCACACACCTGTACAGTCACCCACAAAAACTGTCGCACAATAAGCCGAGACGTTCCCACATCATCGATCACGTAATATGTATTTAATCATAAATTATGCAAAAATCATTTTTTCAAAATTTTCAAATCATAGATAGTTTTACAACTTAATTCGTTTAAAGCTAATTTTGTTTTTAAATTTGTTCATTGTTCTAGCTGTACATTTATTCTTAAGTTTTTTCACTTGAGTTGTTTTTAATTTGTAAAATAATTAGACTTATTAATAAAAACTATTAAAAGTCCCTATTTCAAACGGAAAATACCGCAGGCACTCACAGGCACACAGCTTGTAAAAAGAAAAACGTCAGCTCTAGTTGCCCTAGTTCTAACTTTTTATCATCACTTTGTGAAACTTGGTTCCACATTAGTCACCGAAAAGAGAAATTAAATCAATTCGTACGTCCTCGGGATCCGTTGTGAATTGTGACAGGTGACGGGTGTTTGCCCACAATAGATCCTGCATCCTTATCGCTAACAGGAAAATAAATGAAACGACTATTCCTTCTTTATGAGCGAACTCCCCAGAATTCCATGTTTTGTTTCATTTGGGCAAAAAAATATGAGGGTGTATTTTTAAGGCACCAACATCTTTATTAATGTGGAAAACTGTGAGTGCTTTCTTATATTAAGACACGTGTTCTCTTAGATACTTTGTTCTAAATACGGTGAAGATTATTGGTGAAATTATAAATAAAACGCCTTTATAGTAACAAGAAAAATAAATAATAGTGAAATTATAATTAAAAAAAATAATTTCATTACAAGTTGTTCCAAAGCTTTATGAAAAGGATGCTTTGCTCGTGCCTAAAATTAAAAAATAAATTAAGTAATATTAACATATAAAAGAAATTACAAATTTGGAAGAGTAAAATAAAATTATTCTTTAATATTAGTTATCAAAATACATCAGATGTCATACATATATTCACTAACGAATTGAGCACTGATGTAGATCAGTGCTCAAATTTCATAGGAAAAGGTATCATCACGATTAAATATTGTAAAATCAATATTATAAGTAGCAGGTACTTGACAATACTAACTGTCTGATTTATAGACAAATTAGTAAAATTTAGGCGGTCTAATAGCTTTAAAATCGTATTCAAGCTACTATTTTAGATAAGATTATCTGAGAGCATACGCTTTCAAGTTATCTTGTAGAAAAAATAGTACTCATGAAAAGATATTTGCTGTGCCAAACCGTTTAGTGGAGAAATTGCTTGAAACACAAAATACAAAAACATGGTAAAATATGCTTAATATAAAAGAAAAAGAAATACCTACAATGAAATGTAATAACAGCGTATTTTATTATTACTTATTAGTTGAATTGCAGTGACTACGAATTTGACCGCTCCAAATGAAATTATTTTATGGAACAAGATTAATTCCAGAAAATAATTTAAGTAGTTCGGACGTTCTCGTTACACTTTCTTCTCCATTTTTCAACCACCGCTTTCAGTGTTTTAGCGTGAAAAGAAACAATTCAAATGGATTCGACCTAGAAACCGTTTTTATTTCCATTGTACGTATCGCAAGCTGAATTAGTCCATAAATTTATACTATTTACTTTACAACTAATGACCGGTTCCCAAATTTTACGATTTGTTATGTGTTTGAAATGACTATCCGTTTCTCTCCAACCGACTACGAGTCGTTAATACCATTCCATAATTTACTTTCCATACCTGCTGTCATCAATGGTCCGTTGGTCGTTTTAAGATTACGCGTTTTAATTTTTAACTATACGTACATAGAACGGATCGTTTAAAAAAAATTGGATTCGGGTATAAATGTAGTTACTAAAGAAGTTCTATGTAATTTCATGTTAATAATGAGTTGCAAATTACATCAGAGATTTATCTAAAATTTGTAAACAGAAAAAAAACCATGCTTATTAGACTGGGATATACCGGCTCCATAGTTTTTTGCTTAAATAAGTTCACTGATAAAAGTTTTACTGTTATCTCGTACTTAGCGATTGTCTAATGACTATGTTTTTACTGGGTTTACTGCAAAACTTTAGTGACAATTAGGTACAATTTGAAAACACACAATCTTAGATTTGATATGACATTGGTAGTTTAGATATTACAATAGTATTCTTATGGAAGATAGGAAAAAGAAAAACGTTTGAAACGAATAATTTATGGGATGAACATCGAAAATAAAAATGTTATAATTTTCAAGTTCTATCTCTTCGTCAACTTACTTCGTTCGGGGCGTTTGTTGTAAATTAAACTTTATGTAAAACCAAATTAACTGTTTGCTTGCAATGTGAAATGTAATTTATAAATGTTGTTACGTATCTTTCCTTATTTGTCGATCAGTATTGTTATGATGTTGTGCAAAAGCAATATTTGAATTCCAATAACTTCAGAAGCATATTTTTGTTTCTGCATCAATATTACAATTTACGAACGACACAGCGCAAGTTATAACATTATTTAGTTTTTTTTTCAAGCCACATGAGATTGTTCTCTAAAAAATTAAGTAAGGAACTTTGAAGGTCTTTGATAAAGTTATTTCAAAACTTAGGTATATTGGTAACTCAATCCATTAAACTTTCAAATGATCCATAACAAGGGAACTATATATGTTTTAATCTGTTTTAATTTGGTGTATATTCTGTTGTCAATATCAGAATGGATGTAAGATGGTAAATCACGATATATGAAAATAAATGAAAATGCGCAGTAGTGTCATCTAGTACCTATTTAAGTAGAATTTGTTTCTATAATACTTTTTTTTTAAAGTAATTTTATTAATACCTACGTAGGAAACCCTAAAATACGAGCGCGATGTTACAATATTGAACATTCACCTGGTTAGTGATGTAATAAGTGCATACTACGAGCAGCTACAATAAATGCTACGAGAAGCTACGACTACGAGTATGTCTGGAAGCAACACAGTTCCATCTTATTATTAAACTATACCGTTTTTTACAGAATGAACCACACTGTGATTTAACGCTGCTGATTGGTAGCTAGGTAGGTAGCACACGTGGTTCAATAGGGAGAAGCTCCATAATTTTAAACCAGTCGCAAGAGCAACATAGTTTTTGGTTCTATTCTATTTCAAATGACATGGAAGTTAAGCATACAATTATTATCATGACTTACTTTTTAAGCTTTCAGCGATATGAGGATTTTCTTCAAGTTCAAGCCTTAGATCATTTGATACATTAGTTCATTCAACATGCTTACACACATGCTTAAAAATGTTTTGACCATCCCAACATCAAACACGTTTTACGATTTTCAATTTTGTTGCGTTGACACAAAACACACAATGTTAAGGGTATGTCTTGCATCAGTATGCAAAAGAATGCCAGAACGCCTTTGCACTTGAGACGGGGCAGTGTCATGACCTTGCGCTCGTAGAGACGAAATCTAAATATTCCGACACTCGTGCTGGGACTTAAAGATTGTAACGACGCGCTCGAGTGTGTACGTGGTTAGACCTTATTCTAGCTTGGCTTAAGGTTTTTTTACGGTTGCTGAGCTATTTTGGTGTAAGTTTTTTGTGAAGTTTAGGTAGTGGCTGAGTTAGCATCTGTGAATGCCACAAATTCTGTAGAGACGCAAGTTAATATCTTTGTTTATATGTACTAGAAAATGTAAAAAAAATATTGTAATAAATACGGAACAACATACGTTGCATTAAAATGTGTTATAACTAAGCGATTTTCAAATGAATAGGATGCTAAAAGACTGTTAAACTTCAATTTTTGTCGCTGTATAGCTTTTTAAAATTGAAAGATGTAAAATGATACATTGAGTTTTTTGTTTAAAATAAAAATATAAAACGTTTCAATAGCTTTATTAATTTTACTTGAATGTATGCTTGATGAATACTTCAACAAAGTAATTTAAACTTCTTGTTTTTCAAAAATCTAATTTGCAAGAAAACTTTATACGCAACTTTATATTTGTAAATAATTATCTGATTCAATTTTAATTCTATACGATTTTTCGTACAAAAGATTTCCGAAAGGAATTAAAAAAAACATCTTAGAAGTAAAAGTGTTTAAGATTTCCTAAACTCAGAGGTTATGTCCATGCAATACGGACGAAAATTGTTCAGACTGAATATCACGTTATTCTCATATGTACTTACAAAATATGTTGAGAAATATACTTGTTTATTATTTTACGGCCTACCGGGATCATTAACGACTGCGTTTATAACCAAGGCCGGAGTGCGTTAATGGAAGGACCCATCTGTTTTTCGACTTATGTGGCCTACATTACCGTATTTGTTACACAAAGTAAGGAGAGTTTCTCAAGGCCTAAAATAAAGTTTCAAATTTTATTACGGCTTAATTATTTTCTCGTCAGCTTTACTCGTGTAATGCGGTGAAGGAATAATTTGTGAAATTGGAACAACGCAACTCAATTATTCCAAACTGTCCTATAGTTGCGCAGGTTACGCATGCCATTCATACTAAGCAAGGCTTAGGCCGCACTACAGCTAAACCAGCCTGACTTTATTTTTGACTTTATTAGTTAAAAAAACTAATGGAAGCGGTCGCACTGACGGTTTTTTCCGCGACTGATTTTAAAACCGCGTTCTTTTTAAGAATCAGAATCGTCATCAAAAAGCGTCAGAATTTTTAGCGGAAAAATCCGCACCAATATTTGTAGTCCTAGAACTTAAATTGGCGTCGCGGTTTTTAACCGTAGTGCGTGCGTTTCGGGCGGTTTCGCGGTTTTACGATTTACCGCTTGCGGGACAAAACTGTAGTGCGGCCTAAGCCTAATTGGCATACAAGAGTCTTGCCTAGGCACAATGGAAATAAAATGGAATTAACTTGTACTCTAGGATAGAGACTAGTAAAACAAAATACCTGAAAAGTGTTTAAAATTAGTTACAAAGAAAAGAAAATGAGGCAGACCTTAAAATGGTAAACAATATTTTGGGGACGATTTTTTCACACAATCATAATTTTCTTTACGTTTCATGTAGATTCAAGTAGTCAAGTAGATTAGAAAAAAAACCGAAGGTACATATTTGTAACACCTTTGCCTTGTACACTTTTACAATACTCGATGATTGTGTTATTTAAATAAATAGCTTAAGAATCTGTAAGAAACATAATTGCTTGAAATACACCAAGCACATATTTATTTTTCCAGTGTGAATTAAAATAAATTATTTTTGTGACAAAAACATAAAAGCTACACTCACACTACTCACTATTTCTTTACATAATTATGATTAATGTGTAAATAGTATCTACGTCTGTTTCTTTGTTCCATAATGAAAGTAAATTAAACACACACATTGACCTAATTCAAAATTTTGACGACCTCCGTAGCCGAGAGGCGACCAGGCCTGACTTTGGCGAGCGCCATCTCTGAGGTTCCGGGTTCGATCCCCGGTTGGGTCAATATGGGAAATGAACTTTTCCATATTGTCTTGGGTCTGGGTGTTGTGGTACCGTCGTTGTTTCTGATTTCCGTAACACAAGTGCTTAAGCTACTTACCACAGAATCAGAGCAATGTATGTGATGTTGTCCAATATTTATTTATTCATTTATTTATTTAAAATTAGTTTTTACCACTAGTATTATGAAAACGAGCACTAACGGACGCATCGCAAAATAATACTTACTCAAATACATTTGAAACTCCCAGACACAAATTTTCAGCACACTAATGCTTATGCTGGGTTTGGATCGAACCCGTGATCCTTGGTTAAAGTGTAAAGAGCGGTAAAGATTCTTCCAACTGGCCAGCCGAATATAATTAATAAGTACTAATAGGCCTGAAAATGTAAGCTTAAAAGTTCCCTCTGAAATCTATTCATATAAATAAAATTGGAGTGTCTGTTTGTAATATTAAAATAACCGCTTTTTAATACATGAATATCAATATAGATACGGTATATACCAAAATAATTTATTTTATAATTTTTATCCCGTCTGTCTGTTTGTTCCGGCTAACCTCTGAATCGTCTGGACCGATTTTGACAGGACTTTTACTGGTAAGTAGCTGATGTAATAAGGAGTAATTTAAGCTACTTTTATTATAGAAAAATATTTTAATTTTATAAAAATATATAATATAGATATATCGATGTTTTGTAGTCCACGCGAACGGAGTCGCAGAAACAGCTAGTAGATAATAATTTATCTGTGGAATATTTCATTTAGGGCGTCAGGTGGAAATGATACTGCCTCGTCACATTTCCCAGTGAAATCGAGGACAACAGTTGTCACTCTGTCAGTTTTTGGGAAATCCAATATATTTCAATTAACAGTCTCGCTTGATGTGTGAGGAATATGACATCAGCGTGACATTAATAAATTTACAAACGGAATGTTTTACGAACGTACGACATTACCTAAAGTCGATACAAATACAGCATCAGCAGAATTGGCATAGTAAACAACGCTCTATACGTAATGCACGATTAGCCAATCAATACATCGATCCTACATCGTGATGTCAAAGTTATCGTTTCCACAAACTACACTCACCGCCACAGAATATTAGACAATCCTTATATTTGCTGTAGTATTAATCAAAACATTTCCTTAGCATTTTACCTAGTTTAAATTTAATCCATATTCACTTCTTATTTTTTTAAAATGTTTTTAAGTATACAAGTAATTATTTGAAGCACAAAAAAATTAGAATATGAAAAGCGTCACTTTCACAGACATTTTTACGTAATTTTGTTAATGTATATATACAAAAACCAAGATTGGTAGTTGGACCTTGGCCCCGAGCAGATAACACCTAGTTCGGCGGAAGTACTGCCATTTTTAGTAAAGAACATACGTTCCTTACACAAACAAACATACAGCATTTCTCCCAGAGGGATAGGCAGAAACTACATCCTTCCATTTGCCACAATATTATGCATAACAAACGTCTCTCATCGGTCTACTTTTGGCTCCAGTGGGAAACATGACGTAATGGTAACACATCTACGCCATTCTTATTTGTTGCTTGTTTTAACAAATTCATTACTTTTTCACTACTAAGTATGGAGAGCAATAATTAGCCTTTTTGGTGGAGCTCCGCATACTGAAAAAGGTTAGCCTTTTTCTGGGATCACCCAGTTGCAGACTAATGAGGCTAAGCTATCTGTACCATCACGACAGACCTTGGATTGGAAGAAGAAGGGACGAGGAAAAGAAGATTGAAGGATTACTATAATTGAATAGTTAGTTAGTAGGTAGGTTAGGCTCATTGTACGTCCACACTTTTAATGTGAACTATTATTGAATAATGTAGTGATTAATAAAATACCAGGCTTTCTAATTTTAAATACATTTGCTTAGTTTTGTTTTCTTAGATATTTACCTCTCTTTCTAACATTATTATGAGATAATTGGGATATGTTTTGTTTCAAAGTAATAACATCAACTTTTGACGCTCCTTAATACAATGTGGGACTACCTGTCCCTAAAAATAAATTAGAAATGAACTGAAGTACAAACGGAAGATACGTTTCAAGATGATTAAAACAAAACAATTAGGTTCCCCGCCTCACTAGCATTCGCAGGGTAAGAGACGCCAACGTAATTAAACATCTCGGCAGGTATTCTCTCCCATCCAATACTCTTAGGGTGCGTTCTCAAACACTTCACATTTCTTTGTGCGCAGCGGGGCTCGACGGTTCCGCTGCGAGACCAAATCCTATAAGCACACTTAAAAAGCCACAAAGATACGCAATAACGTAATGTTACCTTACGGTAAACCGAAAACAATTCATTTCTGCTATCCCCCCTTCTCCTCTCCCCCCAAGCTGGAGGAACTGCGGAATGTTAGCCGATCCGTAAAAAGCAATTCTTCCCGGGCCGTTTGCCTTTTTCACCGTACATTTAATGCGAACCAATGCTATAGTTTGTTTTTAAATTCCTTCAATGATATACAGTATTAAATGTTAACAGTTTTTTTTCATTTATCAAGTTGGAAGTAATAAAATCATATGATCGACCGAATATGAATGAGTTCGATTTGAGGTGATTTAAGTATTTTTCCCAGCTCTTACCGATTGCGTTTGGGACCGTTGCTTTCACATTTTTAAATGAAGAATTATTATTGTACGCTGTGTAATTTTATTCTCAGTTCATAACTCATATAACCACATATAAAGTATGACAAAGAGTACGTCAGGAAATAAATTGTGCGTTTAAACTCGGTATTGGTAACTTTTATCTATATTGGATGCTTTTTTTAAGCATCCAATATAGATAAAAGTTACCAACACACAAAAAAACTCTCCTGTGGAAATGTACTGTACTATTTCTATTTTTAGATAAAGACTAGCTGTGCCTAAGAGTTTGCTCGCGTGCACAGCAATATTTTGAATCCATTTTTTTAAGTATCGTTTTTTACTCATAATTATATCAGCTATCTGCCAATAATGCTCTTGTCAAAATTAGCCCAGCTATTTCAGTGATTAGTCGGAACAAACAGACAGACAGACAAAAATTGTAAAATATTTATTATATATAGACAGAGCAAGTTCAAGTAATAGGGTTCCTACGGCTTTGAATACGGAACCCTAAGCAATGCAGGCACTTCAATTCCAGCCCACCTGAAGCGAGTACGGGCGCGGACACAATAATTTAATTTTACTCATTACACGAAGGAATTATTTGGAAAAAGTGGAGGGAAACTCATAAAGCTATTACTCTGCTTGGAAAGCCTGACGTAGCCGTTACGAGCAAGAACCGTTCTCAAAATTAATTTCTGAGGCCGCCTCCAAATATTAAAATCATTCGAGTTCCTAAAGGGAACAATAAAATCTTAATTAAAAGGGCTCATAATGTAATTCAATGAATCGTATTAATATTTCGTGGTAACAATAGCGATTTTGGATGAGTATCTTGTCTAAATAAAACCACGGAGAGATGACACTTCAATAGATATCGTTATACAACTGACGTTTATATATAAACTCTTCGGAATACAAATATTAGGTAGTAATATTGCTTGTGGTTTTTTTAAAGGCTTATTTTTAATTTATTACAATTTTATTAAACGAAAAAAGATGAACTTTATACCCATAGCATTATTTATTAGTTAACAACACAAAATTAAACTGAAAATATATAAATATACTAATATAATAAAGCTGAAGTATAATAAAGTTATTAGATTTATTTAATGTTATCTTAGAGTACCTCCCTAGTTTAAAAAGTGTTAACCTGTGTGAAATGCAATAAAGATATTGAATTGAATTGAAGAGTTTGTATGTTTGTTTGAACACACTAATCTCAGGAACTACTGGTTTGAATTGAAGAGTTTGTATGTTTGTTTGAACACACTAATCTCAGGAACTACTGGTTTGAATTGAAGAGTTTGTATGTTTGTTTGAACACACTAATCTCAGGAACTACTGGTTTGAATTGAAGAGTTTGTATGTTTGTTTGAACACACTAATCTCAGGAATTACGGGTTTGAATTGAAGAGTTTGTATGTTTGTTTGAACACACTAATCTCAGGAACTACTGGTTTGAATTGGAAAATTACTTTTATGCTGGATAGTCCATTTATCAAGGAGGGCTATAGTTTATAAAACATCACGTTGCGACCAATAGGAGCGAAGAATCAATAGGAAATGTAGAACAAACGGGGGCCGCTAGTGTATCCATACTAATATTAATATTATAAATGCGAAAGTAACTCTGTCTGTCTGTCTGTCTGTCTGTCCGTCTGTTACTCTTTCACGCCTAAACGGCTGAACGGATTTTGATGAAATTTGGTATAGGTATACGTTGAATCTCAAGAACGGACATAGGCTACTTTTTATTAGAAAATAAGGGGTAATACCACCTTTGAAAGTTTATATGGAAAAATGTTTATTTTTTAAGTTAGAGATATGAAATTTGGCACAAATATAGCTCGAAACTTGGATTAAAATATAGACTACTTTTTGTTTCGATTATTAGGGGAAAAAAGGGTAAAACCGACCATGAAAGGATGTAGTCCACGCGAACGAAGTCGCGGGCACAGCTAGTTTTTTTTATATTTTAACAATAACTATTTGGTAGAATGACCTGGCTTCATGCGGTTTACCTACAACAGTTAATGACAGATTCAAATATTTGACGAGTCGTAATGTGTCAAAAATGACAATTCGTTTTTCTCGAACTTATTACAAGTCTGGAACGGTTTTAGCTTACGCCTCGTATAATTTATTACTATGCGTAAATAAAACGGACCGTTTTTTTTTAAAATGGAACTGAGCATGAGTCGATTACAATCAAAAATGGCAACCTGTATTTGGACTCCATATACATTTAACGTTTACGAAGGTTATTTCAAAACAATGCTTGCTTATTATTCGATGTGTAATTAATATTGATGAATTCAACCTAATTGAATACTTTGATAGCGAACTTGTCCTCAAGACTTTGAAGGCTTGTTTCTAAGAAAAAATACCACCAATTATTCTAAACGTGAGTTCATAAATATGAATGAAGTAATATACAAAATGATATAAAGGCAACGTCTATACTATATAAAGACGTAGGTGAGTTCGTGGTTGACAATATTGAACGAAGTAAAGCACTGAACATTCACAAAATGCCTTCTGTGACGAGAAATTCTCGGGATCTCATTTAATATATCGAGCAGTAAAACACATAAGTTACGTGTGGAGTTTTCATTATCTGCAAACATCAAAATGTGTTCATTATATTGCAAAATTGAATTTTGTCACTTCTAATCATATAGATAGAGTTTAAGGGAAGCGTGTCCACTTTTGCTGGCTCCACTTTTTTGAGCTTATTAGTCAAAACCATGGACTTAATATAATAAATAATATAATAATAATAATAATAATATAACCTTGTTGTCACCCTATTTGAAAGGAACACACGGCCTCTGTGGTAGCTATCTCCTCTGCTCGTTTTTTGGCTGCGAGTACTCGGTCTTGTTTATCATACTAAGGCCATGGTCAAAAGTCAACTTGTGCTCTATTCACACTCCATGTCATAAGGTCAACTCACTGTTTTATCATCATTTCTTATTTATTTGAAGAATAAAAACACATGCATTGTATTTTAAAATCTTCCTGACGGACTAAACAGAAAGTGGATGCTTATTTATAATATTAGTAAAATAAAATAAAATAATGCACCAGACAACACCAATCACCTTGTCCCAAACTAAGGTTTTCTCTTGTACTATGACCACCAGACGACTGATACCAACTGGAGGCATCATCCCAGCACACCCACACACAAGTCAATATAGAAAAGTTCGTTTTCAAAGTTGATCTGACCTGAAATCGAACCCGGGAGCTTTCGCGCTTTGGCCGCCTACCTAAGCCACTGCGGCATCGAAGTCGACAATTGTTTTTAAAGTTAAGGTTGTTAAATTAATAACTTGACCCTTAGCTTTTGGGCTCCGTTTAAAGCTCGTATAAATCTATACAACTGAAAATAAACAAAGAAATAAGGCATGTCCCGGACTGAGTACAATACCCGTGCATTACTACTGTTCGGAGCTCGTTAGAGTATAATGGAGCGCAGAACATACTCGTAATAAGGCGCATGTACACCCGAGGCGGGCGAACATGACCCGGAGCCATAATTAGCGGTTTTAAAGATCATGCCATGGCAACCTTTTGGTTACGTTCGCTTGCCTTTATTGGGTGATCGGTTTTTAAACCGCACCCAAAAATGAGGTTTATTTTTAAATTTTTTGAATCATTCTTGCATTCAACAAGCAGAACAAGTCAACTCAACATTTTTTTTAATTCTCACCGTAACAAGCATTGCTCATCGGCCAGCTACGAGTATAAAGATACGAAGTATTTTAGAATTAATTTTGTAGCACATCACACCGTACGAAGTATCTTTACACATTAAAAAAAAACAGAAAATATCGTCTTTCCCTGCAGTCCTTCCAGTGCAGTCTGAATACACGACCTTCTTAAAACACGCGTGCTGCTCTTCCAACTAAGCTAACCGCAAGTTATTGACGTATTAAGTGACGTATTTTTCTACTATATTTACCTTCGGTTGGTTGGGACCCTTTGCTGGATCTTAAGAGCAGTACGCGCGTACCGCGAAGGACTTGGGTTCGAATCCCTCACAAGGCGGGATGATTTAGTTTTTGCAATTTAGTTTTTTTTTTAATGAATTGTGACCTTCTTCTATCTGTGGCATTTCTCTGAGAATCGTATGCTCAAAAAAAACCAACAATAGTTTGAATCATTCATAGTAGGTTAACGTAACATTTTTGATAAAAACATATATTCGTCACCTTTACATTTTTTCAAAGAATTAGTGAATTGTTAATTATTTTGGTTTATTTTGTTACAGGTACGTACATACTCAGACGAGGTCATTCTTTTTCCTGCTGGCCTGATACGAATGTAAAAGGTAAGTAAGCATGTGTATGCTATTCTTAAAATGCAATGAAAAAATCAGCCATTGAAGCTCGTCCGTTGAGCACAGTTGAGTATAGCAATTTTCTTGGGGATACTGGGAAACGATGCATCCATCTTAGTTAGGTATTTAAACGGGTCTAATCTTAAAATAATTGAGATTCTACTTACCTAATAGAAAATATATACGGTTGAATTGAGAACCTCCTCCTTTTGTAAGTCGGTTAAAAACGGGAATATTTGACTTTCGTAACCGTTTCTTTGGGACACGTCTCCCGTCTTCAAAAGAGATAGTCCAGTGGAAAATAGATATTTATCACTTTAGTACTTCACAACTACAGCAAGTTCCGACTTATTCTCAAATCATTTAATTTAGTCGGAATGGTCACCTGTCCTATTCCACACATGGCTTGCTAAAACTAAATTTATTTTTTAACCACGTTAGTTCATGCTTATACATTTTTAAATTGAATACGGGTACCAAGTTTCTGTCTTTAACCTATTTTTGTTAAAGCTTAAGTCCACCAGCTTGGTTTTACCCATCAAACATATGGGTCAAACACAAAAAGCTCATACAAGTAAGGGCACAAATAAAAATTATCTGAATCGTCCGAAACGAATTTTTATTTATTAAATTGTTTATAATCAGACTTTTTATTATTGCATTACAGATCAGTATGTCTAGTATATAAAATAATCACATTTTTATAATTTTGAGGCCCACAGAAGAGACGGTTCAGTCCAAAAAAATAGACGAAAAGCTGCAATCCATACTAATATTACAAATCGGAAAGTGAGTTTGTTTGTTTGTTCCGCTTTCACGCCGTGACTACTATTCAATGGACTTAACAAAAAAGCATTTTGGTAAAATCTCCAAAGCCAATATTTTAAATTAAATAAAGAAGTATCTATTTCCGATGTTTGTGTATTTAACTACATTGAATCATCACAAGGTGGCCACAGAAAAGACATCCACAGAAGAAATTAATCTTTAAAAAGTCAGGTGTCAGTTATTTTAAAAATCAAGCATCATCATTTCTATGCACTAGTACTCAATACTCAGAAATATACAATTAATTTATATTTTACAAAGTACTACTTACCTCTATACATGGGTTACAGGAAGGAGCACCTGATCTTTTCCAAATTCTTGTGCTTATGAATAAAAAACGATTTTTTAATCGCACTGCAGTCCAAACAGCAAAATATCAAACGTCCAAATGATAGATAGTTTGAGTGTGGGTAATTGAGAAAAGCAAACGGTAAGTAAGGTCTAACAAATAAACTATTATGTGGTTTTATCCTGTCCACAGAAAAGACTAAAAAATATGTAACAATAAGTTTAATGTCTCTATGTTAAATTAGAAAACTAAAAAACACGCTTTTAGCTCGCACTAAAAATTACAAAATAATTCAGACATTTAAGAAAGAAAGCGTGGAGCGTTTATGTTATCTTTACTCTTTTTGGACAAAACGCTCCACGCTTTCTTTCTTAAATGTCTGAATTATTTTGTAATTTTTAGTGCGAGCTAAAAGCGTGTTTTTTAGTTTTTTAAACTATAATTATTATTTTCTACTTTTTAGTTTTCTCATGTATCAATAATTATATAATTCTTTTTCGTATCCCATTCAGCAAACCCTTTCATTTAATACCCATATCATAGGGGTGCATTTCAAATAGCCTGTCCGTTATCTTGGACGCCCGCCATATTGGATTTGAATCACGTGACTATTTTTTTCGTATTCCTGACAGCAAACCCTTTCTTTTGATACCCATATCATGGAAGTGCATTTCAAACAGTCAGTTCGCCATCTTGGGGAGGCCGCCATATTGGATTTGTAATGACGTTTCTTAGCTAGTCATGTATTGTCATCAGAACTCAGAGCGTGTGCAAAATTTCATCTTAATCAAAGACCGGAAAGTGGGTCAAATTAAGATTCAAAGATTCCGTTACATACATAGATACATACAACCCGAGCTAATAAAAGCGTGTTAAAAAGCGTGTCGGGCCACGCTCAGTGTAGGATTCCGTAGTTTTCAGTGCATCACAATACTTAATATCCCCACATAAAGTTACAAAAATGGGCTATATTCTTTTTGTATTTGAAAGAAGATACATTGAGAATACAAAAAATATGTAAAGTAAGAAAAAAATGCTAGCTACGCTTAAATTAGTACAACTTTAGTTAAAAAAAATTTTTTTTTGAAATTTCAAAAACTATTATACCCATCAGGTTCAAAACAATTTTCCTAGAAAGCCTTTATGCAGTTCTATAATCTAGATTTTTTTCATACTTTTTGAACTTATGGCTCAAAGTTAGAGGGGGGGACGGGGGGGACACAATTTTATTTTATTTTGGAGCGATTATTTCCCAAAATATTAAAATTATCAAAAAATAATCTTAAGTAAACCCCTATTCATTTTTAAATACCTATTCAACGATATATCACATGTTGGGATTGAAATTAAAAAAAAATCACTCCCCACTTTACGTGTAGGGAGGGTACCCTAAAAAATCATTTCTTTTATTTTTTTATTTTTGCACTTGGTTGACGTGATTAATATACATATTTGTACCAAATTTCAGCTTTCTAGTGCAAACGGTTTCTGAGATTCTCCTCGGACGGACAAGCAGACAGACAAACTTGGCGAAACTATAAGGGTTCCTAGTTGACTACGGAACCCTAAAAAAGTCAGGACTATTTCTATGATTTAAATATTACGATATTTATTGAATTTCTTATGTAATAAGCGAATAATTAAAGTGTTTAGCGTATTACAACTGTTTTAAAGTGAAACCCAACCATTTTAACTTCTCTGTGTAACAGTCTACAGGAGAAGACTTTGGATGATAAATATAATTAAAAATCATATTTGAAAGATGTATTTTCTCAGGACCTGATCAAGTTTGGTAGTTTTAAAGGACTATTACGATAGTCATAGCTTTAAATATTGGCCTGTCGATTTGATTACATAATATATTACATGAATACTTTTTTTGCCATTTTTGTGTATGACCCATAACTATAATTAATAAATCCACATTTGCTATAATTTTTTAATTTTCTGCTTTCTGCTATTCCCTAATTTGTTAAACAAACCACATGCGCAAACGTATTCCGAAGAACGTAAATAGCAAAAACAAACTGTGTCCTAAATAGGTAATACTCTGAGACAAACAACTTTAGTTAAAAGCACTTAGCATTAAAGTAGGACCGACATTGTTTACCCTTTTATTTTTCCTTTCACTGTTACATTTGTTTAAGGCGTTCAGAAAAGCCCTATCATCTCAGATATCAGTTAATATAATCTATTCATATTTCCATCTACGTCCTTAGAGTAAATACTTACTTTGTACGGTATAATTATCTGTAGCGAACGAGTCTTATGAAAGTAATGGAGCTGTTTTTTGTTATTCGGTAATTCGAGAATCATTAGCTTTACATGTCCACGTGGTAATCTGAGGACAGGTATTATATATCTTATGAAACCTTTTCTACATGGACATGTTAGACATAAATGTCATGCGTTATTTACTATCTCATCCTCAGATAAAATGAAAGATTACTTTATTATTATGTCTGGACAGTTTTCAAGTTATGAGCTGCTCGAGATATTGACAGCAGTTCGGAAACAATAACAAACAATACCTTTCAAAGAACGTTTTCAACATTTTCAAATAAAGAGTAAAATCTTTCTTTCTTTCTCTTAACTAAATGCGAACTTGTATCATTTATCTAAGTATTTAAATAAAGCTAAGCATTTGTTAGTATTTTATAAGATTTCATATATTTATCATATATGTTTGTTTAAACCGTAAATACTTTTTAGACATTTACATATTTATTTATCACTAGCTGTGCCCGCAACTTCGTTCGCGTGGACTACATCCTTTCATAGTCGGCTTTACCCTTATCTCCCCTAATTTTCGAAACAAAAAGTAGTCTATATTTTAATAGAGCTTTTTTTGTGCCAACTTTCATATCTTTAACTTAAAAAATAAACATTTTCCCATATAAACTTTCAAAGGTGGCATTAACCCCTCCCCCTTACTTTCTAACGAAAAGTAGCCTATGTCCGTTCTTGAGGTTCAACGTATACTTATGCCAAATTTCATCAAAATCGGTTGAGAGGTTTAAGCGGGAAAGCGTAATAGACAGACAGACAGACAGGCAGACAGACATACAGAGTTACTTTCGCATTTATAATATTACTAGGTATTTATTAATTTATTATAGTTCTAATTATATTTTTTTATATTAATCACGTTATTGTATTTAGGTTTTCTGTTAGTATTTTTCTCAATAAACATTTTGCACGGCCGTACCCGTTTCTCGATATCTACTATTTCCTCTACCTTAAGGTTGTCTGGAAGAGATTGTTCTCTAGCAAATAGACCGACTAAATTGTACTTGAATATATCTGTAAAACCACTTTCTGTAAATTTTCTGTGTAATAAAGTGTATCTATCTACCTTTCGTTACATACGCTTACTTTGGTAAACTATGCATTTTCTTTGAGAATGTACAGACAAAGGCTCTGTCAATCAATATTTTAATGATGCGTTTCGTTTACCGTTACCTGATACTATTTGCTGATGTAGCATATTGTTCGTTAGACTCGGTGTTGAACAATGCCTGACATATTAGTTACAGAAATGAAAAAGGGATATAATAAAAATACACTGCATTGTCGCTCTTAAAACAAATACAAGACCACATAAATTACATTGTTCTGTAGGTAAGGCACTCGGGTTTCAGAAATCAATAACAACGACGGTACCCCTTCTAGATCCGAGACACTATAGACAAGTGTGTTTTCCAAATAAACCCGACCGGGAGTCGAACCCTGGCCCTCAGAGACGGGACCGTTTGCCTTTCAGCTACGGAGGTTACCAAATACAAAACAACTGTCGACGTAGCATCCATTTTAGCTTTTGTTTATTAATTATCTAGGTATAAATTGCTTATATTAATCAAAGTGCAACGATTGATTGCTTTTGAAATATTGATACGTTTGTAACCGTAGCATAAACTTGGTACATTGCTGTTATGACCAATGAAATTAGGGCCACGTAAACTTTGAAATGAGAAGCAATTTTTAGCCAATTTCAAGCACCACCTTAATGGTCAAATTTCACTATAAAACGTGTTACGCCCACCAACAAAAGTATAAAAAGGAATCTTATCTACCCAAAAACAGTTACGATGCATATAAAAAGGTAATCAAGCTATTTTATTATTATTTTAACGCGGCAGTGCGATGCTATTCCGGGGGTTGTAAACTTTAAAGGTGTATATATTGATGCTAGCCTTTGTCCGCGACTTTGCCCGCGTTATTCAGGGTAAATTTATATATACTATATGTTAATATATATCTATGTTATCTCTCTATTTCCCAAATTTCATCAAAATCCGTATTGTAATTTCTGTGAGAAAGGAAAACATACATACATCTAGTCATTCATAGATTCTTAGACTTTCACGTTTATAATATAAGCAGAATACATACATCTTTATTCAATCAAATAATAACAACACAACCTTGACTGATCTCATGAAAGTCAAAACTATTTTAGTTGGCATTTTTTTGTGAAAAAAGCATATTCATTTAAGTTAGCCTGAAAGTGTTTTGTTATATCATTCAGAGAAGTAAATTTTGATGATTACACAATAGGTAAGGATTATCAGATTATATTTTTTTATTTGTAATCAAAGATCTCGATTGATATTTGTCGTTGAAATGAGCTAGTTAACCTCGTAATCTTGTATCAGAAGATTAAATTCTTCTTTTTTAAACTAGCATAACATTTTTTCTGAAAATATGTATGTTGTTATTCAATGAACTTAACAAATAAATCAAGAATATGAATTAAAATTCAAAATCATCAAAATAACGAGTTTAACAATTCTGAAAATTTCGCGTCCAAAATTGTTGAATATTCATTTTGTTTTGCCGAACCGTATTTACGTTTTCAGGTGGACCGGATTTTAACTACCAACTTAAATTCAATCAAAGTGAAACTCCGCAAAATTACCTACATCTTAAGTCGCCTGTACAACAATAGGTTTGGCCTCAAAGTACTTCACTCAATCCCTAAGCAAGTTTAAGTAATGACTAACTCTGATAGATACGAAGCAAGGGGACGCGCCTAACTTTAATTAATCTGAAACTTGTTCCTATTACCACGGCCGATATAGTAATGATCGTTCATTATAGTTATTAATTCATAATTTTGCCTTAACCGCTGTAATCAGTACATAAATGAAACAATGATCCAAATATTCGGTATGTTTTTCCAAATATATTTTATTTATTTATTTAAAAACTTTATTGCACAAAAAAAAGTACAACAGGTGGACTTAATGCTGTGGGCATTCTCTACCAGTCAACCTTTGGGTCATGCGGAGAGTTAGTTTATGGGTGCGGTAATAGTGACAAAGTGCATAAGTAATCTAAAAAATAAAATAAAAACATAATACACGAGAATAGTAACTATCAAGCGTTACAAAATTCATTTCGGAAACAATTAAATATACATATAGACATACATGAATAAATATAATATATATATAAAATATGAAGCTACTTAAAATTACATAATGAGCATATATATACTTAAATATACAAAAGTAGATAATACCACATAAAAATATAAAATAAATAATAACTATATATAAATGGATTCAGCAATTGACAAATTCATGTCTACGATTTATGTATTAGCGAGAGAGAAGAAGTGTTCACGAACTTTCATTTTAAAAATTCCCTTAGTCAGGGATATACAAATATAAATAGATCTATCATTAGGAAAAACTTGTACACTTAGAAGATTAATAATGTTCATTGTTTTCTACATTTTACCGCAGTAGTAGACGTCTCTAATGTTAAATGAAGCCTTGATTTTTTTATTTAAAACATTTTACGTTGGAATGAACCAAGAATCATGGGTTTGGTACTCGCAGGACAGAACAAACATCCAACTGATAAATGTGTTTGTGAATGTTAAGTATTTTCTCAGACATAATATATCATGCTTCATTATTTGCCTGAGTTTGATCGATCATAAAAAAAGGTGTGTGTATAAGTATGTTATATTGATTTATCTATTTTTATGTACACCGCCACTCACCATAAGATCTCGCTTAAACAATTTTCATCACCAAGCGTAGGTTTTGACTTTTAAGGCCTCACCTATTGTTTGCAATACTAAACTGTTTTATTATTTTTTGATAAGATTAAAAAAATACTCGTAATATCTATTCTGCGTTTTTCTAGCCATGATACCTATCGTCCTAAGAAGCTTACACCGATCTTATTGAAATCTTGGTTTTTTGCAGTGCCGTCTGTTTACGCAACACAAGTCGCATTTACTTTGTTCATTGTTCTAATAATTACTTATTTTAGCACGGTGCAATCAAGGAGATAGGGAAGGACTAAATAGTATAATTACGATCGTCACATGAATCGTCTTATTCTCGAAGCTCCACATGTACCCACAACTGCAATGTCTAAATATCTTGAGTGCATCCTAATGCAAGTAGGTACCAATAAGCGTACTTTGTCGGCTCTGTTGTAAAGCCACACAGTAATTAAACCATCCAATAATGCGGCATTAAATTGGGCACCAAGTCTATTTCTTATTAATCCATTTTTAAGCCGAAAAGACCTTTTTATTAAAAGTCGGTAGGCACGTATGAAACGGCGTAGGCAAAATTATGTCCCGTTGGGGCTGACGTCATATCCAATTTACTGCCTTTTTAATTCTTTTATCGGAAATTTTTTCGCTTGCAAGGGCGAATCATAATCGGTCTGGAAGACTCGAGAGTGGGTGAGTGTTCGGCTCGGGTTCCGTATTTGATGAGTGACAGATTATAAACATGACCGGGACAGCCGGTAATTTCTTTTTGTTTTTTTTTAATGATTAGATGTCGAGCAGTTTTCGGCACAGTGCCTTTTGAAATTAAGGGGATCAAATAGTATTAACAAGTATTATCTTCATTCGAAATTTAGGGCCACGGCATATAAATGCACGTGATATGAAATTTTCGAATTGAGATATACGTGTTTCATTTTATCTGTGCTCATGCAATGATACAGTAAAATACTCTGAATATAATTTTAAACAATGCTAATTAGGTATTTGACTGTCACGCATGTGTTATGCTTTCTCACTCAGATACCATCAAATCGGAAAAAATGTATGCTAATGTATAACACACCCAGTTTTTCTTCTTTCATGGTGTGTACAAGTACGTTAAAATTGTTAAAGACCAGTTCTCGATGCATTTATAAAGACGTTTAAAATAATTAAACCAATCTCATTTTCAATATGATTGTAACTGAAAAATAAAAGGAAAAAGGAGGTATCAGCTTATTCAAGGTCGATTTGCAGGACTAACTCATCATATAAAACATTTACTGACTTAACGACATCACTAGCTAAACAACCCCGAACTATATGTTAAAAAAAATAAAAAAACATACTTTGCTTGACCCAAAAATCGATCCTAGAGCTCAGGACTCTATTCTCAAAGCCTATCTCTCCAAATACTAAAAAACGGGCTGGATAATTGAGGCATCTCTTTGACATGATTGCCAATTTTAGTGTCCACAAATCCATTTAAAACATAGGAATATATTTAAAATGGCATCTTTCTATGAAAAGTAATGCAAAGTCTATCTTAAAAAATAGAACAGAGTGCAACACATAGATCTGGGGCTATATACACGCTTGTCCAAATTTGAACTTACACGCCACGAAATTATAGTACAAACGAAATTTCTTTGTGCGTACCTCATCGGTCTGTCGCGCCGAAGGGTCATAATTAAATAACCCTGCACCAAGGGTGAAACAAGTGAATCAGTATACGGTGATGGACGCCGATATAATTACTACGATACATACAGACTTTACCTTACAATGTACGGTTGATTGAGTCTGATTTAATTAAAGTTTGGTCCACCTAAAGGGGAATTATTAATTTTGAATGTTTCGCTCCGTTATTAAAGCGAAACAGACGAGTTTAATAATTGGTACTTATCACTGTTTTAGACTGTCTTACTCGGAACATCCTTATTCGCTATCGCGTTCATAAAACAAGGGTATATCAATACATCTACACAAATATTTCATTTGATTTGCAAATCATAGTTGACATTCTGAAGTTTGCGTGTAAACTCACTAGATTGATAACGTCTTCTTAAGACGGAAACTAATCGTGATTAGTGAATATTATGTATTAATCATTCTTTCGCTTATCTTATCAGAAAAATAAAACATTTATATATACATATTGAAAAACTTTACATTCATTGCTCAGATTTTGTGGTAAGTAGCTTAAGCATTTTTGTTACAGACTTCAGAAAAAATGACGGTACCACAACACCAATCTTGAGATAGTACAAAAATACTTATATAATAATATGTTAACATAATGGATATATACATTTTGTGGATGATATTTATTTACCACACCTATTAAATAGTTTTAACTAAGGTATACCTTTGTTTTATGAGTACGTCTGAACGTCTGTAAGTCTGGTCCTAAAACATCTAGACTCAAGTCAATTAACAAAAGTTAGACTAGGCTGGGAATCAAATCCGGGAACTTTCGCTTTTTGGGCGCCTACCTTGGCTACTGCGCCATAAGGTAGTCAGTAGATAGATAGATAGATGACCCACGGATCTCTGATATTAAGAAACAATAATACCTACTTTTTATCCTAACAAACAATTATGTAATGAAGCATAAAATTACACCTCTAATTGAGTTTGCCGCCTCTGATTTTTAACTTCAATTGCTGTTTTGCTGGGAACCTAAATTAATTTGAAGACTATTTATCAATAGTCGTTTCAAATTCCCTTTCCATTTAACGCTATTTATAGTTTAATTCTAATCCATTAACTAATTCTTCAATAGGTAAGATGTTTTTGAAATGATTTTTAATACGGATAGGTACAATGGCGGATTGTCTAATATTAATTATTATTTGGATTAATTATTTTAACACCTGTCAATACAAATAAAGTAAGCGAAATATATATGTACAACGTTAGCATATAACATTTACGGAGATATCGCATTTTCATATAATTATTTTTGTTTTCTCCATGCAAGAACAGAATGACGACACTGTGAATTCTCTATAGATATGTTGTTTACATTCATGTAAATTTTTATACAATATAATAGTTAGTTATATTAAAATGTGTCACATGATAAGACTTTGAATGATATTTGATTTAAAATGGTTCAGTTCTTTTAACTCTGAAAGCTTGTTTCTGATAAAAAAATGAATGCGGTTTAATGAAAAGCTTAATTTCAATGATGATATCTATAAAACCCAAAAACAATCTTTTTTGATCACTTTTTCTTGTTTTTACTTAAGCGATATAAAAAAGTCGGAAAAAAATACCCCTGATGGAGCAATATAGAATAGACTTTCTTTACACATCAAAAGTATGGACTCATTAAACAACTTTCAGTCTTAATTGCATAATTATATCCTTGAATGTTGCACATTCGAAATTTGAAGTAGCGTAATTATAACATTAGGGGAAACAAAAAAACTATGTTGGATATTAACCGCTGTCTGTATCACATCCCTACTAATATTATAAATGCGAAAGTAACTCTGTCTGTCTGTCTGTCTGTCTGTTACGCTTTCCTTCTTAAACCTCTCAACCGATTTTGATGAAATTCGGTATAGGTATACGTTAAATCTCAAGAACGGACATAGGCTACTTTTTATTAGAAAATAAGGGGGGGATGGGGGTAATACCACCTTTGAAAGTTTATATGGAAAAATGTTTGTTATTGAAGTTAGAGATATGAAATTTGGCACAAATATAGCTCGAAACTTGGATTAAAATATGGACTACTTTTTGTTTCGAATGTTAGGGGAGGAAGGGGTAAAACCGACCATGAAAGGATGTAGTCCACGCGAACGAAGTCGCGGGCACAGCTAGTTAGTAATAATTGTGATTTTATATTTTTAACAAAAAATATTTCTTGAAAAATTCGTTTGTCTCGCTATAACTCGAGAACGGCTCCGATTTGGCTAATCTTGGTCTTGAAATAATAATGGAGGTCCAGGGAAGGCTTTAAAGGTTACAAAATAGGCGTTCCGAATTTCTCCGGGACAGCTAGTCTTATATAAAAAATACATTTCTTCTTTTCATAAAAACACCTCATTCAAATACCTTTGTATTTTCCACATGGATTGTGCTAACAACAGACTCTACTTACCGCACATTTTATTCCCCGGCACGCACTCACCTCGCTCGTTCGCCTTATGTACCAAACATGCATGTATGCTTAATGCAGAAATAACCAGGACTGCATTCTGCTATAACCGTGTTTGTTTGCGCCCCGAGCGGAACCAGGGCCAAGTAATATATAAATCTCTAGTAAGCACGCCAGTATACAGTACCAGAATAACAGTATACGTCGTATACAGGTTGTGGAGCGATAAGCAGTCTGTGCGCTTGGTTTGCGCAACTTTGCGAGTTCAATGTCTTCAGTGAATCTGAGCAACTTAAAGACGTCTGCATTTTGGTGCCTAATCTTCGATCACAGGTTTCGTAGATTCAAAGTCGCATGAAAAATGTAACCAGCGTCATGAAATATATAGGTGCCCGTATAACACAAGCGTAACAAAAAAGACCTAAAGTGTCATGTAGTCTAATTGAATCTGAACCTTATGTGACTGGGGACATGAATCATTTTTGACATAATGTCACGTACGTCCACAAAGTGAGAAAGGGCTTGAAGCCTCATTCTGCCGGTGCCATTATTGGACAACATCACATACATCACATACATTGCTCTGATTCTGTGGTAAGTAGCTTAAGCACTTGTGTTACAGGAATCAGAAACAACGACGGTACCACAACACCCAGACCCGAGACAATATGGAAAAGTTCGTTTCCCATATTGACCCGAACGGGGATCGAACCTGGAACCTCAGAGATGGCGCTCGCCAAAGTCAGGTCCGCTCGCCTCTCGGCTACGGAGGTCGTCAAAAGTGTAGTATTATAAGTGCCTAATGGCAGGTTTCGCGAAAAATGCGTCTTTGTGCAATTTCATCTAATAATTATTATAATTATTGTCACACTAGTAAAGTAAATTTGCAATAATAATGATGGTATTCTGTTACCGTTTAATGAGAAATAAACCACTGTTATGTCACGCCACCCGTAAGTACCTACCTATTGAATTGTATGTCGGCCAGCCTCCCTATCCTTCATGGCCAGTGGGTCCCAGAACTCCACCCAGCTCTCGAAGAGACAGTAGGAGCGCCTTTTTCGCGGCAAGGTAGGCCGCTCAGCGGCAAGGTCGGTGGGGGAGTCTACATAGAATTCGCAAGGGATCTCGAACCCCCACAACAGCGCAGAGTAAGACACCGATGGGATTTCAGTCAGTGCGTGCCAGACACACCACTCTCTGTTCCCGCTGAGAGTGACAAAGCGATAGACAATTCCTCTTCGCGAAAAAAAGGGTTACTGTGTTTGATGTCGTCGATTGTGGAAAATGTGACTTTATTAATACAGTCACAAAAAAAATATTTATCATTATTATAATACGAAGACGTGAAAGTTAAAAAAGTAACCGTTATAATGTGATTGACTAGCGTATTTATTAATTAGTATGGTTGGTAAATTTGGCATTTTATCTGATTGTTTCAGAAGAAGTTTGTGCTTAACGGTTGTGGGATATATTTGTTTATGGCTGTATTTTTTTATGTTTTTTCATGTTACATATTCACACATATAAAGATATTTCCTTCACATGCTCAACCACATAAATGCTCTTACACTTTCCTGAACTTTTCTCGTAAACTTAATATGGTAATAAAATCCGCACCCTGTAGACGTTCCAAAGTCTCCTAATCTTATGAAGCTTATTTCGTACGTCCCTCCGGGTTTGGCATTAGAGTGACGTCACAACCGCAGGTAACAAGTGAAAACGGGGAGAAGCCAGGACACGCGCTTTGTTTTATTTTGTTTTAGGGTACGTTAGGAGCAAAAATCCATAGGGAATTGCGTTTGTTGTCCGTCTGTCTGTCTCTTTTTAAGAACGCGTAGAAGAGTCAAGAATGGGAAAGCTTTTATAATATATATATATATATATATAGGACAATATCACATACATTGCTCTGATTCTGTCGTAAGTAGCTTATGCACTTGTGTAATACAAGATAAAAACCACAAAACCCTGACTTAAGACAGTATGGAAAAGTTCCTTTCGCATATTGACCCGACCGGAGATCGAACCCAGGACTTCAGAGAAGGCGCTACACTTAAATCTGGCCCGCTCACTTCCCGGCCATAAAGATCGTCACATGTTCAATGGTCTGGTCTCTCGCAACCCTTTTATTTTACATAATTTATTTAAACAGTAGCAAAATTTACATTTAAAGAGCGTAGAATTCCTCTATTGAAAAAATAAATAAAACACACTGGAAACAATATCATCGATAGTATCAAAAGTATTTATAGGCCTATCGATATTATAGATTTTTTCCGAGGTCAACTATCGATGATCAAACAATTTATATATTAATAAAATTAATTGTGCAAAATATTGGACTAAGTAAGGAAAGGAGGTTACAAAACCCTAAGGCCGTAATTGCGACTCGCACTTGTCCGGTTTTTTGTTTTACTTGTATTAGTTACACTCTGTATTGGGACTGATCAAATGTTTGCCAATCAATTGCAGAATGGTCGGTGGGAGTCCGATAAGGACACCGTTTGAAAAATAACTATTTTGTGTGTGGCTAACTGTTTAAATCAACTGCCGGTATATAGAATAATACTTTTATGTTCCATTATAAATCTATAAAATTAGTTAACGCTTTTACACTTTTGGTAGTGGATACGAACTACTGACAACACGACGATTTAGTTGGACATCATTGCATACATTGCTTTGATTATGTGGTAAGTAGCTAAAGCGCTTGTGTTACAGAAATCAGAAACAACGACGTTACCACAACGCCCAGACCCGAGACAATACAGAAAAGTTCGTTTTCCATATTGACCCGACCGGGAATCGAACCCTGAACCTCAGAGATGGCGCGACGCCAAAGTCCGGTAAAGATGTAACGGTAATTTATTTTAACTGAAGTTTCACCACCTTAATGGCAAAGTACAGTAAAATCACCAAAACTATAACATCTCCCATTTACCCTCATGAAAGTATGGACTTATATCTTAAAAAAATAACTATCGTTACAATCAGGTATTAGCTTGATCACCACATTCGTCTTGCCCAAAAAATCGATTAAACACTTTCTTCAACCCGGCAATCGAACCCAGAGCCTTGTCACATTTATTGCGTTAGGTGTTTTCAAATTCTTGATTTTGATTTACACTAAAAAAGGGCTTGAGTTTACTTTGGAATCAGACAATGTATCTATGTGCTATAGTTGGGTGTTTATACATTTATTAATTGTATATATTCAGAACTCTTTTTAAGTTTAATACCTACCAGTCTAAAAGGATAAGTACCGCAGTCAGTCAAGCCGACATCAAGCAAGCCGCACCCAAATATCAACATTTCCCCTAATAGAACAAGAGCAAGTGATGTTAGAGTACCAATAGCGTTTTGCAAAAATGTATTAAGAGGTTTTCACAATTAAAAATACACTCAACTAGTGATAATTTCAAACAATCCGATAATTTAAGCTGGACAGCTTTTATTAGTTACGACGTCAAAATTGTGATAAGTATTTTAAAAGCCCTGAATTTTTATATGCTGTGCATTATCTTAGTCTAAGTTTCAAAAATACATCAGCCTGTCACTGAATCAGAATAAATTAACGTAATTAAAATTGTAATACAGTTTTAAATGTATCTTAAGATTTATCCTAAAACAACTTGAAGGAAACTTGTTATTTAAGTAAAGTTGCGATCAAATGTCTTTTGAATGTAAAAATACAACCAATCACATACATGACTGTATGTGATTGGTTGTATTTTTACATTAATAATAATATTAATGTTTAATAATAATATTGGACAACATCACATACATTGCTTTGATTCTGTGGTAAGTAGCTTAAGCACTTGTGTTACATAAATCAGAAACAACGACGGTACCACAACACCCAGACCCGAGACAATATGGAAAATTTCGTTTCCCATATTGACCCGACCGGGGATCGAACCCGGAACCTCAGAGATGGCGCTCGCCAAAGTCAGGCCCGCTCGCCTTTCGGATACGGAGGTCGTCGTACCTTTAAGATGTAATCAATGCTTAACAATTTAAATAAATATAAAACTTGAAAGCAAATTTAATATCTTAAACACTTGCAGAATTCAGCATTAGTCATAAAACTGCAGTCTACTACAATCATCTTCTATGTTTAGAAACCCTTCCAGATCTGTTGAGATCTGCGCACCCCAACCTCACAGGCCTTTAATATATAAGCGTTAGTTTCCGTCTGTATGTATGTTTTGCCATGTGTAAACTTGTTCACTGTAATCTTCTTATGTTCAGTTACTCTCGTGTGTTACTGGATTTAGCGTCTTCACAAATACACCTGTACAGTGTGCGATATCAGTTCGAGTATTAATATTTTGTACTATGCACATTCAGTTCCATAGAAAAATACGAATTATATACCACAGTGACAATTTCCTTTAATTATATTGGAAAACATTAAAAAAATACATTAAACAACATACATTGCTCTGATTCTGTGATAAGTAGCTTAAGCACTTGTGTTACAGAAAATCAGAAACAACGACGGTACCACCACACCCAGACTCGATGCAATATGAAAAATTTCGTTTCTTATATTGATCTGACCGGGGATCGAACCTGGGACCTCAGAGATGGCCCTACGCCATAGTCCGGCCCGCTCGCTTCTCGGCTTCAGGTTGCTTATTATGATCCCTTGGACCACGGCATACCTACTTAGCGTATGTCTCGTCCATGTAAAGCTTTCGAGCCGTTGCCAGCACCGCACCAGATACCCACATGTCGTCATAACAACACATCCGAGATCCAATCTTCTAGTTATTACAGCGCAAGTTTGAAATCATAAGCCGTGACAAAATAACATCAGCGTGCCACAGCAGAAAAGTAAACAGAAACAAACATAGTAATATTTAACATTTTGCGAAGGTGTTGTAAATACGATTCTTTGCGGAGTAACATAATTGCGCCTAAAGGAGTTTGTAAAACTGCACAGAGTTTTACAAACTCCGACCAAACATGCATAATAATGCATGTATGGTTTTTTGATACTCACACATAAACTACTCAATGGATTGTAGACAAATTAGACTCTAGAATGACATAAAACAAATTTAAGCAGAATAACGAGGGCATTGGCTCGTGCATATACACTGATGACATAACATATAGCTGTGCCTGCGACTTCGTTCGCTTAGACATCCTTTGATGGTCGGTTTTACCCCTGTCTCCCCTTATATTCGAACAAAGTGGTCTATATTTTATTTACGTTTCGAGCTATATTTGTGCCAAATTTTATATCTCTTACTTAAAAAATAATCATTTTCCCATATAAACATTCAAAGGTGGCATTACCCCTATCCCTCCCCACCCCCTTATTTTCTAACAAAAAGTAGCCTATGTCCGTTCTTGAGGTTCAACGAATACCTGTACCAAACTTCATCAAAATCGGTCGAGAGGTTTAAGCGGGAAAGCGTAACAGACAGACAGAGTTACTTTCGCATTTATGATATTAGTAAGAAAGTAGGAACTAGCGGCCCGCCGCTTCTTCGTACGTGTACTTTACCCGGTTTTTTACATTTTTACTGATTTATTCGCTCCTATTGAGAGCAACTTGATGTTACATAGCCTAAAGCCGTCCTTGTTAATGTACTGCAAACAACACATTTTTTTTAAATTTGAACTAACAGCGCGTTAAGCGCGTTCAAACTAACAAACAAAGAAACGAAACAAACTCTTCAGCTTTATTACATGAGTATAGATGTTACTAGCTGTGCCCGCGATTTCGTTCGCGTGGACATCCTTTCATGGTCGGTTTTACCCCTTTCTCCCCTAATATTTGAAACTAAAAGTAGTATATATTTTAATCCAAGTTTCGAGCTGTATTTGTGCCAAATTTCATATCTCTAACTTCAAAAATAATCAAAAACTTTTAGACATTTTGTTAGTTACGGGCGTGATTATGCTAAAAGATTGTTTACTCAAAACGGGCTCATCTTAATATCCAAGCTCATTGAATGGGGATTTTTCAATAAAATCCGTCTACATTTTGTCAGTATAACAAAAATGTTTCTTTAATCAGCAACAAGATAAGTGCAAAAGAACTAGCAACTTTTTAAATTGTAACAACTATATAAATCATTGGGGAATTTCGAGGAATCCCTACTAATATTATAAATGCGAAAGTAACTCTGTCTGTCTGTCTGTCTGTCTGTCTGTCTGTCTGTCTGTCTGTCTGTCTGTTACGCTTTCCTGCTTAAACCTCTCAACCGATTTTAATAAACACAGAGACACACAGACAGACAGACAGAGTTACTTTCGCATTTATAATATTAGTAGGGATTATGTTTTAAAGTTAAAAATTAAAATAACAAGGGAAACACTTGTCATCGCTACATAACATAAAAACCAATCTAGGTTAGTGAACAAACTAAACATTTATTCAATCAATCAGATTCAACCAAACGTTTTCTGCTGCCTCCTAGTAATTGTTCTCACTGGCAACAAAATTATAATTGACTAACATCTTCGTTAAAATAATGTAAACCAACATTTCCACCCCGTGTGAGAAAAATAAAAGAATTTTAAACAATTTAAATATTCCGACGTCGAAGCAAACTCGATTCCCAGGGTGTAGTAAATCTGCCTGGAGCCGTAGGTAAGTTAGGAGGTTTGACGGCGAGGGACCCCCTTGAGTTTATAATCTGTGGGGTTACTCTCTTAATGCTATTAATGTTAGGTAGCTATTGAATTATTTAAGATGACACGTATGTGGGAATAAGCCATAGGGCCGTGGTAACCTTGCAGTTTCGGTAAGTTTGGCCAAGTTTTTCGGCTTCTTTTTTCGGAGAACGGATGATCAAATAAAAGACTGGAAGTCTACCCCGGCTTTGCATTAGAAGTTTGGTTACATTTTTGAAGTTCAAAGCTGGATCTCTTTATATAATATGCTGGATTTTTTATAATGTGGCATGTCACCCGAGGATAGTAAAGCTTCCAAAATTTTAGTATTTACGGAGCATACACAATAAAAACTAGCAATGAAATGTATTCTTTTTCAAATATTTGTTTAGCGATTATTTGATAATTTATGGAGGGATCAAAATTATTCATTAACTTATTTTGCATAAGAGTTAAGGAGAAAAGAAGCTACGGAAAAGGAAGCAATTTAGCTGGAAGTATTTTTTTAATTGAAAACATTTGTTTTAGGTTTTTCTCACGATAAGAGATTATAAACAACATCTTGTTATCAGACCTGAACATTCATAATAAAATACACCCAAAGCGGTATTTCAGGTCACCAATTTTGATTTAATAGATGTTTGTTATAATAAATGTTCACGCAAATCTACTGTGTGGATTTGTATGAAATTTATTTCGTAGATAGAGTAGATAATATTATGACACATATGATATATTTTATCTTCAAGCAAGCGAAAAGACACTAGCAACCAATAGTTATAAATAAAACCAGGCGAAAAGCAAGTGTAAACATCGCCAGTCACGCCACGTGACAATAAACGTGCGAGCAGAAACATTTTTCACATCAAAGGTTAAAGAAAACCAATCCCAATAACATTTTACGTACAGCAATCTAAAATCAATCACGGTGCGTGTACACCAGGCAATCAGGTGCATATTTGCGGAACAAACTGTAAATAAAAGCGATCTCACTGCAATCAGGGAGTTGGTGTATTACAAAATACCTACAAACAGCGTACAATCCGAGTTCACATTTTACGGCGATCAATACTTTATACGGTAACTGCAGTTGCCTTTAGTAAATTGGGAATTATGATACTGGAGTACAGTGCTCAGAAAGGTGCAGGCTCCGGGTCGTACAACAGCACAACAAGGTGACCACTTGCAGTACAATATTCTTTCTAATGCCCACTACATAAAGTGCATAGTCCACAGTGTGTAGTCTGACGCGGTTTTAACTATACTGTTGTTCTTTTACCGATTGGTTCGCATATTTGGAAGAGACTACGCCATCTGTGTTACTCAATACTAAATTATTAACTGCTTCTTTAATGGTGGTATTCTTTAATTTTGATCATTATAACCCCGGAAAGGTGAGCAAGATAATCTTACTGATGGACTAAACGGAATTGGTTCGCCATCTACCCCCACATTAAGAGTGAAATCACGATTGGAATCACGCTAATTCTGGGTCATGTTAAATGTTTTTGATTATTTTATCATGTATTCTGTTAAAAATTGTATTGCTTTCCGTTAATATGGTTTAATGTCGTCATTTCCTCTATCATTGAAATTCGAAATACATACGAGAAACAAATAGAATGCTATTTACGGCTTTGCGTAGGAGAGGTCTATGTTTGACGTAATATCGTTAAAAAGGTGTTCATATCAATGGTATCTAGAGCTCACAATAGAGAAATGTAATTGTTTGAAAGCTATACTAAACTATCGATAAGATTTAAAGTTTATTGTTTTTGACGAACTGTTATCGATACTATTGAGATTACTAGCAGCACTAGCCTGACGTTGCCGTCGCCCTTGATTAATCCTTCAAGTCTATTAGTGGTGCAGTTTTAGAATATTCGATGAAAAAGTAGTGAAATAACTTGCGTTGACCCGCAGCTTTTTCTGTGTTTTTCTCTATTTCTTCAGGGTAATAATCAAATACGAGTACTTCTTTCTTAGGGAAAGTCGTAAACTACACTGTAGCGAAAATCTATTTTGATCAGTTCTGCCGTTCTGGCATTGTAAAGTTAATAAACATTCAATATGGCTAAATTAAGCAAAAGCTAGCACAAACTTCATGCTTATGAACAGATGCCACCTTTGGGGACCGGTCTGCTCGAGCTTACTCCCAAAATTAAATACTTCATTACGTACCTAATTCTCGCATCAAAATAAAACAATGTGTCTTGGTCTATAACAATAAGTTAGATATTTATTTTATTTATTTATTTGTTTGCATACATGTAGATACTGCTACTGTAACAAATCTGCGGAGTTTTTTATCGGTTTATTTTCGGTAGATGTAGGTGCCGCAAATAAATATAAATAAATAAATAAATATTGGACAACATCATATTCATTGCTCTGATTCTGTGGTAAGTAGCTAAAGCACTTGTTTTACAGAAATCAGAAACAACAACGGTACCACAACATCCAGACCCGAGACAATATGGAAAAGTTCGTTTCCCATATTGACCCGACCGGGATTCGAACCCGGAACCTCAGAGATGGCGCTCGCCAAAGTCAGGCCCGCTCGTCTCTCGGCTACTGAGGTCGTCACGGAGGTCGATAGGAAGTAGAATCAATTTGCGTTTTAGGTGTTTAATTAATGGATGATTCAAAAGTGTGTGTTATACATATATACCTAAATAAGATATATTTGATGAAACATGCATATTTAAACTAGTAGTTTAAACAATAAATAAGTTTTCGTTTAAATGATCGCTGTTTTGCCATTTTAAGAAAGAAAAGTCTGCTTCAGGCCGAAGTTATGCACGTGGGCACATTATTATCAAGGTATCTTACACTCGAATAAACATTTTAATCAGCGTTGATATAAATTTCGACACCTACGAGTACAATAAAGTTTTACGAGGGCTCTGAGAGTATCCGCCTGACAGAAAATAGAGCTCGGTAATTATATCCGGGAAAATCGATTCGAGGATATTCCAACGACTCTTCAACAAACCATGGAGCAATTAAATGTTACAATGCCTTCATTTTAAACACCGTTAGATGAAATTAATGAGGTGTAAAATTATGTAGTTCTTCTGGAATACAATGAAACTGGTATATTTGTTTACGAGTGCAGAAGTTACGTTCCTGAAATAGTAAAGATACACTTACAGTAAAGATACATAAATTTTAATTAATATTATGCATTAAAAGCTAATCGGTCAATAAAACGGTAATTAAAAGATAATAAAAGGTTGTTCGATCTATTATTTATTGAAGCCAAAAAAAATCCAATATGTTGCTGTACCTATTGATAATTAAAAACTAAATTATACATTCAACTGCGTGCAGCTAATCAAAGTTTAATGATCAGCTTCTTTGTAATAAAAAATTACCTACTTTTTTGCCGATACATATCTTCTTGGTTATATGTTTCGAAACAGTGGTAGCGTCATATTCGGTTATTCTTAAGTATTTCTAATTTTTAACATGATAAGGGTGATTGTGAATTTCGATTCTTTACATTGATTACACACAAAATTATTCTGTGCAAAATAAAGTCACTTAAAATTTTACCAATATATTGCGACCTTCTTGACCACCATGGTTGGGTTTAACAAGAGCAAGCTTTAAAACTAGGTGTGAAATTTAGGGGAGGCCTGTGTCCATCAGTGCAAAAACATAGGCAAGAAACTAAATAGCAACTGAAAGTTTGCTTAACGGAATAGTAGCCCCAATTAATTTTAATTGAATCATCGAATCGGCAACTTGAAGCGCAAAGTATTCGCTTATCTCGATACGAACGCTTCCATTTTAATGGCGTTATGGATGAAATCTCAATTCTTTTCGCCTTACCTCGTCTCAAAGCCGTTACGCTCGATGTAGCATACGGCTTAAGCACCAACAATCAATTCGAATAAACGATAAGAATCGTTCCATTGCCTTCCTCACCTTCCTGCGCGAATCTTTTTAGTCACACCATTCATCAAATATTCAGAAAACCTCTTACAAATAATAAAAGCAAGAGACGAATCTCCGATAACGTGGTGCTTTTTTCATTCGGAGGGTCCCTCGGGGGCGGGAAATATCACCATGTCATTTGTTTATATTGCGAAATTAATCCGTGGCCGACGTGACTGATGAGCCGAGTCAACCGTAGCTTGCCAAACAAAGAAACACCGAGGTGTATACTATAATCGATGCTCACTTAAACGACAGATGCTACAAACGGGTACCATCAATCTATCCCCCTCCCACCACCGATTCGTACCCCCCGAGGGCCGAATTGTTATTCACGTTCCATTACCTCAATTTTTTAGAGCCGAGGTACCTGAAAAGAAACCCTTTCACTTATTGTGTCTCATTCCTGAATAGGTGGAGGGCCATCGTGAAATTAAATTTCTTTAGATTATTCATTTTTTCTTTTTCCTTTTTCGTACGGCGAGTGTTTACCCGGGACTTTACCGCCGCAGATGTTGGAAGTTACACGGTACCTGCGTCTTTTCATAATAGCATCCTGAGGGTGTTTGATATAAATTAGTTCTTTTATCAGAGTACAAATTTTATCGCCATATTATTTTTAATTAACAAAAGCAGACCCGTATTTGGGGAAGGAATTTTTTTTACAATCAGCAAAGAAATATTGTAATCTAAGTTCGATATGAGCATTAATGTTGCTTAGGTTTACTTAGGATCATAAAAATGAGGAAAAAATATATCAACTGACTTAAACCATTAAGAAGAATGCGCATAAAAGTGCCGCTTATTTTCATTACCAAAGTCTCAAATAAGCAATATTGGTATTTTTAGACTCTAATAAAGAAATAATAATAAATATAGGACATCATATACAGTGCTCTGATTCTGTGGTAAGTAGCTTAAGCACTTGTGTTCACAGCGACTTTTGAAGCTCAGAAACAACGACGGTACCATAACACCCAGGCCCGAGACAATATAGAAAAGTTCGTTTCCCATATTGACAAACCGGGGATCGAACCCGAAACCTCAAAGATGGCGCGACGCCAATGTCGGGCCCGCTCGCCTCTCGGCTACGGAGGTCGTCAAAAGATGATCAAAAGAATAAAGAGAAAGTCGTAAAAGACTTTTTCTCATTATCACCATCATTTTAATGATATAAATATATATATTTAGCTTGATCGGAAATAGTTATAGGTGATTGAAAACAACTCTCTTAATGATATTGTACGTCTGAATTACCATATTTCCTGATAAGAATGATGGTTTGGAGGTTAAGCCATTGGTCTTGACTTTGATCTAAATAATGTATGGTTTGCCTGTGGTTTTGTTGCCGAGGTCAGATGGCAATTGCTCAAAAGTAATTAACAAGACTATAGTCGTAGCGGAAATTGGACTTTTAACTTTTTTGCTCACAGTGTTACCCACTGAGGGAATTTCTTTTAAAATAAATGTGATGAATGGGTATGAAAATGAATGGTTTTATGGCTTAGCGACCTAAAACATCCTTATCTGACTATCAAAGATCTGCCCTACTAGCCAAGGCAATATCTCAAATTTCTCGCATGAGACAACGAAACTTTCCGTACTGTTGATTGGCTGATAGCACACTTGTACCTACTTTCAATAACTGACGCACTGATTTTTTCTGATAAAATTGACTCGTGTGGCGGATACAAATAATTTACAAGAAATATGTTAATAATGTTAGTTAAGTCACCCTGTCTCGGTTAGAAAGTATCCTAATAAATTTAGCCATTTTTTTTATCATACATTTAGGAAAGCTGCTGCTACTTAGCTTGTCAGTTTGCAACTTGCGCTCGGACACTATGAATAAAAAGCAAAAATATATATTTATTGAACAGCAAAAAAAAAACAAAAAACACGGCGACGAAGTTCCCGGTAAGGAGCTCTCTTCCCTACTCTATAAGCTCACAATACGGATTACTACATCCCTGTCTCTTTTCTTCAGCCCGTGAAGACCATTAGTGTGGTAGCGATGGGTACAATCTCGTTCGTGTTTGTGAGCTTAGAGAATCAGGGCCCAGATGTATACGTAAACTATGCGTGTGGGTTAAGTAAGCATTGCACAGTATAGACATGTGATTTTTTTATTTAACTTATACATTTTCTGCTACACGGTGTATATATTATTATTATGTTTAGCAAAAGTACTTAAAACTTGCCATATGAGAAGTACTTACTAAACCATTTTAAACTTAAAGATAGTACTACCTATATAAAATCGAACGCCATTTTGTTAAATTTGAAAATTGGCCCATTTTATTAGTTCTTGAGTTCTTAGGCATATTTTTATTAAGATCAGAAGATGTAGAACATAGGGTTTTTAATCTGATATAGGTTAGTTACATTGGAAATTGGAATTCACAGTATCAATGACCCTGGAGTGTTCATGTTTTGGAGTGATGATAGGCAAACATGAAGCAAATCACCCTCCAGCTAGACGATGTTACTATATTTGCGAAGTAATTGATAGAGGATGAAGACTCTTCGTCTTTGCTGAAGATCAGGCTCAGTAAACTATTAGTGAACCCTATATCCAGCTTTATACTGTAATAATCGATTGGTGATGGTGTTGAGTCCAGTTATGTGGTAGTTCTGCCCATAAAATTTTAGACGGCTTAATTATGTCGTAATGGCTTATAAGAAGGTACATGACAGGTAGATTGTAAGTCGGTGGTGTATTTCACCTCTCAGTTAAAATGTTTCCCCATCTACTCAAACGGATTGAATTTCGGGAGTCGCACCATACATTTATAGGCGCAATTGGCAATTTTGGATGTCCTGAGTCAATCAGTCGTAGTAGTCTGGTCTGATAGAACTAGTGGCCTGGTCTCCACAGACGTCATAGTCCTCCCATGCGTAGTTGTGATATTCTCACCACATGGGAATTAGTAAGGAGATTTAGACGTGCTTTTTGTGTAGATTTGTTTGTCAAGTTATATAATTTTCGGAATACAAGCGCCGCAAAGCTTACTTCATTGTGGTAACAGATTCAGCCCACTTTTACTTGGTTCCATTCCATCGCTCTGCGTTTTTTGCACCACGGAATTAAAATTTGTATGCATTTGGAATGAAAGTCGGATATTTGTTTGTTCCTGGATCAAGTTCCTCGGAGTCCTTTCAAGAACAATTCAAGAATCGATTAAAGCGAGCACACGTACTCAAGCGAGCAAACATCGAGAGCTCGATGCCTGCTCAGGGATCGTCCGGTCACGTTCCAACGAGCTATAATTCAATAAGACACGATCCAAAAGCTACTGAGTAAAATCGTTCAATCCACTTCCACCAATGGCGTTTAAGAAATTAACTTGCTTTCTTTTATTATATTTTATTTCAAATGCAATGCAGAGCATTTCTCCGTTCTTACTTCGCTTCAAAAATTGTCTCCGAGTCCAAACTAAAATTATAAACACAAAAGTTTCTTTCATTTTACTATGTGGTTTAACTTTTGCACCGAATAAGTATTGTTTAAATCATTACTTAGATTATATGTCTGTCGCAGCTAGCCGATTCTAACAGAAAATATAGGTATCCACTAGTTATGGCAAAGATTAAGTACTAAGAATTCTTTAAAATTAATAATAAAACGTTGCACGTATTCATGTCACGTAATATAAAAGGCGAGTTCACCGCGGCATTGCCGATGTCACGCGGGAACGGCGACCGTCACGCGAGAACGCGTGCGTGGCGCAACGAGCCCTGATTGCGGGCGACACTGCGGCGGCCATAGTGCGTGCAATCGTGAAATAATTGAGCCACTTAAAATATTTATCGTGACAAAACCCTCCGTTGTTTTTATTTACGCTATATAAGTTATCGTTAATCTTCAGAATTATCTGAGGCCATCTTGTATGTGGTCACCAATTCAACATACCTCGCGATTTACTTCTATATATGTTATATTTTGTTAAACTTACCTTTAATCACATTACAATACTTTTCTATTTTCTCATTTTAGTTAATACCATAGACAAAGCAAGTACATACTGTTAAAGATTAATTAGAGACGTTTTAACTAATACCATAGTGTTGCAAGTTAGTCAGTGATTTATGTAACGTAATATAAAATGCAAGCTCCCACTGGGACGTTAAACGTGACGCAGAACGCATTTGTGGTGCAACTGGCATGCTTTGACTGCAAGCGACACTGCTTTACCCGAAGTGCGTACCATTGCGAAATAACCATTAAATGTGTTTGGCATACCTAAAGTACTCTCTATTAGTTTGATCGGTATTTTATGACTTCTTAGCTCATGAACTACCTGTCTTGTTTCAAAATGAGCCGATCATCATTAAATGGATTGCAAATTATTTAAAGCTACTTATTTAAAAAAAAATTGAATTAAAATTTTAAAAGCTTGAAATTTTAAGACAAACTGTAATTATTACAATTTTATTTACTTGGTTTTTTACAGGTAAGGCAACATAATAAACAAAATGCGTTTTAACTTTTTGCGACTTTTTAAGATAATTAAAAATAGTTTGCAAATAATGATAACACAGATAAAATTATGCCAATAGTTATACAGGAATGCGAACGTATGTGACACAAAGAGCTTGTCTTGATTATGGGCGACAATGCGGACGAAGTAACAGAGAAAACAAAATAATTGACAAAATATTTTCTTTTTAAGATAACCGTTTTATATTAATGACAAATTGTTGCAAGTTAGTTAGGATTAAATTAACGTTAAAAAACAAGGTCTTGCGGATTAAGCGTCACGCGGAAACGCTTGGGTAGCACAACGAGCTTACCTTGATTGCGAGAGACACTGCAATGGCCGTAATGCAATTGAATTGCGACTTTTCGACTAAATTGACAGTGTCCGTGGTGTAATGACTTGACTGTTAGGCACAGAAACCCGGAGGTAGTAGCTTCAAATCCCGTAGGGTACACTTTGACTTTGTGAGATTTCTCAGTTTGGGCGTTGCAGGCGTGGCGTGGGTTACCTGATTGCCTGATAAGAATGAGGATTCATGCTTTGGAAGGCACGCAAAGCCGTTATTCTCAGTCTAAGATCCATGTTTATAGGATTGCTTCCCTTTTAAGAGTTGCGGAGACCAGATAATAATTGCTTCATAGTAACAACCAGGCTTGTCAAATCAGGATCGTAGTTTAAGTGGACCCCGTGTTCCGTATAGGATGCAAAACAAAAATGCATTTTAGAAGAGAGTAAAAATGCATAATTCACATTTTTTCGTTGTTTGGAACTTGTGAATTATCCGATACCTCATTTCGTCTACCTATCAATGTATGTACTTATTGCTTACTTGTTTTGTATTAAAAAAAACAATAAATAAATGATTAATTATAAAATTTTGCAAGCCATTAGCTTATTTACGAACTTAAGGAACCAGTCACTTATTGCTTTATAGTTACTTAATATAAAAAGACAAGCTTACAGCGACGCGTGGGATGTCACGCAGGTACGCAGTGTCACGCGAGAATGTGTTTATATTGCAACTAAAACATCATGATTACAGAAGATACTGTTGCAGTCGTGTGTGTTAAATAATATAGTCACTTAGATTTTATTTTTCTTACTTTCAAAAAAGAACACTTTAGGCTTTATATAACTGAAGCTTCACGTCTTCAGTAATCTGATCACGTCAGTTTTTTTGCTTCTTACGTGATTAATATTTTGTTTTAAATATGTGTCTTCGTAGTCTTCCCTGAAGTAAGTACTAGATATGGGTCTAGCAAAAAGCTTCAAAACATGCCTGTAGTATTAAATTAAAATAATTTCACTATTTATATTTAAAATAATCGGATATAATATTTGTCAACAATGTAAGAAGAAAACGTTTTTGAAATTATGTAGGCATGTAACAAAAACTTTAAAAATATCTTCCAGTTTATAAAAAACATTCAAAACGTCTTCGTTAGTATGTATTTTTAAAAATTTAAGTTAGAATCCTTACTTCATACTGCCGCCACTTTTCTGCCTAAAGCAAAAAAGCGGTGGCAGTATTCACTAAAATGTTCAAGCTTACAGGTATTATTTGTCTGCAGTAAGCACAATAAACCCGTGCATATTCTGACAAAAGATATCAAAGTAAAACACAAAAATATAATGTTCTCTCAACGTCGTTGCACAAGGCAATAATTTCAAAAACTGGAAACGTGCATTAGCATGTGGACACACCTGTGGGAAGAGTAATGTTGCCTAAGTTAAAAATCGTGTACCACTCCCGTGTGGACGGCAGGGGGAGGCAGAGGGAAATAAGGAAAACCTTCTTTTGTGTTACCGAATGCATTGGCTGCATGCTCAGTGAGCGTGCTATCTCGATCACACCTCTTGGGTTACGATTTGTGTTTAAAAAACCCGTTTCCGCAGCCTTTGGGACTATGAACGTTCGCGCTACGTCGCTTTTCAAAGCCCGGAGAGGGTATATTTTTAAATGCACTGTCAATCTTTTTCGTTCACTCGGATGTAAATAATTCTTCTGTTTTCGTTTGCAGCTTCAATGCATTTATTGTCTTTTTGTGACTGGTTACATTAACGCATTTTTTTCAAAGAATCTTATTTGTGATAAGATTAAAGAATCTTTTCCAAACATGCACAAAATGGTAACGCACAAACAAAATAAATAGGTATGCCTAGTTTAAGTAAATGAAAATATAGCCAGTGTTAATGAGAACGAATGTTTATTTAAGACTATTCACTGATAAAACAGTCAAATATTAGCATAGCACTTCACTTTATTTGCATCAAAGTCAGTCCGATTTAGAGCATTACAAAAACTAGTATCAAAATGAGGATTAAGCAGTCGTTTTTCGGTAAAAGAAACTTGAAACACGGACCGTTCAGCAAATCGTTTCTTGTTTATAAAGAGTTGAGAGTGCTTTTTATCGAAACAACTGGTGCGAGTTCGCTCGGAAAACTAACGAAACTCGCCTAAACCTTTGTGCAATTAACATCGAATGCAGTTGAAACTCCATTTGTTCAATACGCTTCAAACTAGTGCCCAGTAGTGGCAATGTTTTATTTTTTACATTTCAGCACTTAAGTGTTATGTACGATTAGTGACTTTTAAAAGTGGAATCGTGACAAAACGTGTGTTCTTTTCAAATGTGATATTAATTGCAAATTGATGGTTCGCTCGGCGGTATCGTTTGTCACGCGATAATTTTATGTGTGCTATGGAATGATTTGTGAGTGAAATTTAATTTGAATTTGAATTTGAATTTGCGCTGAAATTCAATGTTGGATTTGCCATAGACACACTTTTATTTTAAAGGTAAATTAGATGCGAATTACATTTGTAGTTAATTAAATATCCATCCTTATTCCGTACAGTTTTCTATTACCCAAATTCACTTCCAAAACATACTAGCCAGGTTTGGAGGTTCAATTTAATAACTCATTTATATCAGTGCGTCATCTCTGGAAGAGGGACTAATTTATGTACCTTTGGCTTTTAACTAAAGTGCAGCCCACTTTGTACTGCAATCAGTTTTTAGTGTCCGGTAACGCTCTTAACATAGGCCAGGAGATCGGGTTCGGATATAAATAAAAACATTAACTATGAAACTAACTTTAATTCGTTATCAAAGATTACATTTTGTATTTATATATTTTATAAGATGACGCGTAACTATACACGTACGTGTACGTGTATAGTTCGGTTAGTTCAATATCGTAGCGCCTAATGCCCTTAAGAAAGCGTCCTTAATTTAAAACAGATTAAATTGCGCCTACTACATTCAAAATATTTATATTTACAGGAAGATAACTTGAAAACACTTAGTGATTTAACAATAAGTCAAATGCAAATCATTGAATATTTCGTAGACTCTCATAGCACTTTTAAAATTTAGTTTGCACTAGCTCTTTGTCTCAGAAAGCGAACCTTCTTAATTCGATTAAGTCATTTTAAAACGTTGAAATTGCTTGAATGTAAAGTAGACCCCTCCTTTGTCAAGATCTCTAACCTTACTGTAACTCATTTCATTAAATATGATGCGAACGTTATTTCTTCGCTTATGCAGATATTTTTTAAGTCTTTTGCGCTTTATTACCAAAAAAACCTTTTTTAACGATTAAATAAAATAAATAAATGCGCCAGACAATCACACTAATCACCTGGTCTCAAACTAAGGTTTTCCCTTGTACTATGAGCACCAGACGACTGATACTAACTGGAGGCGTCATCCTAGCACACCCAGACCCAAGTCAATTTACGTTTCGTTTTCCAAATTGACCCGACCGGGAATCGAACCCGGGACCTTTTGCGCTTTGGTCGCCTACCTTAGCCACTGTGCCACCGAGGTCGTCAAAACATTTGTTTGTTGGTTTTCCATTTTTGAAAAACACTTGGCACAAATTCACTTCAAATCAAATTAAAACCTTAATATGACATGACTCTGACCACTAAATGACCATCAAAATTTGAACTAAATAACTTACCTTTTTTTTAAAGTTCATATAAGTATTTTTTTTTAATTAATGAGAGAGATAAGCCCTACTGAAAGCAGTTTTGATGGCTCCGTTGATCCCATTAGGATTAGTCCGCTACCTAGCCTTAGGTGGTTCCGCCTTGCCGGGAGCCTTGCCCAGAGCCTTATTACCAACCCCCCTTCCTCCATCTTTGCTGATTTCTATATTAGGATTTTCAGCTAAACTTGCTTCAAAGCTGCTGAATATGATTGTACCAAAGCACCACCATTGCAAGGATGAGAGTTGAGTTGAGGTGATAGAATAGAATACGCCACTTCTTTTATTTTTATATAGATCTTGCGGGATCCCCCTTTTTATCCCTTTAACACCGCCTGATGAGACATACCAATTATAATTTGAACATATGTACAGTAAGGAACTAGTGACATCAGTTTGTTTCTTCAATACCGTTTACATTTATAATTTGTTTAGAATAATACAATATTCAATTGCGGTTACTAATTGAAAAGTCCGTAATTTTTAACCCATTAACATTGTAACTAGGCAGAATCTCATAAGACAATCACTTACAAGAATACATTGCCATAACGGCCAACAGCTTAGCTTAGTCGACCATACAATTTCCCCTATCAAAAGACAATGAGCTTCCACCTCGGTAACCAAAACAAAGCTTCATTATACGTTTAGCTCATTAAGTAAATTAATGAAAGGATATTTAGGTGAGAGCCACGCTTTGACTACAATCATCTCATTGATGCTGTGAAATGAATTTTGGGAAATGTTTGAATGACGAATCACTGTGTGTGGAAATTTGATGGTATGCCTGATTGCAGGGTGAGCAGATTATTACAACGACCGCCAAATGAAGCTGTACAAATTCGCTGTTTAATACAACATAATGCAACGTGCTTTTGAACGGCACTGAATGCCTTAAAGATGATTTTTTTTCAATGAGAATACTCAAAATGCTATTATGATTCTGAGTATAGCGTGTATATTAATTTAACTATTACATACTCCTTACTACATTTTGACGATACTAATTATATGAACAGGGAAGTTTATATGATAGTATCTGTATCTACTACTTAATTAATTTAGATAAAGCCTTATAGTTAAACAAATTCAATATTTGATTGACATATAAAAAACCCATCCCTAAATCCTTTATCGTAAGATAACGTGAAATAATTCAAATAATAAATTACTTATTTTAAAATAAGTGTAATTAATCGGAAATATCCTTTTTTTAATGAGGTTAAAATTATAAACTTTAAGACTTTCGCGTTCCATTTTAAACACCGTTTTATTTAGTAGTTCGTAATAACTACTCAATAAAAATGGTGTCGCATTTTGAACCGTTTACTTATTTTTGAGGTAAAAATTAGTTGAAAACTTACAAAATCATTTGTGCACAAAAATAATACGGTCGCCTTAAGAAATATCTTCTTATTAAGTCGTTTAAAATGCGTGATGATACACGTGGAAAACCTATAGGTAAAATACTATCTCTCAAATTCAAATTCAATATTATTTTATTCATGTAAATTACACCAGTAATATTTATGGAACGTCTATATAATGCAAATGACGCTACCTCCGGTTCGGAACCTATAACTTACAGAGAAGATCCCGGCAAGAAACTCTGTCGTTCATATTACAAATATAGCTTAACTTATAATCTCTATTCTGAGATCTAGTAGCCATCGATAATAAAACAAATTTACTTCTAAAATTATGTCCCAACGTAGGTACATGTACTCCATCATGGAAGGCACCTAATATCTTTGCCATCAGGAGCGCACGCGAAGCGTGTTATCGGATGATAACGCCGCCAGATTGTTGGTTATCTCGACACCACATTTTCTATTTCCCGAATCTAATCGTTGAAGCCTCGCGAGACGTCGATCTCAAAATTAGGTTACGAGTGACTGGGAACTTTTTGAAAATTCCGGGATTTCATTCGGATCCGAGTGCGATTTTTGAAAAGTCGCCGCCAAATTAAAGTCGCGACGTCAGATTCAGAACGGTATTTCTTATTATACAAATCGAATAAAGTTCAAATATTCACTGTTGAAGGAAGTTCTTTTTTCGATTCTCACTGCGTGGTCGAATAGGTGTCTTTATTTGAATTTAAATGACCGAAGAGACCTCTTACACACCTTATTATTTCTACTTCCAAGTAAACATAAAAAACGTCGTGCTTAGATGTGTAAGGCTAGAAAAACAATACTGCTTCTATTTTAACGTCCTTATAAAAAAAACACGCGGATGAAAGGCCGGTCAAAAGATAGTAAGATACATGAAATAAATTTAAATTTATTTGTTGATTTTATATCAACTATGTAACATTTGTAACGGCAGAATTCCTGAGAATTCTTGATGTATTAAACACACCAAAAATCTACGTGCAAAATTAGTTTTAATTAACGAAAGATAAAGTACATTTTGTAAGTAAGTAGGTACCCACATAACCATTTTTGACCAGAATATTTTCTTGTTTCATACTTTTTAGGTCGCGGTGTTTTAGTAGTCGGGTTTTAGTTTTTAATTGCTGTTTCCAGTCCGGTTTTTAGAAGTAAATAGAGCTATTTAACAAGAAATCAGAGGTTTCAAAAAGGTGCAAAATAAAGGAGTTTTTACGAATATTCACAAAGTTTATCTTGTGAAGAACTGTTATCTCACGGTGTTTTTTTGTAAGGTATCTAGAGTTAATTTAACTTTATACCGATTTCCAGTTTATTTTCATTCGCGAAAAGTTGTTTAATTCGTTTCGTTAGAGCTAACAGGGAGGTTTAGGGTTACCCTTGACTAAGTTTTGTGGATCACAGTAAAATTGGAAGGAATTTAAATAAATCTAACTTTAAATTTTTGTATTTAAGTTTCTAGTATAGCGACTGATTGTTATTTTGAAATGAGTAAGCGTCAAATTTCTAGCCGGCTCTTTTTAACGTCATCTAACCTACTAACAGGGCTGTTGAATACTGAATTTGTACTGACGAGTCATTAGTGCTTTTGTAAAGCACTATGCTAGCACTGGGGTTTTAAAAAAAATATAACTTAAGTTTGTAACATCTGTTAGTAAAGTAAAATGCTAGGATTGGCCATATATTTGAATTTACTTCCAAATGTTTAATTTCGAATACTGAATGCGGTTTTTCTTTTTAAATAAAATATAGTTTTATGGAAGGCTAAAATAGCCATTTAGCGACATTTTAGTTAAGATAGAATGTAAATAATATTTCAATCACTTTACTAATGGAACAAATCTGGGCGTAGATAGTATTTTATTATGTGCCGTCCCCTAAAAATAACCTATTGACACGAATATGAAGACAATTTTATATTTCATGTAAGGACATTGATATATTTGATCAAACTTTATATGAAACCTTTTCTCAGAAGAATTAAGTGCTGAAGGGTCTGGCTATTTTCTAGCAAATGGATAACACGAAAAAAAAAACTATATTGTATTTAACTTAAAATGATAGACACATCGAGATCGAGAATTTAGTATCTAATGTGCTACTAATACTACTATCATAATAATGTACTAAAATAATGCAATCTATGTAATATTTTGATTCTGAACTTATTTTTTTTATTACGTACTTTTTAACCGATACTTATTACTTAATATGAAATGTAAATTCAAATACAGATTGAGTATTTTTTGTAAATAGGTAGTTTTCTACCACATGTGTGCCTCAATCCCAAATAAAATTAAATGTTTCGGTTCGTGTAAGTTTGATGAAACAGATTCATCAAATCGGTTCACAGCCGATTTTGCCTAAATCAATTGCTTTGTTGTGTCTCAGAATATATTAGGGGCCCAAAGTTGGTCTGCCCTGGCTTTGGCGAGCTCCAATAGTTGATGAATAAATTCCAACGTTGCCAATACTGCCAATAAATACATTAACATTCGATGAAATTAGACCGTGCTTCGTATAAAGCTACGTTAACTTGGAATCAGAAAACCAATGAGATTGCCAGTAGGTGTACTCAATAAATAAATGAGTTGGAGTTAGTAGCAGAATAGTTGTTTATTAGAATTAACCCTTAATGAGGCATGTAGTGTAGCAAATTTTCATTGGTTTTCACCGATAAGTCAAGGTCACAGCGTTCAATTTGCGGTGGTAACAATTTTCGCATTGCTCGATTAAGGGTTAAAATAATCTCCCGCTCCAGTTTACTGTACTCTGGTACATTACGATTAAGAACAAACAAAATTATGGAGTACAAGCTGTGCCCGCGACTTCGTTCGCGTGGACTACATCCTTTCATCGTCGGTTTTACCCCTATCTCCCCTAATATTCGAAACAAAAAGTAGTCTATATTTTAATAGAGCTATATTTGTGCCAACTTTCATATCTCTAACTTAAAAAATAAACATTTTCCCATATAAACTTTCAAAGATGGCATTACCCCCCCCCCCCCCTTACTTTCTAACAAAAAGTAGCCTATGTCCGTTCTTGAGGTTCAACGTATACCTATGCCAAATTTATCAAAATCGGTTGAGAGGTTTAAGCGGGAAATCGTAACAGACAGACAGACAGACAGACAGAGTTACTTTCGCATTTATAATATTAGTAGGGATACTCCTACTAGCAGCCAGTCGCGGCATCGCGCTTTTTATCCCCGCTTTTTCCACACTTTCGGTCCAAATTTTAGGTCGTAGAATAATGTTATACAGGCTTATAGCCTTTCCCGATTAATTAACTATCAATCATGAAAAGATTGAGAAACAGGAAGTACTGAGATAAACGCATTTAAACAAACAAACTCTTCAGCTTTCTAATATTAGGTAGTATAATAATATATGAATTAGCTGTGCAACTTGCTGATACTTCAGTCACGTTATTTTAGCATTAAAAGCAGTTAATTTAATTTATCAAAACTATTAAATTCAATAGGTTTTTGCGAAAAAGACTAACAAACATCTACATAAAGTTTCACTTTAAAATATTAATAGAAGGCTAAGATGGTAATGAGATGTTGTGTTAATGGTTAAATTTCTGTCAGTTCTGGAGTAAGGGTTGTAGGTGTGTGGGACAAACATTCACGCTGTGAATATTTTCGTCTGTTTAGAATTTATTTGTATTGTGGTTTCACTGTTTCTTGTTTCCATGACAAACTGCTTACTTTGATTAAAATATAGTGTTGTATAAATGTAATATTAATTGATATTAATTTATAAAATTTTTAACGTCATAAATAAATATATTGGCTGGCAATCACACGTTATAATCTTATTTAAATATGTATTAAGTACTATTCAAATTTTAAGGTAGAAAAAATAAGTAGGAAGACTTGTTTTTTTTTGACAATAACGTATTTTCCAGGCCATAAAAGTGCGGTAATTTTCCACTCAATATTATTGATTGGCATAAAATCATTTCAAGGTCCCGGGTTCGATTCCCGGTCAGGTCAATTTGGAAAACGAACTTTTCTCAATTGACTTGGGTCTGGGTGTGCTGGGATGACGCCCCCAGTTAGTATCCGTTGTCTGGTACTCATAGTACAAGAGAAAACCTTAGTTTGAGACCAGATGATTGGTGTGATTGTCTGGCGCATTTATTATTATTATTATTAAAAATTAAAGGTATTTTCTGCCTATTGGCAGAAACGCATATCTAGTTGTAAAAAAATAACTATAGCACACAGTTTCTATGTAATATAGCTTTCCATTTGTGATTCAGTTTAAGGAACCATCGGGATTAATAATACGTAGTAAGATAAATGACAAACTGTTTGATAATTCTACTTGTTATAACCAACAATGAGGAATTTAGTAACAAAAAACGCAAAGTTCAATTTTCGGTTTATATTCCACTAAACCTCCAAAGTGACTTACAATTTATTTCATAGTACCATCATATTAAACTTCAACTTGAAATTAAGCTATTATCCAAGCAGTCTAGGGATATAATGGAAACAATCTTAGTTGAGTTAAATCAATAAGGCGCGAGTCCTCATTCAGGACGTAACTCAAGTACCTTTTGTACCTTCGAGTTTGCCTTCTTGCCTCTAGAATGTTAAATAAGTTCGATTTATTGTGAACTTCGAAACATGTGTACAAATGAAAGCCTAAGTGGATTAATTTAACTACAAGTGTTTTTGTATTTGTGAATTTGACCCTGTGCGCTATAGCAAAGTTTGTTAAATTAATTTACGAAAAATTAGGTCGAATTTTATTTCTAACTAGATGATGGGCGTGGCTCCGTATGCACTATTTTGGAATAAAACGTATATTTGATGTTGATCTAGTATTTTATCTTATTTCCAACGGAATTTCACTAATATTTTTTGCATCAAGGACTATTAAACATTTATTTGCTTCACTCGTCCATTATGCACGATTTTATTGCGTTCGATGTGACGTAAAACTATAAATGCAATATGCTGGCTTCATTGTACATATATTCGGGGATTTTGAGGATTCGATCCCAATTCAGGATAGTCATGCCATGACAATCAAAAATGAAATGGTTTGATCATTTAATTGGTAAGATTTTTGTAACATAAAAAAACATTTGCAGCTCTATGTATAGCTTAATACTGTTAATTTCATTTCTATTTATATTTAAGCGCGAAAGGCATCAATAACTTGAGAAAATGCATAAGAATGCATTTCTATTACACTGGATTTTTCTATTAAAAAAACGTATTATAAATCATAAGTTGCAGAAAATATTCTACCTGTTATCGGAATTACTTCTATCCAAATAAGTTCACTTACGATCCGCTTGCAAAACAATATTGATTGATTTGAAAAATTAATTATGCTGTAGGTTTACGTTAGACTGCAGCGGTTACCAAATATTAATTAAACAAGCAACGTCGTTCATTATATTACGCAACGTTGCAAGAGCAACGTAGACGCCATTCAACATTTATTAGTTTAAAAATATAAATTACGTTCCTTTTAAAAGTGAATCGCGCTTTATAGGACAGATAAAAATAGTATTATTATACGTCCTGATTTTGCATTATTTGAATCCATCGAAGTCAGCGTATCGCTGAAAACGCGCTGAAACAGTAAAAAATATTTAGAAAAGTTCTTAGTCTACATTCAAAATATTCAAACTATTTATAATCTTAGAGTAATACAGTCTTCAGAACTTCCCGTTCGAAGTTACACAAATTCGAAATACGTTTGGTACGATATTGCACTGCACCTGATAGATAAGTTCAATTGAAACATTTCCTATTAGTTTGTTTTATGATAAGTTATGGAAAAAAATGACGTTTTTATTATAATTATCAATATATTATCTTCTATAGTCATGAAAAAAAAAACAATATTTATATTTATATAAGCGCGTAACTACAGAACGACTTCACAAATTTGTTGATTCTTTAGATTACCCAAAAAAAAAGGATATTTTATTTCATGTGACCAACTGAACTTTTTTGCGCTGTCTCATCATCAATCAAAAATTCGTTTTCATTGTATTTTGAAAATCAAACTGACGTAGACTTATTATTATTGTTTTCCCAGTCATCATGTCTATTGTCATAAGAACATTTGTTAAAAAAACTGGTAATTCACCGGTATAGTACACGTGTGAAACCGTAGCGCAAGTTCTTAATACATAAAAGGTTGGTTACATTGCCTGATTTATTTTTCTAACCTAAATCACGCTAAGCACGGAAACTCTAGAGTGTTAAATTGTAAACTGTTTTAGTAAACGTCCACATCTCATACCGCCAAAAAGTTTCTGATGTTCTTTGCCCTAAAAAGGCCGACCCTCTATGTAATTAAGGTCCCGATGAGTCAACTTTGTTGATGTGGGTTCAAAAGCAATGCAGACCGAGTATACCTAAGTACACTTAAACTCAGAACAAAACCAGTGTCCCCAAAAATTTTGCTTTTACCTGAACGAGGATAAATTTGATGTTTAAACCTCGAGGGAACCGAGTTTGGAGCGGGAACTGGCCACAAGCTGGGCTGCCCTTTACTTGTGCCTTTTTTGTTTCAACCATAATTGAAAAGAATTTATATAACCTTTACCTTTTAATGTTGTATTTATTTTCAACTTTATTGTTCATACAAAAAGTTTAATTTTTGATGGATCGTTTTGAAAACCATTACTAATAAACAATTCAATTCAAATATTTCTTTATTAAAGTAGGTTACATATAATAACACTTTCGAATCGTCATTGAATATAATGCAAAGTGATTCTACTTCCGGTTCGGAACCTATATCTACCGAGAAGACACCGGTAAGAAACTCAGCAGATTAGTTACACTAACTTATAGCTATGTGTAAACCACTTTAGACCAAGTCATATAGTTTTGTTTAAGTATAAATGAATAAAACATTAAGTATATACTTTTGAAAGGTAAGCTGGAGCAGACCAGTTCCCAGAAGTGGCAACAAACATAAATATGAAATACATACAGCTCGTACGACTTTTAAGACGAGGCGATTGATAAACTCCATCATCAAATATGTTCTGCTTAAAATAATCTCTGAAATCTAAATATTAGGTGAGATCAACTCAACACGCTTTCCAAGTAGGAACTGATTCTTTTGAAAATGTATATTAAAAAAATTCATGGAAGTGGTCACCCATCCATTATGAGTCCGTAGCGTGCGTATGCAGGCGTTTTATTGTTAATTAGGTAACTTTTATCTCTCTCGCCAGCAGCAAGGATGATAGATGATGATTTTATCAAAATCGTAATCTATCATCGTCGACCTCGATGGCGCAGTGGCTAAGGTAGGCGGCCAAAGCGCGAAAGGTCCCGGATTCGATTACCGGTCAAGTCAATTTGGAAAACGAACTTTTCTAAATTGAGTTGGGTCTGGGTGTCCTGGGATGTCGCCCTCAGTTAGTATCCGTCTTCTGGTGCTCATAGTACAAGGGAAAACCTCAGTTTCAGACCAGGTGATTGTTGTGGTTGTCTGGCGCATTTATTATTTATTATTATCATCAGAAATAATAATCATTTCTAGCAAAAAAAAATACTATCCCTTGATTTCTCTGAGATGCCATAATCAAATCCTGATTTCCGCATAATGATTCATCATCGAAATACCTCCTTTTAAAAAAAACATCAAAATTATTTCATAAATAACGAAGTAATCAGCAATCACGTATACCAAAATTGATATGGTCAAATTGAGAAACCTCATTTTTCGAAGTAGGATATTTTTTTTCATTACTACGTTTATTCATCTATAAACGCTGTACAACCCTAAAACAAGGTACATGTATATCATGTTTCACTATGCGTAGTTGCTTATGTCTTCTGAAATAATATGCTCGTAGAGACACAATATTTTGATATCGAATTTAGTTGTCGCTTTATAGACATAAGTCTAGGCTAGACAGGTTCATCCCACTCGCAGCTCACGTATCTACTTACCCTCGGATTAAAGGTATATTTATCTTTATCGTGTATGACTTAGACGTCTGCTTTTGTTATCTTGTCATAGACACTTTGTTTGCCAATACAAAAGTTATGTGAAAATCATATAGAGGACGAAAAAGAGTTTAATATTCTTGAGATAAAAAAAACAAAGAGCCATAGGACGAACTTACAGAACAAAGAACAAATGTCTGTCAATGCCAGACTTTCTGATTAATAAGATAACACTAAACTACATGGATTTGAACTTAAACGAATAATGAGACTACAATTAGGCAGTCACATTTCGCACAACCGTCTTAAAAGTTTAAAGAAATCTTAAATATTTTTGGTATTATGACTAGCTTACTCAAGCCCTTTTTAACCGACTTCAATGAAAAAGGAACGTAGAGGTTCTCAATTCGACCGTATATATATGTCGCAGTCATCTGGTTTAATCAGCTATTTGATTGGATCACTAGCGCGTTCATTGAATGACGACGTTTAATTGAATGACTAAAGGACAACTCGTCAAATTGTTTAATATAACGTTCAACTTCTTGACTGAACGTCATTTAGCATAGTAGTTGAATGGGATATAGCTGACAGATATGACATAACACACCTTAATAAGATTTTTTAATACGTTTTAACAATTTTAAGTCGTAAGACAATTAGGCTAAAAAAATATTTTTTTACGAATAAGTCACTTTATATCTCAATTTCACTCTAAAAATTATCCAAATCGGTCAATCCCTTTGGAAGGTATGATGCCATAGACTGGTACACACACAGACAGACAACACATTATATTAAAAACACCGTCTCATTTTTAATAATTATTGTACTCGTATGTTATGATTTTATTTAAGTATTAAGGCATAGAAGGCTCCAACTATACAAGCAATAGAAATAGACAAAATATTCTTGTCACTCTTATTCCATCATATTAGCAAAGTGCCTCTTCATTTACGACAACTTTCACGGTTATATGTTGCACATCATATCTAAAAGTCGCGAACTTGTTTTGGCATCGCCACCTGCGGGCAGAAAATAAAGTGTACCTACGTGCCATCATAAAAGAAACGGATCTAAATTATCGTAAAGGCAGGAGCGGGCAATTTCAAATCCATTAAGGCATCTATCTATCTACAGTTCTACACTCGGCTCGGCGTCGCATCGTACCAACGCGTGACAGACAGACTGACGTATGACTGACAATACACGCTAGTCTTTTGTTCGTGTCCCTTCGGAGAAACTGAACGTTTTTGGTATTTCGAGGCTTAAACACGCCAATTAGTTCAAGGCTATTTTTCGCTGGACGCTTGGGTACAATTCCTATAACAGCACGTCAGCTCACGCTTTGTACTTTGCATCGCCTTTAAATCGTGCGCATAAGATCTAATATTGAACTGTAAGTGTGTACCTTGATGTGCTGTTGGTCGTACAACAAAGTAACAAACCAGGCAAAGTCCACCAAAAGTGTAAGGTTGGAAGGTTGTAAGTAAAGAAATTGATTAACCTGTCTGATGTTCATAAATCTCAAAACGGTCTATGGCTAGACTAAACGAATAACATAGAAGCATAAATCATCTCGCCCTTTTTTACGGAAATATTTTTTTTACAAAAATATGATACCTGAAGGTTATTTAAAACAAGATTCACTAAACTTTTTCATTTTGTTCATTTCAAAAAGGGTTGTCCACGCGTACAACTCGCGTGAACAACTAAGGACTTACTAGTCTTAAATATATAGACACTTGTGCGCTTCAGTACCCGGATTTTTGTTCTAGAAGCCTAAATATTGTGTGTTTTATAAATAAACCTGTATACCTCATCTTGGATCTCCCCCAAGATTTTTACGTACGTCTATAGCCTCAAATCGCTCCGTTTCCACTCTGGAACCTTTATGCTCCATTGGTTATCCAAAAAATAATACTAAAATCGAATAACCAGAATACCTACTAAAGTTATTCTACGAACCCAAATATTTAAATGCCATACGTCTAGACGTAAATTTTCCTTTACGTTTCCAGTCTTTTGCTCTTAAAAGTCCAAACTTTAACTAAATAAGTAAGCAAATACATTTCACATGGATGCTTAGGAAAATTCACATTTATTTGCGGAGTCGAGGGTAATATTTATAAAGTGAGCATAAAAAGGTATTTGTGCAAGTGCTTCTGTTTTTATAGCAGAGTAGCGGCCGAGCGCAAATGCAATTAGGCTGGGACACACAGAGAGCGTTCGTGTGACATAAACAAATTCAGCCTCGCGACCGCTTGTGTAACCTGTGTTTTGCATAAACGCCTTTGCGTGTTCCGCGGAGTATATCGATGCATTTACTCCCAAGTAGATTTCAACTTTTATAGTGTTTCACGCCGCTCTAGCAAACTTAAATTTTAAAGAAATAGATGTATTTCATCTCCCCTTGCGGCGTAGAACTCGAACCCGCGACCTTCACGTTTCTCGCGCGTGATAAGTTCTTAACATATTCTGCAGAGGGCACGGCCCCACACCGCAAGTGGCGATGAAATTTTCCTGTTTTTTTAATATTTCCCTAGTCACACCATAGAATTTAAATCTCGAACTAATAAGTCTCCTTATAAGAAATGTACTCAAAATAAGAAGGCATATCCAATTGCGATTATGAATGCGATCGTTCGTTAGTTTAAATACATAACTTTAGACTCAAAATTACAGTGGTCACCCCACATATCGAACCTAGCTGGAAGACTGAGTTTGGCTGCTTATGCGGTCAAAAAGATAAGGTATTTAACATGTGGAAACAGCGAGATTGGTTTATTTTAGCTATTCACAGCGTTATGTCATATGGTCTGCTGTTATGGGGATCTGCGGCCGATATTCAAACTATCTTTGTATTACAAAAGAGGGCCATCCGAGCCATTTACAGGCTAGGACCGCGTGACTCGCTGAAAGAATTACTTAAGGAAATTAACATCTTAACAGTCGCATCTCAATACATTCTCGACTGTTTAATGCATGTACACAAAAACTTGCATACTTTTCTTAAAAAATCAGACAATCATAGCATTAACACCAGAAATAAAAACAAGCTTGCTGTTCCTAAGCGTAGACTACATAAAATAGGTAATTCATTTGTTGCTTTAAGAATAAAAATGCTTAATAAACTCCCTCAAGTTATTGTTGAGTTACCTTTCTACAAATTTAAGACATTTGTCAAACGCTGTCTTTTGAAAAAAGGCTACTACGAAGTAGAAGTGTGGATCACTACCTAGTCTGTTCGCCTATAATTGCGTGTTTTATATTATTTAAAAAAAATAATATGAGACATTTTTTCAATCAATGTCAGTATTGGGCCACGATGACGCATGTAAGTCCTACAGTCAATGTAATTTTTTTTACAAATTTTTGTTTTATTTTTTTTTCATTATTTGTATTTTTATTTTTATTTTACAATTGACAAACTAACTGTGTGTGTTAGTGCAAAATTAGTTATAAGTTTAGCTTCCATTTATAAAAAAAAAGTACTGAGTTTCTTGCCGGTATCTTCTCTTTATTTAAGAACCGGAGGTAGCTTCATTTGCTTATAGACTATTCATAAGTATTACTAATGTAATCTATGTGAATAAAAAAGATTGACTTTGACTTTGAAAATCGTTATCTTCAAAGATAAATAGCTTTATAGATTCGTCATAAATTTGGCAAAGTGAACCTTGCCCTTGCTCGTACTGTACAATCATGCTTTCAAAAGCTTTCTAAGGTTTTTAGCCCCCGAACCAAAAACAATGAAGTTTTTTAAATTTGAAGTTTCTAATGAACCAATTTGTTTTAATTTTATTAATTAACTTATATGATAGTAATAGTACTTTATTTAGTGTATCGCGGTAGTGCATTTATTACGAACCCCGAAGTCCTCTACGTCAATGGTCCTAAATTAATGGAGTTATTGCATGGGATGGATTTCAATCTGAACTCTGCAACCTTTACAAGGGAAACCAGATATCCTTGGATCACAATCTGGTCTTAATTTTCCTTCTCAAGCTCGGAATCATCATTTTTCATCAAATCAAACTAAACTTGAACTCTGAAAGTAGAAGTCGGATAACTTCTACTTCAGAGTTTACCCAGTTTCAAACTCAAGACTACAGTCTTTGGTGCCCAATTTACTAATTGAAACATGCTGGTGGTACACAGATAGACTACATAATGGTACGTATGAACATAAAGAGTATCTACATACATACTTCAAATGACTGTCGTAACCAATATAACACAAAACTCAAAAGTTCAAAGGGCATCAGCGATAAATATAACGTTTCCAACAAAACAAACCCAGAAAAAATTGCTGAAATAACATTTATTCCATTTCAAATGTAAATGTTCCTTTAAGAGCACGCTCTGAGAAACACAACTTATTATTTTAATCATTCAAAACATTGTTAATTAAGACGAGAGACGTTTTTTCCTTCGTATTCTTACAGAAAGAGCTTTTGATGTTGCCTTTCAGTTAATTACGTGCTCCGCTCTCTCTTGGTACCAGCAGGAGCATTTTTATTCCCCCAGGAGATTTTATCGATCAAGCCAAATATACCTGACTGTGGTACCGCTCTCTGTATAAAAGAGCCTTTATTGTACTTGAAGATAATTACTACGCCTGTCTAGTAAATTTCCAACCAATAGGTTACGGCTATAATAAATTCTAGGCTGTGGAGACTTCTAAAGTTTAGTGAATAGAGCCTCCTACCTCTAATATATTCGCAAACTTTAAGACGACGACAATTTATTATGTTATTGAATGAGTTATTTTCAAAGAAAAATGTTGCCCATGGTGGTATATAATAAACAAATGAGCATTTAGGATTTCATTCATTTCGTATTATTTGTTGTTTTAATGTACATTTATAAGTTTTGAGTTATTGCGGTAGTTTTAACATACACAGGTAAGTCAAAAACGTCAAACTTGTAGTTAAAGATTTGTTCTAATTTCGGCGCTTGTAGGGGATAAGGCCAAGTGCTGTAATGTTAGGTACATGATTTTGAATTGGTAAAACAAAACAAGATCAGATTTTTTATGGATATAATACTCATCACTATGTTTTAATATTGATTTACAAAGAAAATAGTAGAACGAATGTTGTGTCAATTTCATGAAGCAGCATGACAATACGGATTTTATTTTAGTTATTATTTAATAGAGATGAAATGATTATAACTATTTATTTATTTTATTTCAGAACTTTATTGCACAAATAAGTACAACAGGTGGACTTAATGCTAGGGGCATTCTCTACCAGTCAACCCTTGGGTCATGCAGATAGTTTGTATATGGGTGCGGTAACAAGGGAGAAAAAAAAAATTTAAACAACAATAAATTAAGCATTAAAAATAACATTACGGTATCTTTTAAATATACGATAATAATACATACTATATAAATTAGTTAGAACATATATATATATAAAATGCAGGTATGCTTAGATTTACATAATATTGATAATTTATATTTAAAAACAAGTTATAAATTAAAACAAATATCTACATAACTATAAATTCAGAAGATAAATAAATTGGTTCAGCAATTGAAATGACTATCATTACTTGTTAGCGAGAGAGAAGAAGTATTCACGAACTTTAATTTTTAAAATTCCCTTAGTCAGGGATTGTCGGGTATCAGCACTATAATGCAACTATAATGAAATAAACCAAAAAATAGATTATTTAGTCAGGAAAGTGCCGAGGTTAACAATTACACTTTAGCAATAACATAAAGTGATGCCAGAAAAAGTTGAAAACCGCAAATAAAGACTACCTTTTGTCCGTGTAAATGTTTGAAGCTACCTTTTTCTTTCCACTCAGAATTTTTCTCACTTTTGTAGTTAGTAGGTATACTTGAGAACTAAGTAGCCTTCAAAGGGAAAGTTAAAGCGGGTAATTCCGAGGTGTTTTTTTTTAAATATGGTTTTATGTATTGTTTACAGAATCTGAATGAATGAAAAGAAGCAATAATCTTAATGTTCTAGATAGTTTTGATATCAGAGGTTTGGACCACAAAGTTTATAAATATATTTTTTTGTTTTTAGCTTTGATATACACATAATACGGTAAAAAGCAACAAGTGGAATCAATAAATATTATTAGCAGCACGCGCGATACGTGAAGGTCGTGGGTTCAATTCCCGCACCGCAGGGGGAGATAAAATTTTTCTGTTTCTAATATCTATATTTAATCTAATCATGTTTATTCAATTTCAATAAACTGACTTATTGAACGGCAACATAATGTTTAAAGTTATGGAAATTAATTGTTAACAATTTGACATTAATGTATTAAATTCTTGTATTTCATAACAATCAATAAACTACCTAATCATTGAAAAAAAAAAGAAATTTAAATGGCATATCATAAATAATAACTATAAATTATTAGTAAGAATAATAAACACATCGTTATACTCGTATTTTATAAATCAGAGCTAATTAAAGTTTAACAATCATATTTCCTCTCATATCTCCAATTAGTTTCGAAAATGCTATATTAAGACTTTCTTAAGGAACTTGGCTTCTTTAGGTTTATAATACTTAAAAGCACTTGTAAAAATGTAATAACAGCTACTGTTTTTTTTACAATAAATTTGATATGCTTAAGTAAAAATTAAACAATCAACTTTTTATTCTGAATTACAGGGAAAGTTTGTATGAGTTCTAAAGTTTAGCGTTAGGACGATGTGATCATTTTTCAAAATTACGGTATCGTCCAAACTCATCACTTTAATACCTTACTTAGGCAAAATTGGAACCAGCTTATAAACATTGTACGGAAAGAAAATACATTTTAATAACCTTTGAAGTTGGAAAGAATAGTTGATTTTATTCTTGCGGTGCTGTGGCAAGACATCCGGCTAACATCGAAAAGTTCTCGTTACCAAAGAACACTGAGCTGCATCCGAATGTTTCGAAGTAAAAGTTTATGTATTAAACTAGATTAATTTTGTTTTGTTATAAATCCCTTCAATGTTTTGCAGAAATCGTAGCAAAACAAAAACGCAACAACCGTTTCTTGGACATCATTTACATGCTTTAAATATTGGATGGCAAATGAATGAAAAGAAAATTGCGCGTCAATGATTTCGTTACATACTTTTTTCTGGGGGGAAATTCTTTGATGAACCGTACGGCCATCTGTGGGAAGATTTTCTTAATATCCTACTATCGACTCGTTGCACGCGCGCTATTTTCCATAGTTTTTCAACATTTTCCACTGATACTTTGTGCATATTGGTCGGAGAGTGATGTTATATAGCTTAAAGCTTTACTCGATAAATAGACTATTCAAAACAAATATATTTGTTGGCGACAGACCTGGCAACCCCGTTGCTAGGTACTTGTTATCGTGTGTGTGTGAATTTGTTCGGCTAACATCAGAGTTCGACTGTGGTTTTTTCGTATATTTTCTAGTTCTATGTGATTTCTTGAATATAAGTTTAAACCGGAATATCTTGTTATTTTTGTCCGTGACAATATTTATTCAATTCGAAACAGTAGATTAGTCTTCAAGCATACAAACTCAGCATTCAGAGTGTAATACAAAGTGTAATTCGATCGATCGGTTTTGTACCTTAACATACATCTGTTAACCTACCTACAGTAGGGATTAGAGATACGCGTGTGGTTTGCCACAAAAAGGCTAAATACTATCAAATGCCAAGGTTTTGGTGCAATCAATCATCGCATCGTGGTATTGCGTGACGGTTCTGCATCCAGTCTGTTACGTATTGTTTTTGCTAGATCTGATACAAATCTGTGTATCTACAGCATACAAGAATAAAAACGCCACATAGTGTTATAATGTCTTTGAAATAGAAAAGGTAGCTCAAAGTTTGGTTTTCAAGTGGATTGTTACGCTATAAATTTAGTTACTCTCATGGTCATGGTCTTCTTAGCTTTGAATGACAAACTATAACCCTGGAAAAATCACTTTGTTGTCTCTCCAAAACGTTTTTTCTCGATAAAAGTGAAGTTCTAAAAATCAAGCTTCTAAATGAACGAGACTTTTGAGCCCTACTTATAATATTTGCATGATAATTAAAACAAATTGGAAACTCTTCCTTATCCTGAAAACATGTAGTTGGCTAAGTCTTATAGCATAATTAAAAAAAAACATTACATAAAATATAGGAAAAAAATACTATCATGATTAACAGATCATTCCACCTCAACTGACATGTTGTTGAAAATTCCAACTCTGACTGCGCCGAAAAAAATAGTCCGAAACCAATATCCAACAGTTCTTTTATTATATAGAACAATTTAAATGTTTATACCACATGCTCATACACTGAAAAGTGAATGTATCAGATAACACGTTTGCAATAAAATTCAACGCAAACTATTTAACTCTGAATATTGGAGCGGAAAATGCGAAAATGATCAAGTGTGAATCTCACACATGGTTTTTTAATAATAATGGAACAAGCGATATTTTAAAACTCTTGTTGGGAAAAATATCCATATGAGTTAAAAGATAAGTTTTTAACATTGGCTAACCACGCCTATTGATAGTTGATTTACCGCTGTAAATAAAAATAATAATGCTACTTAACTTATTTAACATGAAAAACGAAAATAATAAAATATTGGACAGCATCACATACATTGCTCTGATTTGGTAGCAAAGAGCTAAAGCACTTGTATTTTACCAACTTAAGGGTGTGTTTATTATAATTTTATTTATCGTATATTATTTTTCCAGTCTGAAATGTATAAAAAAATTATAGCCTATTTACTTAACCAGAACTGCTTTAGCTCGAACAAAACTAAAAAATGATGTCTCTCAAGCAATCCCAACAAAAATATTTCCTTGTCCGTTTCCTCCCTTTCAAACAGTAACCAGGTGTCTACCATTGACAAGCATTTCAAATTCATTGTAGCAAGCACTCTTCTAGTCTAGCTCTATAAGCCTCCTTCCTTTCCGTAATGTAGGAGCGTCACCAATGTCACCATTTGCATTTTATTGCCAAAGTTTCTGGCCGCAGACGACTATTTTTATGATAAACTTATTCAAATGCACGACGACGTCATAAATCGGGTAAAGGGGTAGGCTGGCACGGCAGGCACCGAAAAACTTAAGGATAGGGCTGTCATGCAAGTAACGTCAACATTTGAAGTTAGTTACGTTTATATAAGACGTTCGTTTGACAAGTACCGTGGCAGACACAGAGGTAGTTTATTCACATCTTATGTGATGTTACAGAACCGTGAAGTGTAAGACAACGTTGAATAGGATCAGTTAACTAAACGCTACTTTTAAATCTTGGTGCTCTACTTGGGAGGTTATTATTCATTTCCTTCTGGGTCCGTTTTTAAATAGCATGGCTAGGATGGTGGTTCATTTTTATGTACTTATACAAACAAGCTTATTAAATCAAGGCGCTCAATCTAAGAGTATTTAGTTAATGTATATTGTCTTCACTTGAGGACTGCATAAAATAGGTCAGTAATTTCGGTACTATTCATACTCTCCTGCAAATAGCTACAGACATTGACAGTAATTAACTACGTAAATAAAGTATTATTTCTGCAAACACTGCTCGCAAAAGACCAGTAACTTAAGGGGTCTACGAGGTCGTGTAGCAACATTTATTAAAACACTTATGCAGACTGTAAAGAAACATTATATTTCACATGGCACGATACAATCTTAGTAAACTTTGCTTTTATCTAGCAATAATTAGGCTTACAAAAAACATTATAAATAAATTTAAAATTAAAAGCGTTTGTAGCGGAATAGTAACAACGAATTGGAAATATACCGAAAGATTAGCTTCGTTAGTTAGTTTTTATTTATCGTGTATTTTTATTACTAAGATATATTACGTTAAAATTAAGCGCTACGTCACATCTTGATACAGCTTTGCCGAAATAGTGACGTAAACACACCCCTCCACAACCCTCTAGTTCTCTTCATGTTCTGCATCATCACATTTTTTTATCAAAGCAAAAAATACGTTTTAATTGTATTTTGAAAATCCAACTGAAACTAAACAAAATAAGTTTTTTTACCAAAGCATCATCCCTATTGCGGTTCCATGCACAGATAAGTTTGATCAAACATTTCATGGTTATCAATATATTTACATTTAAAAAGTGTTCTAAACATGGCGCTTTTGTGCAATTTCATATTTTAGAGCATTTTAAACTGCCTAATCATATTCATATAAGATACATGAAGCGATAAGTATTCTCAAAGTAAAATAAATGTTAGGTATGGCATTTGACTAATTTTTCCGGATTTATTCTAGTTTAGATATACCCAGGTAGAGTCTGGAGCTTTTTCGTAGTGCAGGGTTAGAATTTTAAGTCATAATTTATTTGTTCTTTTGATTTCTTAAGCGATTAAGAAAAAAATAGAAAATAGTTTAAAAAATTAAGATCCTTTATTTTCACATCGCTTGTGTGGAAAAGCCAGGTTTATTAAGATGTGTACCCTAGGCTATAAATAATAACAGCATTGATACAACAAACATTAAGCGCTGCAAACGAGCCCAAACGAAACCTTCACTTTGTCATTTAGAACGTAGGGCAGCCCTAATATCGGCGAACGATGGACGCCATATTTGCTATTACAGTTTTGATGTCTCGATTTGGCGATGGGACGGGATGTGTCACCAAGTTTTTCGACCAACTGTGTACTAATGACCACCCCAGTATCAGGGGTGGTCTAAATGACCTCGTAAAGTCCGCTGTTATAATTAAATATAATTTATCTTGCTACATTTTTAGACAGTTATGAGACTAGATTTTTATAGTCGAGTAGTAGATGATTTCCTACAGTTAATGTTTATTACATTTGAAACTAAAACTATGAGTAGTTAGTGAAATAACTTCAAATTTGAAACTAAGAGGATTAGTTATAACCATGTTAATGAAAACAAAAAACTTTCCGCGTTTTGAGTAGTTATACTTCAGACATGAAATATTTAATATTGAAAACAAAATCACTGAGAGCATACAGTTTCAAACTTTAATATCAAACTCGTAAAAGTTTCGTTTGAATTTCATCAAAAGCAATTTATGAATATCTTTTTACGAGCGCCAAAATTATGATTTAAATTTTTAATTAACTTTAAAAACTTACAGTAGCAAGCTTTCAAATGCTTAATTAATTCAGTTTTACATAAATCTTCACTAGGTAACGATTTATTTTAATCAACAAACGATACGCATGACATAGTTACACAACACCTCAGTAGCTAAATCTTATACACATAACTTCCCAATACATAATATGAGAAAAGCCACCAATGTTCCAAGCTGAATGGAAATCAATTTCCCCGAGTTGAGGAATGAGAAAAATGGGAAAATTCATTTATCGACCACCTGCGCTTCGGTGCTCAATCACGCGGACTCAACACAATGGAGCCACACTCTAATCTTGGAGGAACCTTTAAAGCGACTTATCACAGATTGTATACCTTATTTAAGAACTCGCCCACGCGCTGAAAGAGGCTAGCTCTTCTTATTTCACTCACAAGTTGCCTTTATTGTTGCGTGAGTTTCAATAGAGAGTAGTGAAAACATAAAAGTGGTTTGTTATGAACATGCTTTTTCATCTTTTCTGTAGATGAACTCGTAGGAATAACAAATGTATTCATATCAGACCACATCACTTAACACACATTGGACCCAAAGTAAGTTGTTAGTATGTATGTAATAAAAACCGGAACCAACAGTGGTATCACAATAGATTAACATCCTGACAGAATAAATACAAATGCTTGTCTTAGTGGAGATCGAACCCACGACCTTGGTTCAACTTACTTCGGTCAGGAGCGCTAACCATTGCACCACACCGGTCAAATTACTAAAGCTTTGTTACTCATAGTCATACGTCAAATTACTAAAGTTGTGTATCTTACAGTCAAAGTCATAGGTAAAATTACTAAAGCTATGTATCTCATAGTCATATGTTAAATTCGACAACCTCCGTAGCCGAGAGGCTAGCGTGCCGGACTTTGGCGTCGCGCCATCTCTGAGGTTCCGGGTTCGATCCCCGGTCGGGTTCAATATGGAAAACGAACTTTTCTATATTGTCTAGGGTCTGGGTGTTGTGGTACCGTCGTTGTTTCTGATTTCTGTAACACAAGTGCTTTAGCTACTTACCATAGAATCAGAGCAATGTATGTGATGTTGTCTAATATTTATTTATTAAAAAAAACAAATTCTAAGGTAAAAAAAACAAACTCATAGTCAGAGGCCAAATTTTAAAGCTAAGGTAATTCAATCATTAAACATTTAGGTCTTCTCTTGCCTGATGCTTTGGATATTGATTAGATTATTGATCAGATCAATAAGAAAAAAAAATATAGGCATTGGGTCTGGGCATTGTGGGTTAACTCTCCCACTTAAAATCTGTCGTCTATTGCCTACTGATGAGTAACAAAGTTACCTGGGCTCGGTTTTTCCTTTTCTCCAACACACCAACCAACTACCTAGTCTTAAACGTTAATCGTTAATAATTTTTCCTTATTTCTTGTTTTGCATTTGTTTAGTTGTTTGTTAACTTATTTGCAAACGATATTTTAGGTAACTCAAATGCGTTAACGAAATATCAAACTATTGACCATTCTGAAACAGTCAAACCTTCTTACCTTAAACATAATAAACGTCGAAAGCTTTTATCGTCAAAATAAACCCATACTACGTCGACAGTCTACTTGTAAGAAATAAAAGTGTTCCAGCTATAAATAATTGCAGCAAGAAGGTAGTAAGGAACTACTGGACACATGTGAAACTATTCTTTTACGTGTTATGACATGGTAGTTTTCCGCCAAGCGGGCCGGATATTTTGTGAAGTGTCGTCGCCTTTAAGCCTACAGCCGAGCCATAGTGCTATTAGGCTAAGTGCTCATAAATTTCCCCTTGCTAGTTGGCATTTACTATCGCTTTAGCTCTATAATACCTATTCAATTGATGACGCTCTCGACTCGAGTCTATTCAAATATCGAAAGCTTGTTTTGTTAACACACAAGTTTTTGTTAACTGGCGTACCTACTAAATGAACATCAACTTTGCTCATTTAGTTGGTCGTTTTGATTAATGGGAGTTTGACTAGGCTATGATTGTTGGTAAACATTATATATAATATTGTACAACATCACATACATTGCTATGATTCTGTCTGTAAGTAGCTTAAGCACTTGTGTTCCAGAAATCAGAAAAAACGACGGTACCACAACACCCAGACCCGAGACAACATAGAAAAGTTCGTTTCCCATATTGACCCGACCGGGGGTCGAACCCGTAACCTCAGATATGGCTCGTCGCCAAAGTCCGGCACGCTTGCGTCTCGGCTACGGAGGTGGTCTAAGACAGTGTGACGATTTATTTGGCCATATGTGAATTCAAAAGCTTCTTTTTAAAAGTTAATCTATGTTATTTTGTGCAATGTTATATATTTCGAGGTAAGGCGAGGTTACAACTGTTAGTTTATCTTTAGAATATATCGCAGATTCTTCAGGCACTTTTATGCCGTTATAATAGTAAAGCCAATCAGATGCAGTATTTTTTGTTTAGAGTACTTTTCCTATTTCATATTAATCTAGTTATTTGAACAAATGATTGAACATATTTTAAAGTTTACACTTAATACTTGACTTTTTTCCTAATCGTCTTAATTAATTCGGATTGTTAACCAATTTGTGATCCAAAATCGAGGATTTTGGATCACAAATTGGTTAAGGTCGGTCAACAATAGACATTTGATATATCAATAACTCATGCTGCGATCTCGGGCTTGGCATATAAACATTCCTATATTTATAGAAGATGAGTCACTAATGGACATGTTATTAGTATAACATGTCTTAATAAATGTTTATTATATTAACCTATTTACCGGCCGTACGTTTCCATCAGTTCACATCATGTTATTATTATGGTCATTACATGCTCTATCAAACTAAGAGGAAATGTCGACATAAGCAATTAATACCTTACTTTGTACACGTATAGTATACTATTTATTGATTTTATTATTTTTATAGTACTATACGCCGTACTAGCGAACTTTAAATATTAGAAACAGATTTTTTTTATCTCCCCTTGCGGTGCGGGAATCGAACCCACGACCTTCACGTATCGCGCGTGCTGCTCTTACCAACTGAACTAACCGCAAGTTATCGGAGGCGATGAAATTTTTCGTTCGATTCCCGCACCGCAAGGGGAGATAAAAATTTTCTGTTTCTAATATTTATAATATACTATTTACGTTACAACAATTTCTAAATAAGAAGAACAGCGAAAGTATTGAATGACTTAAATAAATTGTATAAACTTCAGATTTGGTTTATAAGATGTACATTTAAACTACTACTGTATACTTCCCTTTTAAAAGTTGAAGTTGAATTCAAAACACCGCCGGTTCAATAAAACACAGTTAAATGCCTTTAAATAATAAATGCATAATATATGATAGGCCGAATAGCGCTGTTGCCTCGAAGGCTCCAAGGTTATATTACCCGTGGGAATAGTCTAAGTGGCATAAATGTACAATTTAAGCGATGTTATCTTGAAACTGATGTACTTTTTCGTGCGTGTACCAACCATTTTTGATATGAACGAGTTTAATAGAGTTTGCGTCACACACTCGTTGGTTGTTTGTCTTGCTTAAACTCGAGAATGATTGGCTGATGTTAGTTATGAAATAAGTGTGGAGGTCCAGGAAATATTTTAAATGTTAGAAAATGTGGAATGGAAATTAGGCGAAAAATGCCAGGAAAGCTAAAACTTTAATGTGACTCTGACCTTTTTAGGTAACTAATATAGGAAATCTCTTTCTCTTTTTGTCTCTTTCTTGGTATGGCATTTATTTAACGTGCGCGAAGCCGCAGGCTAAAGCTAGTATTTATTATGTAATACAGTAGTCGTAAAGTTCAGTGACGTAAATGAAGACGGATAAATTGAAACTGACAAATTTTCACATCGGAGCCGAGCCAAACCGGGTATCGGAAAGTAAATAAAAGCAAAGCATAATTGAACTCTGGCGATGTACTGCGAGTACTGCGACTAGATTTCAACCTGTCAAAAGTTCAGTTTTCACGAAATGCTTCGTCGGGCGAGCGGCGACGCCGAGGTTAAAACTGTCAAACTTATTATTGCCACGTTTCTGTTACAAAACGGGCGGCGGAGCGGTGTTGCCTACTCCACCCCTTTTTACGTAAATTTACCTATTTCAGGTGTTCCCTGGAAAACTACGACTTTCAGTCCCAGAAACTACGTACTTTCTTTCAATTTGTACATATTTGAAAAAAAAATACACAAAACCTAGCAAACAAACAAGCAATTATATAATACTACTAGTATTTTAAGGAATGCTGAAATGAAGGAACTTTATTTTCTATCTTTTTTAGGATTGCGTGCCCAAAGGGTAGAAACGGGACCCTATACTAAGACTTCGCTGTCTATCCGTCTGTCTGTCTATCAAAAGGCTCTACCTCAAGAACCGTGATCACTAGAGAGTTTAAATTTTAACAGATTATGTATTGAATACACCACTATAAGAACAGATACGAAAAATAAAATAAAATAAGTATTTACGGGAGGCTCCTTTAAAACAAAAGGGTTTTTTTTTCTGTTTACTATTTAATTAAAAAACAAAATTCACAATTTATTATGTTTCATCGGTCCTGACTATTTCATTTTACCTCCTCAAAAAAAATTCATAGATCTACGTCGTAATTATTTTATCTGCCTTTGCTTTTTTTAAATCAAATTTGGCAACACTGAGTCGGAGCGATTTAACCGATCTAAGTTTATTCAATGACAAAACGAATTTAATTAAAGTTGCCGCAACATTGATCTTCCGAACAGAACTCAATAGAAAATGACAGAATCGCTAATTGAAGAAGTTTGAGAAACAAAAATATTGCGATGTTTACACTGCGTAGGTTTTTAGTCATTTAACTCTGTAATTGCCTCTTTTGGTCACATTATTATGAAATCGAAATAAAATTTTGAAGTAGGTACTAATAAATAAAATTGGAGAGCCTGTTTGTAATCTATACTACTATTACTAAGCTGATGAAGTTGTTTATGTGTTTAATGAACTCGCCTATCCCAGGAACTACTAAATCGAACTAAAAAATATTTTCGTGTTTACCGTTTTGAGGATTTGACGGAGCTTTTAATTTCAAATAACGCTATTTAATACCTTTAAATATATTAGAAATGTGATGTCACAAAACTAAGGACCCTCCCACCCCTTGTCACACCATGTCACGTGTGACGTACTTTATGGATGACACCAAAGCTAATCTTATTTTGAAAATTTCGCACATTTAAAATAATATAAAATTTAAACAACTATTTCAGCTTGCACGTACGTCTCTAAGTGAAAATTGTAAATCACACAAGCATTTCAATTTAACGATAATTCATTCGTATGTCTTTAAAATAACATTTTTATAGTTACATTTAAGTATTTATGAATCTAAGTTCAATTAAAATAACTGATATATGTGCTAAATAAATACTTTTAAAAGCTGCTCTAATTGGCAAACTTTCAGAAAATTGATACTAAATTTCATGCTCAAAAATTTACAGGACAAAAAATTCTGCCGATTATATCGTAAAAGTACTATTTACAGACTGTGTTCCACATTTGCCGCGCGATAAAGTTGAAAATTAATTTCCCTACGCATGAACTATTTGCTTTCCCAGCCATTTCAGTCAGTAACAAAAGTTAGGAAAGGCGAAAAATAAGGCTTGGAAGGGCTTTGAAACATTATCGGAGGTTCGGAACTAAGAAGGCTCTCAGCTCGCTCCCGAGGGAATTCGGCGAATACGGAGTACGCTGGAGGTGTCAGCCTTCAGAGTACGGTTATGTCCTGAGTGTAAAACAAATGGCATGTGTAATGCGAATAGTTACTTGTGTTGTTTTTGTCGTAGAACTCCGCTTCTTAAGAAATAATCAATTCGCTCTTCCCATCTTGTCTGTCTATAAATATTTGTATAGGGTTGCCCGGGGAAGTGCCATTTGCTTACTCATAGGGCTATGTGCTGGAAAGTTTTAAAGTACAGTTTCAATAATATATTAATGATGATATTATACGGACACCGTATTTCCACCCTGCTGCTTTAACATGCTTTTTGCATGCTCGTAACACAGAACAGAGCTAAATCCTTACATAGAGAGGTAATGTCTAAAAATTCCTATTTCCCGATTTTTTATTTTGTGACAATCCTTAGTTTTGCCCAATTCCCTCGGGTGCAGTTGCATTTGAACTATATTACCTAAATTGGAAACCCCACATTGAGAATTCCAAATTCTATGGGTCTTGTTTTTGACGCTAACTTGAGATAGCGCAATTAATCAAACTTAATGCTAGTGTGATGTGATTTATGACATTAGAAAAGTATGAAAATTCCTAAAAGGAATAGTTGGTCGCTTTTCACTACGCGTGATTGGCGTGAACACATTTGACAGACATCCGCTACAGGGATATTCCATTTGGAAAGCTTACGGCTCTCATAGACCAGACCGCAGACATATTTACACTTCGCCCCGGAACGCATTTTCTGGCCAGAAATGTTGACGTTTGGTATGACAGATGATTGGTAAAGGTACGAGTAACTGTTATTTTGATGGATGATTTTGGAAGCGGGACTTCCATACCAACCTTAAGGAAACTGAAAGGTATAAATCCAATTACCTCATAAATAAGGACCCTCTAAAAATGTTGATATTTTAATTTTGTTTTAACTTTTTGCACAAGAAAGCACAACAGGTGGACTTAATACTAGAAGTATTTTTAAAAGTCAACCCATGTGTCATGGAGAGAGTTTGGTTAGGTATGGATGCGGTAAAAGCGAAAAAGTACATGTATATAAGTAATCTAAAAAACATTATAAACAACAATAGTAACTATTAAGCAACTAATCGATTTTATTATTTTTATAGTACTATACGCCATACGAGCGAACTTTAAATATTAGAAACAGAAAAATTTTATCTCCTATCGCCGATAAGTATGTAGCTCTAAACATATTCGGCAGAGGGCACTTAGGTTTAAAGACATTTATTTTCTCATAAAGATTAAAAATCACTTACATGAGAAACAGAATACATAAAACATTTTACACTTTGTTGCACTCATTATGTTAATTACACAAATGTATTTAGTTCTTACACTATGATCACACCACAAAACATACAGAACATGATTTTTTATACAAAAGTATTACGGAGGTAGTTTACTTGCAAAATCGGCTCACTTACCGGAGGCTAACGGTTGATACAGCAGAAAAATTTCATCGCCTACGATAACTTGCGGTTAGCTCAGTTGGTAAGAGCAGCACACGCGATATGTGAAGGTCGTGGGTTCGATTCCCGCACCGCAAGGGGAGATAAAAATTTTCTGTTTCTAATATTTATTAAGCTACTAGTACTAATAAGCGTTATAAAAGTAATTACGGTTAATATTAAATATACATAAACATTCATGAATAAATTGAATCTAAATAACATATTACGGAACGATTTTTGCGACCTTTTGTAATCCAACTCATTTGTATAGGTATGAATTCTTATTTTATTTCTTTCCTTCAATCTTGCAGGATATATACGCGAAAAAAAGAACATATATGCATAATGTAAAAATGTTCGTGTTTCTATATAACCCCACGATAAATAAATTCTACAAGGTAACCAATGAAAACGAATTGTAAGATAGCATAAGTATGAAAGTAGTTGAGGCCGTCTTTTTATTTACAAATCTCTCAGTCATGGACATTCAAGAGAAAGCCGAGGAGGCCATTCCGCTCTACCTTTACATCATAAAACGGTGAAATAACACTGGGACACGGTGTAACAATCAAGGTTGGTTGTGATACAGACCCTTTTTCTACAGACAATTTTATTAGACGAAAAAATGTCAGCGAAAGTCGGCGTTTGGAATAGCGTTTAGGTGGCTTTTTTACACGTAGAAATTGAAAATCGTTAAAAAAAATACATCGTTACCATTATGTCATGACGGCTATTTTAGTTATTAACTATGCATGAATACATTAACACAGGCATTCACGCTCAGATGAAAACAAATTTTGCACTGTTGTAAATCTATTTCCAAACCTGCTGGTTTGTGATCTTGTGAATTTTTATAGCAGAATATTAATTTCTGTTTATGAATAGTCATTTATAAAAGTGTTAAAATGAATTAAGCATTTTATTTGCAAATAAGTACCTAAAGTCTACTACATAAGACTCCATGATTTTCGATTGAGTGACAATTAGCCTTTATTTTTTATGGGTAGCAAGCTCAATCCACTTGTTGAATATCTCTCTATGCGAACAAAAGTTGACACTCTCACTCATCAATACGACTTATAAATACCTAAGAGATACCTAGCTACTGCTAGGTACTTATTGCATAAACCACAATGCCAAAAACATTATCAAGCTTAACTTAATGAAATAAAATAAATATGTACCTAAATCAAATAATTATCTTTACACCAAGATAGGTCAGTGTTGTTTTTGTTATTGTCAGGAGACGGTTCTTATGAAAGAACTTAATTTATTGGTCGTAGTTAAGAAAGGAGAACCTTTATCCAGTTAAATAAAAAATTAAGCAAAGTAATTTATCTTGCTTTTTTTTAATTTACTTTTCCATTATTAACGTACAATTTTGTCTGCAGGCATCATGTGGCGGGCAGCGCCACTGGTGATGCGGCTGGCGGCCGTATCACTGGTGGCGCTCGTGGCTCTAGCAGCGGCTGAGCCGGGCGCGGGCGCAGCTAGTGGCGTGACGCAGGCGGTACGCGGCACCGCACCGCCGCGTCAGACAAATCCGCCGAGCCGCCGACAGGTAACACTCTGAAAAACTTAAGACCACTGCCTTTAGTGACCAATGCGGCGACGGCGTGGCACCAGCAGAATTTTATACGCGACCACACCGCTGAACCTCTGCACCTCTGTTTTCAAGAGCCGGCTAATGTTACCACGCATGAATAGCTACCGCTCCCGCGTGACCACCGCTGACAGCGAAGGATGAGCTACGAGAATAAATCTTGCCAAGCGCTTTTGAATGCCAAAATTTATACAATTTTAGTTTTAAACTTCTGATTGCCTGGAAATATGATGGTGGTATCAGCTGCCTTGCACAAAACAAACATGCATGCATGCAGGCATAATTACAGCACAAATGTATTGACATCGAGCGAAAACGGGATGCTAGATATCGTTCTACATGCAAAATACGTGTATTCATTAGGCGTAGAACTGATGAGGGCTTTCAAGGATGCAGTTTGAAGATTATGGGATCCATATAAATAAACTTTCTATCAAATAATGCGTACGGTTGGCAAAACCGTCTCAACGGCTATATGATTATCCCATTCGGTCGATGTTATGACCTCATGCTGTAACTTTTTAAGCTATTTTCTACGATGTACAGCTCACAAGTGTAAACACTCTGAAATTCTCGTTCATGACATTTAAAATGAGTGGTATCTGTTGTACCATGTAGAAGAAAACAATAAGGTACCTAATTAGTTCAAACAACAAAAAAAGTTAATGGTATAATTTATGCTCCCAATAAAGCTGATACGATTAGGCGGCGTGAAAACCATGAAGTGCAATCAAACACTTACATTAGAACTTATTATTGTGACCTAACATTATCAATGTCTGGGCAGGAGCGGAAGCGCAACCGGCGACGCACCACCACCACTACTACCACAACTACTACAATGGAACCGGAGGAAGAGGACGATGTGGACCTCACCACGCCATTCACCACCACCACGGTTGACCCTCGCACATTCGACCACAGTAAGTGACAAATTTTTATTGATTACTGCGGAGACAAGCTTAGACAGGCTGTTTACTGTTGATCTTATTAATTTGCGACTCTTATTTCTTATCTTGTAATTATTTTCTCCTTTTAAATTCATCCAGATTAATATCCTTCTTAAAATGCTAGATTGTATGGTATTTCTATCAATTCAATTTTAAATTCAGAAATAATTCTGCACACACTTCACTGCGTGTATTTTAGTTTAGTCAGTGCTTCGGATGACACTTAAACATTCGTTCTTTTAATTATGCAATCCTTCTAGTATAAAAATTCGACTCGTCAAATCAGGTTCATAGACTTAGATATAGTAAATTTCGTTTCTAAAGCTCGCTATGCACCCATTAGGTGCACAAATGGGATGTTCAGAGCTAGCAGAAAGAGGTTAAAGACATACGCGTGCATCATAATTTCCTCCTAAGGCCTCTTCATAAACCCTACATTTTTATTTTATAAACTGATAACAAACTTTGTACCTAAATGGAATAAAAATAAAATCTTCAAGGAATCGGGCGAATTCATTAGTGCGGTCGTGAATCGCTTATCTGATCAGAACGAGATCCTAGAGCGGGATTGAAGAAACCAAAAGATTTATACACGATTCATGATGTTTATTAAATGAAACCTTATCTCAACCTAATTTTATGGTTGGTATACTTCTCTTATCATATATCATCGTGATTTAATATTACAAGAGATGAATTTGCCTCGTAAATTTTACTAAAATGGAAATTAGAAACGTTTTCCGCACTGCTTTGCATAGCTCCGCCATTTCACAAAAGTACTATTGTGGCGACCTTCTCAAGCATATCGGCAAATAAACTAATACTTACAAAATGGGAAATGGATGGTTGACCCTTAAGTATTCTGGGTAAGGCTGTGTGTCCATTGAAGTGGAACAAGAAAGCGGTGCGGGCGAAGTAAAAATACAACAAAAGAAATGCGTAAAAACTCCGCTCTTCTTTTTTTACGCAATTCTATTGGTGGATTTGTACCGAATACTCCTCTAGCTCCGCTTTGGTAGCCAAACAGCTATAGTTACCAGCCAATTCCATACAGTGACGTTTTTTTTCAGCTTCCGTTATAGTTTCCATACCTGTTGCTACCCTGCCATGAACACCTCATCTTAGCAAGTGGCAATTGGGCAACATATTCGTTTTTAAAATGTTCTTCTACTAGTATCAAATCTGATAAGAAACTTCTCAGGTATTCTTAAAGCGTCCTACCTACTACTCTGAAAGTCCAACCTGGTTCTATCCGTAGGGTTTAAATTATGGTATAATTAACTCCTCATTAGTTCGCGCGTGGGCGCCTCATTAACTGATTAGGCCGAGCTCTGTTACTGAGAAAAAAGCTACTCAAGCGTGACTCAGGCTTATAAAGTGAGGGTTTCGTATTCTAAAGAAAAGGTTCTTCTATGAAGATTCTATATTTCATATCTTCGGGAAACACTTTTTATACGTTCTACTGAAACATCCAAATAAATATGTTTCAAATATAATAAATAACGAAATTCTTGTACTTCTTCCTATAAAGCCAAAGGTTTGACATATCATTACTATTTCATTTTGATCGCAACAGAAGTGTAAAAGTTTGGATAGATAGAGATACAGACAACAATTCGATCCCAAAGGGTTTCATTTTTCTAGAGTACGGTTTGACGTTTTTAGTTTGACAGTTTTAACGATTTGAAGGGTAAAATAATGTACTTAATTCTATTCAAAAGTTGATTCAAATATTGTTATATTTAGGGTTAAGGACACGCAATGTGATGACAATTCCGGATTTCATTAAATGTTAGGTCTATTTGCGTTTTTTACTAAATTGGCTTGGGTGTGGGTTTGCTCAATTAACACTCTCATTTAATTTTTGTCATCTAGTACACAAAACACATAAGAAAACTTTCGTTTGAGACCAATTGAATGATGTAATCATGTGGCACAATTATTAATTATCTACATTGCCGTGCTCGCGATTTTGCTAGCGCGGACTACAGGGACCTTTTTCATATATTTTTTTCTATAGTAAAAGTAGCCTAAGTTATTCCTTGTAACATCAGCTACCTGACAATAAAAGTCATGTCAAATCGGTCCAGAGATTTCATAAATTAGCCGGAACAAATAGACAGTTATTTCAATACTACAAACAGAGGATCTGTTTGTCAATTTTATTTTAATTAATCAAATTAATCAATTTAATTATTAATTATTTCAAAGCCCCACTGTTGCTCACATTCCTTTTATTAAGTAACAAAAGGATTTGTAAGAATTAAAACCTCCCGCCCATTGCAAAACGTTTACTCTCAAAGAGAAGCCGTTCTGTCACGTCAATCAAATAAACATTGCCTTTTCTTCCGGGTCAAACAGGCTCTTATCTCGAGGACGTCTCCGCGGGATCCAGTCGACCGCGGAAAATCCCGCGAGAGTTAACTTGAGCGCTCACGTCACAACTGACAAGACGCCAAGAGGCGACCAACTGACTGCTCTTTCAATTTCTACGACAAAAAATATATTATTACTGGCTCCGCCCGCAACTTCGTTGGCGTGAACTACTTTCATGGTCAGTTTTACCCCTATCTCCCCTTATATTCAAAACAAAAGTAGTCCATATTTTATTTTAAGCTTCGAGCTTTATTTGTGCCAATTTTATATCTCTAACTTACCAGGCCCAGAACCGAGACAATATAGAAAATTTCGTTTCCCATATTTACCCGACCGGGGATCGAACCCGGGACCTCAGAGATGGCGCGACGCCAACGTCCGGCCCACTCGCCTCTCAGCTACGGAGGTCGTACAAAATGTTTCAGTAAAAGCATGGTCCACGGCAACGCTTCAATGGCATAGTGGTTTAAGTACCGGGTTGTAAAATGTCGGGGTCGGGGTTTTACGCAAATTTTAACACGGTTTGCATTGTGTAAGTAATTTTTATCTCCATTTTTTTTTTATCTTTTTTGAATATCAATCGTTGACATTAGCTCAACCGCAGCAGTTGATAACCAAAAATATGAAATTAGTATAATTTTTTCCATTTTAATAGTAAAATTTACTATTTCCCATTTCCTGAAAGTCCTTACTTGCGTCTTTTTGATCTCATCGAGTTTCAAATTAAATCGTATGTATACAAAAGCTTATCTTGCCTTTAATATAACGTGGTAAAAACGATTCTACAAAAGGAAATTCTCTTTGAATTCAGAAATAATAACGAACAAAAATAGCTATCAAGCCTCGTTGATTAAAAATTCATTAACCAGATCAAAAGCTAATTTTATAATTTAATATAATTTCCATTGAAATTTTAACATTAGAATTATCTAAACAATTATGATATCAAACGGACTACAAATTAAATTTCCGCAAGTTAAAAAACATCCTCCGGGATGCTCACAACTTCCAATATCTTATTGTGCGACCAAAATCCAATCTGTACTTTCACAATAAACGCCTTTACAAATCCAGAGCCAAAATTTATTCCGCGGCGATATCAAATCAAAATTCCGGTCAGGCTAGATATTTTAACCGTATACAAAACAAGTTAAAAGCGCGCCACAATTTTCCGAAGAGCAGGCGAGCCAAACTGTTTCCAGTCGTGCGTGATGTCTCATGATGGTGTCGCATTGCTGTGCCGTTTTCATTTTAAGTCACATAGTTTTCCGAGGAGCCCCTTAAGGAATGTTCTCGTCCTACGTGAGGGCATTCAAATTGTTTGTCGCCTGGCAACGGGCGGTATAATTTGAGAAAGTAACTCTCCGGTCATCACTGGAATTTGCTGACTTGGCAAGGAATGCGACGCTTCGGCGACGACGTTCAATTTGGAAAAATCGAAGTTTCGAACGAAAAAGGTGCTCAACAATTGCTGCGGTTGACCTATATTGTAACTTAAACTTAGTGTGGACTGTATGAATGAAATTCTGGTTCTTTAAAATGTAAAAGGTATATTAAAATAATAAAATGTTAACACAAACCTATATAAAATTAAATAATCAACACAGAAAAACCAAAAGACGTATTGATGGAGCGCGTGAGAAAAAACAAAGGCAAAAAAACAAAAGAATAACAGTTATTTTCAAACTTACAAATTATTTTTAATAAAACTGAAAAAAGGTGCATTCCTACCGGCCTGTCGTCGACACTTAGTAACTACTAAGGTTCGGAATTTTAGTAATCGCGAACTAACTGTATTTGTTTTGTAACTTACCGTTTAATTTAATAGACATCACCAGAAATAACGTTGTATGTATTTAATATTGGGAAGATTATCTTGCACACGATGCCACTTAAACGTTTATCTTACATCCACTTAATACCCGCATCCTAAAGTGAAAACACGCCGAACTCAAAAGCAGGCTAAGCTGATAACAACTTCCCCACTTGTTGTTTGTTAAAGTTCGAATTATTCAAAAACCTGGGAGATAAAAGTAAAGAAGAAAAAATAAAAAAATCGCTTTTCACGCCGGCCCATCTATCTAATAAACCTAATATTGGTTCGATACGAGCTCAAGAGGCGTGAAATGATGCCCCCGCCGCCCTGTGGGGGGACAGACTCACCAGGAAACTTGGGTCCGTAGCGTTTTTACGTTCCTTTTGCAAAGTACATATTCCACGCTCCCGCTAAAGAAGGCCCAGGGCTTTCGTAAAATGGTCAAGAGGCGTTGCACCCTATCCTGTGGTATGCAATTAAGACTTATAAGATAGAAAGTATTTTTTTTTTCATATACACATTATTACCGTTGCTCTGTGAATATAATTTAAAATTAATATCGTGAACACTTAAAAAGGAAACGTAAAAGATATTCGAATTCCGATCGGAAGGATACCTAAATTATATTTTACTTTTACGAGCACACAAAATCCGTTCTGTACATGACAGCAATGAAACGTAATGGCACTTGAAATTCCGCCAGTCGTAATAAAACATCGATTAAATGAATTCCCAAAACGATTAAACTTTCGTGTTGGCTATCTAATATAGGGTTACTGGTCTTTTTGATATTAAACTTTGTTAATTATTTAATAAATTTACGTAAACCCTTCGCCTGAACATAAACTGAAATATAAAACAAACTATAATACCATTTACGTGAGATTTTTTTTTAATAAATCGCAAATTGCGTTGGTTAGCTCATACACGACAATATACAATTATTTTTTTTAAATGTTCATCGAAGTCCAAGGATGGTTTTTAAGGCCAGAAAAAATCGAATAATTGCCGGGAAAACTCTAATGACATCGCTTTTCTTTTTCCAGTACTAAAATGTAGAGTCAAGCTACATTCCAAATCTTTTTGACAGGACGAAGTCTGTCGGGTCCGCTAGTTAGTAATAAAAGTTTATTTCCAAAAAAAAATAACTACTATGTTACCAACGAACGGTTACGCCACTTTCTAACTTTTATCAAACTGAACTGATTTTAATTCACTTGCTTCCCCTTCATTCTCAGAAACTCCAAGCATTCTATAATTTTAATGCAACGGGAAAGTTTCAAAGCTTCTCCATTTTCTCCTAGTAAAACAGCATCAAATTCGTGTAGAATAAAATATTTGACGGGTTTAACATACCACTGGCTAGGTGCAGACACTTGAAATTTTGCATACAATTCCCTGATATAACGCAGGCATTCACGAACAAGGAATTTTTCAAAATTCCCGTGGGAGTGGTCTAGGCAGGAAACCCGTCGGATATATTTCAAGCAGAACATACTCGCAGTTTGCAAAATGTTTAAGAAATTGATGTAAGTTTAGCTTAGTTTAGCTAAAAAATATATATTTTAAGAGTCAATTTAATCAATATTTTACCATTTATCTCTGTTGACTAATAATGTATGGAGGTAATGTATTTTTTGTAATAGTGTTTGTTTCTCTTAAAACTTTACTGCACTTACTTGAGTTCTATGTTGTGAATGAGATTAGGGTTGAATACAGCAAAGATATTGATGGTTAAATATGTTGTTTGTTTGTTTGTAGCACTCATATGGTACCTCTTAAGCCTTATTGGTATATACACTTGACAGTGTATATACCAATAATATTCTTTAAAAAAAATTAAGTATTTGAGAAGAATATTAAAAATCATTTAGAACATTAGGTACTCAATCAATCAATTTAGAAGTTCTTGCCCAAATATTCCACATCAAGCTTTTTAACGACCTTGGTAGCGCAGTGTCTAAGGTAGGTGCCTAAATCGCTAAAGGTTCGTTTCCCGCATAGAATTAAATAGATAAGAGAGGTAGGGCATAGCGATTTATCGCTCGAACTGGAGCAGCCCGACTGGTGAAATACCTCCACCTTACAGAAGACCGCAGCCAAATAACAATCACTTCGGTGTTGTTGTGTTTCTGCTTGTGAGTTAGGTTTCCAGAGCACCTGGGGGGTGCTACATTAGTAGCAGGGGTCAAGCCTTTAAGGTAAGGACGACAAGTCCAGTAACAGATTTATTATGCTGTACTTATCACCCTTAAGCTAGGACCTCATTACCACTTTACATCAGGTGGGATGAGATCAATCTTGAAGTGTAATATAAAAAAAAATTTAGTTGTTCGAGAATTTTACAAGATTGACTTGAGTCGAGTTGTACTAGGAAAATGACTCCAGTTATTATCCGTCATTAAATACTAATAGAACAATGGAAAATTTTAGTCTGAGACCCGTAGATTGGTGTAACTCTCCGGCGCATTTTTATTTTGCATTTCTCTACACCTTAAGTATGTTTTGAAAGTTTTGTCACGCGTTTGCACGACAGCCAAGCACATAATTTTCTTAATAACCACTCATAATGCTTAGGTTCCGAGAGAATCGCAATAAAATGCTGGTATTCGGATAGCCTTGCCAAACATAAACGACACAGAAGCACTAGTCTACTTGATAATATCGTTCAGTGGATGCGGCACCGTGCTCGCGTGGCAATATGCCAAGGACAGAATCCGTATCAATAAATAAATAGACTTGTCACGGTAATTTTGAAATAGTAGAATATATGATTGTGCGAATAAACAACAATTTTGCTTCATTTTTGCATAGTTTTTTGCATAGTCAACTATAGGAAAAATTATTTTGATACTCTCGTATTAGGTGTATAAGTATTTCATGTATATTACCCTCGTCGTTGATAGTATCTTGAATATGACGGCACAGTGGTACGACAGCGTGACTCACGCCGGCAGCACGTGCACCAAGACGTCATCGCCTTCCCACTTCGCTTTAATCCCCACCACTTACCTATAAAAGGGCACGGCAGCGCTCAATCGGCACGCATTTCGAATGGATGCGTCTTGGTGTACGGACTGTGGTCTTTAGTACCCGGACTGTTACCAGCCACTCTGAACATAGGCTCGCCTACATACAGAGACTAGATATTACATAATCGTTGTAAATTATTAGATTATTAATTAGTTACTTTAAGTAAATAAGGTTACTGATATTATTTATTAACCTGTAAGTCTGCATTTACTTCTGATGTCTACCCCCTTTTTCCGACATCAGAAGTGGGATCTCACCCACCTCTAACTTTAAATCAACCACCCCCGCATTCTTTAAGCGAACAGATGTCGTTTTTTTCAAACAGTATGGAAACTATCTTTACTAAAATAGCTGAAAACCTGTCATCGGGATCCAAAGCACAGAATTTTACGCCATTAGTTAAATTTGATCCCGATGATCCAGATTCAGACATAGAAGGCTGGTGCAAACTATCTGAAGTTATAGTTTTGAACCGAAAACTAAAAGGCGTAGAGTTAATTATGGCTCTGACTCATTGCCTTAAAGGACGAGCAGCCACACTTTTGACTAAAATTGCCCCAGATCAATTCGAATGGCCAGCAGTAAAAGAATTAATGATATCCCAGTTCTCTCGCCCAATGCTTATGCAGGATTATTTTGACCAGATACTAAAATTCCAAATTAATTCTGGGGAGTCTCCAGCCCAGGCTTGCTTACGTTTGTGGCAGCTAATTGAGAAAATTCCAGATGCAAATTTGCCTGATAGTGTAATTACTGGATTTGCTATATCTGTAACTGTTGATGAAGGCTTAGACCGTCTAGATAAGTTGTTAAAGATATTGTGTGAAGCAGGATTTTCGTTTAACATAAAAAAATGTTCTTTTTTAAAAAATAAGAACTGAATACCTGGGTTATGTAATATCCGCTGGGGAAATAAGACCGAACCCAAAGAAAGTACAGGCTCTTGTTAACGTTCCTACCCCAAAAACAGTTACACAAGTTAGACAACTTATAGGTTTGGCAACTTATTTCCGTCAATTTATTCCAAATTTCTCTCAGGTAATACGACCTTTGTGCCCTTTAACAAAAGGTAAAGGTGCAGTTAGATGGACATCGGATCATGACTTAATTCATCAGAAAATAATTCAAATATTGACTTCAGAGCCAGTTCTTAAAGTTTTTGATCCTTTTTTGCCAAATAAATTGCATACGGATGCCAGCACTGAAGGATACGGGGTAGTTCTTATACAAAAATACGATGATGCACCTCATGTAGTTGCCTATTTTAGTCGAAAGACTTCAGATGCTGAGAGTCGTTATCACTCCTACGAGCTTGAGACCTTAGCTGTCGTTAGAGCAGTTGAACGTTTTCGTCATTGTTTGTATGGGCGCAAATTCACTATCTTTACTGATTGCAATTCCCTTAAAGCATCTCATTCCAAACGAGATCTAACTCCGAGAGTCCATAGGTGGTGGGCAATGCTTCAGGCTTTTGATTTTGAGATTTCGTATAGGGAGGGTCGTAAAATGGGTCATGCAGATTTTCTATCCCGAAACTTATCCAATACTAGCGCAAAACCTATAAATGTAAATTTTCTGGAATTTAATAAAGGATGGCTTATTGTTGAGCAAGAACGTAATTCCGAGCTTTCTGATTTAATAACAAAATTACGCAATGCCCAATTGCCGGATGATGTATCTCACACTTATGATTTACGACAGGGCATTTTATATAGAAAAATCCAGCGCGGCGGAGTTTCTAGTTGGCTACCTATTATGCCACGCTCTCTTGTCTAGTCTTTAATTAGTCACGTTCATAAATTAGTCACGTTCATAATGAGTTGAAACATTTGGGTGTCGATAAGACCCTCGATAAATTATACGAACTGTACTGGTTTCCTACTATGTCAAAATTTGTCAAGAAGTTTATTAATAGTTGTGTTGTCTGTAAAACCTCAAAAGGCCCATCAGGGGCACAACAAGTGCAGTTACACTCTATCCCTAAAAATCCTATGCCCTGGCATACTATCCACTTAGACCTCACAGGAAAGTTAAGTGGCAAGAGCGAACGCAAAGAATATTGTTCAGTTTTGATAGATGCTTTTACGAAATTTGTGCTTTTGGAGTATGCCCCCAACCTTAGCTCTTCTCGTGCAATAAGAGCTATAAAAAAAAAAGCTGTTGATCTCTTCGGCGCCCCAAAACGTATAATCGCAGACCGGGGACGTTGTTATGATTATAGCGAGTTTAAAAAAATTTTGCAAAGATAATAACATAGATCTTCACTTAATTGCTACTGGCACAAGTAGGGCCAATGGTCAGGTTGAAAGGGTCATGCGAACTTTGAAAAATATATTTACTGTAATAGAGTGCAATGCTTGGCAGGATCAACTGGGTGAAATTCAACTGGCTCTTAATTGTACAAGGTCTAGAGTTACGGGATTTACACCCATAGAACTCATGTTTGGCGTTAAAGCCAATTCATTAAATCTTGCCAAAATTTCACCTTGTTCCTCTGAAACAGACAGAATTGATGTCGAAGCGGCCCGTTTATCTGCATCCGCGAATATTGAACAGGTAGCAAATTATGACGCCATACGATTTAATAAAGGTAAAGCAAAGGTAAAGCCATTTTCGGTAGGAGATTTTGTGTTTTTGAGATGTGAAGAAAGACATCAAACTAAATTAGATAAAAAGTTTAAAGGTCCTTTCAAAATTGTAACTGTTCTAAATAACGACCGCTATGAGCTTAAGCATATTAATGGTACAGATAGAATATACAAGTATGCTCACGAAAACTTAAGAGCAGTACCTAAAGGACAGAATGGGTTTCTTGAAATATCGGAAAACTATAGTAGTGATGATGGTGATGATGATTGGTATACTGTTGTTTTATGGATCTCTTTTCGGTGACTATCTTGATATGTTGTGACTTTATTATGCGATTATAGTTGTAGAGATCTCATTTACACAATGGATGACGATCTAGACCAACTTTGGTATGTTGTAAACTAATTGAGTCATTATAGTTGTAGGGGTCTCATCTACGTGGTGGATGATGATCTAGGCCAACTCTGGCATGCTGAAGGGATCTACCTTAAACAAAGGGTAATGATCTAGTCCAGCAGTTTCTTTTGCTGTAGGGGCTATCTCGATAAGATAACCTAGACCAGTTTTATTTGCTGTAGGGACCTCATCTGCTTCTGTGGATGACGGTTTAGTCCAGCACTGATAGTGATGCTAATGGGGTTTAGCCCAGTCCAACGCATTCGGCTGTAGGGACCTCATCTGCTTCTGTGGATGACGGTTTAGTCCAGCACTGATAGAGTGAAGGGATCTTGCCTGCTTTTGTGGGTAACGATCTTGTTCAAGATAATAGCCTGGCTAAAGGGATCTTATCTACTTCAGTGGATAACGATTTAGACTAGCATTTTTTTAAGTGGTTTTCTGTCTCACAGATACTCTCGAGGACGAGTGATCGTCAGAATGGCCGTGACGGCACAGTGGTACGACAACGTGACTCACGCCGGCAGCACGTGCACCAAGACGTCATCGCCTTCCCACTTCGCTTTAATCCCCACCACTTACCTATAAAAGGGCACGGCAGCGCTCAATCGGCACGCATTTCGAATGGATGCGTCTTGGTGTACGGACTGTGGTCTTTAGTACCCGGACTGTTACCAGCCACTCTGAACATAGGCTCGCCTACATACAGAGACTAGATATTACATAATCGTTGTAAATTATTAGATTATTAATTAGTTACTTTAAGTAAATAAGGTTACTGATATTATTTATTAACCTGTAAGTCTGCATTTACTTCTGATGTCTACCCCCTTTTTCCGACAAATATATTTTTTAGTTCTCATAAACCACTATACAAAACGCAAAGTTATTATAGTTTCTAAGTAGGTACCTACACTAAAAACCATTAAAAATTTATATTTTCGAATTTCACGCGTAATTTGATTGTCAAGAACGAAAAAGGTAGTGGACTTCGCATCTATTTACTGTGTGACGTTAGTTATAACATATTATATCAACTTCACTGCTGTTGTTATTTCTGATTTATCTCAAAAATATATAGGTTTTATTATTAAAATAAGTTAAATTATTATTTTATTTATTATCAACTTACCGCAGATAATTTAAACACAGGATATTTGCACGCCGATCTGTTGAAATTTGCCCTGTTCCTGGTGAAATGACGTAATAACATGGCGGCTGTATTTCATGATTTTAAGGCACTTTAAAAAACGCATTAAATATTAAATTTATTTTTTTATTTTATGAACTCAAACGATCATCTACCGACTGCGTTTTACCGAAACTATCTCAATAATAAATTATGTATTTTAGAAAGACCTAAAAATGTTAACAAATCTATCCAATCAAATGCCTAACACTTACAACAGTCATAAGTATTATCCTGCTTAACATTTTTAGCTAAGAAATCCAATAGAAGAAGACTAAAAGTTCTATACAAGTTTATGGCATTCATTCTTAATGTCCTTAAGAGCTATGGCGAAAAGTTGTCGAACTTTTTATGAACCAAGTATGACTTCTCAAGCGGAGCATATTGTCATGAATGATCGATAATACAGAACACTCCAATACACGCGGCACTTAAAAATGTAAGCGTTCTCTACGCTATGTACAACAATTCTTATAACATAATGTAACAGAAAATCTGAAGAAATATATGAAGTACTATAGAAAGTTAATTTAAAAAACCAGCCAACTGCGAGTCAGACTCGCGCACGAAGGGTTCCGTACTATCAATTTAACATTATACACAATTATTTTATTAAGAAAATATACAACTAAATATTCTGTGAATATTTCAAGCGTCTATCGGTTGCTGTTATTTAACATGGAGCAAAAAAAGTCAAATAATCACGATTCTTGTATGCGAGACTTTGCAGTATTATTTTATTATGTTTCAAGTATGTATTTGTTATTATAGCGGCAATAGAAAATTGTAACTCCCTAGCTATTACGGTTCTTGAGATATAGCCTGGTGACCTATAGACAGGCAGACGGACAGACTGTCGGCGGACAGAAAGACAGCGAAGTCTTAGGTGGTAAAAGGTTACGTTTTTGCCCTTTGGGTACGACGGAATCCTTAAAATGAAACTAAAGTTCACCTCAGAAAAGAGCATAATATCGAATTTCAATGAAGTCAAAAGGAAATAATTATTTTTCTAGTTAATTTCACGTGCATGCCGAAAAAGGAAAAACCTCAGACTACAAAGCCGTGCCACATCGTATTATTCAATTTAGGAAATGTAAATTACAAAAACGGCATCACAAAGAGAATATTATCTCAAAAGAAGAACGATATCGGCTTCTCGGTATTAACTCTGACACAATTTGTTGTTTCATTTATTACGTTTCAGGGAAGTGGTGAAATTACCGGACAAATAGACATTTTCAACTTGTGGCACTCGTTCAAACGTTTAACAGTAATTTTTTGTTTTAATTTTTTATTTATCCTCCTTCAATGAGTCAAAGCAACAGCCCGAAAGCTAAATAGATGTTCCAATTGTATTTGGTATTTATTTTCAGTATGCTAATGACTTCACCTAAGCAAATATAATATCGGTTTTGTTCATTTGTTATGAAGTATTTGTTTGCAACGAGTTTTCTTTGAATTTCTTTGAGTGATATTTAAATCTCTTACATTTTTATTCATTGGAATTGTTATCGCTTGATGCACTGAACTTGTGGGTTGGTTTTTTCGAAATAATTGTTTTGTTTTCATTCCAAATAGATTGTTTGTTTAAATTGGCTCAATTTTAAATATAGTCATATGAAAGTATTCGAAAAACGTTTTTATATGATCTAATATCTTAACACTCATTCATTGATGAGTGTTCAAATATTATTGGTTAGTTGTGTGTATAGAAGTTATGGACTAGCATCAGCTCTGATATTACTGAAGTAATTAACGTTTAGATATTACTGGTAACTAGTAGTATATGGAACTTATTGACATTTTTAACTTTTCAGAAGTATTTGGTCACTTTGTCTGCTCCAATATATCTGATGGTGACTTTACAATTTGTTGTATCGCTAGTAAAAATGGTTGAATCAATTTTATTGTTCATATAGTGATTACATCCTATTACAATAACTGAAATCCTCTAAAAATTACGCATTTTATAGGATAGAGGATTTTAGTTGTATTTTAGGATTTTAGTTTATTATTTTCTCATGTTTGTTTTCAGAATTTCACTAATTTTTTTCAAGTAAAAAATTGCACTGTAATTTTCATATTTTTGTACGTACCTGTCACATAATTGCGTGATTAACAAGTCTAACTAAGAAACTGCTTATTGATCGCTGCGAGACAAGCCAGTTGTTTTGTGCACAGACCGCCTGATAAATTGTATACAATATGACCTTCATTTTAGTAAACAAAGAAGGAAGAAAAGTTTACTTATTAGTGAAGCGACGGGCTTTAATTAATACCAGCGGCCCGCCCCAGCTTCGCACGCGTACTACCCGTTTTTTTTCACATTTTCGCATTATTGGTCGCAGCGTGCTAAAAGCGAAGTAATATAGCCTAATAAGGCCTTTCTCGATGAATAAACTATCCAACACAAAATATTTTTCTAGTTGAAACTAGCAGTTGTTGGGATTAGCGCGATCAAACAAACAATTAAACTCTTCTTTATAAAACTAGTGTGGATTTGTTAAGGTCAACGAATATTAAAACTGAAACAAACTGTGATATCAACAGATCTGTAAACAAGTGTATCCGAACATGAATGTAACTGGGGCTCGATAAATAAACACGGACCGCAATGAAGGGCGCGGTTGCGGATTCCAGATTTTTTTTCATATACATTTTGTACGGTTTTCCGAGGGATGCCATAGGATGCGCCCAACCGGCGTGAAATAAGGGCTTGTCCCTTTTATGCTTCCTGACCTTATTTCCTTACAAGTATGTAACCCTTGCTGGTGGTTAAACGCTTCAAATGACATTGTGCTATTATTTTGTTATCGTAAAAATTACTTTTGTATGGTTGATTTAGTTTTTTTTTTTGGTTCAGCGAGTGGTTGGGTGTTTGGCAGTAGAGATAGGCAAATGATTTGTTTAAAATATAACTGTCTTGAGTTCGAATTAACTTCTTTAGGCCATCGTATTTTTGTACGTAATTTAGTTTTTCGCTACCAAAAATGAGAAAACTCGACAAACATTTTCACTTTCTTCGATGAAAATGAAATATTTACTATTAAAAATAACAAATAAGCACAATAAACATGCAAATGGAGTGAAGGTATTCACAAAGTATTTTTTGTTTATCTTCGAAACATAAATATGGCTACTGAATTTAAAACCCCGAATTTCTAAAACATATTTCGTGGCGGAATTTCCTTAACCTATATGGAAGCAAGTCGAAATATATTTTCAGAGCTCGTAAACATCCTTCAAAGTTTGATATATTCAGAGTGGCCAGGAACTAGTCGGCATGCCTATTTTTTCACCCGAACCGACATGGAGGCTAGCGGACGTCAAAATACAAAAAAAAAATCTGCATGCCAAAAATACCTGTGCTGACAGTTGTAGTGATAGCACGGTCTCGCAAACTACGAGGCTCATATCTGTCAGTACAAAAAAATACGGAACACATTCTGGTTGAAAGATAAAATCGTTTTTAAAATCAAGTGTCAGTATTTACTGGGTATATCTGTAACAACTGATTGACGAAATAAAATGAACACGTTAAAAATACACATTGAAACATTGATATATCAATGGAACCGTGAACAGTACATAAGGGTAAACAAGTTGGATTTTAGTTATTACGCCCACTATTTGAGGGATGTACAGAGTTCAAAAGTATCTGATGACGATCGTTCGACCATATCTCAAATATACTGGAGAAATCGGAATCTGGGAAAAATTTGGTTGGTGAAATAAAATTAATAAAAATAATACCGCATAGAAACTTACTAACCTTTTTAATACGGAAAGTAGCCCACAAACATTATTGTAGTTTAAGGGCTGCGCCTATTACCGGGATGGCCCACGGCAAACATTAAAGGAAGATCTGCTCTAATCATTGAAAAAGTACACAAGAAATTCGCTCGATGGGTATACAAAAAACAATACGGTTACTATCCCTACCTATATCCGTCTTTATTCGTAACAGGTATGGTGGACATGGATACGCTGAAATTTAGAAGAGCTATGTCTCAAATCGCGCAGTATCTGTCCATAATTCACAATCGAATCGACAGTCCCCGAATATTGCAGTGTGTTGGTATTCTGGTTCCTGGGAACATATCGGCAGAACCGGGAGGGGGTCAGGTGGCTCCGCGTCGACGCCCGCGACTGCTGGAGAGGCCCGTCGCGCGCACCGAGCGAGGCCGACACGCGCCCACCAACCGAGCACTACGCGCTATCGGAGACATACTTGCTCAGCACGAGGAACTTGATTTATTTGCCGATAGATTAGGACATTTGTTTAACCAATTCCGTATAATTTTAAATGACATATAGCAATTTGATATACTTATCTATTTTATTTTTTGGAATTATATTTGACATTTTTGTTTTTTTTTTTTAACTTTCATGACCCATTCTGTGTGACCAACATTTTCTGTTTTTCCTCTTTGTGCGTCATTGTAATTTTATGCTTATAAAATCTATGTATTAATTTTGAAATTGTAGTTCGTTAATTGTGTGTTTTTTATTATTTTAATTATTCTTTTAAGCGTTTTGGATGAAATCTGTTAGCTTATAAGAAATTTTATGAATAAATGAATGAAAATGAATGAATCTCATACTCGTACAACAGCAATGCCGCTTGCATTATGATACAGAGCCCTTTTTGCACGAGATCCTGCTCGGGCTTTGCCGAATTTAATTTTTTTTTGTTTGTATATCAGAATGGTGTACCTTTTTGCGCAATAAATATAAACTTTATTACGCAAAAATGTGCAACTAGAGGAATTTTCACGGTAATTTGCACCTACAAATTAAAGTTTGGAAAGAGATTAAATTAATCATCTATCTATATCATTAAAAATCTCCAGAACGGCCAGACCGATTTAGCTGATTTTGAATATTTTAAACTAACTGAAGAACTGGAAGAGCACGATATGTGAAGGTCGTGGGTTCGAATCCTACACTGCATGGATAGATCACATTATTATGTTATATTAAAATATTTAAAGGTCCCAAGTGCAGCGTGAAGCAGCATTAAAATTGTGAATTCTATTAGCAGATTTTTGTTTTAAAATATTTGTCGTAGTCCAGAAAAGGTTAAAAAGGTTAGAAAATTTGGGAAAATTTATAAGCGGTATGAAGTAGGTACGTCAGGGCAACAGGTTCCTAATAAAATCGTATTCTTCTGCTCAAATTAATAAGAACTAAATAAGACAGTCAATTCAATTGGATTCCTTCAAAAGGAACGTGAAAAATCATTCTTGCGGGCCAGTATGGCGATGCTAACGGATAGGATATATCGGGATCAAATCCGTTGCCATCGCGATTCGGGTTCCTCTCTGGCTTACTATCAGGCTGGGAGGAGCCAATATACTGCGATTTTATAAATAAAAAGTCAGTGTCAATATTATGAAATATATTTGGCCCTTCTGACGTTACATTGAGGCTCAGTTTTAAATGAGAATGTTTAAATATTGGAGCACATTGTATAGTCGAAAGCACATCAGACTACACACTTTGGAATTTGCACCGCTTTTATGTAGTGGACATAAGATCTAATTTCGAACTGTGAGTATACCTTGAGGTGCTGTTCGTATATCATTATTTAAGTCAAGATTCATTCCCGCTTTACGTTCTCCTAACTTTTCAAACCCCACGCATTTATTAATTTCCGCAAACTTTATCCCTAGAGCATCATCGTTACAAAACTTATAAACTCAGACTCAACTCAAATATTTCTTTATTCAAGTAGGTTACATATAACACTTTTGAATCGTCATTGAATATAATGCAAAGTGATTCTACTTCCGGTTCCGAACTTATATCTACCGAGAAGACACCGGTAAGAAACTCAGCAGATCATTTACAGTATCAGTATCTAACTTATTGCTATGTGTAGCTCACTTTGGACCAAGTCATATAGTTTTGGTTTTGATGAGTGATGAAACAAATAAGTACTAAAGTAAGTTTTTACTTTCGAGAGGTAAGCTGGAGCAGACCAGTCCCCAAAGGTGGCACCTGTAACATAACATAAACTTATTAGCAGCCTGCGGCGGCTTCGTTTGTACGTGTCTCCATTTTTCACTTATATTAGTCACAGTGCATTGTAACATAACTGAAAGGCTTCCTCGATAAATGTACTATCCATCACAGAAAGAATTTTTAGATTCGGACCAATAAATAGTTCCTGAGAATAACATGTTCAAAAAAACAACCAAAAATTATTTACCTTCATAATATTAGTATATATTACGCTATTACAATTTCATATCTCGACTACATTGTCATGTCACGTAGGTATGTGGTACAGATAATAATGTTACCGAATTACAAGACACAGTTCTCGTTAGGTTAATTGGAATTCCCCTTCAGGCGAAACACAGCCTCACACAGTTACTAAAACGAAAATGCGAACAATATTTTACTTCGCGGCATAGATTCTGATGGCCATACATGTACTCGTTTTTCCGTAGTTACATTATTATATTCAACTAGTTGATTATGAGATATTTTATTTGTCATATGTTTTTGCCTAGGTTGATGATAAATGTTAGTCATAATCTTCATCGAGTCATTCAACGATAAATTTGACTTAGTATACAAAAATAGCAACACCCCATAATGCATCACTGTTCATGTTTGAGCTTTAAATAAGTTTGTGCCACTTTTTTAATTTACATTTTGTTTGATTATTTGTTTTCTTAAAACTATAGTGACTTCCATAGCTAAGAGCCATGCGTAACACAAATGTTTATTTTTTTCTATCACACTTTATCTATAACACTTATTTTTTTTATATTACACTTCAAGATTGACCTCACCCCACCAGATGATAAGTGGTAATGAGGTCCTAGCTTAAGGGTGACAAGTAAAGCATAATAAATCTGTTACTGGATTGTGGCCCTTGCCTTGAAGGCTTGACCCCTACTACTAATGTAGCACCCCCCAGGAGCTCTGGAAACCTTACTCACACGCAGGATCACAACAACACAGAAGTGATTGTTATTTGGCTGCGATCTTCTGTAAGGTGGAGGTATGTCACCAGTCGGGCTGCTCCAGTTCGAGCGATAAATCCCTATGCCCTACCTCTCTCAAGTCTTACTTGTCAAGGCCTAATACCTACTTTTAAATTTTTGTTTAAACTGACGTTGGCGTTGTTTTCTATTATAAATAAATAATGCTCGAACTGTCAGCAAACTAAATAATAAATATAAAATAATAAATTTTTGCAATGTTTTCCGACCATTCTTATCTGTATATAGTTCATACAGAAAACTCCATTCTAGAGAATTAATCCGGAATAACACAAACTTCAAGCCACTATTATTCTACGTCTGAGTCGGGTAGGCACTAATCATTCATGCAGAACGTTTCAATGAGGAAAATTTTCTAATACAAATGTGGAAATCCAACTAGAAGAAAAAGTGAACCAGTGTTAGCCAGCTAAAAGCACTTCAAACCGGTTCAACAAAGAGCTGAAATTAAATTTACGTGAACGCAAAGAAAAAACTAGTTACAAGAGGAAATTGGCGGAGACAGTGACAAATCGTTCCCGCAAGAGGTGGATATATCCATCCTGCTCTAGCAAACTGCTAGATGTATCTTCTCTCTCGTTAAGCGGCCAGAGCACGCGACCATAACATTGAATGTGTTCAAATATAATTGCCGCTAAAAGTTTTTGATAACTTTCGTAAACAGAAAATACAATCATGTTCATCTAATAACATTCCAATTCCACTGGCGAATGTAGCATGTTTTTATTTATTTATTTATTTATTTAGGTTCTCCAGTGTTTGTTTACACTAAATCAATTATTATAAATCTTATTATAACTATGAAACTACTTAAATGTAACAATATTCGTGAATAAGATACCCAAGAGATGCTTGACCTGACCAGCCAATAAAAATGACCTAACGCAAAATCGAAACCGGGACCTTTTGCACTTAGGACGTTTTAGCCACTGCGCTACAAAGGTTTTCAATACACCGATTTATCCTCAAATTTTGTCATGCAACTCAACTATTATCAAGTATTTAAATGCCTATTCAGTTTGAATTATACTAGTTTAAATTATACGAGTTTGGTCTATACTTTTTTAATATTCGACATAATGTAAATTGTTTTTGAATAAATAAATTTAATTCAATTTAATATTACCAAGACTTATGCCCGGGTCCAATATTTGAAAAACAAATCGTTCTAGTTAAGGTTAGTTATAAATTATACGAGGCGTAAGCTAAAAACGACCGACAGACGATTGATAACAGCTGATTAGGAAAGTAAATTTGAAATTAGAATTAACGACTCGTAGAAAAAGGGATAGTAATTTTTAACACATTACGAATCGTACAATATTGGACCCGGGAATTAATAAATATGTTTCATGCGTTAGGTAACAATGGGTGAATGTCGACCCGTCTTCAAAACCTGTACTATATCCTGTATTAGTGAAACAAATTAAAACGCAAATCTTGATCACAGATCCTGTTTAAACAAGAACGAAGCAACAGAGTTGTCATTTCAATCAAGTTTTCAATTTAAAGTTCAGCTAATTATGTTTATCGAAACACCATTATAGAATCTGTATTGCCCAAATTGAGTAGAGCAGAATTTAATGAACCACTTACTTGGTATTTCGTAAATTAGTTACATAATTTCTCGCTTAAGGATTCCCTAAATAATTAACGCTACTGAAACGTGTTCGGGGATTTACAAGATGAGAGAGCAGGCTATACTATGTAGAGATTGATATAGCCATGTGACCGCTAGAAATAATTTGGTTAATAATACAATTGTAATTTTTAATTAAAGGTAACTGGAATTGCATGTCTAACTGCTTGTATAATATATTATTGCGCTTTGACCGCGTTAAATTTATATTAACAAGTATGTAATTTAAGTTTATAAAAATAAATTAAGCTTTATATAATATAGATAGATTCAATTCAGGAAAAAAACTAGCCTTAGGTTATTCCATGAAGCTAGCACTGGCAGATAGTAAAATTTCAGTAAAAATGGGCTCAACTATTTCTAAAATAAGCCTGAACAAACAGGCAGCCAGACAAAATTCGTTTAGAATTGTATTTTGTCCTATTACACACATTGTTATTTGAGTAAAATAAACAGACACTTCAATTTAATTTATTATAATTGAAGTGGCAGCTGTAAAAGGTAGTGAGAGAATTTTTTTTAATAAACGTCTTAACTTATTCTAGAAGTACAAGTTAGGCATTTTAAATACTTTAATGATTATTATAATTCTGTATTGAAAATTAGCTTGAAATATCAAAGAAATGTTCTGTTAGTAATAATTTAAAAAAACACCCTATAAGAAACCTCGAAGCTAATCCGCAGTTTAATTCCATGTATGAAAATAAAAATGAGCGTAACTTCAGAAATATAAAATATTTTTTATGAGGAAACCAAAAGACCCGACGAAATGTTTGGTTGTTGGTTTGCTATACTTTCTACATATAAAATTACAAAAACGTGTTAGATTAAGACTCATGAGCGTAATTACACATCTTGTACGAAGCCGCGCCTCCTCAACTAGTCACTGTTCAGTGTCTACACCCTCTTAATTATTTGGTTAAATTTCACCCTGTCAACTCAAACAATGTGCGTCGAGTCCTTAAACAGAACAATTACAATCCTAGAGCGGTAGTTACTATTCCCCTTCAAAAGTTTCTTCCTTCTGTCCTTAAGTAATGTGACTCTTTAACAATAAATTACCGAGAAGTTTGCACTTGGTAGGGTGCAGGCTTAGTATTAGGCGTTTGGAGGATTTAACGTAAACGCTTGTCACATTATCGACTCAATTTTGGCAGTAGCATTTCTTGCCAATATAAATAAAATAACCTTTATAAATACAACCTTATATTGCTGACTGCAATTAATTGGTAATTTGCTCGACCAATCCAGCATTTCGTGGCACGATATTCTTAGGCGAATCACAGGAAAAAGACTACAAATAAAATAATATTTAGATAATCAACATGAATAAGGTAATTTGTGAATATAATCATGAATAGAAAAACAAGTAGTAAAAATCAGTGTGCAAAATAATATGACCGAAATTAATTTTCACTGGATGAATACCGCCAGTACATTTTCACGTCATAAAACATTTCTATTTTTACACACTTGCAGTGAAGTTACGAGCGTAGAAGAGAATAAATCCACTGAACTGGTCATTCCGCATTGCCAAATGACACACTATTTTAACCGACATCCAAAATAGGAGGAGGATTTATGCAAGTAATTATTCAGGAGCGAGACTTTACTTTTTGGAATTTTTATTATTATCTCAATTTGACAAATTTTTAAGAGGATTACAAGCTAGAAATAGTTTTTAAAACTCCAAAGGAATATCTCGTTCTAATAAATGTTCTGGTAAGTTTTTAACGACATGTTTTTTAATAAAAATAAGGTTGCAATCCACTCTGGTGCTATTCAAATACTTCCTGTTAAAATACAAAACTACATAAGAAAATTAAGTACAATCCAGCCAAAGTAAATTTCTCCTGAAAAGTGAATTAAAGAGTGATAAAAAGACGTTATTTATTAGCACACACAATCAATATACAGTACCTACACAGACATTAAAGCGACACGAACAAAAGATATAGTAAAAGTAAATTAACAAAAAACAAAAACAGAGTGATTGCGCAGCTAACAAGGTAATTTGGGTGATCCTGATCCAAGTTTGCTCATATATCTGAATATTAGGAGATGATATGGATCTTCTTAGCAAATCATTATTTGTCTAGAATAAAATATTACCAACTAATCCATCACATCTTTGGCTTTTTATTTTATTTTAAAATCATAAAATGTATTTTTTTAATTTAATGCGCCAAATCTTGTCACTCCAATACACATGTATGTAAGGGTTGCCCCCCTAATCCATCATTTCTGGATGACAGCTTGTAACTGGGTGGGCTAACCCAGTACACCCAGACGCAAGTAAAGTAAAAAAAGTTCGTTACCCATTTTGATTCAATCGAGAATCAAACCCGATACTTTTTAAGCTGGAAGATCATTTAGACGGCGAGCTAAATAAATTGTGTGCGGCCAAATTAAAAAAGCAAAAACGCTCCGCTCCATCCCGGCACAGACTCCCTGGCCCTTCCGGCAAGACAGGGTAATGAACCTAGCTAGAGGTCTGTCAGAGAAACTCCGTGCCACATCATTAATTTCTACCTAATGTCTGAAACGGGCGCGCGACGTACCAACCACACTGTGCTCTCATACACGGCAGTAGTCCTCTCTGGATGTATCATATTTTGCGGCCTACTTTGGTTCTTCTAATCATTATAAATTCTAATGAAGGCAACTGTAACGATGTTTTGCCGTAAGGGGAAGTTATGGCTTCGTTGTACTTGATACGAGGACGGGAGAAAGTTTTTACGAGTATTGCTGTACAGTGCATGCGATTGGAATCTGCCATATCCGCAATTTAAAGCGTTTGTTCAGAAAACTGCACAATGAAAATGCAAACAACTAAATTAATTTAATGTATAGAAACGCAGCTAGCTTTGGAACTCCGTCTGTAGCACCTATGATATTCATGATGTTATTTTTAAGGATTGTAGTTGTTTAGCGGTAGCTTTGATTTATTGAAACTCATAGAATCCTTATAGGATCATTTTTTTGTCTCTCTGTAAAATTCAATTTTCGTAGCAATAAATTGCTTAGTTTGAAGTAATATCAATTGAAGCTTGACATAATAAGGCGCCAACGAGATCCAAAGATGTGGTAATACCGCCCCTTAAAGTTTATGTAGGTAAATGTTTATTTTTTTTAGTTAAAGATGAATTTTGGCACAAACTTAGCTCGAAATTTGGGTTAAAATATGGAGTGCTTTCTGTTTCGAATAAATACGGAAATAGGGGTAACGACCATGAAAGTATGTAGTCCAAGCGTACGAAGTCGCGGGCACAGCTAGTAATCTATATCTCTGATTACAAAGCTTAACGTATCCCCATGTTGTTTCTCACGTTGAACAGCTAACCACATTCGGAGAAGGTAACAGGCGGTTAATAATAAATATAATATTAAATATATAGATATTAAGTAATATTTGTTCATAAATCATTTTATACCTAAATACAGAGTTTAAAAATCTTCGTTTTCTATAGTTTGCTTTTGTTTTTGCTTTTACATTATACAATTGGGTTACTCTTGACTAGAAATAATTAAAAGAAAGAAAGAATGAAAATACATTTATTGACCGTACAAAACATAATATACAACCGATTACAAAATGAGAACAAAAATTAAAATTAAAAATACTAAAAAGTTACAAACCATTAAATTAGAAGACAAATGACAAAATGAAAACAAACAGAGAGGTCAAAAGGTGCCTGCCTCAGCATAAGATACAGTGGTACACATTATGTATACCTACGGTACCACTGTAGCGCTGGTCTTCCGGCAGTACCTTGGTGACGTGTGTAGATATACAAAATATTAAATCCCGAAAACATACATGTACAGGTGTAATAGAAGGTTTAAATATATACGGAGCATATAGATGAAATACAATAATTAAAATAGAATAAAAAAAAATAAGTAAATAAATAAAATCAATTTAATTTCTTTAAAACGCTTGTGCTATCGCAAACAAATAATGAAGATTATTTATTCAGGATATAATTTTATGTAGGTGTAAATGACATATATCCTTAATATACCTAGCTTAGAACTTATATTGTGTATCGGCGAGACTAATGAACTACTATGGATTATTATTAATGTAAAAGATGTAAACGGTAGAGGAATTCTCTAAACATTTACAAAGTGTAGTCCACGGAATTGGTGGCACATATAAGTAATATTTAAGCTAACTCACAAAGTCAATTATGTCATTATTGTAAGTCTTAAATAAATCAAAAATAAAAAAAACATCAAGATAAATCACCCCTCAACGTGTAATTACAACAATTCATCCGCTACACAAAATATTCCGAACAGGTATCCCTGCGCGTAGGTTGCCCAAATAAGATAAGCGATTACGTTCAACATTTGCGTAATGCGAATTTAAAAATAAACGATTCAATTAAGCATTACGATTTAGCTTAGGACCCATTAGACAAAAAAAAAATTCTGTCAAATTTGTACAACTAGGTCGTATTTTTTTTATTCTTCCTGTTTATATTTCATAGATATTTGTCCAGCAATGGAGCAGTGACTAGGTTGACACTTTACTTATCATTGCCCTACATGAAATCCTTGGAAAGCGATTTAACATAGAATTTAAGAAGCGTTCCATTTTAAGCATTTAAATAAATACAAGTATTAAAAATCTTTCCAATACCTTGACATAATTATGCTAAGAATGTAATATTTTTATTCTACTAGTCTTTAGGAAATTTAATATTTAATCACTACTTAAATGCAACATTTATAACACCGGAGCGCACGAGGCGCTATCGTGAAATTAAGTCAATATACACGACATTGGCAGAAATAGAATTCGTTCTAGAAATCAACACGAGCCTGCATTTTCAAGCAAGTTTCCAAACAAAGTGGTGTTACCGTGAAAGAGGTTCGGTTGTAGAACAGTCCAGGTCTCATAAATTTAAAGATACATGGACTCTACTTTACATAGACATTGTGTGAAACTAGCAAAAGCCGTCGCACTGGCCCAAGGCAAACGCCTATTATTCCGATCGTCAAACATGACATAATTGGCACGCACTGAGCATTGGTACCCTGGTCCCCGGAAACGTGATCGGTGTTATACGTACCATGGGCAAATTAGTCTACAACTCGGGCAGTCCCCGTATCATCTCACAATGAAATTCCCGTGCCCGTAGAGCGTGCCGGAACTGTTTCCTTTGATGGCATCTGTCGGCTACTGTTGTTCTGCTTGTAAACCGTCGATGGACTGTAAACATTGCCGGTGGGACATGCTTCGGAACAGGTATCAGCCGATTAGTAATGTAAGGCTAGTACACACTTTTTAGGTATTCGTTGAAATTTTGTTAAAAGCTGAAAATCATCAAAAAATGAAAATCCTAATTCAAATGTAATTTTTCGATGGTTTTCTTGATGTTGGTGAAACGTCAGCAGATGAATTTTAAGACTAAAATAATTTGCGATCAATAAGTAAAGAAACACTTACTCTTTTTAAAATCTCGAAAGGAAGATAATATATTTTTGTTATTAATTAGTTAACTTATAATCTTGAAAATCAAGATCAAGATTTCAAGATAAGTTGCTATTTCAGTTTTTAAATAACTTCAAATATGTACTTAACACAGGAGAAACCAAGTGCAAAAAATATTTCATTAGAATATCATTAAATATAAAAAAAATGGTTAATCTTGCCTGAATTTTTTTTTTTTTTATATTGCACTTCAAGATTGACCTCATCCCACCTGATGTTAAGTGGTAATGAGTTTCTAGCTTAAGGGTGGCAAGTACAGCATAATAAGTCTGTTACTGGACTTGTCGCCCTTACCTTGAAGGCTTGACCCCTGCTACTGATGAAGCACCCCCAAGGAGCTCTGGAAACCTTACTCACACGCAGGAACACAACAACACAGAAGTGATTGTTATTTGGCTGCGATCTTCTGTAAGGCCGAGGTATTTCACCAGTCGGGCTGCTCCAGTTCGAGCCATAAATCGCTATGCCCTAACTCTCTTAAGTACTTTCCTCTCTTTGAATCTTTTTTTTTTCAAATTAAAATGTGACCTTTTATTTGAGTATTTATGAACAAAATACAAAAAAATACAAAATCATTTATTCGTGATTCACAGGTAGTGTCGCCACTGGGTGTTAATAATAAGCATATTGTATCACTGCAATCAGCCATATCGGCGTACGAATATGGATATAATTATGAAATCCTGATTATATCAAATTAATTTATTATTAAAACATACCATTAATGATAGCTCTTCCAGATTGAATGAAGTAACTACTTTACAAAATAAAATAAAATTAGTTCATTATATTAAAATATCACAGTCAGTAGATTAAAAACATGCATAAATAAAATAAAAAATTAATGTCAATATAAAAAATAAAGTTTCAGATATCAAGTAGTCAATTTCGATTTAAAAAATAATAATAATGTCAGAAAATTAAATGAAATGATAAATTATGTCAACATCATAAGTAATAGAGTACAATTTTCTTAATTAATACAATACAATATTTTTGGGCACTCAAGCGTCTCCTGGACAAGATCTATTTAATTTATTATTTTTCTAAAAAAAACAAACATTGTTTTACACTTAACACATTGTTGTTCACTTAACCATTTCATTCCGTCAATAATAATTAAACGCATGAATTATTTCCTAATAATAAGGCTTCAAGTATAACTAAAAACGCAATAAAAAGCGTCGTATTTGCATTAGAGCCCGCTCGACCAACTGCATTGCTTGGACAATATTCGAAAAATTCCCTGTGGAAATACAAATGCATACTCTGCAAATGCATAAAAGAATTTCCCTTTATAGAAAATGCGTCAGCCTCTGGCTTGGAAGATTGCGTGAAACAAAGAGGATAAATAAGTCCTCAGTTTAACTAAAGGCTTACCAAGTATTTCCTTCGATAAAAAATAATGAAATGGTCCAGTTTATTATGTTAACAAAGTATTGATTGTAATGTTATGTAGAAAATAACTATCATGAGGTAGAGTTAACCCAAAATACGCTTCAAATCGTGCAGTATTGTACATCCTGGTTGACTCTGGGCGGTACAGTCAAAATATTACATTTGTACGTATTTATACCGCCCTTAATTTGGTACGAAGAAAAACTAACACTGACAGAACAACCATTGCATCCTAATTACTTGACTATTCAATTTAATATGAACATAAGGAATAATGACGATATTTTGTATTTAGACGATATGCTTCAGAAGGAAATAAGGAGAACGCATAGCACTTGATTAATAATAAAATAACATTTTTAATTTTATTGAGATGTAAATGATGACTGATATATGACAAATTGTCATTTTTACCTACATAAAAATAAGCAAGAGTAATAGGTTAATACTTATGTCTTTTTTTATAAAAAAGCCTTTTCATTCAAATTTACATTTTTTGTTGAGTTGTAACGCCTCTAAGTTGTAGAAGGATTACAACTTAAAGGGTTGGTTTAATATGAATATTAACCCATTATTTTTTCTATTTAGCCACAAATAATTATTTAAAGCAATTACTTATCCATTTGGGTAAACGGTTTTTTTTATTTTCCACCGAGTAATGATAAAGCCACGTACCCATTTATTACCAGCCATTAGCATTTAAATGAATGATTCGTTTTATCATCTGGGTCAATTGCAAGGAGATTAGACACAAAGGTAGGATTAAATTGAATAGAGCTTTAGATATAGACTATCTGCCTGCGACAGACCTACTTAGATTAGGGTTGTGCTGCATAGTATTTTTTTAAAGTTTCGGAGCTTTAAATGATTTTCTTTTTGAAATTCATATTTTACTCTAGAAATTACTTAAGTAGTTGTAGTTTAAAGTGGATACGTTAAAAAAGCTACAAAAAATATAAAAGACATAAAATTTAAGAATGCATTCTGTGGTGATATGAGAAAATATGTATTATTTACTTATTTTAGAAGCGTACTTTAATTTCCATAGTCTAAAATAGAATTTTACTTACGTGATTATTCCTAATATTAGTTGACCAATTATACATTATCATATCTAATGTTATTCTTCTAATTAATAATGTTTTCTTTAAAAAAACTTAAGTTGTGTTTGTTTATTATCGAAGCCTGCATTGTTGTTCGCAGCCCTAGGATATAGTGCGTCCCCTTTACCGCTACAAGCACCCCTAATTGCGTCGTTTGTGAGTAATGCTCAAGGTTCCCATGTCGTAGAAATATAGCACATGTATGTAAGAACAGCAGAGTTACTTGTATTGAAATTGTGAGGCGACAGCGCATGGTTTGTTTGCGACAGCTTCCGAGTAAGATATTATACGATATATTAAGATAGATATTTGACGACCTCCGTAGCCGAGAGGCGAGCGGGCCTGACTTTGGCGAGCGCCATCTCTGAGGGTCCGGGTTCGATCCCCGGTCGGGTCAATATGGGAAATGAACGTTTCCATATTGTTTTGGGTCTGAGTGTTAAGGTACCGTCGTTGTTTCTGATTTCCGTAACACAAGTGCTTAAGCTACTTACCACAGAATCAGAACAATGTATGTGATGTTGTACAATATTTATTTATTTATATTATTATATTATTAAGATATGAATAAATTCACATTATTCTCTATGTTCAAACAAAATGCTGTAGTTATGAGTACTATTTCGGCTAAAGGGGCTGAATCAGTTTCGATCAGAAAATTATGTAACACTGAATAAATTAGGCAGGGGGCGATGCCATTTTTCTCATCAAATATTCAGTTAGTAAATCTGCACGGATCCTAACCAAACTAAAACCGACTGAATTGGTCGAATAAAGTCTGCTTTTTTGGGTTGGCTACCTAGGCGTTTAGGGATTTTATTTAAAACAAATTTATTTGTAAGTCCTGGGTTTGACTCCCGGTCAGGTCAATTTGGAAAATTTACTTGGATCTGGGTGTGCTGGGACGACGCCCCCAGTTCATAAGATGCAAGAAGTGAAAAACGCGCTCTTTTAAAAATGAAACGATATTTATCAGGAGCATAAGTTAAGATAGAACAAATGCTAGTAAAATATTTTTGAAGTGTGCTTATTTGATCTTCAACCAGTTATTGTTAAATATTTTTTGTTAATAACTTAAGGACATACAGAAGACGCTTTTTAAATTTATTGTGACGTCACATAGCTTGTTACCAGCTAGTAATCAAAACACATATTTATTTTGATACTTCATTTTATCAAGGTATGATAAGTAGTTTAGAAGTTTTAAGAGAACCGATGAACATAATATATTAAAATCATAAACCTCTCTTTCTGCTTAATAGTGATCGACGCAATTGAGAACAAAAGCTTCAGATATCACGTTTTTAAAATTCAAATTATCTTTATTTAATTCCTTTAAAACTAGTACTTGATAGATTGGATTGAATCAGCAAAAAAAAAAGACAAATGTAGCCTGGGACAAAAGTGAAGTGCAAATGCTGCAACGATTTTGGTGTTCTTGAAACTTTTGCTGCGCGCTGCGTTTTTGCTGCGTATCAGCCAAATACCCGCTTGCTTTGTGAATTCGTTTCAAAATGTTTGAGAGAAGCGTTTACCTAGAAACCTTAAAACGTAGCCTAAAAAATAAAGCCAGGAAACATTTTAATAGCTCAGAAATTCAAACATTTAGGTAACACGATGGACAGTTGCCTGAGCCGTACTATCAAGTAGAAGTACGGCTCAGGCAACAGTGTTAGAGCACGCAGGCTAGGGAGGATTGGCTGAAGGTTTTGTAAGGCCAGTGTCTAAAGTTACCCACTATGAAACGTTCACGTCCTACTGTATAGTAATACTAGCTATGATCGCGACTTCTTTCGCGTAGACTACCTAATTTCATGGTCGGTTTTACAGAGGTAAAACCGACCATGAAATTAGGTAGTCTAAAAATAAAAAAAAATTTTAAAAGTAAAAATTTTTGTTAAAAAATTAGGGTAGGTCTCTACCTACCCTAATTTTTTAACCAAAATTTTGTCCACTAATATTACAAATTGCATATTTTTTACTGAAATAATAATAACTTTCAAGGGTGATATTACCCCCATCAACCCTTATTTTCAAAATAAAAAGTAGCCTATGACAGTTCTAGAGGTTCAACGTATACCTATAACAAATTTCATCAAAATCGATTATGTAGCTTAGGCGTGAAAGCCGGACAGACAAACAGACAGACAGACAGACAGAGTAACTTTCGCATTTATAATATTAGTATGGATTACTAGGCTAAACAGATAACAATCTGAGACCTTCAGAGTTTACATGAAGAAGATGCTCGTTGCAAACCTAAATAAATTCTACTGAAGCGGTTACCCATCCAACTTATCGGCGCCATGTTTTTGTAACTTCGGTATCAGTTCTGAATGATTGCTGTTGCATCACCTATCATTCTGTTTTCCAATTTTCCAAAACTGCGTTAAGCTATCTTTTTGCAATTGAACACTTCAACTCTTCAATCCACTGATACGATAATATGGAACAAAATAATATTAATAAGCTTCATAAGTAAGCTATTATCGAAAATTCTCCATCAACCTCAATAATGGGAGGAAGATTATACCAAACGAAAGCCGATTTCATAGTCTAAAGCTTAAATGGGAAAATTTGGTCAAGTGCGAATCGGACAAATTACCGCATTTTTGTATTTTTTTCGTCTTCCTTTGTCAGAGTTGCAACCGAATTTTATTACGTACGAATAGAAAAGTATGAATTGTTAATTGTTTTTATTTAATATAGTTCATAATTTTAGGTCTTTAATAGGTCTCGACTTCGTTGAAATGAGCAATGTTAGTTGTTTTACTTCAATCCTTTGTTTTATAACATTATAAAACTATAGATCTAAGATTTGATGTAGATTCCTATTAAATACCTTCCCTCATTCCTTTGAAAACACCCGCATAGATGTAATATAAAATGATTCTTTCAAAACTCCACATTTTCCTTTTAACAGGATAGTTACAACAAAAAGGCTCACTTCCTGATTAATTTTATAAATTCCGATTGCAAATATTTTCATTAAACTCTCTCGTTATAGAGGAAACTCGGGTAAGTTCTTTAATTCCGACATGAATTATTCATCGTGATTCGCATTTTTACTTCCAGCTTGTGAAAATACTAGGCACGAACATTTAGTTTCACTTTACTTGGCTTTTAGCCTTGTTAATTTATATTTGGAATCAGTATTGATTGTGGCTATGTTTATAGCTTATTAAGAGTGGCTTGTGTTAGCTTTTAGTTAATCTATGGGAATCGTTGCACTAATTAAACAGTATAGTAAATTTAAATCATCAAATTCAATTCACGCAATAAATGCACTACGCTAAGACAATCCAAAAAAGATGGAGAAAGTCACTAGACAAAAATAATAAATAAATGTTAGTGTAATCTGTCTAAGCAAAGTTATACTAAAATTTTAGGGCTAATTTCAATATTTTTTTGTGTGTATATTCATCTATATACTGGCTTGATTAAGCGTTTAGTGATAACATTCACATATGTGTCAGGAGTTGTGGATTTTCTCCCGACCAGAACAAATACTCGACGTTGTCTATTAAAAAAAAGTGTTTTATAATGGACAAATTAGGAAAAGAATCAACCCTGTAAACCAAAACAAAGACCGAAAACGTTACAGTTTTATTGACCGTGTAATTTAATCTACCTAAAAAACCAATAGAGAAAATATACCAACGTATATAATGATATACACTGTACACAAAACGGACTCGGAATCCTAAAAGTGAACCTAACCTTTGCGTACCAACTCTCAATTTGTGTTAGACCGCTATGACGTGTTGTACAGGCATAGTTCTTGCAAAAAGGAGAACGAATTTTGAGCACGAGGTACTTTCAACATTTTATTTGGCAGCGCAACACGTACGTGGTACGGAGGTCGTTCTAGCTACTGCGGTTCCGTTGCGGTACCGGCGGAAAATTTATGTACCACTGAGCGTGCAAGTCTATCCCCCACCTCAGCACCCGGCCCGTAGTTCCGACGACGCAAAAATTACGCTAGTCACACCGTCCATTGCGGTTTACGCCCCACGCTCCCCGACTCCCGTGCCCACTCACCGACCTTTGTAAAGGAAATAGCTGCGAATTATAGAAATCTGACATTTTTTCGGGTAGGCATAAAATCCTTGGGGGGGCCTGCCCCGCTCAAATATTAAGTTTCGTAAGAATTTTAAATTAGAACATTAGACGTTGCGTCTCAGCAGAATTAAATATTAATAATGCTATCCGGACGAACTTGGCGGAACAGTGGAAACAATGAATTTTTAATAGTTATTCCTTTGCGTCTGGCAATTAATGTAATGAGGTAACAAGTTTAGCTGGCCCCCGGGGATGACTGCAAATTAGAGTAGATTTCCTTTTGATTGCTGTGTTTAAGCGATATAACAATTTGGATTATTTCCGAGAGTTATTTCCGCCGAGAAAGCGGTGTAAACACGCCGTTTTGTAGAACAACGCTTTAAACGATGAGACGCTATTCGTAGGCACGATACAATGAACCGACTTGGGTTTAAGTCTACAACAAAATCCTTTTACAGTAATGATGCTCGTCAGTTTTAATCTAGATTATGTCCACTCGTTTCACAGGATAGGTACGACTATTTTTAGCATTCTAGAAGTAGTTTACTTAACTTAGCAAAGTTTATTTTTGTACCGTTATGACTGCTTGCACTCTCTGTAATTGATTTCTATCCACTGAAATGGGGTTATCTGATAACTTGATTTATGGATTAGAAATGAACTTCTCCGTAGTATTCGGCCTTTATAAACCATGTATGTGTCCGACTATATCGTTATACTCAATTTCATAATCGTCCGAAAATTTACTGTTTAATGTATCAATCAAAAAAAGGTCCCTGGTAGTATTTCAATAACAAAAGTGTAAAACCTGCAGCACATAGACGATTAGTGTTATCTCTATTTCTCAGTCTTATAAACAGTATTTAAATGTTCTGTTATAATTTAACGTCATCTAAGATATAGTCGACATCTTAATCAAAAAAGACGACGTTGAAGATGTAAGTATCAACACAGCACAATTCTGTACACAACGTCACTGCATTATCATTTTAAAAATCTGCGATCTACGAAAAGTTTAGGACGTCACTGTATTCGGTTTTCCATGCATTGTGTTAGTAAATGTTCCGTTCCCTAGCGACCGAGAGGAGCTCCGACAGAGTTTGTTTGAAACAAAGCAAGTTTTATCACGTACACATATTTTTAGGATTCCCCATTACACAGCCCTCTTTACAGCGCCTAGAAGTTTTAATTGCGTTATAATCCCTACGTTATAAAATGCTGGTACATACGCGCTCAAATGTAATTTCGTGAATACGGACTTCTTTGTTTGTTGAACATATTTACTTAGTACAAGCTCGTATAATCAAAATGAATCATTGTTCTCATTGAAATGTGTGAGTTTTTAGATTCTATCTCACGCAGGTTAATTGCAAACAGTAATGACTAAGCCTTTGAAGTCGTGTTTGTGAATAAGTAACTACTTTTGATTGTTATTAAAAACAAATTAATTCCTCGTCTCCTTTCTTTTCAAAGCATGTATGTACCCAAGTAATCAATACTGTGGTGACGGATCTAGCAATCCCGTTGCTTGGTAGTTGAAGTATTTTATGTGTGCTTTTTCTACTTTATCCAGCTTTTCTCTTTAATCTTTTTATCTTATGAATGATAAACTTAGAAGAGAAAATTGTTTTCCCAATGAAGAACGAATCTTTTATTGGTTAAAAAACAAATACTATGGCGTTGGTTATGAACTCTTTGCAAATGATCGTGGTGTGATATCAAGTAAGGTTTAGAAACGTCTAAACCTTACTTGATATCTTACTTGGTATCGTTATACCAAAAGATAAACATAGTCTGCTACGGTCCCATATGCGATGTCGAGACTATGCTGACTGAATTTAGTGACGTTTATTACAAGCTTTTTCTTGTTTCGGGAGTCACGTTGAGCAGTTGGTCCTGTCTGATATATCTATGATAGGATAAGTCTAGTCAGGTGCCGTTTGCCTTGAAAACATTTGGCAGTAATTTATATCATTTGCCATACACTCACACCTACACAAATCCGCACTGAGACCAGTTCCATCTCATAGTTGAGATGAGACATCTGCCCTACAGTGGGAAATAAAAGGCTTAATAGCTAATATTCTCAATGCTTCATCCATATTGTGTATACTTGCGGCTTAGGATAGTGTAAGTTCATAAAGATACTTAGACAATTAATTATGTATTTTTAGAACTTTACTAGCAGACCGCCTCGGCTTTGCACACATATTAATTGATTCCAAAACTATCTACCAAATAGTCCAACAAAACCTTAACATTTGGTTTGGATAGGTAAGCCCGTTCATGAGTTATAAAATAACAACAAAAAGTGGCATTATATGAATTGATGAGCTTATACCGGAACTAAATTTTTCGATATCGTGTAGTTCCGATTAAAAGTGCGTCTTGCGTACTTTCAAACCTACGTAGGACTTTTGCAAATTAATGCTGCCGTACTTCAGCATCATGCACTTCGACATCCCGTGATGGAGTTTGCATTTATAGTTGCACTATAAAAGATGTACTGATTATTTCGTCGTACAAACATCAAAACTCTTAACCTCTCCAACATTAACATTTGATTCGGTAAGTCAAAAATCCACAATGGCTCGACCGGTAACCCCGGCATGGTATTCAAAAGAAATATAGCCCTAACCGTCCATATTCCACAGGTGATGCGCGTTACGGATTAGCATGTTATAATTAAAACCACGGCACGACATCGGTCGCCAGCTAATTTGTCTTCTTAATAAATTGTTAGTTTTTCGCTTCTCTCTCACGTAATTTGTTTTCTTGTAATTTATCACACGTCGCGCGGTACTGTGGATTAGCCCCGCATCCCTCACGCTGCAAGATTAGGTATGAGCAGAAATACGACGTATGGATGTAAACGGCTATTCAAAATGATTCATAGCCCTAAACATCCATTGTCGCGAGGTAAAAAGGTGTATCAGGATGTGATATAAGTAATCCGAAAGGATTCTGTTTGAGTTAAAGTTGTTATGTGCAAGCTAGACGTTGAGTATGAATGACTAGCTTTTGCCCGCGACTTCGTCCGCGTGGCGTGTTATTGTGTCATTTCAGTATTTTTCTCGGTGTGTGTCGAATGTAAATAATAATGAATGTTGCATTCAAAAATTTTAAAAAGTTTTTTTTTTTTTTTTTGAGAAAATACATTAATAAACAACATAACAATTATTCTGAATCTGGCGCTAGTGCAGTATTTTTTCATGAAAAAGATGTTTCCCATTCCCATGAAGCTGTACATTTGCTAAGATACCCATATACTAAAAAATTTCAAGCCTCTAACTCGCGGTACAAAAGTTTTTCCCGCTATTCCCGTTCCCATGGGAATTTTGGAAAATCCAATCATGACTTAACTTTGCATTCACTAAGGTATATGCATGTCAAATTTCAATCATCTAACTTACGCGGTTTAGATTTTTTCATACAAAAGTTTTTTCCCGCTAACTCCCGTTCCCGTGGGAATTTCTCAAAATACAGCCATAACTAAACTTTATATTTACTAAGGTACCTGCATGCCAAATTTCAAGCGTCTAACTTAAGCGGTTTAGATTTTTCATACAAAAGGATTTTCCCGCTAATTCCCGTTCCCGTGGGAATTTCGGGAATTCCTTTCTTAGTGCACCCCTACGGTACCTAAGCTACGTCCCTTCCAAATTTCAAGTGCCTACGTTTAGCCGTTTGGGCTGTGCGTTGATATGTCAGTCAGTCAGTCAGTCAGTTTCTCCTTTTATATATATAGATTTGTTGTAAATTTGAAGCTCGCATTTTCATTTTTTTTATTTGCAATACTGAGTAATAGCTACTTCATCTTTCTTTACGTGGCTTGCTCATAAAGTTATCTTTCTTACTCAATCATGGGCCACAGTTTTAATTAATAATAATTACTAATCATATTAATATTGATGTAAGATTTGCACTAATGCTACATTTGAGTTGATTTAATTTTAATAATATCATTTATCAATGCTTGTTTATTGAACGGTGAACACACCTGAAATAAGGATACACATTAGGATAAGTAATTGTTGTTTAACGTTATAATATGTATAATGTTAACAGTATACTGTCTGTCTAATAAAATAAATAAATTAAAATCAAATTAAAATAGTTTATTGCTTTCATGTTGTAGATACAATATAATTTAAGAAATTACTAAATGAAGTTTCAAACATGAACCCTGTAAGGGCACTGCAAACAATTAAGCACTTATATATCTAATAATAATACATTGTTATTTTAAATTTACATGTGACGGTCTAGCAGAAACTCTTGCAATGAATAAAAGCCTTTAGTTATCAGTTTTTTTAAGTGACTGCCTGAATGTATTAATATTGTCTTCTAGCTTGTAACATTCCGGGATCTGGTTGAAAATTTTCACACACATGCCGAATTCACTTACTACTCAATTCGTATAATATTTGTCACTTATTTTGGTAAAAAGTTTTTAATTTAAGATATTTTACAAAAAAAAACAACCTGTAATTACAAACCATCCAAACCCAAATAAAAGCATAGATTAAATAGGTGGGAATATAAATATACTTGAAATAATACCTCAATTCATGAAAATCTTAAAACGCTAGAATGGCTGACCTTTTAATATGATCCTTAATTATAATTTAACCAATTACGTTTAGACTGTAACCGAAACAAAAACATTAACCATACAAATAATAAACATCAAACGGGCCGATAATTCTGAGGGGCCGGACGAACTTGCTCGCGCAGCAAATAATACAGATAAATAACATTTTTACCTTTAAGCAAGAATCTCGAAATACGATTACACACAAAAGGAGGCGCTGGCAACAAAAAAATAAACATACGTATGTTAAAATAATACCGCTCGCAAAACCGAATTTGAATTTTCCCTTTGTACCCCACCGACATCGTGTATTGTATTTTCGTTTTATTAAAAGCAGGAAAATAAACAATAATTTGGGGCTCTTGTCCTCTTGCCCCGCTTTCCTCTCGCACCTACGCAGTGATGCTACAAGACCGCTTCCCCTCCCTCTCTCCGTGTGCCAAAATGGAGTCTCGGTTTGTAACTTTGCCACAGGCAAATTCGTACATAGGGGCCGAATTACACAAATGAAATTTAAAATTTGCCCACTTTACGATTTTCCTAATGAAATAATTTTTACTGGGCGTGGTTGGCTTTTTATTGTTTACTGATTATTGTCATCAAAGAAACATAAACATTGTTTACTTTAGCACAAACTAGGAAGAACATTAGCTACTTAATAGCTTTTACTCGTACTACTGTTGTCACTAAGTAGTGTAGCCAGGCTAAGAGGCCTGTACAATACGTTTTTGAGCGCGCTGACGAAAAAAATTCAAGAAAATAGTAAATTTTCTAAAAAACATCTTCTATACATTTTTTTAATTTTAATATTTTTTGTCGACAAAGTAGTTGGGACTTGAACAAAACCCATACGGGGATAGCTGACCCCTTCTGCCCTCACCTACGCTTACGATTATCTGACTAAAAGGTTATAATCGCTTCTTTCCTGGCTTATAAAAATCACATTTATTTCAACTAAACCTATAACCCTTAATCAAGTTAACCTCAAGCCTATTTCAAAATACAAAGATATTATAAACCTTCAAAACATTGAGATTTCAGGCCCTTAAATCCCGGAAAAATTGCATAATGCTTGAGGGGCTCGCTCGAGATCCCTAGGGGTGGGATTTGAGTCGTGGCAAAAGACAATACGAATTCTGTAACAAGTAACAAAAAATAAACAAAGAGTTCTAAGTGGCATCTCACGTAAGGTGTGTGACTCGTCAATAAAAACCAAAGTGGTTAAGATGAGAATATGGAACTAGTTGTTACCTGCGGTGTTTCGCGATAAAAAGTATCCTATGTGTCGTCTATCATCTAATCTATCGATATCCTGAATCGATTAAATCGTTTTTACTTGTAAGAGACATCCCTTCATTCTTACAAACATTTACGATTATAATATTTTTTTAGGTAAACAGGACTTATAGTTTAAATGAACCAAATATGCTCATAATATTATTATAATATTGTTTTTTCTGCTTGTGGAGACGCACTGTCAATAATTTCTGAAGTCTAAAGTAAATCTAGTAACTTTGCATAGACATGTACAATTAGAAAATCCAATATTCTGGTAAAAAAATAATTTAATTAATTAATTAATTTGATTTATTTATTAATTTAAATTATTAATTATTTAATTTATTAATTAATCAATTTAACTATTGATAATGAAGGTGAGCAACTCTACTTCCTGCTCTGAAACTTGGGTACTTATAAAATATGTACGTAAATGTATTGTCAATGGGAGTAATAGGACATTTGGCAAAATACCCAATATGGACATGTTTGTCTTTGTGCGCATTAATAATTGACGAAGGAACTATTCCAAAATGTTTGAATAATGTAGGATATTGTAATTTGAATGTTTTCTGATGAAATTTTGCAATATTATAAATAATATAAAGTTGTGCTCTGTGAATACGCGAAAACGTAAGAATTACCTCGACCTTACCGCAAACTAAATTCCACAAAATAAATTGCTGGCGATAAGTTTTTTTCCTCATCATAAGATTAGTCGCAAAAGTGTAATGAGCCTAATTAGGCCCAACTAAAACAAAAGGAGCAACAGCGAACCGCGATCGAGGAAGGGCACGTACGGGCGCCCTTAATGAAACACCAAAACACACATTACCGCAGGAATGTTTACTATCCACGCCGCGAGGGCTGTGTACAGTGTCCCGGCGATGTGTTTCGTTGTCCCTGTCGTAAATCATCGTCTTCATCAGCATAAGTCAGTCCCCTGTTGGTCATAGGTCTTACTCATAGTACGCCACCGTGCTCACCGCCTATTAACTTACTAGACTAAACTAACTATTATTAGATCACTATTCATGACATATATGATATCATAGTACAGTAGAACTCACCTGCCCATTCCAAATATACACCCATGTTGTTGCCCTATGAATATCGCTACTAATAATGACTCCACCTAGTAACTACTTACCTAAACTGAACTTGACGGTTTGCAGTCTCTACTTAAGAACCCATATTTTGTCATTTTTTTTATATCACCGTCTGTTTTTCGTATAGAAAAATAAAACAAAAAACGCGATATAGGTTGGACACGCACCAGTACCCAAAGCAAACACACAATATTTCAGAAATATTCACTATCCCTGCGGTGGGTGAATCATGAACAGCGTCCCGGGATGTGGCCCACTGTCCCTGTCGTGAATCACCATATTCATCGGCAAAAGTCAAATAAGGCCCTGCTGGTCATAACCCATACTCATATAAAACACCCATAGCACATCACTGTCCTCAGTCTTTGGTTCACTTGGCCCAATTTGAAACCACTACGCATTGATGTTACTTAGAATATCTTTCATGGGGGTCCTTGTAACATAATATAACTGGAATTGTAGTTAGCTATATATCTAATAAAAAATCGGTAACCAACATCTAAGGGGATACCTAACTATATATGGATTTAATTAATGCATACAATATTATATATCTATCTCATTACAGGTCATCCTGCACCAGATTTGTTTTTAGTAGTTTTAGTTTTTTATCATATGATTCAACTTGGAGTAGGTACTAGTCAATTTTAGACCTATAAACATTTCGGAAAAATACATATCCAAATGTATAATTATTTACTGCAGAACTCGTCGATGTCAAATAAACAATGTATTTGAAAACTATAAAATGGCAATATACTAGTTTTAAAATGTGTTCAGCTTCTATAAAACCAACAAATACACTGTACTGCTGAACGTTCCTTTCGGCTGCATTACTCTCTGTCCCAGTTGGCGCCAAGCTCATCGTTTCGACTTGAATAATAGTTTATTACCTAGTCGTTAACATAATTCAAGAGAAATCCCAACAGTATATTCGTCGAAAGAATCTTAAATGATATTTATTTCATGTTTTACCACTTATGAAATAACAAAATATAGGTTGCAACATAGTAAATATATTTTAGTATTCTTTGCTGAGTGTATTCTTAATCACCATTTTGGCTTTAAAGCACAATTTATTCATCGATATATCGAATCATAAATCTATCATAAGTATACCAAAATTTCGAACGACCGGCTTTGACTTCGTACGTAATTTAATTAGTTTAACATTAATTATTTTGTTATATCTTGACGAAATTATTCATCACAGTCGTCCTAAAAGAAAAAAAAGGAAGTAATGTTAGTGAAAGCTGAAACAAATTTATTTAACGAATTGAGATGCCTTTTGAAAGTAAACCAATGAGTTCCTAAATAAATAAAATTCAATTAGATTTTCTGAAGTCATATCGGGCCCGGAGCGAATTACGGGTATTTACGAACACTGTTAGCTGAGCAAAGTTGCAAGAGCGTGGGTAGGTATTCCTTGTCAATACACTAAGAATTCAGAAACGTATTAAAATTTTCTTTGAAAATACGTACAGGTCCTACAGCAGTGCTCGTAAAATATTAATTTTATTTTAAAAACAACGCAATTTCGATATTAGCGTATCTTGGATTCGAAATTGGCCATAATGTATGTGTACAAAACAATTCCTTTTATTTTAAAAAACTTTAATGAGAGGGTTGTGTCAAAATATTTAATCATGGACCGATTTCCATTAAAGATGCTAAAAACACTCGCGACTAAATCACTATTAAAACCAAATAAAAAAAATCAAATTTAGTTCCTTTGATAAGGAGCCACGATACCATATACAGACAGACACGTCAAGCTTTTAATACGCCGTTTTATTTGCGTCGGGATTTTAAAAACGGTATTTTCGGCCTTTGCTGTGTCTGCAATCTCTTCCCGTTTTCTTTCGTTCTCCGTCTCACGCGTCCCATATATTTCATTCAACTGCACAACACTAGCTAAGTTTTTGCCGGCCACTCGGCCTGGGGAAATCGACACATTCACTAATTAAAGGAAAACAATACGCCTGAAGGAACTCTCGCAAAGCGGTTGGGAATAAAATTGAAAGCACCTCACTCATTTCGTTAATTAGATAGAAGGCGAAAAGTAAAATAATTTTTATTTCAAACACACCTTTACTTACCTGTGAAGCGAGTGTGGGAGTAAAGGTACTCTCGTTCTAAGCGAAGTTCAACTTCGCAATCATAAAAGCTTTATTTTAATTCCTACATTAAGCACTTAAGTACACTGAATATGGACTTTGTTAATGTTGCTACGAAAAGGTCAGTTTGTGCTTTACAATTTAATACATAGTGTTAAATGATTATCGCATTTGTTTACACTTTACTTAAAATCAACTATCTATAGATTAAATAAAATTTGCTTATTTATATAATATGGTTGGATATGGTTAAGGACGATGGTCAAAAAGTAATTACTTATGTAATTGCTAAATTATCGATTTATTACTATTTTGTTTTTAAAACAACTACATATGCTATTAAAATAGCATTTGTAGTAGTTTTAAAAACAACTTCATTGATAAAGATGTGATTCTGATAAAATTGAAGTTTATTAAGTAAAAAGTACTCAGTAAACTGTAATTAACATAGATTTAAATATAAGTCTTCCTTATAAATTTTTTCAGCTTAAGGTATGTAGCTTAAGCACTTGAATTGCATAAATCAGAAACAACGACTATTGTCGTTGTTTCTGATTTATGTGTATTGTCTCCGATCTGGGTGTTGTGGAATACCACAACACCCAGATCGGAGACAATACATAGAAATACATAGAAAAATATATAATACAATACATAGAAAAAATCGTTTCGCATTTTGACCGGACCGGGAATCGAACCCGGGACGTCAGAGATGGTGCGACGCCAAAGCCCGGCCCGCTCGCCTCTCGGCTGCGGAAGTCGTCAACAATCAGGTCTAAATTTTTTGCGTTTAGTTTGAATAAAGTTCTATTTACTGCACTATACTATTAACACTGGCACTTATACCAAATATCGGCTTTATCAATGTTTCTCTGCAGTTATTTTTCTCACTGATATTGGTTACGGATAGCCTTCTCATGTTCATCTCGCTTGCGGAGTGATTGCGGAGGCCTCCCAACCCTATAGTTCTTCTGCAGGGTAAGGTGTCCACCAGAGGCATCATATTAACTTTTCAACAATTTTTAATCACGGGTACAGTTGCAAAAAACATCAGAAGGACTTAATCGTCCTTATGATGAGAATTGTGATGGGCTTTTTACCTTACCATGCAAATGTAATTTCAGTGTATAGTTCGCACCATAATTAGTATTTCAACCTGTGTTGACTTCTTGCAATAAATGTATGTAATATTAGAAAAAAAAAATATAAGTCTAATTACTTTAAAGACTTTCGCGTTCCATTTAAAACATTCAAAATCACCTGAGTACTAAATAAAAATGGTATCGCGTGTTGACCCGTTAACTTATTTTAAAAATGTATAAGTCTGTTTTCTTTGTCCACAGCTGAAGTGGGCAGTTGCGAGGTACCGCTGGGGATGGAGAACGGAATGATATACAACGAGTCGCTCTCAGCCAGTTCCAGTTACGACCAAAGCGTGTCTCCACTTAGCTCTAGGTAAGTTTTAACTACTTATTAAAAGTAGTAATAGATATGGAACTAGTTATCACGGAGTGAAGAGGCAGGTCACTTTAAAAAAAATATTGGGTCTGCAAAGCGTTGACATGTTGGATTTTGCCTTCTTAGGTAGGTTTTTGTCGATTGTCTATGAATTGAAGTAAGTAAGTAGTACATTTGGAAACATTATTTATATAAGAACTGTGCTCACGTACAAAGTTAGATACGGTTTTAAAGTATAGGACTGATATTTTAAATCAGTTAGTTTTTAAGACAATTTTTTAAATAAACAAAACAATAAAAAACAGCGTCTAAGAAACTTGTTTCATATCTGTATCTTAATTCATGGTTTAATTTCATTATTAAATTTTTAACAAATCAAATTTTCTTGTGTACTACAAATACCGCCCACAAGGTTTTCCTGCATAATGGTTAACTGAAAAAGATTGAACATTAATATCCGGTTGCAATATTTGAAAAACGATCCGTTCTAAATGTGGATAGTAATTAATTATATGAGGTGTAAGCTAAAAAAGACCGACGTACGTCTGATGACAACTATATGAAACGGTATTATTTGATGACTCGTAATTGGTTGGAGAGAAACCAATAGTAAATTTATAGGAACTTGGCATAAGTATGTCAAGTTAACCTAACCTTAAGATTGAAATAGTAAGTTATTGTACAATCAAGAGGCTCTAACTTCGTCTATGAAATATTAAGCCGCTGAAAAATCTAAGCGAATTTAAGAAATTGGACGTAACTAATTAATCATTCAAAGAGATGTTTGTTCAAAGACACCAACGTTTAGCTAAAGCTCGAATCTTGCTACGAAATTTAATTGCGGCATACAAAGCTCTAATTAGGAGGTCAAGTCGGCAATGTGGCCACGGCATAATGGGATCCCAAATTACCTCCAAACCCAACGTAAGCCCACATCCTTTTACTCTAAGAACACAAACTATGCACCAACTTACCTATTTATTTTTAACTAGCTGACACGACAGACGTTGTCCTGTCTTAACGATGACAATTTAATTCGAATCGGTCAACACCACCTCACAAAAGTATTCTTAAATTTTGTAATATTCCGCGATTTTTTTCTTTTTTTACTTTTTTTACCTTTACCTGACAGTAACAAACACAACAAAAAAATAAAGTGAAATTGGTCCAGCCGTCACGCGTGTTGGCGTGACCAAAGGAAATAGGGATTCATTTAAATATATATATATGTATACCGTGCAAAGTGTACTTAGGCAAAGCCGGTTAATCATAATTCAACTTGAAGAACGCCATATTTGACGACCTCGGTGGCGCAGTGGCTAAGGTAGGCGCCCAAAGCGCGTAAGGTTCCGGGTTCGATTCCCGGTCAGGTCAATTTGGAAAACGAACTTTTCTCAATTGACTTGGTCTGGGTGTGCTGGGATAACGCTCCCTGTTAGTATCCGTCGTCTGGTACTCATAGTACAAGGGAAAACCTTAGTTTGAGACCAGGTGATTGGTGTAATTGTCTGGCGCATTTATTTATTTATTTATATAGTGGCAGTCTTCAGCTTTAATATTAGTATAGATATTTATTACATTATAGATATTATTAGGTGGTTTATAAACACAATAATGCGGTATATTAAAAGATTCAGGCACTGAAATACAGTACGATCTTTATAACATAGGACATTGGAAGTGATTGAGAAAATATGGTCAGATTTTATACCTACTAAAGCAAAATCTCATGACAAGAGCTTACAAAAGTCAACAAAATAAGTCAACACACCTGAACTCTATTAAACCATTCGCAATGGCCACTACAATTCGCTCTCATTAAAACAACGAACACTGCAGAATAAATCATCGCAAACAAATAGACCGGCTGCGAAACCGATACAATATTGCGCCGGCTCAGAGGCCATTGTTAAACAATAATAAACTGGCATGATACGGCCAAGTTGTTACAATAATTGCGAATCGCACGCCGCAAAATGCTCATACTTAGCTCAAACAATTAACAGACGGTCTCACATTCGGCCTTAAGCCCGCATAAGCTCACAGAGACAATAGCGCGAAAACTCGACGCCCGTTTGAGAAATTCACTAACAGAAAATTAAATTTTCATATGAATTCGGGGAGGTCGTGATCCTACGAAAGCCTTTTGGGGCCCTACTCCCGACTGATAACAAGATGTAAGGAGGGATGGATGTGCCAGCGTTATCTTTTCAGCCACTTTACATTGGGTCAGAGGTGATTTAGCAAATGCTACGTTCATTTAGCGTTTAGCACGCTTTGTTCTCGTAGCTAGCTATGAGATCGTAGGAGATATTCAAATGAAACGGCCTCTGCCAGACAGCCGTAGCTCGTTGACAAACGAAGCACCGAAACGTTGAACGTTGGCAACAAAGTAAATAACAGCGAAGTAAGGTAGTTTGCACTACGGCCAACAACGTAATAACGCAGCTTGAAAGCGGCAATCGCTACTAAGCTGCGGAGTTGAACTCGAATGACTCCCCTAAAAGTCATACTAAACACTGCATTTTCAAGTTAAATAAATAATTTGTCAAAGAATTTAAAATTTTGACATTTGAAGATGCTAATGCCACGGTATTAAAGTAACACGGATATTATACCAAAGCTTATGAGTATATTTGATGAGCGACCATTACGATTTTAGTGACATTCATCAAGAACAATGCTGTTTTCGAAGGTAGGTACGTTAAACTGCTAGTTTGTAGAAACTGGACTGAAACCGTTTGGTGGTTTAAGATCATCTGAGAATAGATGAGATTTTTGCCTGACACCTCGATCCATCTTTAGGAAGTACTAGTCCTTAAGAAATCCTAACAAGTATTTTTGCTGGCTCTATGCTAGTCGGCAGGGCGACTAAATAGGGTGACTACAGAATTGTGTTTATAATTTTTTTTATATTGCACTTCAAGATTGACCTCATACCACCTGATGTTAAGTCGTAACGAGGTCCTAGCTTAAGGGCGACAAATACAGCATTATAAATCTGTTACTGGACTTATCGCCCTTACCTTGAAGGATTGACCCCTGCTACTAACGTAGCACCTCCCAGGAGCTCTGGAAACCTTACTCACACGCAGGAACACAACAACACATAAGTTATTGTTATTTGGCTGCGGTCTTCTGTAAGGTGGAGGTATTTCACCAATCGGGCTGCTCCAGTTCGAGCGATAAATCAAAAAGTTTCGTTATTTTATTTATTTACTGAATAAGACGTTCGTGCTGCATTGGGTCATTAACTTTCACTTTTCTAGTATTCAAATAAGGAATGGTTCTCGTAGTTATAAACTACGTAATTTTTGCGGTATTTAGAATATAAAGGATTTTTTATATTTATTTAGTACTAGCTGTGCCCGCGACTTTGTTCGCGTGGACTACATCCTTTCATGGTCCATTTCACCCCTTTCTCCCCTAATATTCAAAACAAAAAGTAGTCTATATTTTAATCCAAGTTTTGAGCTATATTTGTGCCAAATTTCATATCTCTAACTTCAAAAATAAACATTTTTCCATATAAACTTTCAAAGGTGGTATTACCCCCTTCCCCTCCCTTATTTTCTAATAAAAAGTATCCTTTGTCCGTTCTTGAGATTCAACGTATACCTGTACCAAATTTCATCAAAATCGGTTGAGAGGTTTAAGCAGGAAAGCGTAACAGACAGACAGACAGACAGACAAACAGACAGAATTACTTTCGCATTTATAATATTAGTAGGGAAATATTAGGAGGGACTAGTAGGGATTTCTCCTGTCTATTTACTAAATTTGGTATGCAAGAGTAGGTATCAAACATACTATTAAACCTTGTGATATCAGGAAGTTTTTATATCTCAACTTATTAAATCTAATCTGGACTGGATTTGATTTCAAAGGATTGGTGGTTACTCAATTACTTCATGTCTACATAAATCGAAAACACAATAATTCATAGATCTTCTATATGAATACGCAACAATGGGTCACGTTATGACTAATCAATAAAGTGACTGTTATATAATTGTATGGGGTTTCCAAAACACTTTAAAAAGATAACTTGGAGAACAAAAACAAAATGGCTGACGTTTTGCAAGATCCTCTTTTACGGCATTATAATCCCAACAGTATCAAATGAACACGCATATTGAAATTGATAATTTGAATTGATTTACTCTGATATTTATATTTTATTAATAGGTACAAGCCTATTTGTCGAGAAGCATGCATTCGTTGGCACCATTAAAAGATGAGAAATACGTGGTGCAAAATTGCTTCAATGAACCAAATGTGAAATCTCACGGCCACACCGACACCAATTGCGAGAATTGGTACAGATTCGGAATTTCCGATAAAAACCTTTGAGCACTCATGAACGAAGCAGAACATTTCGGAATGCTGCTGAAATAAAATAGTAAATGAAGTCTTTACAAGTGTGGACGATCCAGCAACTCGAATATGCACTTTAGTGGGACCGCTACGGTTCGTGATTTGGAAGAAACGTTTATTTAAGTATAAAGTACAGATAGCATCGGTCAACTCCTTTATCTAGAACTGGCTTTAGGGTTAATTTTGTTTGGTTATGTTAATCGAGCTTCGTCACTAAGGTTAACAGTCCACAAAGGATTGATCTTTTTAGCATGGGATCATCAGTTTAATTAAAGTTGTAGTTGCAAGAACAAACGTTTCATATGCTCTGTCCTAGAACAAAACTCAAAATCAATCCTCAAGAGGTGTTTTATATCAGAACTAGCTGTGCCCGCGACTTCGTTCGCGTGGACTACATCCTTTCATGGTCGATTTTACCCCTTTCTCCCCTAATATTCGAAACAAAAAGTAGTCTATATTTTAATCCAAGTTTCTAGCTATATTTGTGCCAAATTTCATATCTCTAACTTCAAAAATTAACATTTTTCCATATAAACTTTCAAAGGTGGTATTACCCCCATCCCCCCCTTATTTTCTAATAAAAAGTAGCCTATGTCCGTTCTTGAGATTCAACGTATACCTATACCAAATTTCATCAAAATCTATTCAGCCATTTCAATATCTATTTAGGCGTGAAAGAGTAACAGACGGACAGACAGACAGACAGACAGAGTTACTTTCGCATTTATAATATTAGTATTTCAGAATAATAGCAATCATTGCAATGCTAAATTGACATTCTATCCATCCCCTCAAGTAAGTTGACAACTTCTTCCTTTGAATAATAAAAATCAACCCTTACTGGCTGTTCTTTAGAACAACAGATGGTATTGAATTACAACACAATTATTATGTCGAGCCCTGAGGATAAAACTGAGTTTAGAATTACACGTGGACGAATTCGCGGTCGGCGATTCGTTTTCAAATAAACTGGCTTATTGGATTTTGTATTTCAACTACCAAAACCTTAACCGTACATATTATGACTGATAACTGTATGTTCATACGGTATGTTGTGTCAGTGAGTGAATAACAATGTGGACAAAAATAGTTATGATGCTGATAACCTTATTTTCAAATTCAAATTATTTAAGAAGGAATTGATTCTTTGTTAATAATACTTAGCAAAATATATTACCTTCTTTTAATTAAAAGCATAATGCACTCACTGATTTGTCACTCCTTATCCACTTTCACGCCCTTTATAAAACTAAGCAAGGATATTATATACAATATAAACTATTTTCGGGGAAATAATAAAAAAACCGAAAGGGTTGAACTTAATAAGTATGTAGTTCTAAACATATTCGGCAGAGGGCACTTACCGAAAGGCTAACGGTTCAAACAGCAGAAAAATTTCATCGCCTACAATAACTTGCGCTTAGCTCAGTTGGTAAGAGCAGCACGCGATACGTGAAGGACGTGGGTTCAATTCCGGCACCGCAAGGGGAAATAAAAAATTTCTGTTTCTAATATTTAAAGTTCGCTAGTACGGCGTATAGTCTACTAGACGACAGGGCGCACTAATAAGTCCACAAATAAGGTGTCGTACGACATGGGCGAAACGACAGTACATTGCCCTAAGCGCCAAATTCTATAACAAATTTAATAAGATCAGACATATATACTCATTGTCAAAATTTGAAGCTAAACACGTGATTACAGAGACACTTCTGACACTCGACTATAATAAAACCGAGGCTCTTCTTGGATGATGGCATATTATTATCTTCAAGGACACATACCATACACAAACATGCATAAACACACGCGCACAAAAACAAGCGCACATACACACATACACACACACTCTCACACACACGCACACACACACTCACACACACGCAAATTCATATCCATATAACAAAATGCACAATTATCCACTCACATCTACATTAAAGTTGTACAGTTATTATATTGTCTTGTCCAAGAGGAATCGCCGACTTTTAAGATACAGGTTATAGCCTAGTTTAAGAGTCAGGGGCTCGTAAGAATCTCAATTTGTTACATTTAGTTACAACTCTAGTTATAAGATCTACAATGTTTTCTGTTTTTTGGTTGAATAAATTTATTATTATTATTTATTATAGTACTATAAAATTAATAAAATCGATTAGGGTTGAACTTAATCAAAACAATTTTATTTAATGACTCGGTAAATGGTTTTAACTGCATAATGGATAACTGCATACCTACCCACCGGATGGTAAAAGATTCAAATTCCCATAACTCCTGAACCAGTCATTACATTACAAAAATATTTGGTGCACGTATCAAGGACATTAATAGGTAAAATATACTAAAGTTGGACACCTCTCTCGTCTCACCATCTCTTTTTAACATGTCCGCTTCGCGTGAAATGCCCCTTCGTCTATCAGATTGTAAATAGTTCAAATAACGAGATTTATTTTCAAGTTGAAACAATTGAACATTCTGTATTTATATGCCAGTTTTCGACGATAAAACCTTACTTTCCTCACTTATTTGAGTTAGACATATCCACATTGAGCCAAGATAAACGAGTTTGTACTTTTATATGAATGAAGCACGAACGACACGTTTAACAATGTGTCTGTTACATTACAATTTTAGACCAGATCGTTAACAATTGAGCTTATTTGTTCTGGCTTCCTATTCGACGGGCGTACAAAACGGTCGTTCCCTTTCATTGTCAGTCATTCCGCGGAACTCATAAACAATAAACAATTAATTGTCTTTTATTATATCGAGTTACTGCTATAATGCAAATGTAGTAATTTGTTTAATACAAATATCAACCTAAGGGGTACTTATAACATGTTTTTGCGTATTTAGAAATTGAGCACGAGTTAGTCGGAAAGCGATCTATTTGCGTTTGTGTAAATAAATCAATTTCTATTTATTAACATAAATAAATTAATGCTGGTAATTAAAAAAAATAATAATTATCGTATCATCAAAACTATTAAAAACAACAGCAATATAATTGAACGCCTTAACATTTAAATATACTTTATGTACTATTTTGTGACAAAATAATACCAAATAAACTGCAGAACTATAGTCAGGTCTTATTAGGTTATTTGTGTCGATGAGTCACTGTACCATTTAAAAATATGGTTCATCTTTTTATGAGAATTCCCTTTTCAGAAAGAGTTTCGCACTAAAGTAAACAACTAAATGTACAAAAAGAAATCTTAGAAAGAATACCAATCACTAAATGCCGATATTTAGTATTAAGCCAGATGGGGTAAGTTGTATTATATAAACTCGATTATTCATTGACCTGTATCCTAATGTGGCAATATAGATTTTTTCCTTCTTCGCAGCCTTATCAACTTCACCAAACTTTTGAGAGCACAGATGGCTCTCACTCCTATAGTGTTATAAGCGCAAAAACAATTGTGTAACCCTAATCTCTTTACAGGATCAGGACCGAAATCAGGGGAGGAGCATGGTGCCCCAACGGCCTCATCTCCCCCAGGAGCAGGCAGTATCTAGAGATAGATCTCCGCGAAGAATACCTCATCACAGCGACGGAGTCACAGGGCCGGTTTGCCAACTCCGTCGGCGTGGAGTTCGTGGAGAGCTACCTGGTGGAATACTGGCGAAATCCGCTCCACCGTTGGATAAAATACAAGGATTTCAACGGCAGTAAAGTAAGTAGCTTTAAAACATTCAACTCAGATAGAAAGATATTTTTTCTTGGATTCGCGTTAATGCCGGAAGCGCATCTAGACACATAACTGCATTATTACGAGTAGGAACAAAATCAAAATATATATATTATGATAATCCACAAATGCTTGCTGCAACTCCCTTTCATTTCTTTAGTTTCTTCTGAATATTGTTTTTCTATAATTATAATGATCTATGGGAAAAATAGTGTATAAATCCAATTTAAAGTGGTTATAGCGTTCGACTTTAGATACTGGAGGGTATAGGTTCGAATCCAGAGTGAAATACATGTTTGGTTTTCTAAGCGTGCTAAAACCATTGCAGGCTTCAACCACCTAATTGTCAACTGGACTTCCAATTTGGTTTACAAAAGGCAAAAGTTGCGTCGGTAAGATGACATTCACTATAATGTATTAGCCAGCCTCCTCAATTAAGGGTCATAGTCAGAAAAAGTGTATAGTTCAATGAAGAGAATGCTTTGTAATAGTGCACTCATTACATGGGCGCATACATCAATCGGAATAAATGCAAAACAAGTCTCAGCCAATTCAAAATGGTCACTCAGAAATGAAACCCACAAATTCAGATTTTAAACAATTAAAGCACATGCTCTACTCACTAGGATTAATCTCGCTAATGAAATAAGGCAACTGCTAACTTCAGTCTTCGTAACAATAAATATATCATAGTTGCTAAAAAACAAAATCATACACACAGTCCAATGTTGACTTTTAAAAATAATGATCCATAGGGTTTCACGTAATCCCAGTGCAGCTTAAAGTTGTATAACTAAAGTGCCTCATCTTACTGTCAGAAGTGGTCAAGCCACCAAAAGACCTAATGTAAGACCCAACTAATACCGAGCGAACCAAAGCAAGGATCAATATACCCACATACATTTTACAATTCAACATCATGGCATGAGTACGGCTTGTTTATTAAGTAAGTAGGTACGCACGCCTAGCTGTTCGGTGTGATACGACAGCTGCGTTCATGGCGGCATAGACTAATGTGGGTGTACATTTTACGTCAGCATGTGTTAAACTTGGCAGAGGTAAATAGTGCACTGCTCACGCTGACGGGGAGAAATTTTGCACAGGGAACAAATTAGCAAACAGACTGTGTAATCTCGGCACATATTTATATAGGGCTTGGAAGTCACGTTGTATTTATAGAAAATTCTTTATTATAAAAACTTGATTAAATAAACTACCTAGACTGCCAGCGAGTAGTCAACAAAGATATAAGTCTAGCAGTTTCTATAAACTGACTAACAACTCGTTTATGCTGGTCTTATACTAAATTACTAATGATTTGTAGTCAATTTAGTGTGTTAAAGACGAGAAAACGGTATTACGAGTAGCACGAGTAGGCATGGAGTTAGTTTCACATCCTACGGGGACACGAAACTACTGGCGTTTAGCCAAAGCCGTGCAAGCCAATTTTTGCCAACCTTCTCTTCCACCGCTGAGATACCCCGACGGTTCACTAGCTCATCAACCGCAGGAGAAAGCCAATCTCTTGGCAAGGCTCTTTGCGGCGAATTCCCGAGTCGATGACTGTGGTGCGCCCCCACCTACGATCTCGCCTAGTAGAGTCGCCATGCCTGATATTTCTATCAGACATCGTGATGTGCGCCGTGAACTACAGTCACTAGACGTCCGGAAAGCTAGTGGACCTGATGGTATTCCAGCGATTGTTCTTAAAACCTGTGCAGCCGAGTTGTCTCCAGTGTTAACGCGCCTATATCGCCTCTCGTACTCATCCGATGTTATTCCTGAAGCTTGGAGAGAGGCTAATGTGCAGCCTGTCTCTAAAAAAGGAGACCAATCGGATCCATCAAATTACCGCCCTATTGGCGTAACCTCAGTGCTGTGTAAAGTCATGGAACGGATCATCAATAACCAGTTGATCCGCTACCTACCCTAGAGGATCACTCCTTAATTAACTGTCGCCAATACGGCTTCAGGCCGAAACGATCGACGGGTGATCTTCTAGCGTATGTGACGCACCTCAGGGGGGAGGCAATCGACAAGTATGGCGAATCTTTGGCCCACGCTCTTTCTTCTTCATATCAATGATAATATGCTACCGCTTGGGAACATACGTTGCTATGCTGATGACAGTACGGTCCATGGACGATACCTCGGTAAACCTTCAGCTGGCAGGGCAGTAACGGATGAGAAACGAGAGAATCTTGTCGTTGAGCTGGACCGGGTGTTGGTTGAGCCTTATTAGCCAATGGGGTTCACATAACCTGGTTGAGTTCAATGCCAAGAAAACCCAAGTGTGCGCGTTTTCGACAAAATTGTCCCAATTCCTTCCTCTCCCCATTCTTCGGGGCACTCCACTTTGCCTGCGTAACAGCCTAAGCAAGCTCGGCATGGATATCTGCAGCAATCTTAATCAAGGTCAGTACATCGAGAGTCTTATCTCATTAGCATCCAAAAAACTGGGGATTCTGAACAGAGTGCGTCGGTTTTTCACGCCGGACCAGCTTTGTCTTTTATATAAGACTCAAGTCCGGTCTTGCCTGGAATACTGCTCGCATCTCTGGGACGGTTCCGCCAAATACCTCATGGATGCCCTTGATAGGTTGCAGCGACGGGCTGTGCGCATAATTAACGATGAATAGATTACTGGGAACCTTGAACCTCTTCAACTACGTAGGGACGTTGGTTCATTAAGTGTCTTTTATCGGCTTTATCATGGGGAGTGTTCCGAGGAACTATTTTCCCTTATCCCACCCTCTCCTTTCCTACACAGAACCACAAGAGCCGGCCAACGATGTCATCGCTTCACCGTGGAAAATATTCCATCACGAACCAAAAAGTGCGGTAACTCTTATCTTTGCTGGACCATAAAGAAGTGGAACTCGTTGCCGGCTCATGTGTTTCCTTCTTCCTTTGACATGGATTCCTTCAAAAGGAGCGTGAAGAAACATCTTGCGGGCCAGTATGGCGATGCTAACGGATAGGATATTTTGATATCAAATCCGTTGTCATCGCGATGTGGGTTCCTCTCTTGCTTACCATCAGGCTGGGAGGAGCCAATATACTGCGCTACTATAAAAAAAAAAAAAATTAGTTGGTAATTCTGGTCATCTTTACTTACACAATTTCATAAATAATGAAATAACTGTTTTAAGATCGATTCCAGTTATAATTATGGTATATACCATGCTAATGACATCAGATTAAAAATCTAGGCCACCGTAATATTGTACATTCTTTGCGCGAAAAAAAAGCGAAAGAAACGGCCCCATTTTCTATTCAACCTGCGGCTTTAACGCCTAATTAATTTACGTGTACGCGCGTGTATATGAAATTAGATTTGGAAATTAAATGAAATCATGGGTTTTTCCGAGTTGTAATTTCGCTGGGAACATATTGACTGGAGGAGGAATAAGGTTTCCCGCCGCTGCGGGACTAATTTCGTGTAACCGTAGACTGCAATCCGAGCCCAACTTCTAGATCGAGATCCAGTGAAAATGGAGCGCCCCGACCAAAAAAATATATCGACGGTTAAAAGGCGAGTTGACTCAAGCGCCATTTTGAAAACTTTACGGGAGAACCAAATAGGTTTATTAAGAAAAAAAAAATATTCCAAAATGTATTTAGAATTCATATAAATATATTTTTTATTGTGTAAACCATACTAGCTGAGTTGCTCTTGAAATCGGTTCAATTTATCAGTTAAATGCTAATTAAATATAAATCTACCTAAACTAAAAAGAAATACTGCTTAGCGCAAAACTTGAGAACGGTTTAACGAATACAGATTTTGGTTGAAATGACATCGTTGAGGCCCTTCGAAGATTTTAATGAAGAGATAAACAAAACTGTTACTTACTTTCAATCCCATATGCAGTCAAGATGCAAAGTTAACGTGAAATATATGCATTAGTTTACCATCTGGTTTAAATTTCATTCCCGTTCTATATAATATATCCAAAATCAATCGTACAGGGAACACTGTAAAGTAAATGAACAAAAAACATCTTTACTCAATAAATGGCATACTATTTCAACAGACGCCTTTGTTCAGCGTTAACATTGTCTGGATTACTTCATTACCGGTTGACATTTCTTTATTCCAAGTAAGGGCAACTGATTTGAAAAGTCCCTTAATTTCAAAATGTATTAACAAGAGTAAATTTTTAGCAATTTATGCATGCAAGTTGGGCACCAAGTTCACCAGCGCTTGTTCAATTCGCCTCGATCTACGTACGCAACGGAAAAGTTTGTTGCTACGAACTCGTTTAGTCTTAATTACTGATTGAATTAGCGCGTTTAAAGTAATAGTTTGAATTTTGCGCCAAGTTTGAGTTGGATGGAGTTATTGCACTCATTACTGTGTTTCTTAATTTATTTTCTAAATAGTAATTAAGAGGCGATAGAAGTAAGACTTTAGACACTGTGGTGATTGTCCGTAGACAAAAACTACCACTTGGTAATTCTAAACACCATCAACTATCTTCGACCAACCACTCTTCTTCTTCACAATTATGAAATCCAATAAATGATGTCTTTGACTTTGAACCAATCTTCGATTGTAGGTATATTATATTGTCATGATGAAGTGGGGTTCGCTTTGTAGAAGCTACCTCATACCTCACAACAGTTGCAATGCAGTATGTGCCTAGTAGTAAAATGCAGTACGATTGATCTAATATCTTTGGCAGTTCAAGAATCAGGTGGCAATATGTCTTTGAGTTAGTGCATGTACCTAAAAATGTCGTAGAAAATTGCAACACATAACTAGGAATACACTTGAAGAGCAAATTAAGGCAAGTTTTTTTCTTCCAGCTCATACCAGGCAACGTCAACACTTATACAGCAAAGAAGACCGTTTTAGAAGCCCCGTTCATAGCATCTAAAGTGCGATTCTTCCCATACGCCGCACATCCCAGAACAGCCTGCATGAGAGTGGAACTCTACGGGTGCCGATGGAAACGTACGTGTATTCAAATTGTATGGCTAGCGTAATCCCGGGATATCTGCCCTGCGAATCTTGCTTGCGACACTTTTAAGTTGTGCCGTGCGATTGACTCCCGCCGTTGGCGGTCTATCTACATCTTCAATATTTCCACAGAGGGTTTAGTGGCGTATTCCGCTCCGAGAGGCGGCGATATGCAGACGATGACTGCCGGAGCAAAGTTCGAAGATCTACCGTACGATGGAATACTGCGGGATGGGAAACTGCAAGACGGATTGGGGCAAATGTCGGACTCTCTTCTCGGGCCTAACGATTTTGAGCTACCCGATCCGTTAGATACCAGAGGTAAGGACTGATTGGCTTGTTAAATGGAATCAATTATTGGATTTAAATGAGCATAATGTTCCAACGCTCGTTACTGGTCGGGTCGGTTTTCCGCTGCGTTCGCTGTTTCAATAGTCTGTGTAACCTCTGATACGGGTTATTAAATTGTCGAATGTTTTTAATTAACATGCTTAACTGGTTCGCGGTGACAAAAGTCCAGATTTACTCTTTTGTTTTCATAGTTGAAATTTTTGTAGTCGATTTAATAAACGGTAACCGGATTAAGGACGGTCTTGCCAATTCGTTTGAATTGTGTGTTTGTATTCGCTAATTGATTGTGACCGTTACGAACAGAAAGTGAATCTAGTTTAATGGAATAATTATATTGATTAGGAATGCAAATAATGCAATAAGTCTTATCGTTAAATACTTTCGAATCGGGTTCAAAGCGATAGATTGAAAGGGTTTGCACTTTAGAAAGCTGTTTTTCCCTATGATCTTCTTTGGACGAAAATGAGTTTGAAAAATTTTTTGTACTTAAGATCACTTGGGTAGGGACTAGATTATTAAAACAGTGCGGTTGATTTGCAGCATTTTTTTAAATGTTCTAAAAACATAGCGTCAAAACGACGATTAGAACTTAGTTCAGGTAAATGTACCTATATGTATCCAAAACTGATGATTTCAGTTTCTGAAAATTTCGAATAAATACCGTCATTGGTGACATTTGCATTACTCAAAGCCAGTTTAGTGATATTTTGAAAAATGGGCGTTGGAACAAAAAAAAGGCAAATTTTGCAAAGCTTCATCAATTTCGATTTGTAATGTGTAAAAAATGACTATCCGTTTTTCTCCAACCGACTACGAATCGTTAAAACCGTTCCATGATTTACTTTCCATACCAGTCATCAGTCGTTCATCGGTCGTTTTTAGCTTACGCCTTGTATAATTTTTTACTCCTTGTTTAACTAGAACAGATCTTTTTCAAATACTGGAACCGGGCATAAGAGGTTTTACTGTGTCTGCCATCTACGTCTTGCATTTTGTACATAATTTATAACATTTTAGGTACACGTTGGGTTGGCTGGAATAAGTCGATGTTGTTGGATGATGAGGTGGAACTAACGTTCAACTTCAGCAGTACGAGAATCTTCCATTTCATCTATATTCACACGAATAATATGTTCACCAAAGATGTACAGGTAATTTTCTTCACTTTGAAATATCTAAGGCGTCATATGTTGGAAATGGTTAATTGATTTCGGAACCATGTCATAATTCTGCGGTTTCTAGATTCGAATGCTGAGGCGAACCAATGTCCGCATTTTTTATTTCATTTTTTTTAATTAAAAGTCATATTAAATTATATATTGAGCAACATCACGTACTTTGCAATCATTTTGTGGTTAGAAGCTAAAACAATTGTGTTACATAAATTAGAAATAACGACGGAACCACAACACTCAGACCCCAGACAATATAGAAAATTTCATTTTTCATATTGACCTGGCCTGGAGTCGAACTTAGAACCTCGGAATAGTTCTATTTGTTCATTAAAAGTTTAAGCTTTGACTTTGTGGAACACTATGCGAAAACTGTATTTAAAATACCGATTACATAACATTGCCAACTTATTAACTACTGGCCGCTAGACTACTAGGTACAAAAGAAAACCTGAGTCACAAAGTTTCTTTAAAGAAAGGAGAGTTTCTCTTAAAGTTTTTATTTATTTCAAAGGCTTTGTCGAGGGAGATAGATCTTGTGTAGATAACATCGAGGTAATATTTTTGTTCTGTCAAGTTAAAACAGGGCAAATTTATTTTTGTTTCAATAGGTTTAAACTTGTCTCTATGAAGATATATAGCTTTTAAATCTGTTAAGTTCGTAATGAGAAGACACCCCGAATATTTATGGCCTGCGCCAGAGGTCCGATTTATATTTTTACAAGATAATCTCGTCTTCTAAAAGTTTTATTATAAAAGTATCACAAAATTAGACCCCTGATTTAGTGACCATGAAAAATTTTGTTTTAATTAGAAATTTGCAATCCAAACTTTTTTGATAACATTTTTTTACTACTGTTTTAAACATTGTTTCAACTAGTTCTTTAATTGAATTTTAGAGAAAGACGTAGAAAAAAATTCTCCCAAATTGTTATTCGTCGGAACATCGACTAAAATTAAAATTATTAATTAATATTATCAATTTGTTACTTTACTATTTGTATAGGACTTTTCAAATATAATTATTTTGTAGTTCTTAAAAATCTGAAACAAGATCTCACTCTTTTATGTAGATGTCACCGTAAGATTATAAAAACCGTTAGATTATAATATATCTCGCGAGATTGTAAACTGTCGACAGATTGTGAACCGTAACATTACGATTGCAATTTAACACATTATTTTTCGCCATATTGTAATCTATCGAAGTGAAACCGTTAAATTACAATCTGTCCAGCGTCAAACTGTCAACTGTCCGAAAGCTCTTCCTGATTGGTCGAATTTATTGTATGAGCGACTAATCACGACCAGCCTTTCTATGTCCCCGTAAAGTTAGGAATGAAATTCAATTCAAATCATTTCAAGTTACGGTTCACAATCTGTCGAAAGTTTACAATCTCGCGAGATAGATTGTAATCTAACGATTTTTACAATCTTACGGTGACATAGACATTGACTTAATAAGCACATTGTGTAGGTATTTTGTTAAAAATTGTGACGAGAACATTAGCTAACTGGAATTCATTTGTACCTAAATTTGTACTTGTTAGTAAAGTAACTTCAGAAACTTTTTAAATGTTTAGAAGGATTTGTAATATCGTTCATAGACTAGTACTTTTTGTTGGTACATGTACCTACAAATACTACCTACGCTTATTTGTTTTAAAGCCGGTGAGCCATTTCCGCATCAGTCATTGTTACTTTCCAATGTCGCTTCGGACTTGGGCAGACGAAGTGATATGCGCTACTCTAGAAATGTATTCTGAGATTAGGTTTTACATCGAGTTTGACTCAAAGCTCACGTATTGAATCAAAACTTCTTCCTTTAATTAGTAAGAGTGGTCTCTCAGAGACTCAACACACGGATGAATGCATCGGAAAAGATAAAACTGTAAGAGTAAAACTTTCTTATTCAAGATCTGATATTGAAATCTTTTGAAAGGCTATTTCTAATTGAACTTTTATGGGTTTTAAAAAAATTACTAAACAAATAAATATGACAAGTAACAACGCCAATAGACTGGTCTTAAACTAAGCTTAACCTTTGTACTATGAATACTAGATGACGGATACTTATTAGGAACTTAGGTGGCGCAGTGGGCGGCCAAAGCGTGAAAGGTCCCGGGTTCGATTCCCGGTCGGGTCAATTTGGAAAACGAACGTTTCTAAATTGACTTGGGTCGGGATGACGCCCCCAGTTAGTATCCGTCGTCTGGTACTCATAGTACAAGGGAAAACCTTAGTTTGAGATCAGGTGATTGGTGTGATTGTCTGGCGCATTTATTTTTTAATGCCATGCTAATTTAGAAAAGTCACTCAGTATTGACCTGACTGAGATTAGCACTACAGTGCAGGTTTTCGCACTGGCTGAGATTAACACTGTAGTGCCAAAAGACTACAGTCTTTTCGCACTTTGAGTGTCTGAGATCTAAAAAAAGATGAAAAAATACCGCACTTGCTAAAAAATACTACATTAGGTCTTCAACCCAAGCCAGATCTTTCTCTGACCCGTACTTTTGTTCTAGCTGTTCAAAGAAGCAGAAGTGTATTTCTCCCTGGAAGGCGAAAGATGGCAAGAAGACTACATATCATATGAGCCGAAGCAAGACAGGGTTTCGGAACACGCTAGGATCATCCGCATCGATCTGCAGAACCGAACGGCTCGGCATATCATGATGAAGCTCAAGTTCCAGCACGAGTGGATATTAATAAGCGAGATCACGTTCAAATCTGGTAAGTTTTAGAAGTTTCTGGTCTTCCCTTTTTCAGGGTTTGGAACCGAATTGCCAAAAAGCAAGATCTGCTTTGGAACTACTTCGTTATCTTAGTCCGTCGGCATAAAACACCCTCTTATTTCAAATTATAGAGAGCATACCACACTCCCACTTGCCCAGTGAAGACTAAAAAGTTTCACGTAGAACATCAAAAACGAAAAAAAAAAACAGAAACTTCTCTTGTTTTCTTGATCGGATCTCGTATCACAAAAGCATTTTAACAACCAAAAGTTAAGCAATACTGGGAAAGGTTCATTATTGGATTGGTAGGTCCTGTTAGTTATAATTTATCTATAGCATATATATATATATATAGCATCTTCGTGCATTAGAAGTATGTTGTCGAGATAAGTCAGTTTTCAATCTTCAAAGTCTGGATTGTTTAATTTTCAATATTGCATCTTTTTATTTACAATACAAATGAATTTTATCTGCAAATCGCTATTATAATTATATTATGATTCGAACAAAAATTTCTGCTAAAATAACAATAATATTGTGTTTGCAGGAGCAAACCCAATTTGATCATTACCGTCCATCGAAATCACAATACAAATTACGGAAAAACAACTCGTAACAATAAACTGACATTATAATACAATTATCACTTCGATTTAAATGCCTACTTAATAATAAATAAATCAAACGGAGTGAGAGATAATTTACCGGGAAACATTCGACGCTCAATTCTCGAAATAAACATCCGAATTCACAGATGAGAATCCGAAACGGTTTGTCGAATCAAATGTTTTGTACAAACAAATTATATCGAGGCAAAAAAGTGAGCAGGAAAGATTCATTAAGCACGATTGGGTGATTTTTCGCGCGAACAAAAAGGACCTCCAGGGCACAGGGTTGCCTGCTAATAGAACCATTACTCCTCATCGGGTTTCCTTATCTGTTCGGAGCACTCGCAAGCCTCCGGCTATTTCACAAATTTTATCTTTCTCTAATTAATCCACAGCTCTTTTGAGGAAATTGCCTCTTAAGTGATAAATCGCCGCCCGCTAAATTAAGAACTTGTAATTAAAGAAAATCTTTGATCTGGATTATTTCGTTCCTTCAATTATATTTTGGGCGAAACGCGACGCGTTGCGGCCGTCGCCTAAATTATCTGATTAGGTTCGAGTTGAGGAAATATTAGCGCCTCTTTGAATTTATCCCTTAAGCAATGTAAAGAAAATCTGGTAAAACTCTGGAATATTAAGCCTGGTATTTTGATTAATTATAAAATCCTAGACTTGCCATTTAGATCGATGTGGTTTTATGATAATTAAAGCTTAAAAATATTTGCTGTTTTCAAATAGTTACCTATTTGGGAGGCGTTTTTGTAAAATGTATTTATTGGTGAAACATTGAATACCACACGTTGGAAGTAATTTCTTAGCGTACATACTACAAACCTATATTACGAGTATATATTTATACAAATAACTAGCATAGTCCTCAAAAAAAAATTCATCAATTAATTATAAACTAGATGGCAATCATGTATAACTTCGTTCGTCAATGTGTATGACACGTCTAATGCACCAATTAGGAAACCATATGAGGGTATAATTTATGTTCCCTTACTGGAAACAAAGCCACGTAACTTAATCCATATGTTCGATTGTAGACTTGAATAGTATTGTATAAATAAATATTTTTTGTTGACTACGGATCCGGATTTAAGAACTTCATAAAAACAAACTGTTCCAATCAACATAATAAAAGTCAAAGTTCCAAAATGACGTTTACTTTTTTCATATTGGTAAATATCCCAATAAAAGATTTTTAAATTTTTTCGTAGTGCTAGACGTAAACTTTAAATGTTGAAAAAAAAACAGAAAATATCTTAATCAGCGAACAATCAATATACTTCGAAAAACCTTTTTGCCAATTATCACTAAATTTAATTTTATTAATGTTTACTTAATTTTTCACAAAATCTACAGCAAAATAACAAAAAAAAACTTTAATTTAAAACTTTTAATTAGCTAATGACGGGTTTTAAATACACGATTGTTCTAAGTAACAATAACAAAGATACTATCGAACGCAGATGATGCACACATGTTAATAATAATATGAGTAGCAACACATAAACCACAAATTAGAAATATTTACCAATGTAGGTATAGATGTGTTACTTATTATCGTGCCCTAAGCCTGTCTACACATTCAAATATAAAGGTTAGCCAATACTACCAAGCAAAAGTAATATACCCAACATTCCCCGTTACCAGCCGGTATACCGCGGCAGAATATATTACAATCAGCATTGTTAGTCAGAACCTGGCGCTCCATCTGTTGACCCAAGACACAGCATACGAGTATTAACGACACTACAATTAGGAATTAGCACTGAATTAACTGACTTTTGGCACCTACGCGCTATTATACTGGCACTACGCCATTCTCACTCACCTCAGTTTATGTTTAGACCTAGTTTGTTAAACTACTCGACCTATTTCGGGACTTGCGCAGTTTTCATCTGAAAACTTTTGAATGCTAAACTGACGCTATTGTTCGACCTGACTGCCTTCGTGATTATTCAGAATGGAACGTGTACGTTTGGAAAATACGGAACCCAATGAAATCCGTTTTTAGCGCTGAATTTTTCATCTTTGTATGAGTAGGGCCTGAGATTCTGCCGGCTTCTTCGAAGATTACTTAAGTAATAATTTCGGGACACTTTCATTTTGTAAGAAGAAGCTGTAAAGATTTCTTTCAAATTTAACTCCAAAACCTTTAACTTACAAACAAACAAAGGTCATTTGAGTTTAAGTTAATAATTGGTATTCGGCTTGTTTATGTCATCAACACTTGTGGTGCGTAATTAATTGTTAACTGTTATTCTAGTTTAACCTATATAAACGCATACGTTTGTGAAAACAGGAGCCCTATACACGGTTCACGCAATATTATAGTACAGCCAAAGGAATAATTAGCGTCTGGTGTCCTCTAGCTAATTGTGTCAACAGCGCTGGTGGTCCGCAATTTAATGTGACGCGGCGTCCTCATTAAAAAGCCTCTTTTGAATGTAACAACACAACACGCGCTCGCGTATCAAGCATCAAGATAAACCGCACAATAAGTCACGGCGTCGCTCTCTCATCGAGATACAAAACACTCCTCGCAGGATCTAGCTAAGTTTCGCGCTATTGTGGCCCAACAATTAGTTCTGCACTCGACACCTATTCATTTCCCTGTATTGTCTTAGCCTTACACTGTGCCGCTGTTTTCCTACGCTCAATGGAAACTGGCACATCAGGCGTCTATCTGAAAATAACGCCTTTTTAACTCAGATATTAGACTGGAGTTACAAAGGTTATGAAAATAGAATTTTAAGTTTGAAGAACCATCAATCTTGGGTTTATTATCCAACTTTCTTTAATGTTGTATCAAGCCATTACCATGGCAAATTATTTTCTGTGAAGTTCTTAGATTTTGCCGAGGGAAAACATTAATTTGAATTCGGTGCCTTTTTCTTGAGAGTTGTTTTGAAGGCAATCTAAGACGCAATGAAAGTTACGTGTTAGCATGCACTTGGCTGGGCGCCAGTTTTTATCATAAGTTGTTATTTTACTGTAAATATTGTCCTATTACGTGACACGCCAACTGTAACCAGCAACTACATATAGTTGCAGTAAAATAGTGTCTTCTTAAATTTGGTACACCGCGTTTAAAGAAAAATACGTCATACTTACCTACATGTTTTTTTTTTATTAAAAAAGACAAAGAATACACAAACCTTTAAAGGAAAAACGGATGACATGAGTTCTCTTTGTCGTTTGTATTTTCTTACTTCTTCAGCATGCCACAATCACGACACTGTTATCTTTGTCAACAGTTCCGACGACAGTGAACGCATCTGTAGAGTTCCTAGAAGAATACTACAGAACAGATATTCCGCCGTCGTCTAGAAAGAAAAGAAATTCGTCAATGCGTGTGTCGGTGGGGTTGGCATGTGGTGCCGTGGTTGGGGGAGGCGCCTTCATCGCGGCCACCGCTGTCATCCTCACGAAACGTACACGCCGCCGAATACCCAATGTGCTGAAGAAACCTTTCTGCCCATCTCTGAGACAGGGAAATGCTAATTCAAGGAACAATCGCAGAACGCCGAGACTGGCGTTGGCGCTGGCGAATTGCCCGCCCATCCACATGTTGCGGTAAGTTTTGTAGCTTGAATATGAGAAACAAAAGAAGTAATACTTTTGACGTTACCACACATAACACATTTTTCATAAAAGCACACACCAGTGGAACTCAAATATAATATATATAAATCAAAATAGATGCAAACAACAAAACATAGTCTTTCAAAATTTATCAGCGATAAAAATGAGATAGCAACTGCATTTCCTCTAAAAAAAGACCCAGTAACAACACTTAAATGTTATCGAGATCGCCACACTTTAAGCAGCGCCGTTAAATGGAACGGAAATGTTTTAACGTAAAATACTGACACATTTCTAAAATCCATCGCAGTACCAACAAACATTTGGAATGGCGCCGTATTTTACACGTGTAACCTGCAAAATTGTGTGCCGAAAAAAGACGAGCCCGTGCGTGTTTTAATTGAATTAGCACGCTTTAAGAGGAAAGCCTGTTAATAGGTTTTTTGTGTAAGGTAAAATAAAAATATCTTTGTTTTCAGCCCTGCGGTCGTTGACGAGGATTACAGAGAGCCCTACAATATTTGGAGGGAAACCCTCGGCCGGCGTGACAAGCGCGAGACACACGATCAGAACGAGTATAATGGTAAGTGAAAAATAATAGCTAAGATTACATGAAACATCAATATGAAAATTCGAATAACTATACACAAGCACTTACATCTGCGTCACTAATTTTAAATGGAAACGAATGAAGCAAAAATATCCCACTTATTGATTCTCATAACAATGAGGCACATAATTGGACCAGATTGTATTTTTAAACGCTTTTAGTAACAGCAAAAGGAGAAACTGAATATTATTTCAGCTTGCCTTAATATGTTTCAAAATATACAATGTAATGGAACGAATGTTGTAATAAGTGTATAACTTATGAACTTAACAAAACAAGCAAACCTAAAAAACGTCACCTGTGTCGCGTACTAAGTTAACTTAGAAAAATTGTTCTCTAAACCATCTCAACTGGAAATCGAATCGCAAACAGGAACCAAATGATCGCGACGTGATTGATTATGAAAGCAAAACAACGTTTATTGCCTGTATTTTTATCAATACAACGATCATAAAATGAATTGGTTTCGATATTGAAACCACGAAAGTGAAAATATCCAACTCCATTTGTTTGCATATCGCCGCCCATTACAATATTTATTTAAGCATCACTGATTCAGCATTCTACGTAAATGCCTCGAGGCTTTGCTGTGAATACGGAGTAGATGAAACGTCGGCAAACACAAAATATGAAAAGCGTAATAAAGTCAGGGGCTTTTAATCCTTGGGGTCAGACCCTAATTGTAAATAGTACCTACCTTCAGTGGCAAATGAGCAAACTACTCTAGGCTATTTTCTTTGTTTCACAAACTCTTACCTTCCGTACCTCCTGTAGCTTCATGTTCACCGGAAAACTTATAAAAATATGAACGATTTAGGATAGAATAGTAGAAAAAGATATAAAGAAACGGAAATAGAATTATTCAAGATGATTGCCGGCTGTAAACTTATTGAACCATACAAATAGCGAGACTTATTTGATGTCGGATTTTGATGGTATTTTCGGACGCGGCGAAATCGTTTTGGAAGGTAAACAATTTTAACAAAAGAAATACTTAAAGTCTTTGGTTGTTTGTGTTGACCACCTGTTTTTGTGTACTCATGTTTATTTATAAGTAGAACATCGTTTTATGATTGTTTTTTCTACTTAACCTGAAGTTCTATATCGCTTCTAATTCATTCGAAAAGTGTCATCCAAAGTAACACACAAAACAAATAATAAAAGTGATTAATTATAACGAATTTTTCCGTGCCGAAGTGCCGAAAATCTAGCTGAGTTTATTGGTACGATCATACTCGTTACATATTTTATATTTATGTATGCCGTTAAATTTCTAAATCTTAATATGCAGTGGTGAGTTACTAACCGTGTTTTAAACGTCTAACGCCGTCACCAGTTCCCGAGCAAGTCATTTTCACTTTGTACTTTCAAAACCAGCCCTTTAGCTTACTAATGTGGCAGTAACGTAATTTCGAAAAGAAAACCAACTTGCGCCTAGGATTAATTCTTTGCGGTCCCAACTCGTGTTTTTTCTGGCGCTAGTTAGCCCGCCGGGGCACTCGACTCGCCCTAGACTACACTCGCTGGCTTTCAAGTGCACTTGCCTCTAGATTGTTACTTCCCCCGGCACTCGCTCTGCTCGAATGGCTGGAAACGAAACGGCCTAATGATTCCCCTAACGAGTCCTATTTTAAAAACCATTTCTTCATAACTTTCGACTGAACACATCCGTTCGTTGTCTTGCAAAACAAACGACTTTGGAAATTAAGGTGATCATTATTTCATCATAATGTGATACATAGTCATTAAATAGCATCCATTTTTTAGCATGTGACCACTGACATCTAAACAGGAATGAAGATTGAATACAGTTGTCATTAAACTCAAAAATATAAATTCTATTGCATCGTCTACATAATGTATTAGGTGTTATTTTGATCTATTATTGGTGTATGATGTTGTCCCAATTAAAGTAATCCTTATACTGTTCTTACCTTAGAAGCACAGCTCCAAATTTCAACTTCTCTATAAAACTAAATCTAAAACCAATATAGGCTTTGAATTCCATTGAAAAGAAAACTCTAAGATAGAGGGCGTGCTCGTTACGCCGGCCGGAAGTCCGGTAGGAAGGGCGGCCATTGTTCCCGCGCCATATTGAAAAGATGATGCCCCTGAGTTCCTGAGTACCGGATAATGGGCTCGCATCTGACAACCAAGAGCTTCATAGAAAATAGCGGACCTATATCGCTGGAATTTAGAATTTCTTCCGCATTTACTCTTTGAACAGTGCTAATAGGATTCCTCCATCGGTTTCAATGAGGCGACTTCCCACAGCGTTTGAGCTGGAACGTTTCCGGCCATTTGACAATGACAGTAGTAATTAATCCTAGTCATAATAAGGCTTTATTTATTTAGGAGAGTCTAGAAAGGGTAATGTTTTGTTATTTGTTTCGTTCAGGATAGGATTTCAGAATTAATTGGAAAATGGTTTTATGAATGTGGTATATGGTAATGAAAACTTAAAGTTTTATTTTATGGACGCTCATAATGATGATATAAAATAAAAGCGTCTCAGATAAAAGTTGACGTTGACATTAAAAATCAAACTTTTTTTCAATTAAAGAAACTGATATGAAAAGATCAGTACCGGACAGTATCTATGAATTTATTTTTAGAAAAATACCTTCAACTCATCTAACTTCTTCTAAATAAAAATGAATCGCTGTTCGTTAGTCTCGTTCTGAACTCGACAATGGATAAGCAGATTTGGCTTATATTGCTTTTGAAATTATTGTGGAGGTTGAGGTAAGTTTTAAAAGATTAGAAAATTTGTTAAAAAGCTAGGCGTTACAACGTTTGCCGGGACAGCTAGTTTGTAATGATTTGTAAGAACCTACGGCCAATACATGTACATCAATGGCTTCAAAATACTTGTGTTGCAGAATAATTTTTGTTATTTAGTTCTATAATATTGTTCTTATAACCATGTACGAGTTAAACAATCGAAAATGATTCTTTAAATTAACAGTAAATATAAATAATTTATACAAAACTTGCCCTGAAAATTACAAACATTAAGAACAATTTTTCTAGTATTTAGTAATAATGCGCGTACATAAATTTCGGTGATCCATTTTTATTAGCATAAAATACAATAATATGTTTTTTGTTACAGAAATATGCGAAGATCCAGAGTTCCCACGACCATACATGATGAAAAGACCTGACCCACATGAGAGTTTCTATGCTGCTACGGATATTATACACCACGTGAGTCATATTCATAAGTTTCCCATAATGCCCAGTTCTAAGAAGCGCAACAACGCACAATACGTTATTTTTTATAGCAAAAACAACAATCGCAATCAAACTTGCACGGAAAGAATGCCTTAAATTAATTAAAGTTCCTGTTATTTTTTTTCACAATATGAAATATATTTTTCAAAGGGGTAAAAACCGTTAGTTCCTCTTTTATATCGTTAAATCCAATTTGCCTATATTACTGGGACAAAACAGGAGTGGCAACCCTAGTCACTTTTAATGCTAATATACTTCGTGTAGCTTTTCATAAGTAAAGCTTAATACTATAAAGCATATTATACTATAAAGTTTAGTTTTTTTCGGGTTCCTAATTTTTATCCTAACCTATTTATTTACTTTTCACGTCCTTAGGGATACCGACTATCATACCCAACTAACTCATATATTATGAACTTCTCAACTAATTCGGCTCATTACTTTTGTTGTGAATTTCCCAAGACAAAAGGGCAGATAAAGTCACACGGGTAATCTTTTAAAGATGCTCTTTTAATGTCGTTATAATGTTTGAAATTTGTTTTGAAGCCTTTGAGCCATTTGACTACAACAATTATGAAAATCTTTACTTCATAAAATTAGTTTAGATTTCAAACGTAGTTACGTTGGAAAAATAGAATTTCACATAGATTTTACAAGGAAATGTAATAAGACTCGCGATGCTTTAAAATTTCCACTACAAAAGGCATTCTCAGAACTGGGTAACATTATTACTATTCATATTCTGTGTCGCAGATCTTACATTTTAATGTAGCTTCTTATATTGCAAAGCATTGTGTAATCTTTTCAGGTTGTTTACATATGATTTGTTTAAACTTTGAAGATTTAGTGCGTGCTACTTGAAAGTAGTCATCAATATATACATTCGGCGGAAGGATTTAGTCGATTACGGATCAGAAATACTTACTCGTGCTTCTTACCTTTGTAGTATAATAGACGTATAGTTGTAACTCTTAATAATTCATATCTTAAAAAAACGTTTTTTTTAATTCGTTCACAATAGCATAGTTCTGCATTTGACTGGAATAGCTCTTACGACTGGACCAAACCAGTCTTGTTCTTAATATAAATATCAATGATCTATCAGCATTATTTCGATCAGTGTCAAAATCAGCAACAATAGGACATGGTTTCTAGTACTGGTTGAATGTCTTAAAAAGATAACCTTTAATAGTAAGCGGAGAAGAATGATTGATTTCGATTGGATGTGACATATCACATACAAGTGTCACTTGTATCTTAGACAAGTAGATTCATTCGAAGCAATGGCTGGCACATACGTCATGCTTGTGAACGGGTACCACCATTGGGGACTACTTAAGGTTTCGTCAATTATCAAAACAATACGTACCTACTATGTGCCTTGGTCCAAAGCTATATGCACGCAGCAAAAAGTAATATACTACTACTTTAACAAATTAACTTAGTTTCTTGCCGGTATCTACTCGGCTCATATAGATTCCGATCCGGTAATAAAATCACATTACATTGTACTCAATGACGAGTCATAAGTGGTTTATTATGTAACCTTCTTGAATGATTGAACTGATGAAATAAAATCAGTATCCGCTTGTACTGTAAAACCTATAGAACAACCGTTCAAAGCAATCCTATACGTAATTGGCAGTATGAGTAATGCGTTAATACTCAATCCGACGTCCGCTCTGATCCGACTGCCTGTCTAATCGATTTAAACGCAAACGTAAAGATTTGGTGACAATGCATTGTAATCTATACGTTAACCAGTGAGCTTCGTCCTGTTCGTCTTGTCCTGTTTGGAATGTGGCTTGACTCTAAATTTTAGTTAGAAAACGTTTGTACTGGAAAAAAAGGGTCTTTAGAGTTTTCCCGGCAATTATTCGAATTTTTCTCGTTTCCGTAAAAACCATCCTTGGACTTTAATGAACATTTTAAAAAAGAATTGTGAAAATTGGTCTGGAGTAATGCCCTTACCAACGCATTTTGCGATTCATTTTTATATAATAGAAGATTACACAAGTGCGGATCCCACTTTGACTAAATGATTAAACCTGAGATAAAAAATAATTCCAGTCCATATACCAACATCTTGTTTTAATTTTTTCCAGAGTATACGTAAAAGTTGTTTTAGCTCAGTTCCGAAACAAAGTTTAACGAACACTCATTATTTGCCATAAATATTTACGCTCGGTAATAATAGCAAACATAAAATTTGGCGGTACGCGATACCAATCCACGCCGGATTGGATTGGGTTGGTTTAATCATAATTAGTACTGAATTTCGCATGCAAATCACCAGTTGAATCCCAAAATACAAATGAAAACGATAACGTTACAACGACGATTTGATTGATAACGCCCCACTTCAATTAATTTATCGGATTTGCTGATCAAATAACCAATTTAGAATCTAACACCTCTCGGAACTCGTTTCCGACGGCTGTTACTGCTGCGCTGAGTATGAGTCTATTCACAAAGTTGGCGAGTAGCTGTGGTAACAGAAGCAGAGCGGAAAGTAGACACCGGTTACGCTTATTTGAATGATACAGAATCGCCAGAAGCATGCTACCTAATAGAATTGCGCACGGAATAACAAAAGGCTATCGTCAATTGGAATTTATAATTATTTTATTTAATAAAACCCGCTATTTATTGCTATGAAACGTTTCAAATAAAACATTAATAAATTTCTAATAATTTTCCTGTTAGATCGCAGGATTTTGTTGTAACAAAGTGCAATGAAAATCAATGTGAACACATGACAAATTAGCTTCAGCAGCAGCCACGTCCACCATAAACTACAAAACCTTTTATAAAATGTGTCCATGTTAAGAATAGTGTAAATATGGAGGACGACATTGTTGATGAGTGCCAGTTTAAGTATGATCCCTTCTAGTCCATACGTTTTTGATCAACTTATTCATTAACAAGCGGCCGCTTGCGACTCCTTATGTGTGTTATGCTCGGTTCCACTATTTTACGATTAACATAATGTGTCAAAAATGACTCTGTTTTTTTTCAACCGACTACGAGTTGTTAATTCTAATTTCAAATTTACTTTCCATAACAGGAGTCCTTTAGCTTACGCCTCGTATAATTTATTACTTTCCGTAACTATAACGGATCGTTTGTCAAATATTGGAACCGGGCATTAGTATTTTCTAGCAATAATTATTGCCTATGGTACTTAGGATGAATGTAGATTTCCAATGGTGTAAGTATTTTCGAAATCGTCCGGGAAGTATTTGAGTTTATCAATTACAAACATGCAAAAATACAAATCGTTCCTCTTTATAATGCTAGAGTAGGTGTTTGACAATTCACTTTACTAATACACTCTACGCTAATTTCGTGAATGTACGGTTAGGGAGTGGGATGAGCCTAATGGCCGTCCCTTAATTTTGACACGTGCCTACTTACACTTCGGCTGTGTGTGACAATCGAAGTTTCAAACCGCTCGTCATTTTAGATTGAATGGTAGAAACATTTTTTTAACTACAACGTAGAAATTATGTTGTCAGTATTCTCATAAATATTAAAGGTTCACTTGTATAATTACAGCGTAATCGACTATTACAACATCTAGAATTAGTTTTAGAGAAACAGAAAAATTGATTGATGCAATGAGAGATGACATTGTTATGTTTCTTTTGAAATATTTACAGTTCTCTAGTGCTGCGTGAAGCACTATAAAAAAATGTAAAAACCTTGAATTATTGTTACGTTTTTTTACTGATTATACCGTATAATTTGGACATCGGGCAATCTATAACCTATTGCGGTAATCAAATTTTATGTTACTGCTATTTTCTACAGAAAAACATGTTCAGACTAGCCATGATTTCTTATTTGCATTTTATGACAAAGCCAAAGTCTGATCGTATTGGCGGTCGCCAGCATAGCCTAAGTAGAAGATAACAGCGCTTGCCGTAGAGCCCGTAGACCACAACTTCCCGCCAAAATGCGATGCGACGAGACGCCATTATTTGGTGGGCGGTGACGTCACTCGAATCAGCGTCATTACCTCGGGACACGTTCGTGAAGACCGCAACGTGTTTACGTTTCAATTTGTCGCTACAATCGAACCATCGAACAGAGTTGTATTTGGTTTTGCTTTTGATACGATCTGAATAGTGCCTATATCAAGACAACTGGATCAAAAACATTTTATTGAAATATGAAGAATGCAGACATAATACAACGGATCATTTATAAAAAATACTATTTTACAAACAAACACGCAATATAATACAGATTTCATATAGGTATTGAAATATTATCAGTTTGTAAATCTATGATGAGGTAAATACACCTTTACCTTAATGTATGTATCTTTGTATAAAGGAGCATAATAAGTAGGTACTTAACATGTAGTACATTTTCTATGAAAATATTTTAACAAGAAAATATATATTTTCCAAGACATTCCAAGTACCAATTCGTTGAAATGAATTTTTGTTACTTTATTTATTAATTTTGCGTAAAACAGGGCTGTAATGACCTTCCAAATTCCTTTAGATAGAATCTAAAAATTTTACTCATCAAAATGAATTCCAGCTTCACACTTTTAGTTTACCTAAAAACAAGCCCACGCTGGAATACAAAACAGACAACATTTTTTACTACGATTTTAACGTCACAGTTTGTACGCTGAACCAATAAAACACTTCCTTTGTAAGGAAAGCCGTCGAGAACAAAATATCCAAACACGAGACAGCCCGCACTGTTCGCGATCGAGCTGAATAAAGAACTTGGTAGGAGGAGCGCATAATAGGATCTCTCGATTGAGGCCCATTGAAATCAGTTCCGTATTGAAGGCATCGGGGCCCGTGGCAGCCCAGGCTGCCCTGCGATGCAGAGGAAGTAAAGCTATTGCTTCTGGTAATATTGCTCGTAACAGTCTCTATTGCGATGACATTTTGGCATATTCTCATACTGAAATGCACAAACATTGTAATATTGCCATTTAGATTTTCGATTTCGCGTTCGTGATTGTTAATACGAGTATTTTGTTTAACTACATTGCCTGAAACGTTGAAACATTCAACTTAACTATTTAAAGAGGTAGGGGCATAGCGATTTATGTTTTTACTTAAATCCAATGTGAAAGTATTACTGTCAAATTCAAATTCATGTTCAAGTATTTTGATGGTAGTATTTAAATTGTTTATTTCTTCTTGAGCAGTCAAAAGGTCCTGCTGCAATTCTGTTATTGTATGTTCTAAAACTATGAGTTGCTGAGATTTACCTGGACCTGGGCTATAGTTACTATTCAGAGTAGATGATAAGCTTCTTCGGCTTCTTTTGATTTGCTTTGGAGATTGACATATATTTCGTAGTAGATTTATTTCCTGGATGTGTTTATCTAATTGACGTTTTAGTTCGTTATTTTGAATTATTGTGTTGTCTAACTCATTTTCGCAACTCTCTAAATCCGTTTGCAGCTTATTAATTTTTAATTTTAATTCATGAACGATGTCAAGGTCATTCGTTAATTCCAAGCTATTTGACAAATCCTCCAAAGACTGGAAACTACTATTTAGAGATCCGGTCGGAAGGTCCATGGACAGTGATTTGGTTAGCGAACATTTTGGTGATAATACGTCTTGTGTAACTGATCTCGCAGTGGCGGTAGGTATACTTTTAGGCAATATTCTATTTGTTCTCTCGTTTTCATTCATGCTTGAGTTCGATTGCGATCTGTGGGAACGAATAGTTACATTTTCATGTCCAGGTGATACAGCAGCGACATTGCTTTTTTGGAGCTTTGTTATACATTTGTTGCATTTCCAGGTTTTTTTGTTGTCGGTGGTCCAAATTTTAAATCGTGCAAAACTTATACTTACACACTCAATGTGAAAGTGGTTTGTACATTCTGAGCAGCTTGAGAACTGTCGGTTGTCTATAATATTTTTACATTTAAAACATTTTTTTCTTGTAGTTTCTCCTTGTGCCATTTTTGTAATATTTTACTGTTGATAATTTACGAATTATTGATGTTTATCTTATTCTCGTAGGGGTCTAGTGTTGTACTTTTATAAAATATGATACAAAAAGTGTGATGGTACCCTAGCGGGTTCGAACCCGCGCGGGCTGGAATCGTGTACCTCGACGCGCTTGTGTATCGTATTATGCCAAACACTTCAGTAAGCGAGTCGTCGAAATATTGGAACAGTATGTCGTTGATAGATTCGTTCGGGGCGGATCGGATGTTTTTGTAGGCACACACGAACGGTCTCCGCTAGGCTGACTCACAGCACAGCTGACCGAGGTCAACGCACTCGTTTAAAACACTGTCACTTCTCATAAAAACACAACGATTATTTTGTAAATTGTTTTGATTTTATCACTTTGTTTAGTCACTTTTTCTTTAGTCCAACTTCTTGAGATGATGTATTGCACTGTTATCTTTAATTAAAACTAAGTTTTATTACATATAAGCAAGTTGATTAAGCTCATAGAATTTTTAAATACGGAACTACGTCCAACTACAACCGCTCGGTTCACGGGGCGCGCGGGGTGTCAAAATGCATACCTGTGCCAAAATAAATGATTTCACAATTAGGACAGTAGTACCTATTTTCAACTCTGATGACACTAGCTGAAGACGCGTATATGGCATTCAACAAAAATTTTATGTTTGCTATTATTACCGAGCGTAAATATTTATGGCAAATAATGCGTGTTCGTTAAACTTTGTTTCGGAACTGAGCTAAAACAACTTTTACGTTTACTCTGGAAAAAATTAAAACAAGATGTTTGTATATGGACTGGAATTAACTGGAGCAGCCCGACTGGTGAAATACCTTACAGAAGACCGCAGCCAAATAACAATCACTTCTGTGTTGTTGTGTTCCTGCGTGTGAGTAAGGTTTCCAAAGCTCCTGGGGGGTGCTACATTAGTAGCAGGGGTCAAGCCTTCAAGGTAAGGGCGACAAGTCCAGTAACAGATTTATTATGCTGTACATGCCCCTAAGCTAGGATCTCATTTCCACTTAACATCAGGTGGGATGAGGTCAATCTTGAAGGGTGATATAAAAAAAAGATAACTCAAGATGATACATCACGCGAATAAGCCTTTCTCAAAATGCTATTTCATTCAGGATGCGGTGCGCCCCAACTTTGCGATCTCTTACTCTATAAGGAAACCATCGTCTTATGCCATTTCGTTTTTACAAAAGTCGTTAACGTAAAATAAAATGGTTTTACGGGTGCTATAGCATCTAAAAGAATTCGAAGACCGGGGAGGGGCAGGTTCACCCTTAAGCTGGGACCTCATTACCACTTAACATCAGGCGGGATGAGGTCAATCTTGAGGTGCAATATAAAAAAAAAACTTTGAACAACAAAAAACGAGAACTATACTCTTTGTTTTTTCATTAGTAATATCATTATTAAAATATTGAAAGCTCATGCTTTCAATATTTTACATTTACATTGGTATTCGAACTTTTAACAGCACAATGACCCATAATTCTGTCAAATGATTGCAACCAAACTATAAACAACGTTGAACGCATTGCGTTTTAAACAAGTGGATCTTTCCACAGTTTTTTTAACAGATTGATGTCAAGCTGAAAACCTTTTGGTTTCTGTAGATTGTAGATAAGAATTAACAATTGTCGTCAATGGTACAGTTTTCACGAAATTTCTCAGCTAAGAAATAAATCTTATTATTATCATAAGTCTGAATAATGCAATCTAAAGATTCCAAAATCAGTTGAAAAATAAAATCATACATTTCAGTCAAGTACATCACGTGTACAGTACATACATTGTTATTTTTCCCTAAAAAAATACAAAGTAACTTTATTACGAGAATATCTTTACCGGGAATACCGAGATTAAAAAATAATCTAAAGAAAACAGAATCACTTTTCTCTTACGATTCAATGTTTTGTTAACAAAAACTGAATACTCCAACCGTATTTATTAGCGTTCTAGATCTAACCCGGTTACGAGCGACGATCCGTCGGCTTTGGTGTGTTAACCCCATAAATCTGTGCCCCGCCAACCTCGATCAAGACTGACCACACCTATCGGCCATCCGTATGATCCCTACTTCATGGGAGGCCTTACCTCTCCCAAAACGTCGCAATAAACATGCGTATGTAACAGAGGAGAGGCAGCTCAAAATAGTTACGGACTGTATTAGGTATATATATTGCTTGTATTAGGAATCATTCGATACAAATACCTGTTCCTTATAAAATATTAGTAAGTAGGTTTGTGAAAAAAAGTGTACGTATACGAGGTTATAGTTACAGTATTTTCATAATGAGCTCAAATGTAAACTACGGATAGAATAGGTAGGTATTTTTTTTGTTGAATGCCATATACGCGTCTTCAGCTAGTGTCATCAGAGTTGAAAATAGGTACTACTGTCCTAATTGTGAAATCATTTATTTTGGCACAGGTATGCATTTTGACAGTAATACTTTCACATTGGATTTAAGTAAAAACATGTGTCAATCTAACTAACATAAGACGAACACAATGCGAAAACGAGTACTTAAATCTCTTTGTACATTAGAAGGATCAAGTAAGAGGAGAATACATTAACATAGTATTTTCAAATATCAAGTGCCTGTATCTGTTCAAGTATTTCTGTCGCGTCTCTATCTAAAGCATAAAGTATTGTATAGTAATGCAGTGAGTCTCGTCGGCCGCTCTGTGATTTCCCGTGAGGCCGGCCCGTCACCACGTGGGGGCACAACGCCAATTGATCGTTAATTTATAATGACGACATTGTTTATACGTCGAACTTGTAATTGGGTTTGTTGCTTATTACTTTTTCAGCGCACCATTACGCTAGTTAAGTTAGTTTAACTTGATTAGGCACGTGTTTTATTTATTTATAGGACAAGTTAATTTAGTTCAAATACAGTATCAGTTGCCCTTTAAAGTTTGTACAGAAAATTATCCATAATTAATGTAAATATGAAAGTAACCGCAGTGTCCATTTAAATATTTCTTAAACAGTTGTCGTTTGCGGACTCAACGAATTATCTTGAACAAATGAGAGTCGATATAAAAATAATAATTGCATCAGCATTAAGCATCATTATTAAAAACAAGTTATCTTAACAAGAATTTGAATTAGCCTTATTAACACGTTTGCTTTGAAGATATAATTTGCAAAACCTTTAGACTAGTTTAAAGTCGTAAGACCTAGATATACGCAATAGAAAATTAATTGTGTCTTGCTTTTAAAAGGACATTCTGTCTTACGAGGTTAATGAAAAGTTGTTCATATTTAGAATTAACAAATCATAAGTACCTAAATAACAATATGTCTGGGTCCTGGTAAATAATGGTACCATAACCGCTATTTATGATATTTGATCATGTTGTTACTCATTTCCTTTGACATTCAAAATGAGACCACGTTTAATAGAAACTTTGTTTTCAAACGAAACAGGATAGAGTCCGCCATCAAAGAGCAGTCAGGTTGCCGTCATTTGGTATTAAGGCCCAATACGAAGCAATTGACATTACCCGTTTCGCGGCGAACCGCGCGCCATCTATTGAACGCATTTGGCATTAGCTCGTGCTAGCGCAGCACGAGTGTGCGGTGCTAGTACGAGCTAATGCCATGTAGTACTAATACATACATGTCATGCTGTGCAGAGTAATTTTGATTTAGAGACAGCATTGCGTACGTATAATTTATTTATTTATTAAATCTTACTACTTTGTAATATTAGTAAGTACCAATAGATTATCAATTTTGTATTTTATTCGTTACAAACATACAAACATATCGATGGTCCCAACGAATAAACGTTCAAACGAAAAACTACTACTTTTCAGGAAACCATAAAAACGTTTGAAATCACATTACTTGAATGTCGTAATGAATAGATATATTCAATGTATAATTATATTAAAGGTTAAAAATATTTCAGATCATATATTTTTTAAGAAAATAAAACTATCGATTATCTCAGTATTCAAGAAAAAACATATAATTTTATTATTCTAATGAATAATATGTGACTTGTTAACAGAAGTGTATCACTGCACGTTTATTCGTGTCATAAATGAAGCATAAACAAGTGTAGTAAAACGATACACGATTCTACAAATTAGTAAAAGATAATAATTCTATATTAGGATAGCTGTATTAAAATTTTTGCGGTCTGTAATGAAGCATAACTAATAAAAGTAGCTTCCATTTTTACACGAATAATCGTGTCTTTTTTTTGTGTAGGAGTTATTACCCAAAGGAAAGGTTAGACACAAGCGGCAGATTGATTTAATACGTTTATTTTGGTGTACTCAAAGAAACAATTAGATTCAATAGACGCATGTTTTGTTATTCATGTTATATGAAGAAATTTAATTTCCCTACAATAAACGAATTTTGTGCTATAAAAGTCTTATTTTAAGTCCAAAATTTACAAAAAAAAAAATGTGTAGGCGTATTTTATGCCATAAAAACGAAAAAAATTTTTGGGCAAGAGCTCTTGCACGTTTATTCGTTGGGGCCTTGCACGTTTAAGCTGATAGGGCAGAGGTCCAGTTTCATACAGACTGGGCTTTGTCCGAGGCTTGCACTTGGACGGCTCTGGGGGTGTAGTTGGTACATCGTGGTCGCTTTCACTCTACACCGGGGAGATAAAGAGGATTCAATTCAATTTTTTTCAATTCAATTCAATATTCTTTAGGGGGGTACTGCTTTGCCTGCTCAGCCGGGGAGGGGGCTAGAAAAGATGCCCTAAAGAAATGTTCACCCTAACCCACACGGATGGTAGTAACCGCGGCTGCCTCCGCATCGTTTCACTCGTAGTGGACGATACAATAAAATACGGTTTTTAAAATCACCTAATATGACTTCAGGCGCGTAGAACGTGCTAACCCTACTTGATCACAACTCCAACACCTATCCAGAACGGAAAACCGCTATTTTTCTCGGGAACTTAGCAATTCTCCGAAGAATTAGCGCGCAGTATCAAGAGTGTACGTCCAATTGAGCTGGTACTCTTGTTGGGCGCCAAAATGGCTCAAGACTATGAAGGCTGGCTTAAAATCTTAGGCAGAAACGGAGTGGGTAACATGAACTAGAATGGTCAGCTACTGCTCAATTTATGTGCACAAATTCTTGCTATTACAAACACTTTGTTCAGCCTCCCCGCGAAGCATAAAACTACATGGAGCACCCAAGGCCCAAATATTAGTATCTAATAGACTATGCGAAAGTACGGCAAAGAGACGTTTCCCAAGTCCTAATCACCCGCGGGATGCGTGGTGGTCACTGCTAGACTGACCACAGACTACAGACGTTATAAAACTACGTCTTTCCTTCCGGCGTTCTCGCAGATCCGGTCCATCCAAGTCTGCATGTTTAAACGGTATTAGGCTTATGAATCATGAGACAATGAAGACATATGCTGAAGCGCTAACAATCAGTTAACCGTCTGTAAGCCCTGAGAGCAGTGATATCGAAAAGAGCTGGTTGGCTATATCTTCTCATATCTTAGACACGGCTAAATTCACTCAAGGGCTAACAACCAAAAACATGAAAATTGGTTTGTTGAAAACGATAAAGTCATAGTTAGCGCAATCGACAAAGCAGAGCAATTCACCCTGAAAGTGTTGTGGAAATACGACGAGAGTAACCTGAAGTTTCGTCGACTATCTTGGGAAAGGATCGGTGGTGGCAAGACAAAGCTCACTACATGCAGTGGTTTCCTGACACAAACTAGCTTGGAGTGTTTTACAGTGAGGTTCGAAAGTTGATTAGCACGATCCCCTTTTCAAAAACTCCTTTGAAACCATCGAATGGTGAAGGACTTCTAAAAACAAAGGAGAAAGTGCTCGAGTAATGGATGGGACACTTCAACGCTCTACTCAACGTGCGCTGGTCTCTTGACTTTGAATATGTTCTGTTGATATCTGAACTCCCCACTCTAGCTAAGCTGGATAAGCCGCTGACACTTGCTGAGATTGTTCTTGCGGTCAGTTAACAACTAAAATAGCGCGTGGTTGGTATCAACTTGATACCGGGAGAGCAACTACTTAAATCCGGTGGTGACGGGTTTCATTCGGCTATATGGAGCCTTTTTGTACTTTGTGGGAAAAAGACCAAGTCCTAGCATTTTTACAGTTTCTCGCATTGATCGATTGCACCTCTTACCGGGGTATTTTACTATTATCAGCCCCTGGGAAAATCTTTGCCAGAGTACTCCTAAAACACACCGAAGAGCACCTGCCTAATTGCAAAGCTAATTTTTCAGTGCGTCATCTTCAAGAAAAGAGTTGACCTCGAGAAGGCTCTCGATGGCGTGCCCCGGAAAGCTCTCTAGATGGTGCTATGGAAGCTATGATGCACGGAGCAGTTCTGTCAATGACGAACAGTCTGACTTTTTTCCCCGTCACCTGTGGTATGAAGCAAGGGTATGTACTAGCCTACACTATCCGCGCTGTATTTTGCATTGGATGTCAGGGATGTCTCAAGGACTTCTTCGAAAGGTTTTCGCATCCGGTTCCGCACTCAGGGCTTGCACGAACGTGTTACACACGCTATGATTAATGAGATCTTGTACGTAGATGACCTTTGTTTCGTGGCAGAATCCCCAAAACCCTGCAGCAAATCATGTCGGATTTTCACCGTCTTGCCAAAAATTTGGTCTAAAAATAAGTATCAAAAAGAGGAATGGCTGTCGAAGGACGTTAATGGTCGCGAGACACTGAAATGAAGACTTGGTGAGGACTAGTTGAAGCGGGTTGATAAATTCCGCTACCTGGGAGTACAATAACACCCAAGTGCAACCTCGATGCTGAAATAATAAGCAGAATTAGTGCTGCAGTCGCGGCATTCAGTAAGCTAAATTCAGAGGTCTTCTGCTCTCAAGACATCAAACTTGCTACCGTCAGGTATACATGGCGATCATGATCGGTCAATTCCATCTCAGATGCCTACTGAAGATTATGATTGGCTTTTAGCCACATGCGACCACATTTTCTTAATAGGTGCATCGTACGAAAAATAACTTCACGTACATACTTTGAAATGATTGTACTTGTGAGTCTTACAAAATGTCGTTGTAAAAATTGCAAAAATTGCAAAAATTAAAAACTTTATTCTGTTTTCTCCATAGTGGGGGTAAGGTCCTGAGTGTATTAATTCTTACTAGACTCCAAGCGGTCAATCATACCCCTATGACAATGTATGACATTATTTGCCGTCTCTGTGTTTGCACTTACTCTGTTCATTATTTTCCGATTCGGTTGTGATATTTCGTCGACGCGCGTTCAATACCGCGTAATGACATTTTCCCGTAAGTTCTAATTTAGATTGAAATAATATGAAATAACAGACCACTTTAATCTTTATGGCAAATGCTACATACGCGGTATTGCACGCGCGTCGACGATTTGCATTTTTGAGTTTCTCACTTGCCTAGAAACGTATAAATGATCAGTTTGGCTATTGTAAATAAGTAAAACCGGCCAAAAGTTTGTCGGTCCACGCTCAGTGTAGGGTTCCGTAGTTTTCAAAGCATCACAATACTTAAGTATCCTTAAATTACAACTTTAGTTAAAAAAATATTTTTTCAAAAATTTCAATGCAGTTCTATATTCCAGATTTTTTTCATACTTTTTGACTTATGGTTCAAAAGTTAGAGGGGGGGGGGGGGGGACACAATTTTATTTTCTTTTGCAACGATTATTTCCCAAAATATTAAAAATATAAAAAAATGATCTTAGTAAACCCCTGTTTATTTTTAAATACCTGTCCAACGATATATCACATGTTGGGATTGAAATAAAAAAAAATCACACCCCAATTTACGTGTAGAGCCCCCTCTACCCTAAAAAATATTTTTTTATTTTTGCACTTTGTTGACGTGATTAATATACATATTTGTACCAAATTTCATCTTTCTAGTGCAAACGGTTTCTGAGATTATCCTCGGACGGACAGACAGATAGACAGACATGGCGAAACTATAAGGGTTCCTAGTCGACTACGGAACCCTAAAAATGCAGCCTAAGCAGCCTCCCAACAAAAAAGTATTTTACAAAAAATATAATCTCAAAATGGAATTTGCGCAATTCGAGCTGCGTAAAGACTACGCGTGTAAACCAATTTATTTACTATTTTCAAAACAGACAACTAACTGCCGTCACCTGTCAACACTACACATCGAAGCACCTGAACGGCAAACTTTCATATTTGGGAATTATGCAATTTAATCAGGCGTTTGTGTTTAAAATGAATTATTTTAATAACTAATAGATTGTATAAAAAACGAAGAAGGCGGCGACCTTTGGAATCACAATCCTAAAATTTTTTAGTAAAAATATTTTTTTCTAAATATATATTTACAGAGTATTGGAACAAAAATAATTTGAAGAAATCATTTTTGAACATTTTTTAAAAACGGTATAATTTTTATATATTCATTTATTTTAAAATTTCAAGAAGGCGGCGACCTTGTAAAATATCTGAATAAACGTACAAAAAGTGATTTAATGCTTAGAATTACTTGAGGTCATCGTTGTAGTGAACAGAAATACATGAAGTTTCGCTAATTCTCTTCGTATTGGGCCTTAAGTCTGCAACGGTCAAACGATAAAATGCCTAAAAGACCTCCACTCCTTTACCTCGCTTCATTGTTTGAGTGGCAGCCACTGACTACGTAAATAACTTAACCCATCGCCAACCGTTTTAGCTTGCCAAGCTAGAAGCAATATCAATCATTTTTGGCTGGCTTTGTACGTTAGGAGAAACGCCGAGCATAGCTCATAACGTAACCCTCTTGATGCCATCGTCTGAGGATATCCGGGGAACATTGGAGCAACTTTGCCTAGCAGGATGTCTTAAAGAATTTATTTAGTAAAGGAAACATATACGCTGTACATTAAAAATGCATAACCAATTTCATTCAAAGCGGCCAATCTTGTTCAGATTACACAGAAAGGTAGAAATTTTGTTTGTACGCACAAAATAAATCCTCTCATGCTCTCCATTATACATTTCCTTCTATCTTCAAACCGCGTACTCAGATATTATGGTGCAATTAAAGCAACACCCACTACGCAGTTTCCTTTAAATAAATAAATCCTGCGAGCTTCAGTTTATGACCTTAATCTCGTTACCACTTAACCACAGCGGCAGATCAATACAAAACAATTAATCTAAATATTTTTCAGTAAAATATTACTTTCAAACACGTTGAAAGATCGCTTGATTGCTCTTAATTTGTTTATGGGTTACTCGCTTTAATAGCGATGCACAAACTCGTTACACATCAACAAAAGAAGTGTAATTGAGATTCTAAAACGGAAAGTACAAACTCATATTTTTTACATTGCGAAACCAAACCATTATCGTATTTGATCTACGCTTACAGTTAAAATAAGTTAATATTTGATTTTAGATCAAATATTAACTTATTTTAAAAGATCACTTTGAAATTCCAATTTAAAACTTAGTGCTGCATTAAAATGTTACGGAAACATAAAGTTCGTTTTGCAAGAGTAGGTACTACTATATTTCTCACACAATTATAATTGTGTGAGCGTTATAGCAATACTCTAAAGAAGCGAACTTTCGTGGCTAAAATGCTATTTGTCTCGTCAGCTTTCCTGCCCCTACTCACGCTTTAAGTACGTTTTTAATTTAACAAACATATTATATACAAAAACTAATCATATTATATAGCTAGATATAATGATAATAAAGAATTGTAACAGAAAAAAAGGTTAAAAAAACGCTGATATAAAGCTGTGGAAACAATTCAATTAGTAAATTTAGATCATGCTTGCGTACTATAAATTAAAACAAATAAAACCCCAACATGTATGGTTTACGACATAGTGATTTACTTGATGAATAACATTTGTCATCCTTATAACTTAGAAACTCGAGTTTCAATTTAGGTAATTTATTAAAAATATCATCCCACATTAACTTAGTAAGATCTAATATAAAATAACCTTTTTTTGTAAACTTATACTTCGCAGAAGATACCAAGACTAATAAAACACACAATCAAATGCAGTAAATGACCGTATCTTACTTTCATAGCTGTCTGTCCGTCAGACAAGACCCTTAACAGAAATGGGTGCAGGTAACAAGTTGAAATCAATACCGAATGTGTTAAATTGCATTACCAGTGCCATAGTGCCAACTATGAAATAACAACAACGCTAGGTAGGGTTTTTTTCATATTTGTACTTGATAAAAATGATCTCGGAATTCAATTTAGGAACACAAGTTTTTGCAAAAAAAAGAGCATATTGGTTCCACTATTAAAATAAATGAGGAGCAAAGAGGTTTCCAGACGTTCTGTGTGAAAGTACAAACTTGTTTTTTTGGGTAACTGCACGAAAGCTCGTCAGAACTCGTCAGCGAAGTTTTCTGGACTAACTATGGTTAATCAAACTATCCTGTGTAAATCGATGATTCCAATTATCGCTAACGAAGCGCAAATAGCGGGATATTGAATTAACATGTGATCATCACGCGTTCCTCGCCGCAACCGACTAAATGCCTGTATTTGGGCCGCAACACAATCGGATTCGACGCAATGTGTACTTAGGACCCGGTCTCACGAAGACACTCTGGAAAACAAAATTACAGAAGTGAACAGAGAAGGCCCCTCGAGGCCAATTTCTGAAATTCCTAACCAGTAGTGTAAGTAAAGAATTGCTTAAAGGTATGATGGTACCTTGCCTACCACGATGGCACGCGTAGTAGTAGCAAAGTGATGGATAGAAGCTTAAGCTGGGAGTTTTAAGTATGAGGGAAACCTATGTTCAATCATCATCAACATCTTTCGTCTGGAAAGATAATTATGATGAATTTTGAAAAAAGTGGACAAACCAAAATAAGTTTAGAAAAGGTTGGTGAGCCAAATGTCGAACACTAAACTCGCACGAATTTTCGGTTTACGGTTTATCAAAGTATCCTTACCTTTTCCATTATTATAACTGCACTTTTATAAATAAATTCATATTGGATAACCTCACATTAATTGGTCTGTTTCTGTGGTAAATAGCTAAAGCACTTGTGTTACACAAATCAGGAACAACGACGGTACTACAACACTCAGACCCAAGACAATATAGAAAAGTTCATTTCCCATATTGACATGACTGTGGATCAAACCCGGGACCTCGGAAATGGCGCGTCGCGTGCCAGAATACGTAAGGCATCCGAATCATTATCGAATCTTATGTTCGGGCAATTAAGAGTGTGCCACATGTTTTTTTAGATTCTAAATCAGTCTAACCACACCCTAGGTCTACAGTGCATAAGTAGAATAACTTCCTTAGATATGTTCCTAGAGCCTCCCGGTGTAATAGTGCACTTATTGCCTATATAACTCAAACTTGGTTAATAGACGCTAAAGCGTATTCTGTGTCTAGAGAGATTATGTAGTTTTAATTTATCTACTTACGTGGGTTCGTTATTATTATTCTTAAAAAGTTTATTTTAGTACTGGCTGTTGCCTGCAACATTTTCCACGTAATTTGGGATAAAAAGTATCCTGTTTGTCTTTTTACATTAGCTAATCTATCTTAATACCAAATTTCAGCTAAATCTTTAGGTACATAGTATAAAACAAAGTCGCTACAGATTTTGATGCGGGTTTTTTTAATTGTATCCAATTCAAGTGATTCTTAAGGAAGGTTTATATGTATAATAACAACCATCGTTCACAGTTTTTCTGTAGTGTATTTAGTATCAGCATTGCACCTGAGCGAAGCCGGGGCAGATCGCCAGTTATGGGTAATTTAAAATTAATTAAAAACGTCCTTAATAGTTGAAATAAGAAAATGTAGAAAAACATCAGCAAACTCTTATGTCGTATGAGAAACCATACAGAATAATGTAGGAGTAGTTGAAATAGGCGTCGAAGGCGTGGTAGGTCCTGGGTTCCATTCCCGGTCGGGTCAACTGATCCTTTCTTGATGATGATTTTTAAGACTAGTTTATTGGTATAATTATAGCGAGCTATTTTATTTCAACGTATGAATTTTGTGCTGTAAAAAATCTATTAACGTTATTTCAAAACTTTATGATGAATGATTACTGATTAAAAGACATCAAAGTAATGAGACACATTTTCGAAGCACATTCTATTCATTTATCGAGCACTTACGTATTTTCAATACCGTCCGATGTGATTGATCGCAAAACTTGGGAGAACAATAGATCTTAATCAAAACACTCAAATAAATTGCAGCGTGAATACCGTCACATGATTGTAATTTGGAGATTGGGATTCCAGATGTCAGACGCATTAGCTAATAAGTCATCTATATCATATTATCATTAGGTGTACATACCCAATGTGCATTGGGGTCAATCATCAAAGACTATGTTACTGCATTAGTGATTAACGTACTTGCAGCATTAGCCTAACTTAATGCTAATTTCTAATCGATACTTATCTTAAAGATTCCTTATTTTTGAAGTGACGTTTTAGAATTGCATCATATTAACAAAAGGTCGGATATCCATATCTAGCAAGCTTTTTCGAGTTTAACTCCTTTTGAAATCTTTACATTTATTCAAAAGCTGTAAAGTTTGTTTTTAATGCGCTTATATCAGAAACTACTTGTTCGAATTGAAAAATTATTTTTGTATTAGATAGTACATTTATCGCGGGAGGTTTAAGGCTATGTATTACATCGCGTTGCGACCAAGAATCGATGGAAAATGTAAAGAAACGGGGTCAATACACTATCGAAAACGCGGCGAGCCGCTACTATGAAAATAAATTTAAAGGAGCTAAGTTATAAATAAACAATAAATATCAGAAAGCATCATACACGTACCCTATTTCTAAATTTAGTTGTGTTATAGAAACCAGAATGAATGGTACGAAATATACTGAAGTACAATAATGAACACTTTGGTCGTGATAATTGTAAATATATTATTAAAGGACTACTAATTGTTGTGAACATGGTAGATAGGTCCTTTTTCTATCCTTACTTTCATAAAAATAAATCATTCGGAATGTTTGAAGCTCCTGAGTTTTTAAAAGTGTATTGTATGCGAATATCTCAACAAAATTATAAAGATTAAGTATAACGTAAAAAGAAAAATTAAGCAAGGACACGTGCACTTTCATGTAATATTTTCAACTCTAAATGGATTTCATACTCGTACCATCAGATACCCGAGCTGAAAAAAAAACTTTTCTGAAGAGGCTTTAGGCGAATCTTTTTTAATTAAAAGTAATAGATTTGCTAAGCTAACGTATATTTTAAATACATTACGATTTACATACAAAAAATATGTAAAACATTCAAATTCAGATTAAAAAGGCATAGCCTACCCGATGAGTCCGAACAAATGGAACCAAGAGAGAACTTACAAAAATCCATGACCACCCTGGACGTGGCTATTTAATTTTTATACCTATCCTAAATGTTAATTTTGTCATACAAGTGACTATAACGATTTTCCGAGAAATTAAAATTCTTTAACCTTAAATATTTAGAAACAGAACAGATATAAACGTGTATCATCTTTGATGAGAATTGAATTACAAATCCTGAGGCTTGCGCGGTCATCCCTAAGCGGAATATTCTAAAGATTATAAATTTTTTGTCAGAAACACTGCCTTAAAGCGAGCTGAATTTGTAAAGTGACCGATGATTGACCACTACCGGAGTCAAGGGTAACTGTGTTGTGTGATGCAACATGCAACACATTGTTTTCTCACATGTGCCTGACAGATAGGATATGAGGTCGGTCTCTAACAAAGCGGTCCGCGTGACATTGATGATAACTGACATACGTCAAAGCGTCGGTGACAGATAAAATGGAGTTGCTGCTTCTCCACTAAGGCGATCGATAAATTAAGACCACATTGGCTACAAATGAATTGGGATTTGAAGGTCGGGATATTTTGTTTGCAAGAGCGGTGGATTAAATACGTATTTAGACATTAAAAAAATATTTGGAAGTAGAAAGTTTTAAATCTAAGCAAATATAGTGTAGTGTGATAAAATGATTAAAAACATTTCTTATTTAGAATTTACTTAGCAAGTGATTTAAAAAGTTATTAATTCTAGTTGTTAATTTGGGGACGTTTTAGAGATGTTTTTTCTTAACTAATTTATTAAATAATGTTATTTACACGATTACTCAAAAAAGGAACATTTTATTATAAATACCATTTTACCCCTACATCTTAGATATACTTTCATAAAGAGGCATTAAGAAAAAGAATGTTGTTTGCAAAATTTCCTCTTACCAAATGTCGTATGGAATTGATAAAGCATTCATTATCACTGGCTAAATTCCGAAGAATAAGTAAAGTTATTTTACCTTATTTACACAAACTGTTCTACAATTTGAATTCAATTAAGATTTTACACTTTCTTTTTTTTAATCTATCATGTTATTCATTTGGTGTAGGAGTGATTGGTAAACTTTATATAAATAAACGATTACGTCATTGTTCACTGCAACCCCGCGTTATGATGTGGCGTATTGTGGTCTCATATGGACTCGACGGGTGGGATATTACGTTTGCCCATGACGGCCCGTCCACGGGACATAATTAAGGCGACAATGCATTCGGACAATGTTGCTTGGTTTCTCCAAGCCATTAGGCATTTAATGGTGTATAACTTATCGAACAGGTAATTCTACCGCCTACGGACTCTGGTTGCATAAGTTACAGCGTCTGCTGGGAAGTTGCCCGATAAGCATATTAATTACGCCTTAACTTATGGCGGAACAATGTTGTGCAAGTTAGGTACTTTCGTAACTGATTTCATTGTTTGTACTGTAATAGATACTGTTGTTATTTAGATGAAAATAATAGTGTTGAGAGTGTCAACCAGTTCTGCGTGACTTATATAAAAATCGCTTATTTAATTTTTTTAAGGCTTATTTATCCTTTATCTTTCATCCTTTCGAAGGTGCAAGCATTTGTCCCTTTCAATGGCTGTTTTATGTACAGAAATGTATGTTTGTACGTACCTACAAGCTATATTATGAGCATTTATCTTTCACTCATTAAATCTAGATCATTTTAAAAGATGGTTATAAAAATTGTAGGTTTAATCTCTATTTTGAAACACTAATTTATGATAAAGTTACTATAAAAAAAAATCACTGTAATTGTATCTTAACTGAGGAGGTACGAGAATATCATTTTTGGTGTGGCCTTTCCCTGATTGGGATACTCTGCGCTAAAGTATTTAAATACACGGCTACAATGCAGAGACCTGAATATTAAGCGTATTTAGGACACAGTCCTCGGATGTTTAGTCTCGTGCCACTCTCGTTCAACAATGTTCATTACAACCCAACGGCAATACCGTTAACTTTGAGACCTCCACAAAGACAGTTCGCACGTTGAACCGAAAATTGTAGCTCTCTTGTTAAATGTCTAAGTTTTGCTATTTGGTAGCCAAATCATCTTGCACCTTGTTTCGATCCTTGAGAATACGTTGGTGAAACGTTGCAGCACTGGCAATTTTTTTATTCAACCTCTACCGTAAAAAAAAACAAAAGAATATCAAAAGCTTTCTTCCATAATCGGCGTGTTCGTATCGGAACATTCTTAACATACTTTTGCACTTTGTATTTTACTATTACAGATGTAAACATACCGTTTCACAGTTATACTACATATTTTGGATTGCAACACCCTTATGTCGCATGCATAAGATCTATTATTGAACTGCAAGTGTTTACCTTAACGTGCTGTAGACTGCACATAAGTTAGTCGTTCATGTAGGCTATTCTTACTTTTTAGAGGATGTTGTTAATAATAGGTTCTTTTTTATCAGGCACCAAAAAAACACTAACCTATGCTTACCAACATAAAAGGTTGGCTACAAATTTAATATGTGAGCCACTTAAACTTGAGCGACTTGTGGTTCAGTTGGTATTTCTGGGCACAAATAAGTATTTTTTTTTTAAACAATAAACGTTGACGATGTTATACGTTACTTAAAAAATATATATCAAAGTTATAGCCACCATTTTGTTAACGTATCTAGTAAATCAAATTAGTAAAAAGGTGCCTGTGATTTTCACGTTATTAATTGCTATAGAGATGACAGGACATTCAGCAACTCAGACGACTGGAGGTGAAATGAGAATAAGGCAGCAAAAGCCGTGTTACTGCCGTCCCATTAGACGCAGTACATTCTTTCCACTACTACACAATTCATGTCGCATGTTCTCTCGGCACGTGTAAGTTGTGTGTTGACTTAAGTACAAAGGGCCATATTTATTTAAAGATATTAATTGTTTTCGTCCACAGTCTAAAGATATGTGTGTAGAGCAACATTTATGTTTTAGAACAAGTTACTTTTAAAACTCTTAATTAATTTGTGACGACAATAAAGTTTATAGTACAAGGAGACTTTAATTAAATCCAGTTTCATCAGTTTACAATTTGCTAACCTTATAAGAGTCTTAATTTTTTATCACTTAACGCAACCGCTTCCCTTCTAGGAAAACCATTTTAAAATGCGATAAAAAGGTCGCGTAAATGAAATAAAATTATTGCAAGGTCAGGAAAGACTAGCAGTTTTTGCTGTAATAATTTGTGCAGAAATTACAATTTCACTCTTTTTTGTGAGCGTTAATAAACAATAAAAAAATAACTATTAATGGAAAAAAACATTTTTTAAGCATTTAATTTATTACTTTGTATAATAAAATCAGGCAAAAGATTAACCGCAGGCTCTGTAGTCTTTTTTCGTGATTCATGTAGATACAGACGATAGCTAGAATAATTGAAAGGTTATAGAAAAGTGCATTCTTCAAAGGATATGTCAACCACTAGTCTGTTCGCTAGTACAATTTATTTACATAATTAAAAATGTTGTTTCTTTTCCTCATTGAACGTCCGAATCTAGTCATTTAACAGATTGCATTAGTTGGTTTTAAAATAGTATGAAAAGTAACTAATATAGAGTAACCATCGTCATGAAAATCACTCCGAAGAGGCAAGTTCGACAAAGCTTCTTGCTGTATTTCGCCATTTATCTATTGAGTTCCAAACCACCGGAGGGTTGAGGTCGCTGCCTCTTATCGCCTGTGATGACAGAGCTTTGTTTCTTGGAAACTCACTCACTAAATACTTGGGAAAGGACTTTCTTGCTAGTAACTAACATAGTATAGTAACCAGTAGTAGTAGCCACTGATAGAAAGGTTTTTAATTCCACTTAATAGACAAATTATTTTAATCTTTTTCCGGTTTTGACGCTAGAGAGATTTTCCAATGATAATGCAATTTTGATGTAGTTTTTTTGCACGCTCTAAATACATATTAATCTTCTTGAACCATTTCATTTGTATTTTTGCACGTATACAATAAGAAATATTGGACCTATTTCAACAAATAGTTTACCACTTTATAGATGTGGCATTTTAGTCTAAAAAAGTCAACATAGGGCAAATTCATATTTAAATAAGAAATGAAAAAAGTAAAACGAGCTTTTAAGAACTGTTTCCTTAAATGTCTTTCTAAAATCACAAGACTAAACCAAACACACAGGTGCGTTTTTTGGAAATGGCAAACTTCAATAAAAACTACAGCTGTGACGAGATAAATACATAATTTATATTGTAGACATAAACAGTTTGACATGCAAAATCCCTACTAATATTATAAATGCGAAAGTAACTCTGTCTGTCTGTCTGTCTGTCTGTCTGTGTGTCTGTTACGCTTTCCTGCTTAAATCTCTCAACCGATTTTGATGAAATTTGGTATAGGTATACGTTGAATCTCAAGAACGGACATAGGCTACTTTTTATTAGAAAATAAGGGGGGGGGGGTAATACCACCTTTGGAAGTTTATATGGAAAAATGTTTATTTTTGAAGTTAGAGATATGAAATTCGGCACAAATATAGCTCGAAACTTGGATTAAAATTTAGACTACTTTTTGTTTCGAATATTAGGGGAGAAAGGGGTAAAACCGACCATGTAAGGATGTAGTCCACGCGAACAAAGTCGCGGGCACAGCTAGTATTTTATAATATCTCTGTTACACAATGATGATACTTCCGTTGTACCATTAATCACACCAGAAAACGTTAAAGCTTCAAATGCGTATGTGACTTTAAGTCAAACCGCTCAGAATTGTATTTTGAACGTAACTGATCCACGTGGGAATGTTACCGGCTTCGTCGGTCCGTTCAATTGTAGATATTGGACTGGATAGCTCTTAGCTCTGCCGTTTTTTATTTTTTATTTTAAAAAATCGTAAAACACTTTGTAGGCACAGTTCCATTATACTTCGGTATTTCGGATTTCATTGCAAGCTACAGTTTAGTTCTTTTATGAGCTAGGGTAAAATCAACTAAAACACTTAAGAGGGGAAGATGTACCTAATCGTTCTTGCGGTCCCTCAGACACAGTCACAAATCCAGCATCCTTGAAATACTCTTCTGTATGGCAAACGTATCGTGTTTTACGATCACCAACCACGATCAACGTTAGGCAAGCGTGTTGATTAAATAAAATAAGTAAATACTTAGCTTGATCCATTATTAACAAAGTTACATTGTGTAATCAATCCATTTTTAAGCAGCACGGAAACACAATCTTAATTTGGTTCTAAATATTGAAATATCGTTTCATTTGCTTGCTGACTAATGGTGAATTTGAAGGGAATGAATTGGATAACGTAAATATTGGTTGTGGTGTTCAGTCTTGAGCAAAGAGTAATTGTTAATTACTTATCTAATTTAATAACAGATCTAGGACGACGTTGTTTAAACAGTTTGGTTTGATTTGATGAGTTAGCTGCAGTAATATGGATTGAGGTGGATTATTTGAAGGATAAGCTGAAAGATTTATTGTAGGTACATAATACTTGCCTATTCGCTTTCCTCAATGATGTGGCTAATCCTGGAGGCCGTGGGTTCGAATCCTGCGCGGAATACTTACGTTGGGAGGTTTTCCCAGTTTGATAAGGATATTGCAGGCTTGAATGAGCTTATTTTCAAAAAATATCATGGAATTTTTGCTTCTAATGGCTTTAAGATGTTATTCAAAGTCAATCTTTTTTATTTATATAGATTACATTAGTAATACTTATCAATCGTATCTAGTCCAACACCACATTACATATCCACATTACTCTTTCACGCAAAAACTACTAATGGTTTTCGATGTAATTCGGTTACGAGAGAGATAAAATACTACAATCACGATAGTCTTCGTTTTGTGGTACGATCGTGGTTTATGCTTTTTGAATACACGTGTTTCAACTACTCAACATAGAAACAGAGCTATTAATTATATCCAATATTTAATTTTTTCACACAATAGTGTGACTAAGTTACGCAACAGCATGCATGTATTGGATAATTCTCTCAAAGTTGAACATAGCGGCTCAAATTGCACTCTTAAAATCACGTATTTCAATGCACGCGGACGCGCAACGACCGCTAAGCCGTAGGGGAGCGGTAGGACAGTGACGTTCTGTTCCGGGGCGTGTTTGCACACTTTAATCGATTTTGCGAATCATTCGAGCAGTGTTCGATACAGAACAACATCTCACATTCGGCTTTACGAGTACCATTAATCGGATCGGGTCTAATTTTGTGAAGTAGAGCTTTTTAGAGTACCTACCTGCTTCTATTTTTTTATTTATACTTGTTATTTTCGTATTAATTATTTTTGTGAGTTTACACATTGTTTCATTTTCTTATTGTACAGTTAGCAAATCACTAAAAGAAAATGCCGAGACGTAGGCTCTTAGGAAGAATTATACAATTCCAATCAGTAGAAAAGAAAATAACACTAAGAAAAATATTACTAAAATTGTATTTAACTTATATATTGCTACTGTAAAAAATTTGCTGAATTTCTTATCGTTATTGTCTCGGTAGATGTAGGTTTTGAATCGGCAGTAGAATCACTTTGCATTGTATTCAATGACGATTCAAAAGTGATACATGTGGACCAACTTGTGTGTGAGTGATACTTATGCGCTGTTATGAATTTAATTACTACGGACTACCTTACTATGACATCAATTACTATACTTTCCTACGACATTTAATGTAATCTTGGAATTTATAATTTATACGTCCGTGAAAGACAAGACATAGTGACACAATAATCTTCAACAACATCTGTAATACCACCTATGTTTAACAAATAAATTATTTGTATTTGTATTTAACTTAATTAAAGAAATATTCGATTGATTGATTGAATCGAATCAAAATCATAGTAAAACATGCATATTGCATCCATTCTTTAGTCCAAACGAACCATCGGTAATCGAAACATATTACGCCATTCTACTTGGCCGGATTCAAAAAGATATAAAAAATTGTACACGTGTCGCGTCGTCTGCAGGGGGCGGTATCGGAAAACGATAACGTTGCGATTTCAATTTAAATTTTTGATTTCAGGCAAAATTTAAAAAAGAGTGCCCTTTTTATGTTTATAATGTTTTTCTCGCTGAATTATGCGATTATACAAGAGGTCTGAAAGTGATGGGAATTATGGTGAATATTAAGCGAGACTTATGTCCAGTAATTATAGGTAAAATAAAAAGGTCAGAATTTTAGATATCGTTAAAAATTTATTGTTGATTTAAAATAAGTTAACCTAATCGTTTTAAAATCAAATTATATCCTAAGGGAAAAGGGTACGAAACCATATCTGTAACGTATTTTGGAAATTAGAGTGACAGATTTGGAAAAAATAATGAAATAAATTGAAATTATGTGTACTAAGCTAATGCACAAAAGTATCATGTTACGGATTCTTTACACTTCTTTACGCGGGCCCACTTCAGTCTGGTTTATACAAGACACGTGAGGGGAGGGATGCCTCGGGACATCCTACCCTATGCCTGGGAGGACAGTCAGGTGTTTTCAAGTCCCATCATACGATCAACATTTGACGCGCTATCCGGGTGGATATCAACCTTTGTCTTGTTCTAAACACCTTTTAAAGACCCGTTACTTCAAAAGGAAAATAAACTTATAAAACATTATCACTGTTGCTCGTTTCTTCATTTTTTGAGGTTGTCTTGAGAGAAAATCTCACAAGACAATGGGAAATTTATTTACGAAAGTCGCATTTAAGCTTTTGTCGTAATGTTATCTTTTAACTTATTTATTCACACAAAAATCCATACTCCTAACGGATGTGATTCGTAATCGCAACCATATCGTTTTAGTACCGCGAGAACAGAATTAACCTCTTGGCACGACGTAGGCAAAATTTATAACTGCAGAGCGCGCCCCTGCCTCACCTTTATTACGGAGACCCAGCTCTTTAGATACAATTACATACATACTAGCATCTAATAAACCTCATGGCTATGTAGATAGTATAACGTGTATGTAAACGTTAATAAACTTCATTGCTTACGAGGTAGTCAGTGTAAGATCGAGCAAAGCATACGACGTCAAAATGATTCTTTAGATACAATTACATATATAAAGCATCTAATAAAATACTTGGCTAGGTGGCTTTTATAAAACACGTTTTACGAGTATGTAACCGGTTTATTTAATTAATTAGGATTCAATTTAACGTTTATATCATGCTGTGATTTGACCGCAAAGTTACATATAGGACAACATATTGGGCAACATCATATACGTTGCTCTGATTCTATGGTAAGAAGCTTAAGCTTTTGTGCTATGGAAATCAACCAACGGTGGTACTATAATACATACTAAATAACTTACATTTATATACAGGGTCTTTCTAAATTAGCTACGTTCCTTTTAATGGAGGCATCTATACGTTGTAACAAATACGTCCACAAAATTTGAGTAGGTGTTTTATTATGATTTTACAAAGTTATGTTTTCTAACAAAAGTAAAAATTCATTTAACCTTAAAATAGACATCATGCTGTATCTTTTACTAACACATCATAACTGCAGGGTATTGATTGTGTACATGCATACAACTCACACTACTACTGTACGTACACAATAGGCTGTTTGGTAGTTTACGGCTTACGCACACACGGAACGACTATCAGCTGATGCCCTACTGTGACTAATGATAGCTGAAAATTCGGATATTATCCGGCTCTCTCACACATCTAGCGTCCGAGAAAGAGTGAAAGAGATGAATAAAGCGGAAAATGCTCATACCTACTAGGTTGTAAATAAGAATGAAAGAGTTAAGACTAGGTACAATAATATCTAAAAATCAACAACACACGCAGTTTGCTCCTCTTAGGTCTTTAGTCAATGAAAAATCACTACCTACAAAAAATATGTTTGCGGCGCGTAAAGCATCTTTATTTGTTTTTTACTTGTAAAGCTTTAGAGTCTGTCAGCTAGCTAGGCAAAAAAATTACAATAACAACTATCAATATTGGCCATCTTCAGAAAAGGAAATTTCTGTTAACATAACTTTCTCAGTTAATGTATTTTTTTAATGCCATTTAAGAGTAAATAGGTAGATACTTACATGTCTATGAAGAAAAAACAACATTTCAGTTTCATAACATTTATTTTATTTAATGATTATTCTTCACAATTTTAAAGCCTTTGGGCAACTTTTACAAATACTGCTGATATTATCTACCCTGGATGTTAATACGGAGTTTCCACTTTCACAAGAGTGTCCGTTTCACTGAGCATGATATTAAAGACGTTCACTATGCGCTCCTTTAACTGAGTTACATTTGCCACTTTCACTGTAAACTAAGTCTTCAGCTCGGCCCCACACGTAAAGTCGAGCTCGAGAGGCATCAGTCCGGGGAGGGGCTCGGTAACGGCACAGGTCCTCCACGACCGATTCACCGACAGCCATACGTCTCTGACAGGTTACACACCGCACCTTCAAACTGAGCTGGAGCACCATCCTGAAGTACTAATCCTTGAAGTACAGGCTGCGACGCGTATGAAGTGTAACCTCCGAAATCAATTCTCCCAGAGTTTCTTGAATGAATCTTAAGCACCGGCAAAACTGGTTATCTGGGGCAAACTCCTGTGGCTTTAACTCCTGAACAAGCGTGAAGTGGTACGGACGTTGATCATCACACCGTAAGATAGGTAGGTACGCCACACACTTTTCGCCACCACAACGAACGCATCTCCTGCATCGACTGTTGGGTGCCGACAGAAAAAGTCCAGTAGGCGGTTTCCTCGTTGCACTGGCAGGTGGGGTCTTCCACTATCTTCTACAGGCACGAACATACCCCAGTCCCAAAATCGTTTACAGCATCTCCGTAAATGCTCGTGTCCGTACGCGCAGCCTGCGCACAGTTATCATTAGAATCCGCATAATACAGTACCATGTGTAGATAATCCACATTAATTTATGCACAAAGCGCACCTTCGCGAAAGAATTCAAATCAACAACTGATGATCCTCCGCGGCAAAATCAAAGGGCGCGCGCGTCTTTTGTGTTCCAAAGTGCGGCGCATTCGCCGAAAGGAGCGTGCCGAAAAGCCACGAATCGTTCACTCGGCGCGAGCGGCTCGTTTGCAGTGTTGCCAACAGTTCGACTAGCTTTCCACCAGATTCAACTCTTAAAACCACTAAAAACCACTAAAAAATTTTTTTTCACACTCAAATATTTCCCTATAGTGTTGCCAAACTATCGATAGTATTGAAGATCAATATAAAAATAACTATTGATATTATCGATAGTATCGGCCATGACAATTTGAATAATAATTGATACTATCGATAGTATCGATATGATTGCGCTATCGTTAAGTAGGCCATTATTCAATAGTATCGCGTATGAATATTGGTTGAGGTAGCTAGTAAACATTTTAAGGCTGCTATCTTGTATTTGGTTTGACTTGAACAGTATAATTTAAATACTGCAATAGTATTTAAGGTGGATTCCTTCTGCAATGAGAAAAGAAAATAACCATGAAAAATGAAGAATTAAAGAAAATGAATAAGAACGTAAGTGTAAGTGTAGTAAAAGTAAATGGCTAAGTGTGTGAGAGATCGCACTTTTAGTAATTGAAATTAAATTTCAATTATCCACTAAAAAATCCACCAGCCACTAAAAGCAATATTTCGCCACTGAATGGGTGGCTAAAACCACCAGGTTTAGTGGAAAATCCACTAAGTTGGCAACACTGCTCGTTTGTCGCTCTTTTGTAATCGACCGGTTACATTAGGGGTGCCAACTCCAGAATACTTTTTCATGTTATCAATAACTATAATAAGATTCGTTTTAATTCATGCTGTTAATACTTATTATGTTTTTTTATTATGGAATATCGTTAAAATTTCGAATTGGCTACTTGACAGTGTTAACAATAAAATATGAAAAGTGTTAGATATGTTAGCTCATTAGTAAAGTAATAATTTTACATTTTTATTTTTTTATTAAAAGCATAGTTAGTATTTTATTTTTGCAAAACAAATTTTACTTTTTTTATCTGTAGAACAAAATAACCGAAACGAAAACCACCACTATTGCAATTCCGAAATGACAGCTGTCGGCGAAAATTATTTATTTTAATGTGGCGAAATAATGATTATTTTACCGATTAAATTGAATTATTTTGTCTCTAATCGTATTAAAAATGTATTGAAACATTTTCCATTTATCTAATAGAATAGAATAGAATATCATTTATTTCTAAATTAAGTCGTTCCTATGCGTATCAGTTCGTTGTCTAGAACGTTGACGTCATAATTGCAACAGTGACGTGACTTGGCGTTTTCGCGCGCTTTTTAAATGTGTTACACAAAATCTTATTTTTCTCTGGTTATTTAAAATTTTTCCATAAAAATCGAATTGCTTGGGATATAAAATGAACGGGCGCACATTTTACAATACTTTTTAAAAACTGTCAAGTAGCCAATTGGCTGAAGTCTTTGTACACTGAGACACGTCCTAGCAAAAATGTTATCGTCTCTCGATAATTCTATTGCGCGAAAACATTTGGTAACTTATTGCCAATAATATTAATAGTATTTTTTTTGTTAAGAAATACTATACTACACTATTGAAGAGTTGAGAAATTTGTATTTCTTCACGTAGAGCGCGAAAAAGTGAATTGAAAATTTTTCTTTCTTTATACTTCAAATAGTACAATTTAGGGCACTACACTAAATCACTAAAGTACACAATTACATTTTGTCAAGAGCCCAAAATAATTTATTTTTAAGATAATCCTAAATACTTAGTGGTAGCCCTGTTAAAATTATTTGATAATAATTTTTATCTAGCCGCATAGCTGCCCCGTTTCATAGTATGCATCGTAAACGTATTGTTTAATAGTGTGCGTTTGTCGACGATGTAGTAGTAGAATCAGCTGACATAGGGCGTTGTATTATGTTGACAAGAAGTATTGTTGTTTCCTTGATTATCTCCAAAACTAGCCTGAATTTTTGGCTCATTTTTTTTGGACGTATTCAGTATGACGTATAGAAACCCCCATTAAAAGGAATGTAACTAATTTAGAAAGACCCTATATATGGAAAACGATATTTTCTACATTCTACATTGTCTCGGGTCTGGGTGTTGTGGTACCGCCGTTGTTTCTGATTACTAGAACTTACCATAGAATTAGAGCAATGTACCTATATAATGTTGTCCAATATGTTGTCAAATATATAAATAGCCAGATATATAATAAACATAAATGATCTGTACATTAATGTTTGTTTTATGAACCCGCGACCTTTGTTTCAGCAGCGAGGAGCCCTAACCTTCAGTCTTAAGTTCAATCAGTGGTATAACTAGTGGTTTTACTATAAATCTGTTATTTGGCATGAGTGTCATATTGATGTGACTATAAAGAATAATAGTATTAATTTTGAAAAAACATACATTTGTGTGAATTTTCATATCGGATAATTATTTATTTTCTCAAAGTTTGTAAAAAATGTTTTTAATTTACCGGAATCGATCGGGTCGTTTATTTGTATAATTATACATCATAGATAAATTAATAACACCTTTTTTATGTAGGTCTAGTCGACAGGGTAAGTCAATGGTTGAGCATTTGCTAGCAGCTCAAAGATTTCTGCAGCCCTTGTATTCTGGCCAGAACTTAGGTCAAGAACATATTTATACAGAAATATTAATACTTTTTTGAAATTATTTTAATATGTAGTAAAGCATATTTTTATTCGTTTGTTTTGTTTTACTACCTGGACGCTGCCTGTACTCTTAGTGACAGACAATATCGTGTATACACGCGTCCAAATGCGGAAAGTTGGAGCCGAGTTCGGCATGCCGCCTCCCATTCGAAACTTTTTGATTGCCAAATGTTTTGCCGCTTTGCAAGCCATTGAAAAAAAGCCTGTTTTAATCTGCTTTCGCGGGTGAATGCGCTCGTCCGATGCGACTGAAAATTGTTTAGCGTAGACTCGGTCTATCAAGACCTTTTGAGAAGGCTCTACTTCAATTACTTTATAGCTTCTACCATTGATTTACGCCCGTATTTATAGATGTTAATAGTTCTTCTAATAAAAATAGATTTTAGTAAAATCCTTCTTTAGAAATATCCCTATTTAGATGAACCTAAGTGCACTATTTTTCTTACATGTAGAAAAGAGTGACTACGACTTTCTAAGAATACCTAAGTAAAAAAATAAAAATTTACTTACTTTAGGAATCTATCTTTATTCTGGCCATCGCTTAACTATGGAAGATTTTACTGGTGATGATTGGTTAAAAACAATGAATTTATATAGCCCGTCAAGTTTGAAAAGGTAATTTTTGCTTTATCAAATAAGTTAAAATGTACGATGATACAGCGCATCAAAGTTCAATTGATGGGTGTATTTAGATAAAATTGTGCAAAATATTGAAGATGGCTATATTTAAGAAAGCCTAGTTTTGCGGGCCAGTATGGTGATGCTACCGGATAGGATATTACGGTAACAAATCCTTTGGCATCGCGATGTAGGTTCCTTTCTTACTTAACATCAGGCTGGGAGGAGCCAATATACTGAGCTTCTATAAAAAAATGTCTTGTTTCCATAATAAAAGAAAAAATATGTGTATAACATTCTCGATTATCTAACTTTCAGAGCAAACATTAATATTTACAGAAATAATTAGTTAACTTCAATATTAAAGCCTATAAGAAACAATTGAAGTTTACCGACTTGAAGCAATTGCTCAAATGCATTGATTTGACTAGACGAAATTTTGTTACAAAACTTCCATAAAAAAAACTGCAGAACTCAAATTACTCGATCTATTCTAAGTGAACATGAGAATTGAACCATTTCAGAAGAATTCCGGTTTTTTCAGTCGCGCTGTTGCTCTGCCTTAAAAATTATAGCATGAAGCGTGTTATGTTTGTTTGTGTCATTATCTTTTAACTTACAAAGAGCACCATGTCATCTCTGAAAATATTTTTATAATATACACTCAATTTAAATAAAAAAAATATAGTCGAAACTGATTTTAAACACACGACAATACTAGTAATAAGCGATTACCCAAATTCCCAAAGCCAAAATAAAGCCACAAGCGTAAAATAAAGTCCTTTTACCACTTTTTAATAATCAGTTTTACGTCTTAGAAATTAACTTTATTTGCAAATGTCTGAACCGATGACGACGATATAAACATTTCTTTTTTTAACTATGTCCGATCGTTTAGAATAATAACCAAACATATTTTCCGAATTCAAATATTCAGGCTGTTCGTTCCCAAATAAAAAAAAAGAGGGAAATATCAGTAAGAGTTACGAAATTTTAAATGTTTTCTCTTTCTTTCCTCGTTAGAAATAACAAATTGCTTAATCAATAAACTGCTTAAACGAGTGGCATCACTTCAAGTTTCAATACAACCCGCATCCACAGCGTAATAACATTGTCAACAGTAATTTATTCGACTGCCAAATGACATGGAATAAATTAATGTCTCTACGAATTGTAACACGGGCCAGTAATGTTTGCGTAGATAGTTTATTCATATTGTGAAGATTAATTATTTTGCCCACCGATATGTCTATCAAACTTTAACCATCCTGTTGTGCTGCCAAATTAATGGTGGGAGCATCAAAATTACCATTATTAATGACACAATAATGTATTTGGAAACTATTTCGGTTGGAATTGTGACTATTTGTCCACAGAGTTATATTTATTATGGAGTAATGATTTGTAGTTTTCGTTGGTACCTAATTAACAAAGAGACGGCAAGTAACCCTGCCAAAGCTATTATTATTAGTAACTTATAGCCAAGAGAAAAACGTGCAAAGAAATGGTAACTTGCTAATATGAGAATCCATTACTAAACCTATTTTGTTAAAAAAAAAACAAAAATACGTTATTTTAAATCTAGATTTATCTGAACGTACCCAATTCTTCTCATACTTATATAGTTAACACGGCAGTTTTCACATATGGATGAATATTTGTAAATAATTATTTTACCCAAAATCTAAATGTATTCAGATGAAACTTAGTAAAGAGATTTGTGTCCAGAAGTCTCGGGATACAGCCTTTCCCTTATAAAACAACTTAAACCTTAAACGAAGGTAGCCAAACTGCAAACCGCTATCCATTAAACATATTATACCGTAATTTCGGAGACACGTGTTAAGGTTATCTCAAACCACAGCAGTTGCCGGTACAGGAGACCTGCATTATTAACATGGCAATTAAGCAAAACGATCTAATTAATAGGCCATTACCCCCACTTACAGCCGCCCACAAACCTAACATCGGAATAGTCCCGACCATGAATTGACTTAATAACAACGCCTCGTCAGAATCTATTGCCTGCGAGACAATACACCAATCTTGTCTCAATATGTCGGGGAGATTACGCCTCGCCTGAATACAGTGGTCGGTATTGACTTTGGTAAGATTTGATCCAGTAATCAAAAGGCCCTGCCAACCAGTAAATTAACGTAGTCTCTTGAAACCCCATGTGAGGCTAACTGGGCTATGCCGAATCGGCACCGAAATGAACAACATCGATTCCTGGAATTCTCTATCGAAAATTGAAGATTCGTGGAATCATATAGAAAGGTTTCCTTAATTTAACTCGTCAATAAAAACATAAAACAGGCAATCATATTGTACCCGCTCCAAAAGGTTCCCAACCTGTAGTAAACTTTAAAATATACCAAAAATACATTTTCACAGACTTCTATTTTTTCTTTTTTTTTTGTTTGATAATTGACTTTTACTTTACCTATTATTTATTCGTGTTTCTTCTATTTCAGTGTACTGTGTATTGATTGTGTGTGCTAATAAAAAAAAATCTTATTCTTATTCTTTCAATGATTCTGGGTTTTCAATGATGAATCAATTAAATAGACATCGATTTCTGCCCATGTTGATTCTATTTGTCATTGAAAAGGTGAAAAAATATTTATTTACGGCCTATTTAGTGCAGAAATATGTTTTTTGCAAGCTTGTTTCCCTATTGTACAAACATTATACATTGGAGTTAAAGGTTATATATTGGAGCAATTTTTGTCTGACCTCCGCAATACTTACAATAGAAACTGGGTCTATGGATCAACGGCTTAAAGTGCTTTTGAAGCACTTAAATTAATCTTATGAAACACACAATACAAAACCTTAACATTTTTCAATGTACCTACACCATGATTGTCCGCTTAGTCATATGCTGAGGCCACATAAACGGGAAATGACATTAATCCGTTGGTAAAGCTACTACTTAATGCAATAATTTAACATGCGTTAAACGCGTCAATAATTAATTCAGTATTTAAGACGATGATGAGCATTGGCGTTTCGTGCAAGTGTGAACCTAGCGTTATATTTTTTATTCATTTTAATTCTACATTATCATTGATGCCATTTGGCGAACTCATCGTCGACTTAATGCATTGATAGGCTAATCATCTAAATATACCAACTTTCCGTGCGCAATTGCAGTCTCCTTTATCAGAAAGTTTACTTCATATAAAGAAAAATCCCAGGAACAAAAAACTTTTGAAGACTGCTAAATAGCATACACATATTTATGTGTGACAAACAGTCACGTGACTATTTTTTTCGTATTTCTAACAGCAAATCCGCTTATTTGCTATCCATATCATGGGGTTGAATTTCAAGCAGCCAGTCCGCCATCTTGGAGAGGCCACCATATTGGATTTGTAATGACGTTTCTTAGCTATATTGTGATGAGCGTGTGCAAAATTGCATCCTAAACGAAGACTGAGAAGTGGGATCAAACTAAGATTTCAAGATTTTCTCACATATCTAGTAACAAGTGAAATGAAAGCTTTTTAAAAAGCATTCAATCGTTGAAAACTATTTCAATCCAAATAAAAAACGGGGCATGAAAAGTAGAAAAGGTCGTAAACAAAATAGGTGTAAACACAAAACTGAACATGAGAACCTCTTTGATTCAAGCAACCGTAACATAAAGAGTGCAAACTCATCATCAGGTGCACAGAGTAACGAGATAAATTGTAAAAAATGTCCTCTCCACGATGAATTACGTAGCGTGCGCCACTAGAAACATTGCATACTGTTTGGATGCGACTGAGAAGCATTACATGACCCGTTTTATGACGCTGCACTTTTTCCGTGTGTTAGTTACTGTTTGAAATGCGGGCTATTTGTGTACGTCGGGGATTGAGAATAAAAACCTTTCGTCCTATAAATGAGCATGCCATACAATGGAGCATGTTCTATGTTGCTTGCTTAACGCATTTACATAATGTGAATTTATAAAAACAATATCGTCACGTTCTAGCATCATCACCTATGTTGTTATTAAATTGTTAAATGATCGATTGTCATAAACACTTCACAACATATGTAAAAGAAGAACCGACCAGAGCACGTGTCTGATTCAGCGTTTATTAGCTCACTAGCTTTGCCTGCGACTTCGTTTGTATGGACTACAGGTTTTTTTCATATATGTATATATTCACTTTTTCAACTTTCATGGTCGGTTTTACCCATATCTCCTCTTAATAAATCACCCAAAACCAAATTAAGAAAACTCAAAAACTCCAATATTGGAACATTTTCTTCTATGTATTAAAGAATGTAAATTAATACATTAAATTTAACACAAACCTTCCGCACGCGTTATTAATATAATTACCTGAAAGTTAGTTTAAGCCAATTCCTAACCTTTTATCAATTTTATGAAATACTTTAAGTTACTAAAGGATTTATGTATTTGGCCCTAAAAGGGAAATATAAAAAACATCTATAGGTATAAGTCAAAAGGCCGGTAAAGTAAAAATTTTGCAATACATATCTATCTGGCATATGGACTAATTAGTTTTTACCGTACTCATATCAATTCGTATTTAAGTCCGTAATTACTTTAGTAAATTGCGTGTCATTGCAATGCAAATCACGGTGTTTCTCCTAGATTAAAACCGATATTGATTTGATTTAAAACTTTCGTAACGCCAAGGCTTGTTACAAAGTCATCCCTTAAAACGTAGCAAGCGATAAATATAACGCAAGTGACTTTCTAGCAAAAAGGAGGAGACAGTCAGTTCTACAAAGATAGGCGACTGTGGGACCAGGTGTGCCCACGCCGCTCTCCATTTCTCAAAGTGGATCCACAGAGCAGCCCGTATTTTATAATGACACTAGGAGTTTGCCTTAGGGTTGGCGAGACGTAATAATAATCATTGATTATTATTATGGAGCTGAATTCATCTCATCTATCAGTGGCCTAAACAAAGAAACGATCAAAATATTCCTTTAAAATGCTTTCGGCCTAAGTGCCTTATTGAATGATTTTTTGTGCCGTCTTGGAAATCCCGGGTTCGATTCCCGGTCCGGTTAATATAGGAAACGAACTTTTCTATTTTGTCTCGGGTCTGGGTGCTATGGTACCGTCATTGTGTCTGGAACCCAAGAGCTGAAGCCTTGTGTTACAGAAAGCCTTTACCACAGAATCAGAGTAAGATAATCATATGACGTTTTCCAATATTTTTTATTTATTTACCTTATCCGATTTGAATATTCTGATAGAACACCGAAACACGGCTGCTCCTGTTAGAAGAGTGAGTAATATTCAAACTATAATAATTAATGTCCCAGTACAGTGCAAACGCATCCATCATTGAAAATAAGCCTCATTAGAACAATAAAATGAGTACTGGTTCAATCACAAAGCCAGCCAAATGTGATCATACCAGTTACAAAAACCACAAAAAATTACCCGAGTTTGAAAAATCCAAAACACTTTTTGCGCGACCCGTAATTTGAACCCAAGATCCAATATCGTGACAGGACAATCATGGACATACCTGGTTTCATCAGAATAATTATTATGAGAATTACCTATAATCATCAGGACAGAATTTCGCAATCTAAAAATTAACATTGATTATAACATAATTCTAAAGTCTATCTATAAATGAGACTATCAAGAAACGTTTTTAAAAATAAATTGACGCGAATTGAGAATTCTTTCTTATTTTCTAACATTTAGTTGCCATCATAAATGTATCGTCATTTTACAAAGCCAAAACGAACTGGATACATACAGCAAATGAATAAAATATTCCTGACATTTTAACTGCTTTGCCTTTTACGTGTTCGATCTCTGAGCAACAGAATTTCAGTTTGCGGTCTGGCTACCATCACAACTGGTGATTTATTTTTGAAATAAAAAATTAAATAGGATTTGTGGTGTATGTACCGTTGCTATATTACAATTTGGACAGAGTAGAAAATTCAAATATTGATATAGATCAATTAGGTGTATATTATTTTCTTCGTAACCGCCATCCTTAAACTGCTCGGGAGTTTGCCCAACGTATGCTGGCGGGCAGCCCAAGGATTACCTATAAGGTTGCCTTTTGTTAAGAAAAATCTTTCTTTCTTACCGGCCCTGACGGGTTGGGTCGTTCAACTATTGTGATGGAACGTTCGCTTCTGAAGGGTGGGCTAACAAAATATCGCATTCAAGCGTGGCAATTACGTACATCAGAAGTATTGATTGTGTTTGTTTAGTTTTGTATGAAGTTAACTGCTATAATTACGTACTTATATTTGACGAACATAATATTTAGACAATGACTACCAAAAACCGAGCCTATACCTAACCTCATATAATAATAGTCCGATTCTATACCGAGGTAAACCAAGCAGTACGTGATAAATATATAGTTATATTAAAAAGATGAAGAGTTTGTTTCTTTGTTTGAATGAGTTTATATAAAAAAAACTACTAGTTTGAAATGGAAAATGATTTTTGAGTTGGAATGTTCATTTATTGAGGAAGGCTTAAGGCGATAAAACTACATACCCCACTATGTCGGAGCGCTGAATCAGTGAAAAATGTGAATAAAATAAACAGAAATAAGCAGCTAGTATTGAATAAAAACATTAACGTGTATGTAAAGCGTGGGTTTCGTAAAACAAACTGTAATATTTTTACGTTTTAATTGAAAATTTAATAAATAATATCGTTACGTAAACACACCCTCCACGAGCCATCACCTGAACTTAGATGCGCTGTAGGAAAATCAATTTCTATTTATTTCTTGAAGCAAAAAATACATTTTCATTACATTTTGTAAACCTAACTGGACATCGACGTTCCTATGATTTTGTTGGTTAAATATATATATATGAAATACGGCAGTATCGGCAACGCAATAGTTAATGATTAATTATAAATACAGGTCTAACTATGAACACAATTAATGCGTTTTAACGTCCTAGGGTGATGGGACTATGAGGAAGATCGATTTATAATGGCTAAGTGAATTGATGGCTGGCTCTTACGCCATGCGTGAACAGATGTCATCATTGGGGACAGGTCTGCTTTACATTATACCTCCTAGAATCATATGCTTCCTTAGTACTTAATTATATCTTCACACATTGAAACAAACCTTTATGACGTAATCCCAAGTAATTAACGCATACATAGCAATAACTAAGATACTGCAACTGTATCGTGTCTTTTATTGTCTTTTATAGATATTATATCACTATATTGAGACACTTTGAATTGTGTTCAATGACAGTTCAAATGTGTGTAATGTCAACTACTTAAGGTATTTTTTTTCACTCGGAAGGCAAAGTTATCGCAAGGAAAAGTGAACTTTTTAGAATGGCACGTAAATTTTACGATGATAACTTTTGTGAGATTAAGGACCGGCTCTTGGAACTGGTCATATCATAATAATACAACTGGCCAGTTTAAAATAAGTAATTTGTTTGTACGGGTTTAATTTGTTATACGTTAAACTCTATCGACTTTTTCATCGAAGTTTCTTTCTGCCAATTCAGGTAACTTTTCAGGTGACTGTTTATATAATTCTGGAATTTCGTGCTTTCAATCATGCCGTTAGTGACTTCACATCCAATGTTTGTACAGAATATTAATGAAGAAATCCAAATTTGCACAAGTTCACTGAAACATCATGTTTTAACCTCTCCCGCCATTTTCAAAAAATATTTGGGACTTTTGCACGAAGTATGCCTATTTTATTAATCCACAACAGCCGTTGCAAAAATCCTAAATCTTCTTATTCATTTTTTTGGTCTTCCTCTGCTCTTTCTCAAACACTCATACTCATAGTTTTTTTGGTCACCTCTCGTCACTCGTTCAAGACAAACGGCTTCCTTTGATCTTTTAAGGCACCGGTACTACTTTCATACCTCCTCTAATATATTTAATATCTGATCTTATTCATTCTCGTTACTCCACACATCCACCTTAACATTGACCAAAGTTCATTGAATGGTAAAGTTAACCAAAAAATTGGACCGATCAAGTACTTGCTTCTAATACCCTCAGCCAAAACCTTTCAATAAAAATTTGTTCGGTCAAAACTGCGTACATCAGGTATGAAGTTTGACAAGTGATGACATAATTTTAATCGAGGCCACAGCCGGGCTCCACTACGCGTAATTAAAAACTAAGCGCCGCCCAGCATCAGGTGTGCTCCAGTGGAATGCATTAATTAAGATCTGGGAAAAACCTTCAGCAACCAGTGTAGTTGCACTAATTAACTGGATGTGGGGGTAGCTGTGTGTAATCACTTCAAAGGAGGGCATACGTTAAGATTCATAGTTAGTGTGCTCTCATAATTGTAGCTAAAGAGGAGTTTCCCTGGAGCAAGATTTTGAACAGAACTCAAATAAGTCCATAAGATTTTTTTTAACATTTTGATTAATTTGGCGAAATCTTTTACTACAAGTAGTGTTACTCAAGCGAGAGAAGATTGACTAAATTGCAAGTTAGTACGGGTATTCGGTATCTTTTAAAGGATTCCCTAGATACCATTGATATCAATGGTCTCTACGGTTTAAGCTCGTTTCAAGGCACATTCTAGTCTAAGAGAGTTATAAGTCGTGAATTAGTCGCCTGAAACTCGATACGTGTTTGAATATGGACCACTTTATAGATTATTTATTCATCACACACTCCCATTTATTATTACTGGACTCCGTAAAGTAAAAGTTGCAAAATAATAATTAAAAACCAAAAAAATATTCTGGTCTCGGACGAAAATCGCCCCCTACCCCAGCCATCTTCAAGAAGAGGGACGTGAGGCCCCTCGCGCCGGAACTTCGGCCGTCGACTAGAGAGATCCTAAAAAGGACGTCGTTAGCCTCCGTTGCCCAGGGTGCACCAGACCAACTTGCTACCACGTCCCTCAAATTCTCGAGAATCCTCAGGAACCAATAACAAGCAGGCACACAAGGAAGTATTCCGACCTAGACCACCCTAGTTTTATCCACCTCTGCCAACCTTGCGAGGTAGCAAAGGGCTCACACTCACAGTAAAAATGTGTTGATCATGCTTTGAAAACGTTGACTCACATTACGTATGGCAATACACCTAATGTCATAACGTCAAAAAGCTGTTCATTTCTAAAAAAGCCTTGCACACTATAGATACTCTTGTCGCGATAGCAACAACGGTTCAGAAACGATCAATAGCGAAATAATAAATATTATATCGTAATCATTATCTTCGAATCTTTTTCTGGCAAAACAGCGTACAAAAAACCGAACCTGTCCCATCTCGTTCGTGCCGTGATGCCATCCTATTGGATTAACGAGATTATTCAAGTAAACAAAAAGAGAAAACACTGGTGTGAAAGGCTAATCCTAATAAGATTGGATGGTTTGGTTGAGTAGTCGTCAGAATGACGTCGGCATTATGATGTAAAACAAATCACATTTCTCACTTTATTCGAGGAAGTAAAAAAATAGCAGGAATTGCAAAAGAAGAGGCAAAAAATCCGGTTTGTTTGTCATGTTACTATTTTTATAATTTTAACACCGCGGACTGCCGTGGGTGTGTACGCGTACGGTTACAGTACATTTTCAGTTTTCTTTTATAAATTTTGTCATATCTATTAACAAACATTACTTCATTCTTTTTTATTGTCACAACTTTATACACATTCGTAGCACTAGCTTACGACCGTAGACGCTCGTAGCCAAGCCCAACTGTTCGTAGTCTGAGCCGTAGTTACAAACGTAGCACGGCGACAAATATCTCATCATCTGCATTCATTTTAGTTTCGGCCGGTAGTTACATGCTTCCCGTAGCTCCCCGTTAAAATGTTGGCCAAGACACGTGGTCCTTTTTTTTTTTTTTTTTTTTTTTTTTTTTTTTTTTTTTTTTTTTTTTTTAGGGGGGGAGAATGCATTTGCGCACCGTACCGCTGTCGTGGGGACGACAGCGGCGTGTGTGGGACTCCCCCGCCCAGAAGGGGCAGGGACTACCCGAACTAAAAACCCCCCCCACGCTCTCATCGCCTTTGGTTGGCGCCATGGGAAAAACGGTGGAAACCACAACAGCCACGGCGCCAGACGGAATGGTTTTTTAGACCCCAATTCGCCCCCCTGGATAGAGGGAGCCGGCGGGAACGACCGAGCGTGCTAAGCCGTTCCCGCCCTGGTGCGAAGGACCGTGCAAGGCCGTCCGGGGTGTCCCCACACCCACGGCCGACTGGTCCCCGCCAGGAGGCACTAGGCGGGCAAAGTGCCGCCTTGCGCGCAGCCTCCTGCGTCTTCTGCACGCCGGAGCTGCAGGGTCGCTTTCGCGTTCCCTTTCCATGGCTTCCTTCTGCGAGATGACAGTCTCGCAGAAAGAGGCGACGGCCACCCAGGCCTCCTCGCGCTCAACCATCTCCCCCACCACTTTTGGGAGCGCAAGGTCATTTCCGACCGCTGCTATTAGCGCAGCTCTTTCGTCCGACCACGACGTGCACTGCTCCAGAGTATGCTCTGCCGTGTCGGTAGGTTCGCCGCATCCCCAACAACTCGGGGCCTCTTCGCGGCCGATGCGGTGCAGGTACGACCCGAAACAACCGTGTCCGGTCAGCACCTGCACCAGGCGGTACGTTAGGAAACCGTGCCGCCTTTCTAGCCATGGCCGTAGTAATGGCCCCACCGCGTCGAGCGTTCTTCGACCCGCCTGCGCAATGGCGAGGTCCTGGGTCCATGACCGGACCAGCTCTTCATGCGCCTCCGTGCGCACCGCTTCGCGCTCACGTAGCGCAGGGCGCTGCCCTAAGGCCCTTCTCTCTGTCGTCCAACGGTAAACTTCGGCCAGCACCTGGGCTTGTTGGGCCCAGGGCGGTGTACCGGCAAGGACGCATGCCACGTCGCAACTGACCGTCCTATATGCCCGCGCGACCCGTTGGGCGATGGCTCGCTGCGGCCGCCGAAGGAGGGCCGCGTTCTCTCGCCGCACAATGGTGTCTGCCCAGATGGGGGCGCCATACAACGCCATGCTCTGCAGAATGCCGGCATAGAGTTGCCGGCATTTGGCCCTGGGCCCCCCAAGATTTGGCAGCAACCAGCTAAAAGCGTCGGCCGCTTTGATAAGGCGCGCAGCTAGTCCACGGAAGTGGGCCCCGAATTGCCATCTGCTGTCGATTGTGAGGCCCAGGTACTTGATCTGAGCCCCCACCTCTACGCGGACGCCATCCACCATAATATGGGCGTCGGGCGGGCGGCGCTGTCGAGGGCCGTGAAATAATACTGCCTCCGTTTTTGATAGCGCCACTTGTAGCCCCAGCATACCGATGCGCCTGGAGATAAAAGTTCCCCCTACCGAAGCGAGACAAGACGCCTCCCTGAAACTCTTCCCCCGAGCAGTAACTAAGGTGTCATCTGCATAGCAGATGACACTCATGCCCGGGAGAAGCGCACCCCGCAGCAACCAATCGAAGCCGATGTTCCACAAAAGGGGCCCCAGGACGGAACCCTGTGGAACACCGGACTCAACTCTATGACGACAGAGACGACCATCCCTGTTGGCGAACACTACGTGCCTATCTTCTAAATAGTCCGCCAACAGGGCCTGTAGATATGCCGGCACTTGATGGTGGCGCAAAGCCTCCAGTATGGTGGTGTGGGGGATGGTGTTAAATGCGTTGGCGATGTCAAAGGATATCGCCAACACGACTTCCCCCCTTTCCACTGCTTCTGCCACTATGCCCTTGAGGCGCATAACGGCGTCTATGGTGGAGCGTCCCGACCTGAAACCGTACTGCGCGTCGGCCAAGTCTGGCCCTATTTCGCGCAGGTGCGCATTTATTCGCCCGGCTACTATCCTTTCGAAGAGCTTACCGACCTCGTCCAGGAGAACTATTGGCCGGTAAGCTGCAGGAGACTCGGGCGGTCGGCCATCCTTGCGCAGAAGGCACAGTTGGCCCTCTTTCCACGGCTTCGGGAACTTACTCACCGACAGGCAGCTGTTGAAAAGGCCCCGGAAACGTCCCTCCATCATTGTGGCCCCTAAGGCTACTATTTTAGCCGGGATGCCGTCCGGGCCTGGCGTCGTTTTTTTGTTCTGCAGGTGGAGCCTAGCGGTGATCAGCTCCTGCTCCGTTATAGGCAGAATATCTTCCTGTGGCTGCTCCTGATAAGGGCCCATTACCGGCGGCGAGAAAGCTTCTGCCCTCGGTGGGAAGAGTGCCGGCACTATTCTCCTTATTAGAGATGGCTCGAGGGACTCCGTCAACGGGGCACCAATGGGGCGCAGTTGGTTACGCGCCGCTCTGTATGGTCTCCCCCACGGATCATTATTCAGTCCCTCGAGCATCTCCGAGCGACCCCTGTCCTTCGCCGCTCCAATCGCTGCTTTAAGGACACGCCTCGCCTCTACATAAGTGGCGTATAGGCGGTCTTCATTTGCCAGGTCACGGCGTCTTCGACGACGGCTGCGTTGGAACGCCCTTCTCGCCGCGATGCAGGCTGCTCGGAGGTCCGCTATCTCCTGGGACCACCAGAAAACAGCGCGCCTAGGTGGTGGACGGCGGGACCGAGGCATGCTAGCCTCGCACACCTCGGTCAGAGATTCCCGTAAGAAAGAAGCGGACAAATCAACGTCGGGGCCATCTGTGGGTGATGCGAGCCAATCTTGCACCATAGCGGCCTCCCTCGCCATCTCCCGGTCAAGGCGTGTAAGTGCCCATCTGGGAAAGACCCGACTTCGGTGACCGCCCAATCTGGGCACTCCGACAGAGCCTGGAGTGGAGAGCTCCCACCGTATGTAGCGGTGGTCTGAGAGCGTCTCCACCAACTCTACCCTCCAATTGCTCACACGTGCTGCAAGAGCAGGGGTGGCGAACGCAATGTCCACCACCGAACCTCCCTGCTGCCGCACGCACGTGTGAATGGTGCCCCGGTTTAAGAGGCTCACGCCGGACGATATGGCCCACAGCTCAACGAGTTGGCCCCTTCTGTTTACCCTCGAGGCCGGGTTTCCCCAGGTGTCTGATTTCGCGTTGAAATCGCCTGCGATCAGAACCTGGCGGGGGACTAAGCGCCCAATCGCCGCCGTGAGGACACTGAGGAAGTCCTCGAATTCAGCCAGCGGTCGATTGGGTGAAAAGTAAACGCCTAGAATAGCAAACTCTCCCCAGGCAGCGGCCACATATCCTGATCCCCTTTCAATGAGAGAGAGGGGAGGGGAGTCTGAGGTGACGCGCCTCGCAATGGCCACCAGGCCCTCTTGGTCGCCGAGCCAGTTCCCAGTGACAGCGTACGGCTCCGCTATGACTGCCACGTCCACCAACCACTCGGCCATTGCCTGGAACAGCAGGTCTTGGGCTGACCGGCAGTGGTTAATGTTAGTTTGTAGTATTTGGCGATGTCCGACTACTGACATTATTCAGACATCGCCCCCAACTCCTCTTGTGCCGCTGCAGGACGTTGGCCCTCAGAGGCTGCAGTGGTTGGCCGTTTCACGGGGACCATTGCTTTTCCCTTCTTCGGGGGGGGGGTGCATTTCTTCCCCCCCATCTTATGGCCTGCAGGACGTCCGCTGTCGGCACACACGGCGCAGTGAAACTTTTCTTCGCAGGAAGCTGCCTTGTGTCCTGCTTTACCGCACCTCACGCACAAAGCGTCTCTGGCAGCTGCAGCCGGACAAAGTGTACGAGTGTGGCCGGTGCCGTAGCACCGGAAACAGCGCATCGGGAGGTCCTCGAGGAGTCGGACGGAAGCCGAGCTGAATCCGATGAGGAACCTCCCACTTTCTAGAACTGTTTTGGCCGCAGCCACTGGGCACCTCAATCGCAATGCACCCATGCCCCACCTGCTCGGGTAGATGTCCCCAGCTTTAATATCGTCGGCCGAGCATCCCCCCATCGTCGCGACCTTTTGAATAACCTCTTCCTTGGCTATCGAGTCATCAAGGTCGGACACCATAAGGCCAACGCGCCTCAGCGGCCTGGTAATGCTGGCTACATCTGCAACGACCTCCTTCAGTTTGGCAGCGAACTGATCTGCCTGCCCAGAACCCTCCGCACCAGCAAATTCGAAAATGCGGGCCCCCGCCTGTGTCGGCCTGCTCCGAAAAGAAGCGGGTGTCAGACCAGTAATATCTCCTATGCCGCCACGCGCTCGCTTCAGGACATCCTCGTAGGTCGTGCCTTCTTCGACCGCCTCCGGGGTAAGAGTAATCACCACCGCTGCTGATTTGGGTGGCTTCAGTCTTCTCTTCAGGTTCCGCTTCCGTCCCCTAAATTTCTTCTTACTCTTGGGCGCCAGCGTGGGAGCGCCAGGAGGTTTGTTGGTGACAGGCGTAGTTGCGTTGCCCCGTTGTCCCCTCTTAGCCGGGGCCGGGGCCAGGACCAGGAGCTGGAGAATCCACCGGTACCAGTAATGGGACTGGGGCTGCCTTCTTGCCCCTCTTCCTCTTCACCACCGTGGTCCACGTCTCGGCCGGGGTGGCAGAATTCTCCTGTGCTATCACGGGGGGGGTTTCGGTAAGAGAGGCAGCCGGGGTGCGGGAGGGCATCTGCGATGATGTGGTGGGCGTTGGGTCGGACGTTTGTGGGCCCACCGCCTTTTTTGTCCTGGACCGTGAGGACCTGGGCTTTGGTGGTGCCGGCGCCTTGAATGCATCCTCGATGGCCTTGTCGCCAGCAAGTGGAGGCCGCAAAGGTTTTAATGGTAGCAGCCTCTTTTCTAGGTTGACCAGAGCCGCGTTTGTGATCGCTCTTTCCTCGCCTATAACTTTACGGAGCAATTGCTCCAACTCCGAAGGGGGAGACCGGTGGTCTTTTGAAAGAGCCGGACGAGGTGCTGGATGGGTTGCACTCAACTCCGTTGGGGGAGGGGACCTTCGTTCCCCGAGTTGCGCCTTCAGCTCCGCCATTTCTTTTGCCTGAGAGGCCACTTCCGCCTGCAGGCGGTCCACAGTGGCCTGCAGTCTTTGGGTCTCTTCTGAGACCGTCCGCTGGACCAGTTCAGCAACCGACATGGTAATGCTGTCCGCCCGGTCTTTTATAGCCTTCTGAAGCGTCCCTTTCATATTGGAGGACTTTGCCGCGATGAGTTTAATCTCCGCAATGTCCTCGTCGACGCTATTTTTCAACGCCGGCACGGTAAGGCCTTCCAGGCTGGGTTTTATACTAACCCCATACCCGGATTTATTTCGGGCCTCTCTGGCCAGCTTTTCCCTAGAGGCTGCAGCTTTCTCTAGTTCCAGCAGGTCCGCTGCCCGCTTAGCTGCATTAAGCTCCCTCTGCGCTGCGGAACGGCCTACGTATTCCCCAGTTGTCATAGACCGTCCGCGTCCACGTTGCGTCCTTTTTGCCTTTCCTGATGTCACCGGGAGGTCAGACTCAAAGCCCCCCTCAGGCAACACACGCTTCCGCGTCCTTAAATAAAGTGTGCGCGTTGACTCCGTCGACATCGCACTGTCATCTGACACCCCTGCAGTGTCGTATTCCACCTCCGACTCGCCCTCTGGCGTCTTAAAAAGGGACAATGATGTGGATCTACCCTCGCTCGCTGCTGAGGGGCAGCGAGTCAAAACAATGGCCTCCCGATGGGAAACAGCCTTGTGTCCAGAAACACAGCCTAAGTCGTTTGTGTCGGTGCGGTCCATCTGGGAGCACGCCTTCACTTCCAATTCGTCAGCATCCGAAACACGTGCAGAATCAGTTTGTCCAATATTTTGTAAGCAAAGGTCGTTGTTAACGTCGACCGGTGCTAACGCACCGGCCTCCGAGGCAGTTTTAGCTCCCCCCACAATACGACGGGAGCTTGCGTCTTGAGAAAGACGGCGGGATTGTGCACCAGGAGCTTCGTCGCTGGAGTTGCCCGCGTGGGTAGTGCATTTCAACTGGCCTGTATTCATTTTGGGTTTTGTGGCTGTTGTTACTAGGGTCAGCTCCCCGACAATTCCCTATATTCCCCCCTCCCCCCAACCCCCCTCCTAGCGCTTCGTCAGTTAACCCTCTACTGTGACGCGCCGCGATCACAGTTCGGGGTGACTTTTTATAGAGGTTTTCTCCCTCGCAGCCTGCGAATGCAGGCCCCCGGACCCGGTCACAAGCGGGCTTTCCGGTGTGCTGGTGGGTGTTTGGTCCGCGGGAGCTACGCCCCGACCCCCGGCTGCCACCCGCAAGGCATCCCTTTAAGCGGGATTACCTTCCGTGCGGCAGCCGTGAGCTTCCCCTATCCGCCACCTGGGGACGCGCCACGTCGGGGTATCATCTCCCCGCCCACTACGACGCCGCAGCGGGTGCGTGGAAGACACGTGGTCCTAGTAATCGGCGATAACATCACCGACGTGACAATTGCCAAGCAACCGACCGCTCTCCCGTCCACGCCGGCGAGAGTCTTGAGTCGCGTCGCATCCCGTCTTAGCAGTGGGGTATTTTTGCAATAACGGCACGTGCCGGGTCACTTTTCTACCCCAAACGTACGTTAGGTTACCAAATAAGGCTTTAACCTTTCACTAGGACATCAAATTGACTGATCCTACTACTTTCACAAGGCATATAATATGCATATTATTTAATTTCAATGAGGTTAAATAAAACCTTCTTGCAGAGATAAATCAATTATTTTGATGAAAATGTAGAGAGAAATGTTTTTCTAATACAAATGTATAGAGTTACCTAAATAGCGCATTTTTTTAAATTTATTGTTGCAAAACTTTTTTCAAAAACCGGTGTTATCAGTTTTACTTTTAAAACTAAGTTAACATGTTTCAAAATGCCGTCAACGGATTTTATAATACTGGTTCAAAGTTTAGTAACTAACTTGTAGCATCTTCTGAAATGCCGACACACGTCACGCCACCGCAACTAGTTTTAACGCGGCTCGTTATAAGTTGTTGATCTAAGTTATATTCATTCCTAGAAAACCCTTGAGGCCAGACAAGTTTTTTGTTACACTGAAACAGGCCAGAGATTATGAAATTTTATCTTCAAATCTGGGGGCACGGCAGTAACTGCATAACTATCTTTGTTATCTCATATATATATTAACTGATTACAAAGTTATATTTGCAGTTAATAAAATAAGTGTAGCTGTTATACGTATGTGTTATATTATAATTTAATGCAATGATAGGTGTATCAAAGGTAACTTGTACAGTGGTTAATGGAATAAAAAAGCAATAATGGGAGTAATAAGTAGAGTAAATTGTCCCAAATTGCATAATTACTTACTTAAGCATTTATAACCGAGACGTTTGACGGTGTCATTAAATATTACTAACTAATCACTAATGCAAAAAATATACGCGCATATTCATAGCAGTGGTCTAGAAGACAAACATGCTAAATGCAAAATTTGGTATTTTCACATTTTAATGGTAAATGTAAAAAGTTACCATACCTTACAGTTTTCTCTTGTCGGAATATCAAAATTGCATCATTTTCGGTATAAATTGGAAATGTACATTACACACTAAAAATAGGTAAAATCTTTCAAAAGCTGATAGCTATAGTTACGATAGGTGGCGCAACCCACCCCCGTCAGTAACCCTGTTGTCCGGAACGTTGAGGCTGGCATTGTCACCCAGCCTCCGATACCGCCCAGGGTGAAGCGAAGACGGATCCCAAGCTGGACCGCGGAGAGCAGGTGGCTCTCTGCGGCAAGCCCGCAAGGGCAGAAGTGGATCGCGGAGGAAGAGGAGGACCTCTATGTTTCGTTGACGGCCTCCCTGTCCTCCGCGTCCAGGCAGAGGCGTAAGCTTGGCGTCCGTTACCTCTGTCCAAAGGGAGTGGGGCGTATCAGGTGGCCTGATACGCTCCAGCTGCGTTATACGCGGCGAGGTGGACCGCTTAGTGGTAGGCGCTGTGGAAGAGCCTGAGTAGAATCCGCAACTGCGCAGCGTTGGCCACCGAGGAGGTTTCAGTCGGTGCGAGCCCGACACACCACTCTCTGTTCCTCGCTAAGAGTGACGGTGCGGTAGGCATTTCCGCCTCGACAAAAAAAATCGTGGCGCCACCCAGAAGAAAATACACAAACATTGGGGCCTCATTTTATACGCTGATAGATATCAGTTCTGCAGTATTCACATCTGGTCAAGCTTACGTGGCTCTTTCGAGAGTTAAAAGTCGGGGCGGTTTGCATCTAATTAATGTCGGCTTTGGAAGTATTAAAGCGCAGAAATCCTCAATTTGTGAATACAATAGACTAAGAAGCATTTACCGTTCCGATTTGTCAAAAATTTTAACATCAAAGCCTCCGAGGAAAACACATAGAGACAGGGAGTGGGCTTTGAGAAAAACTGTAGCAACTGCTCAAGAAGTAGTACCAGAAAAAAAAAGGAAGACTACCTACAGAAATGAAAAAATCTTATAAGACTATAGTACTTTAGAAAATTCGTTCTTTAAAAAAATGAATCCTTAAGAAGGCTGCATAGACACACCGACCAACCGACAATCAAACGAACATAGCAGAATAGATTTAATGAAATTTAATTAATTTGGTGAGAATCTATACTGACTCATGTTAGAACCAAGTTTGGGATAAATAAAAGCTTGTAGGTCTCTCTTTGAGATAGTAAGGGCCTGAAAACATGCGGCCTCCAAACTAAACCCTCTGGTGATAAATAGATGTTACGTTAATCTAGGTTTTCGGATATCTTTAAATGTATACAGTTTAATTATTTTGGCTGTCTATGAAATTATCATACTGATCAGCTTACTAATTTATGAGACAAATATTTTTTGTCAATCAAGGTTATCGGGTACATCCCCAAAAAAGTAGTTAAATGATTTTATTTTTCTCTGAATTTAAGCTATAAACTTGTGATATTTTTACTAAAACTATAAGCGCTAAAGTTTGTAAGCTTGCCTTGATGTCCAGCATTATGTTTTCCATATGTATATGCAAGAATAAAACTATTCCACAGATTCGGAAAAAATGGTAAAGGAAGGATAAATATAGAAGATTCGCATATAGACTATTCTTTATCGGAAAAAATGCTTACGAAGTTAAAGACCCCAACAAGTATTTTATAAAGCCGGCAGTATCTGAAAATTAGATAAAAAACATATTTTACCTAATTCGGTACACCGCTTCCAAAGTAAGAAGTTCTGTAGTTCCCATTCCAAAAACTTTTAGGTTCTTAGTAAACGCCGACGCACATGACACGACCTAAGCTAATTACCGCTACTTACACTACGCTTGTTAAAGGTTTTTGATCTAAATTAATGTATTCCCGGAGAGCACCTGAGGCTGGGCGCTTAGTTTTTAATTACCCTCTAGTGGAACAGGCGAGGTGGTCAGACTTGTGACGTCACGAGGCCACACCTGCGCTCGGCCAAATGTTGCTTAAACATGCGCATAAGTAACTTCCTTGAGTTCCCGTTTTTTAGGAAACTTAAATGGTTCAACGACTTTGAAACATTTTTTGGTATAAGTACATATTATGTACTATTTATGTAGTTTTAATGACTATTATGATTTTTTGTCCTTGATTACGTTACTGGTAAACTAAATTCTGCAAATACAAATTTATGTTAGATCAGCCTTATCGATTTAGTACAAGTTATCTTTAAAATGTTTCGAAACTTTTTATTAGTCATGTAAAATTGTAACGTCGTAGATTGCATCTTCATAGAAAATCTATAAACGAATCGTGTTTTAACTGGTATTGAAAATAAGTTGACTAGCCAGATAACATCGCTATTTTTAAAGAGCGGGAATTTTGTCGACCTCCATAGCCGAGAGGCAAGCGTGCCGGACTTTGGCGTCGCGCTATCTCTGAGGTTCCGGGTTCGATCCCCGGTCGGGTCAATATGGGAAACGAACTTTTCTATATTGTCTCGGGTCTGGGTGTTGTGGTACCTTCGTTGTTTCTGATTTCTGTAATACAAGTGCTTTAGCTACTTACCACAGAATCAGAGCAATGTATGTGATGTTGTCCAATATTTATTTATTATTCTCGACAATTGTCTTTACGATCTCCGTAGCTGTGAGGCGAGCGGGCACACGCGATCCCGAGGGTTCGATTCCCGAAGTCTATTTGGAAAACGTACTTTTCTGTATCGTCTTGGATCTAGGTCTTGTGGTCCAGTTGTTGTTAATATTTTTTGTAACACAAGTGCTTTAGTTACTTACAGAATCAGAGAAATGTATGTGATGTTGTCGATTATTCATTTATTATTTCGCCGCACCACAAGCCGGCAAAGGGCCCGTTGTTTTATTCACCGTCTTATTAATGTTCTTGACTGGGTTGCGCCCTTTGAGGCGAGTTTCGGGGGTTAGGTCAAAGGTAAGCTTGAAAGCGATTTCATCGGATCCTTTGAGCGGTTTTAACATCAACTGAACCCGCGGGGTGAGTGGTGGTCACTACAAAGAGATATAAAATCACGGTCGCCGAAGTTTTGACTTAATGCGAAATTGAATTGTTTGGAGTACAGTTAACGAATCATTCAATTTGATGGTGTACGATCTTAAAGTAGTGGCGTAAGGTAATTTGTTATTCCTTATGATTCCAAACAACTGCCACGGATTGAGATTTAATTACTTACTGACTGGAAAATTTAAAAGGAAAATACTTTATTTTAGCTTTATTGATAAATAATTGGCATGAGGTTTGTTTGTAGGATAAACAAACCTCATGCCAATTATTTATAACTTACCTCATTATTTGTATACATAGTTGTTTTTTCTGCAGCCTAACGTGGAAATCGTCTGAGGCGCCTTTTTTAAGTGTGTTTTTCGTTTTTGGTAGTAAAAATTTAAGATGATGTATGAAAACTGGTTAAGTGTTACTTGAAATGGTTCCGTTCCAACATTCAGTGTAACATAGTCTTGACAGACTACATAAAAGAAACAGGCGAACCACCCAAAAGAAAATAGTCATAAACGAGTTATGAATTTTTTTAAGTTTGGAAATTTAAATCAATCTGACTGAATGTATTTTGTGTTTCTTTAACAATAGTTGAGTTTAAAATGTCATAATGGCAAAGTGCAATACCACTATTTTGTAAAAATCAATCCAATTGAAAGCAACTAAACTTTTATGTGCAGTTAATTAAATGCATTTGGTAATAAGTGAATGTGCAGTGCGCTCGGTAGCCATCCATACAATGGACTAAGTATAATTACATTCGATTTATTTAACTGTATTAGTTGATATCGTATTTACGATAACGAGAAGCACTATCGCCATCAGTGCATTGGTTGTTTGGTTTGAACTGTGGTTTTGACTATTTAAAATTTAATGGAAATTGCACCATTTGATAGTAGACACAGGTTTTGTTTTAGTTTTATTATTTTGGCTGATTTTGAAAGTAATGCGTTGATTTAAGTCTCATATAAAATATATTAAAAATAAATTATTACTTAAACTGTGATGTTAATATAACTTTTTTTATTTGATTTAAGCCCATTGTAATTTTATTAAAAGTCTCGAGTTTCTTGCCAGTTCTACTCGACATCATCAATATTACGAACACGGCTATGGAATAATATAATAATAATATGCATCGAAGATTTATAAATGCTTTTTGAAATTTAACAGCATTCAAGTTTTTCTCAATTTTTTACATTCTAATGCATTTGTGTGATTATAAACATCAGACAAATCATTAATCTATAACAACCCGATTTATGTTGTAATTAGGAAAAATTAGTAATTCAGTTTATAAGACACCAAAAGTTCCTGAAACACAGTCAAGATTTCAAAGACTCTTGGCGTAATCTTATGTCTAACATTTATTTTTATTTAATCCGAGTATTAAACTACCCACTAAATGAAAGTTAAATTTGTGATGGTTTCGGGATCTTGTGTTCAAAGTCAATCGAAAAGTTTTGAGATTTTTCATACAAATCGGCTTGACATAAAATTTACACTGAGATATAGATTCAACCATTTGAGAATTTTTGAGAATTCTGTTAAAAAAAAGCTAGTAATTAAAATTTAAAATAGAGGTTTAAAATTCAAAACATTGCATACCGCGAGCAAAATCACGTGGCCAGTTATTTTCTCTCAGGCTTTGGTTTAATGTAAATAGATTGTGTCATTATCAGAAAATTAGGTTTGAACTACGCTAGACAGCCGTCCATTTTGGCAGTAAACTCGAATTCTGTAGCTCAACGTGTAAGCACAAATTTGTTTTCTAAACAAACTTGTTAACTTGTTTACACAGCCTATTTGCTCTCCGTAAACAAATTTAGCGTAGCTTTGTAACATCAATACAACTTACAACCCATTCCAATGGATTAAAAATGTTTGTTACTTTTATTGATTCGCGACTGATCTAATAGAGATACTAGCAGTCACCTGTACCGTGCGGTATTTTAGGTAAGTGACTCAAATTAATCTCAAAACAAATACCTACAAATACCAAATACATATACTTAAGAGAGATAGGGCATAGCGATTTATCGCTCGAACTGGAGCAGCTCGACTGGTGAAATACCTCCACCTTACAAAAGACCGCACCCAAATAACAATCACTTCTGTGTTGTTGTGTTCCTGCGTGTGAATAAGGTTTCCAGAGCTCCTGGGGGGTGCTACATTAGTAGCAAAAAAAAAATACGACCCATTTCTAATATTGGCTCGAATACGGTTTTGTCGTGACAAGCCTGGTAAAAAATCGAAAAAAAAAGTAATAAAACTAAAAAAGGTAGTAATGAAACTAAAACACAGACTTGACTAACGGCTTTTTTTTGTGATCTGTGATGTCCAAAATCAAAACACATGTTTTAAAACGGTAATTTGAAATAGCTGAAGTGAAAATCATAACTAGACAATTTTAACCAATTTCATTAAAATACGATCCTCATATTAATGTAATAACATAAAAATGTTAATTCATTATTTTTTATTCATTAACGCGTCGATTTGAAGAAATTCTAGGTTGTTTCAAAAATCGTTACGAAAGTATTTTCTAAATACAGGGTCCACATCAGGTATACCACTGTGTGTCAGATTTTTTTCAATTTGGAATCAATGGACTCCGAATTTACTACCTATATAATATCTGTATCTCATTAATTTAGGCTGCTATACATCGACTTATAGATGCATAGTATGAAATACTTCGAAGTTCCAGCGCAATCCGATCTATGAACACAAATTGGTTAAAAATATCATAATATCCTGACTGAAAAAAGGAAATTGAAATTTAATGCCTGAAGGAGCGGAACAATCATCCACCATTATTTTATCTATCAAATTACAAATTGAGTTTTGAAAACAAGCACAACGACACCATGACTTATGTAAACAGCAGTTTGGATAGTATGACGCAGTAAAGAATTTTGTAAATAAATATTAAAATATTACCCAAACCTTTCAGTATTCACAGCTATCATGAGCGCTAATAAAAGGTGTGCTTCGGGGAATAATAAAGGTGCACCTTATAAAGTGCGCTCCGAAATAATCGATTCGATGAATACTTCAAATATTTAAGTTGGACACCGCCATATAAATACCGTAAAATTTAACCGTTTCTTGGAAGTCAGGTATAATTAGCTCTAATTGACGCAGTATCGAATCTACCTCACATTATACCCTGCAATTTGAACATGGCAATACTGGAACTACACTAGCAATTACCGACTTTGCTAAGCGGACTTAATTGGTCGTTTAGAATTGAATTTATGCCTGATTTCGCAATTGTCAGAAAAGAAATAATTTCGAATATAGTTCGATACGACTTTTGAAATATTAATATTTCGCAACAGTATTGCTTAATGATGTTTTGATTCAAACTGTTTACACTTTATCGGCTTGTTGATTTTTTTAATAAGCAGCCCGTAGGTGAATGATAGAATTTAATTAATAAAATCAAATGAAACTATAAAAACCAATATCAATTACATACTTCAATTTTGAACTAGAACATACTAGGAAGCCTTGACTGTCGCTATATGAGATATTGTAGCACTACTTCTGCTGGAATTGTGCATTAATAACAAATGTACTAACATAGGTTTAGTCTCTTATTAACTAATTATACTTGAATAAATAAATATTTATATTACTATGTTTTTGTTCGCTCATCTTGTCTTTTTCAATTAATTAAAATTTGGCTAATTTCAATGAAACCCTTCATTAGCTCTTGCATAAAATTCTACTTATATTATAACGCAAAAGCTTGTGCGAATGTATGTTTGTTAATCTTTTATACAAAAACTACTTAAATCAAAACACTTTTCAATACAAAATAAAGCGAGATAAGTCACGGCAACGCTAGAACTACCTAACATACTTTATAATGACTAGACTGATTACAATTAATTTATAAAATGAATTTAACTGGCCCAATGGACCAATGGTTTGTAAACCAAGGTCTGTGGTTTAAATCCCCATCAGGACAAAGAGTCGTATGAAAATGAACACTTGTTTGTTCTGTGTCTGGATGTTTCCAATGATGTATTGTAGTGTAGTACCACCGTTAGTTGTGGTTTCCATAATACAAGTGCTTAAGCTGATTTTTGGGATCAGGTAAATTTGTAATGTGTCTGATATTTTTTTATGTATAATAGAACGAAGATCACGAAGTAATACTACTTAATTTATGTTCACGATCAATGTAATTAGAGATTTTTTAAACATAATACGAATATACCACGACCAATTGACAGTTTTCTATTAAACTTGAATATAATCTGTAGTTCCCAATATTATCACTAACGCAATTGCTAATGTGCGGTTAACGGTTTTGGCATCAAATTAACACTGAAATGCGGTTATCAGCAAAATGGACCTGACAATATGTGTTCTGATTGCTCCCCTTCACGGTTAAATAAGTAACGTCAATTGCTTTGAAATGTAACATGGCACTTGAAATTGCAATTTCTCTTTTGAATGCCTAGACTTAGTACCTGTTAAATCAGATACTTTAGAACATGCCTGTGGTGTGGACGGTCAAGTTAATCCGGTTTCCCATAACACCACCACTAAGACAATGAGGACCAACCGGGGGTTTTTAGAGTGCGGGTAGTCGTCGCTCCTTTAGTGTGGGGGAGTCCACGCCCATACCTTACTTTTCGTGGCGCTATTTTCAAACGTTTGAAATGCTTCTATGTTTTTTTCGTTTACTGACTAAGAACCGTTTCGTCTATCTCACCTTTCGCACAATCAAAGCAAAGTAAAAACCGATTTATTCGTTCGGGAGCCTCAATGCCATAGACAAATACACACAGCACGTCAAATTTAACATACTAATTATTTTTTTCGTCGGGGTTTAAATATAGAAAGGCACATACAACTTACAATATACGGTAATCAAAACGTAAAAGAAAACGCGCAATAATCTTTGCAGCCGAGAATGAATTTTTAAGCCGATTAATTAATGTCGGACTCGGCCGTACCTTGGGCTGTTACCTGGACTTTCCTGGATTACCCGCATTTACAAAGAGTGCTGGCAGCCCCTGTATATGTATAATTTACCTTCGCAGTTGTTTACACTATTTATGTTTCATTCGGAGTTTGTTATTGTTGGAAATGTTTTGTGTCTACATACCAGAAAACGTGTCCACTTTTGTGCAATCTTTGTACTTGCTGATTAATCAGCTAACTGTTAAAGCTATATACGAAAAAAAGCGTATTAGCAGTAAGCCTACTGGATAAAACTTTGAAACTACCAAATATTTTAAGTAAAAAACAGGCCATGTACGAGTCGGAGTGGCACACAAAGTGATCCATACTATCAACTAAAAAACTGGCAAATAAACATGCAGGTAGGTTAGTATCCTGTACCTTAGCTCCCCCTTAAATATTTGTTTTATTTGTTTTTCACATTTACTTACGGTTAAAGTGAAAAACAAAGACGTCATAATTACTTCAGAGGGGTAGATGACTAATCTTCTTATATATAAAAATGAATCGCTGTTCGTTAGTCTCGCTAAAACTCGAGAACAGCTAGACCGATTTGACTAATCTTGGTTCTGAAATAATTGTGGAGGTCCAGGGAAGGTTTAAAAGGTTAGAAACTAAAAAAAAGGCGTTACGAAGTTCGCCGGGACAGTTAGTTACTTATAATTACTTACTATTATTGTAATACATAGAATACTTATACTTGATTTAACAGTTACACTATCAAAAACATAAGCCGCATATTTTTTTTTATCTTGTAAAAAATAAAACTAAGCAATGATTAAAATTTAGCACAAGGTCACCTTTTAAAGCAGTTTCAACAAAATGGTGACTAAGGCACCCCTCCACTTAATTTAGTTGCGCTGCCATCATCAATTGTTTATTTGTTTAAGCAAAAACAACAGTTTCATTGTATTTTACTGTCACACTAAATAAAATCATTGTTTTTTACCGAGGCTGAAGCGAACTGAAGCTTTCTCTTTCGCACAGCCTTATAAAATATTCACCGGAGCATGCGAACTAAAATTTATTATAAACTATACATTCCCGGTAACTTTCTTCGACATTTCCCTAAGGCTCCGTTATTATGTTCCTTCAACTTACCACGTAACATAATACTTTATTGTGAAGTTTGCTCACAACGAAAACTACTCTACTCTCTTTGATGAAGAGGAAACTGAATATTCGCACAACAGATTATCTGGTTTACAAAAGGATAGTCATTACATTATAAATGCGATACAAGGTCTTTTCATCCCTTTCATTTTTACAGGGACTGCAAAAATCTGTCTTGGCATTTTTAGGGCCTGTATACATTTAACCTGGTCGTATTTTCAAAATTCAATCAGACATATTTCTTTGTAAACAAATACGTGAGCAAATAACTAAAATCTTGTGTGAAATGCATGGTGAAAATTAAAATGAAATGAAACATCCAATATAGTTCGCACACAAGTGGTAAGCAGTCTCGTATCGTAAACATATCGTTACAATGCAACGCGTAACACACCTGAAGTTTTCTACTAGCGAATCTCTTACGATTTGTTGCAATACTGCTTCGTATGCGGACTTGTTTAAATATGTACGCACTTGTATTGCACGCGTTGTGCGCACTTATTACGATACGCTTTCGCTACGACGCCATTTGCAAAGAGGCTAATGTGGTCCATCGTAAGCAACTTTCAGCCAGCTTAGTGATGTCGATTAATGTCCAATAACAGTTTCAATATTTTACTAAAATGACCGTCCGTTTTTCTCCAAACGTCTACGAGTCGTTAATACCGTTACATAATTTACTTTCCATATCAAATGTCACCAGTCGTCTGTCAGTCGTTTTTACTTTACGTAACTAGAACTGATCGATTTTTAAATATTGGAACCGGGCATTCGTTCATTCAGAGCTCTTTTTTTTAAGAATGTTAATCCTAATCCCAAGGAGTATCTCGACATGCTCTATGCCTATTTATTAACTTCTATCCTGGATGACCTAGGTCACGGTCAAATTATCTGCCCATCTTGTTGCCCAACGTTCAGGGGTTTGTTTTTTCGAGAACTCTTCAACTCCGAAGATTAATTTCGAATACTATGTGCCGTTTTAGTTTTGGTTGGTCGACTTGACGCGTTACACTGGGAGTGAGTGTCGAAGCCGGGTGCCGTCGGCTATGCAAAGCGATCCATTATTTAATTCGGCGCCGTTGCGCCGCCCTGCGGCGGGCGGTATATACCTATGCAGGGGTGCCGTGTAAAGTCGCGATAATGCAGCTAAACCCGCGGTTTTTTATAATAAAGTAGTGGCCTGCCGCGGCTTTGAGCACATTCGATCATAGTGAATTTCCTAAGTTTTGTTTCCAAATGTAATGAAAAAGAAGTCGTATCTCATTTGATGCAAACGTTCTGAAGTAATAATGTACGCAAGTACAGTCGCCGTCAGATACCGTCTATACACACAACTTATCAATACTAACTGAACACTCATCTAGACCGGTAGCTAAATGAGACACATGACGTGCGTGACACATATTGACGTCATGAGTGTTCAGATGTTATTGGCATCTGCTCAGGTATTATTGAAGTTATGAATGTTCAGATATTAATGGTAACTTGTGGCGTATAGAACTTTTTGACATTTTAACTGTTCAGAAGTATTTGGTCACTTTGTCTTCTCCGATATATCTGACGGCGACTGTACATTTCGGTGATTCAGTTTTATTTGTGTAATGTAGTCAGCGTTTTTCACGATTCTTATCCGTTCGCGTTATCTGGAAATAAATGCATATAAATACACATCCTACAATACATTTAGTATCTCTTTAACTATCTATCTTTCAACGTTTCAATTTCAAGATGCATTCAATGGTTTATGCATCAAAGAGGAAAATAATGTACAACTTTCTCGTTTGCAATGCTCGTATTATTAGGATCTAAGGAGGCTTAACTTTCATCAAAATCTCTTTTTAAATTTCGTGAGGGTCGATATATTTTTCGATAGAGCGTTCTTTGTTGTACAGAGGCACACAAAGTTAGTTGTACACGTAGACAAGTCGTTTGACAAACTAAACGCGTTAATATGCAGTCCTACCTTATAGATTATTATGTTTATCACTGACAATTGAACGTTACTAAATTAAATTGCCGCCCAATAAAGACACTTGAGTTCAATAAAAATCAATAAATCAGATTGACAATGCTTTTCCTTTCACAGTCCTTCACCGAATACGCTTCGATACTTACTAAAACGTTCTTCGAGCAAGGCCCGGAAAACAAATATGCTCGAGCAAGTTATGCCGGATTCGCATACCAAAGGTTCTTCCAGTTCTTCTATCTTATAGTTTTATAAAGATGGAGAACAAAGATATAAGTTTGTAATGGTACAAAATGTTTGAGTTCTTTCATCCGACGTCATTTGATTTTTGAGACAACAATTCCTATGGTTCGATTTTTCATTGAACATTATAAATAGGTACACTAAAACAATCATACTACTCAACAATGAAAGTGTTCCCTTGTACTATGAGCATCGAATGATACTAATAATAAATAATTGATGGATACTAACTCCGGTGGTCAACCCAAAATACTTTGGCCCGAACCAATTTAGACGACTTCGTTTCCGAACTTGACCTGACTAAGAATAAAACTCGTCACCTTACGCTTTTTGGACACCTACCTTGCCACTTTGCTACCAAGGTGATCAGCTACCTTGTCAATTAAATATGGTACACCACCTATGTTTAGATAGGTAAGGCCCGGTTCAAAATTTTGAAAAACGATCCATTCTAGCTACGGGTACTAATAAAATACACGAGGCATATGCTAAAAACGACCGACTGATACCGCTGATATGGAATGTAAATTATAGAACGGTATTAACGACTTGTAGTCCGTTACACGTCACATTAGGAATCGTAAAATATTCGAACCGGGCAAAGAGGATCATTTAATATAAAAAAAAAATCTTCACCAACAGACACAGAAAAGCAATCCTACATAGGTTCCATCTAAAAGTACGTTTAATAACACAAATACCGAAAAGTGAAATTACGAAACGACTCAGTGTAATTAATAAGAGGATAATCCGGAATCGGGTTGACCCCGCGCCAGCCCTAGACATATGACATATTCCCGCGTCGCTTGGGTGTACTTACAGTAGGTAGGGTACACGTAACCGTGTGTTACGGTAATGGAGTGGCTGCAGAGAGCCTGCACGCTGTTGCGAGGGCTAAAACGATGCGCGGAGCGTGCATTATCGAATGTTTATTTCAACTTTTTAACGAAACATTCGATTCGAACCGGCACCTGCTCGAAACTATGAATCGTATCTATTCCATTTCAATGGTTGAGTGCGCGAGGGTTGTCGATTTTTGTGGTTTTTTAGTTTTTTAGATTTATTCTGCGTAGACATGAAAGCAAATTTTCAATTATTTTTTATTACTAGACTAGCTATCTCGGCGAACTTCGTAACGCCTATTTTTTAGTTTCTAACCTTTTAAACCTTCACAACCTTCCCTGGACCTCCACAATTATTTCAGAACCAAGATTAGCCAAATCGGTCTAGCTGTTCTCGAGTTTTAGCGAGACTAACGAACAGCGATTTATTTTTATATATAAGAAGATGTGCCCGCGACTTCACAGTGTCATGGGTGGTTTTACCCCCATCTCCCCTAAAATATGAAACAAATCTAGTCCATATTTTAATCTAAGTTTAGAGCTATATTTGTGCCAAATTCCATGTCTCTCACTAAAAAAATAAACCTTTTTCCCTTAAAAACTTTCAATTACCTCCTTATTTAAAAAAAAAAGTTACCTTTGTCCGTTCTAGAGGTTCAACGTATACCTATACCCAAATCGGTACAGTGGCTTAGGTGTGGAAGTGGGATAGACAAACAGACAGGCAGAGTTACTTTCTCATTTATAATATTAGTATAGATTACAACTGAATCATAAATACGTTCCTGTTTCTGGTTTGAACAGCAACAAGTTGGCAAAGAAGACGGTTAGTATAAAAGCACAAACTAGTTTTGTCCATAGATCCTCAAGAATGTGCGAATAATACTTATCATGACATTTTTATTCATGTAGCGCCACGGAAATAAAATGTAAATTTTCAGGAAAGCCAATTCGGAATGGCGGAAACAGAATAAACGAGATTGACGGTATTTCCGCCCGCGGGCGCGCACCCAAACTTTCTCCATAAACATTCGTGGTCAAAGATAATATTTTTCAAAGATTCCATTTCCAAATTGTACACAAACACAACCTTTCTCTTAACCAATTAATTGGTTATTTTGTTTAAATCACAAAGAGCACCGCTGTATAATTTGTGCTTAGGTAGCAACCTACCTATAAAACAAGCCCGAACTATCGGCATCACATCTGTGAAGGGGAGAGGCCCCAGTTTGTAATATTAATGGTATTGCCTAAGGTATGCTTGGATTTTACTCATTAGGGGTATTATGCGGCCGTTTGCAAAATGATAAATGAGTATAGGACGGCATTACGAGAACACGGACTTTACCGAGCGCCGGTGTTTTGTTAATGTTGTAGTATGGCTTTCGAGTAAGCCGGAGGCTTTCGTACTTGTTATTTCTGTCCGAAATTTTCGAAGCAAATTATTATGGATTTTGAGGGAAAAATTATTTCGTTGTAAGAGTATAGAAATAGCCAGCCGCGGCGACCGAATGGGCAAAATTTCCCGCGGCGGTGGTGTGAAATATACGTATAATTACGGTAGTACACACATAAGCGCGCATGTACAGGTGACCAATAATTCATCGTGTAGTATAATTTATACGAGCACAATCTTGGGAGGGGAATAGCAATTAAGCGGAGGAGCTCGGTTATTTACTGGCACATATAAAATGTGCGGTATCGGACATTATTAACGGTGTAATATCGTGCGCCTAATCGATATTGTCCACAATAACTCTCCAACTTGAGATAATGTCCAGGATTCGTTATCGATTCCCGGGGGATCACCAATTCGTTCTTCAATCATCGGATACACGATTCGTGTCTATTATTAATCGTGCCGTTTTCATAACACAATGTTATTGTTGTTTATTTATGGATAGTAATTTGCCGAACGAATAACGACCAACCTTTCTATGTTCCCGTAAAGATTGGAATGAAATTCAATTCAATTCAAATCATTTCTTTTATTTAAAGACATATAGATGTCGTTTAAATAAAATAAATGCACTTCAAAAAATCTTCAAGTATTTATTTACTATTTAGTAGGTAATCAATAATCCTGACGTTGAGAAATAATTGTACCGAAATATTTATTCTTCAAACACTCAAAATGTAAATTGAAAATTACAATAAAATAAAACAATTATTTTGTCTTTAAACACAAATAAAAATTAGAAAATTTAAAAAACTTTTATAAAAATAATATTCAGTCCTTTAAACATCCCATAAATTAATAATATTAAGACAACAAATGAAATAACAAACAAATATGGCGAATGCCGGGGCGGCGGGGGGCACTTAACTCTCAACCAATCAGCGCGCGAGATACATTCCGTTCTACGTCAGTTCACAATTTGACCGATTCCCACCGATAGATTACAATATAGCGAAAAATTATACGCTAAATTGCAATCAAATGTTACGGTTCACAATCTGTCGACAGTTTACAATATCGCGAGATAGATTGTAATCTAACGATTTTTATAATCTTACGGTCACATATATAATAGATAGATAAACAGAATAGTGTTATGACGTCATTGGCGAGAAGTTATACCTAATATTTTCTTAACTAAGATTTACTTTAATTGTTTTTCAAATAAATATTTATTCTCAGTTAACGGAACTCAATCGAACCCAATATATGATGCACTCTACTACCCTAGAGTGATGAACGAGCTCTGAACAATTTCACTTCAACTATCCACGTCACTGGTGACTTACGGTAAAGGCGATGCTACACATTTGTGTATAAAATAAAAAATAATATCTTTAAGATAAACCCCTTAAAAGAAAAAAGCATGCGTGTAGCACTTAATGTAGTAACAATACCTACGCTAAAATGCATCATATATTTTTTTTAATTCATCATTAACCATACATAGCTAGGAACCAAAGCAAGGAAACCGGCTTTCAAATAAAAACAAACATATCGAAATCGGTCAATTTACACGCTCACACACAAGAGAGAGGCTGACAGACCAACATGCAGCTAAACGTTGGAGTTTAAAAACGGAACGAAGAATTAAATGTATGCTAGTGTACGGCGTACAAATGTAACAGGCAATATGAAAACGTGTACACGTCAAACTTGCATGCAATTTGCATCATAATTACCTGTTACTTACTAATATTTACGCTTGCAAGTTCACGAGAGTGTCGGTATCATGTTTTTTACTACGGAAAACGATTGAAATTAATTGAAACTTGCATTGACGCATTAGCGTTGCCCATCCCACGCCATCGCCATGGAGCCTACTTAGACAGGCAAATCGTGCTTTGCCTTCGTAGTCTGGATACACGATTGTTCATTTTCGACCTAATTTAATAGCAAGAAAACTTAAAATTAACCAAAAAGTAGTAATTTTAGTAACTTATTCCATTTTTTGTTCAGTTGTTCAGGCAAAAACAGTAGGAGTGATATTTTTTTAAGTTTTCACCGATGCCACATTTCAAACAAATTTCAAACATTCTGGCGTGATTCATTTCGGTTTTGTAAGCCAACCAAAAGTTAGGTTCGTAGTCTGCAGAAAAAAAAAGATGCCATGGCTATTATAAATCCACACGCTCTCCATTTATGATCATGGCAGTATACCAGAAAACAGAATTTCCGAACGAATCTCCGAAATCGCATCGTGTGAACCCACCTTAAGGTCCGTCTAAATAATTTATCAACATTTGTCTTCGGGAAAGCAAACAAAACAGTCCTGCAAATATCCATTCCGAGGAGCGCTGCCCTGTCCACCAGGGGATATCTATCTCTGCTACAGTAATTCCTTTCTTATAAATTTTTAATTCCACCGTCTTTGAAATAAGTACTGAGCTAATTCTAACTACCTTCTTTGATACTACGATGTTATTAAGTAAGCCATTCGTATATTTAATATTGAACAAAGTGATTCATTATTTTAATTGAAAAGCTCGGAATTTAGATATCTCGTCGCAATTAGCAATGAAATTATAAAGAATGTCTGGCATAAAACTATAAGGAAGATTTGGATTGAGTTTCTAATCAAAACTATCATCATCTATGTACAAACAACATCTATTGTCGTAGGAATTACTTTGTGACTAATTGCTTACCACTGGAATATTAATTAAGGACCAAAGGCTGACTCGAATTTTGTCCGCAATTTTGTTTCGTCCGTTTTGTTTCTGGTGGGTATGTTTCTCGTGATCAAACAGAAGAAACCCAAGTGAATAACAAAGGCTTAAACTCAATTGAAACTCGATACTTGATCAAGGAATAATAACGTCTATTCCTTTCTAAACAAACTGGAAAGATAGCATAGGTATGTTAATACTTACATATATACATATTACCTTAAGGTAAACATAATACCTTAAATTATGTACTTTGTAGGGCCACATTGCAGCACAGAGTGTGTGCAGCTGTAGAATGGGGGTGGAGATTTTAGATAAAAATAACTTGGATGATGAGCGGACCACAAACGATGACGCCATTGTCAGATGCATAAATTAAACACTAGTCACATTGTAAGAATACCAATACGACGTCAAATATTCAAACAATGTCAAACTTCCTCGATGGACTAGTGGTAACAAGCTTAAGCTGACCGAGGTCGTAGATTCGGCAAGGCAGCATATTAAGCTGTTGATTCCGGTTAGATAGACATTTTAGATTGATCACATGATCATCTGAATAGTTAAATTACTCATATTGATTTAGGTAAGCCAACGCGTGCACGAGTCACGTGTCACAATACACCGAACATAGGTCATGTAAATAGTTAATCGCCAATCATATTGGATTTTGAGAGATTAGGAAGAGAAAGCGTACTTGTTTGTGTTCAGCAAACGTTCATACACCGCAAATTTGAACTGTGATTGGAACATTGACTGAATGAGATCAATTGTCAGCAGTTTATCACCAACGCCTGGTTTGTAACTTCTTTCGAAGAGTTTAGGGTACCTCACAGTTTCACACCCCATGGAAAACGTTTAACAAGCCGCTTGCAAGAAAACTACGGCTAACGTTTGTTACAAGAGAGGAGAGATGATTTTTAATCTTACTTTAAGCCAACCAATCCGAGCATTTTCATTGAGACTGTGGAAGCTTAGCGACTTCTAAAAAGGGAAATGATGGTCAGTCGAGTTATGGGAAATACCAATACTACTAGCTTAGCCTAAGGAGTGGGAGAGAGTGACCGACCAGATCTTTGCTATTACGAACACAGATATAAGATGGAATAGGCGAAATTTCACAAATATTAACTTGAGTTTTCTTTCCTAACAGACGTACCCGGATGAGCGCGCTTGCCGCCGTGAACGGTCCACGCCTGGACTGTTCACATCCATCAAACTTCCTGAAGCCGAGCCCCCAAACGGGGTGGCGCCCCTGCTGGATTTCCCGCGGGGGCGCATGCGACCAGTCACCTTCCTGGGAGAGGGCCCTCATGGCAATGTGAGTACTTCTTACATCTTGTTTTACGACAATTCAGCCAGACGCTAAGGGATGCACAGAGCCAATACTGGCCGCTTGGAATCTGCGTTCGTTTCTCATTACCCTTTGGCAACACTGGGAGCATAGTTTTCTTCATAGTATATATTTATGCCTTAAGATAACCAAAATTTATTATTGAACACTTTTTAAACCAAATATAAGTAAAGGTAGGAGCAGTAAAAGAACAGTCCCACACTACGATAGGAGATATATAACCTAATTTATGTCAGATTACGTTAGGCCCCTCTTAAAATCCTTTGTATTTTTGCAAATCCTTTAAGTGCTTATACTCGTATTATCCTTACACTTTTTTGCCTTTAATAAAACTCGTTCAGTAGTTAGGGACCAACTCATAAATCCTACGAGGCAGCCTTGAGTCTGTGTCTCCTTGTTCTATGATTCACACAAACGTGATCAGCGCAGTGAATCGATAGGAATTGGCTTTAATTAATATTCACGTTTTTTACACCAGAGAAGTGTAACGTGTGCACTTACGCACAGGGACTTACGTGAACTATTGCTCAGGCAAATAGCTTTGGTCTTAAATAATCGTTTAGCTACCATCTTTCAAGACAGATATTAAGTCAAATTAATATTGTAAAAGTTTAACTCTAGTATGAAATCCGTGATGAAAATACTTTTGATTACAATGGAATACACGTCCTTGAATTTCAAAGTAGGAACCCAAGCACATGCGTTTAGAAGTAGAATTAACGGTTAAACCACCACAATAAATATTTATAAAAACACAAATACAAGACATAGAACAAATATTGATAAGGAGGACTCTTGGGTTCAACAGACCATGTGTATTTTTTTGCTTAACAACGTTGACTAATAGGTAGTATGGGAGCTAATCTTGTCTTGAACTTCTTAATCTCGAAGCCTTCGTGTAATTATGATGGAACTTCACTTATGGTTAGTTCGCTTAGTCATCAATTACCTAGATACGTTGTTACCTCCTCAAGATTAGAAGTACTGACTATCGAACCCTTGTCAACATTAAGTGTAAAAAATAACCAAGTGCCCAGGAAATTTATTATGGAGGACTAATTTCGATTTGAAGCAATGAAGCTGTCGTAATAAATTCTTAGCTATTCTAATTGGTAATTTATATCTATAGACGACCTTTGTATCAGAGGCAAGCGGGCCGGACTTTTGCGTCGCACTATCTCTGAGATCCCAGGTTCAACCCCCGGTCGGGTTAATATGGCAAACGGAACTTTTCTATATTGTCTCGGGTCTGGGTATTGTGGTACTGTCGTTGTTTCATTTCTGTAACACAAGCGCTTGAGCTACTTACAATAAAATCAGAACAATGTATGTGATGTTGTCTTACTTAAAAAATAATAATTAAATTAGTAAATGAACAAATAAATAGAAAACTTTTTATTTATCAAAAAACTATTGTATCGTGGTTTATCATATCAAAAATTTCAACAAAAAAGTAAGCGGGAAAGCTTGCTCTAAATCAGTTGAAATCGTCATACAGTTTGAACACATTCTCCTCTCTTCCCAGCGCCCGCATATAATCGTTTTCGGTGCTACCAGTTCCAGACTTGTCATCCGGTTCGTTGGATTTCTGTAGAGCACCGATCCCGGATTTAGCGGCATCGATGATCCTCTTACTGGTGGTAGTTGTCGGGTCGGGCTTGCTCTTCGCGTCCTCAGATATCTCGTTGAGCTTACCAGCCATCTCATCCACGTCCAAAACTGAATTAGGATCCAGTTTGCTAAGCGTGTTTCTTACATCTTCTTCTTTGATTGCATCTTCATCTATTACTTTGGCTGAAATAAAAATAGCATTTTCAATCTTAATCTATACAGATATTTGAATTGAAGTATCTCAATATTAAAATAACCGCTTGATATAAAATGCATCTGTTTACTTTGATAAACACGGTATATTTAAACCAAAATAATTATGTTTAAAAATTTGTCTTTCTATGTCTGTTGGTTCTTGCCAATCTCAGATAACCGATATAATAAGGAGTTCTTTTGCCTTCTTTTCTTTTAGCAAAATAATTCCACGCGTTCCAATCGCGTTTACAGCTAGTTGTGAAACAACTCTATACTACATGTAGCCAAGTTAAAGATTCTAAATACAGATAAAAATCATCTTTATTTAGAATCGACGACCTCGGTGGCGCAATGGCTAAGGTAGGCGCCCAAAGCGCTTAAGGTCCCGGGTTCGATTCCCGGTCAGGTCAATTTGGAAAACGAACTTTTCTCAATTGGCTTGGGTCTGGGTGTGCTGGTATGACGCCCCCAGTTAGTATCCGTCGTCTGGTACTCATAGTACAAGGGAAAACCTTAGTTTGAGACCAGGTGATTGGTGTGATTGTCTGGTGCATTTATTTATTTATATCTCACGTAGCGTGGGAGTCGAACCTACGACTTGTGGTGACCATAACGCGAGTGATGGTCTTCTAATTGAGTTAAAGCTAGTTGCCGTGTACGATATATTTTTCTGTTATCATAAACTCTCAAGTCTTGGTTGGTGTACTTCGCCGAAAACCTTACATAGTTTGAGAGGAGATTTTTTTGTGTCATCGGAATTACGGATAGTTGCAAATTCAAAGATTTAATCCAGGGAGTGACCTGGTGATGATAGCTTTTAATTAGACGTCATTCTTGGAAACCACTAAATAGATAAATAAATAAAGAATGTCCTTACAATCCTTCATCATATCCACGAGGTTGTCTACAGAGAGTTTCTTTTTGATATTTTTTATAAAACTATCCATTCTTATTTTTAGCACAGAGAATTTCGAGCAAAGCAAACATTACTTTGATTAACTGACGTGTGTCACGGAATATTGATCTTATTCTTCATAAAGTCACCAATGTTGTTCTAGAGGTTTCAACCTCATTAGATAATTTAACAAAAATTGCGTTAAAATTTAGTGTAGCATCATTTCTTTGTACAGTTTTTACAAAATACTGATTTAAAAACGATAAGTTTGTAGTTCCGAACATATTCAGCAGAGGGCAATTACCGGAGGCTAATGAGTTGATACAACGGAAAAATATCATCGCCTTACGATAACTTGCTTCGCCTTCTCAACGCCTTACGATAACTTGATCTTCACGTAGATGAAGATCGTGGGTTCGAGCCCCGAACCGCAGGGGGAGATGATTTTTTTCTGTTTCTTTTAAATAATTAAATACGGGGTGTATTCCCCACTGAACTTTGAAGTACAATCCTAAATCTATCTATCCAAATCTTTGGATTTAAACAGTTTATAAGGCCAAAAATAAGTTTTAGTATTTGTAGGTATATTGGAGACTAGCGGTCCCGGCGAACTTCGTTTCGCCTTAGAGATTTTTTCCCGCTTTTCTGTTGAAATTTTAAAAATTTTACCAAGGATCCCTAATTTTGTAGCCTATATCAAATTGGAAGAATGTATAATTTTATTGGTGAAAGAATTTTTTAAATCAGCCCATTACTTTTTGAGCCTATTCATTACAAACATATAAAAATAGGTACAAATCTTTCCTCTTTATAATATTAGTAAGATTGATCTATAAAATTAAATGTGTACACAATATGTGCAAAAAATTCAGCGTAACGGAGAAAGTTAAAGTGTATAAAGTTACTTTTTCATTCACAAAATTGGGATGAATGCAGCATTACGTACCTACTTGCGAAACAATCAAAGTTGATCATTTACGGTTGAAGTCAATGCTTTGGGATATCTATTAAGCCAAGGGTTGGGGGTTTGTGGTCTGCTTGTTAAACTTTACTCAAAGTTTAACTTGTCACCGCTTCTCTCAACTTCAATTCTATCTTATTCTCTGTATTTATGAAGGAATTACATAGAATTCAAACTCAAACATATTTTAGAATCATTGTCGATAAAACACTCTCAAATTGCACAGCAAATAATCCACTTGTCCCTAACGATTATGATAAAATTTACATGATCCGTGGCGAAGCTCTCTTACTTATATTTTAAATTATAAACTCTTCATTACTCTTTAGTTGTCACTGTGTGCAGCACTTTTTCATCACTTGTATGAAAGAAGACAAGTGTCGGAGTTTCACCTACTGGATTTAGGCTGAGTATCAACCATTTACTGGCTTAATTTTATTAGCTTACTAGCTAGTAAAATTAAGCGGGCACAGCTGTGCCCGCGACTTCGTTCGCGTGGACTACAGATTTTTTTATATATATGGATTTTTATAGTCGTTTTTACGCCTATTTTCCCCTTTTATTCGAAATAAAAATAGTCAGTATATTATCTAAGTTTTGAACTTTATTTGTGCCAAATCTCATATCTCTTACTTAAAAATTAAACATTTTCCCATATAAACTTTCAAGGGCGGGGCTACCCCATCCCCCCTTATTTTCAAAATAAACAGTAGCCTATGTCCGTTGTAGAGGTTCAACGTATACATGTACCCAATTTCATCAAAATCGGTTCAGTGGTTAAGGCGTGAAAGCCGGACAGACAAACAGACGGACAGACAGAGTTACTTTCGCATTTATAATATATGTAAGGATTAGTATGGATGTATATCACTAAATAATCGGTTTTCTTTCTTTAAAATTATAATGCTTTTACAAAACATTAACGGGAATCCCTAAATTTCATTTGAACTATCCTCTTCTCTGACTACTGGATAACGTTGTATTATAGTATACAAAAAACCTACAGGCAAGCATAATATTTGTTTACAATGATTCATTTCGTTCCTAATCGTCCCTTCAAGCGTGGGGCCGCTCGTTAATTCCGAACGGTTTTAGCTTAATCTGGAGACCAGCTGCGGCAGCAGTAATTTTCGAATGAAACTAAAATTAACAGGTACGAATTGCAGTGCACACGTTTCACCGCACGCTGCACTTAAACACAAGTAATTCTTGTCGACCTTTTTGAACATTTGGAAACGTGGAAAGCAACCCGGTTTTATAATTACTCCAGCGACGCGGGGAGAACGTTAATTTATTTCCACTTGTACTTAAGTATTCAATTTTATTTAACGTTCGCGACGGGCTGGCTAAGCACGCGTGTTGTCAGTTTATAATAGATATATTTCTGAATTTATTTATGCCCAGTTCCAATATTTTTTTATGATTCGTAATGTCTCAAAAATGACAATCAGTTTTTGTCCAACTATGAGTCTTAATACCGGTCCATAATTTACTTTCTAAACCAGCTGTCATCAGTCGTATTGCGGTCGTTTTAGCTTACGCCTCGTATAATTTATTTCTATTCGTAACTATAACGGATGGTTTTTCAAATTTTGGAACCGTTTTTCAAATTTGGAAGTTAGTTTTAAATGTCCTTTTAAACGTTGCTTATAACATGGGTTCGACGCGGTTTCGCAGAATAGAAAAGTAATTTAAATTAGTACAAACTATAATTGTCTGAGAACAACTTCGTCTCACCTCATCAGACCTTTTTAGTTCTTCCTAGCAGGAACCGTTATATAATATTTCTATAGTGGTCATTATGCTGTAGGTAGTCATAGTTTTGATGGCCGGTTTTCGGTAGTCATCAACATGATTTCATCTCGTATCCTTTATTAGGATCCAGGTTTTTAAATCATAATAAAAATCAATTTCCGAATATATTACTTTTTGATACGTGCGTTCTAAAACAAAGGCTTCTGCGTCCTTTAGGTTCGTTTCATATTTTCACATCTTGACACTGATACATAGGTACTTCGTTTACTGTACAATAGCGGTTAAGGTGACATGAATCATTTATTATAAGGAAGTCCAGCCTAATTTTGACTGGCCCGCTGGAACAATTCTGACTGGTTCACACTCCTGGTAGGTTCTAATTTCTATTTCAACGTAAATGTTATCTGATATTTATTTCCAAATGACATTTTTATGCGGTGGGTACGATTGATCGTTTCACTAGATTTTTAATTTTATGCTCACATTAATACCTAACACTGGTGTGGATGAGATGCACCCAGTTATGTAGCTTAATTTTCAAATCGACTTTTTAGGTGAATAGTGAAAAGTGTTTGCTAATTGTAATGCACTGTATTTGAATAACCACAATTTGCATTAACGAAACTCGTCGCCTCTCTACATGGAATTGATATCGAGTTGGCCCAATACGCCTGTATTCCGGCGACCAACGCGCGTCCAAATTGAAAGCACCGATCGGAATTCACATCGGAACAAAACACGGAGTGGAATGGAACGTTTAGCTCTCATTCGGCGATGATAGCCCAACTCCGCCGACAAACTCCGCTGCCGTCACATGATTCCGCCAGCTCTTGTATTTTCAACCCATTCGGCTTGTTTCGACGGCCGGTTTTCGGCAGACTGCATTTGTTTTATCAGTCCTAGTTTTTAGTGAGTTCCAGTTTATTGAAGCATTCACTTTTACCGTTACCATCAGTCGCAAATGGTCCGAATTGTCGTTACTGCGCGCGAAAACTGGGCATGTTCCAATAGTGCTTACCTCGTGCTTAAAAATTACAGCAATGATTTTGTGAATTCTAAAAACAAAAGTGAATTTAACACCTGGCCTATTATGGTATTTGACGACTTATTGCTGGCTGCCAGGAATTGTGGCTGATTATAAAAAAGCTCTTCAATTACCAAATTACTTGTCCGCATGAACTTCTTTCTTTAAACCGGATTGAGCGTTGAAATAAGCATATATTGGATGATAGGATCTAGAAACCCATAAAAGCAAAAGAGTACCGAAGATACCTGATTCACGTTTTTTTTTAATTTTCACGTGACATCGCATTAATGAACTTCTTTTAATATAACTAGTTGTCAATTAACATAAAGAAGGTTGTCAGTTTGACGCACAGGAACATGAAGAGCAGAGCACGTGTAGAATAAGGGCTGGCGAAGGTAGACTGCAACTATCGCATTAGGACTAGAAAAATACGGAATTTCTGGGATCTGTCTCTATAGACAGATCCAATTCAGATACCAATGTATCTGCTATGTATTACAGTTAATTTGATAAAACATAAATTGTTATTCGGTAAATTTTAATAGAAGATTAAAATTTATCTTTTAAGCAAAAATTGGAATCGGGCATTAGTAAATAAATGTCAAGTCTACGCCTATGTTTTGAATGTATGACTATGTATAACTTTTTGTAGGGTAGACTGATTTTGACAATTATGTATTCTCATGTTAATTTTCAAACTTTTTTATTATTGGATAAAATATATTTCGAAATCGATTTTACGATGACTTTGGGTCCAATTTTACTTTGTACGATTAAAAGCACATGCAGTTCCATTTTAGTTTTTTTGGTCCGCGATAAAAGGGCGATACAAAGTCAAAAGTGTAGGTAACCTGAAGTAGGAAGGTTCGACCGTACATCAACGGGGCTTTCTTTCGTATTTTAAAAATCACGTCCCGAAAGGCGCGCTCCTACTTCGCCACCTCCTAATCTACTCTGATAGCACTGAATAACTAATTCAAACACGACAATCCGTTTTGGAGCGGTGTGTGCATAATACATTTAGCTGAAATCGCTCTTGGTGAGACCCTCGCCTAGTTAGTCGCATACATTTCAACGTGATATTAAATGTAAATATGATATTAAACTTACATCCAAAGTGCCTAATTGGTCAAAGAGGGGACCGTTCCATGAATCTCTGATGATATAGTTAGGATTGAATTCTTGATGACGCTATTTTAAAGCACAAACTGCGTCTTATTATAAATCTGAGTAGGGAATATTGTAATTGTACATAAGCGTTTATTGCAGTGTTAGCAAAAGTTGCCTTATTTTAAAAGTTGTCTGTATTCGTTGAGAAGAAACAAACCAATTTAACGCGTACATTCCGCTTACGAAAAAATACTTTTCTGTAGGAATTGTGTGGTGTTCGTGGGAACTGAAGCAGCAATCCAAATCAAGACTCTGTCAATAATAAAGTAGTTAAAATATCTTCCACCTTTTTTGCCTGCCTATTCCCACTACACCATTGGTAAAATTATCACTGATCGAAGTTAATCGGTATCCTACTCGATTTACAAAGGTACTTTCCTAGCAATTTATGTCACAGACTAACCAGCAATATTATATTTTACAAAAATATTATAAAGAGGAAAGATTGATACTCTTTTGGGTATATTTGTTATGTATACATTCATAAACTGCTGAGCCAATTTCAAAAATTATTTCATCATTGAAGATGCTACATTCACCCTGAGTAACATAGGCTATAATTATTATGAGAAAAGACTAACTCTATACAAACGGAGTCGCGGGCGGCCTCTAGAATAATATAAAAATACCTATTTTATTTTCAAGCAACCGCGCCTCCATTATCGTCTCATGAATCTATATCAATTAGGCAGACACCAGTCAAGATAAGACTGAGAGCCTGAATCAAACTTTTGAGAGTTGAACAAAGTCTCAAATGATTAGCAGTTAATTTTATTAATTTCACATCTTGCGAGTTGTATGTATAAAATTTGCAAACAGTTAAAACATAATATTGAATTATATTTCTTTTTTAATAAAAGTGAAATGTTTCGTGGCTCCTCTGTCTGAATAGAACAATGGCATATGAGGGACCTACTACAACAAAATGACCTTTGTCATAATGCTTAGTAACTCTGTCTGTCTGTTACGCTTTTCCGGTTAAACCTCGCTTTTCCGCTTAAAAACTCTTAAACCGATTTTAATAAAATTTGGTATAGGTATACGTTGAACCTCAAGAACGGACATAGGCTTCTTTTTGTAAGAAAATAAGGTGGGGATGGGGGTAATACACCCTTTGAAAGTTTACAAATGTTTATTTTTTACGTTAGATATATGAAATTTAGCACAAATTTAGCTGAAAACTTGGGTTAAAATATAGACTTCTTTTTGTTTCGAATTTTAGGGGAGATAGGAGTAAAACCGACGATGAAAGGATGTAGTCCACGCGAATAAAGTTGCGGGCACAGCTAGTAATAAATAAATGTTAAGATTAATACTCCGCGCTCGCGTTGGAGATTAGCACGAGCAAGAGTTCTTGCTTGGGGTTCACCAACTGTACCTGGTGGATACCTGCGCTTAACCTAAATTGGCCTCACAAGAGACCTTATGTTTTGTGTTTGGTAATTATGAGCTGGTCAATAAATATACTATTTTTCTTTTATTTATTTATTTATTTATTTATAAGCATACAAACATAATCTTTACAGGCTTACCCTAATACAATTATGTCGTTTTTGATGCTATGTTTAAGCCAATCTTAAGACCTCGTTTCGCTCAAACCATCGTATCTCTGATCGCCTGAATAGTGTCCAAGTGTATACTGGTGCTAGTAAAGTTTATTCATAGTAAATTCTCTTTATTTCCTTAACACAAGTTACTACTTAGCAATTTACTTCGGTAACGTTATTTTTTTCAGTCGTTCGACATCTTTATTACTTATGCAAGCCAATGTTTTTCTCGTACAAGGGTACTTTACTTGTGTATATAGCAGTTATCACACAGTTAAAACACCAACACTGAATATACCTAGTTCTGTTGAAAATTTAGGCATATCGCAACGCAACGAAATGACATTCAAGCGAGTGTCCCCGCGGGCGACATCGACCAGCCATCGTAATTAATTATTGGAAATTATTCAAGTAATTATCCAGTATGTCTGCGTCGTGCAATATTTGGACGTGCAAATTATGAAAATATATTTGCCCTGGCTTGGTGACTACGGAGAGCACCATAAGCACAAAAGGTCCTCGAATCGATTTTCAAAACCTTTTTTTTATATTTATCTTTTAATGGTTAATGCTCCAATCATTGGTCGTAGATCCGATCCCCAACTATGATAAACGATTGTGTTGTTCTTTGTTTGGTGGTTGAGCATTTATGTCTATGTACCTATATATTGCGTTACCGTCGACTATTCTGATTACCTAACACAAAGTCTTGAGCTACTTTATGTAATATCAGGCCCAGGCATGTCGATGCATGGTCGATGTGACGTTGTTGAGTATAATTTATATCTAGAGATTTGCAACTGTGCAACCATAAGCGAAAACGAATTATAAAGTAAAAATAATATTAGTTTATACCTGATAGAACAACCTGATGTTAATTAGCCTGTGGTACAGGTGTTGGTTGAAGTCCACCTTACTACAGACAGACAGAAATGGCGATCAAAATAAAGGTCATAATTTCATGTCAATTGACTATTGCTTCACTAATGCCCGGTTCCAATATTTGAAAAACGATCCGTTCGCGTTACGGATAGTTGTAAATTATACGAGGCGTAAGCTAAATATGATCGCCGGATGACTGATAACAGGTGGTGTGGAAAGTAAAAGTTTGGAGCGGTATTAACGACTCGTAGTCGATTGGGGCAAACGGATAATCATTTATAACACATTACGAATCGTAAAATATTGGAACCGGGCATAAGCCACTTTAGACAACAATTCATTTAATTTCTTATTGATGGCAGTAGTTATAATTACTCTGAACAAGAGCACCAATAAGGATAGAATAGGCAATCGGCTCGTAGCTATATTAATGCCCTTTAGGTTTCACTTCATGGCACCTCTAGAGCTTCTAGACAATAGTATTTAGGGTTAACTATAGGAAGTTCACAGGCTGGTGTAGACGGTTGATGGTATGCTGACTTATCGGTGGTCTGAAAGCGGCCAGACGTAAGCTGATTCAATTAACGCCATCATAATCGATAGAGCGGTTATTGGCGCTCACTGACACGTTCCTACACCCAGACATGAGGAGGACTATGCGTTTGTTTAATTCCTATTATGATAACGAATAATATAACCATACTAACAACGTTAGATAAGGAATAATAAATCATCATAGTAATAACTCGAAAGTGAACATTACTTTCTTAAATAAAAAATAAAATGAAATTAAACAAAACATAAGAATTCTTCTGTTGTAAATGCATTAATTTAAGGTGTCAAAAAGGTTCCCGCTCTGTGTTTTAGCCAGGGAACGATCGTTCCCTGGCAATATTAAAAGTCATAGTGCAGAACCAAAGCAAAAGACCTCTAAGTCAAAACCAAAGTAGTTTTTTAAATTGGTTACACTTAATTTTTGGCTTTTACCGGTTAAATCTAAAGGAATCATCATTATAGTTTCATGTAGACCTCAGTGACGATAGGCTAGGATAGACTCACAATGTACTGGGTCTGATATTCGGTCAGGTCAATTTCGGAAATAAATATTTCTAAACTGACTTAGGTCTGGGTGTGCTGAGATGATGCCCCCGGTTAGTATCAATTGCCTGGTATGTATTGTTGGTTCGATAGCACGTTAGACAATATCCTACGGATTTTGCACCGTGCTTACGTCGGCGACCTAAGAACTATCTAACTACAAGTGTTTTCCTTGATATTAACCATAAAAAAGAAATACCTTATTCAAGACAAATGGATTCGTGTGACAGTCCGGCACACCTGTTTATTATTAAAAATTTTACTGATCAATAAATACACAAGAATAAGAGGCTTACGCTCAAAAACGAAAGACGTCAAATCCGATAACGGTTCCCAATTTTTAATTCTCATAATCGTAATTACTCCGAATGCGAATCAAGTGTTTTTTAAAAACAAAATAATTATTTAGGCAATTCAAAAGTCACGTTTTAGTTCCCATATTTTTTGTTTAATCTTCAAAAAACGGAACCTTTCATTTGTTCGTTTTGTTATTGGAAGTAGACCCTAAGTATCGTTCAAGATTTGAGTCACAGCTCAAATAAAAAAACCACTAGAGCAGATACCGCGGCATCTCTGTAAATCTTGGAACTAATGGAATTAAAGTATTGTTTGTTCAGTGGTTCTGTGGGTTTGAGAGCAAACGGTCCACGGTAAACAAGGCTGAGGCCGCGGCCTCACTGTGGATGTTGTTGTTCCATCACCGCTTAAATAGCTTTCCGCGAATCCTATTAACTTCGCCGTGTGACTATTTCAATCTAATTAAGTTGGGAAAATAAGACTTTATTCTGGTGGAGAAGTTTTCTTTTAGTATTTCGTTACGAGTACGTGTTGGACCGGATTAAAATCCAGTTTTTTTAGGTAACAGATAGTCTGTACTCGGCGTCCGGGTTAAAATGGACCAAGGTACCAAATTTGCTTGAAAAAAAATTTTTTTACTTGGGTTCTGTAAACGGACGTGTCAATAGACTAATGAAAAAAAGGACAATCATCATTCATATATTACGGTGTGAGGATATAGTATTTTTGCTGTGCCAAAAATTTTGTATTTTACCAAATACAGAGGATCAATCGTCGTGTACTTTCAATTTTAAAAAAATCTTATCATTCTAATTTATATCATCCTTTTCCTCTTTTAAACTAACATGCATAATTATAATAGTTCCTAGGTTTTCGAGGGTTCAGAGTTCTAAAAATACGAAAATAAATTTTCCTTCTAAGTTTCAGCTGTAATTTTACAAAAAGGTTAATTGTACAAAAATGTAAATAACAGAGCATTTAATCATAATGAACTTCATTTCCCTGTAATGCAGTGCCAAACTGCTCGAAACAACTTTTTGTATGTCCTTACAGAGCTACCGCGTACACGGTGCGGTGACCGACATACACGGTGTACGAAATGTCACTTTATTGTCAACATGTTTTGGCCTTTACAATACCCAGCCGCTCAACACCGCTCATAGTGAAGCCATCGCTCTGGACCTCAGATGCAGCTTTACCATTATTTACCACTGCAGCTGGACTACTCATTTTTGTTCGGATTTGCCCCAGTACTTTTATATCTGCTCTTTATAGACTCTGCCACTAGTATTTATGCTAATACAAATAATAAAATGCTAAACGGTCGAGCTGAAAATACTGTCTGGCGTGAGAAATACACGTACCTAATGCAAGAACACGGATTTAATTAATAATTAAAGTGCAGAGAGAAGTTTCGTGAATGCAACTGGGAATATAAGATGGTGTACGCTGAAATTACTTTCTGCCAAACTGTTAATTACTTCTAAGTAAGTGTGTCATGCAGAATAGTGTAACTTATGCTCCATATTTTGAAACTGACTGATAGAGGAGTTAGAAGCAATTGTCTCGAAAAATTTGGAAACATTAGGTACCTTAAGGGTGACAAGTACATGTATTTGTAAATATGTTTAGGATTAATAAATAGGCCGCTAAAGATTTTACCGCGGCTTCAGTTTTTCTTAAATATATGTAAGCTACATGGTATTAAGTTCCTCCGTTCTTAAGTTCGTCAGCTTTTTTAAGTAATTGTAACTATATTGAGTCTTAAGTTGGTACGTCGTCTCTGGAATCGCAAGATAAAATAGTAATTTTATCAAAAAAATTGTTTGAAGTAGTGTCTTCACTTCAATACTCTAAAACTGAGTAAAGCCATACACACTTCTAATCGTCTACTTACTTCTTCGTATCTTGATACTTGCCTTAAGTCGCGGTTCCTATTAAATGGCAAGACATACTATGCGCGGCCTTAACAAACCTTTTTATCGATTTACAAAATATCTACTATATAAAAATAAGTCGGGTTTTCCTCCCTGACGCTATAACTCCAGAACGCACGAACCGATTACCACGATTTTGCATTCGTTGGAAAGGTCTCGGGCTCCGTGAGGTTTATAGCAAAGAAAATTTTAACAGAAAAGCGGGAAAATCCTCTAAGGCGAAACGAAGTTCGCCGGGACCGCTAGTATGTCTATAAATAAGTTTTCACTTCTCCTTTAATTCTTCTAAATGGATAATGTCTAAGATAAGTTTTTCCACCTTAAATGTTACTTCCATAGACGAAAAAGTGTGGCTCCTAATAATGTTTTACTATTTTAAACTACGCTTTTACTACTTCTACACGACAACGTTATGAGAATTATATTGCACCGAGATAAAGTCATTTATTACGCACACGGCATTCAGTTTTTTTAATATCAGGCCATTAAAAGGGGGGGGGGGGGTGGCTGCGCGCATCTTCCCACATTTTAATTTTTGGGGATCCTTTATCCGTCTGTCTATTTTGTAACGACCACGAACCTGTTTGTTAAGCTTGCGGAACCATCAAAGTAAAGTTTGAAAGGATAAGGTTCTTATAGTAATAATGTAACGACTTAAAATATTGATTTAGATTGAATCTACGTTAAGGGTGAACTGATCTTAAGGAATAAGCAACAAGTTAAGTCCCATTTTAAAATAAAATAAAAATCATACGTGACTCTGTGATGTTTTTTAAAACTGCAGGAGTATTTGTCAATAATAAGATTTTCTGTTCCATTCATGGGAATTTTGCAAGTTATACGTAAACTTGAAATAACCACTATACATTTATTGGCATAACGGCGTCGCTTGAGTGGTCAAAGCGATTTGTAAGGAGTTGTTAGCAAACTGCCACTTATAGTATAAAAATATTCCAATGCACTTCATTATTGATATTTAAATGAAAACGGAATAAATAAAAATTATACTACGCCAAAAATAGTTCATAGTAAATTTTCGTAAACTGTCCCCGCACAAAAATTGTAATATAATATCACTCCCTTTAACGTGAGAAACTTATTTGAAGGATCTACGTACGTTTTTACTTTAACCTCTTAAAACTGAATGTCCTTTTAAAAACCAGACACAATTAATTTTCTATTGTGTCTGGTTTTTTCGGTCTTACAACCTTATACCGAACCCAAATTGTAAAGAGACGTTCTCACTCTTTCGTTTTTTTCTCAGTGTTCGACAAGGGCGAGCCCTGCCATGATTAAATTTTAAACTAATGAACCGGTGTAATCGTTTATTGTCCATTCACAGGGTGCTCGTGAACCTGCCCCTCCCCGGTCTTCGAATTCTTTTAGATGCTATAGCACCCGTAAAACCATTTTATTTTACGTTAACGACTTTTGTAAAAACGAAATGGCATAAGACGATGGTTTCCTTATAGAGTAAGAGATCGCAAAGTTGGGGCGCACCGCATCCTGAATGAAATAGCATTTTGAGAAAGGCTTATTCGCGTGATGTATCATCTTGAGTTATCTTTTTTTTATATCACCCTTCAAGATTGACCTCATCCCACCTGATGTTAAGTGGTATTGAGATCCTAGCTTAAGGGGGCATGTAAAGCATAATAAATCTGTTACTGGACGTGTCGCCCTTACCTCGAAGGCTTACCCCGCTACTAATGTAGCACCCCCAGGAGCTCTAGAAACCTTACTCCCGTGCAGGAACACAACAACACCGAAGTGATTGTTATTTGGCTGCGGTCTTCTGTAAGGTGGAGGTATTTCACCAGTCGGGCTGCTCCAGTTAGAGCGATAAATCGCTGTGCCCTATCTCTCTTAAATTAAAGGATTGTTGAGTGATTAAAGATAAAAGTTGCGAGTAAACAAGAGCCATAGCAAAACAAATGGTCTTTGTGGAACTTCCATATCTTGTCGATAAGTTTAAAATGTAAAGGATTAGATTTTCAAGATCACATGAATTTTCACATTGAAACATCAATCCTTTACATTTTTTTCAAACTGCATTTGGCGTCGCGCCATCTTTGAGGTCCCGTGTTCGAGCCCGGTTGGGTCAATATGGGAAACAAACTTTTTTATTTTGTCATGGTTCCGGGTGTGGTGGTACCAGTGGCGTGCACACAGTTTTAAGACAGGGTAGGCAGAAAATTTCACTCACCAAAAACACTTTGGTTATGGTTCATCGTCTTGTCGACTGATAATGTAGGTAATTGCCAAATGCTAGCTCAATATCCATAGATTGACTGATTTTATAGACATATCAATTTACGGATATCCGAAGTGGCCTTTCGGCGCGTTTGTATGATATTTTGTAATGTTTGTGTGATTTGCAAAATTTAAATGAAAGCAGTGAAAAGATGGTGGTGTAATTATCATTTTTTATTTTTTCTATACACACACCATCTAAACATCTTTCACAGACAATATTATCAATTTTTCATTCTATTAACAACGATAAATCCTAAATATCTGAAAGCGTAGTCACAAACACAACACACATCAAACAATATGGCAACTATTGACTATTGAAAAAAAGAGAAATATAATACGACAAAAAATATTGCCACCAAAATGTATAAAACTCAATGAAACAATGTTACTTTCAAAAATATTTGCCTTGCTTATCAAACTTTCATTCGGAAATGTTCGGTAAGAGTCGTAATTTTTCGTGCTACCTTTAAGGAATCTACAAAAAAAGACACTGGCTTTTTATGCAGTTGTGTGCGTGATTTTTGTCATTGTGTGTCAGCAAAGCCCACGTAGCTACAGGAACGCACATACATTAAATCCGCATGACCGCGACTTACCACGAGACCACACATACAAAATTTTAGAGATTCATAGTTTGTGTCTTTGCCGTGGCACTTGTACACAAGGGCGAGGCGGCGCTAGTGCAGCGCGAATCGGTGATGCTAAATAATCAAATTACATGTCGATCTTATCTTAATGATACCACCGGAAATCGATCGGTGGAGCTAATTTATGATTTAAGTTTTTATGTTATTTTGTTTATTGATAAAATAATATTGGATCTATTATCAGACCTAGGGTAGGCAGTGTCTTTCTGTCTTTATGAAACGCACGCCACTGGGTGGTACCATCATTGTTTCTGATTTCTATAATACAAGTGATAAAAATACTTACCACAGAATCAAATCAATGCATGTGATGGTGTCTAATATTTTCTTGTTTGGTATTTCAAGCAAGGAAAAAAAATTAATTCTATGAATAGTCATGAAAACGACGATATGAATCTAGTTTTAATCTAGAAAAATAAATAGTTATAATAATAATTGGCGTAAATTGTTTTAGAAGCCGGTCGCCCATTTCTAAATCGCGTCAGGCTATATATTTTGGACATTATAAATCTACGAATGTTCATTCTAATGTACTATTAACCTTACCTACATCAATCTGATTCGGAACGCAATTGGAGCGCCCCAACATCAACACTCTTAATCTATTACAAAGGCATGGCTGTTCAGATTCCGAAGTTTATGGGAAATGATCTATTTGAATGAATAAAGGAACGTGATTGTTTAAACTTTTGTCTATTGTTTCCCGTTGATGTGAGTCTAAGAGTCGACTAAATATCTTCAGAGGCAATCACTCTTATCAATTAAGGTATTAGAAGGCAAGCGGCTGCTTATTGAAAATGTGCAATCTAGCTATTGTCAAAAAAAGACACAGATATATCTATGCTGTAAACATTATATTTTGTCGCTTAAACAACAATACCGCGTAAGTCGAAAAATGGCTACCTATGTGACGTTTTATACGTCATTGGATAGATTTTTTCATTCCGCATCCAATAGTGTTTTATGAAATTTCGAAATTAGCCAATCACAGCACTTTATTTAATAGAAACGGCACCGCGCAAGTCGTCGAATGAGGTACAACCGCACAAGTCGTCAGTTCGCCATATTAACTAACGAACATTGTGTGTGTGCCGCGACTTCGTTCGCGTGGACTAAGGGGTTTTTTTCGCAATAAAAGGTAACCTATGTCCTTTCTCAGGGTCTAAAGATTGTCTGTGCCAAATTTCATCAAAATCGGTTGAGAGGTTTAAGCGGGAAAGCGCAACAGACAGACCAAGTTACTTTCGCATTGATAATATTAGTAGGGATTTTTAGATAGTTGCAGTGCACAGAACCGAAATTCGGTCTTGAGTAATGCTCTTTTAAGATTAGCTATTGAAAAACAAGTAATGATAACGCAAAAATATCTCGAGAAGGGGCATACACAGATGAATTCGATTTTGTGCATAGTGCCATTGAATGCAGACTAAAAAGCAGAAAAATTTACTTACCCTTGCAATATGCTGATATTACATTAAAAGCTACAACTGTTACAATTCCCTATGAATGTCGTACTGTAGATTACAGCTTTTTCATATATAAAATTTCATTTATAAAAGCATTCTGCCGGGCAAGAAAGGCAATGATCCTACTGTTACTGATTTAAGTGTTCTCGTTCACAAGCCAGACGGTACCTGTTTGGTACAAATTAAACTTTAAAGATCCATTGCAACCACTGCCCCAACGTGCAATGAAATTGAGCGATACTGTAGGTTCAGGTGCACGCCTTAAACTGTACTAAACTGTACCTATACTGCGAAAGTACCAATTTCTCATAGGAAATTTAAGGATCTGCAAGATTTGAAAGCGGTGCCACCTGCAAATTGCCACTCATTTTATGACAATTTACCATTTAAGGCTTAATTTTTTTAGAATGGTGTGATGTAACCAAATGTGATGATTGGAAATATTTCTCGTTTATGAAAGAATTACGAGTTAATTTCAGAAGATTTCTTAAATTTTGATAAAAATATTAATTAGAGGGATGTTAAGTTTTTTTATAAGAATGTTGATTTCTTTACTTGAACTTTTTAATTTCATATACTTATATAGTTATGATAACTTTATCCTAAAAAAGCTCAATCATACCAAAACATTTAACCTAAGAATGTCTTATTAGATCGTACCTAATAAGGCGGATCTTATGAAGTGTCATCTTAGACACTTCATAAGATCCGCCTTTTTAAATTATATTAGCTGTCAACATTGGATAATATTATTATAAAAGACTATTAGCATTACATTGTTTACTTTAAATGAAGGCTCTTCTGTTCAAAATAGTCTTATTATAATGAGGAAACTCTCAAATTTGACAATCTAACTGAACTGGTTTGGTAGTTTTATTAGTTATGCCAATTATGTTCATATGTAATAAAATAAACATAAAAGGTCAATAAATAACATCTTTAGACTTTATTTAAATGTTGTTAAAATCTATATTTGTTTCTTAAAAATATAATTAATAAAAAAATTTAACACCGCAGGAGTCTTTGTTTTGTCGAACTAAAATGATGTTGAATGTGTAGATATACAGTCTTAAATAAACATCACTTGACCTATAAAAGTAAACATTAAGCAAATTTAAATCAATTTTCGAAATAATACCATTATCAAATTTCGCCGTCATAAGTTCCTTAACACCTGCACCGTAACAAGTTCTACATAGTTTATTATTTGTTGAATCAGTACTCAGTAGTCTCACTTCATTCATTTTTGACGAGGAGGGAGCGATAGAAGGAATAGTTTTCGGTCAGCCAAACAAAAACTTGTGCGGTATTTTGTTTGAAAAGTTTAGAGGTAGCCCATTGGAGAGCTCAATTAACAACTTTCTTTATGAGCGGGTTTTACCAAAACAACTTCGGTTACATGTTTTAGAGAACTTGGCCTGCGTCCTCGTTACGTAAGACGTCATATTTACATATAGGTACACATAATTTGAGCACTTTTTGATAGTTGCTTACATGAAATATTTCACTATCCAAGAAGGATGATTAAAACTTAAAATGTCAAGTGTGATATCACAACTGAATACCTCTATGGAGCAAAATTGTCGGATAAATTTACAGTTCTGGAAGGAAAAAACAAATTTTAACAGTTTTCGTATTTTAAAACTATGTACATGCAGAACAATATTAGCTGAATAATAACTAAATTAATTACTTGGTTTATCTTTTTTATGTTAAATCATTTTGATGTCGATAACGATAAATTAAATTTAAAAGTAAGGCAATAAAAACTCGGATGTAGGTACGTGTGGGGCATCCACGCATATAGCTTACATTTGATTCGAATTTTTAATGCATCATTTTGAATAATAAATGTCCGATTCATTCTGGGCATTTCAACAGATAAATTCAGTTACGACTGCTCGCCGAAATCTCGCGGCCCGATTTTAAAATACCGAGAGCTAATTTATTTGAATGCCGGAGTTCTCACGACTATTATTGTCATATCGAGAATTACACTGGATGTAAATGACGCCGTGCACCAGTAAAACTTTTCTTTTATTTGCATTCGATGCGATTTCGATGTGATTGAATGCTGAATAATTGTAATCGATTGCAAATAAGTTATATCATTATGCTTTGGGAACAATTGATAACACAGTTTTTTTATTAATTTTATTTTATTAGAATAGTACGTATGTTATATGCACATACACATTTTTATTACTAGTTCTAGTATCGTTAACGAGAATCGTGTAGTATTACATTGTGTCATAATGCGATATACTTTAATATTTTAGATAAATTCACTGGGAGGTATTTAAATTTTGTTCCTGAAAACAGACGTGTAGATAGACAAACAAAGAGACAGACGGACACCAGAGTATAAGTAATATAGTTTATTTATTTATTTACTAGCTTCCCGCACGCGGCTTTGCCCGCGTGGCATTCGTTTATATTGCGGAATAAAGCACAACTATAAGAAAACTTCTCATTTCCACGGAAAAATCTAAGAAGGGCGATGTAACGCTGGGTTCGATTGGTTGTTTAACAAAAACTGAATGGTACACTATACTATATAAGTAGATGAAAGAAAACGGTTTAGACGATAAAATATATTGTACGTCATCCCTCGCGAATCGCTCATTTTCGGGGATTCATTATCGTATCATTTAGCTTCTAAATTTACATGTTTATATTCGTTAGCAATATTTTACCTTGTTAAACGATACACAGCGCCATCACCAATCCATCAATCAAGCAAACTATATTTTGGTTTTCTCTCGGAAATATCAATTTTTTCCGGTAAAAAAGTACCCTATTATTTAATCTGGCCTTCTAACTTTACGTCTGCAAAATTTCAAAGAAATCGGTTCAGTAGTTACGGCGTGAAAGCGGAACAAACGAACAAACAAACAAACTCACTTTCCGATTTATAATATTAGTAAAGATTTGGACTGTCAGAGATAATCACATTAAAAAAATAATAATAAATAAGGTTAAAGAACCACAAAAACTGTACATACATTAGGCAATTGAATTTTTATTGATTACTAGCGGACCCGACAGACTTCGTCCTGCCAAAAATATTTGGAATGTGTCTTGCCCTTAAATTTTAGTAAGAAAACGTTTGTACTGGAAAAAGAAAAGGGCTGTCTTTAGAGTTTTCCCGGCTACTATGCGATTTTTTTTCGCCGTAAAAACCATCCATGGACTTCAACGAACATTTAATTATCATAATTAGTCCACGCGTTGTCGAGTTATGCGCTTACCAACACATTTTGCGATTCATTTTTATATAATAGATTATAACATATTATGATTCTGGAGTGCACTGCTGGATTCATTCAACGGATTCATTCACTTATTAATTTATAATCCCATAGCACCATCAATGGGTGCTATGAGGTGCGTTTTAGTAGGTAGTCTCCGGTCTTCTCGGAGCTTGGGAGTCCAATTCACGCCGGTGGCCTTATCCCCAGAAATGAGAAATGCATTACCCTTCCTTAAAAAATCAAGGTCTTTGTATAATGTTTCTGTATCTTGTCTAACAAACACGTTAAAGGTATTTTGTTGATAAATATTATATATATATTTTATATCTACCTCAGCATCAATAAGTAAAAAAAAAATTCAGATCGTTTAGGATTTATGGTATGGTTATCGTATGTAATCCACTTCTCCCTTTATATCCTCCCCTTCATTGGACTCAGTAAGAAGTATTCCATGGTTCAAATACTGTTTGTAATCTCATTGGCTCAACAACGACTCGACGGAAATATTTAACTTTCGGTAACGCTTTATCGATGTTTCTATTGCTCTAGAATGATAGAATAGGGTAAGGCCAGTAAAAAGTGCTCATTAAGATTCCGGTCACAATGCGACGGGAAGGGATACGTTTTAGAAGGTTTTACTGAAGAAGTGACTTAAAGTGCCTACCCATCTTTGCCGTATGGTCAATTTACACTAGCAGTATTAGGGTTAATTTTGTAACGGAAGGTTTTGATAGAACTGTGTTTATTGGACGGTCTATTGTTCGAGTCAAATTTAAAGTATTTTCTTTAACCTCGACCACATAGACTGAAAATAGTCTCTGAAATTTTATATGTTTCAGAGTTTTTAGTTCCTATTTTTCGAGTTTGCTTCGCCTTTCATGCTCCGCTTGTGATCCTTAGTAATCTATGAACAGATATAACAATGGAGGTGTATGTTTTTTTTCACTTCCCAGTTTCTCCAAACGTCAGAGTCACTGTATTTGTGAAATTTAAATTGTACAGTTTGAGTTTTAAATAGATTGGTGTCTAGTAAATGTAGGTATAAAGGAGTGTGAGGTAGGTAAGGGACCATTACAAAAACAATACTAGCGCTCAAATACTTCATAATGCACATGTACTAAAGCGTTTTAGTAACGTCAACAGCATAAAACACTTGTTGTTCCATAATGCTTTTGACTGTACTTGTCAGTTTAAGCGGAATGCTTATCCCCCATTGTTTAATAGTAGTATAAACAAAACTCTTCATAAATATATGCTAACCTAGGCCCGGTGTCAGACTTGTAGATCGATCGTTTTCGATAAATATAGTTTCACGACAAATCTCTAGTAAATTCAAAAATTCAAAGTCAAGCCATTTAGTTTCTAAGATCCAGGATTCGTTTTTTGACAGTTATAAAAGCATTGAATACAAATTTTTAAAATCTATTGTTCTAATTAAGCCGACGATTTTACGAAAGCAATATATATCTATTATAAAAGCTATATTTTCAAAAATATATAGTAAGCGATTTTTCAGATTTGACAACCATTAAACCACCAAGTACATAAAAATTGAGTTGGTGCAAAACCCACTTAATGCCCCATACGAACAGAACAGATTTCGCAATAGCGTTGTTTTCCGTCAATTATGTTTATTTGTAAGTTACGCTAGCACGTGCCACTACGTCGCTTGCATTTCTATTAGGCGTGCACCCGCCCCATAAAAACAAAAACCATATATTCCCAACAGGCGCACTGCAGTACGCGCGCCAAGTTCCGAAGAAAATATTGCGTGCCGCCGACAATGGCGCACTGATGCCAAAATGAACTCAATTGATTTCATTTAATTAAAAACGTTCTGAGAATTAGTTGTTGGATAAGCCGTGCTGTAAAAAAAGTGTGTATGTCACCGTAAGATTGTAAAAATCGTTAGATTACAATCTATCTCGCGAGATTGTAAACTGTCGACAGATTGTGAACCGTAACATTATGATTGCAATTTAACGCATTATTTTTCGCTTAATTGTAATCTATCGAAGTGAAACCGTTAAATTACAATCTGTCCCTCGTCAAACTGTCAACTGTCCGAAAGCTCTTCTTGATTGGTCCGTGTATTGTATGTGAGACCAAATACGTCCAAACAGCCTTTCTATGTCTCCGTAAAGTTAGGAATGAAATTCAATTCAAATCATTTATTTTATTTAAAGAAATAGAGATGACGTTCAAATAAAATAAAAGCACTTCAAAAAATTTTCAATTTTTTATTTACTATTTAGTAGGTAATCAATAATCCTGACATACGTTGAGAAATAATTGTACAGAAATATTTCTTTTTCAAACACTCAATATTTTAATTAAAATCGAAAAATAATGCGTTAAATTGCAATCATAATGTTACGGTTCACAATCTGTCGACAGTTTACAATCTCGCGAGATAGATTGTAATCTAACGATTTTTACAATCTTATGGTGACATGTATAAACACAGTAACGTAAAAAAAATAATTATTTGCGACATGTTAATAAAATTTCGACTTTGTTATGAGTAAATGGATCAATTATTTAGCAACATTGTACGTATCATTATTTAGTGCCTTTATCCCAAAAACTTTTATCTCACGGGAGATGTTAAGAGATTATAACGTTCCTTACCTTACTTAGCTTTTAGCTGAATTTTCGAGATACGAAGATTGATCACGTGATTGAGTTCCAAATATACCAACGGACTCCAATACCGAAAACCATCCAATATGTCATGCGCGTTCTCTTGTGATTTTTCTAAGAAACCCTTAAACGATTTTCATGTAAAAAAAAATTATTTCCAAATATTTATTTTATAAAAATATTTTCACGCCAAATAAAAAAGCTCGGAGCTTGATTAAAATGATGTTCTCTAATACGAGTACCGATATTTACATTGTATTTGGAGGCTGACGACCAGCTTAACTTAGTGTTGTAACGAATTTTTACCTTTTGTTTGTTTTCTAATTGTCCTACTCTTACAAGATTAAACTCCCATCGGGAGATGTTAGTGTTAGGGTCACAACCAAACATAAACATCAAACATTTGACAACATCACATACATTGCTCTGATTATGTGGTAAGTAGCTTAAGCACTTGTGTTACATAAATCAGAAACAAGGAGGGTACCTACCACAACATCCAGACCCGAAACAATATAGAGAAGTTCGTTTCCCATATTGATCCGACCGGGGATCGTACCCGAGGCGTCAGAGATGGTGCGACACCAAAGTCCGGCTCGCTTGCCTCTCGACCACGGATGTCGGAATTACACGTTGGGAATAACATTAAACGGCTGTGTCATTAGTTCGTTGGTTATAGTAATACAATTTTTTGGACGTTCAGTTAATATTATCACTTGGATTGAAAATATTTTGGTTATATTACCTTTGAAATTATAAATTGAGGACATAAGATTATTAAGTGCAAAATATTCAATTGGATGGCGCCATATTATAGCACACCCAACAGTGGATTACGCATTTTACATAAAACTTTTTCATGCTACAGGAAACGTGATACGAATTTTCCCTGTACCGTAATGGAACTTAGGACTCTCCAATAGGTACTAAAATGACATGATCCGTGACGGTTAATGAAGTTTGGCGATGAAAGCGAAATAAAACCAGTCACTAATCCGATGTTCAAACCATCCCAACACTAGCCTGTAAGCGGCGATACCGTGTGTATATGGCTTTAGTTCTACACAGAAGGGGAGGCGGGGCGTTGGTCCACAAAAATGCTCATAAAAATTGATTACTGGCCGTAGCAAGAAAATGCAATCTGCCCACCGCCCCACACTCGCGCCCGTCGCAAACTCCTTAATAGCTCGGGGCATTTATTTTTCACATTTTTAGGGTACCGCTCCGGAATTCGGTCGCAGAAAAGAGCTCATTAAAATGTACATGTTGTCCGCTCCTGGGTCTAGGTGTGAACTAAATCGCTAAGGTTTTTACAACAAAAGGCGGATCCAGACTTCTTATTCAGTTTAGGGTTAGACCGAATCATATTGCTAGTCCATCCTGTAAATCGCTATACCTACCCATAACCACACTTGGGCAGGCCGTTTGTCAACAATCAGAACAAATTACTTTTTTAATGTCCTTGGATCTTGCTCAAGGCATGTTTTTTACGACAGGACTTGATGGAAATATATGGTGAAAGGCCAAGTATATAAGTCCAGCAATGACCGTTTAAAATAAGTGAACGTCTGAATCTCATAGTCTATGATGCGAACTTAAAACTAACTTTACCGTACCAATAATATAAAATGTATTTTATAACATGTCAAGAATGGATTGTCTAAAAAAATCTCCTATCCTATCCTACTTACCTATTGTCTAATCCTACTAAACTAAATTTGTAATAAAATATGTTTCTTCTGTTATCAGCTCTGTGAGGATCATTTTAGGTTCTGATCTTTTACTACAACTTCTGAAACAATGATGAAAAATACCGCTCAATATGTCAATTAATATTTGTTCTTTTATTTATTTATTTAGGATTAACAATAGTTTATTTTCAACAGTTCGATGATATAACCGATATTAAAAAGGATTAAAAATAAATCCGACAACGCTACTGTAACCTAAAAAATCGACGTATTCTAAAGCACGGAACCGAATGCGCAAGCCGGCTCGCCCTTCATCAATTTTTATTATATTTACGATACTCAACGATGGTAGTGGGTAATGGAAATCGAATATAAATGTGCTTAACCGAAACTTTTCGTTTGTTTATTATTTGCATGAATGAGTACTTAAAGAACGAAAACAGTTCGTTTCTGTTCGCGTTAAAAGTAGGTATATTTAAGGTGTTGTTGAGTATAAAATCTTGTTCGCTTCATTCGCTCTCACGCACGTACGAATACATTCAATTTGAGTTATTTCAATTTGGAGGGTAACACAGGTACTTCTGAGCTAGAGTAGGCTTTTTCTCAAGGCCTGCAAATCCGTTACGCGCAAAGCCATTTTCCACGCTCGGTAAACTTAGAAACTGGGCCAAACTAGGCTTTTGCAAAATATACAGGGAATTCCCTACCCACCCTCAGTATATTACGTGCTTAAGAACTATTTCCTTGGAAAGTTCTCACGTGCCGCGGAATAAAGATGCGAGTTCGGAAAGTCCTTTTTTATCTATTTTTAAAACACTTCTTATAATGGCCCGGTTAAACGCTTGGTGTAAAGTTAAAACTTGAAGCAACAAAAGCTCGCGTTGGGAAACCTTTAGGAAAATTTATAAACTGACATTATGAATATACATAGCGTGTTTGTACTACTTAAGAGTTAAGTAAAGCCACTTTATTTTATTATTTTATTACGTAGTTTATGAATTCTGCAGTTAGTTGATTCATAAAACCATACAATTACTAATCTCATCAAATAAAATATAGAACGAAAAATCACAAACAGATTGTCATTATTTTTTTGCTTGGCTAAATAATCTTATTAATCAAAATCATAATCAATTCATTTATTCATGTTGGTTTCGAGTAACACTTGTGCATCGTCGAAATGAATATAAACTAAAATTGAAGCTACAGCCGGTTCAAAAGATTACATCTACTGTAACTCATGAATCTCGTAGCTAGTATGAGCTCGATCTAAATATTTACAGCGAACTCCATTGTCGTTTCGAGAGTAATAAAACTTAGGATCCACAGCCTTTTAAAAACGGACGCTACATATGCTACGAGAATGTCATACTATTATTTTGATGTCATTAGCGTAGCTTGTGAAACTGTGGACCAGGAACTTTATGGAGATAGGTTTCTGAAACACTATGATGTTATCGACGCGTGTGACTTTGGTAATATACTTAACTATTACATTCCACGTGGTGGCAGAGTGCGTTAATACGGATGCAGGACTAAAAAGTATGCTTTGTCAACAGCTCCAGATATGCGAGACAGATGGCATAGAAGAGCTGAGCGACGAGGAATCACCGAATGGAGTACAACGCCGCCTTGTTGTTGTCAAGACCCTGTGGCGCGGGTGCCATAACGACGTCAAGTGAGTACCCAATATGCCTCTAAGCATCTAACTGCCAAGCAGTGACAGCAGACGTGATGACGTCAGCCTCCGTAGCCGAGAGGCGTACGAGCCGGAGTTTGGCGACCCCGGTCGGGTCAATATGGGTTACGAACTTTTCTATATTGTGTCTGACTCGGGTCTGTTGGCACCACCAACGTCGTTTCTGATTTCTGTAACACAAGTGCTTAAGCTACTTACCACTGAATTAGAGCAATGTATGTGATGTTGTCCAATATTTATTTATTAAGCTGTGCCCGCGACTTTGTTCGCGTGGAATGCATGTTTTGAGAGGTTCAACGTATACCTATACCAAATTTCATCAAAATGGGTTGAAAGGTTTAAGCGGGAAAGCGTAACAGCCAGAAAGAGTTACTTTCGCATTTATAATATAAGTAGGGATTTATTTATTTATGATTTAAGCTGTTGACCCACTGCTTTGCAAGATACGAGCGAAACCCACACCCTGTCATTACGCTTTCCACTCTCGTCATTTAACGTGATTGACGTAGCTCTCATCAGGCACACGGGGCCCTTGCCCACGGCACCCTTAGGTGACTCCGAAGGACGGATATTTCACACACACATTCTCAAATTTGGTTGGGCACATAACAAGAAAGGTAGGGCATAGCGATTTATCGCTCGAACTGGAGCAGCCCGACTGGTGAAATACCTCCACCTTACAGAAGACCGCAGCCAAATAATAATCACTTCTGTGTTGTTGTGCTCCTGTGTGTGAGTAAGGTTTGCAGAGTTCTTGGGAGGCGCTACATTAATAGCAGGGGTCAAGCCTTAAGGACGACACGTCCAGTAACAGATTTATTATGCTGTACTTGTCGCCCTTAATCTAGGACCTCATTACCACTTAACATCAGGTGGGATGAGGTCAATCTTGAAGTACAATATAAAAAAAAATAACACTTTTTTGGAGATGATAATATAATGGAAGATTGAAATCAACATAAATACCGATTAAAAACCGTAATAAGTAATCGTCAGTGGCGTAACTACAGGGTGGCAAGTCGGCAGAATGCCACGGGCCCCCAGCCAGAAGGGGCCCCATGTAAGAGTAGAATCCCAATTCCCAAGAATAATTTGCACTGCATTTCTAGTATTTCCAACTTGGTAAATAAGTTTTATTCTTTCTTTGAGAAGGAGGGGAGGATAGATGGCACCTACTTGTGGGAGGTGCTTCAATGTGCAATTTGCCACGGGCCCCGAATGGTACAGTTACGCCACTGGTAATCGTAACCAAAAAACCAGCAGAATTCTAATATTCTGAATGACATATATTAGTGTATTTGTAACATATGATCATATTTATTTAAAAGTGGTCCCAGTCCAGTTAAATACGGCCTTGCGTATATGTCATAGGATACTGACGATTCAATTGCTCCGGTCGCAATGCTCTTGCTTCCAATGGGCTGGCCGCATCTTCCATTTGAACCTTATACGTATGGTATATTTTGACAACAGATACGGAAGGATATACATACACACAGCTTTTTTTACAGCGATGCCGACACGCGTTTCACAAAAGCAAAGGTATACTGTATGCGTTTGGAATACGTTAAAAGCGCGTTTATGAGTGTTGTCTGCGCGTCGTCGGTGCCGTATGCATAAGCTCTAACATCAATGACTGAATTATTAAAACAGAGACAGATAGACTTATTAGACATATGGTGTCCTAAAATGACCAGTAACCACCTTCGCCTATTAAAATAAAAAGCAACTATAAATCGCAAATCAAATCGCAGTTCCTAGACTTTTCATCTAAAGGTGCAAAATCTTAACCGGTCTTGAAAACCGATTGTCGGATCCAATTTCTATGCATTCGCGTCTGGATTAGTACCTAATCCTTAATATCGGCGATGTCACAGCGGTCAGACAAACGCACTTAGGATGCCAAACTGGGTCACAGCCTCTTGAGCTAAAGCCCTACTACTACTATTCTCTAAGCACAAAATCGTAGTCGCTTTAGTAACGATGTAGATTTCCATCTCTTTTATACACATGTAACTCACGGAAGAAGAAAAGAGGTGCTGACAAAATCTCTGAGCCTGGAGAATATAAAATAGACGTGGAGCACAACAACTGTGTGCAGTAAAGAACTTAGGTATTTATAGGAATAGTTTTCGAACACGCCAAAATAGATTTTAAGCGCAGCAATTTAAGTCCATTTTGTTTTATGGTCAGCAAATTTAGAATGCGACCTATAAAGAGGAAATCAATCAATCAAATATCTGTGAAGGACTATCGTCCTCCGATTTCAATATGGGTGGTAGTAATTAAGGACCTATTAAGCGTGTGATATTAGCAACTCCTGTAATCAGCCTACTTAGTTTATATACAAATGCCTGGCAATGTACATTCCAATGATGCATATGACTGAAGAAATGCATAAACATATGCATGTACTTAGCATGAGGGCTTGAACTTGGATTGGCATAATACAAATAGGCACGATAGAGTGCCTAAACCTTCAACCGCAGACAATTAGAACATGTTCAAGGCTTTTTAACCTGTTATCCTCCATGAAGTTCTAAGCTGTGCAAATACCAAGCGGGCATAGAAAGCTAGTCTCACCGGCAATTAATTTGTTCCCTTTGTTCTAGGGCGGCGTTTGCCCGCGAAGCAACGTGGGGCGCCGGACTGAAACACCCTCAACTAGCCAGAGTTCTAGGACTAAGTCTACTAGAACCTCCGTGCGCGGCCCTCGATCGCGGGAATGCCGTACCTTTGCCTACGATATTGAGACTGGACAGGAAATTGAAGTAAGCAATAAGTATTATTAGTCTTAATTTCCCTGTGTGCTTACATATCCAAAATATCATCACTCTTCATCTTATCACTGATTGGGCTTCCAATTTTAAAGTCTCTCAGTCGGATTTAAAAAAAAACTAGCAGTGTCTTTGGAATCTGCAAAGAAATATGGTCCAGTCGAATACAAAGTGGCAGTGGGAAGGAGATAGGTACCAAATGTTGAAGCAGGATAGAATTTTTGATTAGAGTCCTGATTTATCAAACCTAGTGGTGAAACTCTAAGAATAGCAACAAGGAGTAGATGAAGAACTAAAGATTGATTCAGTATCTGGCCTTGAAACCCCACACAACAACACGCGTGGACTAACACAAGCGGCTGATGAAACATATTCGTATAACATACACTATTAGTAGATCTGAAGTAGCTGTATTCGTATTGACGGAATGCATTTTTGTTGCAGCTATTCGAGTTTAATTCACATATGCTGCCAAATAGCCGCAGGAATGAAATACCTGGAATCATTCGAGTTAGTGCATCGGGATCTCGCAGCTCGGTACGTAAAGAAATTTCGTTTTGCTGCTGATTGTACACAGAATTCACGCCCTAACTGATAAGCTTAAGCATCGAGGCAATGATCTGCTTTGAATTCACTAAATATGGGTTGCAAATCGAGATCATTTGGGTTGCCTGTTATTGTTTGAGCCTTAAATAAGCCTTAACAGTCCAAACACTAAGGCGATTAAATCTTGAATGCAGAACAAAGATGCTATAAATAACGCACCTTTGGTAGAACAAGGGCACAATTGTCAACTGCCTTAAAAATAAAATTAATAAAAAACTGAAAGTTCTTAATTTTTGTAAAGTACATGTCTAAAAAGTTTAAAGTATGTATATAGTTTACGTCTTGCAAAGGAGGACAACTTTAGAGTAATGATAACAGAGCTGGACCATATTAAATGCAAAAAATATTTTAAAATGGCTCTCCTGTAAAATTGCAAAAAGTGCAAGTGTACGATAAAATGCTAGATGATCGACATTAACTATTATGTTCTGTAGTTAGTAATAACAACCCTGATATCTAATACAGCTTTGTGGACTTTACCCATTAACGCTACTTATGAGTCTAACGCTTCCAGAAACGTGACTGTGAGTGACGAACTCAATGTTAAAGTCGCTGATTACGCGATGTTCTGCGAGGAATTCATCGGAGACTATCACGTGATGGGCGACGGCACCCGGATCCCACTGCGGTGGATGTCCTGGGAAAGCCTGCTGGTTGTAAGTACCTGGAGCTTACTATCAGCTATTCTGGACTTTTACCTAGGACTCCGCGAACACCAACTAAAGACAGACTCACTCCACCACTCTACTAGGCACGAAAGTTAATTAGGAGTAGGCATTAAATTTTCCAGAGTCTTCAATGCACCAACGAACTTTGTACCACCAATTTTTTGTCTTCAGACAAACCTCTCCTTACCATGACGAAAACAACTAAATAGCTTATAGTCACAATGTGCCTGTAGAACACAAAGGTTGAGGGCTTTAGTTTTACGTGAACTTAGGATAATATTTTATGTCCACCCTGATTTTCCCCGTGATCGTAAAAAGTAAGTTTTCACAGAAGAACGCACACAGTTTGGTATTATGATGATTAGTAAGACCTTGTTTAACTCCAATGATATTTTCAGGGCATGTACTCACCTGCAAGCGATGTGTGGTCGTTTGGAGTGACCGTATGGGAAGTACTTACATATTGCTTGGCCAAGCCTTTCGAAGAGATGAACGACGACCAGGTAATTAGCGTTTTTATTACCTTTTGTACGTGTTTTATCCAAGATATTTGCTAGAATTTTGACAACTATACCGGTGACGTAGATACGCTTAGTCATATGGATCACTAAAATGATCTCATTTTTGATTAAAAACTAACTAACGAATTTGGCCATGCAAGTCTCGTCTCAAGTATTGAGCTGGAATGGACTACCCTCCACTTGCGGACCAGTGTCGTAGAGAATTATTAGGCACGAATATTATTTCTACATACACTTTATATATTACTCGCCCGAATAGCGAAGTAAATTGTATCTGATAAAAAAGGGAAATTCTAGATACAATAGCAATCCAACTGCCAATTACATCCACTGAGACCAAAATTGTGATGGGCGTGTAGCGAGGAAAACAGGGAATGATTGGCAGAAAAATGCGAAATAGCGCAGATGAAAACTTCAGGTGTCAATCTACCATTAAGGAAGTACATGATACTAAGTGACGCTTCTTACTCAATGCGTCAATTCAGTATACTTTTACCTACCTACTGACATGGCCGATACATACAATGACGATCAAATAATATCATGTGCTTTGCTACGGTATCTTAAAACAAAGGTCTTTATAATGTACCCTATCTATTTTGAATACGCTGCTGACACGTGGTCGCTTACATAAGGACTACTTTGTCCATAAGTTAAAAGTCACCTAGCTTGCTTTAAAAAGGGCTACGCTTGGTATTTTGTTAAAAAAAAATCAGTTTACAAAACGAGTATATTTGTCAGAAGATGAAAGTTATCAACAAAGCCCGAAGGATTCGTACTCTAGTAGGTATGCTGAAGTTTGCAATGGCCTATCATGACTGCCGTAGAACCGTGAACCGCCAAAAAGGCGTACCTGGTGACCAATGGTGAATGGACTTCGATTATACTTTAAACGATAATGTGATGTCTGCTGATTATCGTTACAGTAATTTTTACCTGCTTTCAATGAGTAGGCCTTTGAATATACCACTATGTTTTTGAAATCGGGTCAGCTTAGCATTTTGAAATCAATTGTTCTCAACTCTCTTGGTTGGCAGACTCCAAAAAAAATTTCAAGGTCCGCCCACAGATATTAAAAATGTGTGTGGACTTCTTCCACTTCCAAAATTAGTCAAATGTCTCTCAGGTGTTGAGAAAGGGTGCCTGAGGCACAGAGGTTATGCATCCGTAAAGGACCACAAATGACAAGTTAAGAATCATTGCTCTAATCGGTTCCTTGGTTACAGGTTGTCGCGAACGCGAGCGAGTGGCGCTGCGGCGGTCGCGGCGCCCGCGTCCCAGCTGCGCCGCCGCCGCGATGCCGCCGCGAGCTGTACGACCTGATGCACGAGTGTTGGCGCCGGGAGCCATCCCAGCGGCCTCGCTTCCACGACCTGCACCGCTTCTTAGACCGGATGTCTCATGGGTACAAACCGCCTGCTAATCGTTAAGATCAGAATCGTCAAATACGCAACATTTTTCTGCGTAGCAACTCAGACGCATCAGTTTTTTGTGTAACAACTTTGATGCAAACATTCGCAGTGATTTCCGGTTAAACCGTATGAATCGGTTTGACAAACATATTTTTAGTGTGGCAATAGACGCACCATTAACAATATATTCTGTGTGGCAGCCCCGAAAGTGATTTGACAGTCAGAGAAGCAACGCTTCCACAACCTTCACTCGGGTGCAAGTATATTGCTAAGCGTAGATATAAAAATAATCGGCCATACTGTACAATATTTTATATAGCAGTTAGTATTGATATGCCTAAACATACTGTTGTGCGTTGTCGCACCTAATTTGATAGATTCATAACTTAACGTGATGCGTATAACAACTACGGGGTGTCCTGCGTCAGTAACAAAATAAATCAAATACCAATGAAGATGACATTATTTAGCTGCGGCCGTTAAACTGTTTCCATCTTATGCCGCGTCGCGAAGCATCGTTTCGCGTCGCGTTGGTCGTTGACGTAGGACACCGCCGATACGCCAAATTTGTACATACTTTGCATAGGTTTATGGAAACTTCATGTATTTCAATGCAATTGTACAGTAATTTACTTAAATTAATTACTTAAAGTAATTTATTTAATTTAAATCGTAAGTCATATCCTCCGCATCCATGTTGTGTATTTATAATGTAACAACCAAAAAACTCACATAGTAAAAGTTTTTGATTCTAACTACATGCAAAATGCATTTGATATGGTATCCTTCATATAGGTAGTTGAACATCATTTACTGAGATGTAAAGCTTCGTTAATATATACGAAGTCACGTGCATGTAACAATCTTTAACTATTTGTACAAAATTCGTTAGCAGTTGTCCTCTTAAGGTCCTTAGAACAGATGAGAGTAGAGCTGAAAAACGTCTTTGGCATTGTCTATTGTAGGTACGTACATAAATATCCTCAAGTACCAAGTACAAGGCACAACACAAGTGCGTCTAAGATACAATTCCTGACCAACATTAAATAAGCAAGTGTAGCAGTACCTAAATATTTAATTTATAGTAGTTTATTACCTAAATGACAATTGACAAGTCAGATGCAATATATTTTATAGTTTTCGGCAAAATTAGACAGGAAATACTTAAATTTATTAATAACTTTGTCCGAAATGTTCTAAATTGTTCGTTATTCTTAAAATATCATTACAAAAATTTAAACAAGACATTTCTTATGTTAACAGTAATGGATAAATCTGTTATTACGTTATGTCAATACTTGTAACGTCTAATAGAGAGAGCTATGTACAGACTTAAATAAATTCAGCAGTTATAATCTTAATATAGTACGTACTTAAATGAACTAGGATATTATAGGGTAGGTATGTCAATAATGCAATGGTTAGATAATTTCATATTTTTATTCAAATTTTAACAAATAAGTTAAGTTTTAAATTTAATTAAACGGGGTTTTAGTTTATCTTCCATTGAAAATAAATAAAACTATTTTCAATAACAACAATCAAAATGACTTCCACAAAATATTCGAATACTATTAACAACTTTAGCGGCTAGGATCCCTAATTCGTCTTTTAATTTTCACAACAAAACAACATTTTTTGGCAGTTAATATTAAATTGCGAATTTGTATCTAAATATGTTTCACATTTTAGGAAGCCTTTTCTGATCCTTGAAGCAGTCACTAATTTAAAAGCTAAGCTTTAAAACCTTGACCATATAACGCCTTATATTTTTTCAATTAAAAACACTATCTTTAATTATCCACTTAGGTACCACAGTATTGTCATAATTTCACTTTTAAATTGTGAATAACTTTAAAATTATATAGATACTAATAAGTCAGACGAAGGAGATGAATACATTAATATGGTCATATTTTTAATTATTAAGGAATTATTAATCAGTATTATAAGTAATTATAGTAAGGTTTTAGGAACTTTAGTATTCACAAGCGTAATTCCGGTAACAGGATTCTTAGAACCACATTAGGATATTGATTTAGGAAAAGATAAAAACATAGTAGGTAACATATTTATAATGCAGTAAACTACAGCTGTGTTAAAACGCTTTGCTTGCTCTGATGTATAACAGAATCATTTCTTCTGATGAAAGCTTGACGATATTAAAAAAGTTCTACGGAAACGTTTGTCAGGTATATTGGGTCGTGAAAGTGTGCAAATTGAATGGCATAAATTATGTAAACCAACAAATAAGTCGTGATAATAATAATCTCGAGTAAGTGCTCATTTCACCATTTTTGAGTAACTTACAAGTAAGTAGTTTTACTTAACACATAAATTGTAAAACAGGTCTTGGAGGTAATGGCGAAACCAAAGCTACGTACTCCAAGACTGTGTACACGACTCTCGGCTACGAGGTCGTCAAAATTTAATTATCATCAACAGCTACTATTTAAAGTAGCTGTTTATAAGTATAATACACTCGGACCCAACATAATCTTTAAAAACAAAAACCTATCTTTATTGAAATCATGAGACGCTGTCACACTAGATTAGGTACGCTATATGTGTAGCGGAAATGTCAAAATTGCGCCGAGTGATGTCCCTTGGCACAATTTTGACGTCACTACCATGCTAATGGTGGATATCCCTTAAAAAATCGCTAGATGGCAGTAGGCGTAAGGTCCAACTGCAACTTAACGTTGGCATATGTCACCGTGACATTTATCTAATCTCGTAGCAGTTGAACCTCACGCCTAAATATTGCCATCTGTAGCTGATTTTTTATATGTGATGAGCCCCATTGCCTACCAAAACGAGTAGCGTGTACTTAGGTGGGCCGGCAGACTTCAACCAACCTACCAAAATAAGTATTATTTGGGATTTATTAATTATTGTTCGTGGCCACTGAGTGTCCCGCTTTAGGCACGTGGTGTGGACAACAGTGGTGGGAATGGGGTGGGCAAATTTTTTTAAGTTCAATGGATTATGTTTCAATTGGCAAATTTAACTTTATGTTTCCTTATTAGGTTAAGCATTAGCTTCACTTATTGGGTCGCATCCAAGACAGTTGTTTTGGACTGCTGAGACACTAATATTCAAGATCTTAAGATCGGACTACAATGTACGAAAATTTAACGGATATGTTGTAGCCTGATTTTAAATGCCCTAAACGTGAAGCAAACTTTTTGATTCCATTATTAATTACAATTATCTAGAACAGATTGTTGTGATTCGTAATGTGTGGGAACGGGGCAGGGCAAAATTATTTGGTTTCATAATTTAGTATCAATTGGCACGTTTTATCACGTCATGTCTTCCAATTCATCTTTCAGTTTGTTACAAAGCGAGCCGTTGAAAGTTCTGTGAAGTCAGATAGACAGAACTTGGAGTGGAAATGTTATAACGCTATTAAGTTTGTCTTCTTACTTTGTTTTTGTTTAAAGTATTAAATATTATTTCAAGTTTAAAAACGTGCTTTAGATTGTCAAGTTCATATATGCCTTTTGGAAACAAAATACCTTAAAAATGCCTTGTTATTCATCAGAAGCAATAGTGCTAAAGTTTGGATCTATTCTTAATCATAAACCAACGTTAAACGGTTAATTTATTCACGTTCTTATACTACACGTTCTAACGTTACCCTAAAATTTCATAACTGGTTGTTTTTTTAACTCATATTCTGTTGTCTCTTGAATTTTAGTTGGTTATGGAATATTAGGTTATATCTGACACTAGAAAGTTGTAATATAAGAAGATTGCTTGCATAATGCACTTCTCTGATTAGGGCTGTGTCCTTACTTGGCACCTTAGCGTTAAATAAACACAGCAATAACATAAAACGTGGTTGTTAAGCCTAGACTTGGTAGTCATAAATATTTTTTTCTGCATAATAGATAGCGTTAAATCTTGTATATATTAGGATATAGTAGGATAATTCGATGTTAGATAGTTAAGCGTCTGATTTGCTTTTTTCGACCTCCCTTGCTTTGAAAAGGGCAAACAAGACTAAGTTAATTCATTAAATTAACTAATAACAACAGCTTAGTATGGATAACCGAACAATGTACCTTAGGTACTAAAATAACTTTGAAATACACTGCAACACTTGCGTTGTCATTATACTTACATAACATGGATGGATATGACTCAACTTATCTTTCGAGTTAGGTCTTAAAACCGTTGCGATTTCGATATGACGAGCATATCGACAGTTTTTCACATTATCCGAGAATCCGAGGACTAATTAATATTTGCATACAATGGCACCTTCAAGCATTTTTGCGAGCTAAGTCTTTACTCACATTAAATGACAATGGCGTGAGGTAACCGTTCGTCGAAGACGTTATCAGAACAATTCGTAAACAGTGCTGAACCAACCCAACCTAACTCATCCTCGGATAATGTGTAAATGACTGAATATTTGACGTAATATATTAATAAGTATTAAACATAATTGATCAGTATTAAAATGTATTTGTAATATTTGGGTTTATTACATTTTTAATTATTTGTGGTAAATGACCACGACGTTTGTGTCTCATCATTAAAATGATGAACTGTCCGCTTGCTGAACAATTTGAATCAAATGGGTTGTGTCAGCAAGTTCACAGCGAATACACGTATCGTCAAACATATATATATATATAAATATTTTATGTTGTATGTAGATAGATGTCGAATGGCATGTTCTGTCGCAATCGATGTTATTAAAATAAGGAGGGAACACATCTCTGAATGGCGTCAATTTGTTTGCTAAAGCACTTGTAAATACATTTTTGCTACTTTTTATTTCTTACGCTGTTCAGACATGTGTTTTCTAGTCGTTGGGTGTCGCTGTCAACATTTTTATGGAGAAAATGTTGGTGTTCGATGTTATCGATGGAAAATAAAAAACAAGTGGAAGTGACTAAATACAGTTATCGTTTCTACGTTTGCGTCAATACTACAGAAACAATATACGCAGTCGCTATGCGAATAAGACGATTTATCAATCGAGTGTTCGAGCAATTAGGCTGTACTTACTTCCACTTGTTTGCCGAAATGTTTTCCTTTCTGTGTTGCTTTCCATATTGGTGTTGTCAGAGGCTTCTACACGCGTACCTACTACCCCACGCCTACCCCAGCGCCCTTCGCCTTGCGCTCCACGATCTTCCACTACACGGCCTTTACGGCAACCCCTACCTATCCCCTACTCGTGTACACGAAAGATTAAACAGTCGCAACCATCAGTATACACTTAAGTAATATTATTGAAAGGCGACACTTATTTTATCAATATATCTTTCAGTGTATTCGAGTAGGGATCTTCTAGTTCGGAGGCTGGGCGTATGTTGAACAAACTTGCCTAACATTCAACCAATCACTATTTCGTACGAGAAATATGTGCTGGCAACTAATTCAATAATACAACAAAGTAAAGCGAATTTATTAAAAGCGAACATGTAAACTGTTCGTTGATTTTGAAAACTGAAATCCTAATATTGTGTTTTAGATAAAAACGAGAAACACAAAGTAAACATCGTCATTAAATATGAAATTCGTAGTTGCCTACGTCAGTTCAGCATAGGGGCGGCCTCCGACTATAATATATCCAAAGTCTATTCCTATTTTTTTAAACCTGTTTTAAATGTTAAGGTTGTATACTTCAGTGGAGGCTCGCCTCCCGGGCGTTATTGGCCCCCTATGCTTCTTGTTTTCTTCGATCAGGCGCTCGCGGCCACCCGCACTCCGCAAATATCGACGCGATTAAACCGCGAAACAATATTTTAGTAAGGGTAACGATTGGTACTAGACCACACCAACGGGCCAATGTAGAAACGAGTAATTATTCATGCTGGGTCAGTATTTTCGGAAGCGCCGCGTGGCCCGGCATAGTAAGGTTGAATAAAGCCGAATTACTCGTGTAACTAACTGTAGTCTTGATCTAGCCTTGTGGCCACATAACGTAATAGTTAAGAATACATTACACAATACGTATTTATGGATGTTTAATATCACAGTGTAATTGTTGTCACAAGAATTAGACCCCTCGGTAACCCCCAATTCATCGACGCACAGCACTTTTAATAAGCCTAGTCAACACTATCTCCTTTTAAACCTGGTTGTAAATACTTGAACACTTAGATATAACAACTGAGCTTATAGCAATCAATTATATCATCACATAGACAGTACGGGCACGGTTTTTATAGTAGGTAGGTACACGCCAAAAAGATAGCGTAATTGTTATTCTAGTCTATGATAAAAACGAAATCTAAAAACCAGATGAATGTATTCGCGAGTCCGAAAAATATTTCTTATTTAACAACACTTTACAAGTAAATTTCGAGTCACGGAAATACATAATCATTCCATTGGCCAGCTCAAAATTAAATTCATTATTAAAATCAAAACGCGTACCTGCCGGTAAATTTTTTATCAATCCTCAAATTAATATACAAAACAAAAATCAATCCATTCAAGATCTAAACAATATTTTGAGCATATTAAATTACCATTGGAAGATAATTTTACGACAAAACCATAAATATGATACGAAACTTCGGAATGTGGCCCGCATATTCACCAATCTGCTTGAATAAACTAACCGGCCTCTTTAACGTAACTCGATGAAAAGGGGTGCTTACTGTTCCTTCGATTAACAGATAACATATTTAAATAATAATAATTGATGTGTCCTTTTGATGTATCTACCCCTGAGCTAGTGTGGGGAGAGGAGGTGTATCCCTTTGAGGGACAATCCCCACTATTGTGATCTTCCATGTCGATGCCATCAAAACCTAGAAGGTCCCCTCGTTGTATATTGCATGCTGTATTGTATAACTGCTTTATATGTATGTGTTAATAAGTTAATTAATATATTTATTTAATATTTTTAGTATACGATACGTGAATTCTCTTTCGAGCAATAATCCCAAATAGATTTGTATTATAAAATTTTAATGTTTTTTAAACATAATAATGAATACAGTAATAAAAATACATTAATATTTTGCAGTCTCATCAAAACAGTTTCAGTAAAGTTAAATTTTACATTTATTTGTATGGAAATTTAAATTATTTGTCTAATTTTTTTATCCGAATGTTTACTGAAATATTTCTTTCATTACAGCCAAATTAAAATTAACTGTGTATGAGTTAAAAAACTGACAATTTACACGAATTTTTTAAATATTTATAATTTGGTTTTGTATATTTTGAACATTTCAAAGCAGACTGCAATATATTTGATGAAACCCAATTGGACTTTGTACATAAGGTTGCGGTAGAGCGAGAAAGCTCCCGCAATGCCAAAATTTGTATTACTGTATTTTTTGTTGTGTTTACACTAATGTGTTAGCAGCAAATTGTATATTATGTAGGGTGGTATCAATTATCAAAGTCCCAGAAGATTTTGTACAATTAGTAACGGTCGTAATGTCAAAGATGTGTAACGACATTCTGGGATCCAAGATTATTTATGCCACCCAAATTATGTTAAATATAATGCTAGAATCAATAATATTTAATGGTAATGTACCCTTACTCACTATGATCTTTTGTAGCGATACAAATGTGTATTCGACAAAACGACGCCAGCTGTCGACAAGTAGGTATTTGTATTTATTCGTATGAGCGTTTGTAGCGATGTAAACGCGCTTGTACTAAATAGCTACTGAATCGCAAATGTCTCCAATATTCGACTAGCATGTGTCTGTATATGTAGACAATTTGCGATGTTGCACTGTATCTCGTTCGCATCACAACTCAAAGACTCAGTGCGTTAGGGGCATGACCAGATTCTGCTGCTTTATTGTAAGTAGGTAAATATAATAATTTCGATGTTAACAATAACCATGAATGTCGTCACTAGGTTAGTTACTTACTATTTATTGTATTAGCTGCAATAATGATGGATAATATAACCAGAACTACAATTTCCAACTTCCTATGTACTTAATAAATGTCGCGTAATAATAGCTTCTTATTTGTATTAATTGTAAATGTTGCGTATTAATGTGTAATTAGATGTTATTAGTGTCTACGCTCTTCACACTGTGTGTTGTATTTTAAGCTACAGTATGTTAATGCAATGGAACAACTATTAAAACGTCTTGTCTGTGCTGCATCGACCACAATGCACCTCTCTGTCACCTCTAGCTCTTACAAACCCTCAAGGTGTATCTTAATGTCTACTATATTAAAAGAAAACAGGTAAGCTAAGGAACTTTAGATATTAAGTAAGTCCTGCAAAAATGTATTTCATTTCATAGAGTATTTAACATTAGTTAATGTACTTTATCATATACGTCGATACATGTTTTATTACAGAGGTTTGTGTACAACGAATGTTTACATTGTAAATGTTTTTGTATAGTAATTTGATGTTTGCATTCGTCCCGTAATTGATTGGAACTGGATCTAAGATGTCTGAATTAAGCGGTCCAGTTATCTAAATGGCATGTATGACGCGATAAGTAAAATAATATGTGTTTGATGTTACTTTGGTGTATGTTACTCATAATCAACTTCACTGTCTATTTTTATTAATAAGGATACATTTTAAATTACCTAAATTAAAGTTATGACTAATTTAAGAGTGGTATCACTTTCGTGTTATTAAGATATGGTTAAACGTAGTGTAATATTGTGAAGATCTCTTACACCACGTTCGTTCACTCGACTTCGGATCAAGAGAATCATGTTCAAGCATACGTAGCTAAGACAACATAATTTGCATTTATCTCAAACTAACATCCAGAGAATTGTACATAATTATCCAAAAGTCGAGTAAACAAATTGGTTATTTGATCATTTTTATCATAATTGTCATATCGTCATAAATCGCTCTTTAAACCTCTTAACTAAACTTCGTCTCAATGTATTTTTCATGTTAAATGTTATTTACTATATTTATTACTCTCTATGTATTTATACTGATTTTCCCTTGGGCGTGTAATAAAAGAGAAAGGGGTGTTTTGGTGGGCCTCTGAATTAGTTCGAATTGTTAAACTATGGTTTTATCGTTTGTCGTATCATGAAAAGGGCATAAGTGGTAAGTTGGAGTCGGTCGTCGGCCTACAAAATGACCCCTTTACAAGTGTTGGGACCAATGAAACACAATCGGGTATGGCCACTAGTTGGCTCTGCGCCGCGCCGGCTAGTAGACGCCTCTTCTAGCCGGCGACCACGGCAAGTTCGCGTTGAAGACAATATTCTTCTATTAGTAGTCTCATTTAACGGCAAAGCCAAGACAAACCATCATTCTAAAAGTTTGCTCATACTGTAATTGATAACTAAAACAAATGCAACTCTTCAAACGCAGCGTAATTATATCCGCGTGAGTTCTGGCGAAGTAAAATGTTGACAGTATAAACGGTGATTGGTAAACATTTCATGTAACTTAGATTGTCTAAGATAAGAAAAATGCAGGTTTAAATGAGAAGGATTTTATTGAATACGTCAAACATATCGATTGATTTATCTATGTCTCTTCTAGCGTGAAGTTTGAACGTGTTATCCGATGACCAACCACTCGCCTACTAAAAAATGCATTATCATCTATTACTAGCAGTAAGATCGTACTCTTCTGAGACATCTATTGACTAGTAACGGTTGTGATAACATGTTTTTCCTTGACAATTCTCTATATGTATTACTGATCACTCTATAAATGAAATCAATTCTGTAGGTACATAATAAATAATCAAAGACTTTTAAGGCGAAAAGCCTTCTTTTTATGTAATTTTAAATGTTAAAATAAATGTTGATTAACATATCAAAATCATGTTTTTTATTTTCCAATGTTCACCCTATCCCATTCCACATCAATAATAAATGTAAGAAACCTCAAAAAGTATCAATGTCAAAAAAATAATAAACATAAATTCAATGAATTATCTCATTTATTAAAATGTATCATTTAGATTCCATTACATCTACAACATCAATATAATAAATACTTTCTTTAAAAATATATGAACAATAAAATAGCAGATTGTTTCTTGCGATTCATCAATTGACGTCTTTTTAAAATAGTGACTCATTTCAATGTCACATTATTATTTTAGTGGCATTGAAAAAAGCTACTTCTACAGTTACATACACAATGAAATAACAAATAAACCTCTTCAACAAGACTTACACAATATTTTTTTAAAATCCATATTGAGATTCATTTTACACATACCTTCTTTATTCATTTTATGAATAAAATAATAAAACCAGAATAGGGTCTTTCACACTAAAGAAAACATGTTTTGAAGTTATGAACACGCTTGAATATAGTAGGTAATTAACGCTACAAATGTCTCTTTTAAAAATTTAAAAGTTTAAAATATATTTTGGGACTCAAATGAATTTAAGTAACAAAAGTCAGCTTTTCAATACCAATTTGAGACATCCAGGACAGTGTGAAAAACTTTACTAAGGTTTTAAAATATTACACTAAATATAATGTTAACTTAAGAGTCTTTCGTTAACTGCCGCAAATATGCAATTACGAAAGCTTTTCAGTCGATTCGCTTTAGTTATTCATACATGGAAAATAACTCACACAATAAATACAACATGTTCGAGAATTTGATTCCTGATTTGATACTATTGTATATAAAACGAAGCAACATTGAGAACAAACGGACGGAAAATACTATGGCGATAAGGTACAGTTGTTAATCATTTGCTACGCGTAATACTGTTACACATACAATCATTCAAGGTACAGTAGAACATCGTTTCCCAACTTAAAAGACACAATTCGTTTGGTAGAAACTCATCATAAACATAATTTGTATAAAAATATTCAATATAGGGTAACATTATGTAACAGTTGTCCCCTAAATTATAATTGATTGATACCAACGATTAAAGTTGTTGATAGCTTATAAACTTCTGCTTGTTTAATTACGTCTTTCATCGTCGTCTGACGTCTACCTAAATTTTATTACAGCAAGCTACTTTCCCCCCGAAATAAGCCTCTACCACCGGGAATTTGTGTGGCAGCGGCTAGTGTTTCGAATACAGTTACTCCGGGACCAATAATATTATGTTTTTGATAATTTTGACGATGGCTCGGTAAAAAAACGATTTAGTCCGTCAGTAAGATTTTCAATAACCAAATAGAAGTATTTTAAGTTTTAATAAATCAATTCAAAATAATGACGACAATGGCGAGCACTCAGCGATTATAAAAATAGGGGCATATTTAAAAACTGTACTTTTACTGTACAGTACAAAGTAGACTATTAATATATTTGAAAAACGATTCATTCTATTAACTGATAGTTATAAATAATACGAGGCGTAAGTCAAAAACGACCGACTGACGTCAGATGACTGCTGCTATGGAAAGTAAATTATGGAACGGTAGGTATTAGTAATTTTATTTTACATGATAAAAAAAATATGCGTCTTATATTTTTTTGGTAATCAATCTGTTGTGCATTTTAAGTCATCTATTTTATTGTGGCATACAACAGTTGAGAAACGATGGCGCAAATTTTCAGATCACAGTGTTGAATAATTGAATAGGTAATATTATTTATACTTGTATAAACGTAGTGAGAAATACAGAAAATGGAGTTAATCAGCGTCAGCATTCAAGCACAACTTTAATACCAAATCATACTAAATGCTCAGCGAAAAATACTAAGTGTGTATCAAAACAACTACTTAGTATGAACTTAGTATCCATTGCAGGTTAGCTAGATTTATTTTGATTTGCATTTAAATACTACAAGTTTATAATTAACAATTTCGTTGATTACGGCGGCTAAACTGCCTCCCAGTAACAAGTTACATTTTTGTACATTTTAATAAGATATCTTAAAAATAATCGTATGAATTAATTAATCATTTACAACGTAAAACATTTTAACAAATGGTTATTGTTTTTGTGATGATAATTACTACAGTTAACAATTTTTTATTGATTAAATTCGTTTTGCCTGAATGTTTTAATTATTAATTTCACATTGGTAGATAATATATCAGATTTATATCTAAACCAACGGCTTTTCCATAAAATAAAACTAATTTTATTGCCAAAATTTATGTAAGCGCATAATTTCAGAACGACTATAACAAATTAGATAATTTCGTTTATGTTCGTAATTTATCTGGACAATGTTTGTAATAAATAATATTTAAAAAATAGATGGGCTACATACATAAACTAAAATCTCATTGTGATGATTTTCGGCATATATTTATTTAATGCTACTATACACTATGTTTACGGAGACCTTGTAATCTAGTAACAAATATTTGCACAACCACTTTTCTCTTGAGAAAACCGATTTCCAAACGAATTAAGCGTTTATTCAGGATTCTAGAAAAGTTTATTAATAGGGATAAAAAGGGTTTCTTTAGAATACATTGGATTTCATTAATTTCCGACTTTAAATGTTCGGAAGACTAAATTTCTAGTATATTGTCACATTTTACTAACGTACGTTTGATACGTAAATTTTTAAATTGTATGATTCATCAAAATAGTTAATTGTTCTTTAATATTATCGTAATGCTTATAAATTAAAATGAACTGACAAAATATGTAACATTTCAAATAGTGTTTTTTTTTTTAGAAAAATAAGATACACAATTAACATTTCAATTTAACAGGTCAAAATTATAATTGTTCCTTGCATTAAAAAGATTCGTATAATAAAATATTGCTATCTTCCTAGATTTTTTTTATTTCACCCATAAATTCTTAAAGCTAAATAAATTTTACACCTACTGCATCTACGCTCAATCGCATCCGGGCATTCATAATTTTAAATGTGTTATTATTTCATTTTTTAAATGACAAAAATATTGTCATTTAAAAAATGAAATACTTCATACGGGGAAAATGTTCATACGACGAACAAATATTAATAAATATGTATAAATTTCACCAATACGGTCAAAACTACTTCACGGGAAACATTTGCAGTTCAAAGTTAGTTATTTTACTCACGATATTAGGGCGGTACAATGTTTAAAGTGTTTCATCTTAAATGGTTTTAACTGTACTACGACCGCTCGAGCAAAATATTGTGTAACATTTTACACTCGGCATGTTCTTGAAAACGAACAAAATTATGAACAAATGTTATTTTCAGTTTTTTTATTTATTTTTTTATAACGCACTTCTAGATTAACCTCATCCCACCTGATGTTAAGTGGTAATGAGTTCCTAGCTTAAGGGCGAAAAGTATAGCATAGTAAAACTGTTTCTAGACTTGTCGCCCTTATCTTGAAGGCTTGACCCCTACTACTAATGTAGAACTAACCCCCCCCCCCCTCCCAAGAGTTTTGTTTTTAACAATAACCTGTGTTGATTGACGTTAGTTTTTATTCCGATTTAATTTATTAAAAACAGTGGCAACACTTAGACACATAGATTTTTTAAGATGAGAACACAATTGAAAATCAACCAATGTCACAACAAATTGGTCGGAGATCTCAAAATGGTAACTTTTATTGTTAAATAGCAGCACTTACGAAAAAGTAATGTTTATTCGGTAGGTAGATACTCGTTCGAGATTCAATTATAGGAAAATAATATGATTGCTTTATACATCATCAATTATTATCAGAATACGTATTAATTTAAGCAAAGGACGGCATGTTTTCGTATAATATATATTCAAGGATTACAGCTTACACATGTTTCAATTATACATCTATTGAAATAGGTGTAAATGGACCAATCGATGCATCATAATCAGAATAGATGCCTAAGTTACACAATTAAGTTTTAGGATTATGTTTTTTTTTACAGAAACTCAAACTAAGAGATAACTTAAAATTATCACAAAGGATTATCAATCCTTAGGTACTTATTTGATAAAAATACAACTTAACACGTAACCAACTAATGTAAAGTGAGATATCAGGTAGCAAAATACTATACGATAAAATGACTTAGCTTTATACAAGAGAAATGTTACATTTATAAATTGCATCATACAAAATATACATTTTAAAAATATTATCAAAATACAAAGAGTTAAAGACAATCATTAAATAGTGTGATGTGATACAAAATTAAACATTTGTATGATGGTTGGGCTTTTAGAAACCAATTGACGCATTGCAGGAAAATCTTTCATTCTTTTACAGTAGTAGTAACACCTATTGTAGAAAAATAATTTCTTCATCACCCTTACATTATTTTCAAGCGTTAAAATCTCAGTAAAAAATAATATTAGATATAACAATTGTTGCATTTAATCTCCCAAGTAATCATGTCACAAATCCAACTGCCTACTTTAATCTAAACTTAACTATCGAATAATAGCTTGGCAAATTTAGAATATGGCTAAAGCGTATTTATTATTTGCTTTTTCTTATCTTATTAAGCAAATTCCTAGTAATAAAACTATCTAAACATCGATATGTCTATTTTAATAAAAAAAGTAAAATTTAGAATTCATTTTTTAGAATATATTTAGGAATGTACCTTTATGAAGGCTTTTCATCCATAGGTGTCCTATGTGAGCGACAAAGAGACCATATCAATTGACCTTTTAAATTAGATCATCAGATATCTTTTTCAAAATATTATCAAGCTCGAACAGAGCTTCTGCGAGCTCCTAATTTAATGGAGACCCAATAAACAAACAGTATAAATTGGAAGCATAAACATAGCCGCTTATACTGCTCGCCTATTGGATAGTTTTGGTAACACTTCATCTAATATTGTTTTGATAGCATATGGTTTTCTGACGCTCATCTAGGACAACGGCTCATTTAGGTCAGTGACGTCAGCTTAATTACCGTTTATGTTCGGACGAAATCCCATTGGTTGGTCGGCTGGTTGTCGCATATTACCATTATTAGGGGTTCAGCTCGAAAAGCTCGCTCCACGCCGAGGCACATGCCAGCTGCGGTGTTGTAAACTGGACTTCCAGCCTGAAAACGGATGACAGTTCCTCAGTGTCTAGACAAGGTCCACTTTTGTGCGTAGACAGTGAACGTTCACCTCCCTATAGGCCTAGCATGCGCAATTAGTCAAATTTCTGGCCGTCTCATGCCAAAAGTTTTGACACTGTTGATTGGCTAATAGCACACCACACTCGTATTTTCAGCCAATCAGTAGCTGACGCACTGACTTCAATCGATTTTGACGTTTGTTAAGAGCGCGATAAATATTTAGTCGCATGGCGCATGCTAGGCCTGCTAGTGTATTTTTTCTCAACTAATATTTGTGCAAGAGTGATAGCGAAAACCTAGCGAGGCGAACTTTCGTCAACACCGCACAACGGTGTCACTTTATTGGGTAATCAACAGCATCGATAATTTCGTTATCTTATGCGACAAATTTGACTTATGGCGCATTCTAGTAGACATACAACCCTTGCATGCGCAATACGTCAAATTTCTCGCATGAAATGACAAAAGTTTCGATACTGTTGATTGGCTAATAGCACACCGCACTCGTATTTTCAACCAATTAGCAGCTGACGCACTGACTTCTATCGATTTTGACGTTTGATAAAAGCTCGATAAAATTTAGTCGCACGGCGCATGTTAAGCCTTATAGTGTACTTTGTTTAGATTGTGACGTCAACGGGTATGATGAATGAGTAAAAATGGAATGATCTGATTTAGTTTTTTAAAATACAATCAAAAAGTATATATCGTTCCAACAAAAAAGTAAATAGAAGTTGATTAAGCAACGCAACAAAGTCCAGTGGAGGGGTTTGATTACGTCAAAAATTAAGTAAAACCTGTGCAAATTGTTGTCGTCGCGCTTAATATGAATGTTTATTATATAATCTTACTATTTTTAATCATCTACCCCAGACCCGTCCAAACGACGGTCCCCTATGAATACTGGAACAATTTATTTGTAAGTTCCGACTCGAGTTACGGCCTTATACGGCTAAGCGCGATTGTATACCAAACGGTATTCATTTCTAGTAAGGCCCTCCAATAGTAATTTGAACTGTCCCAGGATCATATCAGGACTGATCTACCCTATTGTAATAATTATGTATAAAGGTAAATGAAACTTACAGATCCTTTATGCTTCCATTCCTGCGAGCCGCCCAACTCGTGGCACTTGCCCAGCACTGGGGCCACGTTGTTGGACGCGTCCAAGCACAACGTACGTCCCAGCAATATCTCGTTTCGGTCTGTCTCAAACCACATCTGAAATTAACCAAAATATCAAGCTTTACAAATTTTAGTATAGTATTTATATGTAAAATCAAAATTTATCAAAAACTAGCGGACTCGACCGACTTCGTCCTGTCAAAAAGATTTGGGATGTGGCTTGACTCTAAATTTTAGTTAAAAAACGTTTGTACTGGAAAAAGAAAACGGCTGTCTTAGAGTTTTCCCGGCAATTATTCGATTTTTTCTCGCCGTAAAAACCATCCATGGACTTCAACAAACATTTAAAAAAATTGTCAAAAGAGTTACGTGCTTACCAACACATTTTGCGATTTATTTTATATAATAGATTGTATAGTGCTTCAGGGCGCAAAAACACCAAGGCTAAGAATTAATATAACAGAAAAATTAATCGCATACGATAACTTGCGGTTAGCTCAGTTGGAAGAGCAGCACACGTGAAGTTCGTAGATTCAAATCTTATACCGCAAGCAGAGATAAAAAATGTATATTCCTTTACAAAATAAATCTATTGCATTTATTCGAACGCGATACCGAATAATTATGTAGGTAGGTAAGAGCTTTTAAATAAAATTAATCATTCTACATAATACGATTAATTTTGTAAACATACCCTTATCTTTATCTTTTTTTTTATTACACTTCAAGATTGACCTCATCCCCCCTGATGTTAAGTGGAAATGAGGTCCTAGCTTAAGGGCGACAAGTAGAGCATAATAAAGCTGTTACTGGACTTGTCGCCTTTAAGATACCTACTCTAGTCTCGAGTTTGCTGACAAATGACCAGCAAGGTTTTCTTCTCTTAATGAAATTTTTGCAAGGATAGCGTATATTATATAATGCTAAAAGAAAGAATTTGTGGATTTCACTACAAAAACAAAATTTCAAATTACTATTTCTGACTGACTGACTGACAATAATTTGTGTACATTTAAAACTCGTGATCCACACCGGTTTTGCATGGGTAAACATTTATTTTAGACTAGAGATTTCATTATTGGAGTTGTCTCTATTTTTTATTACATAGCCTATGTCACTCGGGTGTACTGTATCTTCCAAAGAGTAAAATACCTCTTGAATCATTTCTGCAGTTTCGAAACCTATTAAATGTGTTTGCATTTAATAGGTTCCGAAACTACATTCATCAAAATACATAAAAACATTCCTCTGTAATAATTAGTTAGGCTAGACATTTTGAACATGATATTTGCATCGTCCTGGTATATTTAAAACGTATTGTGATACCTTCAATTCTCCGGCTAAATTGTACTTCGTATTATTTTCTTACAGGTTGTATAGCTACACTAGTTACCGAAAAAACATAGAAGCATTTCTATCGCTTGGAAATGGCACCACGAAAAGTAAGACACGGTGGGCGTGCCTTAAAAAGTGAGCTAGCGCTAGAAATACCGTTTCCACAAACGCCGTGAGTCATAGGCGCGGACCAATCACCGCACGTATGCATCCCATTATATGAGATGACGTAACTAAGGACCCCTTTAACGAACGTCTTTGTCGACCTAAAGGCATGAGCCTTAAAGTGTCGATACTTTATTACTATATTGCGTATTTATTGCTTGTGTGGTTTACAATTGGCTACTTGACAGTGTTAACAATAAAATATGAAAAGTGTTAGATATGTTAGCTTAATAGTTAAGTAATCATTTTACATTTTTACTTTTTAATTAAAAGGATAGTTAGTATTTTATTTTTGCAAAATAAATTTTAGTTTTTTTATCTGTGGGACAAAAGAACCGAAACGGAAACCACCATTGCAATTCGGAAATGACAGCTGTCGGCGAAAATTATTTATTTTAATGTGGCGAAACAATGATTATTTTAGCGATTAAATTGAATTATTGTGTCTTTAATCGTATTAAGAATTTATTGAAACATTTTCCGTTTATCTTAATTAAGTCGTTCCTATGCGTATCGGTTCGTTGTCTAGGACGTTGACGTCATAATTGCAACAGTGACGCGACTAGGCGTTTTCGCGCGCTTTTTCAATGTGTTACGCAAAATCTTATTTTTCTCTGGTTATTTTGATTATTTCCAGATAAATCGAATTGCTTGGGATATAAAATGAACGGGCGCACATTTTACAATACTTTTTCAAAAACTGTCAAGTAGCCAATTGTGTATGTTTTAGTGCCAATTCGATTGAAGTTAGTATGAAGGGAATTCTTTTATGTTTTTTCCGTTCACTGAGCTACACACACTTACTTGATTCAAAGATCTTATACAGCTTGCGAGGACGAGTCCGCTGCCTTTAGTTTTGATGTCTTTGGCGCTCTGCACGCAGTATGTGGTATTCTTTAAGCGTAGCTGGTACGAATCGGTGTAATTGCGTTTTCTAGTAAAAAAAAATACAAATCTTTACGTTCTATCAAAAGGACAATGGGCAGCAACTGAATTTTGCCAGAGTAAAATAATAGGATTGGTAGATGCCTTAAAAATTATGTTTGATCCATCAATTAGATTATAAGGAAGGAAGGGCATAGCCATTTATCTTTTTTCAGCTGCCTGACTGGTAAAATACCTCCACCTCACAGAAGACCGCAGCCAAATAACAATCACTTCGGTGTTGTTGTGTCCTGCATATGATTAAGGTTTCCAGAGCTCCTGGGGGGGCTACATTAGTAGCAGGGGTCAAGCCTTCAAGGCAAGAGCGATAGGTGCAGTAACAGCTTTATTATGCTGTACTTGTCGCCCTTAAGCTAGGACCTCATTACCACCCCTGTTGGTGTGCCCTAAATGGGCGGAACAGCGTCGTCGGTTGTCCGTAGTCTGAGGGCACCTCATTCGGCATTGCACCCACGGTCTCTGCAGCGAGGTGGGGGCGGTCCAGTTGGATCGGCTGTGCCCATTCTCCCCCCGACCACTACGGGGGGAGCAGACGGGGCCGCGTAAGCGGACCATTCCGCCGGCGGTGTTGTGGTAGGTAAGGCTTAGCCGATTTTCCATAACACTGCCACTAAAGCGATGAGGTCCAACCGGGGAGTGGGTAGTCCTAGGTAGGGGGTAGGCAGGGCAGTCCCACACGCGCCGCCACTCTCCCTCGGGTGGCGGTACGGTGCGTCACGCAGGCACGTACGATGGGATGAGGTCAATCTTAAAGTGCAATATAAAAAAAACGCAGCGATTCGTTGCGCTAACGCATTCCCGCATTTAAAAAAGAAATTCATACATTCTTTCAATCAAGTAGGATTACCTCGAATGCCAAGGCTGGAACTTGTTCTTATCCGGATCGTTCAACGCCGCTACTCGCTTGTTGGACGCGGAGTCGTCCCCCCTCTCCAGCTCAGGGTAAATATTGTCCAAGTACCACTTAAACGTTTTGCAGTGAAGTGAATTCCGCACCGCCTTTCGCTCAGACACGTCGCCTACGTCTATATGCGCAGCTGAAGGATTATGGTCGTAGATCTTTTTCTGTAAGCAATGACAAGTAAAGGAATAAGTAACGCAAACGTGTTGAACCAATAAGGGTACTTATAAGATCAGTATATTAACCTACAATTGTTATCAAATAATACTGACACGTTCGCTCACAGCAATATTAACACAGCATGATCGCAGGAGTTTTTATTATATAATCAACCTGATTTTTGATTTCATTAGATTCAGTTTGCTTATTTTTTAAATTATGCAACTTAACTGTTTATATAAATGTACACATATTTCTGAATTGCAATCTAGCTCCCAACATTTTTCATATTGACCTGACTGGTGATCGAACACGGGACCTCAGAGATGGCGCGACGCCAAAGTCCGGCCCGCCCGCCTCTCAGCTACGGAGGTCGTAAAGCCCTCTTTACGACCCCCCTGGGTACCATGCCAAATTGGCGATTTTAGATTATCACAAAGTTAGGTCTAATTTTTAACTAGATTCGATTTGTTTTCAAAACTACTCATAAAACGGAATTTATATTTTAATACATAATAGAAAAATATATTTTCGAGGGACTGTACTAGCGACTTTTGAAAATATTATTTATTTTGCGAGATATTTAAAAAAAAAACTAGTTTCGCGCTTACTACGTTTTTATACCGCGTAAAAATTTTCATTCTATTTCACCTGACACATACATGTCAGCATGTTTTCTTTCATCAATCAGTCGTGGCTGATCTGTTGAGACGGGAGGTTTTTGTCACTATGCTCCGGCCCAAAAATATTTCAACAAAATGATAGGAAACAAAAATGATAAAAGAAAACGCTTAAAAGGAGAACAGAATAAGTTAAAACTTCAATTTACGACCTATTTTCGAAGGTTTGTATTCATATATTGTATTTGTTTAATTTTGTGTTGTCAAAAAGCGCTGAAGTAATGGCGATGCGTGCAGTACATGCAAAATAAATCGATACTTCAACCACGTGACACCACGTGATGATGATGCCGGTATAAGTTTCTATTATGTAATTGCTGACATAATATAAATGTGACACAATCGATTTATGTTAAATTTTTCGTACAAACCGTTTTTACAAATTTATAGTTTAGAGCGTTTAGCTTGTAATATCACAAAAGCTAGCTAAGCCATGCGGTCAAAGCACCAAACAAACGCCTTCAACAAGAACTTTGTATTTTCGATTTGAAGTTTGTCATTTTTTTATTTTGGTTTTCAATCTTGAACAAATAGAAGTAAACAAAGCTAAGTCTTTATTTTTCTACATAAAAAAATAATTTTCTAGTCTTACAGAGTATGATAGCTTTCGAGTTATTTATAAATTGTAAATTCCACTTTTAAAGGTTACTCGTACAATAAGAAACATGCCTTACCTAACCAATAGGCCCAAAGCAAGCATTATCTGACTATTTGTTACGCTTAGTTAGGCGGCATTTAGGAAGATAAGGCAACTGACTGATATGGAGACGGCAAAATTTATATATTTTAACTATTTTTACAACGTCATGTGGTATGGTCTGCTTTTATGGGGGTCTGCGGCCGACCTACAGACTAACTTTGTCTTACAAAAGCGGGCCATCTGAGCTATTTACAAGCTAAGACCACTTGACTCGCTGAAATAATTATTTAAGGAAATCAACATCCTAACTATGAGTGTGGATCATACTATTGCACCAGTATAGCTAGACCTGTAGAGAATATATATCAGGTTTCAGATTGTTTTAGTCTGCAATACCATTATGATTGTACACATAGGGCTAAGTTTTATTTTATTTTATAATAAAAGCCACACCTAGTTATAAAAAAATGAACCACCTTATCTTGATAATGCCTACAATTATAACACTTGTTTTGATTTCAGTAATATAAAAATACGAATCTATAGTTGGGTAAGGGTGGCTTTGGCAAAAAGGAAAATTTAAGTAGTAATACAAAAAAATATGTTTTAAATTGGTGAATGACTCGTTATAAACTACATTTAGAACTAGGTTTGGAACTATTTAAAATATTGTGTTCCCCTTATGTTGTAAAAAATATTTGTACTGGTAGACTACAAAAATTAAAATTAATGGAACCAATTGTTCTGGCGCACCACTAGTCATGGGAGCATTCCAGGACTACATTGGAACCTTTTCTGTTTCTTATTAATGATCTTCCTTACTTTACCGAAAGTCTATGTGATACTATAATACTTGCTTGCAAATGATATATCTCTGATTATTAAAGTTGACAGACGTTAACAAGCGCATGATGATATAAATAATGCTTTCTCTTAAATTTACAATTTTTTTTTTCAAATTTGCATTTGTTTACCACAATAATCTAGTTTTAATGCAAAAAAATATGCGTTTAATTTACAATCCTAAATTTAAAGGTGATAATATTGTAAAATATTAAACATATTGAACTTATTTATTTGTCAATCTTTCTAGGAATCACTTTAAACTAGAAACTAACAATGGGTCCTTATATCAGTAGTGCTCCTCAAGCAGGACTTGGTTCGGCTGTGTTTGCTGTGTTCGGTTGTGTTTCCGACTTAGTTAGATTAAATACAAAATAGTTTTGTATTAAAGAATAGAGCTATAATACATATAATGGCCTTAGATCTCGTGATGACCTTAGACCGCGTAATTCACTGAAATAATGATTAAAAGTTGACGTTTTATTCGTAACATACATCTTTGAATTCTTAATACGTTATTACGGTTTTAAACAGATTTCAGAATAAATTAAGGTATTTACATATTAATCAATATCAAATTGACGTCGTAAACCTATCAAAGTGTTTATTGGGTTAAGTATAAAAATAAATTATGGTTATTAGAATTGAGTGACTACAAACTAATAAATTTACTTTAAAATATACTATAGACATGACTGATTTAGTCTGCTCACACACTATATTCATAAGATTTCTAGAGTCCTAAATTGTAAAGAATAAATGTTAAGGATAACTACTGAATGTATTGCCAGATTCTTCTTGTGATATCTTACCAAGAAGAAACCAGTGGTAGCTTCATTTTGGATTGTGTCCTTTTTAACGATGCAGATTTGTAACCACTATATTTGATAAATATAAATGTAATATACCTAACATGGATATAATTAAAAAGTTAAACGATTATTTTTTTTTTGTAATAAAAATCATATCCGCTACCTTGACATTGGTTTTGCCTAATTTTATCTAGTCATATTATATCACTAATTTAAATTTTAATATAAGTTAGTATTAAAAATAAATAATGAATGAATGATTTAAGTCACGCAATAGCATCATAAAGAAAACCATTAAAATATATGATAAGTGGCCTTTTCGAATTATTTACCACTACCAAAACGATTATGATTAATATATTTATTGTGTGTGCAAATGGTTAATTCGACTCGCACTTAGCCAATCTTTGTCAGATTTATCAAATTCTTTTGCGTATACTGTGTTAGCACAAAACATGACGCGGCGATGATTTCGTTGCATGGAACGAGTGCTGGGCGCGTGAGGTGCGCGGCGGAAATTCGCCATTATTCCGGCACTATACCCCTCTTAAGAATATGTAATACGTCACACACATTAATTTATAATTTCTAAATAAACCGTTTCTACACTTAATAGTGTAGAATTGGTCAAAGCTACATTTTTACAATGTGTATTCGGACAATTATCACCATTATCATTTCAGCCGAAGGTCGTCCACTGCTAAACATAGGCCTGCTCTACTTCAAAAACGACCGCCTTTGTGCTTTTGCAAATAAAAGCTTTGCGAATAAAAGCTTTGCTAATAAAAGCTTCGCAAATAAGAGCTTTGCAAAACAATTGAATTCGCATCAGACTGACGCTTACTTTACTTTGGTACTCTTTTACGCGTAAAATAGTGGATGAATGTAATTTGGTACCTAGACAAGTTCAAAAGACCAATTCTAGAATATCATATAGGAAACTTATCATCCTGAAATATGAAGTAGAAGGCAACAGCGTTTTTGAGTGAGTACCTATTTGTACAAATTCTTTCAATATTAAAAATGAGAAAGTTTTAAAGCATTTATGGAGATCTCGATCTGGATGTATCGATGTAGTTATTCTTTAACGAATGTACATTATGGAATTTGACAGGAATAAAAATAAGATACTAGATTTACATAAGGATACTTGTTATCCCGAAATAATGCGAACTAAATGGCGGGCACCACCGATTTAAAAAATATATAAACAATCGCTAATAAGCTAACACTTTTATATATATATATATATATATATATATATATGTATTTATACTTCTTATTCTAAGAAGTATAAATACATTTCGCAATGCGCAATCGTTGCTAAACTTAAAGTTAGGGTTGGTATTATTGAAACAGGTACTACTCATCTATGTAGGTCTATTTATATCAAACACAATCTGGCCTCTCCTTTTTATTTTATTTTGTTTTTGAAGTAATTTTAATAAATTCTGTTCAGCAAATTGATCAAGCAAAACGTCGGTCGTATGAGGGCGTTCGCGCATGAAAAATCCTATATCCTATCCTAGGTGGCGATGCGTAGACGTGGGGTTCCACTATTATTATTACAGTTTTAGTATCAGCTCCTGTCTTAGTTTATATCCGTATCTACATCCGTATACGAAATTATATATTCATAACATCCCTGTTAAAAAGTTCATAATGTATTCGCTATGTGCAAAGTGGGGTGGTGGGGGACGGCAAATCGATCGAAGCGCACGATGTGGCAGAAATGTGAATTAATTCTGGGCTGTCAAGTATCAAATTGCTTTATCTTTATAATTTTAAGTAAAAACGTAAAAATTTGCGATTTGGGTCATAGTACATGCTGTGTAAAAACAATGGGAAAAACAGTTCGTGCAAGTTTTATTCGTTTCCAACATCAAAGTGGACATTACAGCAAAGACAAAAATGGATAGCTTCTGTGAAGAGAAAAAAGTAAGAAATTTAACCTAGTACACTATAATAATAAGCGTTCCAAAATTACAGTCCTTTTTTATTTGTTATAGTGCTGATGGGGCCCCATGGCACCCAAAACAACATGATACAATATGCAGTGAACATTTTATTGGAGGCAAAAAGTCAGACGCACAGGCGAGCTCTAGCTATATTCCAACAATATTCCCGTCAATATATCGGTGTAAGAAAATTGACCATTCTCAGGTCACTGCTAGATATAATCGTTTTATGACACGAAAATATCCGGATCAACAATTTATTGGAAAATACGAACAGAATCAGTTACCAATCGAAACAGTTACTAAAGTAAATGAAAGGGAATTTACTATGATGGCCGATAAAGGATGCCAAGCAGATATTTATAATCAGTTCGAGTTGAAAGAAACAACATTTATTTGTAATAGGTACGTTCAAAATAATAACTGTGATGCTGAGATAATTTGACAGATGACAAGTCCTTAATAGTTGTGGCCACTAGGGGCGCTGTCATCGCGCACACAGCGAATTCTGACGTGCTTCTGTCGATACTGACCACGTATTCGTCCATCCAGACGCGAGCCATCCGCATGGAGTTGTACATCATGTGGTCCTTTTTGTCGTCGATACCGTACGGCCTGCGCTTGCGGAACACGTGCCCCACGCGACTGCAAGGCATCAGCTCCAGGGTCCCGCCGCACATCCAAATCTGGAACGTAAGCCCGAACCATAAGAATTTATTTCCCACCAAACATAGATCCGGTTATAGGGGAATAAAGACGATTGACAATAAGCTAACGAGTCAAAACGCGATAACTACTTCCTTCTCAACGTTTCGGTTAGGTTGCGCCAAACTAAATGTAAAACTAATGTTATTTCTTTTTAGGTAATAAGTATTGGACTACATACCTACAATAGTCTGATTCTGTGGTAGCTAAATCCATACTAATATTATAAATGCAAAAGTAACTCTGTCTGTCTGTCTGTCTGTCTGTCTGTCCGTCTGTTACTCTTTCACGCCTAAACGGCTGAACAGATTTTGATGAAATTTGGTATAGTTATACTTTGAATCTCAAGAACGGACATAGGCTACTTTTTATTAGAAAATAAGGGGGGGATGGGGGTAATACCACCTTTGAAAGTTTATATGGAAAAATGTCTATCTTTGATGTTAGAGATATGAAAAATGGCACAAATATAGCTCGAAACATGGATTAAAATATAGACTACTTTTTGTTTCGAATATTAGGGGAGAGAGGGGTAAAACCGACCATGAAAGGATGTAGTCCACGCGAACGAAGTCGCGGGCACAGCTAGTCATTAATATTACAGAAAACTGAAACCACTTCTGTATGACATCACCAAGACTCGAGACATTGAACACGGGACTTGGCGCGACGCTAAATGCAATCCACTGCTACGGAAGTCATAATTCGTCGTCGAAAGTTTATATTAAAACAGGATGTATAGGATGTATATACCGAGAGCTAAGCGTCGGTTGTTTCATTATTTTTTTTCCTAAGTCATGTGTATTGGTTTACATGTGGGCAACAATAAATAGTTACCCGGAAAGAAATCTCCAAGTTTTCACCGCCCCAAACGTTCATGCCAGGGTCGTATTTGCCGATATAATTAAAGTATTCTCTGTATATGGCAAATAATCCTCCAGCCATCGTTGGAGATCTTATTGGCTTAACAAAATCTTCATCATCTGTAAAAACAATGAACATATGAAGTTAATTTTGTTTAATTAACACTAGGACCACCATAAAATTAACAAATCCTCACAATATTATAAACGTGAAATTTTAGATAGACCCATGCATAGACAGACATTTGGTAGGTACTCAAACTTTACATTTGAACTAAAGGTCTTACTTTTATTAATTCCTTAATATATTCCATTAAAGAATATTTCTTTCCTGAATTTGGGATTTCATCACACTTCTAATATAAGATTACTAGCGACCCGCCCCGGCTTCGCACGGATGTAATGTAAATACTTAGAAATATTAGCTTTTCTATTATTTATTGCAAATAAAAAACATTCTCTTGAATCACTCTATCTTTTAAAAAAAACACAACAAAATCCGTTGCGTAGTTTTAAAGATTTAAGCGTACAAAGGGATATAGTGATAACAATTGCGTCTTATGTGTGATACAAAATAAGCTATTAGTAAAAATAAGCCCATAATTAGTCGAAAAACATAAAAATAACAATTTGCAGAGCAATCGCCAAATATAATCTAAGCCTTTCGTAAAAATACATGCCTCTACTTAAGGATACTTAAATATCACTTCTGGACATATTGGAGTACGTCACATACATTGCTCCGATTCTGTGGTAAGTAGCTAAAGCACTTGTGTTACAGAAATCAGAAACAACGACGGCACCACATCACCCAGGCCCGAGATAATATAGAAAAGTTATTTTGACTCGACCAGGGATCGAATCCGGTCCCTCAGAGATAGCGCGTCGCCAAAGTCCGGGCCGCTCACCCCTCCGCTACGGATGTCGTCAAAGGTCAAAGGAGGTTCTGAGGCTTCACAACTTTTATTTTTTGTACTAATAATATATCATTTTATAACAAGAAAAAATTACTTACTTTTCAAAGTACCCTTCGGCAAGTTATCCCATTTGAAGTGCAGTCCCCAATTGAAACCGCCCCGCACAAGAGGGCTGGCGTTATACTCGAAGGTGTCAGCGTTGATGACATCTATCACCGGCATCACAGCTCTCGGGGAGTAGCGGATGCGGACACCGTCCACGCCCTCCGACAGCCGCGCCAGGAGAGGCGGCAACCAATCCACATTCACCTCGACGTGCGAGTCGAGGAATATCAACACCTGAAATAAGGATGATAACTCGATAAATAAAACAAAATAAATAATTCAAAAATCTTTCCTAATATATCCGAGGTTACTAAGGAATCCCTTACTCTTCTTGGCTCTCCCATATTCGATGACGCTGTTCCACCCGTATTAAATTCAAAATTAAATCTCTTTACAGAACTTTCTGACCGTCGTCGAAGCCTGAATCCTCACATAGCTCTTCATATTTTGCGTTTTTGTCTGTATACTCCAAAATTTACTTACATTATGCGTTGTTCACCTGTTTGGAAATTCTCACATTTGACCTCTTTATGTCTAATAAAGAGGTCAAATATGAGACTTTCATTAAAATCAATAGTTTCCATAATTCTAAATTCTAGTTTTGATGATCACTCATGGACTCAAGCTACCCTCCCAATTAAGTTCGGTGGGCTTGGCATCCGTTCTATTTCGAGTGTGGCCCTCCCTGCCTTCTTGTCCTCTGGTTTTAGCTCGCTGCCTCTTATCAGTAAGATTTTTCAATATCGAATGTCAACAATCTGCTGATACTGAGGTGGCGAGTCTGTCAGAGGCGGTAACGGCATGGAGTACAGCCAATCCAACTGTAGATGCCCCCATCAAAAAGCAGATTCAAAGGCTTTGGGATCTTCCATTATTAAAGACACGCAGTCTCAGCTTTTGATGAATTCAATAGATGATGCTGATCGTGCTTGACACCTCGCGGTGTTCGAAAAAGAATCAGGGTATTGGCTTCATGCTCTCCCATCACGAATAAGAACGTTGCTAGATGCCAATTCCCTTTGCCAGTGTTGGGCTTTAACCAATTAATTTGTCAATCACCTTGTTAATTGACTAAAAAAGTAATTGCAATTAAATTAATTACAATTAACTTAATCGCAATTGAACTTTTAATTGCACCTTGCAATTAAATTAATTTGATTAACGTGTGACAATTGCAACTCACAATTAAAATAATTGTAATTAACTTTTTTAGTTGTTTTATAAAACAATTAAAACTAACAATTAACTTTCTGTATCAAAATGAAATTAGTAAAGATTTAGGAAAATTAAGCTTTAAGAGACAAGTATATTTTCAGAGTATGGCCTAACAATTAAAATAAGACTTTTGAAAATATGTTAACGAAAATTTCTTATTAATAATTCCAAATATACAAAAAAAAAGGTATTGATTATTATTTAGATCGGTCTTTTACTTCTTGCCAACATATTTATTTAACTACATATTTATTTAACAAAACAATTAAAAATTAATTAATTGTTAATTGTTACTAATACAGTTAACAATTAAATAATTGTTATTTATATTTTTTCACAATTACAATTGATTAATAGGCTACTTGACAGTTTTTGTAAAAGTATTGTAAAATATGCGCACATTCATTTTATATCCCAAGCAATTTAGATTTATCTCGAAAAAATGTAAATAACCAGAGAAAAATAAGATTTTGTGTAACACATTTAAAAAGCGCGCGCAAACGCCAAGTCACGTCACTGTTGCAATTATGACGTCAACGTCCTAGACAACGAACCGATAAGCATAGGAACGACTTAATTTAGATAAACGGAAAATGTTTCAATAAATTCTTAATACGATTAGAGAGACAATAATTCAATTTAATCGGTAAAATAATCATTGTTTCGCCACATTAAAATAAATAATTTTCGCTGACAGCTGTCATTTCCGAATTGCAATGGTGGTTTCCGTTTCGGTTCTTTTGTTCCACAGATAAAATTTATTTTGCAAAAATAAAATACTAACTATGCTTTTAATTAAAAAATAAAAATGTAAAATTATTACTTTACTAATAAGCTAACATATCTAACACTTTTTCTATTTTATTGTTTACACTGTCAAGTAGCCAATTGTTAGTTGTTGTGGTTACATAATGTATACATATACTAATTAATTCCTTGTTAATCTTTAATTGTTCTTGCAATTAAAACTTGCCCAACACTGCCCTTCGCGTCGCATGCGCTTTGAGACTAGGGACAAAAGTGTATCATCCACACGTCTGCCATTGTGGGCGAAGTGTGGACCAGTTTGGGCGTCACGGACTATCCTGCTCAAAGAGTGCTGGCCGCAGCTATCGCCACAATGCCTTAAAGGACATCTTGCGCCGTTCTCTTGCCACCGCCTCTATTCCAGCGACGCTGGAGCCTCGCGGTCTGTTTAGGGATGATGGCAAGAGACCGGATGGAGCAACACTGGTGCTCTGGAAACTGGGTCATATCCTCGTGTGGGGCGCCACTTGCGTCAACACCTTGGCTGCATCCCACATTCAGGGCACTGCACAAAGGGCTGGCGCGGCAGCAGACCAGGCTCAACTCCTCAAGCACCGCAAATACTCATCTCTTCTCAAAGATAACGAATTTGCGGCGTTTGCAGTGGAAACTAAGGGGCCGTGGAGTTCCGATGCTAAAAATCTGTACGGAGTTTTGGCAAAAAAAACTGGTCCATACTTCAGGCGACCCCAGGGCTGGCACTTACCTCGCACAGCGTGTTTCGTTAGCTATTCAGCGAGGTAATGCTGCCAGCGTCTTGGGATCGATCCCACAAGGCCCAATTTTAGAAGATTTTTATTTTTTATAATAATATTTATATTTGTAAATATATAGTTTAGTTTGTATTGATAAGTTAGTGTACTATAAATTGTTTATTAATAAATAAAACATATATTCTATTTATGCCCCGTTTCAATATTTGTGTCAAAAATGACAATCCGTTTTTCTACGAGTCGTTAATTTTCAGCTGTCATCAGTCGCCCCTCAGTCGTTTTTAGCTTACGCCTCGCATAATTTATTACTATCCGTAACTAGAACGGATCGTTTTTCAAATATTGGAACCGGGCATTCGTTGTCAGTTTTTACATAGTTACAATGAAAACATTTTTTTTATTATTTAGCAAATAAATGAAAATTGATGATGTTAAACCGCATCAACGCTCAGGGGATGAATAGAAAACATCTTTATTCATGTAAGCTTTACAAAAGCAATTATGAATCGTCAGTACAAATTAAGTACTTATTCTACCGCCGTTTTTGGAATGTTGATCATGTCGAGAAGGACTGGCCAGAAACTCGACACTTATGACGACAAGATGTTTATGGTTCTCTAAGTAAGCACTTTTTAGATGATCAAACTCGAAGATCACTAAATTTCACATATAAAGCATTACATTAGGTACTTTGGAATATGAGGACCTTCACCAGACTAGAAACTAACTTTACCATTCATAAATAAAAATAATGTGCTAGGGGCACAGCAAACCGATTTTTTACAGTCACGATTATATTATGTTGCCATAGGAAGGAATGTATAATATTTAATGATTAAAATATATTTCCAACATTAGTCAAACATGATTGAATTTATTTGTCTAGCTAGCATATACATTCTTCAGAGTATTACATAGCTTCCATATTTAGGATTCAAGGTGACATTGTGAAAGGATAAATTATGATAATTCATTCATGTTTCTGCAATGCAATATATTTTAAGCTGGATGCTTATTTTGTCTCTATGATTACATAATTGAAGCTTTTGTTCTTATCATGTTAAAGTTGGTTATATAAAGCAAAGTGCCAGTGCTTTAACAAGAGCAAAAATGTGTTATTTTGGTGCAAACTACTGTCTCAACCACTAAGTTAGCATTTGCTAACATTATGTTATTTTTGTCATTAAAGTTAGTAAAAACTAACCAGAAAAACAAAACAGAAAAACTTATCTCAAAACATTTCATTGAAGACCGAACAGAAGAATGCCTTTTTGTAATAAAAAAATGGAGCGTATCAGCATAGATACAATAGCATTTTTTTTGTTTGAAGACATCGTTCTACACTAAGATTAAAAGAAGGAAAGATTTGTATTTTTGTATGTTTGTAATGAATAAACTCAAAATCTACTGTGCCGATTTCAAAAATTCATTCACCATGTGAAAGTGACACTCACCTACATTAATAAAGGCTATGTTTATTGCCAGAAAAGACTGAGTCCATGCATACGGAATCGCGGGCGGCCGCTAGTAAGATACAAAGGACACAAATAATTATACATACATCACCAACACTATTATCAGCTCCATACAATCTTGCACGAATAAGACCTTCCCGTTTACTTGTCCTCAGCAACCTTACATTTAATCCATTTTTAGACAACCTGATATAATTTTTATCAGTCGTTTTTTTCTCTACATTATTGTCATCATTAATATAATCAACTACATTTTCATCTATGTTATTGGTTTCTAACATTTCTTCTTCTTTCCGCATTTTACTATTCAGTTCATTTACAGCATTTTGCACATCTTTGTTCAAATTTTCTAAATCACTATAGTCATCAACCAAAATAATTTCTTTTAAATATTTTGGATCCGTCCTATCTAAGATTGAATGAACAGATCTCATCAAGGTTTCAAAGTGTTCATTGTAAAAACATATGATTATAGAAGCTCTTGGCAATTTTGCTGCATACTTCTGTATTCTACACCTGGAAATCATAAAAAAAAATGTCAGAACAAATGCAATTTGATTTATTTATTTTCATAATTATTATAAATATGTTAATCTTACAATTTGTTTCTAGTATCTGGTAGACCGCGATGATTTCCAATGCGTTGAGATATTAATGCATTAAAAGCATGTAAATTGTACCCTTTCTCTCGAATTCTCACATCTTCAGGATTCCGGATTATTCCCAGTTGATTTTCTGATTGGATAAGGTTAAATGTAATTTTAATTCATAAAATTATGTAAATCAATTATTTTAAAGACTTAAAAAATATCAATAAATCAGAATATGTTGTGTACTATGCATTCATGTCTATGAAACTGCAACTCAAAATTGAATTTATACTACAAATATAACTCATGACATCATAAAACCATTTAAGAATTGTGTGTATCTTTTAATCTAGATTGTAAATGAAACTACTGGTTTCTGTTGAAATAAGAGTCCTTATTATAAGATATTTTATAGATATCATCTCCATTTAAATTAGAAATATTAGAAAACTATGGTAAATCAAGGTAATACAACAGTATTTAAGATTTACTTTGTTAACTATTCAAATATTTTTCCTAACCTTCAGGTGTGTAAAAGCCAACTTAACTATTTATACCATAATCAAGAGATAAATAAAACAAATCTAATAAAATGAAGATAAGCACTTACCCAAGCTCTTATCAGGCCGTGCTGACAGTTTCATACCCAACTGTTTGGCAAATTTCTCTTTTAGCATCATCTTTCGTTGATAATCTGATTTGGCCTTAAACGTTTTCCACTTATTTGCTGAAAATCTATCATAAACTCTGGGGCTATCATAGAGTAAGTTCTTGCCTTCTAATGCTGCAATAGATTTATCATTATTTTTAATTCTATCCTTTTCCCCTGTGTTCACTAGCCTGTACTGGATTCGGTTCTCCATTTTACCCACCAGTCTTTCGCCTAAAACCAATGACATCATTGGTCAATAATTACTCAATGATTGTAATTATTTATTCAGTAGTTATTAAGATTTATACTAATATTATGTTAAATCATTATTCTGTTAGTGTATTAAGTAAGTATTGTCTTGTGCAATGGTTCTTAACTGGTATTTTAGGAAAAACTTTACATGCAGTTAAAGTTGTTCTGTGCAGTTATCAAGAAGTCTTTTTGAGACAATTATTTTGTTATATGAACCAATAATTTGAAAAAAAAAATGATATAGGTATGTAATATAATATTATAGTTTCCACTATAAACACTATTATGGTTTAAATATTTCTCAAAAGTTTACATCGAAGTCAAATACTTTCCAAAGCTATTTACTTGCTGCAATTAAGTTTCCACAATGTTTGGTCAGTGATAAGGCTTCTCTTATAATATAAAATAGCAGTATTCAGAACCAGATGACTAGGTGCATTATCTAATGTTGTGTTTAATAGGACTACTAACTCTTAGTTATGTGTTGATAACTTGAAATTTACGTAAAATATTGAGTTAAATTTTTACTTCAGCTTTATAATAGTAAATTTTTAAAATTATTATTATAAAGCTGAAGTATTATTGTATTTCAACTGCGTTACATACTTATATATCCAAAGACCTTTGATTTTATTGATCGATACATTAAATGCGTAGGATGAGTACTTACCGCTTGAATTCAGCATCCAATACAAGTAAAGCGAGATACTCCATGTGGCAGATGCTATAAGAATTCCCCACAAGAATGAATTATTAATTTTACCCATTTTTCGGCGCAAGCCTGGACACTTTGCTATGTTATTTCAAAACATTCGGATGTGTTGACGACAGCGGATAAGTAATTAAGATACACCTTAAAATCGCATGACTAGAAATGTTACTAGATTTATGGAATTACGAACGTTATTTGAGTGTAAAAACAGAATGTTATACTTGTACGTCCAGTTTTATTAATTTATACAGTAAAACGCGTCTAAAAGTGAAAAGTGGACTCGACACGAATACGATACGACACACACAGCGTCGATGATTTTTTGACATCAGCCTATTCAGCCGGGCATTGGTCGATTTGTGACAGTTATTTGACAGTCACACAACACCAAGCTGGAGCGGCTAGCTGCTCAGTTCCTTAAAGTTTTATGATTTTCGCCATTCTTGTAACCCAATTTTCCTGGCTTTTATACATCAAATATTCCTCTCCTAAAAGAAATATCTCATAAAAGAGGTCACATTTTTCGATTCATAGATTTTGTTGAGTTTTGATCTGAAAATGGCACCAGCAAAACAAGTCTTTAAGCCTTCTTTCACTCTTCTGCGCGGGGAACAATAATTTTACATGAAACTGTGGATCTACTTAATATGTGATCGAAGTTATTACGTCATGTTTAATAAGTTTACGACCCAACAACGGGCCGAGCCGAGGTCCGAGCCCCGCTATGGGGCGCCCTCAGGCAGTTGTTTAAATTTTTAGGGGTGTGAGCCCTCCGCTCCCCCGCAAGCCCGGTGAAGATGAAAAGGTCATCTGCGGCCATCATCAATTGTCAGTTAGGAAAAAAAATCGGGTTTTAAGCAAGTTGTTTAGGTGGACAAGTGACTTGACACTCAATATGCGTATGAATGCGATTAAATTTATTTATTTATTTATTTATTATTCACTAGTCAATTTTATGATAATTGACTAGTGAATAATAAATAAATTAATTGGATAAAAAATTTACACTTAAAACTCACCGAATTAAGAATAAAAATCAATAAATAGAATAGATTTTACCTTTATTACGCCTCACAGACTCCAAGTCCATAGCTTTTTAACGGAACTTCTATAAATTAACGGAAACTCATACCCCTACAAAATAAAAACCCTATTCCTCTACACCTTCGATAACGAGTCTGATAATTGCATTCCCGCTTGGTTCACGTAAGTTCACCTTTAACTTGGTTACCGATGCTGGTGCCACGTTGAGCATGATTGCATAAAACCAAAGGCTGTGACCCCATTGGACGTAAAATATGCGGTTAAAAGTTTGTTAGTTTGCGTTCGTGTTAAATTTTAATTATTTTGTGTGTCAAACAACAACGCATACCTACCTGCAGATGCTCAGTCAGCCAGTTGTTTTGGTCACAATAACACATACATACACAGACATAGGAAACAAATATTTATAGTAAGTACGTACTGAGCCACATTTAAATAGATTTAATGAAGAATAAAAATAATATTGACCTTCGTGAATGTTGGAAAATGCATGGTCATGAGCCGAGCCAAGTTGGGCACTGCTCCACTCAAAGTAGAACTTAATTGGCTACTTGACAGTGTTAACAATAAAATATGAAAAGTGTTAGATATGTTAGCTTAATAGTTAAGTAATAATTTTACATTTTATAATTAAAAGCATAATTAGTATTTTAATTTTGCAAAATAAATTTTACTTTTTTAATCTGTGGAACAAAAGAACCGAAACGGAAACCACCATTGCAATTCGGAAATGACAGCTGTCGGCGAAAATAATTTATTTTAATGTGGCGAAACAATGATTATTTTACCGATTAAATTGAATTATTGTGTCTTTAATCATATTAAGAATTTATTGAAACATTTTCCGTTTATCTAAATTAAGTCGTTCCTATGCGTATCGGTTCGTTGTCTACAACGTTGACGTCATAATTGCAACAGTAACGTGACTTGGCGTTTTCGCGCGCTTTTTAAATGTGTTATACAAAATCTTATTTTTCTCTGGTTATTTACATTTTTTCCAGATAAATCGAATTGCTTGGGATATAAAATGTGCGCGAACATCTGGAACCACATCCTGAGTAAAATTCTTAGATCCGAATCTGAGGTCGAAAACCAATGCACGCAACCAGTGGCGGATAGTAGGTACCTACATTACACCTTTCCTCATTTTTAGGGTTCCGTACCTCAAAAAGAAAAAACGGAACCCTTATAGGATCACTTTGTTGTCCGTCTGTCCGTCCGTCCGTCTGTCAAGACCCTTTTTCTCAGGAACGCGTAGAGGTATGAAGCTGAAATATATATCAATTACTCAGGTCTACTGTCCCTTGAAGCTGTGAAAAAATCAAACTTCTAAGCCAACGCAATCAAAAGATACAGCCGTTTATGCCGCAAATTTTCGACACTTGCAAGGGAATCAAAACCTACAGGGTGCTTCCCGTGAACTCAGAATCTTGAAATTTGGTACAAAGCAACGTCTTATAGCATAGATAAAGGAAAAATTACGAAAACCATAAATTTTTAGTTACATCACATAATATTTTTTTTTTAATAATTTTAAACTTACTACCCATTTCCTCATAAACGCGTAGAGGTATTAAATTGAAATTCATACCAAATACTCAGGTCTATAATACCTTTAAGCTATAACAAAATCAAACTTCTATGCCAACGCAATAAAAAGAAACAGCAATTGGCTACTTGACAGTTTTTGAAAAAGTATTGTAAAATGTGCGCCCTTTCATTTTATATCCCAAGCAATTCGATTTATCTGGAAATAATCTAAATAACCAGAGAAAAATAAGATTTTGTGTAACACATTTAAAAAGCGCGCGAAAACGCCTAGTCGCGTCATTGTTGCAATTATGACGTCAACGTCCTAGACAACGAACCGATACGCATAGGAACGACTTAATTAAGATAAACGGAAAATGTTTCAATAAATTATTTATACGATTAGAGACACAATAATTCAATTTAATCGGTAAAATAATTATTGTTTCGCCACATTAAAATAAATAATTTTCGCCGACAGCTGTCATTTCCGAATTGCAATGGTGGTTTCCGTTTCGGTTCTTTTGTTCCACAGATAAAAAAACTAAAATTTATTTTGCAAAAATAAAATACTAACTATGCTTTTAATTAAAAAGTAAAAATGTAAAATGATTACTTAACTAATAAGCTAACATATCTAACACTTTTCATATTTTATTGTTAACACTGTCAAGTAGCCAATTTAAGCTGCATATTTTGAAACTCGCATGTACTCGCAAGGGAATCAAAACCTAAAGGGTACTTCCAGTTGACCTAGAATCTTGAAATTTGGCATGAAGCAACGTTTTATAGCACACATAAAGGAAAAATTCCGAAAACCTTAAATTTTTAGTTACATTACAAAATATTTATGCTCCTCCATCTTTCCCCATTGTAATGTTATGAATTTCATTTTGCAATAAAAATACCATAGTTATGACTCGATTGTCGTAATGAACGAACTTTGTAAACCTTGCAGGTTTGTACGGAACCCTCGGTGCGTGAGTCCGACTCGCACTTGGCCGGTTTTTATCATAGGTACATCTATGAAATCTAAAGGAGTAGCTCAAAAACACTTGTTATTCTATTTCTATTGTATTCCAGCCTGTTCCACTGGACGCCACTATAAATAAGGCGCAATATATTTCACCGCCGACACAATATGTGTATTAATACATTATTAAATTCGAAATTCAAAACAAGCTCGGTGAAGAAGTTGAGGCTTCTCAGCCATCATTGAATTGTAAAAATTTGCGACGTACCTACCTAATTTAAATATTCCTTTGCGTTTTTATCATTTATTGGGAAGACTATAACTCTCAAACTTACCTACTTATAAAAGAAGTTATACTGAACTAGTACATTACCTACTTTCATAGCTGACCATGCCGCACTGGTTAAAGGTAGGTGTAAATTATAATTTTCCGAGTAAGTACGTGCCGGGCCTAATATCAAAATCTTTGTGCTTTACGAAGCACAAAGATTCTCGCGTTAATGTCGCCGACATCATATTTATATTGGTTGATCGCCAATTCATCGGCTAGCATATTTCGAGATGTTTTTGCACCGCGAGTGCCTTTTTGGTCGAGGGGGAAATGCCTACCGCACCGTCACTTTCAGCGGGGAACAGAGAGTGGTGTGTCGGGCTCGCACCGACTAAAACTCCCTCGGTGGCCCACGCTGCGTAGTTGTGGGGGTCGGAATTCCTTGCGGATTCTACACAGGCTCCTCCACAACGCCTACCGCTAAGCGGCCCACCTCGCCACGCAAAACGCAGCTGGAGCCCCTCGGGACCGAAGTAATGGACGCCAGGCTTACCCCACGCCTGGCGTCTCCGGTCCCAGCAGCGGATGCTGCTCTCTTTCACACTCCAGCTCTCCCTCCGAGAGCCAAATGAAGTCCCGAGATCCACCGGCTGCGGAGGATAGGGCGGCCGATAAACGCAATACCGCATCCTCCTCATCCTTCATGACTCCTCCGGGACCCCACCGCGATTGATAGTTCCATTCGTATCACTCTACCAGCTACTTTCTTGCTGGAGTAACGCACTCGCCCCGCTCGGCAGCGCACCACTGCAGGGAGGCCGGCAACGAATCACAGAGGTTCTTCGCTTTGCCCTGTGCGGTATCGGAGGCTGGGTAGCAAGGCCAGCCTCAACGCACCAGAGCACAAGGTTACGGAGCCCCTCCATCGCTACAAGATGCGGAACTCAACATGGGGTACCACGAGTGCCTACCTCATCGATTCATTGCTTTCATGTTATTTATGTTTTAATCAAATGTGTTTTAAAGTCGTATTAAATATCTACACTTTCCACCATTGCTATCTTTTTCTAGAGTCTTTACAATTAAACAAAGTTCAGAGCATAGTAATATATTTTAACTCTTGTTATATAATATTTTAACACAGAATGCTAGCCCACGACTACCAGTGTTTCACTCAGAAATTTATAGGGAGGAACTTCTAAATTCAATGGAGCGGGTCCCTTGCGTGCTCTACCCATGTTGTCATAATGACTGCCATGGCATGGGCAGTAAAACCCTCCAGCCCAATCACCAGAGTTTGGTATCGGGACACAACCTAGATGGGTGCAGATTCCAATAACGATTAACCACTCAGGCTTAATACAACGCTGTTCCTCAGTTTGAGGGTCCCTCAAAGAAGACAAGGGTGTCGCCTGTTCAGCGGCGATGTCCGCTGCCGTCCTGTTCTTAATAAACAATGGTTTCCCCCTCCATTTGTAGGACATAGTCCCTCCTGGAGCCACTTTAGAAAGGTCCACTTCAATCGAAGCCAATGCTAGAACATCAGCTGGCGCTGCCATGTATGAAACTAAATCGAATACGAACGTTTTCAGTGCATAACCCCCGCATAGGTAACCGAAAAAACCCATTACGTAGGTGTAGCCAGGTTTTCCATCTCCGGATCCCCATGAAGTCCGCCTCACGTCCGTGTAATCATCCTTTCTGTAGGCGTCAAAATTAGGGAATTCTACATCGCGATGGAGTTTAGGGGGAGGGCACTTGTTGAAACGCACTTGTGTGCAGAAGAATCCTGTAGGTGCACGGAATTGTGAACAATTCGCCTGAATTCTTTCTGTGGATTTTTCGGACGAATTCAACTTCATTTTATCCCGATCTATATCCAGAAATTGTGCTGGCCTCCGAACATTTTTACAACACGGTGTGGTCCAAAAGTTTATCCTGCCATAACGTGACAGACAGCCACCATTCAAGAGATTCATAATACAGATCCTTGGTTGTGAATTTCACACCATTATAATAAAACATTAATATATAATATTAGGTACATTCACGTAACAAACTTTCCAAAATCATAAAATTAGGATTTGGTAACTATTTTGAAATTTGACATTACGTGACTTAATGCTGTCATGGTATTTTATTCTAAATATAAATGAAATAATTGTGTAAAGAGTTTCAAACCCTCTGAAAACTCTGTGGCCACAACATACTTACCCTTTTTATTATAAAACTAGCACCCTAACGCTGATTTGCACAATTGGCTAGTTTCCACTAATATATTTATCGAATTGGTTCATCATTATCTGAACCATGGACTTAGTATTAAGTCCATGGCTTGTACCTACATAATATATTTAGACGACTTATTTTAATTAAAGAGGTATATTTTGATTGTTTGTATGCATTGAAAAGGCACCGACATTACTGAACCGATTTCAAAAATGATTCTACTGTTGGGAAACTATGCTTTCCTTGTAAACTTATAAACAGCGCCCATTTTTTTTCGATGACGCTATGTGAAGTGGAGCCGCTATAATGCCTACTCTAGAAAAAATATAACACCAAATTGGATAATTATTGTTTATATTTGTGTTATATTGTATAACTTAATATTTAAATAACATAATACTTAATGCTTTTTTTACTCATTAAAATAAAACTACCTATATGACTTGGTCCACAGTGTTCTACACATAGCTGTAAGTTAGATACTGCCACTGTAACTAATCTGCTGAGTTTCTTACCGGTGTCTTCTCGGTAGATATAGGTTCCGAACCGGAAGTAGAATCACTTTGCATTATATACAATGACGATTCGAAAGTAATTCCAGATAATCTAGGAAATGAAAGGATTGCGTAGGTATTTAGAAAATGTGTTCTTCATAAGCTCTTGAGTCCATTCAATATCCTTCTGTAGAAAACTTCCTTTGAAACTACGAGTAGTAGAAATTTTAAAAATAAATGAGCTTAGTGTTTAGTAAACTTCATTACTTTTCATTTATTTATTATTTATTATTATCTACCTCATGACGGTTTAACTATTGACTATAAGATTTTGGAAAAATATTGATTTCTTTATACGAGGAAGGGACTAGGTAATATGTTTAATGGGTGACAAATCATGTGCATGGCTTTAAACTGGTAGAAGTAGCTTCCTGATTTTAAGGGTACTGTATTATATTAAATAGTTATTAAATTTAATAATATCTTGAAAAAAATTAATAATGATAATTGGTAAAAAGTAATTATTTCAGCTTATAGTGATTAGGGCTACACATATTAGGCTAACAGTGCTTTAGGTCTCAAGTGATTAGGGATAATGTGCATTCGGGCTAACAATATTAGGAATAGGTCTTTAGAGGTACAGTGAATCGGTGTTTCAATTATTGGTATTAAGTATAAGAGTCTTTGCAGCCATTTGAACAGTTTCCCACAGCACGAACAAAACGGTTATCGAGTAATTTAACGTAGGAGGCCAATTAGTAAGGAAATAGTATTAGCGACGAAACGGCGAAGAGCGGAACTTGTGACATTGCCAAATTTGAATAGCCTACTGTGTTTTTGTTTGTGCTGCGCTTAGAATAAGGAATACATCTATGAGTGGTGGGGTGGGTAGGTAAGTGTGTACAAGTAAAAACACGTCAGATTACATTGAGTCTACTGCTCCCAAAAACGAAATGTATCGGTTCCGACGACGGAAAGTTACTTTTAATTCGCATTGTCGTAACGAACTCACTCTGAATGCGACTTAAAAATACAAAATATTATTTATGAAAATCAAAAGCCACTTTTTAACCCCTAAACTTTTGATTAATCTTCAAAAACGAAACGTTTCGTTTATTCTTTACGTTTTTGGGAGTAGACTCTCAGTCCCTTTGGACTTTACCACGTTTTTATGTCGCGGGCATAAGAACTAAAAACGAACTGCAAGTTTTTACCCTGTACTGTTCCCACATGTGATAACTAAGCCAATTGTAATGCGTCAGGCGAGTAAGTTTTTACCCTGTACTGTTCCCACATGTGATAACTAAGCCAATTGTAATGCGTCAGGCGAGTAAGTTTTTACCCTGTACTGTTCCCACATGTGATAACTAAGCCAATTGTAATGCGTCAGGCGAGTAAGTTTTTACCCTGTACTGTTCCCACATGTGATAACTAAGCCAATTGTAATGCGTCAGGCGAGTAAGTTTTTACCCTGTACTGTTCCCACATGTGATAACTAAGCCAATTGTAATGCGTCAGGCGAGTAAGTTTTTACCCTGTACTGTTCCCACATGTGATAACTAAGCCAATTGTAATGCGTCAGGCGAGTAAGTTTTTACCCTGTACTGTTCCCACATGTGATAACTAAGCCAATTGTAATGCGTCAGACGAGTAAGTTTTTACCCTGTACTGTTCCCACATGTGATAACTAAGCCAATTGTAATGCGTCAGGCGAGTAAGTTTTTACCCTGTACTGTTCCCACATGTGATAACTAAGCCAATTGTAATGCGTCAGGCGAGTAAGTTTTTACCGTGTACTGTTCCCACATGTGATAACTAAGCCAATTGTAATGCGTCAGGCGAGTAAGTTTTTACCCTGTACTGTTCCCACATGTGATAACTAAGCCAATTGTAATGCGTCAGGCGAGTAAGTTTATTCGTCTCAACAAATCTGCTCTTCAAAATCGATAAAATTCTGTGTAGGATCAGCTGCTTATTGGCTGAAAATACGAGTGCGGCGTGTTAATAGCCAATTATCAGTATTAATACTTTTGTCGTCTCATGCGAAAAATTTGATGTATTACGCATGCTAGTAGGGTAAATACGACCTGTGATTCCGCAAACTTTGGAACCGCAAAGGCATATTAGCATGAATGACAGACTGCACTAGATACCTACCTCCGTGCGTCTACATATGTACGAGTAAATTGAATCGCGGCTGCCCGCATGAGTGACGGGGGCCTGACAATCACGTAGGTATAAGCAATAGGCAATCTCGATAGTTGGGATATTCTAGTGGATTAAGTACCGGGACAAATCTCGGGGTCCTGAAATCGATTCTCGGGTCGAGCAAAATATGTTTTAGATTTTTTCGAACATATTTGTCGAAATCAATCCAAATTGTTAAACCAGGAACCCGCCGTTGTAAAAATAGCTTGATTTAAAATTAAAGTAAATGGGATGATACGTATTATCTTTACTCATAAGCAAAAAAGCGATTTCATATTCAAAATCAAATAAATTAATAATAATAATGTATCCCTTATTATCTATTCACAAGAGGTACAAAGATTTTTAACACTAATCCGGTGCAAAATAAGAAAAATGCAACTAGTTACTGCAATATAAAAAAATCCAGTATCAGACCACGTTAGCAAAAACGTGACGAAATACATCATTTATTAAAGCTTTTTATTCATTACGCTTTATTATGTTAAATTTTATTTAGTTACTAGATGAAAACCCGGCTTCGCTCGGGTGAAATCCGGTGAAACCCCGGCATAGTGCGAGTCGGATTCGCGCACGAAGAGTTCCGTACCTATTCAACATCAGACACAATTATTTATTATTAAAGTAAAAATACAACTTAATATTCTGTGAATATTTTAAGCGTCTAGCAACAGTTTTTATTGTTTGTTGTATGGGAGCCCCCCTTAAATAATAATTGTATTTTTATTTTATATTATTTGTTGTTATAATGGCAACAGAAATACATAATCTGTGAAAATTTCAACTATCTAGCTATCACAATTCTTGAGATGCAGCCTGGTGACAGACAGACGGACGTATAGACGAACGAACCGACAGCGAATATTTGTAATAGGGCCCCGTTTTTACCCCTTTGGATACGGTACCCTGAAAACATATATTTTCGCGAAACGTCAATTTCGGCTAGGCATAGCTAAGATGGCGACTACAGTTTGTTTGTCAGTGCTATTAGAATTTAACGACATTTCGTTAAATTCTAATTATTATTTCGGAGCATTCTCCATAATCCCTAATAAATCCATAATCCATAATCTCCATAATATCGATTAAGTGAATTTTCGTAAATGCACACTTTCCTTCCCCTTCAGAACTCAACATTAAATAATATTAAACAGAAACCTACCTAGGAATCTACCTGTAAAACCTTTCATCAAATTCAGGTACGATTGACTGCTCCTAATATCTAGCCGTCTTAGGCTCGGGTCTAATTGGCTTGACAATAAATTCTACACTGGCGGAACCCCATAAAAATAGTTACAGTATGAGAACCTTATGTAGTACATATTCGATTTCGTGCAGACGGGAATAAGGATATAAAAAAGGACACAACAAATGTTTGAGTATTCATATTTATTTTAAAGACCAATACAATTTATTTGATATCTGTTATGCTCACATGGGTTCCAGACACAGGTTTTTGAACAATTACATATGAAGGGTCCACGGCAATAATGATGAATGTCCAAAATATTAAAATCCATGTGATCAACATCATTCGGTCAGTTCATACATACAGCTAGTGATTTCGTTTACTAACTAGGCAATATCGCTTCCAGTCCTGAGATAAAACCGTTTCTGATATTTGACTACACGACTAGAATGCTTAGTGTCCCAGGTATTCACGGCAATAAGGCTGAATATTATTTTCATAACAATATTTTTGCTAACGCCATTTAAGCAATTCACATCCGACATACTAAGTCCATGCATCCGACATATTGATTTTTGTTGACGTCACCAACTCATTGCAGAGGAGTTTATCGTTGGTGAAGAACCAATACAATTTTTAAAATGTCCATAATAATTACGTTGTTTAAAATATGTGGTACTGTTACTTAACCACGGATATTTATCTAATGACACCTGGCACATAAAAATCATTAGGTACGTTAAGTTCTTAGTTCAAGTGGAAAGCTATGCGATTGAATTTCTATTAAGGTTATTCAATAATAGGTACTGAAATGTTTTCAAATAAACTCATGTTACACGTTTATAGACTGGCTGAATGTGAAGACTGAACTCAAAAGCAACAAGTGCCCGTTGCAATGTTGAAAAACTATTTGCGTAGCTATTGCGCCGAAAAGCTTTGCATTATTTATTGTATGTTGTATTGTATGACACGCTGCGATTATGATTTTCCAGCAAATCATAGCCAGCATGCGATTTTATTTATCGTCTTTTTTGTGGAAGCCCTTTTAAGTCGAACGTAGGTACACCACTTAGTTCGAGTAATCGAGTCCGGCGGTTAAGATAAAATTTGGAAAAACTCACACGTTAAACTAATTGAAAAGCCTTTGTTTAATTATTATTAATTATTAACCAGCTGCCCGCGACTTCGTTCGCATTATTTCATAATAAAGAGTATCCTAAATGTTAATATACCTAGTACTACATTTTTCTACCAAATTTATTTCAAATTCATAAAGTCGTTTTTTCGCGAAGACCGTCTCTGAGCCTCATCCAGACTTTTACACGTCCATACAATCTTACAAGCTTTAGGGTTTATAATATTCATAGTGGAATATAAAAGATACCTATAAAATAAAACTTATTTACCCATTATGAAATTTTCCCATATGAAATGATATCAGGTTACTATAGATGTACATTATGCTCGTTACGCGTACCTACCTACCTTCCTACTTACACGAGGATAATATTTTACAAAATTATAGTCACCGGTACATTATGTAGGTAATAATTACTACTTTCTAACACGATAGATACATCTAAACGCGTCAAGCATCAACGAGAGATTGTTCAATGGTTCAAGCAAACGTAAATAAAGTGCTAGCCTTCCAATATCACACATATATTCTTATTTTCCTAATATGAGACGTAAAAATCTACCCTTTCATAATAGAATCTCTACTTAGTATATGTATTGTTATCATTAAAGTGTATGCAGGTAGGCAGGATATATAATTTAATTCAAAATCTTTTGATATACCTACTAATCTAAGAACTTGCTTGTAAAGCGCATAGAGTAAAACCGACTCAGGGATTATTTCTAACTTCCCTGTTCGCCACCCCCTAACGCCGCAGCTGACTATGACATAACAAATATCCCCATCAAATTTAAACCTAGACACACCTAACTGAGGAAAACGTTAAAGCCACACACATGCCAAATTATCACTGAGCTTAGATCAGATTAAGTACAAAGTTGAAGCACTAAATAGCTTACAGGGAAATCTGAGCGGTTCGAAGATAATTCCTGTGGAATACGTTACCTCCTAAGTGCAGAATTGATTTTCCGTACCTACTCCACACTGAAACTATCTCTATCTTTCTTATGTCCGTTGTATAAGATTTACCATTTTGTGAAGTATCCTAATGTTAGGAACTTATTTAATTAAAAACATAATCGCACAAATTCCGTAAATAAGAGTAGTTAAATTCGTACCCAAGCTAATATTGAGCTACTATAATAAATCCATCGTAGTTTCCATTTCAGTAAGTTTTAATATATTTTTCGCGGTACCACCTACACGGCGACACGTGGCCCTATACAATTGTGAGAATAAATCGCACGTTTAAATTTCGTCTTTATTTGTGAGCGAGCTTAGTTGAGTATTCGGAAATTGTAGCAAAACTCGCGCGTATATCCCTAAATAGGTGTCATTACCCCATAAAAAAGCTCATATTACGTGGTCCCTGTCTTCGGGCGCCTGCAACACACAATAATGATATAGGATACCGATCTCATACAAAACTTGAAGATTTATTATATTATATCTCGAAATAGGACGCATTTGCCAATTAGCTCAGGTAACGCGTACCAAATTACACGTGCATACATAGCAATGTACCTACCCAGATCTGAAGTTATACCGTATATGAACTACCGTATCGTCGATTAGTTATAACGAAACAATTAAAAAACATGCATAGAAAATTAGGTAAGTCTTATTGAAGTATCATAAATTTCAAATAAATAAGTTCGCACGTTTTATGCAAAATATAAAAGTAGAATCACGGATATCCACGTAAGCTTTTCAACTTATGGAATATCTTTGACAAAAACAAATAAAGTTTATGGGCATGGGTTCTTCCACTCACGTTGGGTCACCAGATATGGGACTCTTAACCACGTGCGACGCCCGATATGGTTCTCACAACCGCGTGGGACGTCAGATATGGGACTTCTTGTAAAGAAACTCAGGGGGCTGATAGGCACTTGTTTAATCTTCCCAAACATGTGGGTACAGAGTTTGTTAGGTAGGTAGTTGCGCGGTGTGCGAGGTACGAGGCAGCGATAGCGCGCGTGCGCGTCGCGACGCCCGGAGATGGACTATATGATGATGATGGATTCCTCGGTACTTGCCCGCGAGTCACTCTACGCGGTAATATAGATGGCGCGGACATAGTGGCGCGGTTTACTATAAGTTCCAAAAAGTGCAGGTGAATACTCTGGTGACGTGGCATGCCTACATTATACTTATAATAAATCTGTAGAGAGGTCAATTCTGTACATTAAATATATTTCCAAAATAACTATCAGGGGGTAATTACTAAAGGATACTGATGCCAAAAATGCAATCAGAAAAAATTATGTCTGTCTGTCTGTATGTCTGTCTGTTTGTTCTTTATAGAAACAAAAACTACTCGACGGATTTTGACGAAATTTGGTACAATTATTCCTTATACCTACTCCAAGGCAGGTTATTGTATAATTTTCATCACACTACAATCAATAGGAGCAGAGCAGTGAAGGGAAATGTCAGGAAATCGGGAGAAATTACTCCATTCTTAGGTATCCGTACCCAAAGGGTAAAAACGGGACCCTATAACTAAGACTTCGCTGTATGTTCGTCCGTTCGTGTATCCGCCCGTTCGTGCGTCCGTCCGTCCGTCTGTCTGTCACCAGGCTGTATCTCAAGAACCGTAATAGCTAGATAGTTGAAATTTTCACGGAGTGTGTATTTCTATTGTCGCTATAACGATGATCAATAAATACTAAAAACAAAATAAAATCATTATTTAAGTGGGGCTCCCGTACAACAAACGTGATTTTTTTCCAATTTTTTGCTCGATGTTAATTGAAACTGTTGCTGGACACTTAAAATATTTACCTACAGAATATTTGAATGTATTTTTTTTAAATAAAGAATTAAATTAAAATAAAATAAATATTGAAGGGGGGCCCCCATACAAAAAACGTTATTTTTAGCCGTTTTTTGCTAGATGTTCGTTATAGACGTAAGTACTTCGAGTCCGGGGAAACTATTAATAATATATTCTAAAATGGCTGGACAGATTCTGATCGAGCTTTTATTGGCAGATAGCTGATAAAATAGGAAATAATTGAGCTGAACTTGAACTGATAAAATTGATAATTGATTGATTTGAATACTTTTATTAAAGAAAAAATACATTCAAACTCATGTAGGCCACGCAAACGAAGTCGCCGGCACAGCTAGTATTAAATATCTCTCAAAGGCCCCCTTTGAGGAGCATTTATAAACAGTCGCAAAGCTTTCCGTCTAACTTTGGGAGGCAGTCTCCGTAAACGCTGTGATTCAATTTAGGGAGTAGGTATGATCGAATAAAGTTTATCGTTCCTCTCTGCATCCTGTTAATTCATTATATTTTCATATGAATCCATAAACGGGAATTCCAGACACCATAGACAATTCATATCTTCTTGACGTACCTGAGTCATAGTGAATTAAAGGGTCAACTAACGTTTTTCTATAACGATCTATACTAATGTAATATATATATATATATATATATATATATATTGGACAACATCACATACATGGCTCTGATTCTGTGGTAAGTAGCTAAAGAACTTGTGTTACAGAAATCAGAAACAACGACGGTACCACAACACCCAGACCCGAGACAATACAGAAAAGTTCGTTTCCCATATTGACCCGACCGGGGATCGAACCCGGAACCTCTGAGATGGTGCGAAAGTCCGGCACGCTCGCCTCTCGGCCACGGAGGTCGTCAAATATATGGTTTTATAAGCTTTCAATAAATAAATAAATAATAAGCTGAAGAGATTGTTTCCACATGTAGAGTTACATTACACTGCAAATAATTAGCATAAATGATGAGTTTCACGTTTTTATAAAGAAATCTGAATATAACTGTAGTGTAACTGTGCCACAGGAAAGTCCTAATGAAATAGGCCTTAGTTATGCAGGTAATAACCAGGGGCTATTATTGACGTCTTGCGAATTATTCCGAATAGTCTGTCAGTTTGGGCGTTGGTTTCCGACGCATATTCCACTGTTATTAATTCGCGGCTGTCTGAACATTGCTCACGTTTCTGCCCGCACTCAAAATACCTCGTAGTTGTGGTACGATTTTGACGGTTAATAATGATGGCTGAAACTGTGCAATTCTAACTATTATTTGACTAACTTCTGAAAAACGAGGATGTTACTCAATTCTATCGTATGCTGTTTTTTTTTTTGCGGACTACATGGTCTTGCAAGAACTGATTTGATGATTATTTTATTGGTGAAAAGGAGATACCTACCTAATTTTAAAGGTAAATAAATAAAAGAAACGTTTTTTTATTTAGTGATATTTACTTTATTACTAATATAATTCAAAGCAAATACGGCACAAATTTATCTGTTTTATTATATACTATGTGACCCGGCGAACTTTGTTCCGCCTTAGAGGCAATAAATGACTTTAAAAAAACCAAAAAGCAAATTAATCAAAAAGTATCCTATGTCCTTCTCCTGGTTCTAAACTACCTCCCCACCAATTTTCAGCCAAATCTGTTCAGCCGTTCTTGTGTTATAAATAGTGTTACTAACACGACTTTCTTTTATATATATAGATTATCTTAATATATAAAAATGAATCCCTATTTCCCCTGGTCACGCCATCACGCGTGAACGGCTGGACTAATTAAATTTTTTTTGTTGTGTTTGTTATTGCCAGGAGAAGTTTCTAAGGAAAAAAAACATATTTAAATGGTCATCGTTTAGACAGAACAACGACAGATCGGGTCAGCTAGTTTAATCATAAAAATCCATATCAAAATGTCAAAAACTTTTTTGTGGATCGATAATTAATATGCCTTTAATCACTTACCTATCCTCGTTTTGCAAATTGATGTAGGTCGATGATATGCCGCTTAAACGAAGTAACGTATCTAAAAAGAAAATTCGACAGGGATACAGTTATAGTAAGGTATTACTTAATTGCCAAACCAGAACCACTTAATTACTTACATTGTAGGTACAATTTCCTTAGTTCTTAACTCGTACCAGAATTAGTGATTACCGCGCTTACACAATAACCACCCATTAGTTCGGCAACAAAATTGCGTGCAGACGTTTTCGAACGATTTCCAATCAAATACTTTAACTTGAGATGTGTTTTTAACCCCCTAAGGATTATTTTTTACTGGTTAAACTTGGCGGTTTAGTTTGATCTTCTTAATGTAAGTAATTCCAATTTTAAACCTAATTCAAGTGCGATACAATCATTTGCAAGAAAACATTGAAGGTCATGTCCGTGGTCAAACATCTTCGCAATTGGTCCTCATATTACAGCAGATCCATGATGCAATAGATTGAATTTTGAGGAGGTAATGTCCACTGGCACATTGGGTGGTGCCAAGGCTTCGTGACGTAAGGCGTGAAAGTGAGCGCGCGACGTGCGAGCCCGAGACGCACGCGCATCGCCCTGCAACACAGACCTGCGCGTGAGTACGATACCTTATTGCAATTGTTTTACAAATACTTGATGTTTTTTAAATACCAATGATACCCGGTTCCGATATTTTACGATTCGTAATGTGTCAAAAAATTAAAAAACTAAAAAACACGCTTTTAGCTCGCACTAAAAATTACAAAATAATTCAGACATTTAAGAAAGAAAGCGTGGAGCGTTTATGTTATCTTTACTCTTTTTGGACAAAACGCTCCACGCTTTCTTTCTTAAATGTCTGAATTATTTTGTAATTTTTAGTGCGAGCTAAAAGCGTGTTTTTTAGTTTTTTAAACTATTATTTTTATTTTCTACTTTTTAGTTTTCTCATGTATCAATAATTATATAATTCTTTTTCGTATCCCATTCAGCAAACCCTTTCATTTAATACCCATATCATAGGGGTGCATTTCAAATAGCCTGTCCGTTATCTTGGACGCCCGCCATATTGGATTTGAATCACGTGACTATTTTTTTCGTATTCCTGACAGCAAACCCTTTCTTTTGATACCCATATCATGGAAGTGCATTTCAAACAGTCAGTTCGCCATCTTGGGGAGGCCGCCATATTAGATTTGTAATGACGTTTCTTAGCTAGTCATGTATTGTCATCAGAACTCAGAGCGTGTGCAAAATTTCATCTTAATCAAAGACCGGAAAGTGGGTCAAATTAAGATTTAAAGATTCCGTTACATACATAGATACATACAACCCGAGCTAATAAAAGCGTGTTAATGACTATCCGTTTTTCAACGACGCGTTAATTCTAATTTAAAATTTACTTTCCATATCAGCTGTCATTCGCCGTCCATCGGTCGTTTTTAGCTTACGCTTCGTATAATTTATTACTATCAGTAGGTAATTAGAACGATCTGTTTTTAAATATTGGAAACGGGCATAAATGGGCATGATTTTCTGCGCGATTTCCAATACATCACTGTACGTTATCTGTTGTTTTATTGTATTCATGTTGCGTGCCAGATTCTTCTTGCTAGGATTTTTACAATATAACCAGTGGTAGCTTTAAATTTGTATTCATTTGCCAATGTGTTTGTGTTAATGTGTTTGGCTAAAATATACTAAGAATAAAGGTATGGATTTGATATATCTGACTCTCCCACCGTTTCAGAAGATTATTAACACTGAAACTGTTTTAATTATAGGATCTGAATTGTGTTCGAAATCGTAGAGAAAATGCAGTTTGTAAAGATTTATTTGTTACATTAATCGCATACATAAATACGTACGTGTAGTAGTTTCGGAGCGGTCCCTACTAGGATACGAAAACAATGCTTTCGATTAATTTTTCATGATACAAATCACGTAGCCGAATGACGAGCGGACCGGACTTTGACGTCGCGTCTTTGCTAGGAGTCCGGGATCGATCACCGGTCGGGTCGGGGAAAAGTTAATTTTCAAAACAATCTCGTGCCTGGGTGGTGTTGTACCGTTGCTGATTTTGGTAACACAGTGGCTTCAGCTAGTTATAATACAATCAGAGTAATTAGGTAGTTATGTGATGCTCATGTTATCTAATATTGTAGATCACTAATCATAGCTTCAGTTTATCGATGATGAAAATAGGCTTCCCATTTATTTGCTTGCGAACTTTTTTTTGGATTCCCTTCCATCTCGCAAAAGTTTCTGGAATACAGACTTAGAGGTAATGCACACGCGAATATTTGTCACCTTTGTGGCCGGCCTACCTAGGCAAGTACCTACTTGAATGAGACTCCAGCTAGTTTAAATGCTTAACATTCCGCCTACTTTACTACGCAACGTAATATTCTAAATTAGATTATCCATAAATTGCTTGTTTAAGGCGTAAAAAATTTAGAGAATCATTAATTTGTGAATGTCAATTGGCAATATGTTTTTAACCGACTCGAAAAAAGGAGGATGTTCTCAATTCGTCTCTATATATTTTTTTATGTATGTTCACCGATATTTCTGTCAGAGAGTCTTGTCGGCCCCACCTCATGAATTATGGGTATGCGCATGTATCTTGTAATTCAATCGTTAATTCGGTTTTTATTACACCAGTTCATAATCTAGGTAGATTCATATAGGATCATATATATGATATTATGCGTTATATAATATTATATATTAGGGATGAGAGCCTTTTGCTGGCACGTAGGTAAGCTCAGGGAAGATGATAGGATTGATAAGGTATCCCAGATAGCTTCGAATCAGATAGCAAAATAATATTTTACTCAATTTGCAGGTAACTATTATTTCAATAACAGTGTCCATTAATTCATACTACTAATGAGCCAATTAAGTGCAGCAATATTTAAATTAGGCTCGAACAGGGCACACTCAATTTTTAGGCTCATTAATTTCGCGACACCCTTAGCTAATTGGACGGTAATTAACGGACACATTTCAATTAAAACCTCTGTGCGAAATGCATCACTAACCTTTGCGTGTACTGGGTAAATTACATTTATCGAAAATAGAGTATTTAACACTCAATATGTAAATTTACGTTTAAAATACTTTTGATAAGGAACATTGACGGCTATTAACAATATTTTTATATTACAAAATACACTACGCAACAGATTGATACCTTCCACCGCAATGTATACCTAGTAATACATATAATAGAAGTACTGCATCTCGTTTCCATTATTTTTACAATAAAACCGCCGATTATAATAAAGTCTTTAATACGTTTTTATCGTATTTAAATCCGTTGATATAATATAAAATAATACAAAATAATGCAATTCTGTAATAGCGCAATAGTGTTTTAGGAATTAACATGAAAATATTTACAACTCCTCTTTATAATTCCACGCTACAGCCATAAAATAAAGCCAAATTTCAAGGAATACCGTTACTATCAAAATAACTATAACAGTGACAACAGTAGAGATTTTTCTAACTAAGCAAAATTGTGGAATAAAAAAACACGATAAAGGAGCGGTCATAGATTCAATTAACAAAAGAAAGCACAGAATTAAAATTAACAAGACACCGGTGTTCACAGCTCCTCTAGACTTTGTGACGCAACCAATCAACAGAAACACATTTGCCACCAACAAAAGGATAGAAGTGAGGCCTATTGTCATGAGGACCACTTTCTTGATATCTCCGTCCAATTCTGTAGTTGCTTGCTGAGAGAAAACAGCTGTTATCAAGCTCTCGGCAATACCGTATAATATAATACCAGCAATGCCCAATGCTGCTGAAGCTATTCCAAATAGAGCTATTAATAACGTCGCGTATTTCGGCGGAAACATGCCGAAACATCGTCGTACTTCTGGCATATCTAACTCCATTTTGCTAGTTTAGTGTATGAAAATTTTCTTTATTAACAATGTGTCTAAACTACCTTAAATGATATAATTTTAAGCGAATAAATATATCAAAAGAGGTTTTTGAATTACTTTTGAGTGAATTGTCATGGGCGCTTCAAAATGACTTTATTTGTCTCATAAATAAACTAATCATAAAATCCACAAAGACATTAAGCATTTCTGGGTGCCTAAGTTTCGATTCACCATACCACTCGACGGATATTTTGGCATCTATTGGTTTTGCTTTCCTTTTCACTGAGGGAATGGTCTGGTAACCACCTAATAAGTAATTAGGCCAGCAAATGGTTCTTTAAACAATTTAGAAGCTTTTTACTTGCCCTAATCCGTGGTAATTTTTTGTGAAACTCAGCGAATCCCTTCTGATCTGTTTAATTAAATTAAACTGGTATTATATTATTTTCAAGATTTCTCAAGTATTTTTAATAGCTTGCTACTTAATCAATAACCCTAAATGGGAATCATCAATCTAAAATAAACGCAAACCTTTAACTATTTCAGAATGGCCCACTACTTTCTGTTCATCCTATTTATGGCTGCAGATAGTTTGTCTGCCCCAGCAGATGAACCGGTTCGCGTGGACCTTCCAGTATACGACCAGCCTCAGACAGCATCAGCGCAAGCGGCCAAGCCTTTAGAACCCGAGAACTACGGAGGACCAACAGATGGAAAATCCAATGGAGGGAACCTCTTAACCCAGAAACTGTACCCTGTTTTAAGTCCAGAAACCTTGCCGGTAAATACGACCTAAGCTAATTTATAAACTACTAGCTGTGCCCGCGACTTCGTTCGCGTGGACTACATGCCTTTATGGTCGGTTTTACCCCTTTCTCCCCTAATATTCGAAACAAAAAGTAGTCTATATTTTAATTCAAGTTTCAAGCTATATTTGTGCCAAATTGTATATCTCTAACTTTAAAAATAAACATATTTCCATATAAACTTCCAAAGGTGGTATTACCCCCCTTCCCCCCTTATTTTCTAATAAAAAGTAGCCTATGTCCGTTCTTGAGATTCAACGTATACCTATACCAAATTTCATCAAAATCGGTTGAGAGGTTTAAGCAGGAAAGCGTAACAGACAGACAGACAGACAGACAGAGTTACTTTCGCATTTATAATATTAGTAGGGATAGTAGGGACTAGCTGTGCCCGTAACTTCGTTCTCGTGGACTACAGGTTTTTTTCCATATAGGTATATGTTTTACTTTCATGGTCGGTTTATAGAGATGATGATATGAGATAGAGGATCTCCCCTAAAATTTGAAACAAAAAGTAGTCCATATTTTAATCCAAGTTTCGAGCTAGAAAATTCTTGTGGGCAAAAGTACCTACGTGCTATGTAACTATTTTGTCTTTATAAGTAACGTGGGAATTAAGGGTAAACTTGATAACATTTAAAATTACCTTTCAACGAGATTAAGCTTTTTAATTTTTTGCTTATATTACAAGAAGAAGAAATGCAAATTTATATCAAACCCCTCTTACAACCCACCGCAACACAAACGGATAAGTAGGTGGAACGCCAGACACAATTTATTTTGATTTTTTGTTGTGTCTGGATGCCGGCTTAAGAGGTTTTAGGTAGATTTAGATTAAATGGCTAATCTGTCGATTTTGTAGAATAAGTGCCCTAACCTTTATAAAAAGCTTCGATTTAAAATTTATTTTTTCAATGTTGAATGTGTAATGGAAAACCTCTCAAACATGGGTAGTTATTAAACTATTGTTAACGTTTATAGTAAAGATTACAAGACCTTCCATCATTTACCTACTCATAGAGCTAGTAAATACCTGAATGCATTCATAGAGCTTGAGTACCTAACTACATAGCTATAATTGTTAATTCACACTTCAACATCATACTTGCGTGGGAAATGAAAGAATAGATTCATTGTTAAAACAAGATACAGTGATAGAATATTTCAGCGGAATTAATTCTGAATTGGCATAAATTGTTTTACTTGTGAAATGCGAGCCTATATTGCTCGGGGAGTTCATATCGTTTGTGGCCACCAGATGTCCAGAGTCTTCATGCCATGCTATAGGTATGTTATGTTCTTATCATTAGATTCGATCGAATTAGATTGAAAAACAATTTGATTTGTTATCGAATTAAACTTTTTACAAGCAACATAGATGAAATTGTACTTTCTCCTTATACAATGCAAAACACTCGTACTATGAAACATATCTTTTTATAGAATCGGATAAATAAACGTGTAAATAATGTCATTTAATATTATGTCTCTACTTATTTTCATGTATTTTTTTAAATGGTAAATATAGTCTGACATTTCGAAGTTATTCAAAATCATTATCCTGAATGCAATAAAAAAAATTACCACCACCCCCATCCCCAACCTTGTTTAAAGAATTTCTGAACTTGGCTACCAAATGAAACTCTAGAGTCATCGTAACTTTAATCTTTACCCATCTACCTATTGGGTTAAAATGGCAATATGCATTATTTCAGACTGGGTCAGTCAACGTGCAAGGTGGCCAAGGCTGGTTCTCAGGTCCTGTGGACAACCTTGAAGGAGCGCTCCTGGAAACTGAGGGCTTGGGAAGCAAGGCTTTGTCCACTAAAGACAATTTGCACAACATCGTCGCTGGATTATTTCAAGTAAGTACCTACGCTATTACTTTACCCTATGGCGGTTTGTATCGAGCTCTGAAATTTTGGTTATAACAGGCTTGGTTGCAGATACCTAAGACGCTTATGCCGTGATCAATATGCAAATCATTATTATTACTCTGTAACTTGCACATCTTACGCCTGATTGAGTCTGGCTGGTAACTATTTCAATGCGATTATAATATTTATTTAAATCTAGCTTGAATTCTGCTGCGCTTATGTAAATCGCATCCTCTCGATTTTATAGGGATACCTACACTTTTTACAAAGTAACATTTGATAAATTCTACAATAACAGGTTTTTAACGCACTACTTTAATACGTAGGTAGTAATGACTTTAATAGCATTTTTAAATGAAAAGTTTCAGATCAGTTCAGTCAATCCGTATATCAAAGGCGCGGTAGTTTTATTGATGGAACTAATTACCTAATTGTTTTCTCACGGCAAGTAGTGCTGTCACACATCAACGCGGTCGTCCAGCTCGTCATATCGCGTATACATAAATGTATGATAAAAAAACCACTCTATTCATTCTTTGATTACGGTGCACTCTCGGGAGTGCATGATATGAGGGAAGCAGCGTTCGGACGCTGCTTCCCTCATATCTTATATTACTTATTACGATCTATAGGCTTTAGGTATTGAAGGCGAAAGTTATTACAATTAGCAACCCCATTTAATCCTCCCTAAGGCCATTAGGTACACGAAAACGTCTGTCCGAGAATCAAATCATGAGCATGAGTTGATAAATTGAATATTAGAGTTAATTTTCTTCCAATTAGCACCCTTACGTGTAACCTGTAATCAATATGTAAGTACCTACCTACATAAAAATACTTACTTACATTTTATAAAGATGAGCCACGATGCAAAACTTCACCTGAGTACATATTTAAGGGATAGGTTTCTGCTTTTTGATCTTTAAAATATCTATCTATCAGTCATCAGAGCCATTAATCTTTCCATGACATGATAGTTAAAATAGGAGTAGTACCTATCTCAGAACAAGAAATTAGATCTTCATCAGGTTAGACAAAAAATAGTCACATGATGTCTGAAGCTAAGTAAAATAACAAAACAGAAACATAAAGCATCAATAACTTTAATTGTCATCGTAAATGTTGTCACCAGAACTAATAGTATGTATAGTCGACAACAAGTCAAACTACAGAGTTTTGTAGCGCGCCGTACTTCCTCCGGAAGTACGGTATGGATGGGATAACGGGGGCCAGAGGGCCTATAAATTCCCGCTATACTTTTCAATTTAATTAAAATTGAATTGCAAGTGTTTACCATCATGTGGTATTCACCATCCATAGTAGGTATCATATAAATCCGTTTAAAGGAACGGGTAAAATTTCAATAACTAGATTTAAAGCAAACTGAAATAAATAAGTAAACAAACCGGCAAGATAAATAAAACCGTTTAATAAAAATGGCCGATCCAATAAAAGCTAGACGCACAATAGAAGGGAGTATGGAATTTTTCCATTCTCCTTATCCATCTGTTAATTAAGCGAGCGTCTAAGTATTTCTCGTTCTAATAAAAACTCTATCCACAACAACGTAGAAAAACACGTACTGCCCAGCAATAAAGATTAAAATGAGTTTTACAGAATAAACAATATCTCACGTTTCAGAGCTTTCTGTAAACTTGTCCAACAAGCAAATAGAATAAATAAGGTCCGTCTGCAAACGATATTTGAGACCTAAGTGCCTTCTCTGCTATTTACACCAGGCGAAATCTGATCTAAACAGGAGCGTAGCTATCTCCGTTTGAATGACAAAGGCCCCAGGTTATAGGAGCCCTAGAGCAATGCTGGACTTACAAAAGTGTCGCCCCAAAGCTTTACATTTTTGCCCGTATGTTCTAAACTCTAAAATAAGATACACTGTTTACCTAACGTTTTGAATTGAAACGTCGTTTATAGTCCGGTCAAATTAGACCAAAAAATAAGAGTGAAGTTACATAAATTCCCACCAAGCTGAAAATCGGTAAGATTGTTTGAAATATCATTAAAAACAAAATTTGAAAGTTCCCCATCTTTCCCCTGTAAGGAAAAAAATTTATTCAAGGTCAAAGGTAAAAAAATGAGTTTTTCGCGATTTTCAGCAAAACGGCAAGTTTTATCATAAAAATATCTCAGACAAAAATTGTAGATCATAAAATTATCTACAAAAAATTAATTAATACTTTTTTTTCTACGAGCCACCGTTTTTGAGATATAACGATTCAAAAAGTTGTAAAAGTTGTAATCATCATAATATGCATGAGTACGCCACGTATAATACGTATATATACATACTACTCTATAGTTGTAATATATGTTAAAATATTTTTCTATCAGTTATTGTAATTTACACTTCTAATATAAAATATACTTAAGTTACAACTATAAGAATATCAGGTAAAATGAAGCCCAGTCCCTTAATTTATACGCCATTGAAACCTTGAGAAAACATCTGTCCCCTGTTCAATTGTGTGCGTGGCTAGGGTCTTATACCTGCTATAATAAATGAAATACTGTTAGTCTTGAACGCCAGTTAGTAGTGAAAACACGTGTTTATCCTAACCTATATTGTGCTGTTTTGAGTTTTATAACAAAAACTAGCTTTTGCAGCACGCGCTTCGCGCGAGTCTGCTAAAAGCTAGGCCTGCGGCGCTGGCCGCTCCCGGGCTTCGCCCTCCCGCGGCGCTCGGCCTTCGGCCTCGCATACGCAGCTCGGCCTGCGGCCTCGCGGGTGTGACTTTTGGTGTTTGACCGTCCGCAATGGGGGCCTAGTGCTTTTTTTGTACGGCGCTAGAGTTTTGCAACTGTGGCCTAAGGAGCCTTTCCGCTCCGGGCTCCGCCCTGCGCGGCGCAGCTCGGCCTGCGGCCTCGCGCCTAGGGTGACTTGGATTGCACTTTAATAAAATGGCCAAAGTGTTCGACGGAAGCCGCTTCGAGCTTCGCTCTACGCGGGCGCTCGGCCTACGGCCTCGCATTCGAAGCTCGGCCTTCGGCCTCGCGAAAGTTACACAGAACATAGCCGCTTCGGGCTTCGCCCTACGCGGCGCTCGACCTATGGTCTCGCATCGCAGCTCGGCCTACGGCCTCGCGTGGGTTACTTGATCATTTGTCTCGTCTATATCGGTCGAAAGTGTTTGATGGCAGCCGCTTCGAGCTTCGCTCTACGCGGGCGCTCGGCCTTTGGCCTCGCATTCGAAGCTCGGCCTTCGGCCTCGCGAAAGTTACACAGAATATAGCCGCTTCAGGCTTCGCCCTACGCGGCGCTCGACCTATGGTCTCGCAACGCAGCTCGGCCTCCGGCCTCGCAATGTTACCATTTCCAAGTTTTAATAGCACTCAATACGGCACTACATTAATATGCAACAATTTCTCCATACATTTTCTAACTAAGGTCAATTTCAGTACAAAATGTATGGGGAACCAAGTACTCCATAGAAATTTGATTTTCCAATTTTTCCTAAAATTTCGTACTTACTCGCTTTTTTTTGGGTCAATTGACCACGGATGGACATTTTTGACAGGACCTTATACTTTTTTTTTTAAATTCGAGCATTTTCTGTCGGGCCCAAAATTTCCGAAATTACCCCGAAAATCGGGTAAATTTTTAAACCATCACGGGGGCATTATGTAAACCTCCAATAAAGCTCCGAGCATATTTTCCCTACGTCCCCTCCTTCTACCCCGAAATTTAGTGAATACATTTTGAATCCTGCAGATTTTTACATAATGGCCGCCAGCGCATCCGCCATTTTGTTTATCGAAAAGCCTATAGTTTTCCTGTAATCTAGGTTATATACGGCATCAAACCTCATTTTTACTTTTTTCGATATTGATATCCTGTGGCCCACAGAGCCTCCGGTAGGTGACCATGTTTTTTGCACTTTTTCCTCACCAGCTCTCGGTGTTGCCCAATTAAGGAAATAAAAATAGTCAAATGTCATTACTACTAAGATGCCTCATAGGCACATGGGAATGATTTGCGCGAAATGTCATTATTTCTATTCTCGACCTTTTCGGGACCTGAGCCAAAAACTACCAAAAATGGTAGAAATATTTTTTCACCTGGCAACACACAATGACAAAACACATAACCGCCTAGTACATTTCGACTCGCTCAGATTTTTAAAAATACCCAAAATTTGAATTTTAAGTTTTCAAAAACACGAAAAAGTCACAAAATGGCCACCAGTGCGTCGGCCATCTTGTTAATCAAAAAGTCTATAGTTTTCCCATAATCTAGACTATATTTGACAGCGAACCTCATTTTTATTTTTTTTCTTGCTCCCATCCAGTCGTCCTCAGAACTTTTGGAAAATGACCATGTCGAAAAAATATTTTTCACCGTAGCTCCCAGTGTTGCCAGGTGATCTGACCAAAAGCCGCAAAATATCATTCGGCTATACGCTATACACAATTGAGTGGTAGACGTTTCAACCAAATGTCAAAAAAATTTTTTTTCGTTTTTTGGGCACGAGTCAAAAACTACCAAAAATGGTAGAAATTTTATTTGACCTGGCAACACATATGAACCAAACATGCAACCGCTCCATACATTGTGACTCGCTCAAATGTTGCCAAGTGCCAGAAAAACCGTTTTGAAAATCGTGAAAAATTCAAAATGGCCGAAAGGGGGTCCGCCATCTTGGATTTTCAAACGGCCGTATTTTTCCTGTATTCTAGGTTATATATCGCTTCAGACCTATTTTTTATTTTTTTTCTCGCTCCCACCCAGTCGACCCTAGAGCTTTTGGAAAGTGACCATGTCGAAAAAATGTTTTTCCCCGCCATTTCCAGGGTTGCCAGGATTTTTCCGAAAAACTACCTTTTTGTCACTTCGGACCTCCATGGTCACCCCACGGCGTATTTATTTTTTTTCTACAAGGTTATTTTTTTTACCTACCATTTGAGGCCATGGGGTAAAAACTACTATGAATTTGGTAGAATTTATTTCTCAAAACAATAGACGGATAACTAACCTACCACCGCCCCATACAAATTGATTTGACATGGTGTTGCCATCTCTGTCAAAATCGACTTTGAAAATGACAAAAGTTTTGGTCCCTACAAAACTGCCGCCAGCGCCGTCTCTATGGCCAAACTCTATAATCTATGGATGAGGTTTGCAAGTTGACTATACTGCCGGCAGAGTTCAAAAAAAATTTTTCAATTATGTGTGGACACCTCTCCACCACGACCCCGCGAAAACACCTCTAAATCGGATTTTCGATCCAAGATGGCGGCGCGGACATCTTGTTTTTTTGACATTTTACTTTTTCAATGTACTTTCCTTTACTGCAATTCTCTAAAAAAGTAAAAACCGCCTGGGCACTCTATACATTTTTTTAATTTCAATTCAGCAAAATCGGCCGCCATCTTGGATTTTCGGAAAAAAAAATAGAAAAACCTGCTTTGATTGAAAAATAACCCACCCCCTTGGAACATGCCAAAGCGGTAGAAAAACGAGAACCCCCCCAAAAACACCCCCGATGAGTCAGTCAGTCAGTCAGTGGTAATTTAGCTTTATATAATATAGAATAGAATAGATATAGATGTCAGATTATTGTTTTATTTGCGCTAAACTTTTAACTGAAAGTGAAATTGTTACTGTTGAACGTGGTATGAAGACATTAATTAATGCAAGTATCGAAAGAGCAGATGAATTTTCGGAGTATCTAAAAAATCAAAAATCTGTGACAATACATGAAAGTTGTCGTAAAAATTATACTCAAAAGTCTTCTATTGCTGCATCTAATAAAAGACAACGTGAAGAACAAGAAGCCAGTACATCCACTGAAAGGGATGCAGTGCTAAATGTGGTTGCAAAAAAGTCGGACTGTTCTGTTCTTTGGCATGTACACATTGTCAAGGCCGGTTGTGCTGTAATATTGAATCACCAACAGTAGAGGATCCGTTTGATTCCAACGAGGCAACATGCGATACATCGCTAATGCAGTTTACTCAGGATGAAGATGAAGAAGAACAAGAACAAGAAGAACAAGAAGATCAAGAAGATCAAGAAGAAGATTTTGAAAGTTACGACTCGGATGATTAAATTTCACTACTTTTTTTTAACTTAAATTGCTTTTATCTTTTCAATCTCTGCTAATATCCATTATTTTTCAATAGTTTCAAATAAAACGAGATCAAACTGACCCGTGGAATAGGCCTACTGGGGAAACCACAAAAAAAACGCGCTAAGTACACTACCTCATAGGTGGCGTGGAAACGTGTGCATATTATGACGATTACAACTTTTACAAGTTTTTGAATCGTTATATCTCAAAAACGGTGGCTCGTAGAAAAAAAAGTATTAATTCATTTTTTGTAGATAATTTTATGAGCTACAATTTTTGTCAAAGATATTTTTATGATAAAACTTACCGTTTTGCTGAAAATCGCGAAAAACTCATTTTTTTTACCTTTGACCTTGAATAATTTTTTTTCCTTACAGGGGAAAGATGGGGAACTTTCAAATTTTGTTTTTAATGATATTTCAAACAATCTTACCGATTTTCAGCTTGGTGGGAATTTATGTAACTTCGAATGTCTAATTTGACCGGACTATTATGCCTTTTCCACTCGTGTCGTGACCTATTGTTTTTTTTTTTACCAAATATTTGTAGGCCTATTTTGCCGCCCTATACTTCAGTTTTTTCAGCTTCTATGGTAAATCCGGCACTCCCAGTGTTGATAAGAATAATGTGTAAAATGTAATCCACAATGCAACATCAGATCTTAGTTTACAAATTTGATTAGTAAGATTAAACTATCGGACAATTTTGATAAGCCATTATCCCTAAATAAAAATCTACATCGGATGTCATACGAGTTTTCGCATATTCTAATGTAGGTACCTACCTATAATTATTTTGTGATGTATCATTATATTTTTTAAGAATGCCCTACTCATTTTGATACAGAACCCACCTGAGGCACGATGGAATTAGTATCAAACAGTCATACATCCATTCACACAAACTTTTACGATTAAAAGATGAGTAGGGGATTCCATGTTTGAAAAGTATGTAAAGCCCCTGTGAAATACCTATTTATTTCCCTTTCTCTGTTTCGTGTTCGAGCCTTGTCCCAAAAACTGCTTTATGTCATTATGAAGCCAGAACTTTCGTTTTTTCTTCAGCCTAAGCCAATCGTGGACACCATAAAAGAAGAAGAAAAATACGGCAACACGGGTGACAAATTTTACAGCGCGGGGCGAGCACTCGTCGGCGGAGCGGAAGGATTCTCAAACTTTGTTAACTCCGTCCTAGAAGTATGTATGGATCATGAAAATTAAAAACAAGTGGAAATGTGTACCTATGTGTAGAGTTGTCCTCATAGAATAATTTCTGCAAGGGTACCGGATTAAAGCCATGAGATTTAAAAGTAGGCATCTTCCTATATAAATATTGGAACATCACATAGATACATTGCTCTAATTCTGTGGTAAGTAGCTAAAGCACTTGTGTTACAGAAATTGGAAACAACGACGATACCACAACACCCAGACCAGAGACAATATAGAAAAGTTCGTTTCCCATATTGACCCGACCGGGGATCGAACCCGGAACCTCAGAGATGGCGCGATGCCAAAGTCCGGCCCGCTTGCCTCTCGGCTACGGAGGTCGCCATACATGTATATACAAGTAATAGTAATAGTATATATTAGTAGTATAAATGACATTTCCATTTGAACTTTTTTCTTCATAGTTATAACGTCATCAGTCTTCAGTCTTAACTTCAATAAATTTCGTAAGAGGTGTCGCGAAAATCATCCAATGAAATTTTACGGGCGGAAAAGCCTAGATGGGCTTACATACATTTAATATAGATAAACGTTCATATTAGCCTTTGTTCAGATTAAAAAATAATATGAATTCATGAAAATGAGTAATGACAGGCCAGCACAGTATTATTACGCCTAATTCAAAAGTCAGTACCTACTAAAACAGTAATGAAAGGGCCCTATGTCTGAAGCCCAGTTATTTTCAAATTAGATCTAACGATAGATTTAATGATAACAGGCCGAGTCACTTTGAGCTTTAGTTTAAATAAGGTAAAAAAAAGATGGACGTACAATATTACGTCTCTACTTACGCATTCGTCATACAAACCGATCTTCGAAGGCACGTTCTGCTGTCAGTCTTGCTGAAATCTCAATGATAATGTCTAGATAGGTCAAATGGCGGCTTGAGAACATCCAACAGTTAGGGCGATCTTTTGCTATACACGTAACCCCTACCAATCTTAATCGCGTGGTGGAGTACGCTCCTTTCCATCTAATCGATGAGATAAAGTTTGTTCCAAACTGAAGAATGACTGAACTTGTGGTTTTATACAAAATGATGATATGCTTGTATTTATTTTGACCAGAAGACTCCGTAATAAGCAAGTAGGTACTTCACCATCTGTAGTTTATAGGTAACTCGGTACCTTGTTAGTTTAAGTTAGTTGTGTATGTGATGTACTTACCTACTACTTACGAGGTTTAATGTGATAAGGTACTGTGGTGTATGTCGCAGGCATATTGAGTAAATCCGCCGTTTTCATACGGCGTCGTCAGTTTACAAACGAATGCTGGTTTGTAAAATGCCGAAGACAAAATGTCATTATGTATAATGCCGCGGCAAATTGAAGTAAAGCTTGACAAAGCTAGGGTGACCATAACATTTGGTTTGCAAAGGACAGTACCTATCTATTATTGAAATTTATAAAACTAACAATCTGTCAGTTAAAAAATAGTGTTAAAAAATATGGAATGTTTCAAATATAAATGAAATCCTAGTAAATGACTCTTCTACTGTTTTATTTTTTACTGAAAATGATAATATTATAAATCAGTTAGACGTGGCGCTTCGCCGGCCGCTGCCGCGGCACGCTCGCTCGGCTTGCGCTTCACCATAGTCACTTTTTTTTTTTTTGACGGGTGGAAATGCTTCATGCACCGTACCGCCACCCTGAGGGAGGGTGGCGGCGTGTGTGGAACTCCCTTCCAACCAACCAACCCGGTGTACCCACTAAAACCCCCCGGTTGAACCCTCAACGCCTAAATGGCGGCGCTGTGGGAAATCGGCCCAGCCTTTACTTCCACAGCGCCGCCGGCGGAAAAGCCGCTTAAGCGGCTCCGTCTGCTCCCCCCACGGTGTTCGGGGGGAGACTGGGGATGGCCGGTCCAACGGGACCATCCCCACCTCGCAGTGGAGACCGGTGCAATGCCAGCTGAGGTGCCCTCACACCATCAGCCGGCCGGTCCCCACGCGGTAGCTGGGCGCGGTCGTATTGCCGCCGCGCCCTCAGCCGCCTTCTTCGGCGGCAGGCGGGAGCGGATGGGTCGTCCTCCCGTTCCCGCTCTGCGGCCTCCTTCTGCGACATAACATCTTCGCAGAAGGAGGCCATCCCATCCCATGCCGTCTCACTCCCGAGCATAGCCTATGCTGTTCACCTTAGTCACTAACCTAACCTAACCTAACCAATGGAATCATTAATTACTTCCATTAACCTTACGTAATTGATGTTGAATAAAAGTCATTTTTGTTACTTGGATATTTTAATGAAGTATCAAAAGAGAACCGAAACGTGAAAGAAAAGTCTTAATTTGTCCAAACAGTGTCTTTTCATGGTCACCCCAAAACTACAACCACCTGTTGTCATTGTCATTACTTAACAGCGACCGTTTTTAAACAGACGAAGCCATTTGTAAACGGCGGAATCACTCAAAATGCCGGCGACATATACATATAAACGAATTAAGCTGATGGACAACAACTAGCAGTCTTTGTTGATCAGTTCAATCTCCGACGATTGAAAAAAGAAAAATATCAAGGAGCTATAGCAAACATGACGAATCGAGGAGAGACTGAGAAAATAACAATAAAAGTATACACAAACATTGTTTTGCATGGTCAAGTATGCGCCGCCCCGCAGGGAGGTTTTCGATTGGTAGCGTAGAAGCTGAGAGCAGCCGAGACCTTCCCTGGGATTGCGACCGTAAACCATGAAAATACGGTTTAGTTTAAATTGTTATTGTCATCTCGTTCTCTTCATCGTACTTCGCTAGGTTTGCGCTAGCCCTTACAAATTATTATTTATTATTACCTTATGATACCTACCTACCTAATAAAAATGCAGTTAATTGGAGTACCGAGTCGAGTAGAATATAAAGCTGCCACAATCTGACCAGATCACTTTGGATATTATTAAGTTCATAATATGTTTATATATTACGGCATAATTATGTTTTTATGTTGCAGGTTCCCAGTACAATAATAAGCAAGATCGCCAAAGCTGCTACTGAAAAGTTAAATAATTTAGGAGGAAGATTGATCGGATTACAATAAGTTTGTGTAGACTAGCTACGAGCATTCGCCTCAAATTAGGTAGATATTAGCAAAAGCAGATTTTCCATAGGTGAAGTACCAATGTTTAAAAAATCCACCTTATGACTGCAAAAACACGTCAACTTTTTTTAAAGTTAATTGTATGAACCAGGTAATCTTAGGTCGGCACAGGAGTCATCTACCTTTTCTCGTCCCCTGTTTTACCAGAATGCCAAAGGAGCTAATGAGACGAGTGCCTAGGGGTCCTGTGGACATTAATCAACCGCTGCGCTCTGGGTATTACCAAATGCAAGCTTTTTAGGCTTTGAGAGGCTATGTAATGGACGTGATTCGACCGGCGATTTTTTTTAATCGCTTTCTTATTAGCACGTCGTATCAGCTAGAAAAGTAATTCTTCATACCAGAAGGCTATCCATAACTGTTGCCAAGGCGGAAGCCATTTATTTCGCTGCAACCAATGTTTTTACAGAATATAGCAATGTTAAAAGGTTTATAACGTCCGTGAACACAAAAGTCCGTTTTGCGTGGCACAGCGGACCATGTGAATATCATGTTCGTAACACAATTTGTAAGTGATATTTTATAGTGTGTTGAATGGGAAGGTAATATATTGGAAAAGGCCAAAAGACATTTGTGTGTCGTTATTTTGCACTCTTCTATTCATTATCGGTTCCTTAGTCAATATATTGAATTCGCTTTGCCTGGACTATAACCAAGTTAACGGGTCAAATAGTCTGAGAACAAATTTACCAGTTATATAAAGATAGGTATGCCAAGTACAGTCGCCGTCAGATATATCAGCGCAGACAAAGTGACCAAATACTTCTAACAGTTTCAAATGTCAATAAGTTCCATACACTATAAGTTACCATTTATATCTGCGCATTCATTATTTCATAGATATCTGAGCAGATAATAGTCAATAACTTCTAAACACACAACTGACCAATAATATCTGAACACTCAGCTCATACTAGTATTTTCCATTTTAATTAATTTTGATGATTAAATATTATTGATTTGTTGTGAGTTTAGATGTTATAGACTATCATCTGCTCAGATATTAATGAAATAATTAATGTTCAGATATTAATGGTAACTTGTAGCGTATGTAACTTATTGACATTTTATACTGTTCAGAAGTATTTGCTCACTTTTTCTGGTCCAATATATCGGACGGCGACTGTACATCTTGTCTAGCCTTGGTAAATTGATTAACCAATAAATTATGTGATAAGTATATTTTTAATGGAAATGTTCGTTTAAATAAATGTTGTTGTAAGTTTTGTTATAAACATTATTTAAATTCGCTGAAAAAGCTCTCAAGCAACCCCACTATAAAATAAAGTTCACTTATCACTTCAACTAAATTTATATCCATTTACGGCAGCTCATATAAAATGCCTGATTACCAACGTAAAAAAAAATACTAAATTAAAAAAACACGACTTGATTTCGAAAGATTAATTTATTTCTTTTAAACCAAAAACCGATTTTACAATCTCTGATCTTCTAAAATGTTACATGTTTAAAAAAGGGCAGGAAATAGGCCCCAAACGTTGAGATATTCCTACTTAGATTCTATTGTTAACATGACTGAATATCTAGTTCTTAACATTTAAATGCTTTAAAAATATTTACATAAAACATAAAACGCAAAACAATAACGTACGTAATATCACTAAAGTACATAATATTAGATATTGCTGATAATAGCACATTTCGAATACTTGTAGGTCGCGAACAGCTTTAACAAAGGGCAATTCCATGGGCAAAACAGTGAATGAAGCATTCATAGTGTGACAAAAAAGGAAGAGCTCTCTGTCTAAGTAAAAACAAATTAACCACTAAAATTAATTTAGAATATAATACAAATCAGAGTACATATTTCATTAAGAAATGTTTGAGAACATATGTCAAGAATAAATATTAATATAACAAGTACCGATTCAACCTGCAGGATCACATTTTAATAATAATATTAATGTCAAATAGGTTAAAACTTATATGTACAACAATAATAATAATCGACGTAGTATGTAATTTTTATTTTATTATAAAACCAGCAGTCTCATATAACGATTATGAAAAATATTCAATTTTATATTAATACTATACAACAGAATAATTTAAAAACCTACCTATTCCACCATTTATATTTTCAGAAATAAATTTAGCATGAGCGGGCGAGAAAGTAAAAAAAGGATTAGACCACTCAGGATATTGCCCATATTTTAACAACATAGTTACGCAATATAAATAATTATGATAAATATATGCATAATATATTTCATAATCAATTTTTGGACAGTTTTCAACCACCCGCAATAGAATGTAGTAGTCTTATTACTAAACGATAATAAAATTTACACTTTATATCTATAAACTTTTACGCAGCACTTGCTCAAAAGTAATCCCGACGAATTTTATACTTATATAAAGTTCGTAGGAAGTTAATAGAATTATAAAAAACTTATGAATACTATTAGTAAACAACAAAATGTACATTATCATTTATTGCCAATCTTTATTAAAACCTTGCGTTAAATTTAGAATGTGTATAGTACATACAAGTCTAATTATCTAAATTAATTAATATATACTCTAAATTGATATTTTGCATTTTAAGCTGCAGTTATTGCTCAAGATAGAAACGGACAAGATGGTAAAGTCACGAAAATAATACAAAACAAAGTGCTGGCAAAAGCCGAAAGACCTCTAGGAGATCTTTATATATTTACACAAAACGAACATAAAATATAGTATAATGAACTCTATAATATAATTAAAATTGCAATCTGTATAAACAAAAATATATGTATAAATCGGCGTTGCTTCCGTCGCCCACACGTCTTTTTCTTTAGTTTGCAATTGGTCACATTTGTTGCGGAATATACATTTTTATTCATACATAGCAGGTAAAATGAGTCACTCATCAAATTTCTTTAATATTTTCGAAGCTTTTTAATTATTTATAGCTTCTTTTACCAAAAAGGAGCTTGTCAAGGAAGGTACATAAAACGATTATAATTAAAAGACATTAACACAGTACGAACACATTTTTCATTCAATAATTTCTGACTCCCTTGAATCCAATGTTATCTTCATAGTATGAAAGAAAAAAATTTAATGTCAAAAAAAAGTAAATGCTAAAATTACGAAATTGTAATTTCAATTTAAGATAAGGCAAAACGCAGCGTTGGAAACATATATAATTTCTTCAGAAATTCATATACACCTAGTTTCAGCCAACACCACGACCAAGTTTATACGTCATCTGCTAAATAAAAAAAAATCACTAAGAGATCGTTTGTTTGAGCGTAAAATGACTTCTTAAAAACCAAGGATCAGTTCGAGACGTTAATGACATTGACTCAATGAGACATTTATTCTTGGCCCTGCAAATGTTTTCAATTCTACACACGTAACCCATATCGATGTTTCGGAAAAGATTCTTACAAACTATTTCTACAAGTTATGTAATGTATTCATTGACGACCAAAATGTATCATTTGTGTACATCGTTTCCTTTTGTGCCACTAAACGACTGATTACAACAGTACCTATTTATATTAAATCTGTTTGATGATCTAGAATCATAACATCAGTTTATTAATTTAGATAGTATTTCCAGAGACGTGTGAGTTTTGGATTAAGTTCAAAAAGTGACACAATGCGTACATATCAATTATTATTATTTATCAATATGTAGTAAACAACATTAATTTCTCTACTATTTGGGTAGATATTTATCTTACAGCAAATCTTATATTACGACACATAATTATTCCAATATTAATGTGTTTAAATGGATAAAATACATTTACAAATTTATATTATTTGAATACATACATCGAAAAGGAAATAACACATTTATTTTAACAGGTATGTTACTAATGCTACCAATCATTAGTTGCTCACTACTTGCCGTCTTGTCTTTTCATTATTCTTAGAAATAATTTCGAAAAGTCTTTTGATAATATAATTATATAAATTGCACATCAAATTTCTGATTACAATTGTGTGTCACTTTTTGAAACTCGGAACGTTCTAAATAACCGTCTTATTTGCGTTTGACCAAGCCCAACACGGAGTAGTCGATGAATCGGTCCGACCTTAATTGTCATGGACGAGTGAGCCGAATCTTGCGGACAGTCTCCACGTAGTGCTTGTTGTGCGCCATCACGGTCTCTTGGAGTTTGGGAGGGAGCTCCTCCATGGAGGGCGCGGTGCCCTCCTCGATGTCGCTGCGCCTGTAGAACAGGATGTAGGGCGTGCTAGAGCGGTTCAGTCCGTTCAGCTGGCCCTCGTCTGCGGCAGTGACCGCGTCATCGTTGTAATTGTGCCATTGGTCGCTGTCCTTCGCCAAGGTGTAGTAGTGGCCGGAGTCGAGCGTGGTGCCGGCGTGGATTACGGCCGCGTACAGCGCATACGCTGCGTGCTGGGCTTGTGAGCGGACCGTCGGCAGTGTCACAGAATGGTTGTAATACATTTGGTGCATCAGTTTGGTTTGTACCTGCAACTTCGGCTCGAACCTGTGGATACGTGCGTGGTTTAAAATCTAACAGTCTAACCTTAATACCTAATAGTTATTATCTAGAGAGCGTTCGCGACGTCATTCATTCTCGTGGCATATGGACCCACATTTGCTCACCTTAGGACGACAGGTCGTTAAGAGGGGGTACCATGCCAAATTGTCGATTTTAGATTCGATTTTTTCACTTGAAAACTAGTTTTAAATCATTTCAGTTTTTTAATATAAATATTAGACTATATTTAGAAGGGACTGAGCAGAAACATGAAATTGTAATATTTTCTCGATAGAAAAATATCACAAAGTTAGGTCTAATTTTCATCTAGATTCGATTTGTTTTGAAAACTATACATGCAACTGAATTTATATTTTAATACATAACAGAAAAATATATTATCGAGGGACTGTACTAGCGATTTTTGAAAATATTATTTATTTTGCGAGATATTTTAAAAAAATTAGTTCGGCGCTTACTACGTTTTTATTCCGCGTAGAAAATTGTCTTTCTATTTCACCTGACACATGCATGTCAGCATGTTTTGTTTCATCAATCAGTCGTGGTTGCTTTGTTAAGACGAGAGGTCTATGTCACCATGCTCCGGCGTGACACCACGTGATGATGTTGGTGAGTATTTGTTTACATAATAGTAAATATCACCATAGTACTAATAGGAAAATAAAATGTGACAGAATCTATTTATGTTGAATTTTTCGTACAAACCTTTTTTCAACATATTTAGTTAGTTTATATCTTTTAGCTTTTAATACAAAAGCTAGTTAAGCCATGCGGTTAAAGCACTTAAGAAACACCTTTCAACAAGAACTTGGTAAGTTTGTGTCTTTTTTTATTTTGGATTTCAAGCGTGTACGAATAGAAGTAAACAGAGCTACGTCTTTATTTTTTTAGATAAAAAAAATTCTTGTCTTACAAAATATGATAGCGTACGAGTCATTAATACATTATAATTTCCCCTTTGAAAGAAACATGCCTTACCCAATAAATAGGCCCAAAGCAAGCATTATCTGACTATTTGTTACGCTGAGTTGGGCGGCATATGCTGTAACTGACTGATTTGTAGACGGCAAGATTGGTACATTTTGCCTATTTTCACAGCGTCATGTCGTAAGTCGGCTTTTATGGAGATCTGCGGCCGACATATAGTAGTATCCATAGCTGGGCACCGTTAATCAAATAGTTAACTTCGTTAATCGTTAATCCGTTACTAAAAAAGTTAGCTTCAGACGAATTAACGCAAGTTAACGTTAATCGTTAATCCGTTAAAATATAATCAAAATTGATGGATTAATGGTCATGGATTCTCACCAGGACCTGGAATCTGATTCCATGTCTTCCATGATAGGGTTTTGATTACTACACTGCACAGTACACTTTTTCAATTCACCTAATATTACCTACACACTTCCTTATCCACACGCAAATGATGACTGACAGTAATTTAGGGAGCGTTCAAGTATTACGTAACGCAATTGAGGGGGGGAGGTTATGTAAAGGGGGGGAGAGTCAAAAAATCTTCAAATATTGCGTTACGTAAGGGGGACCAATGAAATATCGAATAATAAACATCGAACGTTCAAAATATGAAATACTTGCTGTGCCCGCGACATAGCTCGCGTGGACTACATCCTTTCATGGTCGGTTTTACCCTTAAAAAGTAGTCTATATTATAATCCAAGTTTCGAGCAATATTGGTGCCAAATTTCATATCTCTTACTTAAAAAATAAACATTTTTCCGTATAAACTTTCAAATGTGGTATTACCCCCATCCCCCCCCCCCTTTTTTTTAACAAAAAATAACCTATGTCCGTTCTTGAGGTGCAACGTATACACCTAATACCTAATTTCATAAAAATCGGTTGAGAGGTTTAAGCGGGAAAGCGTAACAGGCAGACAGAGTTACTTTCGCATTTATAATATTAGTAGGGATACAAATAATCGATCGCTCAAAATATCAAATTTACATATAATAGAACGTTCAAAATACGGAATGGTAAAAGTATCGAACGCTCAATACATCGAATGATTATTTGTATATTCGATATTTTGAACGTTCGATTTTTTTACCGTTCGATATTTTGATTTTCGATCGCTTGGTATTCGATATGGCGTAGGTAACCCGTTACAACGTAACACTTGAACGCTAATTTCTTTAAAACAAACACAGCACTCGTCATTCTAATTAAAACACCGGCTCTAAGTAATTATTGACATGTTGAAATCAAATGAACAAAATGAATCTATTCGCAGCTTTCTCACTCGCACGCGCTTTCTATTGTGTTTTTGTTTCACTCGCGACACGTGCTGCTCGCCACTTGTCGTTTCATACTTGTCTTGTCTAAACCTGTTTTTTTCGCCATGCCACCGTGGTGCAATGCGGTGAATAGTAGGCATTGGATTAACGATTAACGGACTTCTGGATTATTAACGGAAGTTAATGAGTCCGTTAACAGTTTTTAAAGTTAACTTATAAGTTAATCCGTTACTCGAAATGTTAACTTCGTTAATTAACGATTAACGGATTAACGAGTTAATGCCCAGCTATGGTAGTATCTTTGTGTTACAAAAGCGGGCCATCTGAGCCATTTACAAGCTAAGACCACGTGATTCGTTGAGATAATTATTTAAGGAATTCAAAATCCTAACAGTTTTATCTCAATACGTATTCAACTGTTCAATGTACGTACGTATACAAAAAAAATGCATATTTTCCCTAAAAAAATCAGACTTTCCTAGAAATAAACCCAACTTGTTGTCCCTGAATGTAGACTTCAAATTATTGTTGATTTAACTGTGCACAAATTTAAGACACTTGTTAAAAGTAGTCTTTTGAAAAAAATATACTACAAAGTGGAACACTATATTAATGACAAAGTGGTGTGGATCACTAAAGAGTAGGTATGTTCGCCCTCACATTAAAGTTTTACATATTTCTATTTGTACACATTTATTTTAATTGAAAAATACTCACAAGTTGGCAAAATTTAATTCAATTAAAAATTCAACTGGCAGACTACAAAAATTAATGTTAATGGAGCCAATTCTTCTGGCGCAGCACTAGTCATGTGAGCATTTCGGGACTCTGTGTTAGAACCTTGATCTTATTAATAATCTCCCTTACTTTACCAAAAGTCTATGTGAGACTATATTACTTGCTTGCAAATCTCTGATTATTAAAGCTGACAGACGTTAACAATTGTATGACAATGTAAATAATTCTATAAGATGATAATATTGTAATTAATATAAACAGATTAAACTCATTTATTTATAAATTTTTTTAGGAATCACTTTAAACTAACAATGGAACCTCATATCAGTGCGCCTCAAGCAAGACTTTGTTTGGCTGTATTTGCAGTAGGAAAAATAATTAGATTAGATTAAATACAAAATAGTTTTGTATTACAGAAGAGAGAGCTATACATATTATGGCCTTAGATCTCGTGAGACCGTGTAATTCACTGAAATAATGATTTAAAAAAGTCGACTTTTTGTTCGTAACTTCATCATTCATATTTGAATTCATAATACGTTATTACGTTTTTAAACAGATTTCAGAAAATAATATTTACGTATCAATCAATATAATAATTGACTTCGTAAACCTATGAAAATGTTTGTTGGGTTAAGTATAAAAATAAATTATGGTTATTTAGAACTAGGTGACTGCAAACTGATAAATAAATTATAAAATATATAGCCATGACTGATGTATATATAGTCTGCTCACACACTATATTCATAAGATTTATATAGTCCTACATTGTAAATAATGGGATAACTACTTACCAAGAAGAAACTGGTGGTAACTTCATTTTGGATTGTATTTATTTTAACGATGCATAAGTACTTGTAACCACTATATTTGTTAAATATAAATGCAATATACCTAACATGGATATACATGAAAAGTTAAATTATTATTATTATTATTTTTGTAATAAAATGTCCGCTATCTTGATTGGTCTTGCCAAATTTTATCTCAGTCATATTTTATTATTAGTAAGTATTAAAAATAACTGGTAGAATAAATGATTTAAGTCACGCAATAGCATTATAAAAATACCATTAAAATATATGATAAGTATTTCTCACTTTTTCGAGTTATTTACTACTACCAAAATTATTAAGATTAATATATTTATTTTGTGTGCAAACTTTGGTTAATCCGACTCGCACTTAGCCAATCCTTATCAGATTCATCTAAATTTTTTGCGTATACTGTGCCAGTACAAAACATGACGCAGCGATGATTTCGATGCGTGGGACGAATGCGGGGCGTGTGAGGTGCGCGGGTGAAATTCGACATTTCTCCGGCACCATACCCCCTCTTAAGTCCTTATGTTGTATTTTTAATTAAGAACAGATTACTTAGATAGATGCTTTGGAATGGTAGTCTGAAAATTTAAAAGATTGAAAAAAGGCCAATATACTGAAAAACTTTGCATATCAGGCTTAGCATTTTTTATTGTGGCAAAATCAAATCAATACTGCTGTAGAATAAAAGAGTTCTTACTTCCTTCATAAACAATCAAATTATCTTTTACGGAATTAGTAGGTAATTGAAAATTGTTTGCGAATGATCAACATCCCTCTCGTATAAATTGCACTAGGTGCTATTGGATAAATGCATCAAAGTGCGAGTTTATACGCGTCGCGTCGGTCGCCACTCTCGGCGTTGTAACGCGTCAATCTACAGATTACCCACAAAGTAGGTGCTGCGGGACCGGGGAGCCTGTCCATTCCCAGTAATAAGCCTATTACGCAAATAGCCCTGAATACATTCGATTATGCTGACAGCTCTCGTGCTTCGTTCACAATGACTGTGCAACAAACCAAATATCTATATTCGATTTTGATTCTGCGCCGGGATATTGACGTCGCTGTAATTCAATAACACAGTCGGTGCCAATTAGTCGCGACGTTTCAGCTGCTTTTGTTAAAATGATTGGTGATAACCGCACACCGAATTTCTATTGCGTAATGAAATCATATGCCGTGCTTTTGTAGAATGATCATACAATCTCAACTTTACCCCATACATTTCAATTAGATGGTTGTATTAAGTGTTTAAAATAAAATCAATCGTGCCGTTTCGTGAAACAAAAGTATTACAACGATAATGATAAAAAAATCCAATAATGGGATATAAAAGACAAGTTATTCCCTGTTATTGCTAACGAGAGTCACATTGCACTATTTGAAATAAAATACGAGGACAAAGCTTAGCATCTTTTGAGAATGTTTTTGAATTTTAGTGTACATACGATACATTTTTAATATAATAAGAAAAGAGTATTGGAAGCATTTTTGCATTGACGGGAAAATAAAAATAGATCCATGCTACCTACAAAACTGAAAACTAAACCAGTTTGTTTTACTAGTACAGATGTTAACAAAATGGAGGCTACGGTAACACCGATGATAAACATGATTTCTCGAATATTTTATTTTACTGTTAAAGTAACGTACGTCATCATCATAGTTATTAAAAAATGCTGTTGTTTTCACTTGTTTGTTAAATTACTTCAGTTGTTGAAATAAAAACAAATAGCGTCCGTCTTATAGGGTTGACTTATCGAACTGTTGCAATTTATGGAAGTCATAATACATAAAATCAACGACAGCATATCTTACTTTTTATTCTAAGACCCGTATCATGTGTATTCAAACTGTTAATTGCAGTAGCTTATAGAACTGGATATACTCAGAAAACGAACGGCTTTAAGCAGGCACCGCACTGCCAGCAAGCAGTATAGTACGTCACACTACCTCGATAGAGTACACCTTGCTACAAGTGCTTCTGAACCCCTGAGAAGCTGCAAGAGATATATGCCATAGAAAGAAAAAGTCATAATGATGGCAACTTTACGTTTTAGGGTTCCGTACCTCAAAAGGAAAAAACGGAACCCTTATAGGATCACTCGCGTGTCTGTCTGTCCGTCCGTCTGTCACAGCCGATTACTCTGAAACCACTGGACCAATTGAGATGAAATTTGGTACACATATGTAAGTTAAAGACCCAAAGGTGCATGTGTAACGTAAATAAATAAATTATGAATTTGGGGGTCACTTTTGGAGGGTAAATCACAACATTAAAAAAAAGAATTCGCTAACCGTATCGTGTGACATATCAAATGAAAGATCTTGCTGTAAGGATTGCAAATATGTAGCATTTATAATCTTGAAATAAATAGTTTTTAAGTTCCCCCCCCCCCCCCCCCCCCTTATCTCCGAAACTACTAGGCTAAAAATTTTGAAATTAATGCGGAATATAGCTCTTTACCTATAGATTACAGGAAAACCTATGAGAAGTACACGGATTAAAAAGAAAGGGTTGTTTTGTTAAATTGGCGTTTTTTTATTGTTACCTGCCTGTGCCATGTGATTATTTTCAGCAATATATAATTTTTTCATGCGAGTACTTACCAGGTTCCAGAAGTATTTAATTATCTAATAACCTTTTACCATGAACACGTTTCAAAGCAAAGTAAATTAGCTAAAGAATAAGAAGAATTAATTACTTTATAAATCGACGTCAACAACTGTAACTTATTAACCTACATTTGATAAATAATTGTTTAGTTTATTGTGACCTATGAGCCCAACGTACCGAACCCTCTCCACGCGAGTCCTAATCGCACTTGTTTATTATTTTTTGGAAGGACTGGATATCACCGAATCTTCGACAGTACTAACTAGCCAACTTTAATAAGGGTACACGACTAAACATTTCTGTTTGGCGGAACAGTAAGATAACTAATAAGAATAAGACATACCTATGTACGTTCTTTTCTAATTTTTTGTCAACCCCCCCCCCCCCCCCCAATTTGATTTTGAAGTGTTATTTTATCATAAATTTTCTTTTATTTGCTAAAGCAAAAATAATTCATTGTATATTGAAAAATTTAACTGACGTACCATATGGAATCATTGTTTTAATACCGATTCACCATCCCTATTCGTAAAGAATAAATACCCTTTCATATTGATACATTTGATCTCTAACCTATGTTAATAAATCAATATCGGTACTGCCTATACTTCAGTAGCTCAGAACCGTCTCCTATACAAGCGAATAAATCAGTCCTTTCTAAAACCATCGTGAGCTTATCACGCAGATATCAAAGGAACCAGTAGCTACTGTCGATAGTAATTATATTTTTTCCCTTTTTCAGCTTTGAAAGCCTGAGTAAAATGAAAAACAGTAAATAATTAGCATTAGTACAACGACTTCGTAGCAATACCTAAATGGTTGGTGACTTTAAATAGGCTGATATTTTATAATTATATTTTATTAGAACATCACCGTTTACATAGTAAAATAACAAGAAAAAAATGAAATTTTTTGGCATCGAAAATACATCAATGCATTCTGAACGCGTAGGTAGGTTTTTTATGAAATCAGATATTTGGTTACATTTGTACACAACATTCTACATAAGGGAATCATGTTTTATGATGTCTAGTAAGATCTGCCGTCGTTGCAAAAAGTATCCAACAACCAATAGTAACTTTGACAATTGTTAGTTTACTAATGCCCGGTTCCAATATTTTACAAATTGTGTCCAAAATTACTACGAGTCGTGAAATAATACCTTTCCATACAGCTGTCATCAGTCGTTCGTCAGTCGAAATTTAATGAGAAAGTATGAATAAGTTATAATCTAGCACTTACTTGAAATTCTTCAAAACGAGGATCAGATACTTTGGTGTGGTCTCAATGAGCACGCTCCTTTCCGCGTCTCGTAGCCCGCCGCAGTCTCGGCACTCGTACTGATTATCGCCAATCAACCGCTCTTTAGAGCAGTAATATTCGAGAAGATTCTGCACGCTGTGCTGCCAGCTTTCCGGTTTCTCTGGGAACGCGAGTTGGAGGTCGCGAAAAACGTCCCGGGAAAGGGACGACGAATGGCACTCCGTACACTCGACACGCGTGAGCAGAACACCGCCGAACATGCTGTCTACAAACGAATCGCGCCTGAGGAAGGCGGCCTCGTTCATGCGTAATCGCTTTTTAGGCGGCACCAGAGACTCGTGTTCTGGTGATGAGCGTTTGTGCCCGCCCGAACTCGACCCTGGAAACATTCTACGCTGTACAATACGGACCGCGACTTTAAAATGTTTTAAATCAAACACCAAGCTTCAAATATCGTATAAATCTTTAGAAAGATATACGTACAATTAAGAACACCTATTACCGGCACTATCGTATACCTACGTGGGCTCCCCACTCAGACGTTAGCTAAGCCTTATTGTTCGTGGGACTGTTGGACAAAGACTAAAAAATGTAACTTCTAAACTTTATACTTCAAACTTCTCGATCTTGAAATTCAGAAGAGGATACCTATGCAAAATCATTTAGGTTGGCATTGTCAAAATTTTCAAATTTTATTGATATTGAAATAGTTGAATAAAAATAAATTTGGACTAGTTGATGTATTGTAAAGGTCATATTTGAAATGGGACAATTTAGTGGTTATGTGCAAAAAGAGGTAACTCTCTCAATCTTTTATTCAAGTTGCATCTTTCCCAGAACTGGGTTAATCTGTTATCATGTCTACTTTCTAAAGCAAACCTTAAAACCATTACGCGATATAGAATAAATCCAAATTAAAACCCTTGCTGAACCAAAAAAACATAACGATCACTTCATACCACTGAAACTAAAACCAATATTCATTTGTACCTCACTATTAATTTGTGCATTCAAACTCTGCAGGTATCCCATTAACGTGCACACAAATATGAATGCGGTCGAGTTCCAAATAACACTCTGCATAAACACATCACAGAGCTCTTCCCTTTAATTATTAAGTTCAATTTGGAACTTCATTAAAAGCGAGCTTAAATTTACTACGTTTCAATGTAAGTAACAGTCATGTCCGACATACAAATAGCTGGTTTAAATTTGTGAAATAAATTCCATATGCCACATATTTCCCGCTCATTTTACATTACATGCAAGAGTCAGAAAATTCGGAAATTAAATCGAGATAACGGGAATTCAACCTAGTTCAACAATGCGCCCAACAAAGCTCTTTGGTATTGTGGAATCTACTCGAGCTCGAATTTGTAGAGAGCTCAGACTATACCACACCCACCAACAACGCGACTTGTTGTCATTTTATTTAACCCTCAAGCGCGATCCGGACTACTTATTTTATTAAACTACTAGTGGATCGCCCCTCTCCGCACTGGTACATAAATTGTTGTAAAATTTGGGTATGGTTGTGTACATTATGGAGGCTCAGAAAGACCCAATTTTTAAAATACAGTATTTGATCCTGGGTTAGTTTGACAGTGTTTTTTTAATGTTCCGTAATTTCAATTTATTATTCAATTCATCCATTATAAATATTAGTTCGCTTCTATGATATCAAAATATTATTTTTAGTCATTATGTCACATGTTTTTGCTGCTACGGCGTTGTCTCTCGTTTCTTTTTTTGCAGCTTCCGGAATTTTTATCGCTTTGCGGTTTCAGATTCCGCTTTCACCAGTTTGTGTTTAATAATATGAAATCGCATCTTTTGTGTTAAATAAGATTACTGCAAGACGTAGTGTCGTTAAATATTACCTTAATTAGGTATTTAGGTTCACAACTTTCAGGAACCAAATACCGCGCGAACTAGATTATTACGTTGGGCGCAAGGGTGCGACTGCTTCAAAGCCTTTATACTTCCCAACTTGCTTTGACGGCGACTTCGCACGCGTGGAATTTAACAAAAATGTTTTAATAAAGTTCGCAGATTCCACGACTATTTCATCAACAAACTAAAAATAAAAATATACTATTTTACTCCTTATTACATTAGGTATCTAGCAATACCATCGAAATCGGTCCAGCCGTTTCAGAAATTTTCCGGAACAAACAGCCAGACATAAAAATAATTTAACGGGTCAAATCTTACAAGTGCATCATATAGGTATACATTATTTTAATTTTACAATTATACATACAAATTGTATATATCTACATATTTATATATAAAACATTATCTTTTACGTATATATGAAGATGTGTTCTGTGTACTGGTTTAATTTAACAAAAATGTTTTAATTCAGTTCGCAGATTTTACGACTATTTAATTATCTATATAAAAATAAAAGTAGCCCATTTTATGTATTAGGTGAATTGCTGAACATAGCTCGGATTTGTGATCACCATTCCGCATTCATTGGCATGCTTGATGATATAAGCTGTGCAGTGTATTACAGTGGTTTGTTTTAAATGAGCCGCAAAGGGCTTCTGTGAGAAATTTATTAATTACGTTTCCTTTGAGATTCAATGCGTCGCAGCGGAAGCGAAGTACTCTCAAAAACGAAAAGAACCATCGCTAGGCTACGAAGATTCGGGAACGCGTTTAGTAATTTTAATATTGCAATCCGTTACATTAGTTAGTAGGCGTACCTATGCTCAGTTCAAATAGGTCTCTATACTAATATTTTAAGCTGAAGATATTGTTTTTGTTTGAACAACTGGTTCGAATTGAAAAATTATATTTGTGTTGGTGTCAATATATCAATAAAGACTTTAAGGCACGTTGCGACCAAAGAATCAGTGGCAAAAGTGAAAAAAACGGTGATAGTACGTGTGCTTAGCCGAGTCAGGCCACTGAAGTAATCATAGTTGTTTGTATGTATTTTTATTAAAAACTTACCACCTGCACTGCTTCCAGGTCGGGGTGATACGGACCGGCGATTTGAGCTCGAACCCCCTTGATCAGTTTCACTGCAGAAAAAAATCTTATTTAATTTAATACGTCACCAGGGAGTTGCCAAACAGAACAACGCAGACTTAACACTACTCGGTGACTTTTAGGCCTAGCATGCGCAATACGTCAAATTTATCGCATGAGACGACAAAAGTTTCTATACCGTTGATTGGGTGATAGTCTACCGTACTAATATTTCAGCCAATCAGCAGTTGACGCATTGATTTTGACATTTCTTAAGAGCGCGATAAAATTTACTCTCGCGGCGCATGCTAGGCCTGTTAAAGTCTCGTTCGGTTTTAGACGATCTGAAAATGTCCTAACACTATATTAACGCTTTATTTGAGTAAACCAAGCACTAGGATATTATTAGTTTATGGTTTCGGTCATAAATAAGTCGTTGAGACCAGTAAAAACAGATCGCAACTCTAAATCCGTTTCAAGCGCCCTTGAAATGTTTATGCAACTTTTGGATAAGTAAAGAACAAAGCTAAGTTCACTCCGCGAATAAAGTACAAATTCGACTCACGACCAATATCACCATACAAAAACCCCTTACATAGTGTGTGTTTTTTGCAGCGATACACACGCGCGATTGCCACCACGTTACTAAATCGCGACAACTACAAGCAACAAGTCTTTGTATCGATTCGTAAAGGTTCACGAAAATCGCGTGAGTGTCAAAGCATACGATAAGCGACCGAATCGATGGCGCGCTTCGTTGCCTGAATAAGGGGGCGTACTTATCCTGTTCAGTTCTAGTTCTGCCAAGTACTCACACATTATTAACACATAAATAAATGTAAAGCTGTAACTCTAACCTGGACTGTGATGTCTGGTTGGCAGGATGACCAACAGATCGCATGCGACTCGAGCCAGCCACCACGGCCGGCCGCGAGTAGTCAAAGTTACGCTCAGAAACGTGTTCGTAAGATTGCAGCAACTCGAACAAGTACCTATTATAACAAAAGACATGATGACACAAAAGAAAAAGGAAAAAATCAGAAGTGATTTTGAAATTTAATATTTGTGTCACTGATATATTTTTTTTCAAGTGATAAATTAATTGAATTTATTTAGCAATTTTCATTCAAATTGAAACTCAAGATTTACATGCTTCAAATTTACTATTACCGGCACTTTTATTTCCTGTTTGAATGAACCATTTATATTTTTTAAATCTTTGATATCCCTGAAAGTCTAAATGCTGACTTAGTTATTTTATCAATATAATTTATAACGAGAGGTTCTTCCCTAATAAAAAAATAATATTATTCAACTAACCAAGCAATAAGACAAAGCAAACAAAACGTATGCTTATTTTCTCAATGAGAATCTTGCACGCAATTTGTGTAAATGTAAAAAGTTATAATATAAGTTACATAAATCGAAACTTAAATAAATAAAACGTAAATCAAGTCAAGTAATGGCAATGATGAAACCTTATAATTACAGTTTTAATTCACACCCACGATAACAATTCATCAAAATCAGTTCCACACACAACTACAAAACCTGAAGGTAAGTAAAACAAGAGTGAAACACATTTAGAGAAACATATACACGTCGCAACAAGGTATTAACTGAAGCTTACATTCTAGTCGGATTTGATAGACCTATTTCAATCGGCAAGCCATAGGTTTACCGAAAACCTATGGCGAGACCGGTAACAGAACAATGAGTAAACATAATACCCGGGAGAAACGCGCTCATCATTTTCCAAAAACTAAATTTCTAGAGCAGCGATTCTCAAACTTTTACAGTTTGTTGTATCTACTTTCAGTATTCAGGATAACATTTTGTCACGGTGACCATCCTCTCAACACTGCGAATATAACTACTCGTCCGTGTTCATGAAAGTATTTTTTTATTCTTAAACAATTTTTCCAAAAAAATCTAATCTGTATTAATTCAAATTTAATAGTCATCTAGATTACGTAACATGTTACATATCTCGTGTCTGCAAAATTTTTGAACTTTCATCTGAACCCATCGTTGTAAAATGTGTGAACACTCCCTTTTAAATTTAAGTATATTTTCTACCAAATGCCATGTATTTTCGATGAGCCACGACTACTAACTTTCTAATATGGTCCTTCGAGCCGGATACTAAACGATGATACATGGATGAAGTCCACATAATAATTAATTTTATCAGACAAGAAATAAAGTAGTTAATTTATAATGCAAAGGTGCATCCTTTTAAAACAGTAACAACGTGTGGTGATGCCATACTAAGAGAAAAGCACACCCGACATTGCAATAAAACATTTTGGTGTTGACCAAAAAAGTTTGTGGACCACTGTTTTAAGCCGGCATTAGTACTCGCGGTTCGAACTGCGCTTTAATCCCTGCTCTCCGACCTCCACGTACTCATAGTGATTGTTTGAACATCAAATGGGTTTTACAGCGGCGGGTAATAAAACAATGATGCCTATTTTGAAGCGTGTTCTAACAGCCGCAATAGCATTTAAATGATTTGATTGACAGTGTTTTTGGTAACAAATCCGAATTAACTTATTCGATTTCATAAACTTTTTTTTACATTGCCCATGGAAATAGACAAAATAATTTTAATCAATACTCTTCAAAACCTAAGAATCAATCCGTTTACAGGTATGACGATGTTGTGATAAATTATTCACGCTAAATTACATTTAACTTGAAAATCAATTTTTCTAAACATAACGTTTTCGTCCGGCGAAAGTTTTTTTAGAACAAAGACATTTCGGAAATAATCTATGCCTTCTTGATTTATATTATGGAATCACGATATCTATAACGACAAGAAATTATCGAATGTTGAGTACATTTAAGTTATTTTAGGCTATGGCGGCAGCAAAATATTAAGTACCTGCGACATATCAAGAAACCAACTAAATACGAAGTTCAGAGTCAAAATAAAGTTGTAAAACTTTATGAAAACGTATAAAACCCAAAAGGCGTTTAATTTTTCTTAGCTTATTTATAGCAACTTCAATCGTCTAGAGTCATATTTTAGTAGGTGGTGTTGCGAATGAACTGTTTCATTTTTCTCAAGCTTTCTTTTCCATTTCTAAATAACATATTTAACGTTATTAATAAATGTAAGACCTCCTCTCGTCGACGTTTTGATGAATTTATATTGAAACATCTACATGGTTTAAAACTACGTTTGAATTATTTTATCAATTATTCTTCAGAAGACGTTTTTAAAAACATTTATTTTAGAAAACACAACACTAAACGACTCGGGCTTTAATTGAATTTAACACTAAAACATTGATACTTTCAATAGGTCTTCCATAAATTCTAGGTATGTGAGTATTTATCCGAATCGCTACAAACGGACATAGCAAAGTTATTGATTTGGTGACGAATACACACCACCCTTGCGACTCTGTCTTTACATTCCAATACAGAAAAATAATAAAAGATAGATAACTACATTCACTTGTATATAAATTACTTACCCAAGGAATTCAGAGCTATCATGTTGATTGTCCCTTGTGAAGAATGGCGGCTTGACCACCTTGAAGAACTCGTCAGGGTTCATCTTGTTGGTGATAGAGTGCATCATTTTTGCGAAGAGCACACCCATCTTCGACCAGTATGGCACAGCGTTCATATTCATCACGACGTGTGTGCTAAACCTGTGTGCAACCATTATTTTATATTCCTTGCATTCCCAAATAACCTGCTTTCATCTGTTACATATTTTTTAATGTAAGAAAATGGATTATAATGATTTCCGCAACAAAAAAAAAAGCATGTGTTCTAATTGTTTTTTTATGAAACATTGATTTGGCCTTCACTTGAGTAAAATACTTAATGCTGAGCATTTGTAAAAGCAATAGATAAACAATTTTTTTATTCGCTTTGCAACCCGAAACAACGCTGTGCGTGCAATTAAGATACTTGCAACAGAAAGTTTTGAAGCAATGGCAGACAGGCTTTGCAGTGGGTATATGAAATATAAATGAGTAAAGAAACAAAACAAACGTGAAAAGAATTCAAAAGTACACACTTGTCACATGAGAAATACAAATAAGAAAACAATAATAGAACAGGACAATATCCGTAGACGAGAAACTGACGGGTCGAACTTTTAACTCGCGCGAGTCCTTGGTTCATTTCCCGGTCGGGTCAACTTTTCCAAATTGTCCCGCCTTAGTACAATCGTTGTGACTAACACAAGTGCTTACGCTTCCATTAACGTCCTTTATAATGTGATGTTGCTACCAGTCGATGTTAAAACAGGAAATTTATTTGGGCGATACACAGCCTATTGACACAACAAAAGAAAATCATATAAAATTTAAATATACCTCAAGAAAAAAAATTGTGATACAAACCCTTCCCTTAAAAAAAATGTTTTTGAGAAATTGTCAATGTTAAGCATTCATATTCATCACACAATATATCATCATTAATACGTACTGGTCATAGTTGTTATTCTGGGCCCAGCATTATTAATCTATAATTATAGATGTATAGATAATAAATTATAATTTATTATCTATACAATGGACCCAAAAAATGAACTTTACGGTGACAACGAAATTGTAAAATAGACAACATTCTACAGACGTCACCGACCGCCGTAATATATACCTAGACGCTTTATGCCGGCACTGTAATCCTAGCAAACTAGGAGCACTGAAGACGTTCCATACCTTTGACAGGAAACCGTTTGATAGATTAGAACACGTTTGAGTTCCACCTCTCAGATAATTCAGCATTATTATGTCAGTAGGTATCAGTAATCACTACATAGCATAAAACAAAGTCGCATTTTCTGTCCCTATGTCCCTATGTACGCTTAAATCTTTAAAACTAGGCAACGAATTTTGATGCGGTTTTTTTAATTCAAATTCAATATTCTTTTATTCATGTAAATTACACCAGTAATATTTATGAAACGTCTATATAATGCAAATGACGCTACCTCCGGTTCGGAACCTATAACTTACAGAGAAGATCCCGGCAAGAAACTCTGTCGTTCATATTACAAATATAGCTGAACTTATAACTAGTTTTGCACTAAGACATACAGTGTAGTAATTAGATAAAATAATGTAGTAAATTGTAAAAAATAATTCATTGATTCAAAGTTATAAGAAAAATTAAAAAATATATATATTTAAATTAAACAAACTGTAGGTCCTAATGCACATTCGTGCTTAATAAGAATTTTGCCAACTTGCGAGTTGACAAATACGTAAAGAAATAGGTACCTCTTGCTGAGTTTGTATAAATAGAAATACAATTAGTAAATACAATTAGTGAAATTTTTCATGTGAGGGCGAACAGACTAGTTAGTGGTCCACACTTCTTTGTCATTAATATAGTCTTCTACTCTGTAGTACCCTTTTTTCAAAAGACAACCTTTAACAAGTAGCTTAAATTTGTTCAAAGGTAAATCAACAATAACTTGAGGTAATTTATTAAAAAAAGTTATACTTAAACCAACAAATGAATAACCAATCTTATGAAGTCTACGTTTAGGGACAGCAAGCTTGTGTTTATTTCTAGTGTTGATGCTATGAGTGTCAGATTTTTTAGGAAAAGTATGCAAGTTTTTGTATACATACATTAGACAGTCAAAAATGTATTGAGATGCGACTGTTAGGATGTTGATTTCCTTGAATAATTCTCGCAGCGAGTCACGTGGTGTTAGCTTGTAAATGGCTCGGATGGCCCTCTTTTGTAACACGAAAATAGTCTGTAGGTCGGCCGCAGATCCCCATAAGAGCAGACCATACGACATGACGCTGTGAAAATAGCTAAAATAAACCAATCTTGCCGTCTCCACATCAGTCAGTTGCCTTATCTTCCTAACAGCATATGCCGCCGAACTCAGTCTTCCAGCCAGAGAAGTTATGTGAGGAGACCATTGTAATTTAGAATCTAAGTTTATGCCAAGAAATATAGTAGAGTTAATGAGTTCAATTTGTTCCTCATTAATTTTTATTATAGTGTTGACCTGCTTTACATTCGGCATTGAAAACTTTACGCATTTTGTTTTATTGGCATTAAGTAAAAGGTTGTTAGTTTTAAACCAATTGAGTACCTGGCTGAGAGCTAAATTAATGTCATCAACATTTTCATTTTGTCTATTAATTTTGAACATTAGAGAGTATCATCGGCAAATAATACTATCTCACATAAATCATTGGTAAAGAATGGCAGGTCATTAATATATATTAAAAATAGCAAAGGTCCCAATATTTAGCCTAAGCATTAACTCCATTCACACTAACTTTTTGAGTTCGGTCAGACAGATATGACTTAATTAGATCAAGTGAATTGTTAGATACACCATAATGCCGCAATTTCAAAATCAAGGTTTGGTGATTTACGCAATCAAACGCTTTTGATAAATCGCAAAAAACACCCACGATATCTTGCTTATTATCCCATGCATCAAACACATGCTTGATGAGTGCTACTCCTGCATCTGTTGTAGATTTCCCTTTAGTAAAACCATATTGGTTTTTATGTAATAGCTTATTTACAGTGAAATGGCTTAGTATCTGATCAGAAATACATAGAGTGATTCAAGAGGAAGGTTTATATTTGCTATAAAGAATAGAAAAGCCAATATTTCTAAGTCTTTATATTACATCCGTGCAAAACCGGGGCGGGGCGCTAGTAGTTAAATATAATAATGGGCCTGTTTTTAAATTTGATCACCGTACAGTTCCGTTCAGACGAGCATATTTTGAAGAAAGTACGGTAAATCTACAGGGCTCTCATAAATAGATTGACATAAACACGAACAAACCGTCCACCTCCCATGTTTTCCCGTTAATCGGCGGTAATAAGATTTTGAAATTCTCTCCAAAGTACAACGTAATAGGAATGACTGGCTAGTTAAATGAGATACTCTTAAAAACCTGTAAAACATGATTCCTTTTTAAATTTTCTATAAAGATATCAAACTTTGACGTCAAGAAACTGATTTATTATTAAATATTTTCGTCCTAGGATACTGACTACTACCTATACAGTTTCAGGGTACCTATATACGCTTGACATAAAGTCTTCTCTTTCGGCATTGGTAGGTACCTTAAAATAATTTATGGTCTCCACATCCCAATTAATTAGAATCATCATTTACTACCTAGTCATGTGAAATCGTGTATCTGACGGTATCGAATTCTCTTTTAAGAATTTGTGTGTGTACTTGTTAACGTAAAGGTCAAAGGATAAAATATATTTCCTTGTTGGAGCGATTTCATTCAAACCGGGCGAACGTTTGGCGGGGGCGGAAAGCCGGCCGGTGCACTATCGATCTGCGGACCAGTATGAGGAGGGTTATGATTTGTATATTCTGAAATCCTAGCGACCTAGGCGACGTTTTAACATCTGCTAACAACACCTTCGTGACAAGTACTATTAATTGAATGTTAAGTAAAACGTACCACCACATTTAAAACATAAAACATAGTGAAAATGTTCGAGGCGATTTTTCATTTGTTAAACAAGAAATAATATTCGAATGAGGTATGATACGACTTATTTCTAATGTTATATCACATACCGTTACAAAAGTGCTTAATGACGTTCTTAGTCCATACAGCTTTACATTAATCGGCGTGTTAATTTTTATCTGACCATTTAAAAATCAGCCAAAATAACATAATACATTTTCCCCAAAAATAAATGAAGAATCGGCATCAGTAGACAGTATTTACACGTACATATCCAACTGTTCGCCGAACATCGCACCGCCATACGCTTACGATATTATCATGATTTCCCATCTTTTAAACCTTTCCGCACCGCATCCTTCAGAATGATTTCAATACCAAATTTGCGCAATAGATCGAACTATTCTATCTAGATAATTATATCAACTTTAGGTAGCAAGATGAATGTGATTTTATATTACCATATTCCTATATGGTAATATAAAATCACGGGAAACGGCTAGCATCCTTACTAGCCGTTTCCCGTGTCATATGTTAATCTATTATCTCAATTCCCACCTCAAAATTTCATCTATATATGTTTAGTAAGTATAGTAGTTTTGCGTGAAAGAGTTACAAAAATTCATTCAAATCCATAATATGTATAAATCTACCTTTTTTTGGGTTTTCCTTCCTAACGATATAACTCCAGAACGCAAGAACCGATTACCACGGTTTTGCATTCGTTGGAAAGGTCTAGGTCTAGGGTCTAAAAAATTCAACAAAAAAGCGGGAAAATCCTCTAAGGCGAAACGAAGTTCGCCGGGACCGCTAGTCCATTTATAAATGATACATCCATACCATTTTAAAAACTTTCACGTTTATAATATTAGTAGGAAGTTTACTTTTTACCACGATATAACGCGAACGCAATCACGGTTAACTAAAATCTCATTTAAAATAAAATTATTAAAAGTTACAGTCAAAAAGTACCTACCCGCGATACATGTAGTCACTTAGAATTTTGTTACAAGCTATTGAATTAAACTTTAATCCTTTTATTCATCAATAAAGGTACAATAATATAGGTGATAAATAAGAATAAAACAGTAACCTTGTTTAGATTTTCAAATTTGTATAAAATAAATTGAAAAAAAAAAGAATCAAAATTACAAAGTTGACTCACTTTGTCACTAGTAATTTTAAGTGATTGGAAAATAAAAAATACATAATCAGTGCATTTTATTTTCATTCTTTGTTCGTATAAAATTGGAGCGCTTTCATTTGCGACGCTTTTTATGAACATTCCCTGGCTATTACATGTAAACTGATTATATTACTATTGTTAATGAGTTTCAAATATGTTATTCGCCAAATATGTTGCTAAGCGTAAAACTCGAGAGCAGTCGATCAAATTTTTTCATAATAACGTTCAGAGAAAACAAAAGACTTGTTGATTCTGAAAACAACGCGTACGTTCCGGAAAAAGTTAGTTTAAAATAAATACTGATGTTTCCACAGACAAGAGTACCGTCTCCTAACAAATAGTAATAGAAAAAATATTCGGTCTCCGGCTAGTGGTGCTTTTGTATAAAACCGTACGTTAGAGTTAGTTTTAATACATTTTTTTAATAGAAAATGGTATTTTTAACGAAAACAAAATAACTTAAATTGAATATTAGAAACAGAAAAAATGTATCTCCCCTTGCGGTGCGGGGATACGTAAAGGTCGTGGGTTCAATTCCCGCACCGCAAGGGGAGATAAAAAATGTCTGTTTCTAATATTTAAAGTTCGCTAGTACGGCGTATAGTACTATAAAAATAAAAAAATCAACTTAAATTGAAATAAAAGTATTATTTTATTCGGTAATTCAGTCCAGAGTGTATTATTTTTTATGACGCCTAGTACGAATGTGTACCTACCATTATATTTAATACACTGTTGAAGAGTTTGTTTGAACACCCTAATCTCAGAAAATATTGGTTCGAATTGTAAAAATACTTTTGTGTTGAATAGTCTTTTTATAAAGGAGGGCTTTGGGCTATTTATAACAAAGCTGCGAATAATCAGTAGAAAATGGGGAAAAACGGGGATAGTGGGCGTCCTAAGCCGCGACGGACCGTTAGTATAAAATAAACGAAACCATTGATGAAGGAGTTATAATCATACATTTTTGTAACTTATTAAATTCTTCCTGTTAGTGAATAGTAAAATTAATAAATAAAAGAAATCTATATCATGTAAAAAGGGAAGTCCCTTTATTTTTACGGAAGCCAATGTTTTGTATCTTTATTAAAACATTCCGTATTTAAACTGCTATTCAGATGCGGTAACGTTACCAGACATGTACAGTCAACACATCACGGTAAACACTTTCAAAGCGATATTAATTCTAAGGCCCGCGACATAAGTACATTACAAAGTTGTAAAGTATGACGTGCCTGTGACCGAATGAATGTATTTTGTATACAGTACTCGGTCTGAGTACACGCTACTTTGACAAAGTGGATACCCAGTGAATTTCAGCACTGAAACAATTGAGTTACTTGTTGCGAAATCTGACCGCCCCTTATGGGACTTTAGTAACTGTATAGTATTGTTGACTATTCTCTAATTTTATAGGTCGGAACAGCTTTTGTTAGATAGGTACGTAATAATTACTGCACACAGTGTTTGGAAGTAAAAATTAGTACAGTTTAAATTTGGAATGTAAATTTAGAACATATCTGACGATAGCGTTCCTGGGATATAGTGCAGTTATATTTAGTGATAATATCATATGCAAAACGTACAACTTAATACGCACGTTTTTAATTTTTCATATCATTTCATATGACTTTGTAAAAAGTATTAACAATATCGATATTGGATAAAGTTACATACATGAATGAATTATCCGAACGCTTTCGAAAACCGTTGATACTCTGTAATAGTTTAGTAGAAAATAAACTATTTGAAATAGCAACAACGCGACCGGAACGCCGAATAATTTTGTGTAGACGACATATATGTCAAATTATTCACAACATACATAGCTGTTTCAAATAGGGCTTGGTAACGTTACCAATTACACATTGTAAATAATGTTTAATAACGTTATTTGATAATAATACTTTTAATAACGTTAAAGTAGTTAACGATAAGCCATTTTAACTACCTCTATGATATTGTAGTAACTTACTAATAGGCTTGTAATCTAGAGGTCGCGAATTCGATTCCCGCGGGGATAAAGACTTTGCATGTTGTTTTCAATTTTGTTAGAAAACTGTCAGATTGAAAGTTCTGACAAGAAATAAGATTAATGCTGTGGGAAGTGCATGTTATTTAGGTCCTGCGTCTTACTTCTCTTTGTCGTACCGGTCTACCATTCTATCGGATTATGTGAGAAGTGGAAGACAGAGAGTGCACTTGTGTGTTGCGCAAACGCTCGGGCATTTTAAACCAAGTCCTGCGTAATCGATTCATCTCAATGAGATCGAAATCGGACTGGAGGACACATTATCATGATTTTAATGTTACCATCTCTTAAGCAACCAAACTGTAATATACATCAAAGGCAACCATATCAGAGGTGGTCACGCTGTGTCTCAAAATGTTTCGTTACAATAACGACAACCCTTCTCCAAGAACATAATGATTTTGATTAATAAATAAGTTATAATAAAATGGCCGCCGTCACAAAATAATTTTGTGACGGCGGCCATTTTGGATCGATTTTTATCAAACATGGCTAAGAACACTCTCGACTTATTCTTCTTTCAAAAAAACAATCAAAATCGGTTCATTTGTTTGAGAGCTGCGACGCCATAGACAGATAACACAGAGATACGTCAAACTTATAACACACCGTCGTTTTGCGTGGGGGTTAATAAATAAGTTTCCGATTAACGCAATGGTAAGTAGACGTCCACTTTAAAGGTTCAATTTGCCTTAGATACGCTGCAGTTTTTAATCGTCATCTAATACTCAAAGCGCAAGCATTTCAGTTTGAAACCAGTTAACGAATGCGTCTGGTTTTAATTAAAATGGTTAATAAAGGTTTTGGGGATCATCGCATCCCTGCTTGCAAATCTTATCAGAGAGTGATTTTTGTGGAAAAATACGCCAGGACGTCATTGGAGAGTCGCGACATTGATGCAAATATTCTGTTCGGCTCTGAATAAAATTATTCAAAGTTGTCGCGCGTCCAGCTCTAAAGAAAACGGTAATATAATATCGGAAACCTACATACGGTCTACTATGAATGCAAACCAATTTGACGTTGTAGCGATTCTGGTACCAACTACTCGTCACTTTCAGAATAGAAAGGCGCAATGTTGTGAACCATTTCATTTCATGCTTTCAACAGTTTGCCAACGAAATTACGAAAAGGAAAAAATAATTTCCTTGCTGTTACTTCACTTTTTTTTTGTAAAAAGTTTTATTTACGTCGGGATTCATTTACAATTCTAATCGTGAAATATTTTTTGAAGAGCCCTGTTTTAAGGTTATTTGGTACACAATAACCAATACAACAATAACAAGAGGGAAAAGGGGATCTATACGATCAGTATAGATACTCTTAGTATTAATAGTATAGATATTCACGAAACGTCGGAATCGTATTCGAATATAAAAACTATATTTTGTTTCATTCGTAACAAAACGATTGGAAAGAGACAAAACATAAACTTTCCAAAACGGAACCGTGTCTGAGGTTTGTGAATCAGCCGGCTAGACCTTTTATAAGGTATCTTGAGAATTGTTTAACATTTCCATCATTTTATACAACTGTATTCAGAGTAGCACTGAGACAAAGAGTTTAAATCATAAAAATGGAAGGCGACCAAATCAATACAGTCTTAAAATCAGACTACAAAATAAAATAATGCATCATTCATCGATCAGCCGCATACTCAATGAACAAACATGTCTTTTGTCTCAATATAATCTGGGAGCCCACTTTGAAATATCCCCGCTGTAGGTAATACAGGATAATTTTGAATAACATCGGTCGATATTGTCGCACGGATGAAATGTTCTGTAACCGAACACCAGCGGTCGTGAACCTTTTTAGTCATGTTCCCGTAGGCGAACATACTTAGGGGATGCGGTGTGCATCTAGCGTCAACTTTAGGCTGAAACGGCAGGATCAATTTGGTTTCGAACTGATATTTACGTATTTTGAAGCTGCATTGACTTTATATATGAAGGGACAAATATCTTTTTAAATATCGTAACATTAATGTCCGGTTTCAATATTTGAAAAACGGATCGTTCTAGTTACGGATGGTAATAAATTATACGAGGTGTAAGCTAAAAACGACCGACAGATGACAAATGACAACTGTTGGAAAGTAAATTTGAAATTAGAATTATCGTCTTGTAAACGACGGATAGACATTTTTGACACATTACGAATCGTAAAATATTGGAACCGGGCTTAAGAAGTGTCTCCACTGAAACAGTGTTTTTTTTTTAGTTTTGGCATAGAATAGTGATCGGAGTTGACACATTATTCCAACAATAAATGGAAGAATATATTGTGATAATTTGCTGTCCCCTTTTGTATAATAAGGGCCCTCGATTTAATCCATTTTGGCGGACACTTTTTGCACAGTTATTATACATAATCTTTATTTATGCCGTACACGAGCCGAGGTCAATACGCAGTTTGGCGACCACTGATATTCGCCTGAGAATCCAAGCTTTATTCGCGCACAATCGCAACTCGATGAATACTCTATTAAATGAACACGCGGCTATATACGTGACCTCTCTTAACACCCGACAAATTGAGGGAGGGCTTAATTTAGCTGACACAACTCTGTTGGAGGCTCGCAGTACATATATGACGAATTTCACTCTTCGATTTTGTATTTTTTATATTTAATAAACTACCAGCGGTCCCGGCGAATTTGTTCCGCCTTAGTGGCATTAAATGAAAAGACTTCAAAAAAAAGTAAAAAAATAACAATATACAATGTATTTTATGTCCTTCTCCTGGTTCTAAACAACCTACCCACCAATTTTCAGCCAAATCTGTTCAGCCGTTCTTGAGTTATAAATAGTGAAACTAACACGACTTTCTTCTATGTATAGATAGGTATATATAGATAACGCGTGTTAGCTCTAACCTCAAAGTATAACAGTAAGACAGACACCTATGCCCGGTTCCAATATTTGAAAAACGATCCGCCCTAGTTCCGTATAGTAATAAATTAACGAAGCGTAAGCTAAAAACAACTGACGGACGACAGCTGAAAAGTAAATTATGATTCGGTATTAACGACTCGTAGTCGGTTGGAGAAAATCGGATACTCATTTTTGCCACATAACGAATCGTAAAATATTGAAACCAGGCATTCGACTACAATTCCGCACTGGATTCCATATCACCATATGAACTGAATTTCTACACAAAATATTAGAAAGAAAAGAAAAGAAAAGAAAAGAAAGAAGAAAGTACGAATATACACTCTTTTATACCTACATACATTTGGGTAAATTGTGTCATTAAAGGACCGACGCGAAACGATGATATCGACAGACAATGAGATAGTATGATGATCTAATTTCCGAAATACGATTAAGTTTTAATCGATGTCATAAGCTTTTTAATGTTTTGTTACTCATTTTTAATCATCAGTCAATATGACTGCTAACTGTTTTCTAGTTATAACTTTTTTTTATTAGGTACTACAAACAGCCAATAGGCAAGTTAATTATTAAAACCTTCAAAAAAATATCTAAACACATAAGTATAATACAAGGACGATAAAAAAAATACTCACTTTAAAATCGTAAATGAATGATATCTCACTAAGAACATTTATGTGAAACATAGGCATTTAAAGGATTTCGCGTACTTCTCTGCTGACAAGCTGTGGACTTCAATTATTCAGAGTTCTATTTCTTATGCGACTAACTTTATGTACGTAAAATATATGAAGGGTCCACTTCAATAATGATGGTCCAAAAACATTTAAATCTAAGACATTAACGTCATTCCGTTATTTAAAATATGTAGCAAACTCAAAACTTCACAAAGTCGGCGTTATCGATTACAGTCCTGAGATTGAATACGTTCAAAATATTTGACTACTTACGCGTCTTGAAAGCTCACGAGTCCAAACTATTTACAACAATAAGGCAGAGTTTTGTACACCGTTTAAAAACTTAAAAACCAAATATCACAAAACAAAAAACATTCAATATTATTGCTGTGAACCCTTCGTACGTTACAAATTGAATAAGTCCAATTAACCACGGTACACAGGCCTTCATCATCGACATCAAGTCATCGTTATAACGACGGGCACTGACTTAATCACCACGCTACCAAAAACGCACTGTCCCATAAAGTTGAGCGAATAACGACAAAAAGTAGTTATAACCTCTTTAAAACATTTTATACGCACTTATACATCAAGAAAACCACAGAAACGTTTCAAAAATATCTGGCAACGTTGAGTATTTATTAAAAAAAAAACTCTGGAACATAACGGCAAGCGCGGACAATTGCCATGCCCCCTCATACATGAGGACATTGACAAATATTTTTAAATAAAAAAAATACTTACTGCCTAGTGACGAGGAGCGCCTGCATCACACTGTTCATGTAGCATGTGTTGCCGAGGTTCAGAAGGCCGACCTTCCGCAAGGGGGCGTTTGTGTTCATGACGGTGAGGCAGACGTTACGTGCGCGCCAAGGGGGAAGCTGCAAGAACCGGCAGCCACAAGAACCCATGTGCCGCTCCAGGCACAAGATCTGCGCAGACATCTGAACTTAGTGGAGGCGGAGACGATCGGTCTGCGCGGCTCAAAGGTCGTGTGTAACTATGGTGGGCGGTGATTATTTTAAAAAGTTTCGCGCAATAAGTGAAATACAATAGTAAATTTCGTAATATACGATAAAAATAGTTTTGATAACAAATTTTAATTTAAGATAAAAAATTTATGCTCGTAACGTTACAAAATTAACAAAATAAGAAAAATTATGTATATGGCGACCTTTTTAATTTGATTGATTTTACTTAGGTATAATCTTTAATGTTTCAGATACAAAATCTAGAATCTGCTTAAAATCTGTAAACATGTTGTTTTAACGTCTACAAAATATTTCACTAGGTATATAATTATTTTATACCATTAAAGACAAACATACTGGTTCCTTATGACCAATCATGAAAAGAAAAGAAAAACTATCGTATATTGTAGTCGATGCTAAACTAAATTTCCGGTGACAATTCTGCTAAAAAAATAATTTAATTCGTAAAAATGTCTTTATTATGTTATTTTCAGAACCGTAGACCATAATAATTGCTATTAACTGCGTTTCATTTTAACCAATATTATGGTATAACTCATACTGAATCTATTCAACAAATATTTAAGTAAAATTAAATCACCTGGAAAGCAAACCCTTCTATTATACTATTTTTTTAATTGGTTTATAGTGTCAAAACTATTGAGCAATATTAAAACAGCCGAGAACCATGTTGTGTTTTCAGTTGGTGAGAATATTCAAATATAGTTCGCCACGAGGTGGGCGTACATACAATGAGATTACTGGCTAGCAAAGACACCTGGCGAGCTAGACATTTCACACAAACACACAAAAGATAAATAAAATACTACAAAATATAAAGCAGCTTCTAGGTACCGATAACGGTGATACCCCATCTACTATTGAATAAAGCCTTATTGATCGCTTTGTACCTACCATCAAACACCTAGACCACTCAACGCCTCCAGTGCTAAGCAGGACTTACAAGGGTCGGCACATTTGACCCGTACACGAAAAAAAGCGGGCGCCATTTTAAAATTTACTTCTTCGTACTTTACGTCCCGATACTAGCTCTCCAAATAAACGGGTAGGAAATATTTTATATGAAACACTTAACGCGACGATGCGAATATTGCAACATAAAACTTTAAATGGTGTCTATATTTCCGACAGTACAGCTTTTTACATTTGGCATTTACGGGACAAATGTAAGTACCATATTTAAAAGTCACGCTAAATCCTAGACCTAAAATATAACCGACGAAGGTAGAAATTACAAGTCAGTTGTCACGCACTTTCAGCACAGTTAACATGATATATCATATAGTCAGAGGGTATCAGTCCTTTAAAACACGTCTAATCTATCTATCTAAATAATCCTTACTTTAGTTTACAAATGCGGATTTAATGGTCTAAACTCCGAGCCGGGTCCAATAAATAAAACTCTAAAATTGGGTTCCACAATAAACCTGAAATTATAATAAGAAAGTAATGGTACTTACCACATCAGCGTATTTACCCTTGAATAAGTCTTGAGCGTCTCCTTTAATGCCTTCCAGCAGACGATCTATCATAGCAGAGAGGATATCTACCACATTCTGTAAAAGCTGACGACTCCATTGCCCACTATCAGCGGCGAGATTCACGAGGACACGGCCGACGTGTGGTGCGATCTGTGCGAAAGTTGAAATCTTAGTGACTTGATTGACGGCCACGCTAATCAATAGCTCTAGTTAATCTCCTTCGAGACAATGTAAGTGGGTGTCAATGCTTTAAAAGAGATACTTCAGGTACCTTCCATATTGATTTTTTGCATATTATGCTGATATCTATTTTCAAATGCTCTGAAACTATTAATAGATGATTAGTAAAATTGTTACGTAACAAGTGTTCAATTATAATTCAACCCTGACTTGCATAACATTAGTAGTACGAGAAATAGATGTCATATAAAAAACAGCAAACTTTATGCTTTTACATAATAGGTTGATAAGCAAATTCTGGCAAATACTACTTTTGTGGGGATGAGGTCTTAGATTAAGAGCGACAAGTACAGCATAATAATAGCTGTTACTGGACTTGTCACCCTTGCCTTGAAAGTTTGACCCCTGTTCCTAATGTAGCACCCCCCAGGAGCTCTGAAAACCTTACTCACACGCAGGAACACAACAACACAGTGATTCGTTATTTGGCTGCGGTCTTCAGTAAGGTGGAGGTATTTCACCAGTCGGGCTGCTCCAGTTTGAGTGATAAATCACTATGCCCTACCTCTCTTGAATTACATATACACATGTTGTATATGTAAATATACGTAAATGACACGATAACCAAACGAATTATGAATGTTTCGTACAAGGCCTAGCTCATGAGCGTGACACAAGTTAATCGTTCAACCTGTAATTAAATTTTACAAGCTTTTATGAAATTTTAAAAAAGGTTTTTTGTTCCAAATACGTTTCATTACAAAAGCCTTCTCGTGATCGAAATCTTTATAAAAGCAGTTAGCAAGAACGCCGAGAATTACACTTAATTTTATTTTTCCTTTTGTTCATGGGAAAATTCGAATATCTTATACTTACTCTATCAAGTGCGTCTGTAGACTCACGCAGGGACGCCAAAATATGGAAAATGACGTCAGCTACCGACTGGCGTAATCCAACAGGAGAGTCCATTGCCAGAAAGAGTCGGCTTAAATTGTCAACTGACACTTCGATAAGGATATCGAACCGTTCATTTTCCTACAAAAATACAAACACTATAAATACTTAAATGTCTACGACGAACAACCATTGCTGCTACTACAAAATTAAGGTTCTATTTAAACAGGACGGCGCGCACAAATGCGTTATTCTGAGTCCCGATGTTTCAGCCTAAATCAAATAGGAAATGAATACGAGCGATTCGGGCAGCTTACTCCCCTTCAGACATAAGATTTAGAAGCCAGTTTAATGAGCAACACGATGTGTTTGACGGAAGACAGGCTAAACCGTCTACCACGCGGCTACTTAGCTATACGCACAATATCTATGAAAATTCGGTCTGTACTTTAACCATATTATCACAATAATTGGGTAAAATAATAACGTAATGCATTTTACTGCGCGCCGTTGGTCTAAATCGCAGTATGTTTATATTATAAACATACTTACCTCAAGGGCCTTAATATAAGCCAAGAGCCAATCTCCTAATGCAGGCGTTCCATGCCACTCGTACGTCCACCGGTAGAGACAAGATAGAGAAGCGCGAAGTCCTGCACCGGCAGGGCCGTTGTCTCCTTGCTGTACCAACCAGCGAGCAGCGGAGAGTGTCGCTTCTTGATCGGAGCTGTCCAATACGATGAGTACCACTGACGTAGCAGGGCACGCATCAGATTCTATGCAACAGGATTCATTTCTAAGTGGAATCGTACCTTTTTTCAACATGTATGGAAGCTGATGAAATTTTAAACTAGTCAATTTCAAACTGACGGGTTACAATAAAATCGTTTACAAAGTTCGTAGCGAAAACGCAAGCGAATTTGCACCGTGCAAAAATAGCCGTAAACAAACTCTTTAACTGAACCTTCCATTAACTGAACGGAACATAGTTCTCGAACGTCAAACGCAAATCCGAATAAGGTACTATTTTTTTATGATTTCTGAACCGTTTCAGAATATACGTTATTGTGCCCAATTTTGATTATTAAGTTTCATTGCCCCCTGATTGTATTATATAAGGAATGTGAACGATGTAAACTCTTTTACAACACTGGTAATCTAATGTGAAGATATTGTTTTTAATATATTTATTAATCCAAGGGTTGTAACGTTCAGGGTTGAGACCTTATGGGTCGTCAGTTAACACGAACGCCATACAACTTCCATCGGAAAATCCGTTTTCGTGGGCGAGATGAAACATTTGCTTCAAATGGCTAAAACTTGCCAATGGTCAATAAAATTATGTTTAATATTAATCATAATCTATAATTATATATTAATTCCGGATAAATAGGGTACTTATTAAAATATTTTTTAGGCATATTCTCAATGATACTATAATATTAATAATATAATAATTAAGCCATGTTCACTAAAAATTTTTGTTTGCATCAAGTGTTTTATTTAATGATTGAGTATTACTAGCGCGCTCTTAATAACTAATATAATATTTGCAAAAGTAATATCTATTACGCTTTAACGCCCAAACCGATAATAATACCGGTAAAAAGAATTAGGTACAGAAATAAACTAGACTCCGAAAAAGGACATAGTCGCGAAAAAGCCTAATATGGGATGAAAGTTCATATGGAAGTTTATCATTTGCGGCGATAATTCTTTAATTTAGGCACTTGATAAGAAATATAATGAAATGTTAATGTTTGTTCTAGCGTTTAAGAGTTTTCTCGAAGATTGCGCTTAAAATAAATGATTAAAACCCACGATGATTTCTATTTTGAGATTTACCCTTATTTTAGTACGTTGGCGTAAGATTTGGCTCCTACCTATCTAATTAGAGAATTATGACGTGACGCTTAATAAAATGTAGAGGATATTTAAAGCCTGATAACACCCATTCATTAAAACCTAACCGTTTAGAAAATCATTAAGTTTTCAATCGATTGCATGTCTGTAACCTAAATATAATCTTACGCAATAAAATTTCATTTAACAGTAATCTACTTTAAGATAATTTGCTATGTGATATGGTTAACAAACAAAACTAGGTGTACTAAAACTTAAGTTTCCGAATACAGCGAACCAATATACCTAATTCAGTTATTGAATGTTAAACCGGATCTCAGATCGAACGTTTCTCTCAAACTAATTCTCGACTCAGTTATGACTCGAACCAAACTTGAAATCTATTATATAAAAATGAATCGCAAAATGTGTTGGTAAGCGTAACTCGACAACGCTTGGACCAATTTTGACAATTTTTTTGTCGTTGATGTCCAAGTATGGTTTAGAATAGAAAAACTCTAAAGACAGCCCTTTTCCTTTTCCAGTACAATCGTTTTCTAACTAAAATTTAGAGTCAAGCCACATTCCAAATTTTTTTGACAGGACAAAGTCTGTCGGTTCCGCTAGTTTGAAATAAAATTAGCCATTACAAATATATCCTCCACCTAAGATGTATGCGGCACAAAAGTAGTAAGAGAGGTCTCAGCGTTCGTAGCTTATACGAATTACCATTTCAACCTGGCTGAACTATAAAAATTAACACGTGTAATATAGGATTTCGTAGTTGTTTTGTGACGGTGATTGCATATTATTTTAACTACCCACTAAAACACCCCGGGGGACCTCATCGCCTTAATAGTAATGCTGTGGGATTTTTTTTAAAACCACCACAACATCACCGGCTTTGAAATCGACCCTAAGATATTTTCTTGCTCTGTTGGGTCTAGGAAATGCAATCCCAATCCCGCGAGATCTCGGATAATTTTTCGGGATCAATCCCGACGCATCATATGCCGAGATCCCGTTCGAGATTGACGAGATTTAGAGTCTATATTAAAAAAGAAATGGAGTTATTTGAGAGTGGTGGAACAAGGGGGCGATTTTTGCAGTTTGCATATAATTGCTTCGCAACGCTATTGCCGACCAGTGTTGAGTCGGAGAGGGCATTCTCAGCAGCGGGTTACATTGCAAAGGACATTAGATGCCGTTTAGCAGATGATACTATTAATACCCTTTGTTCTTAAGGAGTAATTTTCAAAATCACTCGTCTTATGTAACTGCTTCCTAATTCCTTTGAAATATGTTTATTATTTGATTACCTAATTTATCTATGTTAATTTCCTTAAAACCTGATAATCATTTTTGGTTAGTAAGATTAAATAATAAAGGTTTTTATTTTGTTTTGAGTAATATGTTATTTTAATTAACCTTACTATCACAAACCAGCAGTTATTAGCTTTTTTAATCATCCAAATTTATTATTTTTTTAAAACTTGACGGGATTCCGAAAATTCCGGAATCCCGCGGAATTTATGTCTAATCCTCGAATTTGCAATCTCGAGTCGGGATTGAATTCCCTAGTTGGGTCTTGTTCTAACATGTGGGAGCCGTGATCTTTGCCGTTTCTTCCCTTGGGATATGAAAATTTGTAAATTTATCAAGAAAATCTCTAAAACCTCTCCAACCTTGTCCACTAAGGGACTCACTAAAGGTTTTTTTAACAAGTGGACTTATGCCAAATTTTAGTAAATTACACAATCACCATCACAAGAACTGTCGCCGTCAAGTTCTTCCCTCTTAAACTTTTATTAATTCACATTTTTTTTTGTATATTGTTAATTATTGGTTATTATTTTTATATTAAAGGTGTTGTGAATTTTAGTGTATACTTACGTGGATCAGAGATGAAACAATGAAATTTATCGAGAATTGCTGTGATGATTTCATGACGAATGGTGGTGTGAACATTGTTAACTATTCTAACAAGAAATTCTTCTACAGATTGCAGTAACTCCCACAATTGCTCTTCATTACCAGATGCTCGAGCTAAAAAAAACATATCAATAAAAGCAATTGCAATAGACAAATTACATATATAAAATGAATAGGTACCATAAAATGAATAGGTATTCATTTTTCAAACCAATCCACAGACAAAGACTATTTCTTTTTTATATAAATTTTTCCAGTACTTAATTTTACATACATACTAAATGTGTGTAAAATATTTTTAAATTTATATTAATAATAATATATTATCAAATAAAATAGGTCTTTATTATATATGTCACCGTAAGATTATAAAAATCGTTAGATTACAATATATCTCACGAGATTGTAAACTGTCGACAGATTGACTGACATAGAACGAATTGCATCTCGCGCGCTGATTGGTTGAGAGTTATGTGCGCCCCGCCGTTCCGGCATTGGCCATATTTGTTTGTTTGTTTTAAATTATTAATTTATGGTATGTTTAAATACTAAATCTTTCTTTTATTCGTTTTTTTAAATTTTCCAATTTTAATTTGTGTTTAAAAACAAAACAATTTTCAAATTTTAAGTGTTTGAAAAATAAATATTTCGGTACAATTATTTCTCAACATATGTCAGGATTACCAAATAAATCTACTATATAAAAATAAGTCGGGTTTTCTTTCCTGACTCTGTAACTCCAGAACGCACTAACCGATTTCCACGGTTTTGCATTCGTTGGAGAGGTCTCGGGCCTCGTGAGGTTTATAGCAAAGAAAACTCAGGAAAAATTACAACAGAAAAGCGGGAAAATCCTCTAAGGCGAAACAAAGTTCGCTGGGATCGATTTTATTATTTTTATAGCACTATACACCGTACTAGCGAACTTTAAATATTAGAAACAGAAAATTTTTATCTCCTCTTGCGGTTGCGGGATTGAACCCACGACCGATAAGTATGTAGTTCTAAAAATATTCGGCAGAGGGCACTTACCGAAAGGCTAACGGTTGATACAGCAGAAAAATTTCATCGCCTACAATAACTTGCGGTTAGCTCAGTTGGTAAGAGCAGTACGCGCGATACGTTTAGGTCGTGTGTTCAATTCCCGCACAGCAAGGGGAGATAAAATTTTTCTGTTTCTAATATTTAAAGTTCGCTGGGACCGCTAGTAGTAAATAAATATTTGAAGATTTTTTAAGTGCATTTATTTTATTTAAACGAAATCTCTATTTCCATATTTAAAAGAAATGATTTGAATTGAATTTCATTCCTAATTTTACGGGGACATAGAAAGGCTGGTCTTGATTGGTTGCTCATACAATAAACCAACCAATCAGATAGAGCTTTCGGACAATTGACAGTTTGACGCGGGTTAGATTGTAATTTAACAGTTTCACTTAGATAGATTACAATATAGCGAAAACTTTAAAATATTTAACTAATTTAACTTTTTTCAACTCATTTTTAAATTTAACATAGAAACTCTGTTGACATCATATGGATAAAAACCGGTCAAGTGCGAGTCGGCCTCGCGCACAAAGGATTTGGTACCATTATTAATTGAAGTAACATATAATAGAATATTCATACTTAGCAAAAAATAGCAAATAAATTACGTTTGTTATATGGGAGCCCCCTTAAATAATAATTTGTGAAAATACCTAATCTGTGAAAATTTCAACTCTCGACCCTGGTGATAGAGACAGATGGACGGAAAGACAGCAAAGTCTTAGTAATAGAGTCCCATTTTTACCCTTTGGGTACGGAACCCTAACAAAATAGTTGCTGTTATTTTTCTTTTCTAGAGATCTACAATAAAGTCCTTCAATGTGTATAACTTTCATTGTACTTAATACTTAAAATATCAACTTACCAAGGCATTTCACTATATCTTGACAATTTTTTACTAATTCATTGGGAGGTGGTAAATAGTTGGGCTGATTATTCATAAGCTGTATGTACTGAGCTAGTGCCGTCAGATCCAGCTGGTTACGATTGTCATGTACAAGCTCATGCTTTTTCACAGCCATATTGGAGCTACAAAAAAAATAAATAAATAGAAGATCATGAATTCAAAAGAATTCAAAGAGATATTTCAAATATTGAATAGTGCAAAAATGTGTTAGTATTTCAGACATGTGTGTTTAGTACATAACTCAAATTTTCACTATTAGAGCGTTGTATGGACCATATTTTAAAATTTTTATAAAAACCGATGTACAACTAGAGCACCAAGAATTACTTATAGAAGTAAAAAGAGTGAATATTAACATAAGTAAATACTTTTTGAACAAAATATTATTTATACTTAGTCAAACAAAAAATTAACTGGCATTCTTGGTTTATAATTATTGTAATTTATCAAATTTATCAAAAGGTGTTAATAATAAAATTAAATACAAAATAAAAATGGTGAATATTTTTGATCTTTTTTAAGTTATATACAATGATCCTTACTGTTTTAAGGAAAGAGAGAAAGAAGAATATTGTTTTTTATTGATAGTTTCAGTGTAAGACTTAATTTTATTTAATTTAGATTATACGGACCATAGAAACAAAAATGTTTTATTTATGTTTCATCTTTTATTGTGACAAATTAAAAGTTTATGGATTTTTTTTTATATACTACACTAATTAAATGTTGGACTTGTTTCAATTAATATGACATCAACAATAATTATTTTAATATATTTTTTTCATTTTCGTTGTTCTAACATAATAAAAAGAAGGATTAAATAAACCATTTTGAACACCAGGAATAACTTGTTTTGAGAATAATAAGATTAAATTGTTCCACTTATTTATTTGTACATTTACAACCAATAGAAATCAAATACTTAAATTATTTTTGCATAACGTAAGGTCTTTGGAATGAGGTTACAGAATATTATTCATCAAACTGTAGACAATTACAAAATGTTCATTCTGTAGAGTAAATTTTTCAACAATCATAGAAAGTACACACACCAAACACATTTATTGTTTTAGCTATTTATATTTAAAAAAATATACTAAATAAATATACATTGATCACCTACCACTTTGCTAGTAAACGCTTACTGTAGCGTCTTGGCTTAAGAATGACTTTGGCCTGCATAATTCTTCAATGATTTCACAGTTATTTCAATAAATTTTGTTATTAAATATGAAACAGTATAATTTCGTTCAAAAAGATAAAAACAAAATGTATTAATGTCACTTAACACTCAATTTTATTGAAGTATTTTGAATTTGTGTTAAAGTTAGTGTAGAATGGTGAGATTAAAAAAACTAAGTAGCTTTATTTAATGTTTACAATAGGAAATATAAACAGCAAATCCATATGGAAAACCAGAATCACTCAAGGACACTTTGATAGACCCTAAAAATTTTATGATTCAGAAACAATGAAAGATCGGAGTGTTACCACCGCGCGCACCGCCGGTGCACTGGCGGGACATGCACCCCCTATGATCAATCAGCAAACACTAGTGCATCTCAACTTATCATGCGCATTTCAACTTCACTGCGCGTGTCTAGCTGTATCCATCACTACAAATACTAAGTATCTAAACACCATAAAATGGCTTCCTGCAATCCATATGTTCATTTTAAATAGCTGATAATAGGCTCAATATACTTACTCTTACAAATTTTAGCAACCCTTGGTGTTGAAATAACTTCACTCACACACAAAAAAGCGAGTAAATGTCAATATTAAAAATACACATTGTTCTTTGCACCACTATCTTTTGAATCTATGATGGAATGCCAATGATTGCATTGTCACTTTTCGTTCAGGGATACATTTACGAATAAATCTTTATAACCGCGACTGATTAAGGACACATTTCATTTCGTCAACAAAGTTACCAACTGCTACTATCTAGATTACCAATATATTTCACACACGTTTTGGTACACAGGTAAACAGACAAAAAACAGAGCGTGACTAATAGTAGAAACAACCGTGTAAAATAATAATTAAATACAATCTTAAATATAATTAATTTACTTTCTGTAAGTAAAACAAAAGATTGATTTTATTCAACGTCTTCCATTGAAATCGCTCAAATTGCCAAAAAAATAGGTAATATTCTACTTTGTCTGTGGCACTTTACTCTAGGTTTAAAAACGTCTTTGAAAAAGGACTACATTATGCCAAGCCCACACAATCAGACCTGGCATGCTCAATATGTCAAATTTATCGCATGAGACTACAAAAGTTTCTATACTGTTGATTGACTAATAGCACACGGCACTCGTATTTTCAGCCAATCAGCCTCTGGCGCACTGCCTTCAATCGAGAGACAATATTTTATATAGCGGCCTTTTGATGTGCTTTTGACCGTATCTCAGAAAAAAATGTTTTTGCCGTCTCATCGTTCAAAATCTTCGTTGGTGGGTGGATCTGCTGCGGCGTTAGCTGAATCGAATAAACGGCGTAAATATTCAGGGGCCGTGGCGACCGCGCGCACACAGCCTCTTTCACGCTTAAGCCAAACGGCTTAAAGATGCGATGCTTCGGGAGGCCTAAGGGCTGGCTTTTTCCTAGGCTAGAAAATAAGTCTGGCCATACAAAAAGGAAACGCAGCTAGCCTTCTTGGCATCATATCCCTTGTCAGTGACCGGGACAATTTTTTTTATTTGTATGTTTATAACAGTTTATAATGATAATTTTATAATATTTTTTATGTGCATAATTCCCTTGATGTCTTAGTAATTAAGTATGTCTCAAATAACCTTTTGAAGAAGTTGTATAATTTGATATTCCAAAATAAATAAAACAAAATTCACATTCACTGCGAAATAGATATTAAATATTTTTTTTTAGTACGCTAAATCCAGCCTATTCTTTGGTGAGTTTACAATGTGTGTGTATTTTTGCCACGCTTAATAGTAAGTTTCTGTGCAATAAAGTGTCTCCAGCTATCTACCTAATGTCGGTCTATAGTATTAGATGTCTGTGAATAACAGAGCAAATTATAGCTACGTATAGGTCATCAATGAAATAATTATATCGTTCTATAAAGCGATGTATAACGCTTTAAACTTTTCTCACGGCTTATTTTTATGAAAATGCTATCAAAATTTGATTACGCATATAGTGGCCTGGCGTGATTAGTATTTGTAGCATAGGCATAGGTTACACACGCCACGTGCGAAATGCTCGGTTGTGTAAATTAGGTACTTGTGTAACGCGACCTCACACTAGCGTTCGGGCCTAAGCGTTCGGTCGGTTTTAAATTTACCGGGACTCACTCTCGCGCTACTGACTTCTGCCGACACCGTCCGCGCTCGATCGTTCGCGTTTTAAAGTGTGTGCGCTTCCGTCCACCAGTCTGCCCTTAACCGCTACGCGCGAACTTCTACCATTTACCGTTTTATTGTATTTTTATTAGTTTTAGCGATTGTTACCTGTTTACCTGTTTCTACAATATACCTGTTTAGTTTCAATCGTGGCTGGAACTCATTTTTCGCCCAATTAGTAACCCCTGAGAACATTTTTACATCATCTCCATACCTACCTATCACAGAGGCGCCCCACTTTGGGCGCCACTGCAAGAACTGTTTAAGTCCAGTCTCTTAGGGGCCGCCCCCTGAGAGACTGGACTTAAACAGTTCCTGTTGATAAATAAGTTCTAGACATGGTTTGAGTGGTAAACAGGTATATTAAAAACAAGAAACACAAGAGATAACAGATAAAACTAACAATAACATGAATTAAAACTCGAACGTAAAACACGCGCGTTTCAGCCATTGGCGGACTGTCCTAACGGCTCAAATTCGCAGAGCTCTAGCATCCGCGCTCGGAAGAATCGCGGAAGTCGATTGCGCGCGCGAGTGGGCCTGGTAAAGTCAAATCTTAGGTAGGTACGCGTTCCGTTGCAGATCCGGGTGTTAAAAACAATCGCGTTACACTTGTCGAATTGCTAAGGAACAACTTATACAAAAATTCTGTGGATGGCGTGGAAACCAGGCATTGGTAGTCTCTGCAACACGTATGGTGGGAGCATAACGATATGTATATGTCACCGTAAGATGGTAAACATCTTTAGATTACAATCTATCTATACGTTAAATTGTAATCATAATGTTACGGTTCACAATCTATCGATAGTTTACAATCTCGCGAGATAGATTTTCTTTCATTCTTTCATAGATTGTAATCTAACAATTTTTATAATCTTACGGTGACATACAGGCATAATATGCGCAATACGTCAAATTTCTCGTACGAGATGACAAAAGTTTTGATACTGTTGATTGGCTAATAGCACACCGTACTCGTATTTTTAGCCAATCAGCAGCTGACGCACTGACTTCAATCGATTTTGACGTATGTTAAGAGCGCGATAAAATTTAGTCGCGTGACGCATGCTAGCAGGCTTAGACACACAATATAACTATCAGAACAGCAGCTTGTTGTTATGCTCAGTCGACTCTACTGAATCGAGATACAAATTTTGAGACGGTGTATAAAGGTTTTAAATAAGTTACTGGCAAGTTTAAGTGGACATTTAGAAGTTGTTAGTAGTTCAGTTCTATGCGTCAAAAATTGTCTATGGCATTAAGGAAAAAATATCAACAAAAATTAATAAATCTACCTACAAAAATGTAAAAATAGTTTCCAAAATTATCCATCCCGCCGCATTTTATCTTCACTCGCATCATTTCATTCGTATTTCCCTAATTTTATATATAAATGAGAGCCATTTGATTTATGTGAAACAATTTAGTGTATGGTCTAAATAATGGATGCTTCGGCATCACCAAGAGTGGATGCCGATTTAAACGAGGTGTATGGATTCTTTCTTCAAATAGAAAATTCATCACTGTCCAGCCCATTCAAGCATAAAAATACAGTTATAAAATATACCAAGCTGCCAGACTATGATTTCGATTCAAGAGGTAAGTTATAAAAGTTACATGTTTTTGGGGTGGTGAAACTATCGGTTTTGGTCTATTTTTCAATATTATTTATTTTATGGTGTGTATACATCATCCCATAAGATAAAATATTGATTTCATTGTGATGAAACAATTTTATTCATATGGGTTAGAAAATACCATATAAACATGGTCAAGATACAAAATAAATCAATCTTAAATATCATTTTTTGAAATGGTATGATTCGGTAACTGTATTTATCTTTAGTGTTGTTTACTTCCTTTGTTGTTCCAATTTTATACTTCAGAATATTGCAAAGCAAGTAGTACAGTATGTTCCACTCTATATTAAGAAATCTACTGTCATGAAGTAAGTATTAGCATTTAAATTAATCTACATTATGTAAAATGAGAATGACAAAAATTGAAGAAAAATATTTTTTATCAAAGATCATAAATCAATTTAGTAAGAGAAATTTTTTAATAGGTAGTTCAATATTATTTATTAAAACAAGAGTGTCACATGTGTGCTTTTCTATCAAGTTTCTGACATTTTTCTTTTGACGGGCACATATTATTGATTAAATGAGATGCCGGTCTTGTTGGCAGACATGTTAAAACAGTCAAGCTATAAACTTCGAAATATATATCTTTTGAAACAGTAGATGACTAAAAATTAAATAAGACCAGACTAATTGCCACAATTGCAAATGTTTAATCTTCATGAAAATATTAATGTTTATTTGCTACAATGATAGGTAAATCTCATAATGGACTTTGAGTTTTAAGTTTGTAATAGATTCTGTTGTGTACATATAGACTATATTTCTTACACAGTCCATGTTATAGCCATTTGGACTTGCAGATAACCCCAATTGTTGAGAATGTTAAGTAATTGATAAAGCTATGACTTCTAACTTACTAACTGTGTTGAACATGCATTGTTGTTGGCATTAAATGGACTTTCTACAACTCAAATTTATCTACGAAATGCCTACTTAAGGTCTTAAAAGAATTGAAAAGTTGATTGGAAGTGAAGTAAATTCTGATGAATTGATGTTTCATATAACAAATATTGACCATTTGTGTCATGTGGTAAATAACTGTTTATCACCTAAAATTTCCCTTGCTTTGCCATTCTGATAGTGAGTACAGTTTCTAAGATTTATGGGCATATGTACGATGAATTTATAGTGGCCAATAAAGAGGGAGTTTTTTTTATTTTATAATAAATAATGTTATCTTTTTATTTTGTTCAACCTAGCTCTGGCAACAGTTTAATCTAATAATTTTTAGTAGACTCTGATCTTTCTTTGGCACAAAAAGTATTCTCAGTGCCTTGCCATTCTCTGGTATGATTTAATAAAAATAGTCTTTCTAATACAACCATCATATATGTAAACAACGATGTTAATTGCAAATCTTACATTTTGTATGATTGTATTATTGTCTTAGAGACTGAATGTTACATACAAATATAGGGCTTTAACAAATATAAAAATTTATATTTTCTGATTAATTTCAGTATCATGGCCCGAGAACAGTTATACACTGCAGCCTCGTCTACGACGCATAATCACTCTTGATGATTCCGATGTGTTAACAAGCCGTTCACTTAAGCCAGATCTAGAAGTAGCTCCATTGAGAACAATGTCTTCCACACTCTCCAGAAGGAAAATTGTCACTATTACTGAAGATGATGAAAGTGATTTGCATCCAAAATTTTGTAAGTATCTTTCATAATTTACCCTACACTGAATTAACCAAGGTTTTGTTTAATTCAATATAGGGTAATATTTATTCCCTACTAGCTGTCACGGCGAACGTCCTAACGCCTATTTTCTAACTTTTTAAACCTTCCCTGGAACTCTACAATTATTTCACAACCAACACTAGCCAAATCGGTCTAGCTGTTGTCGAGCTTAGATGATTTTTCTCAATAAATTACTCAAAATCTCATCACTACATAGTATAAAACAAAGTCGATTTTTCTGTCCCTAGATCCTTATGTACGCTTAAATCTTTAAAACTACGCAACGGATTTTGATGCTTGTTTTTTTTAATAGATAGAGTGATTCAAGAGTAAGGTTTTTATTTGGAATAAATTAAAGAAAAGCCAATATTTTGAAGTATTTACAAAACATCCGTGCGAAGCCGGGGCGGGTCGCTAGAAACTTGTTTTTTGATTTGCGCTCTTTTGTTGTTAAAAGGATTAAACTATTTTATAGGTTTATTTTTGGAAGTTTATGCTCTCCATTTCTCAGAACTTTGGGCTATCTCTCTGCTAAACTAATCTAGAGTAGCATGTATCTCAATATAAGCATTTTGTATTGCAATAGTTCTGTTCATTCTGATTAACATTACACAAATGTTTCAAATACTTACTAACTTTAATATTACTAAACGTATTCTTGATTGCAGCTAAAAGTAAAAAATCAAACAGGTTAGAAAAAACTTCTAATAGAGCTATTGAGACAGACTATGAAAGTGAAAAGAAATTTTCCCAGAGAACCACTTCTAGATTAACGAATTCTTCTAAATGTAAGTATATTTTAGCCACACTTAATTACGCATATTGATTATATGTCCTATTTACGATTAATCAATTTTTTCCAAGTTTTGCAGTATTGTTGGTGTTTAGGGCTAACATGTGTAATTTTATAAACTGTAGTAATGTAAACAGTATTGGTAGTCAAAAATCTGTCTGGGCACTAGTTAAAAGTCTTGATTAAGAACAAATATGCAAATAATTGCATAGTCGTTCACCTTGACATTTCCAAGCAATTATAGAGTTAACTTACTCAACAGGAAACTGAAACATAAAAGTTTCATTTTTTAGTTGACCTACTATTTTTTTTATTATAAGACTCTTGCACTGGCTTTATATTAATTCGGCGTGCCCTGTACTGCTTTATTAGAATAAAATGCTAGAAAAATTATGTTGCTTGGCGAAGTGATTTATCTTTATTTTTGCATGGCTTTGTGTATCCCCTATGGTTTGACTTAATCTTTTGATAGTGTATCTTTTATAATTTTTTGACTCCATCCGATTCATAAAGAAGTAAAATACGGATTATCTTATCATAGATATGTTATTTTTTGCTAATTAGCGAATATGCAATTACTTAATTAATGTGAATCATAACTTTTTTGTACATGGCTGTGCTGCGAAATTATGTTCTTTTAGATTCAATTCTTTAGTTGTCGTTATTTCATGTACCTATTTTTAAAATTTCATCCAAAACTGTTCAGTAGGTTTCGCGTAAAAGGGTAACAAACATACAAATCGTTCACTTTAGCAAAAGATTTAAATTTTAAGAAATATATATATTTTTTATAAGAAATTTATTTCCATTATATATTAAGAGCTGTATTACTTATTGTAAATACAACAAATTTATGATTACGTTGAAAAAATCTTTAATTGCAGATTCAAAGGACAGTAAACCTAGTGCCAAAAACTCCAATCAGACCAATAGAAAAGAGATGAGTGCACCAAAACCAACCTATAGAAGTAAAAATGCAATTGTAAATCAATCTTCGCCAGATAATGCAAAAATTCGAAATATTAAAGAAAAAGGTAATGCATTAAGTGATAAAAAATTATAATAAATAAATAGTGATGAAGTGAATGTGATTAATATTGGTGATTGTGTTGGGCTATGTTTTTACAAATTAATGCATTTAAGCATATTAACTTTTTTTATTTTTCAAAATTATTGTACTATCATACCAACACACGACCAACTACCAACTTACTTACGAGTACAAACTTAGATACCTACTTCTGGCTCTGGTTGACGTATGTGATGTCGTCAGATATGTATAGTCTATTACAAATCTTGAAAACATTTATTATGTTTCAGATAATGCAGTGCGAACTAAGAGTGCAAATTTTCCTTCAAAAAATAGTTTAAGCAAAAATTTAGTCACACCAAGAGAAAGTGAAAAAGAGTTATCCATAATTAAAACGAAATTGTTTGACAGTACCATAAAAAGTAATGCTCCTCAAAAAAAATCTGTAGAACGGACCCGAATAAATAAGTCAGCAACTCAGCCCCCGAAGCCTAGAGCAACCCTTTTCAGGCAAATACAGAACAAAAATAAGCCAGTAACAGTTATACATGTACCGCTGGATGAAAAATTTCATAAAAATGAAATGACACAATCTGAGTCCGATTCAAAAATATTAGTCTTACCAGAAGTTGGAGATACCAGTTCAATAAAAGACTGCGGCATAGGCGTAGATAAAGATATATATTTCAACCATGCTACAAGCATAGGAACTGATGCAATGCCTGCAACTGCGGATAAAATAACACAAATTGATTTCGAGAACAAGCCATTATCCAAAATTGGAGGAAATGCGAATGTACAGGCTGATATAATAAATGAAACATTTGATAGTCTTCACATACCAAATGTAACTTTAATAAAGGATAAAAATGAGTCCAAAGAAAAGTCAGTCAGTTTTCATAGTAAGTCTTTACCAAATCTTCAAGTCCCTGCTTTGAAAATAACTCCTCAAAAAGACGCTTCTAATAGGGACGATTCTGACTGTTACAAAAGTGGATCTTATATCATAGGACATGCCACAGTCACATGTACTACAAAGCAAAAAATTAACTTTCATGTAGTTGGGAGTAATGAAACAACATCTAATCATTCGCCTAGTCCTTTAGTTTATCCTATGAATGTAGTATCTATCTATGAGAAGGAAATCAAGAAAAAGCAGCTTCGTGATACATATGAACAGAAGAATAAATCAAAAGCTGAGTATAGTAATTGCTTGAACGAGCTAAAGTCGCTTAATTGTTCCTACGTCTTTAATAGCAATAAATTAGTGAAACCGTCTGATATTATCAGCACAATAAGAGTTAATAATGGTTTATTACAAAGCGACTACATATGTGAGCAGTTTGAAAGGGAACTCAACTTTATTGATTCATTTTTTGAGTCCCTGCAATATTTAGAGAACTGTTCTCTCTCTGAGAAGTGTTTTACAGAAAATAAAGTTACGAATTGGATAAATAACACTGATTTCGAAGTGAAGAATTCGGAATACGGCTGTTTCTTGTCAAAGCTCGAGCATGGCGCGAATGTTGATGATACTGAAACAATGGCATCGAAGAGTCTTTGTCTGGTGAGTGTCATTCTTTACAACTGTAAACACGATTGATGAAAATACTATTCTTTTGAATTGTAAATCATTAATTAACTAACGTCCGAGAAATTTGCTGGTTTTTTACCAATTAATCGTTGATTATTTATTAGGAAATATTATTAATCATTTTAATTTTCTTTCAGCTCAATTTGCTCATACACGATGAGCAAAGGCGAGCGAAAAACCTCCTCTTTGTGCTGAAAATGCGAGAAGATGCTCTCAAAGATTTCACGAAGTCCCAAATTCTATGGTTAGAAAACAAGAAAAAACAAGATAATACAGATATTTCAACATTGAAGAAAAAGCAGCGTGGGGCGCTTCTTAAATTACAACACGAATGTGGGGAGATGCAACGGATGCGCAAAGCGCTTGTAACGCAATCTGAAAAGCGGAAAGTTGTACTTATGAAAACAAAGAAAAACTTAGAACTCAAACTAAAAAATAACGTGGATGTTGATCAAATTATTTTAGGTAAGAAAAAGTTGAAGAGAAATATAATTGATCGGAATACCGCCCCCCTCAAGTGTTTCGACTTGCCTAGTAGTGGTTGCGACGAGAGTTCGACATCTCGACCGAAAACAGAAATACACTTACCAGAAGTGCCGGTTAATGTATCAAGTATTACAAGTGCAGAGAAGTGTGTACAGACAGGAGAGAGTGTTCTGGGAACAACTCTCTTGGATCAATCCACGGATACAGCAGCAGAAAACTTTGTGGTGGTTGATGGTGGATATTTGAACATATTGTTCCACAATTTATTAATGCCCCAGATATTTAGCAATGGCAAACAATATGAAGTCAATGAAGAGGCACTCAGAAATATTGTTAATTCGTCTAATGTAAACCACAGTCTCAACGAAACCGACGTCCTAGATAGGTTTATGAATCAAATAATAAATCCCGATTTAGAAATAAGTTCTCCATCGACTGCCCGTAGTCTAGTCGAAGAGCTTGATCAGTATTACAAGGGGCTCATAGAAGAAGAGAAGACTCAGGTGAATTCGCCTATTAGGGAATGTAGCACAATTTGTGAAGTGAAAGAAGTGTTGATACAAGCTGTTGAGCCTACGCAGCATTCTGATAACCGTAGCTTCCATAGTACGTCGACGATGACCTCTGATAGTACTGAGACTTTGATGGAGAATATGGATGTGTTGGAGAGGCAGTGTGTTTGTGATAGCTTAGACGATGCGGAATTGGAGAAGGATGCTGAGGTGGTAACGCCGTTAGTTCAGACGGGGCCACTGCCGGTGCCTGCCGGCGAGGCGGCGCCCCTTGATGAGACGCCATCTGCGGATCCAGCGAATTTATGGAGCGTTCCGAAATCTTCTAGTCCTACCATCTCAGGTACGTTTGTTTATGTTAAAAACGCATCACACGCATGTCGTTAGATACGCAAGTGGTCATATACGTATTTAGTCTAAATACGCAACTGGACATAGTCGCGAATCGTTAGATTCGCAATTTGCCAGATTCGCAGCTAGTCAGATTTGCAACTTGTCAAATACGCAGCTTGGCAGGTACGCAATTAGACAAATACGCATCTCGACAGATGCGTAACTGGACAGATTTCTACGATAGGCTTGATTACCCTTTCTTGATTTGGTTAAAATGGTCTCTGTTAGAAGATATGTTAAGTCTTTGTTCTCGGCTAAATATTCTCCGGATACTCGGTAATGTTCGTTGATTCCTGACGACGTTCTGCACGTGGCTCGTTTTTGTTTTAAATCTCAGTGAGTCGGGCATTGTTTTTCGTTTGTGCTTTACATTGTACATGTACCTACATACTGTGAAAAAAATTAAATCTTAACGCCGTTAAGGATTTACTTATTAAAAATGATAATTTGGACATAGCGATGTCTTCTACACTCAATTGTATTAGACTATACGCAAGTAGTATTAGAGACTGTTTTTACAATAAAATAAAAGAACAAAAAATACAGATTACCTACATACTTACTTAAATTAAAAAATATTTGTAATTGTATAATGTACAATTAGTACATTGTGCCATTTTTGTTTTCATTTAATATGTATCTTATATATTCATATCAAATATCAAGATTTAATTCACAAACTTTCGATTAATTTTAAAAACGAAACCTTTCATTTATTTGTTTCGTTTTTGGGAGTAGACCCCAGTTACGTTAAGTGTCTGACGAAATGCGTATCTATTTGTCAAGTTGCTTGTCTGTCGAACTGCGTTTCTGCCGAATTGCTTGTCTGTCAAACTGCGCATCTGTCCAACTGCATATCTGACTAGATGAGATTCTGTTTTGTAGTCTGACGAAATCCGTATATGACCACTTACGTATCTGACGACATGCGTGTGATCCTTAAAAACTAACCGATGCCTACGTACAACTTCGTTAGCGTTAATTCGGAATAAGAAGTATCCTTTAAGTTTATCTAGTACCTCATCTATTTCTACCAAATTTTATTTAAATCTATTGGGTAAGTTTAGCGTGAAAGTGTAACAGGCATAAATCCAGAAATGCATTCTTATAAACTTTCGCGTTTATAATTTTAGTAGGATTGGAAATTATGCTTGTGCGGAATTGGCTACTTGACAGTGTTCACAATAAAATATGAGAAGTGTTAGATATGTTAGCTTATTAGTCAAGTAATAATTTTACATTTACATTTTTTTTATTAAAAGCATAGTTAGTATTTTATTTTTGCAAAATAAATTTTACTTTTTTTATCTGTGGAACAAAAGAACCGAAACGGAAACCACCATTGCAATTCGGAAATGACAGCTGTCGGCGAAAATTATTTATTTTAATGAGGCGAAACAATGAATATTTAACCGATCAAATTGAATTATTGTGTCTCTAACCGTATTAAGAATTTATTGAAACATTTTCCGTTTATCTTAATTACGTCGTTCCTATTCGTATCGGTTTGATGTCTAGAAAGTTGATGTCATAATTGAAACAGTGACGTGACTTGGCGTTTTCGCGCGGCTTTTTAAAAATCTTATTTTTTTCTGGTTATTTACATTTTTTCCAGATAAATCGAATTGCTTGGGATATAAAATTGCACGGGCGCACATTTTACAATACTTTTTAAAAATCTTACTCTTATCCGCGGCCAATTGGCTACTTGAAAAGTACTCTTAGACTAATAAGAATAAATTGTAGCGGTTGTATGGGAGAGTTATAAAAACAGTTTAGCTTGATTTTCTGCGAATACGCTGTAGACCTGTCTATAAACTTAAGGAGAGTGTTTTATTGCAATGCAATGTATATGTCGCAGGCATATTGAGTAAATCCGCCGTTTACATACGGCGTCGTCAGTTTAAAAACGAATGCTGGTTTGTAAAATGCCGAAGACAAAATGTCATTATGTATAATGCCGCGTCAAATTGAAGTATAGCTTGACAAAGCTAGGGTGACCATAACATTTAGTTTGTAAAGGACAGTATTATTGAAATTTAATATCACTAACGAACGATCAGTTTAATTGTGTTAAAAATATGGAATGTTTCAAATGAAGTCCCTAGTAAATGACTCTTCTACTGTTTTATTTTTTACTGAATATTATATTATTATAAATGAGTTAGACGTGGCGCTTTGCCGGCCGCTACCAGCCATTTGTCACTAACCTAACCTAACCAATGGAATCGTTAATTACTTCAATTAACCTTAGGTTAAGTAATTAATGTTGAATTAAAAGTCATTTTTGTTACTTGGTTATTTTAATGAAGAATCAAAAGAGAACCGAAAACTGAAAGAAAAGTCTTAATTTGTCCAAACAGTGTTTTATTTATGGTCACCCCAAAACTACAACCAACTGTTGTCATTTTGCATTCGGCATATTACATAACAGCAAGCGTTTTAAACAGACGACGCCGTATGTAAACGGTGGATTTACTAAAATGCCTGCGACATATATTTCGCGTTGGTTGCACAGCATATAGTAAAATATTTCATGAGATTGTAAATCTGACGCTTCCGAAACATTGTTACTCATCAATCGATAACATGCATATTTATAAGTTGAGTACCTCCGACCTCCGTTGTCCAGAGGTTAAGAGTAGGCGTCTAGAGATTTACGCGGCTAGGTGAGCCGCTTGATCGTAGGCGCGGTCGGGGAACCCGCGTAGAATCCGAAAGGGATCCCTACTCCCACACAACTGCGCATCCTTGTCCTCAAAGGCGGTCGATTGACACCGATCGCGTTCACCGTGTAATCGGTGCGAGCCCGACACATTACTCTCTGTTCCGCGCAGAGAGTGACGGTGCGGTAAGCATCCGCCCTCGGGGGAAAAAAGGCGCCCATAGATAGAAATGTCCACGGTTCGATTTCAGATGTCAATTTTAGGAAATAAATTTTCTTAATTGGTTTTGGATTTGTGTGCTGAGTTTGCACTCCCATTCTGTATCGGTCGTCTGTTTCTCATAGAACGAAGGAAAACCGCGTTTGAGATACCACAGTGTGAGACTTTATTAATTTGTTCTTTATTTATTTCAGAATGTTCAAGTGTGAGTAGTCCACCATTGTGTCAAAGTGCGTCGTCTATGTCGTCTATGACTTCGCCGGTTTGTGAAGCTGAAGAGCTGCGGCGACAGCAACTGGCGATAGAAAGAGAGGTAATTATTAACCAGTCCCTATATTCACATACGGTAGTATAGAAAATCTATGCTATGTCACTGTCCTATCGTGTAGAAATTGAATACGAAGCTTGTTTTCTGAATTCTTATCTTAACTCAACGTTAAATAAACAGGAGAGCATGTTTTATTTTGTCCTGAAGCATAAATAATACAAAATAAATTAATATCGCCCCCAACGATTCCGGCCAATACTTAATTGATATCTAGCAATTACGTAGAACTTGGTTTATATTGTCCGAACGTTTGTGCAACACACAAGTGCACTATTTATTCATTCACTCTCATTTCCAAGGGGACGGTAGACCAATACCAATGGAAACAGATCACAGCACCGACTACCAGTATTTAGATGCCGTTCCAACAGCATCAATCGTTATTTCTTTTTAAATCACTATTTCTTAAATATTTAATATGATTACACAAATATTTTTTTAATTTATTTCAGATCAAGGCGTTAGAACAGCAGCAATGCCAGTTATTAGTCGTCCGCGAGATTCCGGACAAGCCGCCGCCTCCTTACACTCCGCCCGCGGAGGCGCGTGTGCCCAAACCGCCTCGACTGTACGTAGCCGACGAGACCACAGAAGAGAAGATACAGAGATTTATTAGGGAACCCGAAAGCGAGGACCATGACCCTAACGACCCTTTCGACAGTTTCGTCAAAGATTTCTGCGTAGAAACTCTGGAGAGACAGTCGGCGGAGAGGAGCGATAAACCATGGGACTCGTGTAATTTGCTGCCTCAGAAACCGCCGGAGGATACAGAAAAATTAATAAAGAACACGTCGTCTCATCTCTTAGAAATACTGACGGGTGTACCACCTACAGTTGTGTCTGGTGAGTTTTTATCTCTTTTTTTTTTAATTCAATTGGCTACTTGACAGTGTTAAAAATAAAATATGAAAAGTGTTAGATATGTTAGCTTATTAGTTAAGTAATAATTTTACATTTTTATTTTTTAATTAAAAGCATATTAAGCAAATATATGTGTCTGATAGCCTATGGATTACTTGACAATTGATACAACAGGCAGAATTTAAAGTTTTAAATGATTTCAACCCTTCTTCCCATCTATTTAATATGCTATCAAACAATTTTGCTTCAAGTATACTATTTGCGTTAACCTTTCGATAGTTTTGCAATGGCTTAAGAATGTTAAAGGTTTATTTTTTATTCTCAGGCGTCGGTGCTCGACGCTCAGATCACATAGACGATATCTTGTTCGCGGAGTGGCGACGCTGCGAGCCCGAGTGGACTTCTCTTCACACTGACGAGGCCCTAGTAAAAAACCAAATCTTCGATAGCATCTTCCAGAAAATACTCACCGAAACCGTAGACGAATACAAGAGGACAGTTCTGTGTGACAAATAGTGCATAGTAAAATGTAATTTTACTTCGTGTTGTTAAGGTTCGCTTTGGCAAATCAATATTTAGAAAAATTGCTGTGCTAAAATATAAAATCATGTTGGTCGGTAAATATATTGGTTGCATACTTACGTGATTGTTAAACTTGTAGTTAGATTAAGTAGTTAGTCATTATTAAGTTGCATTTACAACTGTGTATTAGGTTGATGTAAAAATGATGTACCGTGTACGAGAAATACGCATTTGAGGAGTTAAATTATTTATTTTAAAATAATATTGAAAAATATCACATAATCCTTATAGTTTCACACTGACTACCTAAATTAGAATTACTTTTAATTGAAATTGCCTGCGTTATATAGTAGGAATTTTAGCGCTTGACGTGTTGGGTCGCACATCAGTAATCATTATTTTATGTTGGAATTACTAGTGTGCTACTATTTAAAAACACTGAGTGTGAATGCACCACTTAATTCTATAACTATTACTCACTGTTTGACAGTTGTTATCTTTTTTTGTGATTTGACAAATTTCAAACTTCTTGGTAACAGTAAAAATTAAGTTTGTGCAAACCTTGCTGAGCAATATTGCTTAAAATTCGTTGGCGTTTGCAAAGTTTTATGTTATGCCATGAATTTGTTTTGTGCTAGCTGTGCTAGCGACTTCTCCCGTAAAAAAATGTTATCAAATTAAATTATTTTTTTTATTCTTCATGAACACAATAATTAATTTGTTTTAGTGAGAAGTTCTTCTAATACATCGTAAATCGCGATCTAAAAATTAATCCGCTGGAGAAAGTAAATTCTGAATTGCTCAGTGTTTGTAATAGTTTTATCACAACTGTGAATATCGTATAATACTATTTTATTTTTGAGATTCAATGAGTATGCGAGTCAAGAGCATGTGTCGTTTATCAAATAATATTGAATTAACCAATTAATATATAATACAAACCAGAACAAATTAAAATTAACAACCATTAAACACAGGTGCAGAAATATTTTTAACTAAATAATTAATTATTTGGTACCTAATAGGCGTGTTCATGGTTGTATTCTATATTCGAAGGTTGAAAATTTTAATAAATATCAAATTTTAGTTTTACCAATCTTAACAGAAATTACAGACAACATTAATACAACACAATGATAATACTATATAAAATTATACAACATAAAAATACAGTTGAGAATACGATTAACGGCTCATATGAAACTTTCGTCCGATAAATTATTAAGCATCACGATACTACTTTAAAACTATTTTTATATAAATATTTGAATAAAAAGTTATATGCTATTACCTCAAAATGTTATTATTTTATTTATTTACACCAATATTATTTGCGAACTATGGGATGGACAAAAATGTTTTCGAAATACCATTGTAATTTTTACTAAAACTTACTTAGTTATTATATTAAATCTGTAAATAAATCATGGATTTATATTACTGATGAAAACTATTTCAGTTTTTGGATAATAAAGTAACAGTTTAAGAAACAATGGTAGGTAGTCTTAAAAGTATTCAAACTTTAACTTGAAAAATGAAAATCAACTTGCTGATATAGCAGTCACGGAATGCGGTGTAATCACTCACTCAATGGTGAAAATATTACACGATTGGAGAATTTTGGACGTGTCAAACTGTCAACATGTCTGTGTCAAAATGAACCAATCATGTAGAAGGAAGAAGGTAAGTTTATATATCTTATTAAGTCGGTAATTTATGCGGGTTATGTTATATAATTTAAATAGATTACGTAATGTAATCTACGCATTTGCAATAGTTGGACTAAGCATTCGGAGTAATAAAACAAGTTTGCTGTTTGAGGACCTCAGAGTTAAAAAGTAAGGTGGTTTCATGATTGGCTAAACTGGGCCTTCTATATGGAAGATCCATACATTTTTCTACATAATAGTTACAGTAAAATTAATGCATAAATGTCAGTTTAAGGAAATGTTTTAAATGCATGTACGAAATTGTACCACCAGTACTTTACATTTCCTTAGCATAATAGCATGGGTGAATGTTTTAAATATTGCATGTAAACTCACCACTATTCGATGATAAGATTTCATGTTCAATCTAATTACAAGAAAGTGCAACATCTTATCATTACAGATCGGTCAAGACTAGTCTGTTTATTTTATCGTGCATTAATATTCTCTTTACGGAAGTTTAATGGAATTCAAATTTAAGTATGAATATTTGTAGATACTCAGAATTTAATTATTTATAAGCAATATTATGAGCTATTAATCTTGTGGGACGATCACTAATGACAGTGGAGAGCGGAGAGTTATGTCGCTGTCATTTATGTAAAATTATGACATAAAGAAATTTCTCGGCTCCACAAAAAGTAGTGAAAAATAGTTTTATATTAATGCACGGATAAATAAATAGATCATATAGGTGTGTCAACATTCAAATAAATTAAGCAAATACTAATAATAAACAGCACTGCCGGGTCTTCCAAACCCAGTTATCTAATAGTAGGAGACGTTAAAAACGTAATACAAATATAATATCTACACATTCACTAATCATTCACTCTGATTTCTACACTAACACTGGCACGAAGATTAAGTTTGTTTGCAGTCAATTTGGTAGAAACTCGTTAGTCGTCGGCCTTTAGGATCGACTCGAGGGGGTTAGGGCCTTTTCTTCGAGGATTGCCGGGAGGTTTCGTTGCTTCGGCTGAAATAATAAATGTGGAAAGACCTCAGTTTAAAGATTACCTTAACAAAAAGTTCCCTAAAATTGAAAGATTAATCATTGAGGTCTCTGATGTATTGAAATCCGCTAGATGACAAAACGTGTGAGTGAAGTCGAACTCACTCGTGATTAATTGAGACATGCCAATCATAAATCACTCACGCACACATATTCCCATTTTTCATGCGTGCTAGTTCCCATTGTTTAATACAAGGTTCGTAAATGTGATTTCATAATAAATATAGACAGATAGAAAGGCGTGACGTTACCGTCTTGATGGCCTTTCTAGTGGTTTAAGAATCGGGTTATAATCATATAGTGTCATAATTTTTGGGTCCTGGGTTTGATTCCAATGTTGACCAACGAATGCTACATAATTTTCGAAAATAGCTTTGGGTCGTGAAAACCGATCTACATTCGGCAAGAGATTAGTAATAAGCCATGACCCGTTATTATTACGATGAGTAGATATCAATTATAAAGGTGTTTGCCTTGGCTATTTGTGCTATCAAGCAAGGAAGTCTTGATTCACGCTATACACTCCGAGAGCTGATCTTGTAGTTATAATTAAGGCTTCTTATAGCTTTATTAACGTTTTATTATCAACTTTCTGCTATAAATACTCACTAGTGTGTCCTTGCGACGCCTGCGTCACCTCCAGGCACGCCATCCACTCAGTGATGCTGATCTTGGTGTCGTGGTTCACGTCGCAGTACCGCGGCAGCTTGCGACCGCATCTCCGCAGCTGGTCCACGTTGGAGATGAGCTGGTGGAACGCTTTCCACTCGCGACGTTCCAACGCCTTGTTCTTATCCTTGTCTAGCATCACGAATGTCCACGTTGCGGCTTGCTCTTCGTTCGACGCCCCCCACTTCACCATTTCCCTACGGACCAGTAGCAATTTAAGTTAACTCATAATGGTTTGATAAAAATACTATCCGGTCCCACAAAGATTTCAGTTACTCTACTATCCGTAACTCCATTCCGTTTTGTTTAAATCAAACAAAACGGATTCTCTTGTCGCGCTTTTGTACACCTACAGGATAAGGACATAGAACTTGCTCAGCCCAAGACGCCCCTATGCTGCGACTGGTTTAAAATCATAGGACTTGTTGCTATTGGTCTTAATGTTATGTATGTCCAATCCCAAAAAGTGCAACATCCCAGTGTTTTTTTTTATTTCGCGAACATTTTATTTGTCAATTGAAATATTGCCAAAATTAGATACAGATCGCCTTGTGGTATTTATGAAAGCCAATTGTCTCTCATGGTTTATTAATTTGTTTTATGGACAGGGTAGATGGACAGGCTCTTCTGTTTTTTGCTATTGTGTTATAAGTATTAGTGTTTGTTTTTCCATTAGATAGGTACCAGTTAAAAGGAATAATCATTACTTACCCAGGCCCTGTTCCGTTTGTGGATGCTGTCATCTTGGAGATGAAGAAGCTTCGCAGATCCCTTAAAAATTTGGTCTTCTCCGGACAACCTGTAATTTGCGGGTCAATGTGAATAGGTTTATTTTTGCTTAAGCTGGACCTTTTTGCTGTTGGTTGTCATATCCTTGACCAGGATTTCCAACCAGGAGTACACCCCCTGCGCGAGTGGAGAGATGTTATAGTTAACAGTATGTATGTGATTTGACCATGGTTAGTATATCTACTATATAAAAATAAGTCGTGTTTTCCTTCCTGACGCTTTAACTCCAGAACGCACGAAACCGATTTCCACGGTTTTGCATTCGTTGGTAAGGTTTTGGGCTCCGTGAGGTTTATAGCAAAGAAAATTCAGGAAAAAATTCAACAGAAAAGCGGGAAAATCCTCTAAGGCGGAACGAAGTTCGCCGGGACCACTAGTTAGGTATATTTTTCCAACTTGCCATTTATCACTCCTACTTATACAAGTTTGGACAAACGAAAATAATTATTATGATCAAAATGTCTGTATCATTATTGTTGAAACTTAATTAAGGGTACATGATAATATTATTTTTGGTTTAGTTACGGTTGGTGAAATGAAGGTTGGAAATCTGCCCTAGCCTTTGAAGATGGAAAGGTAGAAGGGAAATTGTGATTATGACACCATTTACAATTTTATGGCTGCAATGTCGTAAAGAGGACGTTAGGAATAGGCAGCCATATTGTGTTCTTGCAAATTACCATTAAATCCCACAGTTACTATTTGATAGTCAGTGTGATGATAAATTCACTCCGGTGTTGTTGTGTTCTGCATGTGAGTAAGGTTTCCAGAGCTCTTGGGGGGTGCTACATTAGTAGCAGGGGTCAAGCCTTCAAGGTAAGGGCGACAAGTCTAGTAAGAGTTTTACTATGCTATACTTTTCGCCCTTTAGCTAGGAACTCATTGCCACTAAACATTAAGTGGTATGAGGTCAATCTTTAAAAGCGTTATAAAAAATAAATAAATACGTGACGTCATAGTTTGGTATTTTCATAGAAATTCTATGACCAGTAATTATTTAAGAGAAATAGTTTAACAGGACCCTTTTTATTAAATTGGGCGACAAAAATATTAACTGGGCCACAAGTCGCTCAAATCCACGTAGCTCACTTATTGAATGTGTGGTGTGGCCAACCTATTATTAAGATAAGGTTAGTATTTTTTGATGCTTTATTAAATAGAACCCCTTATTTTACAGTATCTCAATTTATTATATAACCAGGCATAATCCTTATTGTTGTAAGACAACTGTAAGGGAAATTGTCGTGATAACTGACCTCTCATTGGGCTAACGTGTTGCGGGGCGGCATCGCAGTCCGGGCGGCGGTCCTTGACGGAGGAGCCAGGGATCGGCTTCCCGGTGTCCTGGTGTACACACCAACAGTACCCGGTGGAGCGGTAGCACTGCGCCCGCGCATACCGCCCGTCGCCCGTACACTCCGGCACGTAGAGAACGGAACCGCCAGCTTTCTGTACCAATGCAGTTAAAATACATTTATGTATATTTTTTATTTTTCTAATGTTGGACAACAATACAGTTAAAATATATTTACTAGATTTGCCCGTTTACTACATACTATCATGGTCGGTTCCCTAATCTCGCCTAAAATCGAAACAAAAAGCAGTCCATATTTTAAAATAAGTTTCAAGCTATATGTATTTGTGACAAATTTCATATCTCTAACTTAAAAAATAAACATTATCCCGTATAAACTTTCAAGCGCGGTATTATCCCCATCGCCCCTTATTTTCAGAACAGAAGAGCCTATAATAAAAATTACTTTTATTCTATTTCCGTTCTAGAGGTTCAAAGTATACTTATACCAAATTTCATCAAAATCGGTTCAGTGGTTTAGGCATAATCCGGACAGACAAACTGACTGACAGACAGAGTTACTTTCGCATTTATAATATGAGTATGGAGGGATTCAGGGAATCAAACCCGGAACCAGGACTGGGAATAAGCGATCATTCCTCGTCATCATAGCGACTTCTTTTCCAAGTCTTTTACTGTGCAAGCCGCCCGTCTTTGGAACGCTTTGCCCGCTGATACTCGACAATCCCTGACTAAGGGCATTTTTAAAATTAAAGTTCGTGAATACTTCTCTCTCGCTAATACATAAATCGTAGTCATTAATTTGTTAATTGCTGAATCCATTCTTGTCGTTATTTGCTTAGTTTATTTTTTTTAAATAATATATATGCGCCTGTGTGTATAGACATTATATAAATATAAGTAAAGCTATATATATTATACATATATGTATATTCTATTTATTACATGTTTCTATAGGTATATTTAAAAGTTTCCGTAATTACTTTTATAACGCTTAGTAGTTACTATTGTTGTTTAATACGTTTTTTTTTAGAATAACTTATGCACTATTACCGCACCCATAAACTAACTCTCTGCATGACTCAAAGGTTGACTGGCAGTGCAGTAAAGTTTTTAAATAAAATAAAATAATAAAAATCCTCGATTTCGGTAAATCTTCACAAACGAAGTTTTGGTTTTTCGTTTATTTTTAAGTGTTAGGCCTTCTCCACCCAATTTTAGGAATGTACAGTCGCCGTCAGATATATCGGAACAGACAAAGTGACCAAATACTTCTGAACAGTTAAAATGTCAAAAAGTTACCATTCATATCTGAACATTCATTACTTCAATAATATCTGAGCAAATCCTAGTCAATAATTTATATACACACAACTTACCAATAATATCTGAACACTCGTCTATACAGGTACTTAAATGAAACACATGACGTGCATGACACATATTGACGTTATTAGTGTTCAGATGTTATTGGCATCTGCTCAGATATTATTGAAATAATGAATGTTCAGAAATTAATGGTAACTTGTGGTGTATGGAACTTTTTGACATTTTAACTGTTCAGAAGTATTTGCTCACTTTGTCTGCTCCGATATATCTGACGGCGACTGTACAATAGCTCAGCGTTTGATGTTTGCTTAGCTGCCTAGCTTATAGATGAGACGTTTGGATGGATTCACATAGTTTTATAAGCCGCACCTGCTCGTCTAAGCCAGCTTGTCGGTCTGTCAAACAGTCATTAGCTTCGTCCTCCCGGCGAACATCCGCATCCGGCCCATCTGGCGCGAACGAGTTTCGCACGATCCCCGGCAGAACTGGCCCTGTGAATAATAAAAAAAATAATTAAAGCAAACATTAGACAAAACTACGTTTACCTGATCCCAAAGTAATAACGTAGTTGAAGCATGGTCACCAGAGTCAAGGATGGTACGACAACCATTTGAAGACCTCCGTAGCCGAGAGGCGAGCGGGCCGGACTTTGGCGTCGCGTCATCTCTGAGGTCCCGGGTTCGATCCCCGGTTATATCCCCTATATGGGAAACAAACTTTTCTATATTGTCTCGGGTCTGGGTGTTTTGGTACCGTCGTTGTCTGATTTCTGTAACACAAGTGCTTAAGCTATTTACCAATAATGTATATGATGCTGTCCTAAATTTATTAAAAAAAAAACATAATTTTAAGTATATAGACAAACAGACGCACAAAAAAAAATGTTTGTTTTTGGTGCCCTTGTGTTGGACCGGAACAAATGTGCAGACCGACTTGTCATAAAATGCTGCTGTGCACATAGGGATAAAAATGAAATAAAATTAAAAAAAACTTTGGTTTTCATCAAAATCAAAATAAATGTAGACCCTTTTTGAATAACGAGTCTTCTAAAATGTACACTCAACCCAGAACGACGGTGTAACTATGTAACTAAGTTACATAGTTACCTTAAACGATTGTTTCATTTCTAAAGTGTTTCTGACAACTGTCTATTTTTCGCAAAAATCAGTAACAACTAACGACTTATTTCTCAGCCACCCCTTTCTTCCAAATTTATTTACTTATGGCATAAATTATTCGGTTTAAAGTTTAGTTAGGTTTAGTTCCAACATCTAAATTGTTATTATAATTTATTTTTTGGTGTCTATTTCTATGTGTAATTGTGTTCCAATTTATATATTGATGTTCTTTTTTGTTATATAAATAACTAGCGGCCCGACGCGGCTTCGTACGCATATTCGTTTGTTACAAAAAATGTGATAAATTAAGAAACGCGCGACCGTATTTGTGCAATTTTCACATAAATCATGTACTGAATAGCCCGACCGAAGCCTAAACATTTGGATGAATAGGTGTGACAGTTCTTGACTTATTAAATTACAGTATTTATTTTTATATTTATTGATTATACGTGTGTATGTAAATATTTTATTCGGATTAAAGAAATAAATGTAAATATCGGAAAACATCATGTATGTACCTACAACGATCTGATTCTAAAGTATAAGCCTCAAACACTTGCGTAATGTAGAAGAGAAACAATATAGAGTAGATACCACTACGTGTAAACAGGCATATAGCATCCCATAATAGGTAAGTAGATAATAATGTTCACGAGACGAATATGTTATGTCTTACAGGCCTAGCATACGCAATATGTCAAACTTATCGCATGAGACGACAAAAGTTTCGACACTGTTGATTGGCTATTAGCACACCGCACTCGTATTTTTAGCCAATTAACACCTGACGCACTGATTTCAATCGATTTTGACGTTTGTTAAGAGCGCGATAATTTTTTTGTCGCGTTGCGTATGCTAGGCATGTTAGATATGGATCAAGCCTTCGACCTCCAGCGCAGGTCCAATTAATAGCTTATTGAGTCAGTCAAATCTTAATTATGATTTCTTCTTCGAAAAAATCTTAAGTAAAATAAAATTGTAGGTGTTTTGAGACGATTCGGTTTAGGTTGTAATTTATTAAAAGATAAATATATACTATTTTTTACCTCTTAATTTATATATTTAGGATTTGAATATAATTGCGCAATTTTTTTTATAATAAGGGCCTGCCCTATACATGCTTACTGCAAATCATATATTTTGGTTTATGTTTGATTGCGCAACACTATTATTTAAATCATATTTACGTATTCTGTATGTTTTGTTGGTGTACCTACCTACTCGGTTTTAGCATACCTACTATGATAATTACCTAGTCTGAGCTAAAACCTGTACATATATTTTTAACTTACTTCAATGAACAAGAATAGTTCTTGTAGGATCTAAACATACAATATCTAGATTCAATCATGCAACAAGTTAATATAGGCATTTATAAAAATTTAAAGACAGGCAAATGGCAAAATGCATTAGGTAGAACTTTTAATATTTTATTAACTGGACAACATTTTGATCTGTGTTTATACGTAAAACTAGTTAGTATTTTGTTTAATAAGTATGCAACGTCAACAATCAAGGCCTTTGCGTGTTAGTTTGGCAAACGTCCATCAAATGCAACCTGTTACTGGTTAGTTAATAATAATATATAGACCCAATTAAGATATATATGGTGTTGAGCGAATATATCCAGTAAGTCACCTGCGCTGAGTTCTGGCGAAGGCTCTTCTTCATTATAGTCGGGCTCCGCTTCGGGACCGCTGTCGTCGTCTGCGTTCAACGACATGAAGAAACGGAGAGAGACTATATATTATTATTATGTTTGCACACTCATTAGCATTTCATATTAGCATGCAAATTAAAAATCAAATAGTGCTCAAACACGACAAGCCAAGACGAAAGAGAAATGTGCTAAACCGTTATGGTGGTGTGGGTACATAAATAGCTGCGTTTTATTTCTTGGGCTCTGAATTCTATTTCGAGTTTGACAACTTGCTTAACAAAGTTGTCAGAGCTCATCGTGTTCCGCCTTCGCTATGTGGCACATGTATTTAGAGAACTGAATGGTAGCCATAAACACTTTTAAATCTCTCGAGACGTCGATTTTGTATGTTTTCCTCGGAGGGAACCGCAAGCTTATTTTTATACGGGTTATGGTTCTCTGCGTGACCGGTATGCAATTTCTCGAAGATGGTATTTGCCATTGCCGCATAAAAAACAGCCTCTTTTAAAAAAGTTTCCGTTAAGCGACTGCTTTTTTTCTGGGAAAGTTTTAATGCGAGGAACAAAATCCTTGCTAGGCCATTAAAAATATGCTTAAACAAGTACATTTATTTTTTATGGCGAGTTTCGATTTTTCTAAATCTTTTTTACTTGTTGAACGGAAAGGTACAGTTAAATAAGATATCTCTATTCCTATAGTATAATTTATATAATAAGTAGGTAAATCCACGTCTTTAACAGCATTTTTCCTTCTACTTAATTACAATTGATTGCTTTAATCAAAGCCTTGCCTAATTTGTTATTTAGGTCACTTGACGACATTGTGTTACAGATTTGCACTGAGCACTTCAAGAGGTCCTTACTGCTATCAGTAAACTAATTAGTTATTCGATTGTTATACTTCGGATAATACTAAACTTTTGCTTGTTTGATTCTCATTTTCAGAAATTGTGTTTTTTATTAAATATTTTATTGCACTGCGCTAATATCAAAAACGAATTCCTTTGATTAATTAATTCAAATTATAGCCCGAATATTTTAGAGATCCTGTAAAGTGTTTCGCGTAACGGTAGGTAGGTAGGTGGTTATGTGTTAGGTTAGTGGTAGCAAGGTGAGCGATGATGACTAGGTACCTACTATAACCATAAAGAATGGACTGAATTTTCCCTTTGGAAACTGGTAGAAAAGCGTCCGGGGTCGTGTCCCGTTGGTATGGAGCGATTGTGTCTATTAATTGTCCTTATCCTTGCTAAATTCATTTCAAAACCAAGGGAAACAAAGGTTCTAGTTTAGCCTATATTTCTTCTATGTGTTCGGAATTGAGTTTCAAACGCATCATATGCTAATTATTATAGTTATGGATGTTTCTTTAACGCCACTCCTTATACAATGATGGATTATAATCCAATGTTTTGAATATGGATCGGCTTTGCTGTATATCAACATAAATATCCGCTCTATCCGATTGCGTTAAACGAACTGATTGATTATTAAGTATCGTAGCTTCTGTGTTGTCTTTTATCTATTGGAAGCGCTGGTAACCAAAGATAAAGAAAGTTGCTGTCACAGAATTGCACAAGTCGTATAGTATACGAGCCGCATTGCATATAGATACATTACATACGCGTCTGTGGGAACATTAGGTAAGCTGATAAGTTAAATTAATTTTATTAATTATATGAACAAATTGTATGTATTTGTATATTGCCTATTTACGCCTTCCCTGAAGAGAGGTTTTTATTTGAAAAAAAAAAAATTATCACTTTAACGAGTCTCGATTTAGACATGACAGATAGATCTGTCTTCCTTCCTTGAGTCTTTCGAATGCACGACATTCGACATGAGTATCCAATGGAAACTCATTACTATTGAGAGGGTAGCTCAGTCCATTCTCTATCTATAGTGAGTACTGAGGTACTCACAGTCCAGTGAGGGCGGCTCGGGGCTGGCCAGCAAACACGCCACCCACTCCTCGTGGGCGATCTCGCCGTTACCGTCGCCGTCGCAGCCGCGCGCCCATGCGCGGGCGCACCGTTTCGGCTTCACCACCTGGGAATTAAATTGTTAAGAGTCTCCAAAGACTATTGATAGAAGCAGCGGCTTACAGTTCGAATAATTGTCAGTTCTGAGCTTGACATATCTTTATCACGTAGGTAGACCATTTTATGAGAGGTAGGGCATAGCGATTTATCGCGTGAACTGTTTTCGGGTATAAAACCATCAATTAGAGCACCATAAAATGAGATAAAATACAAAGAAGCAGACCTGTACGCATGTCTCGTCTCAGACATTTTATCTGTCTACCATAATTATTTTTCACACACCTGCCGAGGTTGGGTTCGTGACTCACCACACTCGGGCAATCTGGGTTGGTGGGACGTTAGGCTAATGACCATTAGTCACAGCATGACCCCAGTTTACCTCGTTCGCACTTTACGCTGTTTTATTGATACCTCCAAACAGGCTGCACTTGTAAACATATTCGTAAAGTCTCAAATAAAACAAAGCCAATTAAAAAGTAGGAGAATAGTACCTTTTAAAGGGTATTCGAAACGAGATGATCGTTTTCATTCGATGTCATTAGGATAAAGTGCACAAGGATTTAGCTTGATTTAGGAACTGATATTGATAGGAAGTGATGTTTCTTCCTTTATGTTCTTCGTTAGTCGGTTTCAAAAGAAATATTTTTTTATAAAGACGTTCAGGAGCAATCTAGGAGAAAATAGCGATTGGAAAACCTGAGGTCATAATTCGATGATATTCAAATTCAATATATCGCAGCTGTTCGACAATACGGCTGTTTTATTCTGATACCACTTCGTCAAAAGATTCTGTAGCATCGGTTAGCCAGTTTTTAGGTGTCCCCAAAAGAGAGCATGAATGGTGCAGCCGGAGATGAGGCGAACACTGTACACAGACGTAAAATTTTCGTAAAGTACCAATGTGACATTAAAATCTTTGTTATTACGAGCGCCCAAACTTCAGAAATATTTTACTTAACATGTAATACCTCGACAGCCGTCTGAAAACGTTGAAACAAATATCGAATACAATATCTATCACTCTAGCAGCCGGAACGTGTGCAAATACACACTCTAATATACATAGCTGGTCACCGTTAATCAAACAGTTAACTTCGTTAATCGTTAATCCGCTAATAAAAAAGTTAGCTTCGTTAAACGTTAAAGCGTTCTAGCGAGTCTATGTAAAACGTTACGATGCGGTCTAATAAAATAATAAAACTTTAAGATATGAAACTCCCATTTGGAAAAGGTTTGCTGTAAGGCGTTATGGCCGAATTTGTTCCGTTTGAGTGAGTCGTCCTTTTTTGAGAAATATGACGGTCAGTCTAGACTACAGATTGCCTTGTCACAGCGAGCAAAGAAATTATGACCGAGTCCGCAACAGTGGTTGATGTATTTTACTGCGATAAGCTGTACGATTAATACCTTCTTAATCAGCCGCCGTAGTCCTCTGTATTCGGATTTTTGCAGGGCGTCGCTCTTGTCCCGGTCGAGCTCCCTGAACTTCCAGTCGGCTACCTCCCGAGGCTCGGCGCCGCTCACTCCGCTCCTCGCCCTCTCGTACTCTCCGCTGAAGATCTTGATCAGGTTCCCGTTGAACAGGGCCCTGTCCGTCCGAGTGCAGCCTGCGGTTAACAAATAATAAAAATCAAAATCGGTGGCGTTACCAATAAGCTGACACTGTAACCTCAGGCCCAGACAATGACGGTAGATTTTTAGGAAGGATAGGGTAAAAGGATACCACTATTGACCCGTTTTCGATTTCGGCTGTATTCGTTGGGGGCTTAAAAAAAGATAAGGGTCAACCAAAAAGCCCTGATGGTAGGTAATAATCGTATGCGCCGTTTCTGAGACGACAACTAAATCTGCCGTTAGCTGTAAAATCCGCCTCAGTTTGGAATAGATTTTTGTCGAATGTGTCAAAAAAGGTTGCTTTGCAGGATGTTCTTATGTGTTCAGCACTTCACCAAATTTGAGTTTAGCGTATATAAATCCGGTAGAATATCTATTTAATTGATCCGATTAAACAAGTAAAGTAACTGATGCAATGTTTTATGAAAACCAGAATCAAAAGCGGCTCCACAATTTTGTTCTTAAGTACGTATAAAAGAGTCAAGATTAACACAAACGTCTGTACTGGCAGAGATTCGTTCCCACGACCCATCGCGTAAAGGGCAGGGTCACTAACAAGTGCGCCATTGGGCATGTCTGTAAAACAATGCAGGTTTATAGCTTACTTGCACAATTCAACGTTTATAGGGACTATAAATTTTGTTGATGGTGTAATAGGAATAGAATGAATGTTTTCCGGGTTTATATTGTAATGCAATGTTACTTGTTTACGTCTACGAGCTATGATATAATTATATTGCTACGAGGAGACTTTAACATCATTTAGAATCTTATTAACAGATAGAATAAGTCGTTATAACAAAATTGTCCTTTCTAGTGTTGTCTGTTCTGGCTGCCACGTAAGAAAGTTAAGGGTCTTAGGATCTCTAGTAGTACCAACCTACCTCGTGGGGAGGATCGTCCAAGTCGCATTTGAAAGAAGTAGAAATAGCTCAAAGAGCAGTCCTAAAGACTGCGGCCGGATTGCCTTTTCGTTTTCCCACCACTACTTTGTTCAAGGAATGGGACGTCCTATCAGTGAGGCAAATTTTCATTTTGAGCATTGTGCTCAGACAACACTCTGAGCTTGATTTTGACCCTGAACTACAGAAAAATAGACGTCGTAAGGCTAAAGTCTGTAAAACTGAAACTTTCCAAACTGCGTTCTCTCGTAAATACTTCTGCTACCTAGGGCCATATTTATACAACAAAATAAACAAAATAACTGAAATTTACCCTCTTCCTAAACATGATTGCAAAATAACCGTCACAAAATGGCTAAAAACACTAGACTATGATGCAACAGAAAACTTTTTGACCCATGCACTCTAGAATAAAATACACAACTATAAATCCCTCAATTAATTATCTACAGACAATCGCGCACACTCGTACAGTAACCTCTTATACTCATACACACATACACACACACACATCCACGCACACACACACACTCACCCACACACACACACACACACACACACACACACACACACACACACCAATATTATATATATAAATATTGCCGTTTTACTAAACATATAATTAAGATCTCGTTCCTCATAAAAAGTAATATTTGTTTCTTCACGACCATTGGCATAACAATATTATGTTTTAGCTATAAGACCCTTAATGTTCTAAAGTGATGGGCGGGGCCTGGTGACCTATAATACAGGTATTACTATACCTATCTTAGGCGCCAGACTCTCACATCAATAGGTTAAGACCTTCCTTAAGTGTATAGCATAATAATAATGTACCTTAAACCTTTTGTGAAGAGTAAATAAACTTTATTATTATTATTATTATTTATATTTATATGCGTATATATTCTCCCATTTCTGGGGCCTATTCACATTCGCAGGCTTTTGGCCAAAACGAAAATGAAGATTTATTAACCTAAAGAAAGGAACTTTCGCACAATTCGGCAAGTATTTAAAATTGCAGCTTTTTGCAGGAGCAAAAACGTGAGGGGATGTATTTGGAGAATTTGTAAGCTGTCGTGTAACGTTGTGGGGATAACACCAGTAGATGAAATGATAATTGGGATAGTTTTAACTGTTTCTACTCGCCACTGACTTTTAAGTTCGATGGCAAGGTCGGTATATTTAGTTAACTTTTCAGTGTGTGTGGATGTGAGATTATGTGTATTTGGGACTGCGATATCTATGAGGTAGACTAGTTTATTGTTTTTGTCGTGTAGTGTTATATCGGGTCTATTGTGGTGGATAGTTTTGTTATAGTTATTATTATTATTATTATTATTAAATAAGTACTAGATATCAGGCATTGCTCGTATACCTATCTACCTTAAAATCTTACTCTCGCTTCTAATGTCGTCCCCTAATTATTTTATAAGCATACTAGCTGTCCCGGCGAACTTCGTAACGCCTATTTTTTTAGTTTCTAACCTTTTAAACCTTCCCTGGACCTCCACAATTATTTCAGAACCAAGATTAGCCAAATCAGTCTAGCTGTTCTCGAGTTTTAGCGAGACTAACGAACAGCGATTCATTTTTATATATAAGATTCGTTTAGATTAGTATTTGAAGTTGGGATAAGAACTTGAAATTAAGTCGTAATTTAACATATTTTTGCAAGTAGATGTGTAGTATGGTGATACTTTGTGATATCATAATGCAACTTATATCTGGAAGTTAAATAGAGTATGTTCAACAAAATCATTTAAATGTTAACTACCTATTAGTGATTGAAAAAAAACATCGTTAACGACTATCTGTGAATGCCGTTACCATGAAATTTAGCAAGAGCTTAGCGTCTCGAGAAATCTTGTGACTTTTACTTGTTACATAGGAATTCTAAGATATATAATATTTAAATTGTCAGAAAACAAATTACAATCGAACAAAGTCCAATGCGACTTTTAAAAAATTTATAGGTACATTATATTCAGCAACAAAATAACTTGACTAGTTGATTTTTACAATTCTTCAATCCTTCACGCCGCTCTAGCTAACTTAAAATAAATAATATTTTAAAGAAACAGAATAAATTCATCTCTCTTGCGGTGCGGGGCTCGAACCCACGTATCATGAGTGCTGTTCTTCTAATTGAGATAATAAGATAAGGGGAGATGATTTTTTTGTTTATAATACAAATAGTTTATAGGTTTGTTCATTTTTATCTGACGTTAAAAAAATCAGCCCTAATGGGGATGAAATCAGATTCTTGTTTCAGACGCTTAAATATATGCATAGGGGAAATATTTTCAAATGTAGATAAGAGTGGTCTGCAATCTCAGAAATGACATTGTTTATTTCTTGGTATGGCAAGTCAAGTATGGCGGCATTGTCGGCTTATTGGGAGAACTTATTCTAAACTATTTCGATTAGGGCAACCATTATTTATTTTACCACTAGCTGTGCCCGCGACTTTGTTCGCGTGGACTACATCCTTTCATGGTCAGTTTTACCCCTTTCTCCCCTAATATTCGAAACAAAAAGTAGTCTATATTTTAATCCAAGTTTTGAGCTATATTTGTGCCAAATTTCATATCTCTAACTTCAAAAATAAACATTTTTCCATATAAACTTTCAAAGGTGGTATTACCCCTCTTCCCCCCCTTATTTTCTAATAAAAAGTAGCCTATGTCCGTTCTTGAGATTCAACGTATACCTATACCAAATTTCATTAAAATCAGTTGAGAGGTTTAAGCAGGAAAGCGTAACAGACAGACAGACAGAGTTACTTTCGCATTTATAATATTAGTAGGGATGAAAAGTTATTTTTATTAGTTTGACGGATGTATTCAACATTTTATTTAAAAAAAAACAATGTACGGTCAACAGCACGGCAAGGTAAACACTTGTAGTTCGAAATTGGATCTTATGCGCACAGCATAAGGGCGGTGCAAAATCCACAGTGTAGTCTGACGTGCTTTTTTCTGTACAGTTAAAAACACGTCATGTAACACACGTTGAATAGCTTTTATTGCATAGGCATAAGCACTAATATCGAATTGCAAGTAATAAATAATAAATAAATGCGCCAGACAATCACACTAATCACCTGGTCGCAAACTTTTCCCTTGTACTATGGGTACCAGACGACTGATACTAACTGGGGGCGTCATCCCATCACACCCAGACTCAAGTCAGTTTAGAAAAGTTCGTTTTCCAAATTGACCCGACCGGGAATCGAACCGGGGACCGAGATCGTCAAATTGTTTACCGTTATTTGCTACTGACCGTATCTCGGTGTTTTACAGTGTGAACATTCTTATACTGTAGTAAAAGTGGTAGAAGGTATGTGAAACGCAATTGTGCAATATATTTTTTTAATAATTTGTAAGCATGTCGCTTTAAATTGCGTTTAGATGCACTTTTACTCATTTACTCATTAGCTTAAGAAACAAAGTCTAAACTCCTAGAAATAAGAAATCAAAGTATAATTTATACTTTGAATACTTACTTCTTTTATTCCGCTGCCCTCGCACTGAAGACCGCCTCCGCGTTTGTGATTTACCTGCAAATTAAAATAAATAAATAAATAATAAATAAAGCAATATTCAATTAAAACTTAAGTTACTTTTACGGCAATTGCTCTCATGGCCATCGTGCGTGATTTCGTCGACATTTGATAGTTACAATAATAAAAATAAAATGCAAAATTGATTTGAAATATTAATTTATTTAAGACGACACGCTATTAATGCTACATTCGCATAGGTAGGCCGGCATCATTAGTTCGTGTGCACCTCAGTGCCTTGTCATACCAAATCTTTACGTAACTTAGCAAGTTAGATAGACAGTGACTTAATGTGACAAGGTACAGAGTTGTTCACGAACTTAATCTACTGACTGTATATTGAATATTTATGCGAGATTGTTTGAAAGTAAACCAAATTTTATGCAGAAAGATGTTTTTATAAGCTTAAAACCTCATAGATATGTACTAGCTTTTTAAAGAATAAATCCGACCATTGTTATCTTTGAAAAAGCATAAAACATTAACCAAATTTGATCATAATCAACGCACAACAAATTAATAAGTGGACAAGCTAATATCTATTGAAATAATTAGTAACGACGCGATGCCGTCAAATTAGCAAGAGTAAACAGGGCTCATTATCACCCGTGCATTGGATGCATATTACAGATGTCTTCGTGAATTATGCGCGCTGCAAGCGTGTGCGTGCCAGTCGAGATTTATTCTCACAGAATGTTGTCACAGAACAACAAAGACAGAGGAACAACTGCAAGCGTCCAAAAGATACGGCAAATGTACATGAGATGACAAAATGTAGATACTCTTTATTGGCTGTTACCATATCACGATTGTATTAGTAGCCGGCTTTGAAGTAAATTCTCTGCTTTCAGTCAGTTTTAATAATTAAGAAAATTGCAACGTAAATGCTGTCTGCAAGAACTCAGAAAATCAAGAAATTTCATGTTAAGCATTGTTATAATAATAATTCAGAGACAGAACCTAATCAAAACTACGCCCAAATGATTTGATTTGCGTTGTTTTTTATAAAACACATTTCGGTCAGTGTTTATAAGAAAGACAGAACTTATACAGGTATCTGACGATATTAAAAGAGTACCTACCTACGTCTCTTATAGGAATGTGCGACCGATCTTGAGGTTATATCAAATTCGCTTAAGGTACAAAGAAAAGGGAAAGTGTAATCAATACTCTACGATTAGAATGTCAAATTGCATATTATTCCGCTAGTTTTACAAATCTTAGGTTAGCGTTTGCAAAATAAATTGATCTAGTTAATACCATCAGCGGGAATACCTGTATTAAATTTCTCTTCAATAAAAAATTTGGACCTATTTACAAAGTCACTTAGGTTGATTCGGTTTTGGGATGCTACACTGACTACTGGCATTTTATTTACTGTGTGTCTGTTGTCCTGGAGGGGCGGGGGCGAGAGGAGTCCGTCTACCTAACCGGTCCAAAACTGATGCACACCATTAGCCGATACAAAAACCGGTAACGATCGAGACGCGGTCTGTTCATACCTAGGCATCTATAGCTTTTAAAGCTGAACCAATGCGGTAGTTAGGGGAATGCCTCTAAGTCTACGTTAACTTGTAAAGAGCTTACAAAACTTTTTGTAGGATTATTTTGACAATGTCTTCATCAAAAGAGAAGCGGACTGGTTCAAAAATATCACATTGTTTTTGGTTCGTTATAAAGTTATCAAAAATATATTAAGGCACGTATTTTTTAATTTGATAAATTAAAAAAAAATACTTAGACAGAACGATTCTAAGTTGCAGGGTGTGAGCTCGTTGCGTCACTCATAGGTACAAAAATTTACCCACTGATGACCATTCAATTCAATGTAACGTCTTTATTTATTGAGTTGGTAAGTAGGTGAAAATGCGTCCGTGTCCCTTATCATACTAATATTATAAAGATGAAAGATTTGTACCTATTTTTGCATGTTTGTAATGAATAGGCTCAAAAAGTACTGAGCCGATTTAAAAAATTCTTTCACCAATAGAATGCTACATTCTTCCAATTTGACATAGGCTACAAAATTAGGGATCCTTGATAAAATTGCGCGGGAAAATCCTCTAAGGCGAATCGAAGTTCGCCGGGACCGCTAGTTTTTAATAATATAACAGACGGTCTAAAATCCAATTTTGACTCCGCTTCCCTATTAAACCTGAATACTGCATCTACATACTACTTTAATATTTTCTTAAGTCGCGATTAACTACTTAACTAAAATGAATGTTTACCAGCGGTTTTAAAGCAGATGAATTTACAGAGATTAAACATTTGAAAATGTTCATAAATTTGTTGTACGTTTTAGCTACGCAGAGCGCTCTATTCCAAACCTGGATATTGTTACGACAAAGTATGCGACAGCAATATGGGTCAAACAAAATTTGGTTACTCAACAGAATACCGTTCAGACATTTCGGCGCCTACCGTGATAGTAGACACGGGAACTTACGAGCTTGAATGGATCCAAATAGATTAACGACGACGTTACACCCGTAGATGAAAAACTGTAACCTCATTAATGTATTAATAGCATTAGTTACTGATTTTTTAATAATGATCATTATAGTGGAAACGTACACATCTAGGATTTCTTTGTAACTTTACCTTTCCGGGCAATTGATGATCGAATATTAATAAGCTCCTTTTAAAACGTAATTACTTTCAAGGAATGCAATACACATGCATTTTAACTACTTACGAATAAGTCATAAATAAAATAATAACTATTAATGTAAAAAACTACTCCACTCTTTTGTCTTTGAAGAATTATTGTTATTACACTTTTCAATAACAGCGTGCTTCTAATCGGATATATAACGCTTACTCATTACTTGAATAGGTTTACAATAATGCCCCTTCAATTACTTTGTACGGGTCATTCAGACAGAGTGGGATTAGCTAAGCCGTAAAAGCGTTAACAAACGAGTGATTAAGAATTCTGTCCATTCTTTTAACTCGTTCTTAACGGCTTCATTAAATCTGCAGCACAGGTATACGGGCTAAATATAAAACATCAAAGGCGCGGGCGGAGTAGTCCAACAAAGCGTTCAAAATTATGTCTGGAACGTTTTTTCTATCATCCAATGGCCGAGACGGGTTCTCTTTGCTTTTAAAAGAGACAAAAAAACATGGGCCCATTGTTATCCGGCGTCGAGCTGTCTGAGACGAACCGCTGTTTCTTAGAAAACGTCATACGCACTCGGAGGTTGGCCTCGTGTTCGTATCGAAGCATTTAGGAACGACCGTCAACGCGTGTGCAGTCACCTGCACTACACTATATGTATACAAACTCATTCTAAATTGAACCTTATGGTAACGTCATAAGGGCTCAAGTGTTCACATTTCAGCGCTCGTGTTTGTACATAACATTTGTAATCAGTGGGAACATGGTAATTATTACTTTCCTAAAACATAGCTACCAAGCTCTATGTTTTATTGGTTTAAAAACAATTAGTTTTGCCTTTCGAAAGCATACCAATTTTGGTTATGAAATCCCCATCAATTGGGAAAGCAAAACAGGAAGCGCTTATTTATTTTGGCAAGTTGTTTACGTAAAAGTTTTGAACAGATTTAGATAATATGTGATAATTATGTAGACTAATAAGAAACAAGGTCAAAATTCATGGTACTTACTTTTTATCTCAAAGTAACACGACCAAAGTCGCAAGCAATCAGATTAAAATAATAACTCATCTAAATTAAAGGAGTGGATATTATTTTATAATAACTGTTTAATTTAGAACCCGCAATTTCCTAATCCAAATGTTCGAGATATATTCGCAAATGCGTGTTCGCAATAAAAGGTAGTGAATGCGCTGTACCTATTATAATTAAAAGATTTATCATCGACTCTATAAATGGGAAGTCCAATTAGCCTCTAGTTATTCCATGTCAAGACGTCAAAATGTAATTAAGGAGAGTGTAGCAGATTCCAAGCAAGCGGGTCAACATGAGTGGCCATAAAGGTTTGATTGGTTAAACAGGCGCCTGTACTTAATGGAAGAGCTGGTCTGGTACTTGGCTGGAATCGGCGAAGCTACTCGTTCGGTGGGCTCCGAGCGTGTGTCACCACCACAAGATATCTAAAGGTCCCTAAGCCTATATTTAATTGCCGTCTGGTTATTATAATTTGATATGGTAATTGGCGATTGATTCAGCAAGGCATAAAATGAACTTTGGGTGATCGCCATGACTGATTTATATGACGGTATAGTTAAATGTTTTTTTTCGCACTATCCGAAGTGTGTTAGCTTTTTGGATGTCGTTTCTTTGATTACATTCTGACTGGCATTACTTTCCATTCATAAATGACGGTAGACAACTGCTATTTTCCTTTAAGTTTCTTAGTAAGTAATTTCATGTTAATTACATTTCATTGATAATTTAGTATCACGTACAGATAAATACAGGGTATTAACGGGCAATTATTATTATGTCAAGAGCTGGAATACGTAGTTATTCAACTTCATGGTCACAAATTTACCTACGCTTTTTGTTGAGCATTCTGCTCTGTCTTATTTATAATATAATGGCTGACATATGGAAGTGTTGCTTTGCATATTATTACACCTTGTTATTTAAGATATAGTTTTAAATAACTTTTCATTAAACTGCTGCTATTGATTGAATGTACATCGAGCCATAGTTAAATTCAACGTGTTGCATGATGTACGGTCGACAGCACGTTAAGGCAGACACTTCCAGTTCGATTTTAGTTCTTATGTGAGCGAAATAAGGGCGGTACAAAGTCCAAAGTGTGTAATATGACGCGCTTTTGTCTGTACTACATCACAATTGATAGATCTTGATTAATGTATATGTTCACTAGTTTTCCTTCTTTAATGATATTATCCATAACACCGGAGCTATAGCCATTTAAAATCGTATCAATCGTAAATTCATTGACCGCGGTAAATAACGCCCGGTTCCAATATTTTACGATTTGTAATGTGTCAAAAACGACTACCCGTTTTTCTTACGAGTCGTTAATTCTAATTTCATATATACTTTCCACATCAGCTGTCATTAGTCGTCCGTTAGTCGTTTTTAAATAAATAATAAATAAAATCGTTTATTTCAGGTAACATAACCCATATCAATGACATTATTATAACAAACAATTAATTAACAATTTTGTAAAGTGTTCTCTTTACAATAACATTAAATTACAATTAATTAATTAACATTATTAAAATAAAAGAAAAAATAATACCTAATGGGGGATATAAATATATTTAAATACAAATATAAAAAGTAGTAAAAGTAGTAAAAGTAAAAGAAGAATAAATTGATTGATTAAATACACAAAAACACAAATACAATTAATTGATTAATATATTGCGGCTCTATCTGTAGCTTTTAGCTTATTCCTCGTATAATTCATCTCTGTCGGTAACTAGAAGGGTTTTATATTGGAAATCATCTTGTTGGTCCAAAATCCTATGGGTGAAAAAAAAAAGGAAAATATGCAAACAAACTTATAATAGCATTTCATCATAGATATCTGCAAACTCCTGCTTACACGCTATCTTTAATATTTGTTTCATTAGAATCCGTTGTATGAGTAAATTTATATTTTTTGTAGTTTAATATTTTTGTACAATACTTGTACCCATGTGATCCCTTGCTAAATTTATTGTATCTACGTATGTACCTACATTGGTACTTGCTAATGCGACGAACGCCGTTGGCACCCATCTAGAATGCTAAGTGAATATGCTTAAGGCTACTCTTAGTAGGCTTGTAAATTGTAATTTCATTATTGCTTTCTTCCCTCTCTGGACTATCTTATGCAACTTGGTGATAATGAGACGTACTATATAATATCGCAATATAATGATTAAGATATTCTCTGCTATGTTTAATACACTTGTTAAGTATATGCAGGACGGTTTAGCCTAGATATGATTTTACGTTTTGTTTAGGGAAGAATAGTTGAGTATTTACACACATTTTAGTTTACTTATGCACATAAATCTTGTGCATTAGTAAACTAGTTGCTTGATGATGACTTTATTTAACCAAATTCGCATAAAATAGGGACTGTAGTCTTCAGATAATTTGCAATCAAACACATAATAAGTAGGGAAAAAAACATCGTCATAAAAAAAGTGCATTAAATGTTAGTTTCCTGTCTATTTACCATCTGCTGTTGTGATCTTAAGAATGTTTTGGTAACCTAAGTGAATGTTTTTTTTCCCTACCGAAAAAGTAGTGTCTATAGTTTTTTAACTATCTTTATTATTTCCAGAGTGAAACTATTCAAAGTTGTAGGTTAGACTGAGAGATTCAAAGTGAGTCCACAGGAATGTAAGAAGTTCTACAGAAAAATCTGTTCTCGACTGCGGGATGGATTTATTATTTGCTGTACTTAATTGGTTACGTTTTTGACCAATTTTGATTCGACTTTTTTATATGAAGAAATATAATTGTAAATTTATTTTATTTGCTTGATTCCTATTTTAAAGTAAGTAAGTACTTTCGTAATATGTAATTTGTAAATATTAGATAGAAGCTAGGGCTCTGCTTTCAAAAACGAAATATGTTGGAAGCCGATGTAGGATAGCAATTTTGTAATTCTCACAGTCGTAACTAGTTCACTTCGAATGAGACTCAATCGTTACAAAAAAGACAATATTATTTATGCAAATAACCACCACCACCAACCAAAAAAACACGTTTTAACTCCAAAACTTTTGATTAATTATTAAAAATGAAACCTTTCATTTGTTCGTTTCGTTTTTGGTAGTAGGCATACTTAAACGGCCACATCATTCGTATATGACTACGTCTAAGTTAGGAATTACTTTTTGGTATCTCGTAAAAATTGATATCTTTATATCAGCCTAATTATAAAAATAATAGTGATATTCTTTCTAGTCCTAATTAGTTGTAATATAACGGCAACATATGCATGTTATTTTGCCATGAGCATGGTACGGATGCATTCCTCTGTACCTATAGTTTTTTAGATCGCTATTGCAAACCTTACCATGACGGATCGTAACGAAAACTATTAAAATAAATCTGTAATAAAGATCATTCGACATTAATAAGTGCCTTATCGAGTCGGAACGTTTTGACTTACGCAGAGTTTTTACCTGAGTTTATTTTTAAAAACAAAATGATCCTTTAGTTAAACAAACACCTATTTCATTCTGATTCATGCAAATTCACGGGCCAATGGGCTTCACAACGGATATTTTTAAGTATTAATCAGACTTTACAATTTCCTGTGTCTAGAGTTCGTCTGTAGGCTATTTTTTATATTGATGAATATGGCGTGAGTCAGAGAATCGTTCGTGTTATTTAAATAGGGTTGCATTGCTCATACATACCCGTTTTGCATTAGTACCTACTTTAATTTTATAAAGAGAAGGTAAAAAGGTACCCTGATAAAAAATCCAAGAAAAACCATTGGAGATACGGGAAAAAAAGGATTGAACACGTTTGTATGTAGGTTTAGTTAAAAGCATGTCAGAGCATTTTGGACTTTATCCTGCCCTTATGGCGTGGGTACAAGAACTAATATCGAACTATATGTATTTACCCTGACGTGCGGTTGACTGTACATAAATGTGTGCAAATTAATGTGTGTCCTTCCCTTTTCGTTCCGTCTGACGTCAGTAAATGATTTAAATAATATAAATTTACACAATAATTCGCAGGTGTTCGAAGGTCGAATTTCACAACAATATGGTTTCCGGCGAAACAAATCCACAAATATGGCTATCTTTGAACTTTTAAAACTCGTCACTGACTCTATGGAAAAGAGAGAGAAAATTTGTGCTATATTAATGGATATGTCAAAAGCGTTTGACAACGCTAACCATGGTGTACTCTTACAGAAACTCTACCATTACGGTATTCGCGGTGTTACTTTGAAATTATTAGAGTCGTATCTTAGCAATAGAAAAAAAACAGACTGCTATTAGAAGAATCTCAACACAGACACTACTGAAAATAGAGTACTTGTCTGAATGTAGAGATGCAGAGTACGGAGTTCCACAAGGAACAATCATGGGGCCTCTATTATTTTTAATAAATATAAATGACTTACCTACTAGTATTGACTACCCAATGACATTATTTGCAGACGACAGCACAATTATAATTAAATGTAAAAATGATATGACCTATGAAAATGAAATTATGATAACATTCATTAACTAATATAATTAAATGGCTAGATAATAATAATTTAAATATAAATATTGACAAAACTAAAATCATACATTTCCGACAGTACACACAAACACCTAATCTATCGATAAAATATGAAAATGAAACCATACAACCTGTCACATCTACAAAATTCCTAGGACTACACTTAGCAAACTAACTGGAAAATACACACAAATGAACTATGCACAAGAATAAACAAATTTGTTTTTGCTCTTAAAACTCTATCTAGAGTAGCTGTTCCTTCCATCTTACGATATGACATAATATTCTGGGGCAATAGCACCAACAAACTACAAGTTTTCAAAGCACAAAAGAAGTGTATTAGAGCCATAAGGTCCTTAAAATATAGAGACAGTTGTAGACCTCACTATATGGACTTAAAGATATTAACTGTACCATCTCTATACATTTATGAATCTGCAATGTTTGTTAGGAGAAATCGACATCTGTTTCCCTCCACCTCCTCCCATCAGTATAAGAGAAGTAGACGTCACGGTGACAAGCTGAGCGCTCCTGTCTCCAAAACTGCTCTAAAATCGAATAGCTTTTTTTGCATGGCTCATAAGATATACAATAAATTACCGATGACCATGAAAGATACTCCTGTTAATGTATTTCGTAAAAAATTGTTGACTTTTTGAATTAATAAAGCATACTATACTTTGACGGAGTTTTTAACTGACCAACTGTAATTATGTCTTCTTTATTGTAATTTACCAATATTATTGTAATATAAAATTACATAATAAAAAAGAGATTATTGTATTTATTTTAATTTGGACATAATAATAATCGTTTTAACTAAATAAAATTGTATAAATTAATAATTGACCTGTAAAGCTTCATATAATTAGTAATATTTGTATACCGACCAGGTGAAGCATGATTGTTCTATTGTTTATGAAACCATCTGTACTTATGTTTACCATGCTTCGTGCAAATAAATGATTTGTTTGTTTGTTTGTTTGTGGCGTACAGGCGTTGGAGTTTTTCGGAGACAATACAGATCGTGGCGCTTAGAGAGATTAGGATGCGTCTTGCCGATGTAGCACGACTAATAGGTGTGCACTGTGCACGTAAAGAGGATAATAAGTTCTTTACATGCTCATCAAAATGACAAAGGTAGTCACATAAGCAATTACGACCTTGTCGACAAAATTATTTTCATAATAATTTATTGACCTGGTAGGTACACGCTTAAACCTATCAAAACCAAACTACATGACTTGCTCCAAAGTGGTTTGAACATACCAATAAGTTAAATAGTGCTACTGTAAGTCTGCTGAGTTTCTCATCGTTTCTGTATCTGTTATGATTGTTTTTCTACATCGATACTAATATTATAAATGCGAAAGTAGAAAAGAAAGACTCTGTCTGTCTGTCTGTCTGTCTGTCCGTCTGTTACTCTTTCACGCCTAAACGGCTAAACGGATTTTGATGAAATTTGGTATAGGTATACGTTGAATCTCAAGAACGGACATAGGCTACTTTTTATTAGAAAATAAGGGGGGGGAAGGGGGGTAATACCACCTTTGAAAGTTTATATGGAAAAATGTTTATTTTTTAAGTTAGAGATATGAAATTTGGCACAAATATAGCTCGAAACTTGGATTAAAATATAGACTACTTTTTGTTTCGAATATTAGGGGAGAAAGGGGTAAAACCGACCATGAAAGGATGTAGTCCACGCGAACGAAGTCGCGGGCACAGCTAGTGTTATATAAAATGATGCATAAATCAAATACAATGAATTTAATTTTAAGAAAAACAATTAATTTTAATTGAAATTTATAAATTACGGTTTGATAACACAAAAGTAACAAGTTTAATACAAAATGTATCGTTATTAGCTTTTCAATTTTAAATTGACATGGCATGGAATTTTAAAAATATCTATCATTTTAAAAATTGATTTGAGTTTATTTATCCTGGTGATCAAGCAGCCTTATCTCGCTGATAATGGATCTATAAAATGTCCGCCTCACCCTATATGATTAAACGTACCTACATGTAATTTTTGACATCGTATCTTACGCCTAAACAGAGCTGGTAAGTTATGGTCATGAAAGCAACAGAGGAAATGGATGATTAGGCCGACGTCTTGCGTAGGTAGACCCTTCGTTTGCAGGGTCAGTCGACTCTCGACCAGGCAAAGAGCAGAAGACCAGAATTATATTAAGATTCAGACTGTTGGGAGTTTGAATCTCGCGCCAATGCAAATGGCCCATAATATTTTAAAACAGCTGCTTGGAATCATTCAAATATTAGAGTTTCGATTTTCACCTTGACAGTCAACACCATATCAAGGTAAGCACTTGCAGTGCGATATTAGTTATTATGTGTATGACGTCATAAGACACCTCCCTTATGTCAAAAATCTGGTGTGCATTTGATCGACCTACTTATGCACCCTGTTTCATCTTCCATACTAATATTATAAATGCGAAAGTAACTCTGTCTGTCTGTATGTCTGTCTGTCTGTCAGTCCGTCTGTTACTCTTTCACGCCTAAACGGCTGAACGGATTTTGATGAAATTTGGTATAGGCATACGTTGAATCTCAAGAACGGACATAGGCTACTTTTTATTAGAAAATGGGGGTAATACCACCTTTAAATGTTTATATGGCAAAATGTTTATTTTTGAAGTTAGAGATATGAAATTTGGCACAAATATAGCTCGATACTTGGATTAAAATATAGACTACTTTTTGTTTCGAATATTAGGGGAGAAAGGGGAAAAACCGCCCATGAAAGGATGTAGTTCACGCGAACGAAGTCGCGGGCACAGCTAGTTTAAATATAATTTCGACATAAATGAAAATCCCTTGTGATACACAATGTTAATTAACATTCGATAATGAGTTGTAGATAAAATTATATACAAAATAGATCACGTACACATGGTCATCAAGTAACTTGTCAACGTGAAAAATTTACTTAAGACCCGATTGTGCCTTTAAACCATCTTTAACTGAATCTTTAGCCTCCAGGCAAAGCTGGGAAAGCTATAGAATCCCGAACACAAATTAATAAACAACAATAAATTTTTCATTCGTGTGAATAAAAATAAAACTTCTTTTGGTATCGACGAGCTACCCCCCTCTTTAATAAAAAGTTGTGCCGATCTTTTAAAAGAGTCATACACTATATTAATAAATCAGTCTTTCTTTGAAGGGACCTTCCCCGATGCTCTTAAAATATTGTTACGCGCCACGATCGATGGTGTTCTAGTAACCAGCGCCATCTAGTTTGGAAAGGCGGGACTTCAGAGAGTCGAGACGCGTACGCCAGAACTTACTAGAACTATGGCCGTACGCTCGGTCAAGGCCGGACTGCGCGCGAATGTTCCGGATGTTTCTGCGTTGGAAGACGTTCGGGAACGGCCGCGGCAATATAAAAGGCCGGGATTCACCGCGACCGGGACAGTATTGAATTAGCGATACAAGTGATTACTTCGAAAGCGATTTTGAAGTGCGACTTGGGAGCGATTGTTGTTTTAATTAGTGCGTTTTAAGGTTGTAATTAGTGGCGTTCAATTAAAGTGTGACTTTTGGTAATTTTTATCGGCTGTTTTTATTGTCACGAACCCGAAGCTCGTAACAATTAGTGTCAGAAGTGGGATTTAAATTATGCCGGTTTTACCTAAGGACGACACGGAGGGTATCCGTACCCGGAGTCAACGCCAACAGGAGACGGACCAGAGACGTTTTGGTGGAGCTTTGCCGCAGGAATCGGAAAGCCAGTTATACCACGGACGCCGGCCCGTCTACAGCAACACCAGCAGCATCGGCAGCACCAGACCTTGCTGCTCTGATGATGATGCTGCAGGAGCAGTCTCGCCGACAGGAGGAACAGGCTCGTCGGTTGGAAGAACAGCTTAAGCGGGACAAGGAAGAACAGGCTCGCCGCCAGGAGGAACAGGCTCGTCGGTTGGAAGAACAGCTTCAGCGGGACAAGGAGGAACAGGCTCGCCGCCAGGAGGAACAGGCTCGTCGGTTGGAAGACCAGAGGCAGCAGGATAAGGAGGAACAGGCTGGCCGCCAGGAAGAGCAGATGCTTCTTTTGAAGGACCTTCATGCCCCTTTCGGGAAAGACATGAAGGAGGTGAAAGACAAGGTTGCTCAACACGACAACCGCCTGTCGAAAGCTGAAATCAGGATCGACCAAGTGAGGAATCGGGTTGACGACGTGGTAGAGGACGTAAAGAAAAAGCTGGATTGCCTTAAATTTGGAGAAGCAATCGCAGCTCCCGTAGCTACAACACCTTCGCTACGTGGATTCAAAGTGCCACCGTTCGATGGAACTTCTTCCTGGTCGGCCTACAAAATCCAGTTTGAGGCAGTCATGAAAGCGAATGGCTGGAATAAAAATCAGGCCATGACTGCCCTCACCCTAGGCCTTCGTGACCAGGCCTTATCAGTTTTGGAAGCTCTCGGTAAGGAAGTGACTTACGAGCAGCTCCTTGAGGCTTTGGAGGCTCGATATGGCGACGCTCACCTGGAACACGTGTTTCGCGCACAGCTCAGGGACCGCGTGCAACGCAGTAGCGAAAACCTGCAGCAGTGGGCCCTTGAAGTGGAGAAGCTGGTGCGTAAAGCTTACCAGTCCGTACCAGCGCTTAAAGATGAAAACCCCTTGTGACCGCAAAGTGAACAGTAGAGTGTTCGACGAGGGTCCACAGATGAGGTTGCGCAATCCAGTCCACAGCAGAGGGAGATCTCCTGGGCTTCAGTCTAGATGGGAGGGACCGTACCGGATTGGGACTGGAGGCAATGACGTAACCTACCGGAAACAGAAAGGTGCAAGAGGCACTCCTAAGATTGTCCATGCGGAGAGATTGGCGCGTTATTATGCAGCCGATAATGCTCGGGACGAGCATGTCTTAGGAGGGGGCAGTGTTACGCGCCACGATCGATGGTGTTCTAGTAAACAGCGCCATCTAGTTTGGAAAGGCGGGACTTCAGAGAGTCGAGACGCGTACGCCAGAACTTACTAGAACTATGGCCGTACGCTCGGTCAAGGCCGGACTGCGCGCGAATGTTCCGGATGTTTCTGCGTTGGAAGACGTTCGGGAACCGCGGCAATATAAAAGGCCGGGATTCACCGCGACCGGGACGGTATTGAATTAGCGATACAAGTGATTACTTCGAAAGCGATTTTGAAGTGCGACTTGGGAGCGATTGTTGTTTTAATTAGTGCGTTTTAAGGTTGTAATTAGTGGCGTTCAATTAAAGTGTGACTTTTGGTAATTTTTATCGGCTGTTTTTATTGTCACGAACCCGAAGCTCGTAACAATATCAGTAATAAAGCCAATCTATAAGAAAGGCGAAATTAAAGAAATTAATAATTATCGTCCCATAACTTTGTTACCAACTTCATCTAAGATTTTCGAAACGGTTATAGCTAATCGTTTATATACCTTTTATGAAAATTTCAACGTTTTTGGATGCAAATCAAAACGGTTTTAGGAAAAATCATTCTACCACCCTCGCTACTTATAAATCAAATACATTCTAGATGTAATCTTCTTTGTCCACCCCTCTTCCCAGTTTAGCTGGGGTTGGGTCTCCTTGTTAGTCTGCGCCAGAGAACTCTGTTCTGGGTTGTCGATGTGCACAGATTTTCTCGCTGGGTCTCTTTCTGCATATTTGACCACCAGGTGGCGGGTGGTCTTCCTCTTCCTCTTGGGCGGTCAGGGATATTTAGGGCCTTTTTGACTGAGTGCTCGTCACTTCGTCTGTTGATGTGGCCATACCAACGCATTCGGCTTTCTTTTAGTTTTTCAGCAATCGGTGCTACCTTGAACGATCCCCTGACATATTCATTTCGCACTTTGTCCAGGCGGGTTACACCTCCCGCCCATCTGAGCATTTTCATTTCGCATTACATTCTAGATGTAATAAATAATAAAAAATAGGCTGTGGACCTATTACTCGACGTGAGTAAAGCATATGACCGTGTAAATTACGAGATTTTATTAGAAAAACTCCATCGAACAGGTGTTCGAGGAATAGCCCATGACTGGTTTGCGTCATACTTATAGAACCGTTACCTTTGAAACGGGAAGAATAAGAAATATAAGATCTGATAGAGTCCTCGTCAAAGGCTCTATTCCACAAGGTAGTGTTTTAGGAAGTTTATTATTCCTTATTTATATAAACAATCTCCCCAACGTAATAGACCACAAATGTGTTCTTCTTGCAGACGACGTTTTCGTTCTAATGCCATGCTCCAACACAACAGAATTAGACAGTAAGTTAAATAATACACTCAAAAAAATTTTGGACTGGCTTGAAGCTCATAATTTATTAATCAATTTAAATAAATCTAAAATTATCCAATTTAAACCCTTTCAAAAGTCTGCACTTCATATTTCATATAACTTTAATAACACAAAACTTACGATAAACGATACTGTTACTTCGACTACTCTTTTGGGATTTGATTTTGATACTCACATTGATTGGAAACCACACATACAAAAGTTATCAAAGAAATGTCTTCTTTCATATACGCCCTCCATCACCTTAAAAGAGAGACAGACTTCCAAACAGCCCTTGCAGCATACTACGCTTACGCTCACTCTAGATTATCCTACGGAGTAATTCTGTGGGGAAATTCTAGCGAAATAGCTTAAGTTATTATCCTTCAAAAGAAGTGCGTAAGAATATTACAAAATTTAGATGCAATGGATTCTTGTAGACCTTATTTTACCAAATATAGAATTTTAACTCTTACTTCCATTTACATATTTGAATCTAGCAAATTTGTAACAAATATTGCAAATCTATATTCCCCAGAGAAAATAATAAAAAGAAATAACAGGAATTTAAATAAACTTAAATTACCCTTCTCTAGATAAAAATTAGTTTCTTCAAGCCCCCACATCATGCTCATAAAAATATATAACCACCTGCCAAATACAATTAAAAACATAGAAATCCCTAAAATGTTTAATAAACATCTAAAATTGTTTTTAATTAAAAAAAATGCTTGTAGTAGCTTTTTTTATATTTACAAGAATTTTTTGATGACAAATTCAATAATTGTGAAGCCCAACAGGTTTGGTAGGCTGACCTGACCGTTGGTGATCGTATAGGCTGTCCTTAGGTATTTAATTGTCTAATTATATATGTTCCTTTTGTGTAGCCTGTCATATTTTGGTTTTGTTTTCTTTAAGTTTTATTAGTTTTAAGAAATTACCATGCCCTAGCAGGGCGTCACGTGTAGACCTGTATTATGTAAGACCTTGTTAATGTAATGTGATATTTTACAATAAATAATTTGAATTTGAATATTTTCACTACATGTAGCGTGCGTATCTAGTGAGACTACAGATTTGGCTTCCGAGCTTCCGCACACTTAGCAATGTGCACGACCGCCACCTTCAGACGTTGACATAAGGACGAATATACTGCAAGTGTTTACCGTGATAAGTTTTTTACTAGACCAAACCAAGTTTAATAGAAACCTTTTAAAATTATTAATACTACGCGAGCAAAAACGCGTAAATAGATGAAAAACTAGATTAACATATAAAATGTTTTTTTCCTGAAATAACGCGTATGGAATTGCTGGCGTTACACACTATTAACATGAGACAATAGAAGCGACAGTAGGGAATGTTATTTCCGTCACCGGACCAACAAATGAAACCTCACTATATTCGTTATGTTATTTTATAGCATATAGGTCCCAAGTGGTACCTAATCAAAATCATTATCTTAACTAGACGAAATGGCAAGAATTATGCTGTTAAGTGCGTCCACACAATACAAGATACCTACTACTTTTGCAATGGCAGTTTGCAAATCAATCCAAACTAAGGCTTAAGAAAATTAACCACGTTGAATAGACCTGAAATTTGCGTAATACGAATGTTGTAACCCAATTGTTATAAAGACGATTTTTACACTAGACAAAGAATAAGCAATAGATTTCAATTTATCCATGCGCACGGATTACTCTTGAGAATAGTTTTAGAGTAACAACGATATCGGCTAAAATCAGAACCAACGTCAATACCTAAAACTCCCGTTTTACGGTCAAGCCCAGATACCTAGCACACTGACACTTCAAGACTGCTTGAAAAGTAATTTACGGGTGCTACTAGGTTAAGGAAATGGTTAGGACAGAAAACTCGATAGGACGAACAGTTGATATCAATGTCGTCTAATTCAATAATAGTACCTGACGAGTAAACAAGTCGGGATTGCTGTCTTCCGCCTAGGCGGGCCCCTGACCCCCTTGTGTTTACATTACGTATGGTACTAGTACATGAGTTACCCGTTCTCCTATCCACTGTTGACGTCCTACCTGGAAGAAGGCGATTTGCGATTGTTAGACCTTTCAATCATAAAATAAATAATTACCCGTTGTACTTGGTGCCTCTGCTGAGCCAAGTTGCGGAAGGCGCAGCTGTTAAGGTGAGTTTACGCTAGATGAGCTCAACACGCGCGGATCTCAAGTTGATCCTAAAATTGTGTAGTGTAGGCCTTACGCGCTTCGAGCGTTCCGCAGGTCTATATCGGTCTCTAGCATGCGCAATCAGACAAAGTTCTCGCGTGATTGATTGGTTGCTTTGCTATTACTACTGCACAAGTCTTTTCAGCCTATCAGCAGCTGACGCACTGAATTTAATCTATCTTGACATTTGAGTGCGATAAAATTTACTCGCGTGGCGGTTACTAAGCAGGATGATGACGTTTCGCTATGTTAATACGACCGGGTAAAGCGCGTACATTTCACGCCTCTTCTGATCTGAGGGTCTTCTCCCAAAAATGGTACCTACGACCAAACGAAAGGTTTCATTTTTGAAGATGAATCAAAAGTTCCGGAGCTAAAACGTGGTTTTTAATTTACATAAATTATATTTTGTTTTATGAAAACGCTTAATTCGCAATCGAAGGGAATTGGTCATGATTATGAGAATTAAAAATTGCTATCCGTCATCGGATTCGACATATTTCGTTGTTGCGCCTTAACGTTTTCGTGACGAAAAACTACGTACTATATGTGTAAAAGTAAATTAGGCCATTTATGTCCTACTGCAAGCAAAAGCTTTCATCATTGAAATTAAGTCAGCGGTACTATAATTGGATGCTGACTTAAATACCACGTTTGACAAACGCCGATTGGTGATTGCTTTCACTAAATGTTTAATTTGGAATATAATGTTTTTTATAAGTAAGATGATTATTAGATACTCAGTGAAGTAGGCAAAAAAAAAATCCCCACTACAGTTACGTGCGCTAACATGTTTACAACCTCATTCTAAAGTGAACCTAATGATAACGTCATAGAAGCTCAAATGTGTACCTACTGCAAATGTTCGTTAACATTTATTTTACTATTAGTTTAGCGTGACAAATATACTTATATAATTTTTATATTGATAGTATTTTGTAATCTACTTTAAATACTTTTAAATATTTGTGTTAAAGCACGTCAGGCTTTTTACCACTCTTATGTTGTGGAGATAAGAACTAAAATCAAAATTAAACTGTTTATTATGTTCCCCGTGCGTATTGCCAATCTAGGTAGAATGAAATTTGTTGTTTAATAAAATGTAGGCGCCACCATGAAAGAGTTTCTACTACACTCATCTATTTGTGAATTAAGTTGAAACCATCTGTATTTGTTAACATCTGCGATTAGTTTAATGAGTCGCAAAAGTTACTATGAGCTAGTAAATCTTTAGTTTACGACGATCAGGTCAATATCCTCGGACTCAAACTGAAAACGTGTTAGGCAGACATAAATTACATCCACAAATTTACTCATAATAGATTCATTTTAAGTACAACACAAACTTTACTCTTTTGCAGGGAATCCTTCACCGACTTCTGCGTTTGATCATTCCGAATAAACAATTGTACCTATTACAAACATTTTTTTTTCGTGAAACTGTAAATTTTACAAGTCTGCCACTTTGTAGGAGTCCGAAATGAAATAATACGAGTTTCACTCACGCAGCGTTGGGATAGCAAAATTGAACTTGACTCTTTTTCTAGACTGACTATGTCATTCTCAGGTTAATCACTGTCTTATAAAAATTAGACAGTGATTAACCTGAGAATGACATATTTGTTACGCAAAATGTAATTTAACACCGTGCTATGTGGGAATATGTTTACTGACACATATAATTGATATATTTTTGAAAAACGATGTTCAGAAGCTGCTCTAGTATAAAATAAACACTGGCTTTCATCTGGTTCCATTGTTTACAAACGAAGTCTAAAGTATTTCCAGTTATTTACAGCTGGTAGTTAGGTAAAACAGATGTTTAATCCGGGAGCGAAAGATAAAGTACCTACCTAGGCACACACTTCTGAAAATTAAAACTTGCGCTATAGTTTTTACTAATTTGTGGAAAATACTTAGCAGAAAGCATATTGAACATAAAAGTCGCTTTGCAGTTAACACAATTACAGTTTTCGCAAACAACGCGCATCGCATGCATGTGCAAAGCTTCAAAGTATAGTCAATAAACACTTTCAAAGTATTTTCGTTGATTCTGTTGGTTCTTGCTCCATTTATTTCTACGAAGAAAATCTATACAAATTTTATGATCTGTAAGGTATTCCATGGTCAATTAGTTTTTTGTATTAACAGCGCGTCTCATCTTTCAGTCTCAGTGAAGTGTGGCGCGCGCGGAACTTTAATTGACGTCACGTGGTGACTGCCACATAGTTTGTGTGGGAAATCAGAAACACATTTTAAACTAACACGTCGCTATAATGTGTTTCTGATATCAAAGTTAAGTTCATAACATATTTGCAACTATTTTTTACCTCATCTCATCCGTCATAAATCTATGTTTAAAAAAATGCACTTGTCTAATTGTTTAATTAGAGTATTACGTCAGAATTAAAAAGAAAATCTCTTTACGACACAGTAGCTAGCTTTCCGAGCAGTGTTTTTTCGTATTGGGAAACTTACCGGGGTCCGAAGAAGGCAGAGATGACGTGATCAACTACGGATCTTGACACAAGTGACCCATTTGGTACCTATTTCCACTGGGTGATACCTACTGGTGAAATACTCCTACACCAAATCTTATTTTTTAATTGACTAGCGCTCATGTCAAAGTTCAAAAATAACTGAGTAAAGGGAGGGCGATCAGAAATCTAGTTATGTAAAAAAAACCATAATGCATTTATTGAGCGATTGCAGCGGCCCAAGAGGAAAAAACGAGTTCTGGTTCTTCTAGAAGCCGAGACGAGTTTTGAGCTGGAGTTCCTTCGTATATATACGGATCCTGGGTAGTAGTCACTTACCAGTCCTCATGCAATCCGGCCGCCCGTTCCGTACGACAGTGTACGGGAGCGGTTTCCCGTCAGGCGTGACGCACCAACAGCCGGCGGCGGCGGCACCAGCCGGCGCGCACTGCACGGCGGCATATGTGCCGTCGGCGCGGCACTTAGGCACGAAGGGCGCCCGCCGGTCAGCCGGCGCGTTCAACGCGTACCGCAGGGCTAGCAGGCACGAGGATGGACCATCTGGCGATCAGAAAAATAGTTTTATATACTGTTTAAACCTAATCAGTAGTCGCCTGAGAGGCGGGCACGATTAAACCCAACATACACTAAATGTAACATCAGGCAATTGGTTTTCTTCACTAATTATTTTCGCCGCCGGAAAATTCCCTGGTGTTTCCTTTGACCAGAAACTAGCGGGGGATCGCTAGCCGTGGGACTCATGGAATGTTACCTAGATTGCCACTATGTAAGTAGTTATGGCCCTTTCTTGAATATAAATAACTGAGATCCTCAGTGAAACTTTGATAATATAGGGTTCCATCTAGATTTGTATTTACCGCCTCCTGTCAGTCTTCTACGGCTGATGGCTTTTTTGCTGATTCAAGTAAATTATCTTAAATTATAATTAAGTTTCAAGTTTTATAAATGAGGCTAGGTTAGGTCATTTCGCTAGGTGAAGTATTCATTTTTAATTGGTTTTCAAAAAATTACATATTATATCCTACAGTGAAGCTGAATTCGTGTTTATACTAATTCGTTAAATATCACAGAATGTTAGGTCAACAACAGGTCACGGCAAACACATGCAGTTAGATATTCGTTCATATGCGCATCACATAAGGGCGATACAAAGTCCAAAGTGTGTTGTCTGACGTTCGTTTTAGTTACGGATAGTTATAAATTATACGAGGCGTAACGTTTATCCGACCGACAGACGACTGTCACATTACGAATCGTAAAATATTGGAACCCGGCATTAAATTGCGGGGAAGCTCCAATAGCATCCTGAGAGTATTTCATGAGCGACTTGACTGTCCCATTCAGAGGCATTGGATACGAATGCATGTGGGTGGGACATTCAAGTTCATGAACTGAACTGTACTTTTTTTTTGTAATATTTTTATTAACATAGCGTAATCAGTTACTAACAACTTTGTATGGATACCTGTCCGAAATAAAAACTTATTATTATTATTATTAAAGAAGAAGAACAGAATGTTTCTTAATAGAACCAATATGATTTTTATATGTCTGTAACTTCTAACTCATAAGAGAAAAAAATATGTTAAATATAAAATATAATAAATACTGAGCTTTTTAGTTGCTCTTCAGTAGACAACCTGCCCACCCACCCGAGCGAATCGAGTAATATCGTCTGGCCTTGTGATGGTCGTTCATCAATGTCATAAATGACAATTATTTAATGTAAAATGGATTCACATTCGTGTAATCATGAATCTAGACCGCTGGAATGTTTCGATCTAACAAGTTTATACATATACCACACTAAATGGACTGAAGATGTGACTAGACTTTTTCGTAATGCTCATTTAGGTATTGAAATAATTAAATAATTTGACATAGGCGGCACTATGGCCTTGTATAGAAACGCGAAATTAACTTCGTAAGAAAAAAATATTTAGACATCAAACAAATAAAACGATTCATACATACGATCGATACATAAGGAATAGAGGGAAAGTATTAATCATATATGCTAACCTATTCTACCTTTACTTTTTTAATTGCCTATGTTAATATGAACGTCTAAACCTCGTTTAAACATAGAACCAATATTTATTAATTTCTTATCAAACTTCCATCAAAACAATGATACCAGATTTGCGATCCATTTTTTTTGTAAAAAATTATTTATATTTTTTTGTTCCATAAGTGCTTGAATCCGAAATCTCACGTGTGTTCAACAAAGACAAACTTTCTTGACTTCTACTTTCTACTTCTGTGTATCTGTAATCTATAGGTACATAAAATTTAAGCTCCTTTTCACAATTAAAGATTTTATTCCTATGTCCATCTCTGTATCAAATTTAATGTAAAGGTTTTGTGGTTTTAGGCGTGAAAGCGACTTACTTTCACAATTATTTTAATAGGTAGTTGGGATAAACAACTAGAGGTGGAATATTTTTCATGTACCTATAAATTAAATACAATTTTGATGGTGTTTTTTGTCGATGTGCACTGCTTTTTTGTATTCCCTATTTGACTAACTAATGATACTATTTTGGAGCAGATTTTTCTACAAACGTGATCAATTAAAAGTTTTCTTCCAGAATAGAGAATCTTTTTTTTGGGTGTACAGTATTATCTTATTTTAGATACGATTAACAGTATAGTATATGTAATGTTGAAATAGTACATTCAGTACTTCACATGGGTGTACTGTAAATCTATGTTTAGGTAGGTATTCATAACGAAATTTCAAAAACTATAATACTTACCTATAAACTCAAACTCAAACTCAAACTCAAATATTTCTTTATTCAAGTAGGTTACATGTAACACTTTTGAATCGTCATTGAATACAATGCAAAGTGATTCTACTTCCGGTTCGGAACCTATATCTACCGAGAAGACACCGGTAAGAAACTCAGCAGATAAGTTACAGTAGCAGTATCTAACTTATAGCTATGTGTAGAACACTTTGGACCAAGTCATATAGTTTTATTTTGATGAGTGAAAAAAGCATGAAGTATTATTTTATTTTAAGAGGTAAGCTGGAGCAGACCAGTCCCCAAAGGTGGCACCTGTTCACAAGCATGACGTATGTGCCAGCCATCGCTTCACTCAACCATAAACCATAACCATATAAACTTGAAAGTTATCAGTAGGTAGGTTCCTTATAGATACTCGCTTAAAATGGATTTTACGAAACTCCTCGTCTAAGGGGGTAAAGCGGGGATAGTTAGTGTGGAGGTGTGCTAATAATATATCTTTAGACATCAACCCTCCTCTTTTTTTCACAGAACCACAAGAGCCGGCCAGCATGTCATCGCTTCACCGTGGGAATAATTTCATCGCAAACCAAAAAGATTGGTAGCTCATATCTTTGCCACACCATTAAGAAGTGGACCTCGTTGCTCATGTGTTTCTTTGATATGGATTCCTTTTAAAGACGCGTGAAGAAACACCTTGCGGGCCAGTATGGCGATGCTGATGGATAGGATATTACGGGATCAATTCCGTTTGCCATCGCGATGCGGGTTTTTTCTCTTGCTTAGCATCAGGCTGGGAGGAGCCAACGAACTGTGTCATTATTAAAAAAAACCTTTTGGGGGTTAAAACAGCGGATGATAGTCTGTGGTGGGGGGTCTGCGTTCGTTTCCATACCGGCCTCCACCACTGGGCGCAGAGAAGGACTAAGGGCCCTGGAGTTTTAGTCGGTTGGTCCGTCCGACGCACTACTCCCTGTCTCCCCGTGGCAGAGAGTGAAGGTGCGTGGGCATTACTCCGGGTTAAAAAAAAGTGGTTGATAGTTTCCACGAGTACAAAGTCATGGGTTGCCGCATAATTATACCTTTTTTACTCTTTACTCCATATGTCATAGTTAATATCGAAGAACACAAATGCCTACCTAACTAAGATCAGAGATGCTGCCACATGTTAGTACGTCACCGATCACAAGGTTATGAACAGACAAAGACGTTTTTCATTATTAGCACCAGTCTTGTGGAACAGTATTTCATTGTATCAGTCATTCGTTGCCACAGTTTCCTTATGTTTAACTATCTATACCACATAAAAACGATTAACATCTACGAGTAGTTGCATGATAGAGATGTTATCCCGTGGAGTAACTTACGACCTGCAGTCATTTCAATTACAATACGTGTTAACAGACATGTTGTATGCACACTCAACGCTAATGGCTGAGATCGTATCTCCCAGAAATTTTCCATAAATCCTTCTACAGTTTATATAAAACGCTGCAAACGAGTGGTATTGGACTTTGCTCAAAACACTTAGAAACTCACTGCTTGTGTTCGGTTGCCAAACTGTTTCAACTGTTTAGGTACGTGTGTGTTTCAATAGAGACTCCTATATCAGGACAACTAAAAATGTATGCTTTTAGCATAGGGCTAAGATTTTGTCCTTTCCCTAAAAAGAATAATTCCATTCTATCCACATTCATCTGAGGTCCACACATTCCTTTATTGATAATTGATGATTAAACATCATTGTACTTTTTCATAAAATTGCTGTTTTTTTAATAAAGAAAATGCTTAATTTTAAAGTAGAGTCTTCCACAAAAATACTCAATAATCTCTCAAGAAGTATCACCATTGTTTGAGAAGGTAATATTATTTTATCACAGTGGTCTTCTTGTTAATTAATTGTCCTTAAAATAAAACTGACGCGGCAGCATTTGTGAAAAGGGTACATCCACCTTCCATATTTGGCCGCAATATGTTATACCTGCTATTAGCTTTTATCCTCTACTACGTTAGTCTAGAGCCTCTATTTTAAGTTTAAATTTGATTTAACATTATGACACTTTTTTCCGAATACTTGTGTTCATATACAGATACCTATGCACGTCATGAGTTTGTATTCTGCATTAATCTGTGGATTTACTAAACTGACGATTATTTATTTGATTAATGATAATGGCTGCAGATAGCATTATCATTTTCATCGAGCTTGCGGGGCAGCGGAGGTTTCACAGCCTTAAAAAATTAAACAGAAATCTTCGATCGAAGTTGGTTACGTTCCAAGTTTATACATACCGACACAGGGGCCCTTGTGGGCCACTGCGACAGGTTCCCCGGAGCACTGGGCCTTCAGCAGAAGGCACCTCGACGGGTAGGTGCGTCCGTCGGTTCCGCAGACTGAACGCCTGCTGCTAGCCGCGTTCGCCTCGCAAGACGACACCCTGGCCAGGCATGTCTCGTTGGTTTGCGGGCTTGCCTGAACAAATATTGGTATGATTAAGGACCAGCCTGCGACTCTTTCGCTTTAATTTTGCTTATAAGTACCTTTTAGGTTATTCTAGTTCCAAATCGAAATTTAATCCAAATTAAAAAATGACGCTACTGCCCATTATCTGGTACAATCAGCCCCACTGCTCACGTTGTTACATTAAGTTAAAGGTCTATGACACAGTGGTTTAAGGTGACAAAGTAGGTGCTATCCACTGAGGTGTGTAACCCTTATTCAAATATTAGGAAATCATAATTAAACGTGAATTCCTTAGACGCCTTCTACAACACCCACAGGACGAGAGGGGGTGGTTCTATTCTGACCCGCCCGGAGACTTGGCGAGCGTCAAAAGTTACTCAGAATAAGTAGAATAAGTAGCGTCTATCGTGAGGCGTGTTTTAATTCATGACGCAGGATTGGCGCTGCGGTGTAATTGGAGTACAGTATGATGTGTAAGTTGTCTTATGAAAGCTAGTGCATCCATTGCATGTGGTGCAATGGCGACAAAACGGTTCGAAAATGACCCCGGAAGATAAGCTATGAACACAGAAGCCTGATATTGAGTGGCTGGGATAGCAAGATATACTCGTATGTGGCTGTATTTTTACTATTGACATTATTAGGCGTCTGTAAAGCAGCGTACAATGACTCAATCTATATACGAGTATGTATGCATCTTGAAAAACCGATACACACTGCTCCTCTTTGATTATTCGAAAACATCAGCAATACCAGGTTCCTTTAAAAGCGTAATGAAGAAACGATTGTAACTCCCTTAAATTAGAGTTTAAATGGGTTTACCTAGAACAAAAACCTCCAAAGATAAAATAATATACCTCTCCGTGGTACTAAAGGCGTACATTATCATTGGCATATCATTAGCTTCTACAGTGAATGGCACTCCATTTGTGCCTTAAAAAAATGTTAGTTTCCTAAATCGGTATAGCAACGAAACGGTTAAGGGAGGACTGTAAACTTATCCGTTTGCCCCCGTCCTGCAGTAACGCAAGCTACACACGATATGCACGGCTAAATAGGCTACTTGTACCTATACTTACTAAATGCGAATCACAATATAACGTGGCGTGGGTAGCATGCATATCCCGCAAAGCTATGGGTCATCGGCTTACTGCGGAATTTCATGCTAAGGAAGGATCCTTCGTCCTTGTCATTTCATTAACGAAAACAAGATACGGTCGATGCTATACTTTAGGTAGTATATCTATTTATCACTTAACATTAGGTATGGTTTTTTATAAAATAATTATTGTCAGCAGCTACTTGGTATGGATTTAAGGCTAAACCCATCCCTCAGAATAAACAATAGAAAGGACCTTCATCCAGGTCTTTCCTTGAACAATAGGGATACGTACTTGTGGCGACTTCAAATCTTTAACTTATGATTATTTTCCTTATAATCGAGCTCAATTCTATTATAAGCGCACATTTAAATTCAATTCGCGAACTTACCAGTGAGTGCGTGGTTAAGTGCCAATTTCGCTTTGTGTTTATAAAAAGTGAGTTGGTAACTCGTATGTTGGGATCCCACGGGTTTTGTTTGATTCATGAATTTCCGGAAACCACAAGAACTCCGTTAACTGCTTGCACCCTAAAGTACATTGCACCGTCTCAATTTTAACTGAAGGCCTTCAAGCCGTAAGTATCAGTTTAAATTGAATCGGTGCGACTTACCTTAGGGTGCTAGCAGCTTTAGATTGAAAATGGGGAATTCTAAGAAAATTTTAATGTTGATTCGAATGAAAATCTTCCAAGAGTGCATTAGAATAAATCTCTTTTTAACACGCTTTTATTAGCTTGGGTTGTATGTATGTAACGGAATCTTTGAATCTTAATTTGACCCACTTCCCGGTCTTTGATTAAGATGAAATTTTGCACACGCTCTGAGTTCTGATGACAATACATGACTAGCTAAGAAACGTCATTACAAATCCAATATGGCGGCCTCCCCAAGATGGCGAACTGACTGTTTGAAATGTACTGCCATGATATGGGTATCAAAAGAAAGGGTTTGCTGTCAGGAATACGAAAAAAATAGTCACGTGATTCATATCCAATATGGCGGGCGTCCAAGATAACGGACATGCTATTTGAAATGCACCCCTATGATATGGGTATTAAATGAAAGGGTTTGCTGAATGGGATACGAAAAAGAATTATATAATTATTGATACATGAGAAAACTAAAAAGTAGAAATTAAAAATAATAGTTTAAAAAACTAAAAAACACGCTTTTAGCTCGCACTAAAAATTACAAAATAATTCAGACATTTAAGAAAGAAAGCGTGGAGCGTTTTGTCCAAAAAGAGTAAAGATAACATAAACGCTATTTAGAAGCTTACTAGCAACCCCGGCGAACTTCGTTTCGCCTTAAAGGATTTTCCCGCTTTTCTGTTGAAATAGATCCTGAATTTTCTTTGCTATAAACCTAACGGAGCCCGAGACCTTTGCAAAGAATACAAAACCGTGGAAATCGGTTCGTGCGTTCTGGAGTTATAGCGTCAGGGAGGAAAACCCGACTTATTTTATATAGTAGAAGATTCCTTCGGATTTTTTTTATTTTTTACGTAATATTTAAATTACACGGCACATAAATTAAAACGTAATACGAAACGACAGTCGATATCACTCTATTATGTAGTAGTAACTTTAAATTTTAATTTTCGATTTCGTTTGAGGATTTTGTATAAAACTTTTTTGATTTTTTTAAAGTACCTCTTTGTATATGTCGCAGTCATCTGGTTTAATCAGCTATTTGATTGGATCACTAGCGCGTTCATTGAATGACGACGTTTAATTGAATGACTAAAGGACATCTCGTCAAATTGTTTAATATAACGTTCAACTTCTTGACTGAACGTCATTTAGCATAGTCGTTGAATGGGATATAGCTAACAGACATGACATAACACACCTTAATAAGATTTTTTAATATGTTTTAACAATTTTAAGTCTTAAGACAATTAGGCTAAAAAAATATTTTTTTACGAATAAGTCACTTTATATCTCAATTTCACTCTAAAAATTATCAACACAGTGCTATTCGATTATATCTGTACCAGCTGTTTGACGCCATCTTTGTTTTGATGAGCACTAACGCCGCAGTGGAAAAAAAATGAACTAAATTACAATCACCTGACTGATTACGTCCGCTATGTTCAAAGGGCTATGTTACAATCCGCTAACTTGTTGGACGTTCAGTGAGTCTTATTCATTCAACGTTCGGCCTAGTCATTCAATTAAACGTCGTCATTTAATAAAAACGCTAGTGATTCAATCAAATAGCTGTTTCAACCAGATGACTGCGACATATACATTGTGTCAAGCATGGTATTTCTTGATTGACTTCCAAGGGTTTTTTTGTGGTTGAATTAACTATAGATTACCACGGTTTCTTAGGTAAGACTTCAAATGGGAATAATTAAAATAGGATAGAACTTATAGTGTAGTGATTATAATCTCTGGGTCAGTTTGACAGAAACTGTGATATAATCGATTTTGTATTGTGTCAAGCATGGTATTAGAAGGATCAAAAGAAGAAACAAAATCACTTAATGGGATTAGGTACCTAAGTACTTACAAGAATATTTAAATCATTTTTCAAAGTGGTTTTTCCTAGATTATGATCGGTAATTCTACGAGCATAGAGTACGAATATGGATTTGCAATTATACGTGAATAAAGAATTCTTAAACAGAATCAAACGAGAGCTTAGTAATGCACGGTTAAATCTTGACTATTTCTAAAAAAAAATGTTTAATAGAAATAGCTATTTTTAACAAATCATAAGCCATTAAGGTACCGAAATTGAATTCTACATACCTAATCCGTGCAAGTTTATAAACACACTGCCGAAAATTTGTCTCAAGATTGTGACAAAACTTGAACTTATTTTTCAATTTAACTAATGATAAATTAGACCGAAGCTTTTGTTTAAAAAAATGTGCAAGTTAATGCAGTACCTACGTACCGCTATGATTTTAGGGGGAGTGGGGTACCATAGATTATTTTATTATCAATTTTAAAAAGGCAATTTTTTTAAAGAATGAATGGATTTCTGAATGTATGTTAACACTTTTTCGATATTTTTTTCAAATTCGTAGATGATGTACCTACCTACTAGATTAACATTAGGTTTAGAGACTTTCACTACTTTTTTTAAAGTGTCACGGAATACCTATAGGTAACGGCAGAAAGCCGGTATCGTCCTATCCAGAAATCAAAGTAACAAAATATCGATGGGAGTTCACTAAAAATACTACAAAGCGTCTAATAGGTAGAGATTTATGTTCCGTTTTTTTGAAATTACTAAGATGTTCTCCTTTAGAGCTCAGTGGCATTAATAAAAATGTGTCCAAATAAGTTAAAGAATTTCAGTTTAACTAAGATAAATTTTTGTTACTCATGCGTTCCTATGTTTTTAATTCAATTGTGATTATTATTCTATTAATTCTAACATATTTGAAATAATAAACGACACGTTAAGTGGCGTCAGCGAATAAAATGAAATACCTAGTACCTACCTATCTTAAAAAGGGAAGCATTGTGTCGGCTTTGTATATTTTACAATTAAATCATTAAAAAGACATAGACCGATATTTATATTTACACGCAACAATACAATTTATAATAGGTAGGTAACATAATTAATTTCTAATCAAAAAGTTCAAAAGTTTACGTTGCTTTATAGTAAACATGTAAGTTATCGCTCTCATTTGATATCATAGTTATTAAATTAATAACATCATTTAACAAACTAATTATCGATGTTTACAATACGTTCATGCCAGTAGTTAATATGTACGAGCACTAGTAATACACGTTAAATGTTTTAAAATTAAAATAAAATATAAACGCGACGGTTTTTTTGGCACACGTAGACTGAAGTTTTGAAAAATACAAAGTAAGTAAAAATATTTACCTTTAAATCGGGTGCAGCTTCAATAGCAGAATAAATAAAATTAAGAAGTAATAAATAAATCACATAATTGCAGGTACGCATAATGTGAGCCAACTTTGGCAGCGTTTAATAAATAAAGAATTAATTTGGTAAAAGTTGTAAGTAACTTAATTTAAACACAAAACTTATTCACAAAACAAAACAATCGAATAACAGCGCCGATAGTTTTTGCACTAACTGATCATATTGGCATGATGTAGCGACTGTCTAATAACGGGATTTTGTAAAAAATAACTTTTTGTGTGTTGGAAAGACGGTCGCCGGGAGAGAGCGCAAAGAACAGAATAAAATACAATAAGGATCGTTCCCGGTGCGTCTGCGCCGCTGGACGGTCGGCTCGCCACGAGCAAAAAGCGCGCACGCACCCCACCCACCGCTTAGCATTCGTTTCGTTCGCTACTCGACGAATAATGACGTGCCATTAGCGATAAAACCGGTGTTCGCCATTTCAAATCGACAATCAATAGATTAGCGAGTTAATCGTTTTACCTCGTTACCATTCTTCACAGGAGCATACGGCAAACTGTGATTTTGTTAAAAAAAATCATGAAATAAGTAAGTTTTCCCCTTCAAAAGCATAACCAAATTAATATCAAAAGCCAACTATAACTAACCTAACCAAATTAGATTTAAAAATACCGACTTTTATCACTAGCAACTTATTAGGCAAGAATAAATTAAGTAAAAAATCCTTATATTATCGAAAGTTAAACCCAACAATCAAACTGAGTGCGGTGAGAGTGGTGGTGGTGGTACCTAAGTTTTTTGGCGGGCTTTTTTGACTTTAGGGACCGGAAATAGATAGTGGTGTGGGAACAAGCAATTATTTTTAGCAATTGGCTACTTGACAGTTTTTGAAAAAGTATTGTAAAATGTGCACCCGTTCATTTTATATCCCAACCAATTCGATTTATCTGGAAATAATCTAAATAACCAGAGAAAAATAAGATTTTGTGTAACACATTTAAAAAGCGCGCGAAAACGCCTAGCCGCGTCACTGTTGCAATTATGACGTCAACGTCCTAGACAACGAACCGACACGCATAGGAACGACTTAATTTAGATAAACGGAAAATGTTTCAATAAATTCTTTATACGATTAGAGACACAATAATTCAATTTAATCGGTAAAATAATCATTGTTTCGCCACATTAAAATAAATAATTTTCGCCGACAGCTGTCATTTCCGAATTGCAATGGTGGTTTCCGTTTCGGTTCTTTTGTTCCACAGATAAAAAAAACCAAAATTTATTTTGCAAAAATAAAATACTAACGATGCTTTTAAATAAAAGTAAAAATGTAAAATGATTACTTAACTAATAAGCTAACATATCTAACACTTTTCATATTTTATTGTTAACACTGTCAAGTAGCCAATTGTATTATCTATTTCGCGTCACATGCTGCTATAGCTACTGGTCGTTTTTAAGTTCAAGAACGTCTGGTCCAAATGTATCCAATGCACTATAAAAATAAAAAATATAATATAATATTAGATATTTAGCTCCCTGTGTTCTTAAAATCGTTGTTTATGGTCTCTCCGCCTACGGCTTAAAGTTAACACCCGCGCAGACGAATGATAATCACTTGTGTACCTGCTCTCTTCCAGAAAAAAGAACATAAACAACATTTTGTCTTCTTCAATATATTATGTACATATTTATATATTTTAGGTACAAAACTGCGTCAGTATGCTGAGACATGCTGAGATTTGGAAACGTTTCTATGATGATATACCTACTGTATATTATTTTAGTCGTAATACTAATCACTTAATTAATAATAGGCTCACGTGCACTCTCCCTATACTATAGTGGCTGCAAGCTTCATCTCACAAATTATGTTTGAGATTCATATTAATATTTTATTATTGCAACGATAAAAATTTATCGTTCACAAGTAATATGGAATAAAAATTTTATTCGAAATGTAAGTAGTCATGTTTCAATTGCGTTGTTTGAAACATATCATGATTTGTTTGCTTTTGTTGTTACTTATTAGTACCATAACGGATACTAGAAAAAAGAGAAAAAGAGGGAATGTAAAGATTTATGGGAAACATAGAACTACCGCGAAACCGGACAAATACATAAGAAAAATCTGCTTGCAGTTAGATAACACATTAAGAGGTGCTGCCAGCTTGTAATATTAATTTTCATTGCATCTAGACCAGATCTCTATTAGAAATTTGTTGAAGTGTTTGTACCAATCTCAATAATCAAACAGTTTTGGAGCTCAACATAATTAATGCTATAAATTTTCTTAATTTAATTTACAGCTAAACATAAGACATGTTTCCTACGGCCTGATACAGGGCCGTGCCGTGCTGATATTCTTCAATGGTATTTCGATGTCAAACAGAAGAAATGTTATCGTTTCTACTGGGGAGGGTGTCAAGGAAATGGAAATCGTTTCGAGTCCAGTAGTTCCTGTATGGGTTATTGCTACATCAACAGTAGTATTGTAGAAAGTACGTACTCCTACATTTATTCATGAAACATTTTACGCACACGTCATTTTCCAAATTCATCAAAAAATGTGGATAAAATACGGATAAAACATTTATTTCCTACCTAATCTAAACTAAACTATATGGCGTATTTTCTAACACTGACAAAATATTTTTATTTCTTTCAGATCGTATTCCACATTATTGTTCGTTGAGTTTCGATTATGGCACATGTTTTGGATACTATAAGCGTTGGGCCTGGGATAAATTTGCCAAGTAAGCATACTATAGCTTAAATTACAAATATAATTATTGTTATTTTTGGTCAGGTTAAGTTAATAAATTCAAATGTTGAAGAAGAGCGACTGGAGCTACGTTCTGTATAAATGTCAACAGGTCTTGCACACTTTATACCTACTACTTTCGTCGAGTTGCTTACAAAATTTAAATTTACATCCTCAGGCCTAGTATGCGCCACGCGACTAAATTTTATCGTGCTTTTAACAAACGTCAAAGTCAGTGCGTCAGCCACTGATTGGCTGAAAATAAGAGTGCGATGTGCTATTAGCCAATCAACAGTATCGAAAATTTTCTCATCTCATGCGAGAAATTAGGCGTATTGCGCATGTAAGGCCTAATTGTCTCTGAAGCAGGTGTTCATATTGAAACGATTAGGTCATGTATAAGTTGTATATTAGAATAAACTATTTACACTTAATCAAGGCATTTCCAGTTAAGAAGTATATACTATTCTTCAGAGAGGAAGTTAAAAAAACCTCACGGGCCCTTGTTTATTATGACATCGCAATTTGGGACATTAAAAACTGGTTATTGTGTTTTTTTGTGGTTGCAGAACATGTAAAACTCGCCTGTACTCCGGATGTGGAGGAAACCAAAACAATTTTGAAACTCGAGCTGGTTGTTTGGCGAATTGTCTAACTGCGCCAAATAACACTATGAATAGTATTCAACAATTTACAACATGCATACCATTTCAAGTTGCTGATTTTCAGTGATCTATTTATTTTCAAAATTAAAGTTTTTAACATGGACGGGGTTTTAATGAAATTTTACGTACTTATTTTGTACGATATTTCGTTATATTTTTAATATGAGATAAGATCAGCAAGTATTAAAATATCAAACTACTACGACAAGTGGGTATTACATTTATAACTGTAATAATTACCAACAAAAGCAAACATTTCAATAAATCATAATAGTTTTAGTATTATTTTACATAATATTAGAACTATACCACAAAAAAAATGGAAAAAAACAACAGTGAAAGAGTAAAAACTGTAGACAAAGGGACACACTGACTTTGTATATAGAGTGTGTACCTCATGTGTACCTAATAAATATTTTTCTTTCTTTTTTCTTTCTTTCTTTCTAAAATTAACGCAGAAGCGTATAAAGTTTTTTAGGTCCCATTTTGCAGGATTGCAATTATTAATAGGGACAAACTTATGGGAAGATTATCATGCTATTAAAATCTTTGAAACGTGATTCGTTTAACGTCTGTAGTGAAAGTTATTAATGGAAAAGAAAAGTTTCATTGGTTTTAGATTTTCTAGTCACAGCCGAACAAATGCTAGAAACTAATAAAAAGAAAACTACAGTTGGCTGTCACTTTGACGTTTCCCTTTGCCGATGTCAAAAATGTCGTGTCGTGCAGTGTCGTGGGTGTCTATTGTCTGGATTTTATACGTAAAATCTAACGATTTTGTACCGTTTAAATCGTGAATATAATATTTCATACTAAGGAAGGCTAAAAGCGAATCAGTATTTTAAAGTTGGAGAATTAGCTTTAAGTAAGATTCTACTATGATTTCCTTCAAAATGTTAATGACCAGCTACTTAGATTATCGTCATATAAACACAAACCATTGTGAATGAACACAACTAATTCCGAACAGTTATACTCTAATTTGTAATTAGGATAAGTAATTTAATGAAACAATTAAGAGTCTGTTCGCGGTTTAAAATGAACTGTGATACGGAAACTTAATTCTAAGAGGTATTTCAAATTTTTTTGAAAGTTAGATAAATTTTATTAATAAAATGGTTGTTATAAAGTGGAGGTTCCAGTGGAGAAGAATATATCAGCACATAAAGTAAGTAGGATCAATTAATACTATGATTTACCTATTTGCCACATGTCCCTCATTAAATACAAAACAGATGCAATCTCAAATACATTTATTTTACAGAACGTGAAAACAAATTAAAACAAGTTGAGGTATTTTTTATTACTTTTTTTGATAGTTCCAGTTCAATGATTTAGTACACACAAATAGATAACCTTTAAAAAAATAATAAGAAAAATTTGCTTTTGTCGTCTTGTTAAATAAAGGTATTTGGGACTGCGTCTGTTTTGCATTTAATGAGCGATGAATTGTTTACCTTTTTATCCAAATGCCTTATCTAAGCATCAAAACTATTTTGTTTTAGGGCTTGCATAATTTGGAAATATACTCAGGCGGTACTTACCACAAGATCTCTTACTTATAATGAACATATGAGCTACAGCTATGTAGTGGATTGTTTACTAGAACCATTATTTTGGTTTGTTGACAATTTTGCTGGAGTTTTAGGAAAGGTATTTATGCATTTTTTAGTATGATTTTTACTCAGTTTCCCATTTTTATATATATTGTGTAATTCCATCAAAGATTTTCTAAATACACAGTTGTTTCTAAATACAAAGTTAAAAAATTGCAATGGCACAACAAGACTTCGAGTTCTCTTTTTCTCTATTCCTGTACATTTGCTATTTCGGCAATAATGATTTATTTACACATTTACCTGGGTCACATAAGGTTTAAATTTGATTGGATTATATGACAACTTACACCTTTTTGTAATGCTTGAGCTCATATACAAATGTATGTTAGTATGGAACTGTGGATCTAAAAAACTTTGAATCAAAGATTAGTGTTTGTGTTTAAGAAACATTGCCATGTATTTGATTGAAGCATGATGTTTATCATGTCATACCTTTTGCAGGTTTTTGTGTTTTGTGTCACCATCCTGACGGGAGCTGTAGTAGCAATAGCGTACTGGGTTGGTCTCCCGTATTGGTGGCTGCGTGACCCATATGCTGCAACTTTCATGGTTTTGTTCGGTAACTGGTTGCTGCTCAATATTGTGTTCCACTACTACATGGGAGTTGTGACACCTCCTGGCTATCCACCTGGTGTAAGTTCTTTAATTTTAATTGTGAAACTTATGCTTATCATGTCATTAACTTTTTTTATTTATTTATTTTATTTAAAAACTTTATTGCACAAAAAAAAGTACAACAGGTGGACTTAATGCTATGGGCATTCTCTACCAGTCAACCTTTGGGTCATGCGGAGATTTAGTTTATGGGTGCGGTAATAGTGACAAAGTGCATAAGTGATCTAATTTTTAACCCCTTACACATTAAAATTGGGATACTATAATTTTGACTTGTCTGCTGTCTTACTGTATAGGTATATCCTTTATTCCCGATGTCCCCCACTATTTGTTCACACATCGGGATCTGGAAATAAAGTTGCTACATACACTAGTGGGGGACAATGGTACTGAAATGTTCCAGTTGGACCCTACTGGAAAATTGTGGACCCTAGTGGTCACTAAAAGAAATAGTTGCTCTGTTCTTCAGTGGTGGACATTGTAACCAAAAAAGTTCTGTTGTCCTCATTATTGTGTGTCTGTGGTGTGGTACTTCACAAATAGATGAACTGATTTGGATTTTGGTATTTGTTGAATTAGTTGAGAGTTTGCTTAGCTATGTTTGATGCAAATCATTTCAAAATAAGTACACATTTTGATACAACACCCAACATAGGTAGCCAATGAAAAGGCTTGATAGCCACTATAACAAAATGGCGTAACTAGATGTTACGCGCCACGATCGATGGTGCTCTAGTAAACAGCGCCATCTAGTTTGGAATGGCGGAACTGCATAGAGTCGCTACTTGCTAGAACTATGGTCGTACGGTCGATCAGGGCCGGACTGCGCGCGAATATTCTGGATGTTTCTACGTTGTAAGGTTTGGGAACAACAACAGAAGTATTGAATTAGCGATACAAGTGATTACTTTGAAAGCGATCTTGAAGTGCGACTTGGGAGCGATTGTGGTTTTAATTAGTGCGATTTAAAGTTGTAATTAGTGGCGTTAAATTAAAGTGTGACTTTTGGTAATTTTTATCGGCAGTTTTCATTGTCACGAACCCGAAGCTCGTAACAATTGGTGTCAGAAGTAGGATTTAAATCATGCCGATTTTACCTAAAGGCGACACGGAGGGTATCCGTACCCGACGTCAACGCCAACAGGAGACGGACCAGAAACGTTTTAGTGGAGCTATGCCGCAGGATTCGGAGGGTCAGCTTTCAACCACGAAGGTCGGCCCGTCCACAGCAGCTGCAGCAGCATCGGCAGCACCGGACTTTGCTGCCCTGATGATGATGCTGCAGGAGAAGTTCCGCCGACTGGAAGAACAGCTCCAGTGGGACAAGGAAGAACAGGCTAGCCGACAGGAGGAACAGGCTCGCCGACAGGAGGAACAGGCTCGCCGACAAGAGGAACAGGTTCGCCGACAGGAGGAACAGGCTCGTCGGTTGGAAAAACAGCTTCAGCGGGACAAGAAGGAACAGGCTCGCCGCCAGGAGGAACAGGCTCAATAATCAGTCAGACCAAGTCAATAATCGGGTTGATAACGTAGTGGCTGATGTGAAGAAGACCGTGATGGCAGACGTTAAGAAAACGCTGGATTCCTTTAAACTTGGAGAAGCAATTGCAGTTCCCGTAGCTACAACACCTTCGCTACGTGGTTTCAAAGTGCCACCGTTCGATGGAACTTCTTCCTGGTCGGCCTACAAAATCCAGTTTGAGGCAGTCATGAAAGCGAATGGCTGGAATAAAAATCAGGCCATGACTGCCCTCACCCTAGGCCTGCCGTAACCAGGCCTTATCTGTTCTGGAAGCTCTCGGTAAGGAAGTGACTTACGAGCAGCTCCTTGAGGCATTGGAGGCTCGATATGGCGACGCTCACCTGGAACACGTGTTTCGCGCACAGCTCAAGGACCGCGTGCAACGCAGTAGCGAAACCACCCTGCAGCAGTGGGCCCTTGAAGTGGAGAAGCTGGTGCGTAAAGTTTACCAGTCCGTACCAGCGCTTATTGATGGGAACCTTGTGCAGGCGTTTATCGATGGCATCCGCGACATTGAAGTTAGAGCTGCTGTGAGGCTCGGGCACCACGAGACGCTTAAGGATGCCTTGGCCCATGCCTTGGAGGTGAAAGCTGCGCGGCAGGGTCATCGATCCCATCGCGTCAGGGAGGTTGTAGTGGTTACAGTTCGGGACTGCAATAAAGGATACAGCCCTAGATGCTATGGCTGTGGGGAAAGGGGCCACCTTTGATCCAGTTGCCCTAAGCGAACTGCAGAAAGAGAACTACGGCTACCTACAGACCTGATTATCAGAATACCACCAAATGCTCCAGGCAGTATAATCGATTATGCGAATAACTGGCGGTACAAAATAAATGACATTTGTGAGCACGTCAGACAATCGGGCCAGAAAATGTCTGGAAAGATGAAAACCCTTTGTGACCGCAAAGTGAACAGTGGAGTGTTCGACGAGGGTCCACAGATGAGGTTGCGCAATCCAGTCCACAGCAGAGGGAGATCTCCTGAGCTTCAGTCTAGATGGGAGGGACCGTACCGGATTGTGTCTGGGGGGCAATGACGTAATCTACCGGAAACAGAAAGGTGCAAGAGGCACTCCTTAGATTGTCCATGCGGAGCGATTGGCGCGTTATTATGGAGCCGATAATGCTCGGGACGAGCATGTCTTAGGAGGGGGCAGTGTTACGCGCCACGATTGATGGTGTTCTAGTAAACAGCGCCATCTAGTTTGGAATGGCGGAACTGCATAGAGTCTGAGACGTCGATGCCAGAACTTGCTAGAAATATGGTCGTACGGTCGGTCAGGGCCGGACTGCGCGCAAATATTCTGGATGTTTTTACGTTGAAAGGTTCGGGAACAACCGCGGCACTATAAAAGGCCGGGACTGGCCGCGACCGGAGTAGTATTGAATTAGCGATACAAGTGATTACTTCGAAAGCGATCTTGAAGTGCGACTTGGGAGCGATTGTGGTTTTAATTAGTGCGTTTTAAAGTTGTAATTAGTGGCGTTTAATAAAAGTGTGACTTTTGGTAATTTTTATCGGCAGTTTTTATTGTCACGAAACCGAAGCTCGTAACATAAATAATACATATTGTTGATCTTATAAGATAGTATTTTAAAGATATGAGTTGTAAAATAGAGCATTTATTTCCAAAACAATATAATTATAACTTTTAACTTATCAACCTTCTAAATTGAATTATAAAAATGCACAGGTAGTTATTTTGTTTTGTAATTTCAGGGTGCATTGGTGTCACAGGCTGCCAGTATATGCAAAAAGTGTATTACCCCTAAACCACCACGAACACATCATTGTTCAGTGTGTGATCGCTGCATTATTGGTATGGATCATCATTGTCCATGGTTAAATAATTGTGTGGGATACTTCAATGCTCGGTATTTCTACCTCTATATGGTCTATATGGTACTTGGAGTTGCCTTTGTCATACTGGCCGGGCTTGACATTGGGTATCAAGTTATCTGGGTAAATGATACAGGTGAGCATGGATTTAACTCATAAATTTGATTTATTTGCATAGTTTTAATGTATTAGTTCAAAGTACAATTTGAAAGCTTGTAAATGACTCATCTCATAATCGTCCTCCTGATAAATTGGAAAAAAAATATTTAATGCACAAAACAACTGCTGCAAATTTGATCGAAGTTATTAAGACATTTATCCAATTATCGTAAATGAATAGTAAGAAAACAATCCAGGCTATGTCATTGTGTAAAGATCACTGTAAGTAGTAGTTATGTGTATATAATTTCTCAATTTCAGGTGGCATAATTCCTAATAATGATCCAGATCTCATCGGGCATCCTGTTCGAATGAATCAGAGTGGAGTGCTGGTTCCAGTTAAAGTGATTGTTGAATATGATTCCATAAATTTTCCTAGAGAACATGATTTACCTATTCCTCCTATAACGGAGACTCAACGCATATGTGCTCATCCGTGGAAGAAAAAAGCTGTTATATTTATGGCAGTCACTTGTATTTCTGTGTTTATTGCACTGGGTACGTTAGTGGTAATGCATGGAAATAATATAGGCAGAGGTGAGACTAGTGTAGAAGCTCACATTAATGCCAAATTACTTGCAACTCAGAGTTCTTTCCGAAATCCTTATAACTTCGGTAGAGAAAAAAATTGGAGACTTTTCCTGGGCCTTACGCAAGGGAGAACTTTTTTGAGACATGTACTTTTACCTTCAAGACACGCTCCAAGTGGGAATGGTTTGATTTGGCACACCATTCATAATGTACATGAAGATTGGCCATGAGGTAAGGAAAGGAAAACTTTCTTGGCAATAATAAAGCTGGATAAGAATCCAGCTTTATAAAAACCTTAAATTTTGTATGATTGTTTAATTTTCTGTGATTTTACGACATCCAAGTTTGTACATACATAGTTAGTAAGTATATTTTTTTTTGTACAAAAAGAAAGAGTTTGTTATCCTCATCAATCATTCATTTTCAAAGATAATATTAATTTTTTACTACTTTGCTGAACAATGAACTTGACTTCAGGAAGATTTGCACCAACTTTCTTTCTATAAAGTATTACGGTTGCCAGCTTTCCAAATTGGCTACTTGACAGTGTTAAAAATAAAATATGAAAGTGTTAGATATGTTAGCTTATTAGTTAAGTAATAATTTTACATTTACATTTTTTAATTAAAAGCATAAGTAGTTAGTATTTTATTTTTGAAAAATAAATTTTACTTTTTTATCTGTGGAACAAAAGAACCGAAACGGAAACAACCATTGCAATTCGGAAATGACAGCTGTCGGCGAAAATTATTTATTTTAATGTGGCGAAACAATGAATATTTGACCGATTAAATTGAATTATTGTGACTCTATCCATATTAAGAATTGATTTAAACATTTTCCGTTCATCTAAATTAAGTCGTTCCTATGCGTATCGGTTTGATGTCTAGAACGTTGAGGTCATAATTGCAACAGTGACGTGACATGGCGTTTTCGCGCGTTTTTTAAATGTGTTGAAAAATCTACAAACTAAAAAAATACAAAATCTTATTTTTCTCTGGTTATTTACATTTTTCCCAGATAAATCGAATTGCTGAATTGAAATGAAGGGGCGCACAATTAACAATACTTTTTCAAAAACTGTCAAGTAGCCAATTTGTCTACATTTGACAAGTTTCACATCCGTCAAACAATAAGTAATGTTAAAACTAGGTCGGTGCAACTCACTCAACCTTTATTTTAAAATGAAAACTGTTTTAATTAGTCTATTTATTAATGAGTTTTATGTTATTGTAATTTTGTAAAACGTAAGGCAAATAGTATTAGAAGCAGTAGTGGTTGTACGATAAAATGAGACTAATGATAGAAACTGCAATAAATATAATATAAGCAATAATAGGAAAATTACTAGAAATTAGAAGTTCGTAAATACGTAATTAAGTCAAAATGTATTTATCAGTAATAAAAATTACAAGATGAGTAAGACATATTAATTGAATGATACTGTCGTCAAACCAAGTGGTTTTTATTGTTTCCGAAACTGTCTTTAAATAGCTTTTAGCTATTGAATATGACAATGTTTTATATGTGTTGTTTGATGTATTATTCCAAAAATATATTGATGTGTTTGACTTTGAACTGTAATGCCTTTCAGATATTTTTTAATATACGATAAGAACTTAAAAAACATAATTAGTTTACAGCCATTCATTTATAAAAGCTAATTCAATCAAAACAAATAATAACGTTTCCCTAATTAACCTGATCGAGAATGGAACCCGGGATGTTTAACCTTAGCCGTTGTTCCAACATATACGTGGAAACTTCCATCCCTAGTCTTAACCTTGAAATGGGGTTGAATTTTTAAGATACTTTATAAGACACACTTTTTCTCAATATCTCATCAAATTCTCCATTTTTCAAGTTTGTATTCGAGGTTTCTGAGAATTCGTTATTATTCAGCCAGTCTAGTTTCGTTCTTTAAATGGTTTTATATAGCTTAACCCGATTGTTTTATTCTTTTTTTTAGGTCAAATTCAGTTATTGAAATTTAACTTCCTTGAGTTTATGGATTTATTGAAATGTACGCCTTTGTTTTTTGACAATACAATGCCTATTCATCATCTGGGGCAACAGCACCGAGAAACCTGGCCTTTTTTATGTATAAAAAAAAATACAAATTAAAATAATATACATATTACAGATAGTTGCAGAACATATTTTGTGAAACTTACCTTATCATGCATTTATGTACCTACTAAAAATCTATAAATATTTTTTTAAGAAAATATCCCTTATTCTACAAAACAAGAGACTTCTACATTTATCTGCAACATTACTGTGTCTGTTTACAATAAAACCGTTTAAAGTAAAATATTTCTTTACCTTGTTTATATACCTATATATTATAGGATTTGGTTTTTGATTAAAGCTTGCGCTGAGAGCGAAATAAAACACATTTCAATTTCATTGTTGTCATGTATTCATTGTACCATACCAAAATATTTCGCGTTATACAACGAGTAATTATACACTCCTACCTGCGTCTACATATTGAATAAATGTGTTATGTTTACTTTCATAGGTTCTCAAGATTCATTGGTTTGTTACACATTAATAGGTAGTTTGTCTAGCGTAAATTTTAAAACATAAGTATTTTTGAGGCCCTAATAGCACTAATTCTAGCTTACGAACTATATTGCACCATTTTGACTAGACAGTGATAGATCGGCAGTAAACTTAGTCGTTACCACGTGTAAGTAAATCCATACCCTTAGCACAAACAAAAAAGATTATCGTATAGTATTTTTAGTATGTTCGAAAGAAAATATGTTGAGTGAAGCGATGGCTGGCACATACGTCATACTTGTGAACAGGTGCCACCATTGGGGACTGGTCTGCTCCAGCTTACCTCTCGAAAGTAAATACTTACTTAAGTACTTAATTGTTTCATCACTCATCAAAACAAAACTATATGACTTGGTCCAAAGTGATCTAGCAATAAGTTAGTTACTGATACTGTAACTGATCTGAATAAAGAAATATTTGAATTTGAGTTTGAAAGTACAGTCTTCATATTTTACATTTTGTACAGCCCTTATGCCGCTGGTCTAAGATCTAAAATTGAACGCAATTGTTTGTTTTGATGTGCTGTTTAAATAGTGTTAGTAGGCTGTGAAGCTACACAGCAGTGGCGTAGCGTAGTGGGGGCGGCAGGGGCGGCCCGCCCCGGGCGGCACATTTTAGGGGGCGGCAAAATTTCACAATAAATAATAAAAATATTTGAACCATTTCATATTTTTAACGCAACTACAAAGGACCGATTGAAAAGAGCATGGAATTTTTCATTACTTATTCTGTAACGGATTCGGGGAATCCCCTTTCTTTGAATGATATTTTGTAGGGACTGCTGGCAACACCGTCTACGACTTGCGGGGATTCCCCGTATTTTATTTAATGCTTGGATTGTTTATGGCTAACAAAACAACAGCGAGAATGACTGACTATCTATCGCCGGCTATATTATTAGATCCAGACGACACTAAATGTAATCTAGATTACGCATCTGCCGAAATTGATGAGCAGGATTTCATGCTGGAACGACTTCGACTACGGACTTTCGTTGCTGCTACAGGTAACGAAAATAAATTAATTAATGCAGACTCACTTGAATTACTAAAATTTATTGTGGAGTCCAAGCTGGAAGATGCTCTGCCCAATATTTTAATAATGCTACGAATATTTTTCACAGTTGCCATAAGCAATGCCAGCTGTGAGAGAAGTTTTTCAAAATTGAAGTTGATTAAAAATTATTTAAGATCAACCATGAGTACTTTAAGACTAACTAATTTGGCTATCTTGTCTATTGAGCAAGAAATGTGTGATGCTATAGACATTGATGGTGCAATTAAAGACTTTGCTCTTAAAAAAAGTAGACGTATAAATTTACTTTGACGTCTACTTTTTATGTCAAAGTAAATTTATACGTCTACTTTTTTAAAGAGCAAAGTCTTTTATTATAATAGTATAGTTCTAGTTTTTATTAAAATTTTATTTACGTTTTATATTCAATTCTCCAATTATTTAATTTTGTCAATCTGACGATCGACAGCTGTACCTAATCTGCGGTGATAGGCGATATTGTACAGTCGAGCTCACATCAAGCTATACACTTGCAGTTCAAGTTTCGATCTTATGCGTTTGTTAATAAGAATGGTGCAAAGTCCAAAGTGATAGGTTGACGCGTTCTTGAGTGTACCTGTTATAAAAATGTATCAATGTATAATAAAGATGATTGTAAAACTTAGATAAACTTTTTTATTTAAATGTATGTTATGTTATGTATAGTAAACATTAAATTGAAATATCTAAATAAGAGGGCGGCAAAATTGTCTTCCGCCCCGGGCGGCCGACACCCACGCTACGCCGCTGCTACACAGCGGTAAGTTAGCATCATTAGCTACGTAAAGTTTTTGTAAATGCCGAGGGTACAAAACGTTATTTAAATAATACCTACAAAATTTTTAATACAACTACATGTAAATCGACTTGTCATTCATTGTCATATACGAACTACATTGGCCACTAAAAACTAATTTATTTCCGTAAACAACTTCCTTTTTGTTTGTACCACATATTTAAGACTTAATTGACTATTGATTTTTGTATTATTGCTTTATTATTATTTACCTTGAATAAGTTTCATATGAATTATATGGTAAGGAGGAAAAATTGATTATTATAGTGATTAAATTGATATTCGACAAGGACGAGCATTAAATATTTGAAAACAGAGAGTGCGTAATTTTTTCATTAAAATATCTACTTAGAATAAGCTAAGAAAAAACTATCATAACAGATTAAGAGCAAGAATTTTCTAACGAGTTTAGTTTTATACATTTTGATTAGATAGAGTAATGTTTTCTGATACATTTGAAATTAAATCAAATTTCGAAGGTATCGAAGGTATCTGGTCGGTTTTTATTTCCCCATTATGTATGCTGAGTGATTAAATTATCTACCGACTAGTAAGTACAAAATGCGTGTTACATTTTTAAAGAAAATAATCCGCAAGACAATTTTATGCTAGTTATTATGATGGTAGGTATAAGACTTGACCAATCGTTACAATAGTTAAGTAGGTATCCCCGCTAGCAGGGAACCTTACCCTTTGATTATAGAATAATTTAAGATACGCAAATTACAGTGCAGTTGATAGTTTATCATTATGTTATAAGTAAAAAGACGTTAATTTTAGAAGATGTCCTTGTCCAAAGTGCGTAGCCATCTTTTTTTATTTGGGAATATAGTCCAGCCCCTATATCAAAAATAACGTCGCAAATTGATTTGAATTTGAAAACTATGTCATGTCTTTTTACATCGATAGATACTTTATTGCACAAAACACTAACAGAAAATATAGTATTATAATTGAGGCTGTATTTCAGCTAGAAAGCGACCCTTCCAGACAACATGCAGGTAGATGAAAGTAGGTAGATAAGTAGAAATCTTACATTAAACTGTATGTACGATTCGACAGATAAATTTCAGAGTCAGAAACTTTTTTGACCTTTGTGTTATCTTAATGGGGGCTAATTCGTTGACCTTGCTGTAATTCTCTCTTTCTTTTTACTTATAATATCATTGGTAATGACGGTATGAAAAAATATTCCTTCTTATCTATGATATCCTGAGGTTTCTTTGGTTAATCTACATTACTGCTAGGCTGCTTAGTTGTGTGTGTATTGAAGATTGTCAGAGCTCAGCGCCAAGGAAGTCAGTACGCTGCGACGCTGTGGATTGACCCCAAGGTTCTCCCAGTTGATCCAAGATAACCGGGCTGTTAGATCTAGAGAATAAAAAATCTGTTAAGGATCTGGATTTCATTAGCCTATCTATGAAAGTAGCTCGTACGTAATTTAATGGTGATTGAACCCACGACTTCTGCTATTGCTAATGGAATGCACCAATGGGCAAGTCATTAGTTCCGTAGCCAAGAGCAGGCCGAACTTAGGTTGGCGTCGCACCATATCCGTCCCCGGGTTCGATTTCCGGTGGGGTCAATATGGATAAACGAACTCTTCTATATTGTCTCAGATTTGAGTGTTATTATTTCTAATTTCGGTAACACAAGAGCTTGAGCTACCTACTTACCGCAGAATCACTGCAGTATACGTAATAGGTATGTGATGTTCTCTGATATTTAAATTATTCACTAACATCTTCGTGATTTGCAGTGCGCATGGAATAGTTAAAACCTTCTAAGATCTTGAATTACTTTGATGGCAGTATATTCACCCAGGCAGATGCCAATAAACGGCTTAATAGCATCTAACTATGACTTCAACTGGGCCTCCTTAGCCTACTATGACGACCTCGGTGGCGCAGTGGTTAAGGTAGTCGGCCAGAGCGCGAAAGGTCCCGGGTTCGATTCCCGGTCGGGTCAATTTGGAAAACGAACTTTTCTAAATTTACTTGAGTCTGGGTGTGCTGGGATGACGCCCCCAGTTAGTATCCGTCGTCTGGTACTCATAGTACAAGGGAAAACCTTAGTTTGAGACCAGGTGATTGGTGTGATTGTCTGGCGCATTTATTATTTTATTATTTTACTATCAGTAGAGTTTAATAAGAGTAGCATATAAATTCTTATTTGTTTTGTAAAACTACTCACCACTAGTGTTCCAGTGAGCTCTGTCGGCCTTGATTTCTCCGCGAAGACATTTTTCCACGTACGTTAGGGGATCATAATCAGCATCCAATACCTTCCACAAAAAAGTGTTTTATTAAAATTTAGCAGTTGCAGGTATGTAGGTAAGTACCGATTTTTTAAAGAGTTAGTATTTGCTAGTCGTTGCATGCAAAGGTTTGACGGGAAATTGAAGCAGGCTCGCGTTTTCTCACAATCCTATTTAAAGTAGGTACTTTGGTAGATAAATGTTCAAAAGAATGTGAATGAGTCACTTTAGAAATGTTGTTAATACCTAGAAATGCAACTACTTAGGTACTTATATTTAACTACGTTTTAGCACTTATAATGAAACTTCCAGTCCTAAGTCCACAATTCCGAGACCCGAACTAAAACTATTCATACATGAAAATATTAGGTACAACTTGACATTTCGGACGTTGGAGATTTCCAAACTGATGCACGCAATACATAAAATGCACTCTAACTGTCAAATTTAGCTATTCCTATGTTTCTGCTTCCATTCAGTCAGGGTTTTTGGTTGTTTATATAATTCATTCCTTATTGTTTAAAAGACGTATAAGTTAAATGGTGCGAACATACCTCCCTGAGTAGAGCGATGTAGGCAATGGCGAGACGTAGCGTGTCGATCTTGCTTAGTCGCTTCTCGTAGGGGAAGGTCGGCACGTGTACACGCAGCTCGTCGAACGCCGAGTTTATACTGCTAAAATCGGAACAGCACTCACATATTATAGATAGTGTAGGTAAAATCCTGTTAACCAATGATGGTTAAAAGGTGGTGCCCGAGGATAAAGCGAGAGCGGGGCCTGCGGCAACCGTTAACGGGCCTAAAAACCTGATGATCATTTTCCAATCTACATCTATAGTAAATATTTAGCTTTTGTTTGACCTAAACTCGTACCTAATGCGGTGTCGTGGCAGCTGAATCTTATTTGGGTCTGTTTTTATTATAGAGGGAACATCGAAGTGTTTTCGAGACGATAAAAATAAATCTACCACTTGGTGCCTTATCTAGTCTTATTTCAGTTGCTGGCGCGGCATGAGGTTCTGAGGTAAATAAATCTATTTGCCGCCCTGTATGGGTTGATTGTTGGTTTGTCGCTTTACCTCCTCCCGATTGAAGAGTTTTCAAGTTCACCACCTCTTTAAGGAGAAATAGAGGATGTTTATGTTTAACCGCCGAAAACACAGAAGAGTTTCTCAAACTGAGACGGATATTTTTATTCGCATAGCTTTTTCCAGAGTATTCCGATAATTAATCGAGCGGTATAGTTAAGTACTTCATTGCACGCATCTTGGCACGAAGTACAGAATGCTTGCGATAGGAGCCCGAATTTATTTTCATTATTACGAGTTCTTAATTCACGAACTTCAAGACGATCCTAAAATTTCTATGCACTAGACGATAAAGTTTTAGTTTTCGAGAACAAGGGCACTTCTCGGTGAAAACTAAGCTCGTTTTTTTGTTTCATAACAAATATAGAATTAGTCACACAATGTGGATGTACCTAATGATATCTATTTGGTAAGGGTTAGCAAAAATCTAAAAAAAATTAGAGGTTTGAAGCCATTTTGTGTCATAGAAAGTCACCTGAATGTGTAGTAAAATCTTAGAATAAGGAAAGTAAAATAATACTTCTTTTCTCATTCAGTAAAATGGATTGCTGACATAATCCATTTTTGTTTATATTTTTTTTGACGAGATGTAAGTAATAATAGGATACAGAGCTTCTATAGTCCGAGGAACTAGAAAACTTTATCAGTCATGGATGATCACGTGTCCAGTTAGGGATTATGCGTGTTGTCTTTTTTTGTAGATGAGCTGGCAAGAACTAGGGCCTTCTATCGGCCACTCTTGCCTAATAAGTTTATAATAAATTCATTCTAAAGTGAGCCTTATGTTAACATCAAAATGGCTTAAGTGATTACATTTTATTGCTCGTTACTGTACTCGCACGTGCCGACACGGCCTTCGAGAATTAATTACGTCATAATCTAAAAACCTCAATACAAGGTAACATTTTAAGACAATCGGTTCCAGAATCTGTTTCCAGTTTAGCCTGGTTCTTCGCAATCCGACTTCCATGTTTTTAATTCTATGAGCGCGTTTCTTACGATGTCTTTTACATTCAATTGATATTAAATATGATCTTACTGTTTTACGGTTTTCCTTTCATAATGTCAGAATGTAAGGAAAACCGGATATTGTCATTGGTCGTGGCGTAGCGTAGGTTTTAGCTGCCCGGGCTGAAGGCACGCTCGATTGAACGAGTGGGAACATAGATACTAATTTCTCCGTGATGCTTGGTTGTTTATTTTGCCGTCTTTACTAGTGTAGCCTTTCTTAAAGACCGAGTGAGGCAATTATTTTGAAGCAACTGACCATTAATGGCACCAGAAGGTCACTGAATCAGGACTGCAGGGAAAAGGGGTCTAATATGAAATCGTCTCTACTCTCGCTCCATCTTTGTCAAGATTTTGTGCTCTTATTTCCTACTTAACTCAGTCACATAAAGTTAAAATTTAATATTACGAATATATCACTGTAGTCGTTTTCTGTAATCCTTTTGTTGATATTAATACCTATGTAAGTACATACGTTATGATGACGCGGGGACAATAGTTGGTTTGTCTCTGGTCGAAGACCGTCATAGATTGGGAGCCTACGCTACGCCACCGAACCGTTGGGCTATAACAGCAATTGTGCAACAACAAACGGGTACCCATTGGGGCCGGACCTCAGCATGCGTCTGCGCTCGCGCACGTTCGCCGCGGCGCGCTGCACGCGGTACGGCGAGCCGGCGCACTGGTACTCCGGCTCCGCTGTGGCCTCCAGTAACGCTTCTGCAGGAAAAAACCACTAGTTAATCAATTGTTTGAAAGTATGAGGCAGATTCTCAAAGTTCTGATACCTAGATGAAGAAAAAACAAAATCCAATCTCGAGTTTGAAAAATAAGTCACGACATCTGTTTTCGTTACCAGGGAACACTCATTTCATCTTAAATCTAGTGAATGCACTGTTATTGCACCCAACTATTCATTCTACGGTGAAGTTTTCGCAACCTCAGATCCGTAACTCTCCAAGGACGTGGAAGCCGAACCATTAACACAGATTGTTCAGTTATTTCTGAAGCATATCACTTTCTCATGTGGACTCCATAAAAAGCTTTCAAAATATAAGGACCAGCTTATGCATTTTAAGATGAACAGCTTACTGACTCGAAGATAGGTTCAAGACATGATGTTTCTTTATAAGGTTGTAAGAAGTAGGTTTAACTGTCCGCCTCTATTGCGATCTTTCAATTTCCGCGTCCCGAGACGTTTGCCCAGACGAACACAGGTGGGAGCCGGTTTGTTATGTCGGCCTATTGCTAAAACCAACCTTAAAATAAATTCTGCAATTTCTAGATTATCATCTACTTATAACAATATCAGTCAGGATATAGACATTTTTAGTGACAGTTTACCCAGCTTTAAAAGAGCTACATTGATAATGTTTAGGAAATGAAAGGTTAAGTTTCTTGTTTTATTTTTCTCCCTTTCTTTCAAATATTTATTTTTGTAAAAAACTGTTTTATATTATTAAGGATACATTAAGTGTTATTTTTTTGTGAATGATGTGACACCTTAAAAGGTTGTGCATTTATACTATGTAATAGACCATATTTTTATAAGGAACAATGTAACAACCACTGGATGTCCAAATAAATAAATAAATCTGGTGTGCTTGGTCGTAAGGATGCTTTTGCCCCTAGTTTAATATAGGAAAGATATAATACTAACCTAAGGTGAAATTCGGGTTAGGACTATGAACCCATTAACTCCCTCCTTGCTCTTGCTAGTGATGGATTTAAGCTATACTGTCTATGTGCAGTCGTCTCATATTCATATTCATATTCATTTATTCATAAACAAAATACATTGTGTCTGAAATTAGTTACTTTACAGATAATACAAATAAACAGCTACAAAAGACAAACAATCAAACACTATATTAAAATAAAAATAAAAATTACAACATATTAATTATAATATTTTATCATTCATTAAAATATTATTAATTCCTGATCAATAGTCAAATCCTTTAAATTAAAATATTTTTTTATACAAATACACAATAATGTCAACTATTCATCTAGTCACGCTTTTTGAACAATTCCTGAATTGAGTATGGAGTAGTCCATTCCAGCAAGAATGTTTTGAGCTTTGAAATAAAGGAGATCGTATTATAAAGTTCTAATTTTAGTTCATGTGGCAGTTTATTAAACAACCGCACCGCCTGATATCTTGCACTATGCTTGACTATATCTAGGCTAGGATGTAAGCTATTCTGGAAATCCTTTCTACGTGTACTCTCACGAACTTTTCTGCCATTCTCTGTTTCATGCTCATGAACGTACTTAGCAAAATGACTCAAAACTACCAAGACATAAAGGGCAGGCACTGTAAGTAAAGACAGTGATTTATAGAACTCTCGACAGGGGACTCTTTGAGAGATTCTTGCAATAGTTCTAATTGCACGTTTTTGTAGAACAAACGCTTTATTAACATAGTACTTATAGCTGTTACCCCATAAATGGATACTGTACCATAATTTCGATTCAACCAAAGAGTAGTAAAAAATGATAGAACACTTTCGAGAGCACTTAATTCGGGCTTCCAGTTTAAAAATGCGTCTTTATGAACTCCTAAGAATTTGACATTGTCAACTAGTTTAATGTTTACTGGACGACAGCGCCATCTATAGCTGAAACACGTAGGTCTTCAAGGACAGCTACAGAAAACCCTCATAGTATAACATTAACTCGGACTCATCACACATCACTAGCTTGATTCAGGATAGTGGCTGAAGACAATGAATCCTGTATTATCCTAAGTGCAGATGTTTGGTTAAGCTATTTACATACCTGGTGATGGCAGTTGCTTCAGCTAGGAGATTTCCCGTCATCAGCCCTGTTGCTTGTAGAGGACAACTACAAGCTATACACTAGAGCTTACGACCTTTGTTGTACCTGTGTGCAGTTGCCTGGTGTGTTGGTGCACGTAGGCCGCGAGGGGCAGCTGCAGCCGCCCCCTGGCTGCAGCGTAGACACACGACGGCAGCTCGGCCGCCAGTGAGGTGCTCTCGTCATCAGATCCATCGCCGTACGAGAACTTCAGTCCGGGGTAGTCTAGCCGGCGGCTTTCACTGTGTGGGAAATTTAAGGGTTAGATTTTTTTATTTTTTTATATTGTACTTCAAGATTGACCTCATCCCACCTGATGTTAAGTGGTAATGAGGTTCTAACTTAACGGTGACAAGTACAGCATAATAAATCTGTTACAGGACTTGTTGCCCTTACCTTGAAGGCTTGACCCCTGCTACTAATGTAGAACCCCCCAGGAGCTCTGGAAACCTTACTCACACGCAGGATCACAACAACACAGAAGTGATTGTTATTTGGCTGCGGTCTTCTGTAAGGTGGAGGTGTTTCACCAGTCAGGCTGCTCCAGTTCGAGCGATAAATCGCTATGCCCTACCTCTCTTATTAAAAAATATTAAAAAGGCGATAACTTTATTTTCCTTTTCTCCATACGGTAACATTTTCGTAACATATCTTTACGTAAGAAGGATATTATATATTTTTTTAATATATCACCCAACAGCAGGTCATTACGATCTATCAAGACAACCTGACCTTAGTAACAGAGAAGTAAGGGTTCCGGACTATAGCATTTGCGCCATCCCTGAGGTGCCGGGTTCGATTTCCGGTCATAAAAGTTCGTTTTTTATATTCTTTGTTCGTTATATAAAAGAAAATACAAAAATAATCCAATACCGATATTGTATTATTCCCGGTCAAGAAATTATTAAAAACTTCTATTTAATGTTATGTAGATAAAAAACAAAAATTCTGTAACACAAGCGTACCTATACGCTTCTTACCACAGAATCAGAACAATGTAGGTATTAATATGGCTATGTTCTAATGTCAATATAATTTATTTTATAATGTTTTATTACGCAGTGAAGGAATTTTTTTCTCTTTATTTCGGTTAAAAAAAGTAGTTACGATATTAGTTGGAGTGGAAAATTAAAACTATATAAACATACTTATATACCATAAATTTATCGTTGTTTGAGTATTACCGTAATAACATGCATTACCTACCGTCAATACCTCTCAGTTTTCTGCCAAAATAAACCAATACGATAAATTGAATATCACATAGTTTTTCAAGGCTCTTATAATTGCAAAATACGTGAGTGACAGTTAGGTATTGTGCGGAAGTCTCTAAATAAATAAAAGTAAGTATTTAGTACCGGAAAACGATTTATTAGGTACCAGGTATATTACGTGCACTGAAGTTTTAAACTAATATTTTAAATACAAATAAGTTAATAATAAAATACCAACTATTTCATTAAAATAATTGCAATAACTAACACGCGCACAAAGTCGCTGACAAAAGCGAGTGTTGCTGAGATGATATCAAATTAAACTAGTTACAAAGCATTAGGTAGCATTTGTAACAAAATTTTCAAAAAGTTGCCTTAGGCGTGAGTATGGCAAAATGTATGATGCCTGAATGCTATTCAAAGATCTCGTAAAAGAAACATTAGGGGAAGGTCGGGTAGCCCCGGCCGGTGGGTATCCTCGGCCACTGTAAGTACCAAGCTTCCACGCTAGAAGAAACATTCCCTACTGAATAAAATAGAATATCTAATTTAAACTTCCCAAAGTATCACTTTTTTGTTTGGCAGCGAACTTCATAACTCCATACAAATGAGCAGGACATTGTAGATAATTTTATTGCAATGCCGCGTCAAACTTTTTGGTTATTTTAGAGTTTAAAAGTAAGTGAAAACAAACCCAGACGACATTTCATATTCAATTTCGCAAATAATTACGTATTATTTGAAATAGTAAGACAATACGCGTAATTAAAATTATACTGTTGACTATGTTTTAATGTTGAAGCGCACCGTTATTATACATCACGCAAATGAGTCCTTGCAGATAGGTATAAACATTTTTTCATTGTGTATTTAAAATAAAGTATAGGCAATCCTATCAGTTACGTCAGCAATTAGGCCTAGGGTAGATTTCTTAAAAAGTTACATACTTAATAGGATTTGTATGATTATTTTATAAATTAGGAAAAATTTGGGTAGATGAGAACTTATTTGTAAAGAAGAAAATGAATTTTAGAGGAATAATATACCTACTTTGAGAATAGGATATTTAAAAGGTTTATTGCTAATAAAAATACAAATGCGTAGTTGTGCAAAATTGATCAATTAAACGTTCTCAATTCTCAAGACAAAACCTTTGTATTTTCGGTGATAGCAACAAAATATAACAAAAATCAATATTGAGTATAATTATGGTAAATTGCATTAAATAGATAAATGATGCGCTGTTGTGTTTCTACGGTCACTTATTTTTAAGATTCCTCTTTAACTGCAGGAGAAGGTTTTTTCATCTTAATTTTGAGGAAACTTGATGAGGAATATTAATTAACACTAATCAAAATAAAGGTAGAGCTTACGACTTTGTTCTCCAAGGACTTTTTTTCGAAATGTGACCTGTAGTAGGTCTATTCCCAAAAACGAAATATGTCGGATCTTACGGCGGATAGCAATTTGTAATTCTCAAAATCGCAACCAAACCACTCCGAATGCAAAAAAAGCGATATTAAAAAACAAAATGTTATTTATAAGTACAAATCAAAAAACACGTTTTGATTCGCAAAAACTTTTGATTAATCTTCAAAAACGAAACCTTTCGTTTGTTCGTTTGGTTTTTGGGAGTAGACCAGGGGGTCTACTATCAGGGGATCAGTGTTGGAAATTACGAATATCTATTTACAGCAGTAAAGCGCTCTGTTGAGCGGCATAGGTGGAGAACAATACTGCAATAAGGCAAACATGGCTAAAAACTGAAAGATAAAGCTAATGTTCAATTGTTACTATGAATGAAGGACTGTATGCTGGTGTAAATAATAATGGAAACTGGTAATTTAATAATTATAATAGATAAAGCAACTTAACAACCAAATAAATAAAAATAACCTTAGACGTATTTAAAAGTAATGACAAAATCAAAGAAAAAAGAAAATAAGTCATACATAAAATAAACCTAAAAGAGGTGCGTTGTGCCCATCGTCTAAAAATATGAATGAAGGACTGTATGCTGGTGTAAATAATAATGGAACCTGACATTAAAAAGGTTATAATAGAAAAAGCAACTTAATAACCAAAAATACAAAAATAACCTTAGACGCATAAAAAATCAAACACAAATCAAAAAAACAAAAAGAAAATAATGTCATACAAAAAAAAAACCTAAAATAGGTGCGTTGTGCACAGATACGATATTGACAAATTAATAAAACGTCGACCTAAAAAACTGTAACTAACTATAACAAAATAATACCCGAGAAAGAAATGCATTAAAATTTACTTACTACTTATTTGACCGATTAGGCGTTTTATTTCAAAGAATTACGCCCCAATCACAACTATAATAGGAGTTTAAAAAAAAAAGAGTGAAAAGTTCTATAATGGTTCATATCTTGCACAACATCACAGTCTGCGACCACAAAATTGTTTATTTCCTCAATGTAATAAAGGAATATTGTTAACTTTTAAACAAAATACTTGTGGGAATAGGTAATTCGTAATCTCAGAAAAACTTCAATATTAGTCGTAACACAATTTCGATAAAAAAACATCTCTATTTCAACGAAAAATAATAAACACTCGAACACAAATAATAATTACCTTGCCGAACAGAACAAAAGCAAACAATAAGTGTAAAAAATAAAAGAACTACGCAAACTGTAAGCAGCATAAGATTCATATTTGAATAATAAAAAATAAACCTATCGGTTAAGAAATTGATTCATATTAGCTACTGCAAAAGGTAAATAAAACAAAAGCACTGAGTTAATAAATTCGCAGAGCAGCTTACATCGGGGTTAATAGAAATTAAAATTGCTGATACATTGCCTTTTCCCGCATTCTGTTTTGTCTTATTTTGACGTAATGGAATTTTTATTCCGCATTATAACCGTAACAGGGTTGGCAGATCTGAAACCCTGGCCAGGATAAATAGAAATAAACTTAAAAAAATGTTGATAAAAAATGGTTGGTTTTCATTGCTTACTTTAGAGGCGGAGATGTTGAGGAGTCGGCCAGTTGGCTCCTGGCCCCTGACATGTTCTCTGACCACACTAACACGAGATATCACTAATGGTATCACGATCACTGGTTATTGCTACTGTACTGAGCCACGAGGGGTATGTAAAATACATTTATACCTCTAGGGGCGACCATTTTAGCGGGGACATATTGTTACGGTCGCGATATGTCATATTGACAGATAATTTGAGCTGTAACAGGCTCAGCATAAAGTTCGGATTGGGGTGTGAACCATGTCAGAACGTGTGTTTGTGTGGGTACCGACCCCTACGATTGGGGAGGCGCTAAGGGAACATTGAAAAGTGGGCGGAGCATGCCGGCTCTCGATGAAAATGCTGAAACTGAATTCTATCCGGCAATTTTGGAGGATGAAATTCGAAATGCAAATTTTAATTTTGTCAAGAGCTTTCTACTAATATTCTAAACTAAGGCAAGTTTAAGTACGGATGTCTGCATGTATGGTTTTACCCTTACACGGAAAAACTTAAAGTTTTTGGTAGAAAAATTAAATTAGATGGGATTCTTTTTATAACGAAAAAACGTGAATTTTGTTAATTTTTACTGTAATTGTTCAATGATTTCTTATTGTTTATTTGATCCTAGTCCTCACAGGAGAGGCCAGTATGGGATCAGCAAATTTATTTTAGTGTTTTATCATTTCTGAGTACCTATTCATGCTTTGACTACGTAGTTTTAGTGCGTTAAATGTAGTTTATTACGCATTGGCAAAAAGGGTTTGGCTATTGTCGACGGTTCTGGGAACCTAGACAAGGGGAATCATCGAATTAGGACATCGATTTGACAATTTCAACATTACATGACTTTTTTTAAGAATAATAAGCATTATCAATCGTTTTTATACATATATGTTTGTTTATGATTTCGTGAGTTTTAGTGTAGGCTTACCTTTGTCCTTCATTTGTGTAGTGGTAAATAAACGAATATGTATACCTATAAAGTGGACCAAATATAGGAAAAGCCGCATCGATTGCCAGCTTAGGCATTTGTCCAAATGAATAATCCAAATTAAGTAGGTACTTAAAACGACATGCTGTTTTTAACGACCGCTTGACTGTTTTTAATAAAAAAACCTGTGTTGTTTTTCGATTGTTTTTGCTGTTTATTAAATTCATCTTCAGCATGTTAAGTTGGTTTTGCCAATTTTTGATCGCGCAAAAGTGTTCAGATACTGCCATATCTTCAGCCGCTGATACAGGCACTCCCTCCGGCTCTGGATCGATGCCTCTCCCCCAGCAGCGGAGGCCTGCCACTGACAGCGCCGTAAAATGCAGGCGTCTACTTAAGAGGCCATCGTCTTGGAGGAAATGGGACTTGGAACTGATCGAATAAAACTGTAGATTCTGCTTCTGTTTAAGAAATATACGATAGATCTTATCGTTAACAAGAATTATAAAAATAAAAATCTATGTTTTAACTGTAGCTTCACAATACATTTTTGACTGTATTGTTTACGTACCTACTCAAAACCTTACATTATTTCACTAAGAAGTCAGAATTTCATAGCTTCATCACAAGAAATAAACATAGCTAAACTTGCTGTTCCACATTCAAGACTTTATTAAATAAGTATCTAATACTTTTGTTGGGTTAAGTCTTAAGATATTTAATAAGCTGCCGAAAAAAAGCACTACAAAAATTGTGTCATAAAAAAATGTTTGGACTTGATAGGATAATTTATGTACACTAGACATAAGCTATATTGTATGTATATATTTTTTGCATGTTTCCATAAATATGTTAATTTTTAAAAGAGTAGGTAACTATCGAGTTTCTTGCCGGTTCTTCTCGATAGGATCAACATTCCCAACACGGCGGTAGTTTAACTTAATCCTACTATTCATAAATGCTTTTGTAAAAGTTTACATGAATAAAGCCATTTTCTACTCTATTCTATCTATCGGGGCCACCTCATATTAAAATAATTGCGCAAGACAGGCCTCTTTAATCATCCGAAACTCTCAAAATAAACATTTGAAATTAAGGACTGCCTAAAAGTCAGTACATTTAAAAAGCTGTTAATAAGTGTAGGCACGGGTGGAGAAAGGCAATAAAAATAAAAATTAGAATTTATGTTAGTTACTCTTTTATGTAAATAGGTACCAAATTTAGTTTAAATGAAATTTGGTGATAGACGCTACGTTAAGAGTTAAAGTTAAAGTTAGGATGCTTTATATCCGGAAATCACGCGAAAGAAGTCGCGGGCAAATAATGTCAATTTAGAAAATTTTGAAAACGACATAAAATTTAAACCTCTTATTCCAATGAGAGTTTAAAATAGAGCAAGCGATCGTAGATTTATTCGTCAGCATATTGAGCTACCGCGCTAAATGCAAATAGCTATCAGAAGGTAGGTACCTAAGTATGCATGAAAATTCATTGGACGAATATTGGAAATGTGTCATAACTGTCAATGTATGGTACAGGCTGGCGAGCTTACCTGCACCTAAATCATTAAATTAGCAAATAAATGTCATTACCTCACGCCTCACATTGGCACCGTGCAGTTTCAATATGCTTCGGTTCGTGGAACGCTCGGAGCGATTAAACGTATTTGCTTGTTGATACGTAATTATTTTAGGTAGGTAATAGGCGAATCATGCAATTTACTGAATATGTAGTGAATGAATCAATTAATTAATTGTGCAACGCTTTTAGAGTATTTTTCTTAAGTGTTAATTTATTTATGATTTAGGTTTCGGGTTATTTTTAATTATAAACTTTTCAAAATGGTCTATATTTAATTGTACGAAGCATTAAAAGAAAACAAAAAAACATGTTTTAAAGTTTTTTTTTTATCCTTTATTTTATATTATATCAATTTTAGAAGTAAACCGGTAAATTCCCGGTTCTAATATTTGCAAAACGATCCGTTCTAATTACGGACAGTAACAAATTGTACGAGGCGTAGGTAAGTTAAAAAGGAACGACAAATGACTGATGACAGCTGTGATGGAAAGTAAATTATGTAACCGTATTAACGACGTAGTCGGTTGGAAAAAACGGACAGTCATTTTTGACACATTAAGAATCGTAAAATATTGGAACCGGGCGTTTATATGTAACATGCATTTTGTGTACCTAGTAAACCTTTATCATTAAGTAACGCTACAACTAACTACTAACGCTATAACTAACGGTATTGCATACATTTCCAATTTTTTTAATGGTTACTTGTAGCGTATGGAACTTATTGAAATTTTAAACTGTTCAGAAGTATTTGTCACGTTGTCTGCCCCAATATATCTTACGGCGACTCGGCGACTGTACATTTAGCTGCTAGTTACACATGTGTAACAAGCACCTAACTACATTCAGCAAACATGTGAAAAGTAGAATCAACGGTAAGATAGCATGCACCGAGCGGGAAAATTAGAGCTCTCTTGAATTCAGATTATAAACTTTTTTTGATTAGATGAAAAAATAAGGCTGTTATTTTTTTTTAATATTACACTTCAAGATTGACCTCATTCCACCTAATGTTAAGTGGAAATGAGGTCCTAGCTTAAGGGCGACAAGTACAAGATAATAAATCTGCTACTGGACTTGTCACCCTTACCTTGAAGGCTTGACCCCTACTACTAATGTAGTACCCCCCAAAAGCTCTGGAAACCTTACTCACATGCAGGAACACAACAACACAGAAGTGATTGTTATTTGGCTCCGGTCTTCCGTAAGGTGGAGGTATTTCACCAGTCGGGCTATTCCAGTTCGAGCGATAAATCGCTATGCCCTACCTCTCTTTTTTTTGTCGTCTCATCTGAGATTGTAGGCATTGCGCCTGCTATGCTTATAAACTAAACCAAATATAAACCAGAAACAACGACCTTTGGTTGGCTACTTGACAGTTTTTGAAAAAGTATTGTAAAATGTGCGCCCGTTCATTTTATATCACAAGCAATTCGATTTATCTGGAAATAATCTAAATAACCAAAGAAAAATAAGATTTTGTGTAACACATTTAAAAAGCGCGCGAAAACGCCTAGTCGCGTCACTGTTGCAATTATGACGTCAACGTCCTAGACAACGAACCGATACGCATAGGAACGACTTAATTAAGATAAACGGAAAATGTTTCAATAAATTCCTTATACGATTAGAGACACAATAATTCAATTTAATCGGTAAAATAATAATTGTTTCGCCACATTAAAATCAATAATGTTCGCCAACAGCTGTCATTTCCGAATTGCAATGGTGGTTTCCGTTTCGGTTCTTTTGTTCCACAGATAAAAAAACTAAAATTTATTTTGCAAAAATAAAATACTAACTATGCTTTTAATTAAAAAGTAAAAATGTAAAATTATTACTTAAGGCCCAATACGAAGAGAATTAGCGAAACTTCATGTATTTCTGTTCACTACAACGATGACCTCAAGTAATTCTAAGCATTAAATCACTTTTTGTACGTTTATTCAGATATTTTACAAGGTCGCCGCCTTCTTGAAATTTTAAAATAAATGAATATATAAAAATTATACCGTTTTTAAAAAATGTTCAAAAATGATTTCTTCAAATTATTTTTCTTCCAAAACTCTGTAAATATATATTTAGAAAAAAATATTTTTACTAAAAAATTTTAGGATTGTGATTCCAAAGGTCGCCGCCTTCTTCGTTTTTTATACAATCTATTAGTTATTAAAATAATTCATTTTAAACACAAACGCCTGATTAAATTGCATAATTCTTAGATATGAAAGTTTGCCGTTCAGGTGCTTCGATGTGTAGTGTTGACAGGTGACGGCAGTTAGTTGTCTGTTTTGAAAATAGTAAATAAATTGGTTTACACGCGTAGTCTTTACGCAGCTCGAATTGCGCAAATTCCATTTTGAGATTATATTTTTTGTAAAATACTTTTTTGTTGGGAGGCTGCTTAGGCTGCATTTTTAGGGTTCCGTAGTCGACTAGGAACCCTTATAGTTTCGCCATGTCTGTCTATCTGTCTGTCCGTCCGAGGATAATCTCAGAAACCGTTTGCACTAGAAAGATGAAATTTGGTACAAATATGTATATTAATCACGTCAACAAAGTGCAAAAATAAAAAATAAAAAAATGTTTTTTAGGGTAGGGGGTACCCTATGATAATAAAAAGGGTACCCTAAAAAACTTTAGGGTACCCCCTCTACACGTAAATTGGGGTGTGACTTTTTTTTATTTCAATCCCAACATGTGATATATCGTTGGACAGGTATTTAAAAATGAACAGGGGTTTACTAAGATCATTTTTTTATATTTTTAATATTTTGAGAAATAATCGCTGCAAAAGAAAATAAAATTGTGTCCCCCCCCCCTCTAACTTTTGAACCATAAGTCAAAAAGTATGAAAAAAATCTGGAATATAGAACTGCATAAAGGCTTTCTAGGAAAATTATTTTGAACCTGATGGGTTTAATCGTTTTTGAAATTTTTGAAAAAATATTTTTTTAACTAAAGTTGTAATTTAAGGATACTTAAGTATTGTGATGCTTTGAAAACTACGGAACCCTACACTGAGCGTGGACCGACACACTTTTGGCCGGTTTTACTAATTTACAATAGCCAAACTGATCATTTATACGTTTCTAGGCAAGTGAGAAACTCAAAAATGCAAATCGTCGACGCGCGTGCAATACCGCGTATAGTCTGTTATTTCATATTATTTCAATCTAAATTAGAACTTACGGGAAAATGTCATTACGCGGTATTGAACGCGCGTCGACGAAATATCACAACCGAATCGGAAAATAATGAACAGAGTAAGTGCAAACACAGAGACGGCAAATAATGTCATACATTGTCATAGGGGTATGATTGACCGCTTGGAGTCTAGTAAGAATTAATACACTCAAGACCTTACCCCCACTATGGAGAAAACAGAATAAAGTTTTTAATTTTTAATTTTTGCAATTTTTACAACGACATTTTGTAAGACTCACAAGTACAATCATTTCAAAGTATGTACGTGAAGTTATTTTTCGTACGATGCACCTATTAAGAAAATGTGGTCGCATGTGGCTAAAAGCCAATCATATTCTTCAGTAGGCATCTGAGATGGAATTGACCGATCATGATCGCCATGTATACCTGACGGTAGCAAGTTTGATGTCTTAAGAGCAGAAGACCTCTGAATTTAGCTTACTGAATGCCGCGACTGCAGCACTAATTCTGCTTATTATTTCAGCATCGAGGTTGCACTTGGATGTTATTGTACTCCCAGGTAGCGGAATTTGTCAACCCGCTTCAACTAGTCCTCACCAAGTCTTCATTTCAGTGTCTCGCGACCATTAACGTCCTTCGACAGCCATTCCTCTTTTTGATACTTATTTTTAGACCAAATTTTTGGCAAGACGGTGAAAATCCGACATGATTTGCTGCAGGGTTTTGGGGATTCTGCCACGAAACAAAGGTCATCTACGTACAAGATCTCATTAATCATAGCGTGTGTAACACGTTCGTGCAAGCCCTGAGTGCGGAACCGGATGCGAAAACCTTTCGAAGAAGTCCTTGAGACATCCCTGACATCCAATGCAAAATACAGCGCGGATAGTGTAGGCTAGTACATACCCTTGCTTCATACCACAGGTGACGGGGAAAAAAGTCAGACTATTCGTCGTTGACAGAACTGCTCCGTGCATCATAGCTTCCCTAGTACCATCTAGAGAGCTTTCCGGGGCACGCCATCGAGAGCCTTCTCGAGGTCAACATTTTCTTGAAGATGACACACTGAAAAATTAGCTTTGCACGTGCCCCGATCAGGCCAAAATCCAAATTGGGTTTCAGGCAGGTGCTCTTCGGTGTGTTTTAGGAGTACTCTGGCAAAGATTTTCCCAGGGGCTGATAATAGTAAAATACCCCGGTAAGAGGTGCAATCGATCAATGCGAGAAACTGTAAAAATGCTAGGACTTGGTCTTTTTCCCACAAAGTACAAAAAGGCTCCATATAGCCGAATGAAACCCGTCACCACCGGATTTAAGTAGTTGCTCTCCCGGTATCAAATTGATACCAACCACGCGCTATTTTAGTTGTTAACTGACCGCAAGAACAATCTCAGCAAGTGTCAGCGGCTTATCCAGCTTAGCTAGAGTGGGGAGTTCAGATATCAACAGAACATATTCAAAGTCAAGAGACCAGCGCACGTTGAGTAGAGCGTTGAAGTGTCCCATCCGTTACTCGAGCACTTTCTCCTTTGTTTTGAGAAGTCCTTCACCATTCGATGGTTTCAAAGGAGCTTTTGAAAAGGGGATCGTGCTAATCAACTTTCGAACCTCACTGTAAAACACCCCAAGCTAGTTTGTGTCAGGAAACCACTGCATGTAGTGAGCTTTGTCTTGCCACCACCGATCCTTTCCCAAGATAGTCGACGAAACTTCAGGTTACTCTCGTCGTATTTCCACAACACTTTCAGGGTGAATTGCTCTGCTTTGTCGATTGCGCTAACTATGACTTTATCGTTTTCAACAAACCAATTTTCATGTTTTTGGTTGTTAGCTCTTGAGTGAATTTAGCCGTGTCTAAGATATGAGAAGATATAGCCAACCAGCTCTTTTCGATATCACTGCTCTCAGGGCTTACAGACGGTTAACTGATTGTTAGCGCTTCAGCATATGTCTTTATTGTCTCATGATTCATAAGTCTATTACCGTTTAAACATGCAGACTTGGATGGACCGGATCTGCGAGGACGCCGGAAGCAAAGACGTAGTTTTATAACGTCAAGTCTGTGGTCAGTCTAGCAGTGACCACCACGCATCCCGCGGGTGATTAGGACTTGGGAAACGTCTCTTTGCCGTACTTTCGCATAGTCTATTAGATACTAATATTTGGGCCTTGGGTGCTCCATGTAGTTTTATGCTTCGCGGGGAGGCTGAACAAAGTGTTTGTAATAGCAAGAATTTGTGCACATAAATTGAGCAGTAGCTGACCATTCTAGTTCATGTTACCCACTCCGTTTCTGCCTAAGATTTTAAGCCAGCCTTCATAGTCTTGAGCCATTTTGGCGCCCAACAAGAGTACCAGCTCGATTGGACGTACACTCTTGATACTGCGCGCTAATTCTTCGGAGAATTGCTAAGTTCCCGAGAACAATTGCGGTTTTCCGTTTTGGATAGGTGTTGGAGTTGTGATCAAGTAGGGTTAGCACGTTCTACGCGCCTGAAGTCATATTAGGTGATTTTAAAAACCGTATTTTATTGTATCGTCGACTACGAGTGAAACGATGCGGAGGCAGCCGCGGTTACAACCATCCGTGTGGGTTAGGGTGAACATTTCTTTAGGGCATCTTTTCTAGCCCCCTCCCCGGCTGAGCAGGCAAAGCAGTACCCCCCTAAACAGGCCACCTTTGTCACTAAGGTGCTGCCGAATCCTCTTTATCTCCCCGGTGTAGAGTGAAAGCGACCACGATGTACCAACTACACCCCCAGAGCCGTCCAAGTGCAAGCCTCGGACAAAGCCCAGTCTGTATGAAACTGGACCTCTGCCCTATCAGCTTGCCCTATGCTTATCAGCGTGGACTGCCTTTACCGCCGAGTTAGACTTTGTAGACAAAGCAGGAGGTTCCACCGCAAGCCCTGCCAACCGAAGCATGCAGGATTCCTCATCGGGTTTAGCTCACAAGCCGACGTAGTAAGCCGGGGTGTGATCGTTGTGTGTACCACAGCTACTTGGAGCCACCGATGAGGATGCGTGTACCGTCTGCAGTTCTGCACTTCATGTACACAACCTTTTGAAAGGTCGGTTAGCATACACGCTGCAAACGCTCAATTACACCCCATATATCGATGGCCCCAACGAATAAACGTGCAAAAGCTCTTGCCCAAAAATTTTTTTCATTTTTATGGCATACGCCTACACATTTATTACATTGTAAATTTTGGACTTAAAATAAGACTTTTATAGCACAAAATTCGTTTATTGTAGGGAAATTAAATTTCTTCATATAACATGAATAACAAAACATGCGTCTATTGAATCTAATTGTTTCTTTGAGTACACCAAAATAAACGTATTAAATCAATCTGCCGCTTGTGTCTAACCTTTCCTTTGGGTAATAACTCCTACACAAAAAAAAGACACGATTATTCGTGTAAAAATGGAAGCTACTTTTATTAGTTATGCTTCATTACAGACCGCAAAAATATTAATACAGCTATCCTAATGTAGAATTATTATCTTTTTACTAATTTGTAGAATCGTGTATCGTTTTACTACACTTGTTTATGCTTCATTTATGACACGAATAAACGTGCAGTGATACATTTCTGTTAACAAGTCGCATATTATTCATTAGAATAATAAAATTATATGTTTTTTCTTGAATACTGAGATAATCGATAGTTTTATTTTCTTAAAAAATATATGATCTGAAATATTTTTAACCTTTAATATAATTATACATTAAATATATCTATTCATTACGACATTAAAGTAATGTGATTTCAAACGTTTTTATGGTTTCCTGAAAAGTAGTAGTTTTTCGTTTGAACGTTTATTCGTTGGGACCATCGATATGTTTGTATGTATGTAACGAATAAAATACAAAATTGATAATCTATTGGTAATTATTAATATTACAAAGTAGTAAGATTTAATAAATTATACGTACGCAATGCTGTCTCTAAATCAAAATTACTCTGCACAGCATGACAAGTATGTATTAGTACTACATGGCATTAGTACGAACTAGCACCGCACACTCGTGCTGCGCTAGCACGAGCTAATGCCAAATGCGTTCAATAGATGGCGCGCGGTTCGCCGCGAAACGGGTAATGTCAATTGCTTCGTATTGGGCCTTAACTAATAAGCTAACATATCTAACACTTTTCATATTTTATTGTTAACACTGTCAAGTAGCCAAGCGCCTGTTGAACTTGAATTCAGTATTCCTACGACTAAAAACGAATTAAGTCGGATCCAATGAGGATACTAATAAGTAATAATAATAATAATGGCGTAGGGAAGTGACGAGCCCATCGCCCGCTGGTGAGAGTTGGTGATCTTCGCACCATGAAGAGCGACAACTCTCTATCAGTGCAGTCAGTCTCCCCAGGGCAGCTTGTGGCGGGCTGAATGGGATTGACACCCCTTGGGACCCGTGCCCCTGAGAGTCGACCAGGCCCCTGCCTCTGCTTGCCTTAGTTGGCCGGTGGGAGTGGACCCCACAGGGGCCGCAGGACTCTCACCTCTGGCTTGCCTTAGCCGGCCGTCCAGAGTGGGGCGTCAGAGCTATATGCTCGCAGGGTGGAAGTGAAAGATGCCTAAGTCGCGAGTTGGCACAGTGGCGTAAGCCACTGGGTAGAAAGCGGTGCACAACTCTCCACACCCTGAGCCGCTCACACAATGTTGCTCCCCGTCGCTCCTGCTTCGTGCCTTGAGTGGGCGACCAATGGGGGGCCCATGATAGTGAGATGGCGAGTCACCACCTGCCCATTTTAATCGTGTTTTTAAACATAGATCGGGCAGGTGCCATAGTCCTTCCATAGTCCCGGTTACCCAGTCCATTAGCACCTCAACCCAATAGCCCAGATTCCTTGTTCTTCCACTCCATTCCATAGTCCTGCACTGACCGGGGGTTGTCCTTGGCTGCATTTTATAGTGTATACAGGGATAATCGTCGGTCGGTGTCACATTACATTTAGATTATATTTGTTTTTTAAAGGGCCTCTACGTGTTGGCTTCGGCCCCATGCACGCCTCCCAAAAGTCCGGGACTCTGTAGTCCCGAGATATTGGAAAAAAACAGATAATAATAATAATAAATGCGCCAGACCATCACACTAATCTTCTGGTCTCAAACTAAGGTTTTCCCTTGTACTATGAGTACCAGATGACGGATAATAACGGGGGGCGTCATCCCAGCACACCCAGACTCAAGTCAATTTAGAAAAGTCAGTTTTCCAAATTGACCCGACCGGGAATCGAACCCGAGACCTTTCGTGCTTTGGCCGCCTACCTTAGCCACTGCGCCACCGAGGTCGTTAAGTACCTATGTAATTTTCATACCCGTAACATATTCACTTCGAATGGGAATAAATCGTTTAAAAGAAACTAAGTATTATTTGTGCAAGTCAAAAACAATGTAATAATTCCTAAACTTTCAATGTATCTTCAAAAACTAATCGTTTGATCGTTTCGTTTGGTAGTCGGCCTGCTGATTCGGAAACAGTGTTTATTCGAGTACTTTTACAAATTGTTTGGTGGCTTGTATTCAACATTTTCTGAACTTAATCTCACGCGAAAAACCAAACATGTGTCTTGGTGGGCGTTACCGGCGTGTGTTAGGTGTGTGCTGCTCGTTGCAGGCGCGTGTCATCCGCCCCGCGGGTCAACTGCATAGGGATGTGGAGGGTGCATCGATGCGTCATCGGCGAACAGAATCGATGTGAAAAATCGACGGTCTCTATTCCAAATCCATAATCTAATATATAACAATGAATCGCTGTTCGTTAGTCTCGCTAAAACTCGAAGACGGTTAGACCGATTTGGGTAATGTTGGTCTTCAAATAATTGTGCAGTTCCAGGGAAGGTTTAAAAGGCTAGAAATTAAAAAATAAAAGGCGTTACGCAGTTCGCTGGGACAGGTAGTAATATTATAAATGTCAAAGTAACTCTGTCCGTCTGTTTGTCTGTCCGGCTTTCACGCCTAAACCACTGAACCGATTTGAATTAAATTTGGTATAGGTTGACGTTAAACCTCTAGAACGGTCATATTCGAAATAAGGGGAGATGAGGGTAATATCGCCCTTGAGAGATTATGTGGGAACGTGTTAATTTTTTAAGTTAGAAATATGAAATTTGGCACAAATATAGCTCGAAACTTGGATTAAAAATTGGACTACTTTTAGTAATGAGTATTAGGAGAAATAGAGGTTACACCTGAACTGTATCTGAAAAAGTCTGACTGAAGATTTTTTTAACTATCGCTAAATCAGTAAAGATTATATCATGACAAATTGGAATTCAATTTCAATAAATAAGCCCATACTTTCTTGTCTTGATTACAAGTCATAGCTACGCAAAAAATAGCTATATTTATAAGTGGAAGTCCACTTAAACATTACAATACATTGCAATAGAAATATCAAATATGTATTTTTAAAACCGATACCCGTTACATTGTATTGTAAATTCTCTAAACGTGCTTATTTCTTGAGAAACTATCGCCATAACTCGTTTGGAGAACATCGATGTTGTTATCGATATGTTATTTACCGGTCTCTTTTTCTGACGTTCGCTCACGGACCAAGTACAAAGGTTTTTCTCCCCTAAACCCATGACAAATCAATTACGGGCTCTCCACTTCCGAGCAGCGTTAGCGCCGAATTATAGAGCGCGAAATCACTTGTTTATAGAGGGTGACTCGCTAATTTATAACATGACAAATGTAGATTGCCCGGCTGCAAATACTTAATAGCAGGCGTTATGAGTTCACACGATACCGTGGAGACCAATTTGGACTTGCATAATTTTGGTTACGATTAGTTTCGAATACGGAAATAGTACAACAATTTTAATTTATTTTACGTGTGCTTCATTTAAAAACTAACTGGTCTTAAATTATGTATTACAGAGAAAAGTGTAAAGGAGTTAAATGAACTCAGAGAAGTTTCAAACAAATGTTAAAGGTTAGTTGAAAACAAAACTTAAAATTAACTTGCAATTAAAAAGAAAGTAACGGAACAATCAAGAGGCGAACCGTTGGTTTTGTGATTAAACTAATAAGACGTTAGTAATAAAACATATTTATAATAAAAAGGTTCCATAAAGAAACAGTTACAAAATTCATATTAGATTTAGACGTGAAATTCCTCAAAATTGCTATAAAGTCTTCCTATAATTAAAATGAACTTACGGTTTAAAGCACAATACGCTCTACATTTGCAGTCCGATTTTAGTTCTCTTGCCCTCGATATAAGAGCTTATGACGGTAGGTATCGCCATCTCCTATGTCCCAGGTTCAATCCCTGGTAGGGCCTATATGGAAAACGAACTTGTGATATTGTCTCGGGTCCCAGAACCAAGTTATGGTGCCTTATTTGTTTGTTATTCCCACAGAATCAAGGATATGTAATATGATGTTATTCTTTTTCAATGTTAGCAATTGCAACAAAAAACTTATATACACTCCAGATTGTAAAGTCTGGCTTCTAATTGACTGTATTTACATTTTTGATTCTATCTACTATCTTGCAGGTTACGTTATTTATTTTTAGGTAAATAATTAATTTTAATAGGTTTAGTTGAAAAGCGAGTTTAATAGTAATTAAATATTATTCATCGTCACCTCATGCCACAAATGAGATTCTACTAGTTCACAGTTTGCTTTTCACATGCGTATTAATTAAAATGCAAACTCGGTGCGGTTTTTAACTGCAAACCACTGTTGGTTTAGATTCGGTTAATTCATTCATTTATGTGCATATGCTCGGAGGAGATTATCCGTCCGTAGTAGACTCGCTAGAAACACGAGGGTAGAGTATAACACTGCGCTGCGCCACGCGATTGTGGCAACTCAGTTCGGTGCGCTGTTGAGTTGCCCCCAGAATCCAGAGGACTGTTATCGCACATTACCTTATTTTAAATCATTCTTATAAACTGAAATCTCGTGAAATTTTCATTTTTGGTTTTGAACATAAAAATCTAAGCCTGTACCCGGTATCCTGTAACCTGTATCCGGCAAAAAACATTTTTGCCAAAGTCGCGTAAAAATTTATTTGAATGACGAGAGAACGAGGTGTTTGATGCTTTTTAAGTTGATAAGGATTCCGTGACAGCTAATGACTCCGCATATGCTTGGCACGGTACAATCGGCAGATGGCTTTTTAGATGTCAAAAATTTATGTACGGTCAACCGCAAGTGAAGGTAGACTTTTACAGCTCGATATTAGTTCTTACGTGGACGACATAAGAGCGATATAAAGTCCAAAGTGTATGGGAGTAGTCTGATATGCTTTTAATCGTACATTCAAAAATTAATAAAATGATGATAAATATGATGATAGCATACCAAAATAACCCGATTTCAAGGAGAGTATTCCTTAGAAAAAATCATGACAAAAGAAGTTGCCACGATTATCACTGCTTACCCAGCGCGTTTAACTTTTTAACGCCATGGCGCAATTTATAAGCCTGGGCAGTAACTTCGACTGAGTTATCGTGAGGAGACTCCGAGCTACCCATGTCGAACAAGGGACGGGACCGGCCCTACAGCGCTTAGCATGGGCAGGTCGCGTGGCACTCGTGCGACTCGGCGCCACGCGCTGCGCACGCGTCGGCCCAAGTGCCAAGCACTGGACCGCCTCCTACGAGACTGTTTTTCTGACTGCACTTAATTAATCCGTTCCACTGGTCGTAATCGCTGTTATTGGGATTGGCGGTCCGCAATTTCGTTTGCACATTTATGCGAGTCAATTTTTTTCTTTGAAGCTCCGCTATAATTTGCAGGGGTTTGGCTGTCGTAATTGTAGGTCACTGTTTGTAGTTAGAGTAACTAGCTTATTAGGGTAGAAATTGCGTTACTATTTTGAAATTAAGTAAGTAAGTAGGTAAGTGTTTTCATTTATGTATTTATTCTTTTTTCATTTTTATGCAGTTTCGATTACGTACTTAATACTTTTACTGTGATAATTTTTCTGAATTAGGTACTTAGTTTAACTTTTTTGGGTAAATAAAATTTTAAGTATTTGGACATATTTTTACGATAATAACATAAGACATGATTAAACCAGCGGTTGCCCACATCTATTAACCGAGCGGGTTAATTCGAAATTAAAAGTATACAGTAAAAGCTCCTTATTCGCGGGGGTTACGTTCCACAAATATGCCGCGAATATGGAAACCGGGAATATGGAATGGCTATTTGTATGGTATTGTAGGAGATACGTTCCAGAGTTTCATTTATATTCATTTATTTCAATTAAATTTGTCAGTTTGCCATAGAAAAATAAGATTAAAAAGAGAATTAGTCAATTTGCACGAAACAATGTACCTACTGCGCATTCATTTTCCGAGTTGCATGCTATGGGAAAGCCATAAACCTTCGCCAAGGTTTTTTAAGATAACTTTGTCAATGCATAAAAAACGTTGAGTTTCGCAAATTTAATTGACTCAAAACCTACTAGATCCGCGAATATGAAAATTTTTACCGCGAATATGGAAAATTAGTCGCAATTTTTAAACCCGCTAATAGTGTAAACGCGAATACAGGAACCGCGAATATGGAGCTTTTACTGTACTATAAAAGTAATACGTTTATCTAGTATCTTATCTTCTACCAAATTGCATCCAAATCCATTTACGCCCGGTTCAAATATTTTACGATTCGTATCGTGTCTAAAATCACTATCCGTTTTTCTCCAACCGTCTACGTGTCGTTAATACCGTTCCATGATTTATTCTCCATACCAGCTCGTCCGTCGTCTGTCAGTTGTTTTTGGCTTACGCCTCGTATTACTACCCTTAACTAGAACAGATATGTTTTCAAATATTGGAACCAGGCATAAGCGGACATTTCATAAATTATCGGTATTAGTAGACCACGAAGGCAGTTTAGTTTCAGTCATTTTTGACACATAACGAATCAAAATCGTAAAATATTGAACCGGGCTTTAGAAAACTAATCCATAACTTCGGAAGAGCTAGTAAACTTTTTATTCTCCCCTGTTACCGCACCCATACACAAACTATCTGCATGACCCAAGGGTTGACTGGTAAAGAATGCCCCTAGCATTAAGTCCACCTGTTGTACCTATTTGTGAAATAAAGTTTTTAAATAAATAAATATCTATCTTGTCTTTCCGATCAAGTGGGTCCAATTGGATTATGGCACTAAAGAAAGTGAGAGTTCATCTGGGTATTGAGCAGACGTTCGGACACTCGGGACCAAATCCTGCCTGTTTGGTTGATCTCCATGTGATATCGGTCGTGACGTTGTTAATATATATGTCGACTTGTAGGTAATGTAAGGAACGTATGTTCTTTACTAAAAGTGGAAGTACTTCCGCCGAGCTAGGTGTTATCTGCTCGGGGACTAAGGTCCTACTACCAATCTTGGTTTGTTGTATATATAGTTAGTGGCGACGAAAACTCTGACATCGCAATGTAGGATCGATGTATTAATTGGCTAATCATGCATTACATATGGAGCGTTGTTTACTAAGCCAATTCTGTTGACGATGTATTCGTGTCGTCTTGTAGGTCATGTCGTAGGTCGGTACATATGTAGGTATATCTTCAAACAAAACTATAAGGGCGCTAAAACAAAATATTAAATTACTATAAAGAGTAGATATAAAATAAAATTCCAAGCCTTTACCACGAAGTGGAACTCAAAACAAAAGCAAACAAACAATAAAATCAAACACAGATTTCGGTCCATATCTACATTTGTTTGAAGCACAGACAGCACTTTCAATAGAGTGGAAACTAAATCGGCCCCTTTGACAGGACCCCTGCCCGTATTTGTCAGTCTGTTTGTTGTGTTTAAGCATTTATTATACTCAATTATTAACAAGCCGTCCGCAGGCCGAACACTTCACTTGCACGCGTGTGGTTCTCAAAGTTTGAACATATGGTAGATGACTTGTAATTTCTGTTCAGATATAATATTATAAATGGAAGACTACATTATAAAATTGATTTAAAATTTATTTGTCTATTGTGCGGGGAAAATTCACTGAGGTGATGGCGTGTGCAGGAAAACACACTAAAACGCCCAGGTGGACCTCATCGCCTTGATATTGATGCCATAGAATTAGATCAGAATAACCGGCTAGCCTAAGTCTCATAAGGAATGTGAAATATAAGAAAACAATGTCACGTAGAAGTGGTAATTATTTATAATTCTTAATTATTAATCAATAATCTAAAGAATTATCATTCTTTATACTAGCATGTTGTTGATAATACACAAGCAAAGGTTTATCATTTTGATGTTTTTTAAAATAATTTTATGTGTTTTTTGGTTAGGCCAAATTAACCCTATGTAAATAACAAATATAATGATTTGAGATGAGAATGAAAAACCAACTCTCTATAATATATACTTAGTCTTAAACTGTTATATCGAATTTCATAATTTTGGTGAATTCCCATGTCAAATATTCGTGTGATACATGTACAATTGTATTTTCTCTGTGTCTGTATGTCTATTTAAATATGTATTGTGATAAATCCGCTACTTTTACTTGCTGCACGCCTTAGTTCACGGTATCTTGTCACAGTAATCTTGCGCGTAAATACGCAAGTCAAAACATTTGCTTTTAACCTACAAGGTTCACCGGTGGTTCTGGTTTCAATAATACAAGTGCTTAAATTACATACGCAAGGATGGTATCTAAGTCAGTTGTCTGATATTTATTTAAACGAATATTATAAAAAGTTTGAGGACCGTAGAGTCGCATCCCCTACACTCCAGGGAGGGCTAACCGCCGTCACACGACCGCCCCGCGGCTCGCGTCCTATGGGAACTACACACAAATTGCCCAAGAGCAATTGTCTGATGTTTTCACGCCATTTAACTAAACAGATTGTATAGTGCATCCGCACTTTTTGCTAACATTTGTATTGGATTTGTCAATATTGGCTATTTAGCGGTAATGCTCTTATTGTCCAAAGGCAATGATGTTGTCTGTTTTGTTTTTATTTTCTTTAAATATATAATAAGGGTCACAGAGTTCTAAAAGTTTGAGGATTGGTATAAGAAAACAATTATAAAACTTTTTCCAAATCATTCTTAATTGAGATAGGTACGCTTCTCCAAATATTCTAGCAAAGATTAGTTTTTCTTAATGCCAATTTTAATAAATAGCTACCGTATTTGCAGGAGTTTAATAAAGGAAGTACAATATAGGTAGGTACCTCATGTCCAACGTGTAATCGAATATTGCCCGTTTTCAATATTTTACAATTTTAATGTGCCAACAATTACACTCCGTTTTTCTTCAACCGGCGTTAAGTTTGGAGAAAAACGGTTTTACCTTACACCTCGTATAATTTATTACTATTTGTAACAACATCAGATCGTTTTTCAAATATTGGAACCAGGAATATAACTACAGACTCTTACAAAGTCGCCGAGGAGACTTCTTGTTTATTACTGTAAAATGAAACATAAATTAACTAAGAATAAAGGCTTTATTACTAATACTTTAAGTTATTATAATCTAATGTTGGCTCGGTTTTTCTGGCAGCCTGATTTCCTCCACCGGAGGCAGGTGTTCCGTGCTGGACTGCAATTTCACGTATTTGTATCGGAAAGCCATTGCCGTGAATATCAGCATGTCCACCATCATCAGGCCCGCAAAGAGGAAAAACTCCTTCCACTAGAAATAATAAGAAAAGCTGGGTTAGTATTTACATTAGGCAGTTCGGCCCCATCACAGACGCTGCTTTCAGTATCGGTGATCGGAAATGTAGCCGCTTTATAGAAGCTAAATGCAGCGACCACATATTCCACGCCGCACACTTGAAAATGCCAAACGTGGCGATTCATTCACTTTACATGGCAGCTGGACATACGATGTAGGTAGGTACGTGTAAACGCACGATGTCGAGATAACGCGCAATTTGGATACTGCAGTAGACCGCAGACAGTCACCAAAACGCGAAGCGCCATCGCAATCGTTTCAGTCGAAAAGTCGCCGGTCGACGATGCTAAAAGTAGCGTGTCTGTTGAGATCGAACCAGATGTTCAGTTCCTTTTTTTATGGTGGTCATTCGTTCAGCTTCCGTTTTCTGTCCGCTATAATCAACTACCCGCTGTGCATTGTGGGTATTCTGATTTAAAGCGACACGACGCTTGGCTCTCGTTTAATTTTTATAAACGGGATAGGATCTAGCGACTGACAAAGTGGAACAACTTTAAATATTCTAGAGGGGTTTAAGAGAATCACAAATCTTATCTTTGTTTCAAAGCCTATATTATTATTTTTCGGGATAATCTGTATTTCTATTTATGCCGTAGGTACAGTCAAATCTTAATTTGTACTTTATATAAGTATATGCTTTCGGAAATTGTTTTGCGTAGTAATAGGATAAAAATCCTAAATGTTATTCTCGCATCCAATCTGTCTATCAAATTTGATACGATTGATAGGTACGATTACTGAATTCATCCAAATGCATTCAGTAGCTTTCGAGTAAACGAGTGAAAACTACCCAACAGCCAAATTTCACTTTTATTAAATTAGTTTGATGCACCTCAGCGCCCTTGACACACTCACTCAACTAACAACCTGACCTATTTAGTTGAGCGAAAGTTTATTCTTATAATGTTCTGATGTATACTTACAAACTAGATACTATCTATGAGCATCATTAGATTAGTCTGTATTCACCTAAGTACTTTGCCACATTAAACCTGTTAAATTAATTATATAGTCAATTACTCAATAACCAACATACATGTTGGTCAGTAACTATTGTGTTTTAAACAACTCAGTACCTTATTACTTACAAGTAACACAATAGTTACTGACTGTATACAAGATTATTAATTCTGTACTAATCTATGAATTAGTTATTTTCTGCAGGTGTCAACGTTCATCAAAGCACACTGGGCACGCACAAATGAAAATATAGATTTAAATTCTTAATTGGGAGGATGTCCACCTCCTATGGGACAGATTTGACGCAGTTTGTCTGCGGGATCAGGTTTTAACATAAATGTTAATATAATTTTGACAAGACGTTTATGTGCACTTTCTTTTTGAAAAAATATTTTATTTGTCTCCTGTCGGATTTTGAAGTGTCAATGATTTTAAAGGTATGGTACTTGAATGTTCTATCGCAAAAAGAAATCATATGTTTAGAACTCACGGTACTTCATACTTACCCTCAAACTCTGACCTCCAGAACCTTGCTTCTATGTCATAAGTTTTAATTTATGTTCTTGATAGTTATGATTATTTGTATTTAGTGAATACTTAAGTTTTAATTTAATTTTGTTCAAGCCTCTTTACCTGTGCGTCCAAAAAGTTTCCTTCGACGATGAGCACCACGATGAGGTTGCCGAAAGCCACAGTGAGCAGCCAGACAGACTGCAGCACCGATTTCATGCTGGCGGGCGCCTGCGTGAAGGAGAACTCCAGGCCCGTGACTGAGAACATCACCTCCCCCATCGTCATCACCACGTACTGGGGCACCAGCCACAAGATGTGCACCGTATTTGGGGGAGTGATCGTTATCGCGTTGCCACTCTATTGGAGAAATTTTGTCAACTTTAAACCACTTTCCACTTTAATGATTAAGAGTCTAAGCTTATAGCCTTAAAATGGTACGTTTATCGGCAAGGAACACCAATTTATTGTCTATGTTTCCTTTGAAGGTACCCAAATACAAAGTTAAAAAATAAATTTGTTAAGAAGAAAAAAAATTATTCCTTTGTAAAACAGTTACAGTTCAAATAGATTATTTTACCAGATCAAGGTATTATAAATGGATGTCAATTTTTAATCAAGCCCTAAGGAACCTTATCCTTTTTCATTTCCGTAGTTTCCGATGCATTAATAAATAAATAAATATAAAATATTGGATAACATCACATACATTGCTCTGATCCTGTGGTAAGTAGCTAAAGCACTTGTGTTACAGAAATCAGAAACAACGACGGTACCACAACACCCAGACCCGAGACAATAAAGGAAAGTTCGTTTACCATATTGACCCGACCGGGGATCGAACCCGGAACCTCAGAGATGGCGCGACGCCAAAGTCCGGTACGCTTGCCTCTCGGCTACGGAGGTCGGTACGCATTACCTCTATTTAAATTTGTTTCCATTTACATATATAATTGTAACAGGATGGTTATGCTTATGCGATTGTATTAGTGTCATTCATACGTTTTGTTTCGACACAATCACTAATTCCATTTCTTTAATTAAAATTTTTGAAAACTTAGAATACCACAATGTATTATATTCAATAAGATGTTGTTAAGATTGTAGTACATACTTATAAAATCTGGTTATACTTACATATACTCCTTCTTCAGCTTCATCTACAATAATGGTATATACAGCACCAGTTCTATACTTGAAATTATCAATTACTGTCTGACCACTAACAACTACATTACTTGCTCCTTTAGTAATAGTACTTTGAGTATTTTGATCACTGGCTAAACTTATTACTGTATTGTTTTTTTTAATGTCCCACAGCCATATTCGCTGTGTACTTCTGAGGTTCGATAAGAATCTGAAACGTAAACCCATTTTAATTGCTTTAAGCTAACCATTTGTCAACAAACTTTACATATTATTGATTTTTTTATTGTGCGATTCCGAGAAAACTATTACTAGTAGCCTTACGTGCTGAAAATGAATTATGTTCTTTATAATATATTGCGTTGTTGTTCTCTGTATTTTGGAAACCAACTCTTACACCTTGGAAGTTAAATCAAAACAAGGAAAGATAATTGGAACCAGAGAAGATACCATTTTTGAAGGACGAATGTACTACGCGTTTTATGGAGTCCCTTATGCTCAGCCTCCAATTGGAGAGTTACGATTCAAGAATCCAAAACCATTAAAAAAATGGAAAAGGCCGTTTGATGCAACCATTCAATATCATGGGGCCTGTGCTCAAGCACATATAGTTCACAAACATGCATTGTACGGTGTAGAAGACTGCCTATACATGAATATTTATACACCAATGACAGCAAAACATACAGGCCTAAAACTAAAACCAGTATTAGTGTATATTCATGGATATGCTTTCGCTTCAAGTTTGAGCCATATTTATGGAGCAGATTTTTTCATTGATAAGGATATAATTTTTGTTACCGTCACACATCGCATTGGAGTTTTTGGATTTTTAAAAGTAAACGATACTGACTCTCACGCCAATATGGGATTAAAAGACATCGTGATGGCATTTAAATGGATTAGAAAAAACGTTGAAGCATTTGGAGGTGATAAAAATCAAATAACAGTAATGGGAAACGACTCGGCTGCTACTTTCTTATCATTGTTGTTAATGACTAAACACAGGAAGTTATTTTCCAAGATAATACTGCAAAGTAGCTCAATTTTTTCACCGTCTTTATTTCAAACCAATTATAGTATCGAGAGAGAAAGACTAAAAAGTAATCTTCGGAAAATAGGTTTGAAGGATGTACTGACCGCTTCAACTCAAGATATAATTTCAGCTTCCCAAAAAATATATAGCAGTAAAGAGTTAATTAATTATCAAAAACCTGTGGTGCCATTTACACCCGTTTTAGAAAACAAGTCTAATGAATCTTTACTAGTGTACCGTCCCGATGAATTTAATGAATACTTTATGGGTCAAAGCATGAAGAGTAAAATAATTATAGGTTTCAATAGTCGTGAAAGTATATCTGAAATCATACCATTTATACACAACCCTCAATATCTTAAATCATTTTCACCATTATTTAAGTTTATGGTACCCTTTTCCAACGGTTGTGTTTATAATTATACAACGAGAGCATACAACAACGTGGCGAACAAAATAAAGAGTTTTTATTTCAAACAAGTAATTGATGAAAATTCTCTTAGTGAATTTTTACAATACACTACAGATTTAAGAATATTTCCAATATGGAAATTCATAAAAGCTAATTTAGATTCGAATCAAACTGAAATGTATGTTTATAAGTTTAATTATGTTGGAAAATTTAATGCTGTAAAGGCCACGTCTATAGCTGGAGTTAAATCTAAGGTGAAAGGTGCATCAAATGGAGATGAACTATGTTACCTATTTAAATGTGAACCACTTCGCGAAAATTACGTAAACATTTACAATGACACCAATAACCGTGACAGAATATTTATCACAGAAATTACCGAGTTATGGGCCAATTTCGTAAAAACCGGTAATCCTACGCCAAAGACTCTATCAGGCCATATTGCGTGGCAACCTATGACGTCCAAACAAAGTAAGTTGCTGCTTCTAGGTGGGGTAACAAAACTAGTATATCCAAAAGAAGAAACGAAGATGTTCCACTTTTGGAACGAAATTTACAAAACAACGTATGCCCAAAATAAATGTATTAATAAATCGCACGATGAACTGTGAACAAAGAACGGTTCTTACCTAACTCGTACACTATCTATCGCTTTGTCGGTATCATCAGTGAAGTTATAGATTCCCGCACGATTGAAGAAGTACGAATTTGCAGTCTTTTCTTTCAAATGAAAACTGCCAGTGAATGTTAAATTCGAGCATTCACCAGATTCGCCTTGTAACCTGTACGGTAGTTCAGTAAACGCATCAGCTGGGATATTTAATTTTTCATATACTGACAGAGGCCCCACAATAACCTCAGTATTATTGCCGTGCGTCAAAGTGAAATTGCAGCTATAGCCATTAAATACTCTTAGTTGTGCCACTCCTGTAGACACAGGTGTACCGTAAGTTGGCTGTAAAATAAATGTTACGTTAATTTGTTATTTTATGAAATTTGATTGATATGAAGAGCACCTATCTGTATATACTCACTACCTACCAATAATTGAATTTCTACGATTCCCGAAATAACAAACGCAGCAGCAGCAAGTATTCCTCCCCAAATCATTTTGTGTAAAGGTTTTCTGACGAGCTTGCACCAAGTCAAGAACGGATAAATTGCCTGGAAATTTAATTATGTTAAAGTCAATCCTGTGTTCTTTTGAAAACGAATTACATACAATTGTGCTGGAAGTGTTGAAATATTATTTTTAACGCATAGTCGATATCACAAGAATCATTTATAGACTATTACTACCTTTATTATATTACAAAGATTGTTAAATTAGTTTGTAACGAACTAACTCAAAATCTTAATAAGGAAAAATAATGAACTTACATAAGATACTGTTTATAAGAAAAGAAACGCGGGCGTTACTAGTAGTAAATAAACAATGTGTATTATAAGATGGAATAAGGCTTATAGATACTTACCACTTCGAAGAGGGGAATGAACACCAGAATAAGCAAGGGGTTGAGTACTTGCATTTGATCTGCCTTCAACGACCAATTGCCAATATCTTGTTGCATTCTGTCTGCTTGGAAAGTCCATCTAGACCCCTAAAAATGTTTAATAGGTTGGTAAACTGTTTTTTTCTTTTAAATAATTTGTTAACGACTTTCATAATGAAATGCAACGATGTAGATGTTTATTTTCTACCTGATATTTAAGCGTGAGTCACGTAATTATGAATTTCAAGCTGAGTAATTATTTTGACAGCTGCAGCGGGTAACATACCCGCTGGTTTGTTTTCTAACAAAGAATTGATAAAATTACCATAAGTGCTTTGAAAAGAAAATTTGTAGCATACAGAAAGCATATTAAGTATATTTTAGAAACTCAATAATTGAACAGGTTCTATCAGATTCTTCAAGGTCCAACATAAAATCTATATTTATAATAAATCTGTAGAGAGGTCAATTCTGTACCTACATTAAATATATTTCCAAAATAACTATCAGGGGGTAATAAGTGATCGATACTGATGCCAAAAATGCAATCAGTAAAATTTATGTCTGTCTGCCTGTCTGTCTGTCTGTTTGTTATTTATAGGAACAAAAACTACTCGACGCATTTTAACGAAATTTGCTACGATTATTCTTCATACTCCTAGGCAGGTTATTGTATTTTCATCATGCTACTATCAATAGGAGCAGAGCAGTGAAAGAAAATGTTGGGAAATCGGGAGACATTACTCCATTATTAGGTATCCAACTACCCAAAGGGTAAAAACGACCCTATTACTAAGACTTCGCTATATGACGCATGAACATGCGTCCGTCCGTTCGTCCGTCCGTCCGTCTTTCTATCTGTTTGTCTGTCACCAGGCTGTATCTCAAGAACTGTGATAGCTAGAGAGTTGAAATTTTCACGGATTATGTATTTCTTTTGCCGCTATAACGGCAATTACTAAAAAACAAATAAAATAATTATTCTAGTGGGACTCCCGTTGAACTAACGTTATTTTATTTCAATTTTTTTGCTTGATATTATAGAAACTGTTGTTGGACGCTTGAATTATTGAGAGAATATTTAATTGTATATTTTTTTCAAAAATAAATAATTTAATTCAAGGGGAGGTCCCATACAACAAACGTTATTTTCTGCCGTTTTTGCTAGATAGACAGACTTAACCTGATGAAATAAGGAATAATTTAGGCTACTACTATAATTTACTACTATAATTTTACCGCTATTTTGATTGCAAATGAACTCTTTTGAGTCTGGTAGACCTAATTACCCAACTGTACCATTATACCTCGTTGTGGTGCAACATTTAATTAGTAATAGCGTACTCGGGCTTAACGCTAAGTAGTTAAACACTTACTTGTTGATCAAACAAAGCCCAAAAGACGGGAAGCGGTATGTACAGGACTAAAACTCGCAGGAGGGACTTGACGTCCTCTATAAGGTTACTGTCGTATTTATCGTCGGCATGATCCATCCAGTGCTCTCGCTTCTCTTTACTCTTGAACGACTTTACCATGGCGTGCTGAAATCAATTCACAATCCTAAGAACAGAATAGAAAGTAAAATGGAACTGCCATTATACGTAGCATGACATTTATTAAGAGAATTAACAATAGCTAAAGATGTAGTTGCTTCTGAAATAAAAAATTGCTTGTTTATCATTTGTTTAGACAACGATGAATAATGGAAATCTTTGATGGACAAGCCTTTGTTGACATTATGTTACTTACTCCAATGCATGTAGAAACTTTTCCAAGCACATTTCCAGATGGGTTTTTGATGATGTATAATCGTTTTCCCATTACAAAGAACACTGAAACAGAACAGTGTCTTAGTTGGCTTTATTTAAAAAAAAAAACAAAAGGTAAAGTTATCTATCTACCAAATTTCAATCAAATTAAATTAGTATTTATTCCTTAAAAAAGCATTAAACATCCATGCACGTTAATTTCGCTTTAAAAATGAGTGTCAAATTACAATTTCTTTTAACTTACAAACAGAGATAATCATCAAAATTCCAGGAACTCCAAATGCCAGCGAATAGCAGTCATTTTCCCCGAAGCATTTGACGTCTGCCCTCAGAATAGGCGTAAGGAAAGTTGAGATCAGACTGCCAGCGTTGATGGAGAAGTAAAACAGAGAGAAGAAGTAGCCTAGGTACTTGGCCTGCTCGGGCAGCTTGAACTGGTCTCCACCGAAGGCGGATACGCAGGGCTTGATACCACCGGTACCAAATGCTATGAGTAGCAGTGCTAGTATCGTAAACTGCCTGGAAATAATGATTGCATCTGTGAAACCGAATTATAACTGCAGTTAGGCCTCAGCCTCGAATTTTGCGGGCGGGGGTTGTAATGGTACAATAGCAACAGGATTTTGTGTGTAAAACCAAACAGATCAGCCTTCGAAAAGAGTGCCGTCGCAATGGGACGGGATTTTATCCTACGTATAAAATCTTGGCGCTACCATGGCCACGCCGCGTCTGCTAAATTCAAGGCATAGAACTTATACGAATGAACCCCCATCATGAGTGGTAACTTACTTAGTTACTTATTATGATTTTATGCTTAATTTGACAAGGTAATAAAGATGACGACAAAAATCGACATTGTTTTATGACACGGTCTATTAGACCTTAAAGGTCAGTAGATTTAAATAAAAAAAAATACAAAATTTACCTGTAGATGGGGCCTTCAAATTAGCACCAATAGAATTATTAGAGCGTTTAACACTGTTTGCGCGCTATTGATATGTACCAATCTTCGACCAAACATTGTTTAAATACATAGATTGGGCCTAACAATGGCACCGTCAATAATGTGCATAAAACAGTATTATGCCTTTACTGTCATTCGAGTTTTGAATTAGATTAGACTGGGACTTACGACCTTTTTTCAATGTGTGCGTTATTACGCGGGCCAGTCATTTGTTTGTATTTTTATTCGAAGCATGGCACTTTGGATCTACGCAATATTCGATCGAAGCTTCCAATGGAGCAATATATATTTCTAAATAAATATAAAGTTAACGTGCCAGCTAATCACCCAATTTTCTGGTCTTAAATCAACTTGACCCTTGTACCATGAGTACCCGACCAGAACTAAAGGTACAAAAAAATACATTTATAAACACAGATGATGAGATTGATACTCACAATGGCGGCAGGTTAACCGTGGGGATGGCTGCCAGGGATATCAGCACGCTGCCGGTAGCATACACCATCGACAGGTACAGAATAGTCCTGGAAAAGTACACAAGACGCTAAAAACATAATATCTGTAAAGTAGATGTTATACCTATTAATTAGGGTAGATGATTAAAAATTTTTGTTTCATCCCACAGTTATATAGTTTTGTAGGCATTTCTATTCTTTATTACACATGAAAACCTTCCTCTGGAATCACTCTATCTATCAAAAAAAAAACCGCATCAAAATCCGTTGCGTAGTTGTAAAGATTTAAGCGTACAAAGGAATATAGGGACAGAAAAAGCGACTTTGTTTTATACTATGTAGTGATTTACATGATAAATAAATAATAACTAAGATACACTGCGTTAAAATTTAGAGTGACGTCACTAATTGGCACAATTTTTACAAATTAGTGACGAAAACACACGCCTCCTCTGAACATTGCTGTGCTGTGTCATCATCGTCCATTTTTGAAAATTTAACTGAAGGAATAATTAAATCATTATTTTTAAACTTAGTGATCATTCCCGTTTCATCCATTTATATCGTAACTTTTTATATTAAAACTACTCCACGGACTGAAATGTTGGTATGGTAAGTATATCATTTTTGGTCAACCCAAATACACAACGGGTTTACCGTTGTGTTTTTGGCTTGTCGATAGTTCCATATTATAATAGTTCTTATGCCTATGACATAAGGCAGTACGTACCTATGTCCAATGTTGATGTGATTTCGACAATACATACAAGTATTTTATAAACTGAAGTTGTGAACTACATTTTGTCATTACCTACTCTTATATCCATTATACCTTTATCTTCATCACTGTTATTTGTTTGACCTTGTGTTCGTACGTTTATATAAAAAAGATTAACATCTTATAATCATTCTTTTTAATTTAAAAATACAATTAAAAAACAAAAGCCTTGTATAAAGTCAAATGAAAACAAAAAGTTAACCTTGTGATATCATAAGAAATAGTAAATAAAACTTACAAAAATATGAATAAATATTGCTTATGCATAATATGAGTGTTACCGTTAAACTTTAGGCAATCTTAAAAAAAATATTTTTTTCTTTCTATTGGTTCCTTTTACTTTAATGGAGTTCTGGTAGTGATAGATTTTTTTAAAATATAGAACATGTTATGATATTTATAGGTTCCGAAATCCATTTCCTTCTTTTAATTTGGTCTGAGTTTTTGTCAAATTTTGCCATTTAGTCTTTGGAAGTTCCTAACTGAAATGTGTAAAACTGTAGGTACGATAATGTATTTAAATACATACTGCAATTAATACTGGTCTCTAATGAGCTAGTTGACTATGACCGATATTGCTCATAACATGTTTGTATGGAATTATAATATATTATATGTCTTGAAGTTATTTGCATGTTCTGTTTAAGAATAATATTAATTCAAACTATTATTGAACTCAAAATACATTTACAATTTTAAGCAACTCTTGTCAATAGTAAGTACAAAATTTGTGATCGACGTCGAACAAAGTTAACATAGCACCGCACAAAATATGTTACTTAGTCGTCTTGTTACCCATTTAGTGCTTATTTGGGCAAGCTCTAATAGAAGACTACAATAAGCAGGAATTCTTTGCGAACATGATAAAATGATCACCAATGTTTCGATAGAAGTCGATAAGTAAAAATAAAAACTAAAAAACAGATGTTAGATCCACTATGCCCGGTTCCAATATTTGAAAAACAATCCATTCAAGTTACGGATAGTAATAAATTATACGAGGCGTACGCTAAATACGACCGATGGACGACTGATGACAGCTGATATGGAAAGTAAATTTGAAATTAGAATTAACGACTCGTAGAAAAACGGAAAGTCATTTTTGACACGTAACGAAGCGTAAAATATTGGAACAGGGCATTATTCCTTGTAAGTTTACAATGTTTGGAAACATGGTCTTGATTCGGAATTCAAAGTAGACTTTTTTAACATCGAGGTCGAACGTATATTATGTAATCAGCATTAAGTAACACTACCCAAACGAAATTTGCATACATTTACACCGTTCTCATAAAGATAAAGCAGGGAAGAAATAATATCGGGTGTCGATGCACCCGTAGCATAATATAAAATAAAATAAAAAATAATTATTGGCTTTAACAATAATGTAACACAATTAATAACGAAAATACTTTTGAGTAATAACCTGTTCATGTTTTGCACTCTATATTAATTAAATATAAAATGCCCCGTACACTCATATCGGGTGGTACTTTTTAATGTTTATCATAACAGACCTTTTTTTTACTACATTACTCACAAATTAACCATCTAAATCTTGGTCACTCAGTGATCAATATTTGAACATGAGAGCAATGAAAATAAGAGTGCTCGTAGGTATATGTTACGCAATCATACAAACGCCTAAAAACAAAAACCTACGTAAGTAGATTGCTGTTTAAAAGGAGATTGGCGTCTAATGCCCGGGTTCAATATTTGAAAAACGATCCGTTCTCTGTTAAAAAAAAACTACTAAAATAACATTAACATTTGAAATATTATAAATTGATCAAATAAAACATTCCTCATTATGTAATAGACTGACACAAATGATTGCTTTAAGTATTTTTTTTCTGCTACAAATTGTCTACATCGTGTCGATCCCAAATACCTATGAAATACATGACTTTTTCACTATTTTTTCAATGTTTAAATAACAGAATGATGTCGGCAAGTCACAACTCCCATTAGTTATAATTAAAATGTTTTGCTAACAAATTCAACTGCCATACCTTTCTGCCTAGGTACATGATGCATTTAATTGTTAATGAAGTTCTTAATAATAATTCATGTACAAATTTTGGAAAAGTTCGCTCGAAACGCGACATGGCATTTTGACCGCGGTTGCGGTGCCGACCGCATGACAAAAGCAACAACGTTCATGCTCTGATTAAAGTGCAGATGACATTCCGTAAACGTACATAATCAAGCATGATTCTATTGTTTCCTGCACGGCATTAGGCTATTATTGTTTTGATTAATCTTTATTACTAATGGTCGGTCCCAATATTTGAAATACGATCCGTTCTTTACGTATAGTAGTTACGGATAGTAATAAATTATACGAGGCGTAAGCAAAAAACGACAAACGGACGACTGATAACAGCTGATATGAAAGGTAAACAATGGAACTGTATTAACGACTCGTAGTCGGTTGGAGGAATACCGATAGTCATTTTTGACACATTACGAATCGTAAAATATTTGAACCGGGGCATAAGTGGCCTTCTTTTTTTCCAACAAACTTTATTAATATGGTTAAGAGTGCGTTCTCAAACTATGCAACTAAAAAAAACACAATTTAATTTGTGATAATATGTTCAGTTACCTAAACAGTGTGTTATGATAAAAACGAAAACAAATCTTCTCGGAGTGTTACTTCTTAAAAAAAATCCTTTTTTATTCAATGTTACTTGAAGAAGTCTGTGAATGAATGAATAAAAGATAATTTTAGTCGTAAATTGTCTGAATTTAACAATACAAGTCTGTGTAAAAGATAATTTTAGTCGTAAATTAACTAATTAATACAATGATCAATGTTTTCGTTATCAAATAGAGGAAATGTTCGAAGATTACTTACTTATTTTTTTTTTAAACATTTTAACTATGGATCTTGCTTTCAACCTTACTGTTTCATTTTATTATACCTGTTCCAAACTCCTTCTGTTATAAAGAATTTCTAATGACTTTAATTAGAATTTGAACCTCTAGGGTACCATATCTCAGTTAACCAAGTCATAAGAAGATGTAAACGTGGCTTCGACTTTACCGAGTTTTATTTTATTAAATGATACAGTATATATAAAAGGTATTTCAAACTGAGCTCAACAGGCCTAGCATACGCAAAACGTAAAATTTCTCACATGATACAATTAAAGTTTCGGAACTGTTGATTGGCTAATAACACAGTGCACTAGTATTTTCAGCCAATCAGCAGCTGATGCACTGACTTTAATCGATTTTGACGTTTGTTACGAGCGCTATAAAATTTAGTCGCGTGGCGCACGCTAGGCCTCCAAGATTATATGAAAGTAAATGTGATTTTTAACTCGTAAGCCAATTACGTAGGTCGAATTGACTACCTAAATGTATAGCGTCAACTTTTAATAAGTTCCCAAAAAGAGATTGAGTTGGTTTTGGATATACTGTAATGTATTATACATAAACACCTTTCTTTTGAAAGACTCTATCTTTTAAAAATAACACATCTCCGTGGCCGAGAGGCGAGCGTGCCGGATTATGGCTTCGCGCCATCTCAGAGGTTTTCAGGGAGGAACAAACTTTTCTTTATTGTTTCGGGTCTGGGTGTTGTAACACAAGTGCTTTAGCTACTTACCACAGAATCAGAGCAATGTATGTGATGTTGTCCAATATTTATTTATTTATCTAAATCCGATGCTTACATTTGTAGATCGAAGCGTGTATAACAGAGACCCATTTTATGCCAAGTAATGACAATCTATGTTATCAAATTAATGTTAATCAGTGGAGGTATTACGATGTCACTAAGTTTTTTGAGTTCCTATTTAAATCATTTATATCTTAAGTTTCCAATAAACATTTAACACCCATCGGAATGGTCGCGATCGAAATCAGCTTTTATAAATATTACCTGAACCGTCCAAGCCAGCCGTCGGCGATCATGGCACCGATGAGGGGGAAGAAATAGGCGAACATGGTAAAGGTGTGGTATATGATTGTGGCCCCATCAGTGCTGTAGCCCAGCTTGTCGCGCAGGTACAGCGAAAGGATAGCTGCAACAAGGGACACAGACTTACTAATGAATGAATCCAAAAAAGAATCACAAATAAAACATAAATCATGTCAGTTAAAAACAAAAGAACCTAATTTGAAATAACAGTATAATCTATGTCACCTGAGGATAATGTTAGGTATAAGTGAGTGGTTTATAAGTTTCGGGGCCTATTCAATGTAATGAAACAATCAGATATTTTTACTTCGTAATGTTGTGCATAAAGAAGAAAAATTGTATTGTGAGCGGGTTTGGATCCCAATTTTGGGAACTGTGTCATCATACCAATCGTTTAACCATTTTGTGTTAAATATACACACGTATTTAAATAGGTACCACAACAAAATAGAGTTTACGAGTAACTCAATAGTGTGGTATAGTGGCTAACGTTTTCGGCCTGATATGTTGTAGACTGGACGCCATTAAATTCAGTTGTAAAAAAATAAATATTCTGTTATTCAGTTGCACATTTTCATTATAAATGGCGACGAAACGTAGTAAAGTCCTCTCCTCAAAACGAAACGAACAAACGAAAGGTTTCGCTTTTGAAGATTAATCAAAAGTATGGGATTTAAAACGTGTTTTTTGATTTGCATAAATAAGATTTTGTTTTTTAAACGCTTTTGTCGTATTCGATGTGAGTATTACGGTAATGAGAATTATAAATTGCTATCAGTCGTCAGATCCGACTTATTTCGTTTTTGGGAGCCGACACCCAGTTAACTTTTTTGGATAATTTTAATCAAAGCTATAATTACTGAGTAGAGAGCTAATAATATTACTGAGTTTTTTGCTTCGTTTGAGGAAAATTGTTTTAAAACAGCCAGTCAGGCATGTAGGTAAACGTTTTACATAAGATATCTTAGGTGGATGACATAATCGTTATAATGTCGCATTTCAAGGGCCCTGGCGTTACAATGAAGTATGTATGTTAATCAATTAATCTACCTAACAGGACTTAATGAAATATTCAGAAATCAAATCAAATATAGTTGATTCATCAAACACATTCAAAGGTGATTATTAATTAAGGCAGTTAATTAATAATTAGCTTGTCTGAATTTAAAAATTTATTCAAATTCAAATTCAAATAGCCTTTATTTACTTAATTCTACATGTTATTTAAATAATATTAATTAATTATAATAGTTCTATTCCTCGACATCGGTAACATCATCCGCTTGCCCTTTGGCATAGGCCTCCCCTGAGGCTTTCCAGTTGTTTCTGTCCCTGGCTTGTCTTTGCCATGTTGCTCCAGCTACTTTTCTGACATCGTCTTCCCATCTAGTTTTTTGGCGACCTTTCTTTCTTTTCCCATCTCGTGGACACCATTCCGTAATATCTTTTGTCTATTTTTTCTTCCCGTTTCTGATCATATGGCCTACCCAGTTCCATTTGAGTTTTCTAACTATGTATGTGACATCTGCACTTTTGTCATCTTTCTTATATCTGTGAATTGAATTTTGACCCTTAATTTGATGTTTAGGATGCTTCTCTCCATTCTATGTTGACACACTCTAAGTGCTTTACTCTGCCTGTTAGTAAGGGCCCAAGTTTCAGCTCCATATGTTAAACATGGTAGTATGCACGAATTGAATATTGTCGTTTTGTCTTTCAGGGGTATTTGAGGGTTTTTCATTACCTCTTTTAGTGACCAGAACCTTTTCCAAGCTTTACTTATTCTGATGTTTATTTCTTTTTGCATTTGGTTTTCCGTTGAGATAGTTTGTCCTAGGTATGTGTATTCATCAACATATTCTATTTGGTTCGAATTTAGTAATATAGGTGTTTTTACGTGGTTTGTTATTCATTTTGTTTTATCTAGGTTCATGGTCAAGCCCACCTTTTTGCTTTCATTTTCTAATTGTGATCAGATGACCTTAACGAAAACCAACAAGGCTTAGAAGTAAAAATTTATTATGAACACCTAAACATGTAAAAAAGGTATGAATGTCTAAGTTCTTAGGTCACTGCCATCAAATATTCATAATAATTTTGTTGTCACTAGGGATAAAATATGAATAAGTTGGTTATTTCAAATAACAATTGTAACTCTTAGTTATCAATGGTACGAGTCGTTGCCGATAACAAATACCTATATATGGCGAAACTGTCACATATAGGTTCTTCCACTGATAAATGATAATAAATTTCTAAATGGGTAAGAAATCAAATAGATTTCAAATAGGTACATTCAAAAGTCTAAAAGTGGGATTTTTGTTATTAATTACGAGGTGGCTGCATATCGGTAATTGGATAATAAATGAAATTGCATTATGAATTTACGATTAATTAATCGGTTTTAGTTAAGAAGCTTATTAAAACTGGGACTTACTTCGCATTCCATAGTAAGAAAACCTTTCGCAGAACTCATTTGTGACGATAAATGCGACCGCCTTTGGGTAGGGCAATTTCTGAAAAGAAAAAACATCATTAAATGTAGTGCATTGGAAAACTAACTACTAAACGGTATTTAAAGCATCTTGGCTTAACGTTTTTCATACCATTAGTGCCCGGTTCCAATTTTTGATAAAAAGATCCGTATAAGTTACGGTTAGTAAAAAAATATACGAGGCGTAAGCTAAGACAGACCGACAGACGACTGATGACAGCTGTATCGAACGGTATTATTTAAAGACCCGTAGCCCGCCCTTTCAATCTTAACTAGGTATATTCTAACCCTATCTTCTTCTAAATATATAAAATACTAGCTGTGCCCGCGACTTCGTTCGCGTGGACTACATCCTTTCATGGTCGGTTTTACCCCTATTTCCCCTAATATTCGAAACAAAAAGTAGTCTATATTTTAATCCAAGTTTCGAGCTATATTTGTGCCAAATTTCATATCTCTAACTTCAAAAATAAACATTTATCCATATAAACTTCCAAAGGTGGTATTACCCCCTCCCCCCTTTATTTTCTAATAAAAAGTAGCCTATGTCCGTTCTTGAGATTCAACGTATACCTATACCAAATTTCATCAAAATCGGTTGAGAGGTTTAAGCAGGAAAGCGTAACAAACACACAGACTGACAGACAGACAGACAGACAGACAGACAGAGTTACTTTCACATTTATAATATTAGTAGGGATTTATGTAACTATATTGTAATGCATGATATTAGTCTATAATTTTTCCTTCCCCCTCATCTTTAATGTTGTGCTGTCTCAATGTGTTGTTTGTGTTTGTTTTAGGTAATGAAGACCTCAAGTTAGTAAGAAATATCTCATATTGATCACCGCGCAGTCTCTTTTGTTGACGCGTCTCTCTAAACACTGGACATTGGCGGAATCATTCCGCTGTTTCTAAACGCGGAATAGAGTCCATAATTAAAAAAAATGACTCGTAGTCGATTGGAGAAAAAACGGACAGTAATTTTTGTCACATTACAAATCGTAAAATGTTGGAACCGGGCATAATAATACAATATACTACAAACATACAGCAATGAAAGTGATGAAATCATTCTAAATGAAGAAACAAAATAAAATACTTTTGCTCAATTCATAGAAAAATTAAAGTTCAAAGCTTCAAAATAAATGTGCCTGTTAAACAATTTTAGGGAGGTAAATCAATAAAGTCGCGCAGTAGACTTCTATTGCGTAAATATTTTACGCACCCAATCAAGAAAATGGCCAAGAACGAAGCCTTTTATTGTGCTAATATATTTTTTAAAATTTATGATCATATTTAGTTTTTGTTTGCAAGTATTACCTATTAGGATTTTGAGCTTTGAATGAAAACCCCCGTGAAACAAATAATAGCCTGAAATAGATCTTGAAATTTTGAGTTAAGAAATTACATATTAATAAACAACATACTTTTTTATTATTTCATTATTATCTACTAGCTGTGTCCGCGACTTCTTTCGCGAGGATTACATACTTTCATGCTCGGTTTTTCCCCTATCTTCCCTACTATAATATTATAAATGCGAAAGTAACTCTGTCTGTCTGTCTGTCTGGCTGTTATGCTTTCCTGCTTAAACCTCTCAACAGATTTTGATGAAATTTGGTATAGGTATACGTTGAATCTGAAGAACGGACATAGGCTACTTTATATTAGAAAATAAGGGGGGATGGGGGTAATACCACCTTTGAAAGTTTATATGGAAAAATGTTTATTTTTGAAGTTAGATATATGAAATTTGGCATAAACATAACTCGAAACTTGGATTAAAATATAGACTACTTTTTGTTTCGAATATTAGGGGAGAAAGGGGTAAAACCGACCATGAAAGGATGTAGTCCACGCGAACGAAGTCGCGGGCACACTAGTCCCTAATATTTGAAACAAAAACGTCCATACTTTAACCCAAGTTTCGAGCTTTATTTGTGCCAAATTAATATCTCTTACTTAGAAAATAAACATATAAACTCTCAAGGGTGGTATTACCCCCAACCCCCTTATTTTCAAAACAAAAAGTAGCCTATGTCCGTTCTAAATGTTCAACGTATACATATACCAAATTTTCTCAAAATCGGTTCAGTGGTTTAGGCGTGAAAGCCGGACAGACAAACAAACAGACAGACAGACAGAGTTACTTTCGCATTTATAATATTAGTATGGGTTAATTTGTTGAACGAATTTAAATATTTTTTCACGGGAACATTTGGGCAGTACTCAAACACCACTTCCAATCAAAACAAAAAAAAATTTAGTACCTAATAGAATAGGAATCGAACCCGGGACCTTATCGTTTTATATCGTTCTATCTGAGCGTATACAGTATACAGAATGATATTATTATTTCTTTACTACAAAACGCTAATATTTGCATATCTTGAACAGCTTGAAAGAGAAAATTATTTTAATTTTAAAAAATTGACAATGGCAATCCCTTGCAAATTAAAATGCGGTAGGTAAGTTTGCGAACGAATCGCGTACAATTTCCCGAAGTGGATCGCAAAAAGGGTTAATGAGGGTTAACTGGTACATTCACAATTATGGTGCTAAATTCGGTTCCGTCCGTCTCGTAGCCATATTTCGTTAGTGTTGCCACACGTTCCGACTTTGCGGGAATATAACGTTTAATGCCCGTTTCCAATATTTGAAAAAAGACCCGTTCTAGTTACGAATAGTAAATATTAAACGAGGCATAAGCTAAAAACGACTGACGGACGACCGAAGACAGCTGATATGGAAAGTAAATTTGAAATTAGAATTAACGATTCGTAGAAAAACGGATACCAATCGTGAAAACATTGGGACCAGGCATTAGTCCCGGTTTTAAAAAAGAGCCAACAATATCTTATTTTGAGGAAGGATTCAAACCAAGATAAGGTTGGATCCAATGACTAGTCGTGTTATCCATCAGCAGATAAATACCCATAGTTAGCAGTTAGACTTTGCTGTAGTAATTTGTAGTAGTAGTGAGTAGTTCGTGCGTTAAATATTATTTCTTCGGTTCGGTTTTGTTTTTTGTTTAAAGAAATCTAAATTGCAAACGCTCGTCATTACATTGTTCTTAGTGTAGATTAGTGGTAGTTCAAAAACTTTTGATTTAATCAACATAGCAAACTGCAAAACCTGTATTATCATCACCGATTCCTTCTCTGCGGGTATTCTCCCAAAAGCGAAATATGTCCGATCCGACAACCGATAGCAATTTTTAACTTTCATAGTCGCAACCAATTCACTTTGAATGCGAATTAAGCGTTTTCATAAAACAAAATATTATTTATGCAAATCAAAAACTACGTTTTAACTTCCGAACTTTTGATGAATCTTTGAAAACGAATCCTTTCGTTTGTTCGTTTCGTTTTTGAGAGTAGATCCCTTGTCCCTGTTTAGTTTATAAGATGGTAACCCTGGTTTCCATAAAACCCGTGCGCCAGCGCAGGCACGGAACTGGTAATAACTGGATTGGATCTTTGTCGGGGCCGCGAAGCAATTAGACTCATTCCTTTTGGCAGCTTGATGACGACCGACCGACCACCTATACTAAATTGGAGGGTACCAGCTTACATACGAAGCATTGTAGTTAACTAGTAAATGTAATACAAGCACATGTTTGAATAATTGTCAGTAATTGTAGGATGAATGGTATAGGATAATGTTTCCGCGACCACATAGTCAATGACATTGAAGTGTGTTGATCGATTCTTGCTTTTTGTAACCTAATTAAAAACGGTTGGTCTGCCCAAAATAAATCTGGTGATTTACTTCAGATAAGTAAATTGAATAATTATAAATGAAGGTACCAATTTTGGCTAACATAAAATTTACTATTACTTACTATTTAAATTTAAAATGATGATAACAATAAAAGCCTTATAAACAAGGATGGTCCCTGTGGTAGGGTATCCAAAAGCCTTTATTCATAAAAAAGCAATGTATTAAAGCTACATCTTCAAAATACATTTAAACCAAAATAAATTTGACATTGAAGTGTGTCGATAGTTGCTCGCTTATTGTAAGTAACCCAATTAAAAATGATTTGCCCGCCCAAAATATAATTTTATAATAAGAAATCTTTCTATTACAAGGGTGTTTACCTTCTCTTTAACGTAATTTTATCTAACTTGGCAGGCATAAGTGTAAAAGTATTCTATACTTAAGCATCATTCAACTAAAAGGAGTAGGTACCTAAGTTAAAGTAACCTAAGGAGTTTTGAGACGATCAAAACCTTCAGTTACTTATAAACTTCTAATTATTACCTGCTGTATAAACTAATATTACTGTTACTGGATAATATTTGAGGAAAATTAAAAAGGTAAGGTTATTATTTTGTAAGATTGGTAAACTCATTATTTACATTTATCTTCCTTACTCCGATCTCTGTCAATCAAAATGTAGTGGGCGTCATTGTTTTGTCTTTGTGTCTGTTTGTGACCAAGGGTTGGGTAAATTTGCATGAAAAACGAATATGACGCGCAAAAACACTTCGCATATTCAAGAAAAGTATTTTGAACGCTAACAAGATATTTAACACAATAATTGGAGTTTATTTTGTTTGAACGGGTGATTTGAGCAGTGGACCAGATGATTGCCTGTCTAGATATAATGCATTAACTACAAATTATTGTATCGTGCCTGTATACGCAGGTGATGAAGGCTTTTTGTTTATCAGTGTATCAAGTACGCCATGCCAAAACCGGAGACATATTTCAGGTTCATCAACCGAGTAATGTCTGCATTGAGCATAGTAGTACGTACGACAAAAACACAGATTTTATTGTGTTAACAGAATCCAAATGCCATCATGATTTTTACGGCGCTCTTTGGTCCAAATGATATGGTGAAGTTATGAGGCCGACGGGTTTTACCCCAATAGGAAAGTATTTTTACATTTGCCAACTAACAAAAAATACTAATATAAAACGATGCCAAGTAGCGGGATGGGGGCTCGTTCCGTCACAGGTGGGGAAAAAATGACGTCTGGCAATTAAATTTACAATTAAATACCGCCGTTATCTTTTGATCTTGGATAATGCTAAATAGGTGTAAAACATTTTGCGCTTGCCTATTGAAGGTCGCAGCTGCTCTACGCGCAGCTCTACAGGCATGTGCAATACGTCTAATTTCGAGAGAGAGAGACGACAATAGTATCGATACTGTAGATTGACTAGCACACTGCACTCGTATTTTTAGCCAATCAGCAGTTGACGCACTGGAATTGACATTTGGTAAGAGGGCGATGAAATTTACTCAAGTGGCGTATCCTATGCGGCCAGGCGCTTAGACCGGTTGGAGCCCAGGTTCGGTTCCCCTTAGAGGGCCCACTCCGGATGGCATAAATCAAAAAGAATGGGAGACTTCTGGGACCCCCCAAAAGTTTAGAGAATATGATAGGGCTTCACAGTCATCTTCGAAAGTCTGGTAGAAAAAAACCACCCACGGGTAAAATTCATTTCATATCATTAAGACTCATAAATAATTAAAAAAACAACCACGCACGGAAATATTAGAGAAAAGAATACAGTGTCAAATTTGATGTGTGTTTGCGTAACGAAATGGAATAAAATGAAATAATGGAGATAGCGTAAGAAATGCGGCCTTCACCTTGAATGAATCAACTTCAATGCGCCGTGGGTTTTAATTAGGTAAGCCTAAAGTACATACGTTATTACGACAAAATGAAAGTAGAATGCTACTTAGAAGTAACGGCTTACGAGGAAATGAAGATAGCTTAAATGGATTGTTTGTGTCGCTGTTTTATTGAAACTAAGACGAGGAGGAAGATATGTGAAGTGGTAACACTTCAATTATTAAATTTCACTCATGGTAGCCTTTTTGAAAGTCATCGGCTTAAAAAATAAAATAAATGTGAAACCAATCAATTTAGTGCAAACTATGTTTAGCTACTTCGTTCAACGTAATTTGTATAAACCTGTTACTTATTAGGTAATGTAACGAAACTAGCTGACCCGACAGACGTTGTTCTGTTATAACGACGACGAAGAAAAATACATATATAATCAAATTACTAAATATGTTTTTCCTTTCATAAGAACCTTCTTTTGACAAAAACAAATACAACCAAACAATAATAGGGAAATTGGTCCAGCCGTTCACGTGTGATGGCGAGACCGAGGGACATAAGGTTTAATCACTACATAGTATAAAACAAAGTCGCTTTTTCTGTCCCTATATTCCTTTGTACGCTTAAATCTTTAAAACTACGCAACGGATTTTGATGCGGTTTTTTTTGATAGATAGAGTGATTCCAGAGGAAGGTTTTTATGTGTAATAAAGAATAGAAAAGCCAATATTTCTAAGTATTCACATTTCATCCGTGCAAGGCCGGGGCGGGTCGCTAGTATTTATATATACAGATTGTTGGATCAAACACAGGTCGTTTTATTTAACGTTACATTCATTGAAGTAGGTATAATTAATTAGATCTATCAGTAAGCTAGCATGAAACAACGGAAAGAAATGAAAAACAGACAGTACATTTTGTTTTCAATAATTAGCTGCTCTCATTAAAATACCCTAGAGTACCTAAGTGTGTAAATTTGTGTTAAAACTCTATTTGTATAGTTTTTTTAGGTGCGCACCTAATGTTCCGTGTTTATTAAATTCTCATTACAAATAGTTTTTGTCTTGATGGTGAAAATATGAATCAATTCTTATGTAAATAACATAATTGATTGATGAAAATATGAATTGATTAATATTTTCACCATCACCAAATTAATCATTCAAGTCAAATTAGGCTTTATCTAATGATTAATTTGGTTTTTCTACTTAGTGACACTAATACCCACGTTTTAGGGTCAATTCAACAAGACGATAATGTGATAGTGTCAATGTATTGCTTTTTGAGATGATTAACTATGGATATTGAATTGGCGTCACTAGTTTTGGCGTCGCGCCATCTTTGAGGTACCGGGTACGATCCCCGGTCGGGTCAATATGGGAAACGAACTTTTCTATAGGTATTGTCTCGGGTCAGGGTGTTGTGGTACCATCGTTGTTTCTGATTTCTGTAACACAATTGCTTAAACTACTTACCACAGAATTAGACAAAAACGAATTATGGACGGTCTAAAAGATCGAATTGTATTATTACGGCCTCGACTAAGATTTTGGTTCCACCTATTGAAAAATTTAAACTATCTTATTCTGGTTAAAGTGGCGAAATAAAATAGCCCACGGAAATACTTGAATTTGACAACCTCCGGTGCACGTATTTAATCGCATGCATGGTACAAATGTATAATACAAAAGTATGATTAAAATATTTGCACAGGAGGGTGTCCGGTCCAGACGTCTGTTAATGGGCTTTGTGCGTATCTGTCTCCAGCAGATAGTCTGTTTTTGACATTTAAACACTACCGCTTTGTCGCGTGCGGATATAGTGTGCCACTGTATATTTTGCACCGATATCTCTTTATTTACGTACGATGAAAACTAGATTATTTTTTAACATTACTTTCCACAATTTTCACTTATTATTCGCTGTTATTCGTCGGAGCTTGATGTTATATAGCCTTAAACCTTCCTCGATTAATGGACTATCCTACACAAAAATAATTCTTCAAATCGAACCAGTTGTTTCTGAGATTACCGCTTTCAAACAAACTCTTTACCTTCATAAAATTAGCATAGATACAAAGCAAGGCACGCACTTATTTATATTTCTATATTTAATCGATGTTGTTTATAATAAGTGTTGCAAATTCATTTCGCATTTGAGATACTTATAATGGGCCAGAATTTTGTGATAACTTAGTACTAATTTGTTTCTCTATTCACAGTCTAGAATCGAATTAGTAGTTTTTCATCGTCTGTCGGTGGACCGAGTGTGTCAAGGAGAGGCTGCCAAGTCGCGGCGAAGGTGATTCCATTAGGTAGCACTATTTTGTCCGCTAAAACGTAGTTACCAGTATGACCAGCTTAAGGGTCTTAATGTAGCACCTATTATGCTTAAGATTCCTTAAAATATTTTTTGTTATCGTAATAACTGAAAGGCCTCTCTTTTAAAGTACTCGTCTTATATGTCAAATCAAGTCACAATATAAAAAACTCGATTTTAAATTACAACCTGCTCTGTAACACTTACACAACCAACTTATAAAAGGACTATCATCTTTGCGCCTCCAATGAGGATTACCTTAGTTTAATAACATTTCACTTTACTTATAACTAAACATCTTTATATCTTCTTGATCTGTCTTGCTTATACAATTATGAAACATATAATTTAATTATAATTAGCATGAGGAAGGTTATTTTCTCGCTAATATTTTGTAGATATTAAAATAAGGATATGTACCGTGGATGCCCTTTTTCGAACTACTACAAAAAAGATGAAGTAAGATCTAAGTTAAGAAATCTATTATATTGCAAATAGTTCGGTCAACACACGGCAGACATTGTTTAAAACTTTATTTCAAAAGTTATTTTAGAAACATTTAGCTGATTTTCCAATTATCCGATAAAATTAACAAACCGATATAGTATAGGCCGTTAGAATTAAGAACGTCATTAAGTAATTTTATTACGGAATATTATGATAACATTTGAAACAAGTCGCATTGTACTTCATTCGATTGTTATTTCTTATCTGTTAATTGAGAAATCTGGACTTAATCGAATATAGGGTATACTTATATCAAAAATCTCTTAGATAAATTAATTACTTTATAAAAGAGACTTGTATCTAGATGTTGCACATCGCCGCGTATTTTCGGCACAATAATTATTCTATGGTGAATATAGTATTTCGTTCATTTATCAGTTGAATGAAAGATAATTTTTATTATCATTATTTGTTTCTTTTTTCACATTTTGCACTAATTATTCGGTCCTATTGGTCGTGGCGTGACGTCATATAGCCCATTATAGCCTTACTTGATAAAATATCCAAGAAAAATATGATTTTTCTATTCGATTTTTTCCTGATTAGTGCGGTCAAACAAACAAACTATTCAGATTTTTAATATTAGTACAGATACAATATAAACGTGAATAGAACAAAATTCACGACTTTTGTTATTGGACCAACTTGTAAAGAAAGGGATAAAAAATACTTTTTATATTAATCCACATCGCCAAGAACTACCATAAGCCTATTGCTATTACTTTGGGACAAGATAATTATTTTGAATGTTGTGAACTAGTCCTGCGTAGATATCAGTCGTAGAAGTGAGGTCATTGATTTTTAGGCTATTCGTTTGACAGTCTGAATCACGACGGAAACCTCATTGCCTTTTTGTCTAACAATAAAAATGGGAGGTGGCGGCGGTCTCGCGTAGGTGAGGTACCGAACAACCTTTGCTTTTTATAGTACGATTAACAGCACGTCAGATGGTACTACTCTTTGGATTTTGCACCGTTCTTATGTCAAGGACATTACAACTAATATTGTACTGCAAGTGTTTTCCTTGGCATGCGGAAGACCGTACATTATTCTAAATGACGTAATGCTCGTCTCCGAGGAGTACGCAGAGGAGATAGTCTTATTATGGTAGAATTCGGCCAAAAAAATATATTTATTATTATTTATCATTCAACTTTAATATATTAATATGGTTTCGTTTTGTTAGTGGGTTAATAATAGAACCTTAATACCATATTCGAACGCACACCAATTATCGACGACTTGCCCAAGTGTTTTATTAAGAAACTAGCATTTGCCAGCGACATCGTTCGCGTTATTGCCGAATAAAAAGTATCCTACGGAATTTCGTCAAAGAGTAAGAAACATACGTCAAGACATTCAATCATATATTTACACAAACTGCTGCATTTTTAACAGGTAGGATGATGTCAATTCTCCCGCGCCATTGTCATAACTAGTCTTTCTAAAAATAAAGTAGGTAAGTTCTCAACATCGTTCATAAAGTTAGACCGGAAAAAATAATAAAAAACGACCTCAAAACACATTTTATACAACAACTGTATGAGGAATTCTTTATCGATTAAACGTATTTTTAACATCTGTGATTTATTTAATACTAGCTGTGCCCGCGACTTCGTTCGCGTGGACTATATCCTTTTATGGTCGGTTTTACACCTTTCTCCTCTAATATTCGAAACAAAAAGTAGTTTAATCCAAGTTTCGAGCTATATTTGTGCCAAATTTCACATCTCTAACTTCAAGAATAAACATTTTTTCATATAAACTTCCAAAGGTGGTATTACCCCCCTCCCCCCTTATTTTCTAATAAAAAGTAGCCTATGTCCGTTCTTAATATTCAACATATACCTATACCAAATTTCATCAAAATCGGTTGAGAGGTTTAAGCAGGAAAGCGTAACAGACACACAGACAGACAGACAGACAGACAGAGTTACTTTTAGGGATAAACTTAGTTATTTTTAGATAGTGGACCTATTTACTCTGCTTCAATAGATACTTGAAGAAGTTGAAACTACGATTAGAAGAAAATTATCTACAAGGATAAGTTAAAATCCAATTTATCTTACGGAGAGGAAAAATTGTTCAAACTGTTATTGTTGAACGGGATTAAGTGTTTGAAGAGCAATTCAGTTATCTAAAACGACGGTTGACATGTACCGAACCCTTCATGTTTTGGTTTATCAACATTTCACAAATACTTGTAGATAAAGCTTAAACTAGTTTAAGGATAAACGTCTTGTCTTTTACTTTGTGTTACGTTATCTTTGGTGGAGTCCCGATTTATATTATAGCTAGAATTAAGCTACTCACTGGCTGTCTAAGCACTAAACAAGTCTTCTCTCTTAATTTGACTTTACATACTAATATGTTATCTCGCGTTCAAAATAATGTTACTATTACATACTAGGATATAAATATGATACTAGTATGTCGATGTAGATGTTTATAAACATATGTGTGTTGTTAGATTGTTCAGACTTTAGTTGGACTAAGTTGTAACTTTGGTAACTTTGTTAACTAACTTAGTTGTTTTGTGTTCCTATGAAATGTTTACTTACAAATTTGCTTCTTATGTAGGTTATTTCAATATTTTTTTAAATGAATATAATAGGTAGGTGCAGCTCGCTCACTATTCACTTTTAATGAAAAGCAGGCACTAAATGACATTACCATTTTAATGTTTCGCTAAATTTAATGCAAAATGTTACCTACGTATTCAATCGTATGCTAAACAATAATAATTTAGTCTGAAATATTATTTTTTTCCTTCCATTTAAATTTGGTGCATTATACCTCTGTGCTAATAATGATAACGTTAATCGGGTATGACTCGAGTAGTCATACCGAGGAATGTAGTAAAAATATTTAATAGCCAGCAATTTGTTGCAAGTATAGTCATAATAGGAAGGACATTATGAATAACGCCAAATAAACTCGCAAATCCCAGTATCAAAATGCTTTCTATATTTAAATGTTGACGACATCCGTAGACGAATAGCGAGCAGACTGGCTTTTGGCGTCGCACCATCCCTGAGGTCCCGGGTTTGATTACTGGTCGGCTCGGGTCTGGCTCTTAAACGTTTCTGGTGACCAAAATGCTGGCAAGCACTTCGCCTAACGCCTCAATCTAGCTATTCAAAGAGGTAACGTAGCCAGCATTCCGGGCACCCTAAATGCTTTCCATACATCTGCCGTATCTGAAATTTGAACTTCATTGTTGCGGTCTCTTCAGAATTACTTAGGCAGTGTCAGGTTAACATCAAATTTATATCTTATTATATAAAAATGAATCGCAAAATGTGTCGGTAAGCATATAAATCGACAACGCTTGGACTAATTTTGACAATTATTTTTTTAATGTGTTCGTTGAAGTCCAAGGATGGTTTTTCGAATAATTGCCGGGAAAACTCTAAACACAGCCCTTTTCTTATTCCAGTACAAACGTTTTCTAACTAAAATTTTACAATACTTTTTCAAAAACTGTCAAGTAGCCAATTCCACGCGTACAAAGTTGGCACCCCTAGTTAAAATTATGTAAACGGGTCAAAATGCAAGTAAACTGACCTAATTCGTAACACCCTTTCATGAAAGTTAGCTATTGTACGTACCGAGTGACTAAAAACAACACTTCAAAACTTTGTCGAGTAAACTTTTTATTAATTTAAAGGTGACTCGATTGATGTAGATAAAAGTGTAGTGAAAACAAATAACATAGGTACATTATATATCGTATAAGAATTACATTTGAAGAAAGAAAAGTCACCTGACCTCGAAATGTCACATGTGCATTTGAAAATGTAGAAACTATCAGGCCTAGCATGCGCAATACATCAAATTTATCGCGTGATACGACAAAAATTTCTATACCGTTGATTGGGTGATAGTACACCGTATTCGTAATTTCACCCAATCACCAGTTGACGTATAGATTAGTCATTTCGTAAGAGCGCGATTTTTCGTAAGAGAGAATTTTTGGGGATGTAGGGCGGCTGATGTGTGCCCAAGTGTGGTGTTGGGCAATACACATCTACCGTCAAGTGTCCTTCCTGCGTCCACGTCGCACATCCTGGTAATGCTCGGGTCCTCAACAGGCACCACACATTATTATCAACCCTGGGGTCCGAGTAGCTGAAGGGAATTGACGCTATCTCGTCAGTGCACTCCAACACGACGGGTATCCCCTTACCCAATCCTGTGATCCCCACCTCCTAATACCCTATAAAATCCTATACCCATAAATCCAGTCTAAAATCCTTCCCCCACCTAACCCAATCCAAGGTGTCAATCGAACCGTGCCGAGGGATGCGTGGCCAAGGGGGTGCTTGGTCTCGAACGGTGTCTCTCCAGAAATGGCGATCCTGGGGCAGTAAATAGCCTTACTCGGGTAAGCGGGGCAATGCCCGAGTGGACCTTATATTTCCCTAGCTGCTCGTGGGACCTGCATGGAACCTGATACAAACGAAAAAATAAACACACTTCTGGGCGACATTGAACGACCAGAACCACTAAAACCTTCCGCTTCGTTGCCTGACTTAGCGGAACTACTTCTTGACTCCGAGGACGACATTAACGACTTGGACCCATCTTCTCACTCCACTCAACCGGCCCTTGGCAGAGACGGCGAGAGTCAGGCTAAAGCTGACTCGAATCGACCGTCGATCGCCAAGAAAAGGGAGAGAAAGGAGAAGAACCTTTCCGGAGCTCTCCGGAAACGCCTTCGTCGGCTTAAGGCAGAGGGAGTGGGCCATGAAGAGGCCTACAAACTCTGTCTTGAGTACAGAGCGAAGGCAAAAGAGCATGGGACTACGGTCGATTCAGCTACGGAGAGGGGCACGTGCAAACGAACCCGATCCGAAGATGAATCACCAAAGGACCATGCCAAAAAGACAACCCGGCTATGCGAGGATTTGACCAAAGGGACGCACAAAACGACCTTAATCAAACCACCCGTGACCCGGATTCCCGAGGCTGGTCCATCGACCCTGCCAAATGAGTCTGGTGCCAGGGTTTCTTTCAAAGAAGCTCTCACTGCTGTTCGTGTGGGTGTCTGCAATCAGACACCTATGTCCAATGAACAGATGGGAGCAGTAAAGTATGGCATTCTCCAGGCCATTATGAATGATACTGGGAATGACAGATGTCCAATACTGAAGAGTTGCACCTTCAGATCCGGCTGGCTGCTGATCACCCTTGGGGATGAAGGCAGTCTAGAATGGCTAGAGAAGAGGGTGGGGAACATCAAGCCCTGGCCAGAGGCAGAGCTATCTCTCATGAGAGAGAGCGAGATGCCCAAGGCTAAGGTTGGTGTATTTTACTTCCCAAACTCCGAAGTAAAAACTCCAAAAGAGGCACTGCGTCTTTTGGAGAAACAGAACGGACTGAGGACCAGTCTGTGGAGGATACTGAACGTCGTCGTCGAGAAAGACGGATCGACAGTGGCCGTTTCAATCGACGACGAATCGGTCGGGATCCTGCAGAGGCTGGACTTCAGGCCACAACTGGGCTTTAAGAAGATTGTCGTGCGCATCCGGGGGAAAAATACTTCTCCGGATACACGCGAGCAACAAAAGGCAGAGTCTACTTCCTCTGGAATAAAGAATCTGCCTAAGCAGTTGATCCCTACAGGTGGGCCTAAACAGCCCGGCTCGGGTACTTAAAACGTTCCGCAAAGGACTAAAGGCCGGGTGGTAAAGGACCACCCTAAGGGAAAGGGAAATAAGGTGGCAGGACCTACCAAGGCATCTAGGGGCGTTCACGACGAACCTAAGCCTAGCACGTCCACCAGTGCCCCTTAGGACCCTTCGCTACACTCTACACCGCACCACACACTAATAGAAACACACATTAACACAAATGACACAAACAACATCAACACAAATGACACAAAACACAAATAAAAAAAAAACAAAAAACACTAAAGTGGTACAGATCAACTTGCACCACGCTAGGGCTGCCACAGCAGTCCTGGAAAACCTCTTCAAAGAGAAGAACCTTCACATCGCTCTGATTCAAGAACCGTGGCTGAGTAACAACAGCACGGTATCTGGACTTGGATCCGCAGGCAAGGTAATATATAACGCCGACGGAAACAAGCCAAGAGCATGTATCCTATTCAATAATAATGTTGATTTTTTATGCATACCAGGGCTCTGCAGTGACGACCTGATTGCAGCTTTTGTAAATGTCAGGAATGGAAGTGGACGCCTCATAGTCTGCTCCGCATACCTAGACGGTGGGATAGGCGATCCAACCCGTGAACTGGCGAAGGTGGTCGAATATGCAAACGAGCACAACGCTGAACTCGTAATCGGATGCGATGCCAACGCACACCACACCTACTGGGGAAGCACTGACATCAATAAAAGGGTCGAGTTATTGTACGATTTTATCTTGTCCAATTGCCTGAATGTGGTCAATAGAGGGTGCAAACCAACCTTTGTTACCAGATCCAGGCAAGAAGTTCTCGACGTGACTCTCTCCACAAATCACACGGCCAGGCTAATAACAGACTGGCATGTTAGCAACGAACCCTCTATGTCCGATCATAGACTTATCAAATTCGCGTTAGACACAACTAACACATGCGATACGACTACGTTTAGGGATGCCAAAGCCACAGATTGGAGTCTATATAAATCAAAGCTCCGAGAAAAGCTCAGGGACATCCCCAAGACGATACGTACTCTTGAAACCTTAGAATACGCTGTGGATCAAACCACCGAAGCTGTTACAAGCTCCTATGAAGAGAGCTGCCCTCCTAAAACCGTGAGGAACAATAGCGTGCCATGGTGGAATGAACGGCTTTCTAAACTAAGAGAGGAAACACGCAGGATGTTCAATAAGGCTAAATTGACTAAAGACTGGAGTCGATATACCAAAGCCCTAACTACCTATAACAAAGAAATTAGGAAAGCGCGCAGGCTATCGTGGAGAAGGTTCTGTGAAAGTATCGTAAAGACTCCACAAGGAGCCAGAATCCACAAAGTCCTTGCGAAATCGCCCTCCAACCAATTGGGACTATTAAAAAAGCCCGATGAAACCTTCACTGAAACAGCGGAAGAGACACTAGAAATTCTGGCGTCGACCCACTTCCCGGGATCAGTATTAGATGATCAAACACTGAATACTCTACAAAACAGCCTCTCCAGGCCGCGCAACGATGACTGGAACAGAGCTGCGTGGATCTTCAGGCCAACAAAGATCAAATGGGCAATAGACTCATTTAAGCCGTTCAAATCGGCGGGTGAAGATGACATATTCCCCATGCTCTTACAGCAAGGGATGGACATCCTAACCCCCACACTGGTAAAAATATTCAGAGCAAGTTATGCCTGGGGCTACATACCAGAAAAATGGACTAAAGTTAAAGTCCGTTTCATTCCAAAGGCTGGTAAAAAGGATTTCTCTCAACCAAAATCCTTTAGACCTATTAGCCTCACCTCATTCCTACTCAAAAGTATGGAAAAACTCATTGATGAATGCATTCGGGATGGGCCTCTGCGCGAACAACCACTGCATTCAAAACAACATGCCTACTGCAAAGGAAAGTCTACAGAATCTGCCCTACTTGAACTGACGGACAGAATTGAAAGGGCTCTAGAAGACAAACAAATAGCCCTCTGTGCCTTCCTTGACATCGAAGGAGCATTCGACAATGTCACTATCGATACCCTTTCCAAGGGGATGTGTGCCAAAAATATAGACAGCACCACTGTTCGCTGGATACAAAATATGCTCCTTAACAGAACTGTAAGCATAAGCTTGCATGGGACCAAAAGAGGTTTCAAGACAACAAGAGGCTGCCCTCAAGGGGGAGTACTATCGCCTCTGCTGTGGTCACTTGTTGTCGACCAACTCTTAAATGTAGCCTCAACAAAAGGCTTAGATATACAGGGCTATGCGGATGATGTGGTGGCCTGCGTAATAGGCCCCTGTCAAAGTACCGTGTTCTCTATACTTCAAAGATCGCTCAATGTCATCACAAACTGGTGCACTGAGAACAATCTATCGGTTAATCCGAATAAAACAACTGTAGTGCCCTTCACCAGGAAACGTAAGTTGGATAAACTTATAGCGCCCACTATAAAGGGCTCTACAATACCGTTTTCTACAGAAACCAAGTTTTTGGGAGTCACAATCGACCAAAAGCTAACGTGGAACTCACATATAGACAATACAATCCAAAAGGCCAAAATAGCCTTAGGAATATGCTCTCGTCTAGCAGGCACGAAATGGGGTCTGAAACCTAGCATAGCCCTATGGATGTACACTGCCATAGTCAGGCCGATGGTAACGCATGCCTGCGTCACATGGTGGAGAAAAACCTCCCAAATGACAATAATCAAAAAACTTGCCAGCCTACAAAGGGTGGCATGCCTTATAGCAACTGGTGCTGTTTCGACTTCACCAGGAGCCGCTCTTGATGCTCTTCTCAATCTGCCACCACTACACCTCTTTGTAACAAAGGAGGCTGAAGCGAGTATCTACAGAGCAACCATCACGGGAAAAGTAACATGGCACTCTCAAGCACTGAGAGCATCACATGCAGCAGTGCTCACACTTAAACCCTTAGCAATGACATCCGATGCCATGCTTCCACACTATAATTTTAATAAAAATTACACTGTGGAATTTCCCTGCAGAGAAAATTGGGCAACGAACCAAAACTCTCTAAAAGCAGGGAGCCTCGTCTGGTACACGGACGGCTCCAAAATGGGACTAGATGTAGGATGTGGAATATATGGTGTGAGTCCAAGAGTCAAACACAGTGTGAATCTTGGTAAAAACGCCACGATATTCCAGGCCATCATAGAATGTGCAGAAGCCAATCGTCAACGAAACTACAAAAATCAGACCATAATCATCTATTCAGATAGCCAAGCAGCTCTGAATGCCATAAATTCGATTACACTAAAATCGAAGCTGGTGAAAGACTGCGTCGATAAACTGAATGAGCTGGGACAACAGAACAAAGTGATTCTGAAATGGGTACCAGGACATTCAGGAATCATCGGGAACGAAAAAGGTGATGAACTTGCTAAAGCTGGGGCGCAAAGCCAACAGTTTGGACCAGAACCATTCTGTGGCATTTCAAAGAACCAAGCTATGCAACTACTAAAAGAAAAACTAAAAGTCGAGTCGGAAAAATACTGGATAAATCAACCAGGCTTAGAACACTCAAAAACACTCATAGTTACTGCTACAACTTAGCAGGCCTAGGGCCAGTGCGCTAGTTAGAGCCTTGACTGGACACTGCAAACTAAAAAGACACCAGTTTCATATGAAGCTGAGTGACTCTGATGAATGCAGATTCTGCAAGGAGGAAAAGGAAACACCTCTTCACCTCCTGTGTGACTGTGAATCTCTGATCCACAAACGAAGCATCCACCTGGGACGACATATAGCCCAACCGGATGAATTAAAAACCCTGAAAGCTAGGAAAATACTAGACTTCCTAGAATCGACCTGGCTAACGGAGTTACTCTAACTGGTGGCGAGTCACAATAGATCTAAAAGGTCGCAGTGACCACAGTTCACTGAACTGCATAGCCCCAAGTACCCCTAATAATAATAATAAAGAGCGCGATAAAATTTAGGCCTGTATATCGAGATTCGATAATGACACGAAAGAAAATGAATCAGTAATTGAATATCGATCTTTTATGACAACCTGGTGAGCCAAGACAGCAATGCCCAAACAGACTGGGAAATGCTCACAAAGTGAAAGTGGACCCCACGGGATTTAAACCCACGACCGAAGGCGTTTTGAGCCTAAAACTCTAACTTTAATGCCTCCTCCACACTACTCGCGAAGTTGAACGAAGTTAGCCGAATACGATAGTGTAGAGAAGCACTTCGGCTCGCCTCGTGCTCGCCGCGTCAAACTTTGCCTCGCCTCGGGCGAACTTCGCCGAGTAACTTCGCGAGTAGTGTGGAGCAGGCTTAACACAACGTGCACAGCTAATGACAATAATAATTTCCTTTACACACTGGATACAAGTATCTACCGTATTTCTAGTTGCGGTATAATGAGATGAATTGGAATGTAATAATTATAGCCTTTTTTTTTGGATCAACAGCTAAATGTATAGGTACTATATTGAATTATTGCTGTTTACGTTATCGCAGACATTAATAGAATTAAAAGTTAAAGTTACTACAGCAACTCCTGGTGTTTATTTTCATTTGAACCTAGTATGTCCAAAGTACAACTCGTACGGTCTAAGGTACATCAGGTCTGTTGTACGTTGGACAATTTTCCCTTTTTTTTCTAGCGGCTTTTGTTGTCAGCTTTATGAAACATTTACAGATTTTATTAATTAACTATATAGTTGAATAATGGATCTTTCTATTATATGCATATTTGGCAGATCTTATTCTCACCATTTATTAAAAAAATACGAAAATGTTAAAAACTGGCCTAAGTACAACAGGTTCCCCTACACATTTGCAGATCGATATTAGTTCATAAGAACTGGGAATAATCCCATGAGGTAAGGTTGGTACAAAATGCAGGGTATGTAGTCTGACTGTAAATATAATTATGCATATATATGTAAATTAGATGTAAAACAAAAAAAATAATGCAGCAGACCAAAATATATTTACTCTAAATTTGATCAACAATTCTACAGACTACAGACGATTAAAAAAAAGTAAGCGTAATTAATATAAATGCGTACGAGGAATATCTACCTACTGTTGTTTCTGAGACTAAGTTATTATCAAAGAGTTAATTCAAAGACCCCAGTACCATTGGCTTTTGAATAATAATGTGATTAGAGTAGTTTCACATAGTGAAAGTTTAACATGAAAATTTCAGAAGTTTCCTTACTCAACGCTGCGGGGCGCTACAACAATTTCAGAAGTTTCCTTACTCAACGCTGCGGGGCGCTACAACAATTTCAGAAGTTTCCTTACTCAACGCTGCGGGGCGCTACAACAATTTCAGAAGTTTCCTTACTCAACGCTGCGGGGCGCTACAACAATTTCAGAAGTTTCCTTACTCAACGCTGCGGGGCGCTACAACAATTTTCAAACTTATATCTCAGTTTATCGTTTTTGTTCGTGATAATTTCAAATTAACTAACTAGTTGAATACATTTCCATGCAGTAAAATCTTAAATTCACAAATAGAAACCAAATCAAAAATTAAAATAGTTAACAACTTTTGCTTGCATCTATAAATTAGGTACCTACGTCTATAGTTTTCTTTTTTTTAAATTAAGTATTTTTTAATGTACTATCTCATAAAGTCAACAAAGCCTTAACTTAACTAATACTAAATAATTTGATGAACTAATAAATAAACAAAGATGGTCCGCGCGGTATATCTATGAATATTTAAATACGAGTAACTATGATTATACTCAGTACAATTGCAATCCATTTAAAAGTTAATAGCGAAAAATTGATGTCTCTCTGTAAAGCAAATAAAGTCGTTCGTTATAGAAATTATGTCGAACGATGGGTCTAATAATATTAGTAGGAATGCAGATTGGTAATTATCAACCTAATCAATGTTTTAAAAATCCGTAACAACCTTATCACGACCTATTAATTAAAAAAAATTAACGGTCTTTTGGATAACTAATCCAAAACAAGCTACTTTAAGCACTTACGTTGAAGAAATCATGAGGGTTATTAAAACTTTAGGGACTTCACGATCAGTGACGACTTATTACTCAATTTAATCATTTTAAGCTTAATAGACCAATCTAAAATCCAAAACATTGAAAATTTTATCTACTGTCTAAATGTTTTGCAGAGTAACCTATCAAATCAATGTTTTTGACACAGATTTTTATGGTTCCGTAGTCAACTAGGAACCCTTATAGTTAATAGTAGTCTGTCTGTCCGTCCGAGGATAATCTCAGAAACCGTTTGCACTAGAAAGATGAAATTTGGTACAAATATGCATATTAATCACGTCAAAAAAGTGCAAAAATAAAAAATAAAAATAAATGTTTTTTAGGGTACACGTAAATTGGGGAGTGATTTTTTTTAAATTTCAATCCCAACATGTGATATACCGTTGGATAGGTATTTAAAAATGAACAGGTGTTTACTAAGACCATTTTTTGATAATTTTAATATTTTGGGAATTAATCGCTGCAAAAGAAAAATAAAATTGTGTCCCCCCCTCTAACTTTTGAACCATAAGTTCAAAAAGTATGAAAAAAATCTAGAATATAGAACTGCATAAAGGTTTTCTAGGAAAATTATTATGAAAGTATTAATCAATTTGAAATTTTTGAAAAAAAAATTGTTTAGTGTATACCTACCTATGTCAAGTCAATGTTACGCACAGATAGCCCATTTTTGTAACTTTAAGTGAGGATACTAAAGTATTGTGATGCACTGAAAACTACGGAACCCTACACTGAGCGTGGCCCGACACTTTTTTTTATAGTTATTATTTAAACTTCTTAAACTATACCTTTATAATAATTACCCGAATATTTGGTGTCGAGGGAATTGATTTTGATAAAAGTGCATTAACGTAATTCTTTAAAACATATTATAACCCATAATGTGGTGAGCATACCTAACTCACATCAGCCTGTAATTTTAGTAATATGCCGGGCTAACGGAATCCCGACCAAAATTATGTCCGACTTTTTGCTTATTTCAGTCGCGTACAATCAGGTGCTCACATAGGTAGATACATTGACAGATAAGTGGCATCTCAATAAATTGCGTAAGGAGAGATAAAACGGTTAGTTTAAGTCTCATAAACACTTATAGATAATAAAATGACAAAGTGGACGGTGTAGTGTGGACGTGGCCTCGAGAGAGAGCTCATTGTCACATTCACTTTCCAACAAAACGCGGGTTGATGCAATCGCACGGACTAGTTTTGCTTTTCTTATTCTATGGCTACATGACTTTTGTTTTCTTAACCCAGAAACATCCTATTTTATAGAAAATTCACACATCTTCTTTTAATAGTAGTTACCTGTCTTGAGATATCAGTTTGGTTTTAATTTAAGTTCCAAAGATGGCGGAACTCGCTAGGATCTCGAAGAGCTGCGCATGCAATGCACGCTTCGCTCGATGTGTTCGGCGCGTTTGTATAACACAGATATAAGAAAGGCAGAAGTTGGACTTTGTACCGCCCTTATCTCAGGGGCATAAGATTAAAATCACAATGCAAGCATTAACTGTGGATTGCTTCTGACCGCACGTATCATAGGACAGTACAAAATATAATTTTAATCGAATGTACAAGTTCCCAATCCAACATTTAAATTCGACAGGTGGTATTCATTGATGCTTCATTCCCGACTGAATCTCTACAAGTAAATTATTTGTCATTAAAATCACCCATAATACTTAGCTAACATAACACGTACACACACGGTAATCGAATAGTATTATGACGTTGTGACGAAATAGTATAGAAATCGTAGTGACGTTACAATGTCATATAAAGCTGGCACAGCTTAATATGCTATTTTATTATTGTTTTCAAACGTGGTACAGGGGATTGTAGATAGATGTGACCTATACCTACCGATATATAAAGAGGTAACGTTTATTAGTTTAATCTATAGAGGTAATTTGGGATACATTTATGAAATATAAAAGTCAGCGGGAGCGTAGCAGCTTGCCAGTTAGTTTTACAATTAGGTATTACTAAAAGAAAAGAGAAGTATTACATACTTATAATGAAACAAAGTAACACATTTATCAGAAGCAATCAGATCACACGATTATAACATTCACAAGTATTTGTTGGTTTTAAATGTTACTAAATTATGAAAAATTATGGCACAAAGTGCATTAATGCGATACAAAAGTACACACAAAGTATATAAAAAGGTTTGCACCCATATATATAAATATATATATATTTATACGTTTGTTTATAAATGTTTGATTTAAGTAAATTTCATCTAAATAGGTTTCGTAATTGTATACTCTTTACACTCTATAAAACGTTAAAATTAGGAACTAATCAAAATAAGAGGCGTCTAGCAAGAAAAAATTAGCCAATCAGTGCTTAAAGATATTCAATCTTACTAAGTTTCGCAAAAAACGGCCTCTTTTTAGTAGAATTTAGAAGTCCGCCACAGGAAAACTTTCGCGTTTTCGCCTTATCCCTAGAATCGTATCGATAAATGTACCTATTTAAATCACCACGACAGTTAGATATAATATTTGCGAAATATGAATCAATCAATATATTATTAGCCAACATTACATACATTGCTCTGATTCGGTTGTAAGTAGCTAAAGCACTTATGTTACTGAAATCAGAATCAAAGACGTTACAACAGAACGAAAACCCGAGAAAACACAGAAAATTGTTTGCCAAATTTAACGGGAATCTACCTCGAAGAAGAATTCGAAGAATGGCGCGCTCCCATACTTCACCTCACTTGCGTCTCGACGGAGGTTGTCATTAAAAAGCAGTGTCTCTGTGTGTATTTCCTATTGATTTACATGATTGTGCATTATGTATACCACGCTTCAGCCAAGTTAAGACGTTGTTATCTAATATGCTAAAGATTAAAATGAAAGAAAGAAAGAAAAAACATTTATTGACATCACAAAATTTACAAACAACGCAAGACAAATGAAACAGATATAGTGTAAATACTTTGTGAGGCCAATTTGGGTTCTACCTAAGCAAATGCCGCTGCGACATTAAAATGCGCATACACTCGCTAATTGAATTAATTTAATTACAAAGTACACAATTCGCTGAGCAAATTCTGTGAAATATTGTAAATATTTTCTTAATTATGTTATTTAACTTTTGATCTGTTGATAATATGTTATGTAGTACTTACTTTTCACGCCACTCATTGAACGATTGGGCCAGTCAAAATCCTCCTAAAATGTCGGTTCTTTTTTTATAAAAATGCTATTAGATCCAGTTTTGAAAACCAAAGTGAAAAGACAATCTTAATCGGATCTTTAGTTTGAAATTAATTACTTTATATTTTATTTTTGAATTATAAATATATTATTCTTAACTTGAGTTGATATTGAGTCACGGGCTTGGTAATAAGTTTGTCTGTAATTCTATTAAACTAATTAATATAGTATTAACTAAACTAAATTAAAAAAAACTTCGAATATAAATAAATTTGTTATTATTTCCAGTCGAAACTAGTTAATAAAATTTTATGAAATTTTGTGATAAGAGAGCTAAGATTCTAGGAAAATTTACTTGTTATTAAATATACCTTGTTATCCTGATATAACTCAAACGAATTCGCGGACATAAACTTGTTAACAGTATGATTGTAGGTAGTAGGAGCACGTTGTGACATAAGCTGTGCAGTGAAAGCTTTGTTAAAAACAAACAAGACCTTTTGCTCATATTGGAAGTTCAATGTTGATCGCCAACATTATACCTGAATGTTTTACTTAGTCTCAACTGTATTGGAATATTTTAGGTATCTTTTTATGTATTCAAATTCAAATTCAAATTCAATATTTGTTTATTCAAGTAGGTTACATATAATAACACTTTCGAATCGTCATTGTATATAATGCAAAGTGATTCTACTTCCGGTTCGGAACCTATATCTACCGAGAAGACACCGGTAAGAAACTCAGCAGATCAGTTACAGTGCCAGTATCTAACTTATAGCTATGTGTAGAACACTTTGGACCAAGTCATATAGTTTTATTTTGATGAGTGAACAAAAGCATTAAGTTATTTTAATAGGTAAGCTGGAGCAGACCAGTCCCCAAAGGTGGCACCTGTTCACAAGCATGACGTATGTGCCAGCCATCGCTTCACTCAACCATATTGAAGGGAATGTAACGACCCGCCACATAGCGCCACCACCCCAGTGACGTTTTAGTGAGCATGACTACTACAGTCCCCCTAAGAACGCGACCAATTAACAAAAATTTAGATCTACTCTAATGCCCGGTTCCAATATTTGTAAAACGATCCATTCTAGTTACAGATAGTAATAAATATTACGACGTTGAAGCTAAAAACGACCGACGGAAGACTGATGAGAGCTAATATGAAAAGTAAATTTGGAACGGTATCAACGACTCGTTGTCGGTTGAAAAATAATGGATAGTCTTAGAATTTTTAACACACTACGCTTCCCGATATCCATGACGTCACACCAAATTACTCTGTTAGATGGTACAAGGACACAGTATTTTAGCTTTTTTCCGCATTGCTTATCAGACGATGGAGGATAGGGAGACAAATGTTGTATTGTTTCTATAGACGACGACAAAAATAACAAATAAAATATGTTTTTGGCTACTTGACAGTTTTTGAAGAAGTATTGTAAAATGTGCGCCCGTTTATTTTATGTCCCAAGTAATTAGATTTATCTGGAAAAATGTAAATAACCAGAGAAAAATAAGATTTTGTGTAACACATTTAAAAAGCGCGCGAAAACGCCAAGTCACGTCACTGTTGCAATTATGACGTCAATGTTCTAGACCTCGAACCGATACGCATAGGAACGACTTAATTTAGATAAACGGAAAATGTTTTATAAATTCTTAATACGGTTAGAGATACAATAATTCAATTTAATCGGTAAAATAATCATTGTTTCGCCTCAATAAAATAAATAATTTTCGCCGACAGCTGTCATTTCCGAATTGCAATGGTGGTTTCCGTTTCGGTTCTTTTGTTCCACAGATAAAAAAAGTAAAACTTATTTTGCAAAAATAAAATACTTACTATGCTTTTAATTCAAAAATAAAAATGTTAAATTATTACTTAACTAATAAGCTAACATATCTAACACTTATCATATTTTATTGTTAACACTGTCAAGTAGCCAATTGTTCAAACTGGAGCAGCCCGACTGGTGAAATACCTCCACCTTACAGGAGCCAAATAACAATGACTTCGGTGTTGTTGTATTGCTGCGTGTTAGTACGGTTTCCAGAGCTCCTGGGGGGTGCTACATCAGTAGCAGGGGTCAAGCCTTCAAGGTAAGGGCGCAAGTTTAGTAACATTTTTATTATGCTGTACCATTACCATTTAATATCAGGTGGGGTGAGGTCAATCTTGAAGTTCATATAAAAAATTTTTTTAATAAAACTGGACTTCTAATAATAATTTAAATGTATCTAAAACCACAAATGACGCGAGAGTACTGTTACGACAAAGTAATTAATAATTCATTTGTGGTACGATGCTATCGAGCAGTTTTGTGACGTCACACATCAGTCGAAGACTTGCCAGTCTTTATTGTCCTAGAGCAGGACTAAATACTTCTATAATTAATTTAAAACCAACGATATAACATACGCGCTGGCTTTATATCGTAAGATTGTGACAATTTTCAAGCGACGGCAGCATAAATATATTTCTTTATAGAATTTTAGTTTAATAATAGTAGTTGCCATTTTTATTTATAGGCCAAATTGTATAGTCTGGCGATTTTTACTGTTTGCAACATTTGTTAATGACATCAGTGTCATGAAACTTTTTCATTGCACGCAAATGTGGAGGGTCGACTTGATTGATATCTTTCAATCAACCTTAATTTATATCAATAAAGATATTGACTGTCTGGGCAGCTCGTTATTTCATAAACCTTGTGTGTAAAAAACACTGTTGTTTTTCTTATAGAGGTCCTTTTTTATTACTTGTGCGGAATTTAAAAATCACAATCGGAACAATGTTGTCTATACTAATATTATAAAGAGGAAAACTTTGTTTGTTTGTTTGTTTGTTTGTTTGGTTGTAATGAATAGGCTCAAAAACTACTGGACCGATTTCAAAAATTCTTTCACTATTCGAAAGCTACATTATCCACGAGTAACATAGGCTAAATTTTATTTTGGAAAAAATAGGGTTCCGTAATATATTTGGGTTTTTCGGACACAAGGTGTAAAAAATCAACCAGAAAAGTTACTTATTTTGCGTACGCTGCCTAAACTATAAAAGATAGAACTATGAAATGTTCTAATTAATTGTAGATCTTATAAATATCTACAAAAAACTCCGCGACACACTATACCTATCTATGTCGAGTGAGGCACAACAACCATTTTTTAAATCAAAAATCTTGAAATTTTTTGGACTACTTTTAAACGCATTTATTTTACTCATTCTATTAATCCTTATCAAAATAATTTCTTTCATCACTAAGTACAGTTAATGTAGATGATATTTGGTCTTTGAATGATTAAAATTGGATGTTTAGTTTCGAAGTTATGGCGAAATTAAAATATCACGATTTCCGCTGCACGGCCCGTTGCGAAGTGAGCGTCACCAAGGTGGGGGTGCGCGTGCGGGAGGGGATCTACTATATAAAAATAAGTCGGGTTTTCCTTCCTGACGTATTAGGGGTGTGAGCCCTCCGCTCCCCCGCAAGCCCGGTGAAGATGAAAAGGCCATCTGCGGCCATCATCAATTGTCAATTAGGAAAAAAAAAAAAACTTCCTGACGTTATAACTCCAGAACGCACGAACCGAGTTCCACGGTTTTTTATTCGTTGGAAAGGTAGGGCTCCGTGAGGTCCATCCATCCATCCGACATTATTCCAATCCATCCGACATTATTGCAATCCATCCGACATTATTGCAATCCATCCGACATTATTGCAATCCATCCGACATTATTGCAATCCATCCGACATTATTGCAATCCATCCGACATTATTTCATTTTCCGTAGTAGGCCTCCTCAGATCATCGAGATGATGACGAATAAATCATCATCCTAGCGTGAATAGATGAGAACGAGGTCCATTAAACGTTTTAATACTTCTACTAGGTACTGCTACCATCAGATAGTGGACGCTGCAAAACCTGTCACATTCAAATAAAATTCTATTTGGACTGATATCTCATTAGTCGATGTAAATCGATCGGTAAAGTAGGTTAACTACTTAATTGAAAATAATGTTAGTGCGATCTCTCACGATAGAGATAGTTCCTAAAAATTGTATTCAACTTATTAAATCCCTAATTGATTGTTAATACGTTTTAGAGTTAGATACTGTGTTCCACTAGAATGTGCACGAGATAACTACTATCTTCCGGTATTAAAACTAAGATTAAAGTCACACGATATTTTATCATTTCTGTAAACACTATATTAACGGTCTTGTTTTAGTCTGTGAAATTGTATGCGTTAACCACGCATTGAGATTATTTTCTGACCGATTCCACAATTTTTCAGTAAACTAACTCTAGGTACTACTGACTTAAAATGCTATAGTCCACAAACCGGCCTTGTGGTGGAGAATGAAGGTAAGAGACCAACTCTACTACCAGATGTTCTCAAGTCGCTTTATATCCTCTCACTAGGCTTATAGTCTTAAGTACCTATATCAGGACATGAACCGGCACTAACAGCTTAATTAAAAATCTGACTTTCAAAACATTTTTAACACTACCTTGATAATAAATCGTCAAAAACGACTCGTGAAATTAATGGAGTAGATAAAGTCACACAAGTATTTTGTAAACACCCCAGTACATTGTGACATTAAATCTACCCGTAACCAAGTACGAGAAGAATACTAGAGGCATCTGGAGTTTATTTCATGTAGAGTTAGTAATTTTTAGCAATAAGTACAGATATAGGCTACTATGTTAATCAGGCTGAATGTAGCTTGATACGTTTGTTAGACAATTAACTTAATGAAGCACTGAGTTAGCTACAAATTTAAGATGCTGACTGTACATACCATAGCTTTATTTCCTTCATGCACATGAAGTCGTGAAACGTTTATATTTTGACTAGCGGCCGCACGCAATTTCGTGACTATTATGTCTGTTTTAACACCAAAAGGGGGTTAAATTTGCAAAATACATTATTAGTACACCTTCACACCATCTTAATAGATAGGTATTACCTATCTATTAATTTCAAGTTCTTTAGTTCTAAAACATTGGACTTGCATTCAGACTTGCAACGCTCTTTTTTTACCCCTTTAGTAGTGGAATTTCGTGAAATCTTAGCGTTATGTCAACACCCTATAAGAAACCTGTCTGTCAAAATATTAAGATTGTAAGCGCTATAGTTTTCGAGATTTCCTGATTTATCAGTAAGTCTGTAGGTCAGTGAGTTGTATTTCGCCTTATAGATAGATATAGACTAATGTCACCATAAAACTATAAGTACCCAGGTACCCTGTGAATATTTAAAGTATGCATAAAGCTATGATACCACCAAAATGAAAATGACTGTCAGTTTTCTATTTATCTAACAAGCATCGTGCTAACGGAAACTGTATACATTAATCTAAGACCAAGAAATGACGAACTAAGGAATTGAGGTAGTTTTAATGAGATTGCTTTGTCGCATTGAGATTGCCTTAATTTTACCATAATTTGTCTGGAGTTCCTACATACTCCCATAATTTAAATATATGAATTCATTAGGTTGAAGATACTCCGCATCAACGGGTACGCATGCTTGATATAATTTCATGACTTTTTATTTATCATTAGTGAAAGATTGTATGTGCATTTGATGTTAATCTGTAGTTAAAAACTTTAAACTTATATAAAAGAGTGAAACTTTTTAATTTGATTTCAATCAGTGCCAGTGGTCGCATGGTGAGCTTGCTTTTGACCCGTGCCTTAAAATTTGCATATATGTATACTGGTTGGTTGACCTATAGTCCTCTACTCAATCTTCGAAGAGCTGCAAATGCAAGTATTTTATCGTGATTAAATACGATCAAAAGTCATGTTTGGACAAAAATAGTCCATTCTTAATCAATTTAATGGAAATAAGTAAAAAATTTAGTTTTTAAACTTTTCAAATATTATTAAAATGTCAACAATACATGATCTATAATCCCAGAAATTAATAAATAAACAAATATCTTTATTTGACATTTACAAAGTTTACACTGTTAATACGAATATACTGTGACATACACATTAGGCTAGGCGTATCTCGTGGTTGTCCAGTTATAGGACGTTACAATGGAACTTATCGAGTACCTAAACAGCGCAAGAGCCATTGCTATTCTAATATAAAATTCTATTTTCAATTTCCAAGTAAATCGTTTCCAAATGTACCCTACAAATGTTTTTTTAAAAGGGGAATTTGCTTTGATGCGCCTCGGCGTACCTACCGCCTGCAGGCAGCGGTGTCTGCGTATGACAAAGGGGTGTGTGTGTCGGTAAAAACACCCCTACACACCTCTCATCGCCAAAAAAGTAATGCCATGGGCATATATTTCTACTGGTAAGGTTATTCAGCCACGTTTAAAATAAGATAATCGAGTTTATAACCAAACCGACCAGAACAAATAAGTAATGCAGTGTAAATTATCGTGACTGGGTATCGTGACTGGGTACCTAATGGTACGATGGACAAAATATTTCTATAAAAGATTATATTCCGTAATACAGTAATTGTCGTGTGTTCTGATCAATAATTGCTACGGCTCGCTGCATCTCACTAACTAATTAAACAAACGCTCAGCAATGTAAATTAATTAATTAGTTCCGATGTCCGGACTTTCAACATATGTATGTTTAAGTTGAAATTCTGTGGAGTTGCATTTTACATGTGTACACTTGATATAAAAAAGTATAGTACAATAGCTATTGAGGTTCAATTGCATACATTTATTGTTCGAATCAAATATTTTGTGTTAAAAATTTAAGATTACGATCTCTTCTGACACAATACCTAGTTAATGAATATTTCTGATGCATCTTGTGAATATTAATATTCGGAATCCCCCTTCAATGTATATTTGTTTGTTATCGTCACAGTTATTTCCATTCACAAGGACTGACGGTGAAGGTAAGTCGTGCAAAAGATGATAAAACACTTACTTTTCAAATTGGAAAAAACTTAACACAGAACAATAAGCTGATTGACACTTCTCCATCATAATTGGCTACTTGACAGTGTTAACAATAAAATATGAAAAGTGTTAGATATGTTAGCTTATTAGTAAAGTAATAATTTTACATTTTTATTTTATAATTAAAAGCATAGTTAGTATTTTAATTTTGCAAAATAAATTTTACTTTTTTTATCTGTGGAACAAAAGAACCGAAACGGAAACCACCATTGCAATTCGGAAATGACAGCTGTCGGCGAAAATAATTTATTTTAATGTGGCGAAACAATGATTATTTTACCGATTAAATTGAATTATTGTGTCTTTAATCGTATTAAGAATTTATTGAAACATTTTCCGTTTATCTAAATGAAGTCGTTCCTATGCGTATCGGTTCGTTGTCTACAACGTTGACGTCATAATTTCAACAGTGACATGACTTGGCGTTTTTGCGCGCTTTTTAAATGTGTTACACAAAATCTTATTTTTCTCTGGTTATTTACATTTTTTCCAGATAAATCGAATTGCTTGGGATATAAAATGAACGGGCGCACATTTTGCAATACTTTTTCAAAAACTGTCAAGTAGCCAATTCTGCCTGCATGTACTCGACACATAATTAAGCGTTAGCAAGAAATCATCCAAAAGATTTCTTAACAAGCATTGCATTTGAAACAAACGAAATTCGCGTTTATTAATTATTACATCATACTGACCCCTGCTGGTTTGTCTTCCATGATGTGGCTAGTAGGCAAATAAATTAGATGCGTTGTCTAGATTCCGATGTGTAGTTTCCAATGGTTTGAGTAATTACGATGACAGCATAGTTTGTCGTAAGCGGTGCGCGTAAATTTACGTTGCGTGGCGCAGGCGGCTTGCGCGCGCGTCTGCGACCGACTGACAACGGCCGGCGACACGTCTCGTTTTCCTCTGCTCCTCACCACTGCCACATCAAACAGTCACTGTATCTACTGTCATCCGCTGAGACGATGATCTCCGTATCTTATACGCTATTGTATCACAATTCGGACTGTCCCGCCACGGAGTCGGATGGTAGGATGAAATTCGGCTGTGATTATTGTCCAATATTGTATTTGTATGACTTTTTTGAATACAATTATCAACGTTTGCGTGTTTTTTTTTACTTTTTTTACGCAAAATGTACTGATTTGATTGGGATAATATTTGGTAGCTGGACAGATTAATTGCTACATGACAAATGTTATATTTATACCCCGTTTATCCCGAAAAATGTGAACGAAGTTAACAACTAGTTAAATGATATAAAGCAAACGTAACTGACTGACTCAACACGCTCCTCAAATCACTGAACGGATTGGGATGATTTATGACACTCGAAGTTATTGTACGAACAAAAGTACGTCAGACATGGTTTAAACTATGTACCGTCCTTATATCGCGAGCATAAGAACTAAATTTGAACAACAATTTACTTTGACGTGCTCTGCACCGTACCTAAGCATCTAATAGGAAAGGGATACACAGTTTGTGTGAAATATTTAAAGCACAAAAAAGCTACATACATCATTTCTTTTTACATTATTTATTTTAGAATGGCAATTTGTGATACCAATTCTAGTAGGGGTAAATGATAGTTTTTATTAAAAAAAAATACCAACACGTTAACAACTAACGAAAGCTCCTAACATGACAAAAAGATAAATAATCATATCGTAACGAGATAAGGGGTAGTAAATAATAAATTATAGTAACCTAAAACGACATATTTAATATAAACGTGTTACAAAAGTTAATGAATTTGCCTAATATTACTTTAGCACAGTGATTCTCTATCTGTTTTGATAATGAATCCCTAATAAGCCGCAATTATTCACCGCCCCTACATACTTCTAATTATAAGTGGTATAAGTTTAGCATAGTCATTAAATATCACTCAAAGGGGAGAGATATGCGATTGCCTTCGCGGTTCCCTTACAAACTCCACTGGTGTGTGATTTTAATGGTTTCTCGATGTAACCCTTCTTCCGTGGTCAAATATTTGGCTCAATGTCTCATCGACTCTAATGAGATTTTTAAAAAAGTTTTTTTAATGATATCTCTAACATTTCCTTGATTTTATTACTTGAACTCAATACGTTGTTATGTTGCGTGTGAGTAAGGTTTCCAGAGCTCCTGGGTGGTGGTCCTACATTAGTAGTAGTAGCAAGGGTCATGCCTTCAAGGAAAGGGCGTCAAGTGCAGTAACAGCAATTATTATGATGTTGTACTTGTCGCTCTTAAGCTAGGACCTCATTACCACTTAACATCAGGTGGGATGAAGTCAATCTTGAAGTGCAATGTAAAAATATATACATATTAGTAAAATATCAAGTTTTATCTTTTATTAGCGCTGTTCAACTATGCTAATCAAATGTGTGATTGTTTATGACTTAATAAATTCCATATGACAATATAATTTTAGCTGACATTTTTTATAATCAGCTTTGATAAGATATAATCTAGATTCGGAATACATCTTAGACAACATATCACAATTCTCTTTTCTACAGAATTTAAAACAAAAGTCGCTTCGTCAGTTTGTACGCTTGTTATTCGCAAGACTTAAATGCAGTCATCATCAATATTTTTTTTATAAAAAAGAAGTTTGTGAAATAGGCAGATTCCCACAACACTGTAGGCACACCGAGTTTGTATGCGGGATAATATACATCGTGATTTTTTAAAAAAAATCACTTTTTCTGTTACGGTCAAGTATAATTTCTTTGAAATATAAAGATGTTTTAAAAACAATCTAACAAAAGATATATTAAAATTGTATCTACAGTGAAAAAACAACACTTTTAATCAGTCTTATTTCTTGGAAAATTCGAACTAATTTATTTAATTTGAAGTGATTTTGACCATAGATTGCACACGTTCGAAGCCGGGATGGGTCGCTAGTATAAAGCTTGTAAAGACTATTGATGCTCGGTTGCAATATTTTTCGATTCGTAATGTGTCAAAAATGACTATCAGCTTTTCACCAACTGACTACGGGTCGTTAATACCGTTCAATAATTTACTTTTCATATCAGCTGTTATCAGTCGTAGGCGGTCGTTTTAATAATAATAATAATAATAAATATTGGACAACATCACATACATTGCTCTGATTCTGTGGTAAGTAGCTTAAGCACTTGTGTTACAGAAATCAGAAACAACGACGGTACCACAACACCCAGACCCGAGACAATATGGAAAAGTTCGTTTCCGATATTGACCAGACCGGGGATCGAACCCAGAACCTCAGAGATGGCGGTCGCCAAAGTTAGGCCCGCTCGCCTCTCGGCTACGGAGGTCGTCTGTGATAGTTTTGTCTGTGATTCTTATCCTGATATAGATTTGATCAACGAGGGCGCTAAGTTTTCTTGTAAGAAGCAATCATCTTATCAAGACGTTTCCATGGAAAATGATGAAGAGAGATCTCACAAAAGCAATGTAGCTAGAATCACCTTCAAGACAGCTAAAGAACAGCTTTTGCCATCCAACCCTACAGTAAAAAGGACTCTAGGCACTTCACGGATGGTTCAGTCTAAGTTTGTCTCTCCCATGATTTGAGCTCAGTATGTAATAAACATGTTGGAACCGGGCATAGAAGATATAACTTTTCTGCAAATTCTCACGGTCATATTTAGGAGAACAATGATAGTCCACGAAGGTCTTACATATTATTTAGGTACGGTCAAGATCGCGTGTAGGTAAACACTTGCAGTACAAGATTTGTTCTTCTGTCCACGTAATAAGCGCGGTACAAACTATCAAAGTGTGTAAATCTGATGTGCATTTAACAGTACATTGCAAGGTTAAAATTATTTTAGTACAAGCTTTCCGCCCGCGGCTTCGCCCGTGATAGATATTTTATAAAACGTGTATCATGTTGTATTTTAAGAATCATATATTATGTTGTTATTTTAAATTATTAATGAAGAATATTAAGGCAATTATTTTGTATTTAGAATAACCCTCATTATAAAAAGTTGTTTTTCATCAGGTACGTTACTTTGTAGCCACCTGTGATAGATATATTAAGAAACGAGTATTATGTTATATTTTAAGAATCATATATTATGTTATTATTTTAAATTATTAATGAAGAATTATTAGACTTATTGTGAGCATATATATATATTTTTGTATGTAGTGACATATTTATATTGGCCAGCACATGTGTATTGTGTAATGATTTTAAATTATATATATAGGGAAATTAAGTGATGTAAGGTACATTTATGTTAGATTACTTGATTATAAGCAAAATAGTATTTTCTTGCTTGAATAAATATGTTGCTAAGTTAATATGTATTTTTTAATTTCCCTTCACCAGTTGCCTAATCATTATATAAGTTATATCGATAAATAGTTTGGAAATTGATGTTCAAAGTAATGTAAATAGATATATATATAACCTAAATCTAACACCCGAGTGGAATTCGTTTATATTGTGGAATAAAGCACAACTGTGTGTACTACCATTTTACACTGAATTGTGTATACAATTCAATGTAAAATGGTAGGTAGTATCACCAATCCATCCATCAAGCAAACTATATTTTTGTTTTCCCTCGAGAATATAATTTTTTCGGGATAAAAAGTATCCTATTATTTAATCCGGACTCCTGACTTTACGTCTGCAAATTTAAAAGCAATCGGTTCAGTAGTTACGGCGTGAAAGCGGAACAAACAAACAAACAAACTCACTTTCCGATTTATAATATTAGTAAGAATTTTATTTAGTTTTTACCTTTACCTACTTTATAATTATCCCTACTAATATTATACATGCGAAAGTAACTCTGTCTGTTACGCTTTTCCGCTTAAACCTCTCAACCGATTTTGATGAAATTTGGTATAGGTATAGGTTGAACCTCAAGAACGGAAATAGGCTAATTTTATATAGAAAATAAGGGAGGGGGGGGGGAATTGGGGGCAATACCACCTTTGAAAGTTTATATGGGAAAATGTTTATTTTTTAAGTTTGAAATATTAAATTTGGCACAAATATAGCTAAAAACTTGTATTAAAATAAAGACTACTTTTTAATATTAGGGGAGATAAAACCGGTCATGAAAGTATGTAGTCCACGCGATCGAAGTCGCGGGCACAGCTAGTATACTATAAAATAAGATAATATATTATTTTTCTCAACCAAAATTACCTACCTCATACCCAATCAATATTAACTTAAATGTGCAACAAAACTGAAATAAGTTAAAAAACTACATGAATAACGTCTCTTTAATTTTTTACATGTACATGTATGATGAATGCAAATCTATATTCTATATTCATATATAAAAGAAAGTCGTGTTAGTTACACTATTTATAACTCAAGAACGGCAGAACAGATTTGGCTGAAAATTGGTGGGGAGGTAGTTTAGAACCAGGAGAAGGACATAGGATACTTTTTGATTAATTTCTTTTTGCTTTTTTTTAAAGTAATTTATTGCCTCTAAGGCGGAACAAAGTTCGCCGGGTCACCTAGTATTATATACAATGCTTTCATATTCGACTTGTTCAAACAACGCTATAGAAAATTCAAGAAGAAAACGTTGTGTATTATTTAATGTTACCTAATTAGTTGTAATATTTTATAGTCTATCAAAACAACTACCATCGAATAATTTGAAAAGTTAGCTACGTAATAAGCGTTTTTTTTTTATTTTTGACTTTATTTTTGTCTAATATCGTGATTTAAAGTATATTAGTAATAGGTCGCATACACCACGTAGGTACAAACAATTAAAAAAAATTAAACGAATATGCGATAACATAACGATAAGTATGTAGTTCTAAACATATTCGGCAGAGGGCACTTACCGAAAGGCTAACGGTTGATACAGCAGAAAAATTTCATCGCCTATAACAACTTGCGGTTAGCTCAGTTGGTAAGAGCAGCACGCGCGATACGTGAAGACCGTGGGTTCATTTCCCGCACCGCAAGGGGAGATAATTTTTTTCTGTTTCTAATATATAAAAATTAAACTGCCAAAAAGTCGGCTATGTTAGGTACCAGTACCTAACATAGGCGACTTACTGTAATGCAATAAAAATACACAATCATTTACCAAACGAAATAAGACCTGAACGCAATTTACATACTTTTAAAAAAAATTAAGAAATTTCTTAATTAAAAAATCTTATACTAGTTTAAGCTAATTTTTCCACAACCAAACATAATTAACATTTTCTACAACATATACAATAAAATAATATGACAAACATTTTTAAAAATTTGTCATATTATTTTAATCGAATCGACGGCAACACTACTTTGCACCGCCCGGCCCTCGTGTCGTGGACATAAGAACTAATAATGAAACGCAAAGTTTACCCTGATGTGCGAACTACTGCAAAATATTACATCCAACGTATATTTTTTTAATAAGTCGGGGTCAAAGTACGTTTATTGCTTTCATGAATGGAGTTAGGTTCTTACAAAAAAATAAATCCAGTACATCATGTTACCCAATTGGGCATAGCCGAAGAACGTGTGATGGATATATATTAAATTTTGTTTATTTCTAAGTGGGCACACATAAAATCTTAAATCCGTGTTAAAAATAATTGCAAATTAATCGATTATATCGATAGTATTGCTTTCAACTTGATATCGATATAATCGATTATATCGATTATATTGTATTTGACTACGATTATAATCGATTATATCTAATAAAAATAGGTATCGATATAATCGATTATATCGATAGTATCGATACTATCGATTGTCATATCGATTATTAGATATTTGAGGGGGGGATAATCGATTAATCGATAATCGATTATCCGGCAACATTATTGCAAAGACCCAAGTGTGTGAGACTGAATAATGGGTGTCACGAACATATTGCTGAGCTGGCAGCCCCTTTAGCACATATTTTGTTTGTTGTTTTTTATTTTATTTTAATTGTGTTGTATTATTTTTTGTGCTAAATAAACAATTATTCTATTCTATTCTAAAATCTGACATGCTTCTGTCAGTACGATGCCAGTGCCTAGTTCTGTTTATCGAGCTATACACAACTTATGGTCCAAGATACCTGAATCACAAGAGGTTTGCAAGAGGTTTTAAAATTGTTGTCTGGTTCCGTAGTTCTTTTGGGAGCTTTAAAGCGTCTGCAAAGCATTTCGGGCGACAGAAAGTGTCTGGGATTGGCGACTTATTTTTAAGGATATTGCCTAAAATATACGTTAAAATTAGCTTTGAGAATTAACGTGAGGTACGTGCTATGCAGTGGCGTGCGTTCCATAAAGACAGAAAGACACTGCCTACCCTAGGTCTGATAATAGATCCAATATTATTTTATCAATAAACAAAATAACATAAAAACTTAAATCATAAATTAGCTCCACCTATCGATTGCCGGTGGTATCATTAAGGTAAGATCGGCATGTAATTTGATAATTTAGCATCAATCGGCGCTGCACTAGCGCCGCCTCGCCCTTGCGTGCCCTTTTGCCACGGCAAAGACACAAACTACGAATCTCTAAAATTTTGTATGTGTGCTCTCGTGGTAAGTCGCGGTCATGCGGATTTAATGTGTGTGCGTTCCTGTAGCTACGTGGGCTTTGCTGACACACAATGACAAAAATCACGCACACAACTGCATGAGAAGCCAGTGTCTTTTTGTAGTTATTCTTTATAGGTAACACGAAAAATTACGACTCGTACCGAACATTTCCGAAAGAAAGTTTGTTAAGCAATGCAAATATTTTAGGAAGTAACATTGTTTCATTGAATTTTATACATTTTGATGGCCATGATTTTTTTGTCGTATTATATTTCTCTTTTTTTACTACTAAGTAATTTCAATAGTCATATTGTTTGATGTGTTACGTTACGTTACGTTACGTTGTGTTTGTGACTACGCTATCAGATATTTATGATTTATCGTTGTTAATAGAGTGAAAAATTGATAATATTGTCTGTAAAGGTAGTTAGATGGTGTGTGTATTGAGAAAATAAAAAATGATACTCATACCACCATCTTTTAACTGCTTTCATTGAAATTTTGCAAATCACACAATCATTACAAAACATCAAACAAACGCACCGAAAGGCCACTTCGAATATCCGTAAATTGATACGTCTATAAAATCAGTCAATCTATGGATATTGAGCTAGCATTTGGCAATTACCTACATTATCAATCGACAAGACGACGAACCAAAACCAAAGTGTTTTGGTTTTTTCTGCCTACCCTGTCTTAAAACTGTGTGCACGCCACTGGTGCTATGCTTATGTACCTTGATACCTGATACCTGTAAATGGGCCGTGTAAGCAAGCTAGCTGGTAGGCATGCGTACTTAGTACATACTAGTACTACACTGGCACTACACAATCAGCAACATTCCGTTCGTCCAGTGCCGGTTCTAGCATTACTGGCGCCCTGGACGAATATCCGCCAGCGCCCCTGTAAAAGCGTATACCAATACATCGATTTAGGGGAATACATCTGGGTACCTCAAGGTAGCTTTCTAGCGCCCGTTCAAGTCCGAGCGCCCCGGGCTGTTGCCCAACCGCGTGCCACCCTAACGCCGGCCCTGCGTTCGTCAGTAAATACGTGACGTCTGGTGGCCCTGGGATCTTACACTATTATCTGCAAATATATTAAGCTATCAAACGCACACCACATTTAAGCTTGTAGTCTCAAATTAGTTTTTATGCACGCCACGTAAAAATATTAGTGTCTCTTGTTAGTCTTTGAGTTTTGACTAATATATTTACTAAAACGATGTACTTGATGCCAATTTCCTGTATAGCTTTAAGGAAAAATCTACAAAAATGATTAATGGCTCGAGAATTCAGCTGCTTATTAACTTATTTTCCTGAAGAAGGATATGGTATCAAGCAGTGTTTATAAATATGTAGGTAAAGTCAGAAATACGTCAGACAACATACTTTGTACTTTACATGATTAAGCATAAGAACTAATTTCGAATAGCTTTAACATCAAAATATACGTGATTTACTTAGACCGTTTATCACGAATTAAGAGGACCTCTCGTTGGATCTGTTGCTTTTTTCCCAGTGGAAAACGGGAAATACCATGTTTTAGATGAGTCAATTAAAAGTAAACGTTCCATGGCGATTTTTTCAATACAAATTATGCATAAAATGAGTAACTTAGTATCTTAACTGAGGGTTTGCGCGGACGATTGCAGCTTTCGCAGACCCCGTAATAAGGTAGGGTCAACATCACGTCAAGGCTTGCAGTTCAATATTACTTTTTATGCCAATGTCATAGTGTATAATCTGACCATCGTATTAAGGAGTCTTTTATATAGACCGCAAGAGATTAGACGCATATTTTTTTCTGAAAACTACATACATTTAGGTAAGTAGTTTTAATTGTTGATTTTATTGGGTTCCACTATCAAAGAAACAAGAGAGATGATAATTTTAACGACAAAAATGTATGGATGCATAATACATCAACTAATTTCAATTTTCAAATGAATATAACATTGTATATTATCTTTAAGTACCTACTTTTTGTTATTTTGAAAAGAGTAAGATTCGCGTTTCTTGCCGATTCTTCTCGACATGATCAACATTCCGAACACGCATACTGAATTCGTACTGACGATTCATAAGTGCTTTTGTAAAGCTAACATGAATAAAAATAATTTCTATTCTAAAGAAATTTATTAACACGGCTCTAAATCAAGCTTGGACACAGAGAATGTTTTTTTTGGTCATGATAACTCACTTTACAATTAAGGTGAGAGTAAGGAATGTCGGATTCAACGACTTAAAATAAAGCCTGATTAGTCGACGATTATAGCGGTTTGAAGGTTTGCCCGAGTCTTGAGCCTCAATAAAAGGCGCTTTCTAAAAAGCTTGTTTTTGCTCTAACCCTGTGTCCGTTTTTGTGTATCTAAGAAAATAAGGAAGCGAATAGTGACAAAAATACAAGATCGTTTTAGGTACAGCCAGCATCATTAGTTCGTATACACCTCAGTACCTTGGTATACCAAATCTCCGCCTAACTAAGCAAGTCAGAAAAACAGTGACTTAATGTAAAAAGGTTTCATGAAGTCGTTCATGAACTAAAGCTACTAACTGTACATATTTATTATAATATTACGCACGCCAAATTAGTAAAAAATAATAAAATAAAACGATGCTTAGTTGCAGGGTTCGAGCTCGTTAAGTCACAGGTAAAAAATATACCCACTAATGGCGTACGCGACAATTTAATTCAATGTATAAATAAGCATTTCGGGATCGATCCCTCAAGGCCCAATTTAAGAAGATTTTATTTTTTTGTAATGTGTTTTTATTTGTTAATATATTTTTTCGTTTGTGTTAGTAATAAAATATTATGTTGATAAAAAAATACACTTAATGTATCGCCGTTATTTTTTGACTACCTAAGTGAAAACGCAAAAGAAACATAAATGTCCCATACTTATGGAAAATCTAACAGACTCGAAATCCGTTTTAAGTCCGTTTTCCTATTGCTGCTAATTGACCACTTTTGGAAGCATCAACAGCTGTAACCTTGGACCGTCTGAGAAATCGGACGTGCTCCGATATGCCTCTCTTATTATTTTTGACAAAGTACATTTATCACCCGCGTGTGTTACGTACGACGTGACATGTCCAATTGTTTGTTTTATGCCCAGTTCCAATATTTACGATTCGTAATGTGTCAAAAATGGCTATCCGTTTTTCTCTAGCCGACTACGAGCCGTTAATGCCATCCCATAATTTTACTTTCCATATCAGCTGTCATCAGTCGTCTGTCGGTCGTTTTTGGCTTACACCTCGTATAATTTACTACTAACGTAACTAGAACGGATCGTATTTCAAATATTGGAACCGGACATAGGTATATCTTCAATCAAACAGTAGATGCACCCTACGCCCTCCACTTACTCGATGAAGATGATATGGATTCAGTGCCTGCATTATTTATTTACATAAACAATGCGATGAACATAAGTCTAGACCCAAAATAACGTTTTAATTAGGTAAAAAGTTGTAAGAACAACAAAAGGTTTTGTGTTTTGCCTTCATCTATTTATCTAGCACAAATTTGGTATGTAATGAAACTTGTTAGGTAATTAAGATCATAATAATACGTAAAATCTAGTATTATTGTTTAATCAACGCTAATGAGCCAAAATATCTAAAGCACGGATTTAACGAGCTAACTTATTCATCATTTGTTTCAGTTTAAATTTAATTATATATTTCGAAAATTATAAGAGTTGCTTATACCTAACTATGCGCGTAAGAAAGATGTAGGCACTTTAAGTATAGATAGACGTATTTTACTTCTCTTAACTCTATTTCATCTTTCTTTTCATATTTTATGGGTGTTATTTGTAGAAAAGTACAACTGTATTTCAATCAAAGAAGTACATACTATGTCTATAAGAACAATGAATAATAAATAAGCCGAGTACCAATATTACATAATACACAAGCAGTTTGCTGTTCGTGTCGTAATCTATGGTGACACGTACCCATGTATTAACACTACTAATGACCATAGACTATAAACAACTAACTATGGAAGTGACTTTACTACCTGCACTATATTATGATCATAATGTTAGATTGAGAATGGTGCTGAAATAATACATTCAATTGTAAGTAGTGAAAATCTTATTCTAGAGTTTTTCTATTGTTTCCAGCCAAAAGGTTAATGAACATTATATTAGAAAAACAATTCATGTATATAACTAAATCGGAGTTTAAGGTCCGTATTAAATAATAAGGATATTTTTCTTAAACCGTTCATAGATATCCATACACAAACATGGAAAGCTAATTGCCGCAATTTCAGCTCTTTTAAAAAAGGCTTAGGTAACTTTTCAGTTAACAGTCGAAAGGACAATGACACAATATTTATCACTTCAACGTTTTGATTCATTACTACTGTAATCAATATGTCATAAACGGCCTTTTTAGGAGATAACCTAATTCGTGTATTACAGCAGATAGGAACTATCTTATCAAAAACCAATGTTCTACGGATTTCTTAATTAAAAATTGTACTCAATATGCCACACGACGCCTCTTACATATATAATTCGACATAAAAAGATGTAATCTTTATCCATCAAAAATGTGTGTAAACAAGAGGTCTTGGTATAAAGTGAGGCACATAAAACTCAATTATTTTTGCGAGTATAATTAAAAATATGGTCGAGTAAGGTAAATTAAAAAAAAAGTATGCAGGGATAAAAATAGCCACCTGATAATATTGAATACTACAATGTATTGTCATACAGTTATCGCCTAATATTAATTTATTATGTGAAAATAAAACACTAGCAAAAACATTAAATATTAATGCCAATTCACAGAAGAAATTAGTTTTATCGCAGAGCATATTCACAACTATAGCCTAGAAAATAATGCGTAGCGTCGTTAAACACTGTTTACGTAGTAAAACAAAAAGAATGCTACCAAAGTTAATAGTTTAACAACACTTACCTGAGCGGTCCCCGTTTTTTCCAAAAGGTCTGTATTTTCCTTCGGTGCTAACTCTCCGAGATTCATAGCGCCGTTAAAGTAATTTCAGTAACAATTAAAATCTGTCTGGTACTATCTAGGTTATGAAGTTCCAGTAGCAATCTGTGATAAATGCGATAATGATAATGTACTTTTAACAATCACGTGGGCTGTGTAACAACGTCTTAAGTAGTTTACAAACAAACCAAATGACAAAGATTAGTTTGTAATTCACTGCGCCAAAATCAGTATATGTAGATATCACGCTGCACTGCACGTTACATTTTTATTCGCGATAAGTAATTTTATCAGTTCCTTCATAGACACACGAGCGCTTGCACCGAAGCTATGCGTCTATGTTTTGATTGATTGCCCCGAGAAAAATATAAGATTCATTGCGTGTACCTACCAGAAATCATTATGAATGTATGTACGTACACTTTTAATTGCTGATGACAGCATGCTTCTGAGAAGTCATTGCATTGTGATTTCTGAAGTGGGTATATACCTATCAGTTTTCATGATTGCTATTTATAAACTAGTGATCAGGCTAGTGAACTAGATTCAGATACAGATGGGCACTTCTTTAGAACAGAGTCACACACTAGACATGTTGGTCGGAAATACCATTTAATGACGCGTGTAAACTATGGGGAAAACCGGTTATTTTGTAACAAGTTCATTTCATTTCAGTTCGACACGCTGCCTATACGAGTTCAGCCATTATGCCATATCGAAAAAAAACCCAAAACCAAGCAACGCCTGCTGTTGTCCAGTATTGGATGGGTGACCATTAGGTACATAAGATTTTTTAGATTTAATCACGAACATTGCCTTAATCACACCCAGCTGATACTTCCATATTCATTACTGAAACCCGGTTCCAATATTTGATAAATGATCCTAACGATTCTACGATTTCTAGTTACTGATAGTAATAAACAATACGAGGCGTAAGCTAAAAACGACTGACGGACGACTGATGACAACTGATATGGAAAGTAAATTTGTAATTACAAGTAGGTATGCCGCCATGTTATCTTCATTATCAGAACGCAAAATCTAATCTAATCCCTACTAATATTATAAATGTGAAAGTAACTGTCTGTCTGTCTGTCTGTTTTCCCGCTTAAACCTTTCAATCGGTTTTGGGGGGGGGGGGCTTAATGCCTTGAAAGTTTTTATGTCACAAATATAGCTGTATTAAAATATAGACTACTTTTTGTTTCAAATATTAGGGGAGGTAGGGGTAAAACCGACCATGAAAGGATGTAGTCCACGCGAACGAAGTCGCGGGCACAGCTAGTAGATCAATAAATTGACAGAATCACCATCCAAGAATGTTTAGACAAACGTAGGTACTTTCGCGCTGTCTTTATCACTCCGCGACAAAGCAATAAAGTCCACGATAGTGACTTTGCTCTACATATTTTGATCACAAAAGAGTATTGTTTGATTAATCCCATTTATTTAATTGATATAGGCATGCGAGAAACACGTGTGAACTCGGAGGCTAAAACCTTAGTTTAATTTGCGAGATTATCAACGAATCCCGGAAATGTTTTCCTCTTCGGGGTATTTCCTGTGCAGTACCTAGATAAAACAATTGAATGTAGACTTTAAGGATTCCGCAAGCATGACATATAGTATTATGGATAATAATAAAAATATTCAACAAGTAACCGCAATGTATTATTGACTTACCCAAGTATATATTTAAGGTCCATATTAAATCATGTCTAAAGAAAAAATTGTACTACAAACTTGATGAATATTTAAACGATAAATATTATATGGAGATGATTGACTGCTTCCTCACACACTATATGTTTAAGTTTTCAATCCTAAGTTTTGTAAAGATAAGGAGGTATCCTACTTAGGTATAACTACTTAGTTTCTTGCCGGATTATTTTCGGTAGGATTAGTTTACGAACTGGCTATAGCTTCAATTTTGTTTTGTATTCATTTTGACGATTCATAAGTGTTACTTGTAACCAACATTAATAAATGAATTTATTGATTGATTGAGTTCTTAAGTTCATTGGATGTTTATATTAATATTTACAGCCTGTTTTCACTTTGAAAATTATCGTGTACAGTCGCCGTCAGATATATCGAAGCAGACAAAGTGACCAAATACTTCTGAACAGTTAAAAATGTCAATACGTTCCACACACTACAAGTTACTATTAATATCTGAACATTCACTACTTCAATAATATCTGAGCAGATGCTAGTCAATAACTTTTATACACACAACTAACCAATAGTATCTGAACACTCATCTACACAGGTAGCTAAATGAGACACATGACGTGCGAGACACATATTGACGTTATGAGTGTTCAGATATTATTGGCATCTTCTCAGATATTACTGAAGTAATGAATGTTCAGATATTAATGGTAACTTGGTGTGTATGGAACTTTTTGACATTATTAACTGTTCAGCAGTATTTGGTCACTTTGTCTGATTCGATATATCTGACGACGACTGTACCTGCCTACTCTTGAAAATACACTTCTGCACCTAACGACGAAATAATTCGTGTCAAGGAAATATTGGATGGAAACAGTAAGAGTGGTGTAAACTTATCTGTTCTGTTACAGTTGAAAAGTTACTTGTCAGATAAATCATATCGGCTTTTTTGCAGTTACTTAGTCTTTATCACATCCATATCACTATCAATATTCAGTTGATAATGTACTTTCGTGAAAAAAATGCAATCACTCTCGCGTGTTTAATTCTGATTAGTTTTAATAATTAATGATACATACATACTGACTACAATAAATTGAAAGCTTAGATTTCAACATTTTTTGTAGTTCTTCACGCCACACTAGCGAACTTTAAATATAAAAAAAAAACAGAAGAATATCCCCTTCCGTGCGAGATCTGAACCCACGACCTTCAAGTACCTACCGCGCGTGCTGCTTTTCCAACCGAGTTAACTGCAAGTTGTCGTAAGCGATGACTGTTTGTTTATTTTAAAGAAACAGAAAAATTTCATCCCGCCTTGCTGTGTGGGTCTCGAACTCGTAACTCGATAGATATGTAGTTCTAAACATATTCGGAAGAGGACACTTACCGGAGGTTAAGTGGTTGATACAACAGAAAATACTCATCGCCGATAACTAGCGGTCAGCTCAGTTGGAAGAGCAGCACTCGCGATACGTGAAGCGACGAACCCGGCAACGCCGGGAGAGATAAAATTTTTGTGTCTTTAAAATATTTAACTAAAGTTCTTTAGTGCGGCATCAAGCACTATTAAAAATTGTAAAATGCATGAATTTTTGTGTTATTAACTTCTTTCGGCGTTCGGTAGGTAAGTGCCCTCTGCCATATGTATTTAGGACTACATACCAACTTCAAAATATTACTGAACTAGCGGTCCCGGCGAACTTCGTTTCGCCTTAGGGGATTTTCCCGCGCAATTTTACCAAGGATCCGTAATTTTTGTAGCCTATGTCAAATTGGAAGAATGTAGTATTCTATTGGTGAAAGAATTTTTTAAATCGGCCCAGTACTTTTTGAGCCTATTCATTACAAACATACAAAAATAGGTACAAATCTTTCCTCTTTATAATATTAGTATGATTTATATGGTTCATGTAGATAAGTAAAAGTAAAATTATATATATTAAAATTTATCGGGATCGTACGCGTACGAAGCAGGCGGGTTGTTAGTATGAGATAAAAAATAAATATATGTACAATGTAATACTTTTTGGTGATAGTAGGTACTCCAAATGAAGTATTACATAATATTTGTTACGCGTGCTGTAAAACTTTTTGCGAATTTTCATAAGACTTACCTACTTAGGGCACGACATTATGTTAATTCTCCTACAAAAAATTAAAAGGTGAAATCCTTTGATTGTCTTAGGAACTTGTATTGTATAGCTGTAGGAGTTGGCAGACTGAGGCGTTTTGATGTAAATTTCAACTTAATACCTCCACTCAGACGGCCAATGAGGTTCCATTTCTCTCTCGAGGTACAGAACCACAAAAAATAAATAAACCAAAACGAATTGGAAAATGTATTTATTTGGAATTAGTCTCATCTGTTACAAATAGGTTTTCTTCATTCTTTAGACTTCTAGCATTCAAATCGAACTCTAAGTATTGAGTTATATATTGATACAATTGCAAACCGAATAAATATATATTAGTGGACATCTTAGAACAGCACATCATAGTTATTGAAGAGCCGAAAGATCCGAAAGTGCGACCCCAGACTATGCATATTAAATTCTTAACAGTCCTCTTCTTTCTTAATAAAGCTTCTGTACTCCTTTGCATTTTAATTTTCACTGTTGTCATTATAAACCTGAGGGTAGGAGAGAAAAATCATCTTTAATGATGGTAAAATAATATGTTAGAAACAATTTTATTAAGTAAGTCACTTGAGTGACTGGTGGCTTAGTCAGTATTTCTGTCGGTCAGTCTGTCTGTGAAATTATTTCTCATTTAATTGTGACTGTCATCAATAATATGAAAGTACCAATCGACTGGTCCCCTATGCTAACCTTTTTTTCAAAGGGTGAAATGCATTTTCGCTCCGTACCGCTGCCTTGGGACGGCAGCGGCGTGTGTGGGACTCCCCCGCCCAGAAGGGGCGAAGACTACCCGAACTAAAAGCTCCCCCCACGCTCTTATCGCCTTTGGTTAGCGCCATAGTCTAAGCAAATGAAGAATACTAACTAAATGCGCCAAACTAGCACACTCACATTAGAAAGAATTATGAAAAGTTCATTTACCAATTTAAAATGACCGAGAATTGAAACCGTGATTTGTCAACCATACAAACTAGTAACCCCGTAGGTATATATTATGAGAATGAAACGAGGCATTTATGTTTATGCGTTGTTTTGACGCCGACATTTTTTGGTCGCAATTCGCAAATATTTATCTATATAATTTTAATCGTAGGTTTTAAGTATTAATCGTAACTTATTAAAGGCCCTGAGTAAATAAAAGTCCATAATAAAGTTTAAAATTTGCGTAATACGCTTTGTTTTTCGCTTCATTATCACAATTTAGTACCGAAACTGTTGAAAAATAATAAATATAATTCTGAAATGATTTTCTTTATAAGCTGTTTCATTAAAATTTAAATATTTTTATAAAATTATTTAAATAAACATTATCAAGCGAGTGTAAAATAGGTGTCAGTTATGGTTTAACAACCGAGTTGGGGCAAGGGGGCTATGGCAATGTGCGCAATGTGCCCAGTGGGAAAGATGGGCCTGCCCTTACCTCTGCTTTTAGTTCTAAGAACAATAGTAGCAGCAAGCTTTCCTCGGTGCCGCTGGTATCAGTCTAGTAGGATACGTCTGTGTGAAGACAGTCTTCTTGATGAACGGATTGATAGGCTCAGAAATGGCGCGATGCTTCAGCTCCATGTTCATCCTGACGAACTTATCGCCTTTCTCTTCCTCCTTTCTGACGAGTATGTAATAAGGCCGAAAATCGTTGGAATACATTGTGTCCAATTTTGCTCTTTTTTACGGGAACTTTTGAATAAATTTTATCAAGAACGCGTCAAACGTTCCCGGTTCCCAGATTTTTCATTTATTTAACCATGAGAGAAAATTTCCGTGCATCAAAATCAGAAATGACACGGATTTTGACAATAGTTTAGCAAATCGTTTGTCTTTGCTCAAAGAAGGAAATAATCAATTGACCAATATTTTAAAAGAGTTACCTATGTAGGTAACCTGTGTTTGTACTGTTGACCATAAATTTCTGCGAAATTTAATAGTTTGTAATAATGTAGCGACTTCCTGACTGATTTCATATATTTATAGTCAAATACGAATAATATTTCTTGTAGAAACAAAAGGGAACCTGAAACTTAAACCCAACTTGCCCAGCGATCCATTATCGACACACTCGGTAAGATTTTGGGCAACAACTATCTTCTTAACAAACACGTTATCTCGAGAGGGTCGTAGTGGGTCTGTAATATCAATTGATGTAAAATTTTAGTCTACCTAATATCAATGTATTTATCTTATTTATTGCACACATAGTAGTTACAAAACGAATCAAATGTTTACCTTTGATTAGATACTGAGTTACATTATGTATCACGTCTTATTAATATTGATTTTTATGATACTCAAAATATAATTATACATTTTTAACAATACACTTTCATCAATATTTATTAATAGTTGAACTAAGGGAGTTATGTAGGTACCTATATTGTATGTAGCAACCAACCCAGTCTAAGACAACGTTAAATAAAAATATTGAATTTATGGGCGTTCGTAATGGTAAATATAAAATAAGCCAAAAAGATTTAAAGTTTATTTTCCTTTACATCTCGCACAAACAGTTGTTGAAGTAGTGTGGAAAATGGCTTTCAGTTGCTTCAATAGTTCTTTGTAGTTTTCTTTATCCCGCACCATTTTGCTGTCCTTTAGTTGAGAGAGGACTTTTTCAATTGACGGTGACAGTGTGGTAGAAATAACTTTACCCGCTCGCAAAGCAATAGCATCCTTAGCATATTCCTGCGAGACCAACACATTTCTTCTTTAATTGGAGCTACACTTAAATGGTTGAAGAATGGTAAAATAATGGTGTAGGAAAACTGCAGACTGAAATCTTTAATGAGTTTTAGATTTTTAATAAGGAGATGTTGAGTTTGTCAGACGGTGAACAAACTTCCTTCGAGGCATTTCCACTTTAACAAACGTTAGAGATTGATCTCCGCGAGGGCCGTGTGCAGCACACACAGTACACTGAAAAGGAAATTCTAATGGGATAAATCTGTAACGACAATGCTCGATTGCTCACACCTTTAATTTTTTTTAAGCGGGAGAAATTTGATTACGCTTCTTACCGCTGTCTCGTGGAAGGCAGCGATGTTTGTGGGACTCCCCCTCTCTGAAGGAGCGGGGACTACCCGAACTAAAAACTCCCACTACACTCTCATTGCCTTTGGTTGGTGTCATGGGAAAATCGATTACGATTACCGATACCTAGACGCCTAGGCAGTGGCAGTTGTCGTATTTCGATATCTTTTAGACCATTAATAATCTGTAGGTTCGACATTTCACGATCAAGTGACCTTTATACGTGAAATTTAATCCTGTGTTATACTTTAAACTTGTCAAAACCGTAACTGGTACTACTACAAAACCATACTTCAGACGTTTGATAATAACGTGTCTGAACAAGAGGACGGTATGGCTTGAAGCTTTTTTTTATCATATTCTGAGTACTTCCTAAAAAGTCATGCCTGTTAGTCATTCATTAAAAATGTGAGTGTACCTACGCGTTGGGTACAAATGAACATTTACCTGTTTTACTCGACAAAGCAAAACAATACATCGTATCGTAATATTTTACACGAATTCATTTAGGTACAATTAAATTGATGACGAGGGATACGATGTAGTGTGATTAAAACCAACAGGTAGTTTGATTTCAAATGTTTTAGCGGCACCTAGCTACGAGTATCTAATTGTTGCTTCAGCAACATTAAACTAACATAAGACTATGGTATTATGATGTTATTATTAGGTAAAGTTGAGTGTCAGATTATTTTAAAGACATATCTTGAAATATCTCCAGAATCCATATTTCTACATTATATCTACTTGCAATAATGTCATTACATTTGTTATTGCTTTTTATTCGATTTGTAAGCAGCTTTGAATGAATTAAAGGTTTTTCTAAATATTTCGTGCACTTTTTGCAATCCCTGCAACGTTTTATTCTGGAATGAATGTACCGTTCGTTTCATGGTTTGGTGAACTGGATGGATGGCTTTGCGGCATGGAGCCTAAACAAGAAGAAACATTTTTTAATGAAATTTTCATTGATACTCTTTCTGACATTGTTTTTCATATTTAAAGTAGGCAGTATGTTTTGAGTATTGCACTTCTTTAATCTTATCTATTCTTTATCATGGATGTATAAAACCAATCTCACAAGTGAGATCACGTGTTTGGGAAAGTATTTGCAATCTTATTTTTATGTAGGTATACGTAAGTACCTACTGAAAGTAATTTTTAAACCAAAACAATGATTAGATAGTTTTGGATAAGAATACATAACTTGAAAATGTGAAAAGGTTATTGTAGGGTTATAACATAATACGTTTTTGGTTCTAATTATTTTTACTTTTTAAGATTATGTTTGCAATACTTACGGCCTGGACCACGTACACGATGAATAAAATCAGAGCAAATGCGTACAAATATGATTTATGCAGGGAATTCATATTTTTTAGTAATTCTCTATCGATTGCCGTCTAAAAATAAATAACTTTCCAAGTGTATTCAGTTATTGGCTGGTTTATGGTCTATAAAGATAACGTGCACAGTGGTTTATTATGAAGTGATAAAATTCTCTTGCGACATGGGTAATGTTTCAATAATTGAATTCGTATGCTCTCGCGACTTCAATAATGCTGTCCTTATCAGGCGCATTTCACTTTTTAATACCATTACTTTATATTAGATGCTTATTATTATATCGCAAGCCGTCCTGCGCAAGCGAGTGGCTTCCGTGTGGGAGCGAGTGCGTGGCAGCTCCAGCACTCTCCAGAAGGACATTGCGGAATGATGGACAGCCCTATCTGCACACACTGGATGTATGTGCACGTCCAAACTAACCTTAATTTTAAGTTCTACTAACAATATGGAATTCAAGGTTCTGAGAATAAATAATTTCAATTCATATTAACACTAAGAGATAACACGAGTATGTTATGAAATAACTATTTATTTAATGTAAGGAACAAATACGTTACAAACGCGTCAAAATACTTATTTAAAACTAAATATCTATTTTCGAATTACATACTAAAAAAGGGTACTTACCTAATTAAAAATATATGAAAATGTCGTCTAAACTTGGACATTATAGGATGAATTCTAAGACGCTGACAGCATTATTATTACAAAGCAAGCCATTTATTATCTGCAAGGTAATCCATGGGTCACCCAAAATTTGGACTAGTTTTCTGCAAGAACCCGGACCAGCTATTTAGCATCAGAGCTCCAGGGAAACATAGTTTCAAACTCAAACGCTGTAGGTATATTCATAACCCAGAGGCTATGAATATTGCTCAAGTAGGTATTTGCGATGCTTGATGTATGGGTCTTAAATAGCGCCAGACAGCCAAAAATATAATTCCGAATTTTCAACCTTAAGTACTCTGATATTTCATACATTGCAATCCTGAGCTTACAGTACGACCTTCCGTATCTACTTCAAGATTGCGTGGTGAAGTCATGATTTTGTTTTTAGGTTTTGTTGTTGTCGATGTTTTCAGTGTCTCACAAATTTTTTTACTTCGTATTACCTTAATGTTATTTTAAACTTTAAAGGGGAACTAATTCCCGTTTTAAGTCGTTTTTTATTAATTATTATTTCACACTTTTTAGTAGGGGATGAAAGGATACTTTTAAAACGTAGAAACATCGGGCACTTGACTAAAAATGTTAGACGAAATCGTTTAGAAAATAATAAAATGGATTGAAAGTAGTGCAAAATTAAACTATCGGGTCTGATAGGATTTCAGTTTGATTTGTAAATGATTAGCAAATTAGTCTGAACAACCCAAGGTTCATCGCCTTAATTTGTTTTGTTAATTATTATTTAATGGTGCAGCCCGTACCCATCGGTTTGGTCGAATGCGAGGTCAAAGGCCGAGCGCCCGCGTAGAGCGAAGTTTAAAGCGGCTTTCTTCGAACACTTTGGGCCGCAATAGACGAGACAATTGAACAAGTAACTGACGCGAGGCCGTAGGCCGAGCTGCGTTGCGAGCGGCCAGCGCTCCAGGCCTAGGTTTTGCCAGGCATGTGCGAAGCGCGTGCTGCAAAAGCTAGTTGAATCGTATAAAATTAGTCCACTAAAACTCTTGCAAATCGTAATGGCGCATCCACACATACCCGCTGGCACGGGCCGGCCGTCAAGCCGACGGCACGAGCGGCTTTTTAAATGTCGGCGGCAAAGTCAGCGGTAAGATCAAAGTGCCCGAAAAAGCTATAAATGATTGCAGAATTCCCTGGACTGACGATGGTCCCCACCATCAAAGCTTTAATAGCACTAATAACTCATGAAAGTGCAAAAATGGCACCAAGAGAAATTAAATAAGTCAAAACACCAGGTAATTGTTGTAACTGGTTCCCTCGACTGTCGATGGTCTCCACCATCAAACCCATATTGGCACTTGTAACTCATGAAGGAGCAAGGTTCTCACCAACAGAAATGAATTAAGTCAAAACAAGTAATTGTTGTAACTGGTAAAGGAGTTCTTTCGACTGTCGATGGTCTCCACCATCAAACTTTAAATGGCACTTGTAACTCATGAAGGTGCAAAGTTCTCACCAATAGCAATCAATTAAGTCAAAACACCAGGTAATTTTCGTTATTGGGTGAGGAGTTCCCTCGATAATTCATGGTCTCCACCACCAAACCTTTAATGACTCTTAAAACCCATACATATGCAAAGTGCTCATTAATAGAAATTAAATAAGTTCAAACACGAGGTTTTTGTTATAAATGGTGAAGGAGTTCTCTCAAATATCTTTTGGCTTCATCATCAGACCAGATCTAGACTTTCAAGTTAGAGTAGTGCTTTAAAATGCTTACTGAAAAAAGTAACAGCTTTAGTAACGCCTTTGATACGTTCTTTGTTTAGAATATCATGATTGCATGATAGTCGACACAACAATCACACTATAAACTCATCAACAGGCGTTTTTTTTCCAAACATCAATTTTAATATAAGGACATGCAGTGTTACCTAAACATGTGCTTTAAAATTGAATAAAAGCAACTGCTGTCAAGAAAACAGCTGCATGCCGAGTTCAAACAATTATTTTAGAATAAATAAATGTCATTTGTGGGAAATAAGTAGGTAGTTTCACAATATTTATTTTATACAACATCACCCACATTGCTCTGAATGTATAGTAAGTAGCTAAAGCACTTGTGTTACTCACCTTACAGACCTAAAACAGGATAAAAGACGATTTCCAAATTGAGCTCACCGGGGATCGCACCCTGGATTTCATTGATAGGGCGATGCCGCTTGCTTGTCGGCCATGGATGTCCTCAAAATTACCTAATAATTTAAATTAGATAAAACAATTCAGTCGCGAGGCGCATGCTAAGCGTGCTTGAAACGTTTTGTCTAAAATATATGATGGGATGATATCTACCTACACTTACTTACTTTCTTACTTCTAAGTATCTATTTATTAAATATTACTAGTACCTAATCAAACTCAAGGACAAGTGTATGGCTGAAGTCATCACAAATATGAATTTTATTAGAGGACCTCATGGCATATGTGATTGACAGAATAATCACTGGAGGGTGCACCTATGTACAACTTCAAAATAAGCTAATAATGCAATTAGTGAGTGTTCAAAGTTGAATCCATCCATGTTGAACATCGATGCCTTATAATTAAACATCAATCGACAAAGTAAAGTGGAATTAGCATTAGTGAAAATATAAACCCTTACACCAAGGGTTAGGAAAATAATGAGCTGATATCTGGCGGGTTTTGGTGACCCTTTTGGGACTTTGACTGATGTAGCGTAACCCCACACTAGCGTTCTTTGAGCGTCGAGCCCACGCAACGCCGACGCCACGTCGACGCGACGCCGACGCAACGCTTGCGCAGCGGCGCGGTCTAATACGGCGCTGCAGCTTGCCGAAGTGATGAACACCAGGACTGCGCTCCACAGACGCCGCGCCGGCCCGACGCCTGTGGAGCGCAGTTCTGGCGTTCGTCATTTCGACCACGCCGCTACGCAAGCGTTGCGTCGGCGTCGCGTCGATGTCGCGTCGGCGTTGCGTGGGCGTCGACGCTCTAAGAACGCTAGTGTGGGGTTACGCTTAGTAGTACCTATATTATATTAGTAAGATGCTCTTGCCTACTGCTGTATAAACAAATTATTGTAATCAAATTCGGAAGCAAGGTTTTTCTCACTCTTCACCTCGACAATTAGTAGGAAACAAAGAAAAGATTTTTCATATTGGACACGTTTCTGGATCTGGTGTAGAATCGACAATGTTTCGAAAACGTAACTTTAAAAGTATTTTTTATTAAATTTATTTTTATATCATTTGTTGCTGAACATAATGAGCAAGGACTTAAAGACCCGGTGTCAACCCTGGCGGGTTGATGAGCGGTTTGTACAAAACCGAGTGACCAACATGCTTTTGCATAGACTTCTAAAGGACCGCAACTTAAAATGTTGTTTCTTACGGATGGTACAGACATGGAGTAAGTACATATTATTCATTATTTTGCTTGGTCATGTTAATTAAAAGTACTTGATAATCGCATTAAATAAAATGCAAATGGTTTCTTACTTGTGGTGATAAAACCTTTGCTACAAAAGCTGTTTTTAACTACGTTTGTTATATGGATAGTATTTTTTTAATTAGTAAAATTTTATTCGTGGTCAAATACCAATGTGGTTTTTAAATTCTATAAACTAAATTTATTAAGTTCTACTGACGTTAATTAATGGTGCTCATTCACATAGTGCCTGAAAATTATACCTACCTAAGTTAATGTTCCGCGAAAATCGGTCTGAATCAGAACATACCAATTTACAATAAAAACAAGTATCTCCGAATGAAAACTTACAATGAAATATATATTCTTTTTTAGCTGGTAAGTCAATAAGGCCTAATAAAAATTGAACTGCCTTTTTATCGCTAGTGTCTTTGATTCTTCGATATAATAAGGATGGAATTTCAGGAAGAAATATCATTAATTAGGTTTTGGTTTTCATAAGTCAAATTCTTTTTTAGCTGGTGGGTCAATAAGACCTAAAATAAAACTGCATTTTTATCGCTAACTTGTGTAGGTACGGTTAGATTGCTAACGTGTACAAACTGTGGCAAAGTATCACCAAATATTTTTACCTTCGAGCAGATGTCCACAAGGATTTCATGAACATATTACATTATTTGCACAAGGATAGATAGGCGGTTGTATTGCAAACTAACTGGGTTTTCTCTGCTGCAAATGGTAGCTTACGTCTGAATAGACTTTAAGTCTAATCTTATGTACCTCTATACGAAGCCGGTTTTTTGTTTTGGGTCCAGAAGATATTGTTTTACTTCGTTTGCCAGGGGAGTCACGAGGGTACTCGACTTTCAATACATGAAGCTGCTGCGCACCTGGCTGCGCTGCATCGGCCTGTGGCCTGCGCAGGCGCTGGGCGAGGCGCCGTCTAAGACAGAACTCGTCGCTCAATACTGTCCCATAGCTCTGTTACTGGCTTCTTTAATGCCAGCCATCATATATATTCATAATAATTTTGAAATACTCAGCTTCATCGAGATAGGCCATTGTTTATTCACGGTTTTAACGGTTTCAAAAGCATGCGTGAGTATTAAGTACAATCTATTTAACTATACATATATCACATTCGAATACGCAAACCACATCCTCGAATTTTTATATTCCAATGTGCATTTAGCGAGTACCTTTGTTACAGGCACAATTTTTGGATGTAGGTTTCGATACCCTTCCTATTAGAAAATAAGGCTTAAAATAGCAGTGTCCTTGAAAAGCCTTGCAGAAGCTTAATTGTTACAGCTTCAAGGAGCAGAGATTTATGAATTTGAGGTTGATTTTAACATGATATTTGCACACGTTCCGAAGATAGGGTATTAGCACATAGAAAATAAAATTATGAGGCGTGAGCCCCCTTGGACCGTGAGGCCATACCTACGATGGCGGCGGCCGGCCTAAGCTTATTGTCCAGTCATTATATTAATACTCGGAATTCGAGATACCCAGCTATAAGTCTGTAAATACTTGTATATTGGCACCCTAAAAGTTGTCTCTAAACCTACATAGGTATACCCGTGACATTTTAGTGGTTGTTTTCCCGCAGCAGAACGATTAACCTTTAGTAGCACTATCGAATAGTGCGAGTTTTTTTTTTAAATAATAATATTTTAGTTTTCAATTAATCAAAAAAATAATCATCAACTCGAAAGCGTGAGAAACGAATAGTTATATTCCGAGATTCTGACGTACGAAGGTACTTCTTTCTGCACGAAAACCTTCTTTAAACAAAAAAAACTCTTAAGTTCTAAGCAATACAGCATAAACTGCAACGCACGCGCTCCGCGAAACGAACCGCCTCGTGACAAACGACACAAACACAAAGGCACCGCTCGCAGCGCTCGTGCGACTGTCTCACTCACTCATTTCTACTCCAGTGCACCGCGAACGCCGCCCGCGCAACTACTCAATCCCAGTGCGCTATAATTGTTGCCGCCAAAATGGATCGCCATTACGTTTTTTCAACCTACCTACGTCGTGGAGTACCTACGTCGCTATGGTGCAATTGTACGCGAGAGCGAATTATGATTCGCATGTCGCTCGTCGGCTTTACGCAGAGCCGCAGCACATGGAGTCCCTTTGTCTTCGCGGTGTTCTGAACCCGCAAGTACCACAGGCTCGGACGATCGTAGCCGCAACCCAGCGGTTACTCGATCACGGGCAGACGCTAGCTCATGCCCAAGGCAGAGGTCACCCGGCCATTCATTCTTTGGAGCTTGACGAATACATCATAACCGTCGCGGCGGGCCAGTGCCGTGGCCACCACGAAGCCCGGATCTTACTCCGTTGGACTTTTATTTGTGGTCTGAGGTTAAGCGGATTGTGTATCGGGAAGAGTACCAAACTCGGGACGCCTTAAAAAGTGCGATAGTGGACGCTTTTGATGTGGTTAGACGTGATAGAGACACATTATTGAAATTGAAAGCAAATCAATTAAAACGTTCACGATTGTGTGTAGAACGCAGTGGTTTACACTTTGAACAATTACTCCGTTACCGGGAAGTGTAAGTATTTGTTTGTACATTTGTAAATAGGGATATTAGGTTAGGTAATTAAAATCATTGTAAATAGGTTGATTTCTATTTTTTAAATACGCCTTAAATACTTTATTGCCTAATTCAGTAATAAATTATTATTTTCAGGCAATAATCTTGATTACAAAATAAAAAAATTATGTCGTGTTTAGTTAAGTATGGATAAAAGTATTTACGACGGTCCTAAGCCCGTTAAAGTATGAAGGGAAAATGGAAATCACTTGTTAGTGAATAGTGAGTTTTCAGCGAATTGATAAGCGCGAGAGGCAATGACCCGGCCGGCCGGCGATCAGCTGCGGCGCGGCTCCTACTATTGGTTCGAGGTTGCTTTCGAGTTTAGTTTATCACTATCATAAAATTGCTATTTTTTGATCTGCATAAAAAAAACCTGCACTAATCTATTGTACTACTCAGATATAATGATTTTACTGCGGGAAAACAACCACTAAAAAGTCACGGTGTATAATACTTAATAAAATTGTCAAATATTTATAATCATTGGTTTAACGATAATTCATCAACTATATATCGACCGGAGGCACCGGTTGACCTGAAGTGATGACCTGTGCGGTCTCCACCCTCTATCTCGAAAACAGTTCATCGTGTAAAAAATTATTTATTCTACAATATTGATAATAAATACAACCAGCATAAAATCCATGGGACATGACATAATTACTAAATGCATAAAAACGATGTTTGTAAACTGTGTGTGGATGCTAATGCTACAAGTTATTACAGACTTACAGCTGGGTATCTCAATTTCCCAGATCCTTACCTAATTTAAGCTTAAAAGACAAGTACTATTTTACTGTTCCGACGTTCTCATAACGTGAAAAATAAAAAAAGGGTCCCATGCGATGAAGTTTCCATCAAATGAAATATTAAAGTTGTGTCACTATTTTTGATTTTATAATAGACTTTATTGTTTTCAGTGCAGATTAAGTTTGGTATTTTCAAAAAAATACCGCATTATTGTGCACGAACTAGTTACCAGATTTCATTTGTTTCATTTTAAAGAAACATCAGAGTATGCGAAGAAAGTAAGTGGGCCTCATTGCTATGTGCTAGAATTGTTTTATTTTATTTATTAAGTTGTAACCTTAGGGAGGCAGGCGGGGTCCGGAAAAACACACAACATCTCGGTGGTTTAAAGACATATCATGGGTTTTTATTTTCGAAAATTTAATACATTTGTTTTTATAATCTTGCGGACTGCGTAAAACTGACACCCGTTAATTGTGATGCTTTTCCTTTATAATAATAATTATAATCTTTATTTCTAAACCATTGGTTACATTCGAGTCGATTTGTAATAGCAGTAGGTATTTGTTTTATTATGAGTAGGTACTTACTTATATCTGTTGTGCAGAATAGATTTCCAGAATTTTATATATTGTTTTTCAAAGGCTTTTTAGACATGCGTATTTAAGAAAAAATAAACGTATATACACGATCTTAGGTTGGGAAGAGGTAGTTAGTCCACGTGGTCTAAAAAGTTCTTGTGTCACGTCTATAAAGTACGGCTTCTTTAAAGCCTTAACAAGGCTTAAAAGATGCCAGCAGGAAACGAATTGCTGATGGTATGTTAGTAGATTTTTTTCTATTTTCAGACTTACCTGATGATCCACAAGGTGTCACACTTTTTAGTCCCATTTGGTCAATGTTATAATATGTTTGGTCTTACATTTTTCAACTTGGTACCAGTGTACAATAACGTCGTATCTGGAGCATACATAAGCCACAATTTGGGGAATGTTACTCTGAAACATACGACTCACTATGCCCTTCCATTCGACTGCTCGACTGATTACAAAGGATATTTTGGTGTATTTTGCATGAATTGCTATATTTCTTTTACATGCACCAGCAGTCTTATTTATATTGACATATTGATGGTATTTGCTTTTTTACATATTCGAGGGCATTTAAAAATTCTCATACACGTAATAGAGAACTTTGAAAAAAATTTGGGTTGCAACTCAAACAAAAATGTCCTAAGTTACACTGATAAAACAAACCACTCTGTATATTTACAGTTAAGAAGGATTATTAAACACCACCAATTGATCATAAAGTAAGTAAATTGAATTTTATTTCTTCATTTACAGGTTTACTTAAGGGATACAATGGTAATTTAGCTATTGTATAATTATATTGAACTAGTGACATGCTGCGGCTTTGTATTCGCAGTGTTTCCGATTTTTCCACATTTTTCACAAATTCTTCGCTCTTATTTGCACAGCGTGGTGTTAATTGGCATTCATTGATAAATGAATTATCCAATACAAAAAAATAATTTCTCAATTCGAACCAGTAATTCCAGAATAATCTCTTCTCGCGCATTCAAACAAACTCTTGACCTTAGTAATACTATTTATTCTGTGATATAAAACTTGCAGTAAATAAATAAGAAACAACGACGACCGAACACCCAGAGGGTTGTGGTACCAACATATTATAAAAACTGATTTTTTTTAAATTAACCCAATCGGGAATCGAACCAGGAACCTCAGATATGGCATGACGTCAAAGTCCAGGCCGCTCGCCTCTTGGCTATGGATCTTATCGTCTTCATTATGTTGGTTCGGGTTAGTACTGAACTTTTTCATTCTTTGGTTCGTGTAAGTATTTTGCGATTTTATTATGCAAAGTATTAAGATTTACATATTTGATTTCACCCTATAATCGAGGAGTTTATCTAGTTAAAAATAATAGGTGAGTCACTTAAAGTAGAATGAACAACCTTTAATGACGTTCGTTTATTCCACAAGAATTCCGAATTTTATATGCGCTGAGAATCTGTGTGAATTTTTAATACTTAGTAGGAATATAACTTAACATTAAGATTGTATGGATGTACAGATGGATATTTACAACGCTTTCTCTGACAACTGAATACACGATGCAACCTACTAGGCAACTACGTAGATGAGATACCTACTAGTTTAACGCGAACGAGATCGCGAAAAGTAGCTGTAAGAAGGAATTAAATATAACATGTTAATGTGCAGACAAAAGCACATCAGGCTAACCTTTATACTTTGTATCACCCTTACGGTGATGTGCATAGGAACTAATATCGGACTACGTGATGTTGACCATAGTTTCATGAAAAAATATTGTATTTTTCAGATTCACAACAATGACGTCAGAAACATTCGGATACATACTATTTATAACGTACGGCTTTCATCTGAGCACTTTGTGCTTGTTACTATTACAATGCTCTCAAATGGTAATAGTTGGTAAATTAGTTCACTTATTGGTAGGGTAGCCCAGAGGAGATTTCGGTATTTACTTAGAACCTCTAGCATGAACTTTTAATATGAAGGTGCACGTCGAAGTAAATCCGTCAAATTAGTAAATAATCGATACTCCGGAATACTCGAGGACACTTAACTACCTACTGGCTTGAATTTTTTTTTTAAATAAACAGAAAAAATCTTGCGGTGCAGGAAACGAACTCACGACCTTCACGTATCGCGCGTGCTGCTCTTCTAACTGAGCTAACCGCAAGTTATGGTAGGCAATGAAATTTTTCTGCTGTATCAACCGTTAGCCTACGGTAAGTGCCCTCTGCCGAAAATGTTTAGAACTACATTGAGTTTGTGCTTGTTTGATTAGTTTCGACCAGTACCTATTTTGATACCTTAATAATGGTAACCAAGGTCTGGTGTTGGAGCTAGAAGGCAGCAATAAGAATTTGAATAAAACCTTACTGAGCTTGGGCTTATGTGATTCGTATCGACTAGTACTTTTGTACCTTATTATACATATACAAAATCTGATGCTCAAGATCTAAGACGCCATGAGAAGTCTGCTATAGTATAAAACAGCAACTATATCTAGTTCAGTCTAGTAACAACACATTTAGTTAGCACTGGGGGCTCCCCTAAGTGCCACTTAGCTGACAAATTAATCTTTATTATTCCAGAACACTGAAGCTGCCCTGACATATTTCCCTGTGACGGTATACATTTTGCAGGAATTAATCCTGTTGTCGATTACTTTTGAGTCGACCAGATCTACGGTAATAATCTGTTTTTATCGGTAAAGTATTGATCTTCATAGAATTACGCAACTGAAGCAAAAAATAGTTAAAGAGTAGGTAATCCATAACGCAGTACTAGGGCACTTATAAATAATATGGAGAATACAGATATGTAGGGTCTCCTTTTTATTAAATAGGGTTACATTTTCATGACTAATTAAGTATTCTGTCAAAAAATTTAAGGTATTTGTCGTTTAATTGACTTTATTTGAGGATGATTATGCTCAGTGAAGACCATTGTTTACTGCTAAGTAATACAAACTTAAAAGTTATATGTACGCATAGCTGGGCATTAACTCGTTAATCTGTTAATCGTTAATTAACGAAGTTACCATTTTGAGTAACGGATTAACTTTTAAGTTAACTTTAAAAACTGTTAACGGAATCATTAACTTCCGTTAATAAACCATAAGTTAATCGTTAATCCAATGCCTACTATTCCCCGCGTGGCACCGCGGCGCGGCGAAAAATACAGGTTCGGACAAGACAAGTACGAAAAGACAAGTGGCGAAAAGTGCATGTCGTAAGTGAAACAAAAACACTATACAAAGCGCGTGCGAGTAAAAAGGCTGCGAATAGATTCATTTTGAACACTATCAATCGAACGGTCCAAAAATCGAACGTTCAAAATATCGAATGGTCTAAACATCGAACGCTCAATACACCGAATGATTAAGTTATCTAAAATGATTTTTTTAGATCATTTACAAAAACATATAAATTGGCAAAAACCTAAGAAGAAAGGAAAAAAGGATGACATGACCATTAATAATGTAAATAAAATAAGGAATGACGTGGATTTGTTAGATGTCTTTACGCGCTATCGCAATACATACCATATTAGATATAAATGTTATTTTTATATTCTATTATTAGATTATGTAGATCTAATCTCATGCTTATATTATGGACTCAATAAGTTACCAGAACTTTGCGGTACTATATCACACAGTCAACCATGATGTAAAAAGCTAATTTTGATAAATTAATTATTTGATGTATTGAAAGATCGATATTTTGAACGTTCTGTCTAATATTCGTATTTGTTAGAGTTACAAGTTAATACAAAAATGTACTAATAGATGGCGTTGTACGTAGTTACAACGCGATATCATTGTGCTTCGTCCGATAGATAAGTTGGGTATTTAGAGGGACCCCACACTAGCGTCTTTCGAGCGTCAGCGTCTTGCCGCGCCGACGTTGTTTGGGCGTTGCGTCGACGCGGCGCCCGCTCAGCGTCGACGCGGCGCCCGCCCAGCGTCGGCGCGGCGTTTGAGCGGCGCTTGCGCTGGGCGTCCTCTGCACATCGCGTTCGAGCGTCGCGCCGCGCTGACGTCATGTACAGTTATTTCGAAAATGGAAATGTAAGATTTGAATAACGCACAATATAATCTATACTAATATTATAAAGAGGAAAGGTTTGATTTTTTGTTTGTTTGTTTGTATGAATTGAATAGGCTCCGAAACTACTTGGCAGATTTGAAAAATTCTTTCACCGGTGGCAAGCTACACTATCTACGGGCGACATAGGCTATATTATATCAAAATAAATTACTTTATATTCAAGATAGCTTCAATACCTTTATATAACTTTTTGAATTATTCAATTCGGACATTTAATTCGAAAGATATCGTGAGTTTAATAATGCAAGTATTAGAAAAAAGTCGCTTGGTTGCCGCTCACCGCGCTCAGCTAGCCAGCATGCGATGTAGGCTCCAAGCGTCACTGGGGTAAGGGAAGAGTCAATGTAATAAAATAAATTGCAATATTTATATGTATAATACGTACATATTTTAATACCTATTGCACCCGTGCGAAGCCGGGGCGGGTCGCTATATTAGATATAGCTAGAAGTGGCCATGTATAAAAATAAAAATATATATCTATACTAATATTATAAAGAGGAAAGATTTGTATTTTTGTATGTTTGTAATGGATAGGCTCAAAAAGTACTGGGCCGATTTAAAAAAATCTTTCACCAATAGAATGCTACATTCTTCCAATTTGACATAGGCTACAAAATTAGGAATCTTTGGTAAAATTTGAAAAAAATCAACAGAAAAGCGGGAAAAATTCTCTAAGGCGAAACGAAGTTCGCCGGGACCGCTAGTAATAATAATAATAATAATAATAATAATAATAACTTTATTTATTAAACAGTGTTTATACAGAATGTTGAGTCCCTGACATTGAAACTAGTTGTAAACTGTATTTTCAGTGTCAGTGATTCTTCGGCTTACATGCACATTTAAGTTTAAAATTATTATTTAATTCAAGGCAACTTAGCAAAGCTTGACAATTTAATTTAACATTTCAAAATTACTACAAGTCTAAGTGCCTGCACAATTTTTTAAAACTAGGTGTTAATGCAGAGTAACAATAATACGAAAAAAAAAAAAATATTTATAAAAAGGAAAAAAAAGGGTGATGGGGGTTGCGGGGAAGGGGTTTTGCATATATTTTTATAAATATATCCATATTTATACATGCACGTGTGTATGGGTGTGTGTATGGGTGTGTGTGTGTATGTGTGTGTGTGTGTGTGTGTGTGTGTGTATGTGCTTGTTATAAACTATTTATTTATTTAACTTAAGGAGATTTTCAGTATCCAAATATGACATATTTAGTAGGTAAGTTGTTATTTTATTTTTTATTTCGTATCTACTCAGAGTCTAGCTAGTGTTTTATATTGCAGTGATAAATTAATTCTTTCAACTTGTAAAGGAAAAAATATATTTTACCTATTTGACACATGCCACGAAAAGGCAACTTTAGCATTTTTTTTCTCGAAAACTAAAAGTACTTAATTGAAAATGGGTTTCTTCGGCAATATGAGCTAGTATTTTAAGCTACATCCATATTTGCTATCAGCTAAAAAGTCTTCTACCTACTGATTCTAAAACACGGGCGGGCCGAAACAATTGAGTTGATCATTGTACTGTTGTCAAAATAAACGCTGCGGCAGGCGTCGGGCCGGCGCGGCGCCTGTGGAGCGCAGTCCTGGCGTTCGTCATTTCGACCGCGCCGCTGCGCAAGCGTTGCGTCGGCGCCGCGTCGACGTTGCGTCGACGCCGCGTCGGCGTTGCGTCGACGTTGCGTCGGCGTTGCGTCGACGTCGACGCTCAAAGAACGCTAGTGTGGGGTTACGCTTAAGGTCCAAGGGGTGAGAGCCTTCCGCTCCCCCGCAAGCCCGGTGAAGATGAAAAGGCCATCTGCGGCCATCATCTATAGTCAGTTAGGAAAAAACAAAAAGAAAAAAAAAATCCAATCCACACACACTCTTTTAGCTGGTCATCTTGTTTTATTTTATTGCTTACAAGACAAGATACCCGCTATATTTTTGGGTCATTGGACACGTTAGATTATTTGTATATTCGATATTTTGATTTTCGATCATTTAGTATTCAATATGGTGAAGGTAGGTAACCCTAACGTAATGCAATTTTTAAAGATTTTTGAACCCCTAAATGGGAGCTTTATGTCTTGGAACGCAACATAACGCTTTACACAGCCACTCCCCCCCCCCCCCAAATTGCGTTACATAATACTTGAACGCTCCCTAAATTACTGTCAGTGATCATTTGCGTGTGGATAAGAAAGTGTGTAGGTAATATTAGGTGAATAGAAAAGTGTACTGTGCAGTGCAGTAATCAAAACCCTATCATAGAAGACATGGAATCGGATTCCAGGCCTGATAAAAATCCATGACCATGCATCCATCCATTTTGATTTATTTTAACGGATTAACGATTAACTTGCGTTAATTCTTTAGTAATGTAACGCTTTAACGTTTAACGAAGCTTACTATTTTAGTAACGGATTAACGACGTTAACTATTTGATTAACGGTGCCCAGCTATTTATGTACGTCCATTCAAATTGTGTGAGGAGATTTGGTACGTTGAAAACAGAATTTTGGAGCGATTGTGCCTAGAAACAAGTTTTAACTGGATAATACCTATGGATAATAACCTCTCTGGAATCATTTAAAAACAATTAACTGTAAGTAATTGTCTGATATAGATTTCGTTAAATAATGTTACTTGTAAAAAACAATTTTACGTTCGAATATCAACACGAATAAACCTTTGATTTCACTGGAAATCTAAGAGTATCATTATCTACGTCTGTGGACGGGCACACGCATTTAAAACGTCGCTCCAGTGGGATTTTGTGCAGACGTTTCTAGTTTTACTGCTCACACAGCACGATCCAAGTTCATCGCAATAAACTGTATCTGAGTTAGTGAGTTAGCGCAACGAATTACGGCAAGTCACGTATGTGTAGCGAGTGTATTCGTGTGTCTCAGGCGGAGAGGCTGTCGACGGCGGTGTACTGCATGCCGTGGGAGCGCATGAACACGCGCAACCGGCGCACGGTGCTCATCCTGCTGCGCCAGTCGCAGCAGCCGCTCAACATCAAGGCGCTCGGCATGGTCGACGTCGGCGTCACCACCATGGCCGCTGTAAGTTATACGGTGCTAAATATTTGATACATTCTAAATAACATTTTTATAACAGTCTAAGTTCTATATGTCATATGTTTCTTTTTTATTTCAGATAATAAAGACTACGTTTTCTTACTTCGTCATATTGCGTACCATGGCAACTGAGCATTGAAACTTTAATTTTTTTTTTTCAAATATATCAACATATCATTTAAGTACATTAACTGTACCAGCACCTCTACTTTTTGAGTACAATTTATCTAATACTTACTTAAGGTAGGGCGACAAGTCTAGTAACAGATTTATTATGCTGTACTTGTCACCCTTAAGCTAGGACCTCATTACCATCAGACCGGCCACCTCCGCTCCTTCCGTGATCATCAAGGTGGTGAGATCTGAACCGTTTAAGCGGCCATACCGCCGCCGGTGCTGTGGTAGTTCAACGTTGACCGGGATACCCACGGCACTGCCACTCAGCTCAGGCGATGAGGTCCACCGACAGGTTATAGTGGGTAGTCTCCACCCTTTTCAGGGTGGAGCCGGGAGTAAGGTCTGCTCCCTGGGAGTCCCACACACGTCGCAGTCACTCTCGGCTGCGGTAAGGTGCGAGGCATTTTCTGTCGTTAAAAAAAAAAGGACCTCATTACCATCAGGTGGGATGAGGTCAATTTTGAAGTGCGATATAAAAAAAAACTTAATATTTAATTAATTTTCAATGTAAGTTACAATACTACTATAATTTTGGAACAAAATCCTACAAATAATAATCCATTTTCTGAATAATAAACAAAGTCATAAATAAAATCGTCTTTTATTTTGTTGCTTTAACAAAACTGAGGGCCCAAGCTTGTCAGCTCTGGCCTTTGGTGGATTATTTATGGTTTTAAAGTAACACGCTTTCGTTCAAAAGCAAAACAGCCTAATTAGTCGCAATTGTCTGGTTTCAATTTGAAGCAAATCTTATCTAGTAGCCCTGTTTAAAATAAGATATTTTTTAGTCACCTCCTTCCCTCTATCAATGATGGTTAATAATGGTTAACGCATCTGGCCGCCGATCTAAGGGTCGTGAGATCGATCCCCACCCAGGCCAAACATTTGTGTGATGAACATTTCCGTTTGACAGTAGACAGTGACGTTTTAGTGAGCGCATGCGCAATACATCAAATTTCTCGCATGAGACGACAAAAGTTTTGATACTGTTGATTGGCTAATAGCACACCGCACTCGTACTATCAGCCAATCAGCAGCTGACGAATTCAATCGATTTTGACGTTTGTTACGAGCGCGAAAAAATACAATCGTGTGGCGCATGCTAAGTCTGCAAGTGTCAAAAATTTAGATCATCTACCTAACTATGTATAGGATTTGGAGCACGAAAGCATGAACCTACCTTTATCGTATTCAGACAAATACAGAATACCATTATCATTTTTAATCGTTTTTAATATATTCATCATATAAAATGATTTCAATGAAATTTTGTAAAATAATAAAATAAAATAAAATGATTAAGATCAACAAAATCAAAATGAGAAAAAAAGAAAATCTTTTATCGTTCAGAAAATCATTAAGCGTAAACCAATCTTCTTTCATTAATATTTTTTTTACATAAAGGTAACTTAAACTTGTGCATAGTTAAGTTAACAAAAGTATGTGTTAACTTATTAAACCATATAATGCTTAACCCAACGATGGAATTTTCTATTTTGTGGAATCTGCGATTTGAAACAGCAAGTTCATGTTTATTTCTAGTGTTAAAGCTGTGAATGTCTGATTTTTAGGAATATTGTGCTGGTTTTTGTGAATATGCAATAAAAAGTCGGGAATGTATTGTGATGCGACTGTTAAGATGTTCATTTTCCTTTAATCGCATTCGTAGTGAGTCACGAGTCCCAAGTTTGTAGTTTGTATTTCACCAAGTTTGTGAATGTAACTCATAGATCTTTAGAAAATTACCTCACGAACAATGCGTGGAGGCATGGGACCCAACCCATAAGGAATAATTTATTAAATAAATGTTTTTAGAGATTATAATCTTACTATCTTTAATATTAAATATCGGTCGTTTTAAATTGAAGCATTATATGGCTGGCTGTAATCATCACAAATATTAATTCTTAAGTCCGAAATATTGCTTAATTATAAGAAGCCACATAAGCAATGGATTCAAATTTCAATGACACTCACACGTGTGCTTAATACATCGAAGTTAATAATTATGGAAAAGAAACAACTGGGTTTTTTCATTTTATTAGAAGCTCAAATCATATCGGTTTGACGGAATAATTACAAAAGAATGCACAATTTCAAAATAAGCTAATACCGCAATTAGTAAGTTATCAAAGTTGTATCTGTCCATATTGGCCATTAGTGCCTTATAATTAAACAGCGATCGACATAGTAAAGTGGAATTCACATTTGTGAAAAGATAAACCCTCAAACTAAGTGGTACGAAAATAATGAATTGAGATCTAGGGAGGCCTTTGTGACCCCTACTGAAATATTAACAAAGCATTGAATTTGCAAGACTTTGCATTTGACATTTTTGATCTTTGAAAGAGATAAATAATTCCACAGGCACCTTTTTATTAATTTGGGCGACAAAAATACCGACTGCCCCACAAGTCTCAAGCCCTTGGGCTTGGCTCACTTATTAAATTTATGACCAACCTACATACCGAATATTTAGGTTAGGTAAGTTATGTTCGCTTAGAAAATAACGGGGTTAGTGTAGAATCGACAACTATTCGAAAATGATGGGGTCACATTAAGTCCGAAGGATTTAGAGAACCAACAATTTTAATTCCTATGAATACAGAATACACTGAATAATCAAACGAAATGTCTTACGCTGGACAGCGAGGAAATTTTACTCCAAGAACCTAGTTTTTTTATTTGTATTCAAATTTTGTATCAGAAGGAAAACTTGAAATGTAACTTCATAATTAAAATAAATAATTCGGTCAGTTTGTTTCTCATTAAAATGAGTTTGGACATAGCTACCCTGTGTCGTCTCTAACGGGTTAAGGAGCCATTTTATACAAAAGGAAGTGATCAAAGCGTGAATGTACTTTGATAGAAACTCAGCATAAAATGTTGTTATTAAGCGATGGTACAGATCTTGAGTAAGTCATATTAAATTTCATGTATGCATGTGAGATTAAGACATCTGCTAATCGCAAAAAATAATAACATGAATATATAGTGTCCTGTAGTATAATCTCCTTATGGATCAAATAATACAAATTTAATAATCTTAACACAATTACAATGATGTGAAAAATATAATCCCGCGAGGTACAATAAAATTTTATAGCCGATATGCATACAAGCAATTTATATCAAATCGGTTGTACTAAATGGTCACCAATAATTACCTGAAAATTTCATTTGTTTGAAATTAAAAAATTAATATGTTTAGTAATTTGCAATTCTATGGTTTCATTACAATTACAAATTGTAAAAATGCATATTAACTTGTAAATAGCTATAAGATGCACCTTATAGAGTTTTAATAAGTTATGATGCAATTATTGTTTTTTTAATTCGGAAATTTAAATGGATACCAATACTAACTAGACTAGAGCCTGATCAATATACGTACGTTCATATCAAATACTCATGACAAAATCTGTCTAAAATAACTTAGGGTCATGGTGAATTCCCCTTGAATTCAGTTTTGTCAGAAGATGCAGTCAAAAACGAGTCAAAATGGACTTACAAAAATAAAACTTTCATCGCGATCAGACCAGATCAGATACTCTAACCATTTATGGAGTCAAAATGTTTTTTTGGTCTCAGATTTCACATAATAGTTTCCTTTGCCAGGGGAGTCACGCGGGTTCCGACATCAAGTACATAACACTGTTGACTTGTCATTGGATATAGTGAAACAATATTATTCTACCAGTTCGGAACCGATATGTTCCGAGAAAACACCTATAAAAAACTCAGTAGATTAGTGACAGTACCATTATCTAACTTATTGTTATGTGGAGACAACTTTGAAACAAGTAATATTGTTTTGTCTTGAAAAGTGAAACACGGTAAGCTGGAGCAGAACAGTCCCTAAGGTGGCATCTCCTCATAAGCTTGACGCAAGTGCCAGCCATCACTCTGCTTACCCATACTATTATTAAACGTTGGGGAATTGGCGCGAAGATTCAAAAGCATAATATGAAAAAAATCAGGTTAGTACAGTCAGCATCTTTAGTTTGTAAACAACTCAGTACCTTGTCACATTAATCTAAGTCTCTATTTCACTTACTCAGTCACATGGAAGTTTAGTGTGGCAAGGTACTGAGGTGTATACTAACTAATGATGGTGACTGTACGTAGGTACTACACGCGTAGGCGTGCGATGCCACGGTAGTATGACATATCGGTCGGTTTAATTTTTAATTTCAAGCTGGCTGAAGTCATCCGAAATATTAATTCTCATATTCGAAATCGCGTTTAAAATATAATCAATTTACCAAGACTCACTCTATGCTATAGCTATGCTACTAAGTACAAAGTTAAAACCGGCCAAAAGCGTGTCGGGCCGCTCAGTGTAGGGTTCCGTAGTTTTCAGTGCATCACAATACTTAAGTATCCCCACTTAAAGTTACAAAAATATGTAAAGTAAGAAAAAAATTGCTAGCATATACGCTTAAATTACAACTATAGTTAAAAAAATTAAACCCATTAGGTTTAAAATAATTTTCCTAGAAATCCTTTATGCAGTTCTATATTCTAGATTTTTTTTCATTCTTTTTGAACTTATGGTTCAAAAGTTAGAGGGGGGGGCACAATTTTATTTTCTTTTGGAGCGATTATTCCCAAAATATTTAAATTATCAAAAAATTGTCTTAGTAAACCCTAGTTTATTTTTAAATACCTATCCAACGGTATATCATGTTGTTATTGAAATGAAAAAAAAATCACTCCCCAATTTACGTGTAGGGGGGGTACCCTAAAAAACATTTTTTTATTTTATTTATTCTTGCACTTTGTTGACGTGATTAATATACATATTTGTACCAAATTTCAGCTTTCTAGTGCAAACGGTTTCTGAGATTGTCCTCGGACGGACAGACAGACAGACATGGCGAAACTATAAGGATTCCTAGTTGACTACGGAACCCTAAAAATGGCTGATAACGAAAAGCAACTCGGGTTTATTTCCCACGATAGCCTTTTTAAATTTTATTAGAAACTCATGTCACATAGGTTTAACAGAAGAATGCACCAATAAACAATTTCAAAATAAGCTAATAACGCAATTAGTAAGCCTGCAAAGTTGTATCTGACCATGAAGGACATTGGTGCCTTATAATTAAACAACAATCGACATAGTAAAGTGGAATTCGCGTTAGTGAAAATATACCTTAACCCTCACACCAAGTGGTACGAAAATAATAAGTTAATATCTTGGGGACCTTTGTGACCCTACCGGGATTTGGAATGGTTGAGCTGTAGATAGCATTGATAAGTAGGTTATATTTCATTTTATGCTTTGTAAGTGCTTCTGCCACTGTATTAACAAAACATGTTGATTTAGGTTGGGTATTAAAGAGAAACAATCGTATTTAAAGTACGAGTATATTTACTAAAAAAACCAAGAAAATAGAATAATAAACAACAAAATTCAGTGACCGGCATACAGCTATAATTCATCTGATAAAATCAAATCTACTTTATTAAAATATAATGTCCAATAACAGATTTATTATACTGTACTTGTCACCCTTAGGCTAGGACCTCATTACCACTTAACATCAGGTGGGATGAGGTCAATCTTGAAGTGCAATATAAAAAAAAGGAAATGTTATTTCAAAAACCAATTTTATTTCTTGTACTTTAGATTTTTGCATCAGATAGATTTGTGTAATGTACGACTGTACCTATAATTTAAATAATTATTTTGGTCAATTTATTAGTGATTAAAACGAGCATGGACTTGGTGACCCTGTGTCGCCCCTAACGGGTTAAGGAGCCACTTTATACAAAACCAAGTGATAAAGACGCTTTTCGTATAGACTTTTAAAGCACTTCAACATAAAATGTCGTTATTTACCGATGGTTCAGACCTTGAGTAAGTACAGATTAAATGTAATACAAACATGTGAAACCAAGGCACTTATTAAAACACCTAGTAAAACCAACAAAATGAACTCAACTGGGTGTTTTCCGTAGTATACCTAAAAAACTCAACGATCAAATAATACAAATATTATACCTACATTTCTTTGGGCTATATGTATTTGGGCTAGGTCTGTAATATGGACCACCTTCTTAACTATACAGGGCTATTTTTACACATCAAAAGTCTTTCGGAATTACATTATATTACTAAATTTAATAACCACTACTTTTATTTTGATATTTTTTGACACTGGCAAAAAAATCGATTCTCCTTACAAAGTATTTAAGCTAGCGGTTAAGTTTGTTTTGGTGAGCCGTAAAATATAATGCAGAATTTGAAAAAGCAAATGTTAAAATATTGTTTTTAATCAAATAAATATGATGCAGGAATGTATTTTGAAATTTATGTAAAATCATCGATCGCATGGTGTCCATTAAGTACCCGTACCTACTTATTAAACGAATTGATTTTTAATTTAAGAATCGAAATCGATACTTCTATTTAGTACTGAAATTAAAGTGCCACATTCCATTAAGTACCCGTACCTACTTATTAAACGAATTGATTTTTAATTTAAGAATCGAAATCGATACTTCTATTTAGTACTGAAATTAAAGTGCAACATTCTCAAAGCGCTTAAAAATATTTAATAAGCACTTGTTATCACCAAGGCTGGTTGGTACCTAGGTATTCATCACGAAAATGTGTCTGAAGTAAACCAATCCTCTCAACTGTCATACATATTTATAACAAGTATTTTAGTTCATATAAAATACATCGGTAACACTTATGAATTGTCTATAGATGAATCAATTGACGCTATCTCCGTCGCTTTTTTTATCAAAAAAAACTGAATTTATGCCTTTTTATTATGCTGGCCCGAGCGCATCAAGATTCCAGCGACTCGCCGGACACTCCTGCAGGCTGCGGGACCATGCTTCAAGCATGTGGTCCCTGGCTTCTCGCCAGACCTGACATACGTCTATGTCAGGTCCTCAGGGTAAAAGTGATTCCCGGAGGCCTTCTTAGCGGCCTGTTACTCGTAGGCCACAACTGTATTTATGCCTACCAACTCTTACAGTTAGTTAATCAAGTGTAAAAAAAAACATACCTGATGTAGCCCAGTGACTAAATTTAGTTTTTAAATTATCTGTTTTTTGTAGTTTTTAAAGTAAATATACTCGTACTTTTAAATTCCTCTTTAAAAGCGGTAAAACGTCTACAAGTAACAAATAAAAATTCAGGGACAAGATGGTATGATGGTGTTTGTGGTCAATGATAAATTGAGACTTATCTAGAACGTTTTCATTAAAATGCTCACACAACTACTTTTTTTTTTATCAGAGACACACTTTTCTAACACTTTCTTCCAAGATTTTCTCAGATAAAACATATTAAGCAGACAGTGGTCTACATATGCACACAAGAATATACACCTCGAGATCTGCACCTGAAAGTTCCATATTCGTTCGACTGAGAGTGCGTTCCTTAAATTAAATGTTATTTTGTACTAGAATCAGAGACCCACCTCTTATCGCTAAACCTCTTGTAAAAGCGCTACTGTCTTGAAAACTATCAATACTAAGTATGGGTTCATATTTTCTCAACGAATGTTCAGTAAGAAATGGACATTTAGTATAGTTAAAAATAGTTCAAGGTAAATGGGATTTTCCTTTGTCGTGTAAAACAGTACCTCGAACGATGAGTATATTCGGATAAATCCACTTATCCATATATGATTTTATAAATATGATTTTGTTTCCTTTGCCAGGGGAGTCACGCGAGTTCTCGACATCCTGTACATGAAGCTGATGCGCATCTCGCTGCGCCGCATCGGCCTATGGCCTGCGCAGGCGCTGGGCGAGACGCCGCCGTCTAAGACAGAACTCGTCGCTCAGTACTGTGCCTTCGCTTCTATGGTGGCTTGCTTTGTGCCTGGCATCATTTACGTTATAATTAATTACGGACAGCTCAGCTTCACCGAGATAGGCCATTGTATATTCACGTGTTTAGCGGGTTTTAACGCAATTGTGAGTTGAAAGTACAACGTAATCTTTATATTATAATGAATCCCTATTTCCTTTGGTCACGTCATCACGCTTGAATGGGAGGACCAATTTCACTTTTTGTATTGTGTTTGTTACTGTCAGGAGAAGGTTATTATGAGAGCAACATTATAAATAAATATATATACAAATAATTAAGTAGTCATCGTTAAGACAGGACAACGGCTGTCAGATCAGCTACTTAAGACACAGACAGACACAGTTGAGACACAAAAAATGGCACCGAAAAAAGGCTTGAACTGTATTAGACCATCTTTCAATTTCGTTTGCTCCGTGGCTCTTGTTTATTTACATCAATAATGATTTATTTCCACGCTTATCTCGGATGCTTTTAGGATAGATTAAACTATATTACACTTTAGGCCTTTTTGCAAGCCTTTTGTTAATTTACAGATTAGGTATACGTTGTAGATTGGTAGATGTACGTTCGTATGTGCGTCATGACGCGGTAACAATAATTTGTTTGTACTTGCATGGATCTGTTGATCTATAAAATCTTTTATCGTAGCATAACCCATGGGATTACTCAATGGCAGCAACCACTGTTTCTTGTCGCAGCGAAAGATCAAAATTTGATGTTGGAACTATTTGATTTGTTGTTTGTTGATCAATGTAGTAAGGTGGCGAAGCAATATTTTAAATTTATATAGGTTTTGATTCCCTTCCTTTTAAAAAATAAGGCTAAATACACGTATTTTTAAATAGCGTTATAGAAAGTAAATACTTAGCAGCTTTAAGAAATGGTGTATTTATGATTTTCCAAGATCCCAGAGCGATATGACATAACTTATTTTCAAATAAATTAAATCTCATGTGCTTTGAATACCGGCTTATTTGTGTAGCTTGCCTGCGGGCACTATGGCAGTTATCAGATGAGTAACGTAACTAATGTATTCTGATTTTCATGTGTTTTGTAGAATATTATTTTAAAGTAATTCAGTGATCTCAAACACTTTCCATGAACCAAAACTATTGATAGAGGTTATGCTACTACACATTCGTGTATAAGAGCGAGTAAGATGGCGTGAGATGGAAGGGAAACCGAGTAACTGTAGACCTCTAACTCGCTCAGAAACACACACTTAATGCACTTGCATTCACACTCCCGGTTGATAGTTATAATTTTTACGTTTGGAGCTGTCCGGTCATAATAATTGGTCCGATTTACGAAATATAACTATGTTATAACTATACTATATAACTATGTTATATTACATATTCGAAAGAGAAATTTAAAACTAAATAGGGTCAATTTATTTTCTGTGGACCTTTAAAGCATCTAACAAAAGTTTTGGTCCATGGTAAGTGTCTGAGACTTATTATATTAATTTAGAATAATTTGCCACAAATCATATTTAAAAATCAGACATACAAATTTAAGTTATAACTTTTATTTTTAGTTACCTTCCTGACTTGCCCCACAAATTCGCAGTTATTCAAAGAACCTCAGATTTCATCTATGTATTTGAAAATAAGTTGTATCTTATCGCTCTGAGATCTTACTTTATGATTTTCACTTGCTAACAAAAATAGGGTCTTGAGAGATAGAGCGACGAGATGTGAGGCACCTCGGACCAAGAGACAGGGACCCTCATCACTGGTCGCCGACTGTTCAGAAATTCTTAAACGCCATATTTAGTTAGTAGGAAAACTAAACTACCTACTTTTCCCCATGTCCTTGTTAAACCTAAAATGTATTATTATAAGGAGAATTTAGGACTTTAATTTCATGTCACTGTTTTGTTTTAAATTAAAAATTGATTTTATTATTTTCAGATGAGATTGAGTTTGGTATTTTCGAAACAATACCGCATTATTGTTCGCGAATTCGTTACCAGTTTTCATTTGTTTCATTCTAAAGAAATGACTGAGTATGCCATGAAAGTAAGTGGGCCTCATTGTCATGTGCTAGGTATTGTGTGCATTGTAGTTTTTGTCTACGAGCACCCTTATATGACTTTTGTAATTACTACTCCAAAAATGTAGGCAAGCGGGAATCGAATCACTGATTTATGAATATATTATTTTTCTATTTTCAGATTTACCTGATGAACCACAAGATTTCGCACTTTTTGGTTGCATTTGGCCAATTTTACAATATATTTGGTCTTTTCTTTTTTAACTTTGTACCAGTGTACATCAACTTCAAATCTGGAGCGTACAATAGCGACAATTTGGGAAATGTTACTCTGAAACATACGCTTTACTTCGCCCTCCCATTCGACTACACGACTGATTATAAAGGATATTTTGGTGTATTTTCCTTCAATACCTATAGTTCTTTTATTTGCACCAGCAGTCTTTTATATGTTGACATATTTTTGGCCTTCACAATATTACATACTCGGGGACATTTCAAAATACTCATAGACGTTATAGAGAACTTCGATAACTATTTGGGTTACTACGCAAACAAAAATGAATTAAGTTACACTGATGAAATGAACAAGTCTGTCTGTTTACAGCTAAGAAAAATTGTAATACATCACCAACGGATCATAAAGTAAGTAAATTTAATTATATTCCTTTAAATTCAGGTTGTGATTTTAGTTACCAAATTCCAAATAGCCTAGAAACCTATTTAAATACAATTTGATCCGTCAGAGGTCTAACAACGAGATAGGTCTTTTGTCCCCTGATTAATAGTTTTTGTTAGTTTATTTTTTTTTAACATTATACTCGTACAGTTTGTCTAAAAAGCATGGACAGGTACCTAAGTCGGTTAGAGTAAGTAGAATGAATCCTTTTTATAAAGACACTTATTAAACAAGAAAAAGTCAAAAGTTCATTTGCGCAGAAAACTTGTATGAAAATTAAAGAAACGCGGAAAAATAAGACGCAAATGGATATGTGGATGGATACAACGTTTTCTCAATAACTGCTGAATGCAATAAAGTAGGCACCTACGTAGAACTAGTACTGTTTCTTATTAAGGATTTCAGGTTATTGTCGCCACAAGAGCTACCTGTGAAAGACGTCTTAAAAATCTAAAAAAACATATTTTATTGACAGGCAGAAGTAAATATACACTTTGAACTTTGTACCACCCTTATGGCACGGGTGTAGGAACTAATATCGAGTGTGTGCCGTTACCCGTATCTTATTTTCATAAAATATAATATTTTTTCAGATTCACAACAATGACCTCAGACACATTCGGATACGTACTATTTATAATGTACTGCTTTCATCTAACCACTTTGTGCTTGTTACTATTTCAATGTTCTCAAATGGTAATAGTTAGTAAATAAACATATCTAAGGATATTTTGCAACTTTTCTGTTTAATTTATTATTTTTATTGTATTCCAGAATACAGAAGCCTCTATGACATATTTCCCAGTGACGGCATATATATTACAGCAATTAATCCTGTTATCAATTTCTTTCGAATCAACCAGATCAATGGTAGTAAACTTGTTTTTTTTTATGTGTAAAATTTTAGAATAATCCATTGCGCAAGTACTGGAAGGTACTATTATTCTAAAGAAAGATTTAACATAAAGTACTTTTGAAAAGTGGAGCCCGCCGACCGCAGGTGTGGATCACCCCGGCTGGCCTTGCACGGTCCTTCAAAAATAAGCGGGTTCAGCTTATCGCCTTCACCCTTTCCGCCAGTTCCTTGACTATCCAGGGGAGATTAGACGGAGCGGCCCCTTAAAGGGCAGCAATTCCGCCGTCAACGCTGTGGCGATAATGGATCTCCAGTTCTCTACTGGCGCCGTCACTAGATAGGTGGAGTTTGTAATTAGGGTAGTCCTCGCTCTTACGGAGCGGGCGGGGGAATCCCACACACGCCGCTTTGGTATGGTTTGAAACATATTTTTCCCAACTCAAAAATAAAGGTACTCTCGGAAAAGGTTAGTCATCATTAAGTTTTGTGTGTTCGAATTCCTTAAAAAAATATCTCAGCGAGTCACGTGGTCCTAGCTTGTAAATTTTTCGGATGGAATTCTTTTGTAACACAAAGATAGTTTGAATTTCGATCACAGAACTCCATAACAGCAGACCATTTTACAAAACGCTGTGAAAATAGCTAAAATAAACCAATCTTGCTGTTTCCACATCTGTCAGATACCTCATCTTTCTGACCGCATGAGCAGCCGAACTCAGTGTTCACGCATTCCCATGAAAAAAGAAGCGCCAGAAAAGCTTGATTCGTTCACGCTTACTTTTTGAGTTCGGCCAGACAGATAGGATTGAATAAGACTAAGTGATTTGTTCAAAACACCACAATGCCGCAGCTTCAATTTCAATGTTTGATGATCTACACAATCAAAGGCTTTTGATAAATCACAAAAAACACCGACGACATCCTGCTAATTATCCCATGCATCAAACACATGCTTGAAGAAAGGTAGTTCTGAATTTACCTCCAGTAAATACATATTGATTTTTATGAAATAACCGGTTAACTGAAAAATTACTAAGTACCTATCTGATTAAATATAATTTTTGCAAATATTTTACTAAATGCAGGTAAGACCGAATTTTATTTTTGACAATAATTCAGATGTCCCTGTTCTATTTAACTTACTTTTAATTATATATTTCTAAGGAATAATATCTAATAATATATGTAGTGCTAGATCTTTTACGATTTTAAAACTAGTATTTACGACCATATTTAGGATTGACAATAAACAAGAGTTCATGTTTAGCAGGTAGCATGCAGTCGTATTCATTATTTTTGGATTTTGATGGTATTAGAGTCAGTAAATGTAGGTTATCGATCAGAGTAATTCATTAATCATATAGGTCTGTACCTACGTTCAAAACATTTCACAAAATTACAATATATTAAACGTACATACAACATTAATTTAACAAAAATGTGCAGTGAATGAGTGAGTTCAATTGAAAGCGAGTTAAGCAAGTTCGGTTTATTACACGATTGTTTAAAATTTTTAATTTCTTATTTATGCACAGTTTGGACCAAAATCTGTTACATGTATTTATAAGAGTGCGTGATCCAGAGCAATATTGACCAGTCTCATGCAATGATGCAGAATTCTTAAACAAGATCCACGTTCACTCAGCACAATCAAACTTTTACGCCATGTCGCAATTTTTATATAGCGCAATGAATCATTGCACTAAATTGTGTTTGAGTTAATGAGTACCTAAGCGCAAGGGTTTTCAGTGAGTCAGGTATATCTAGCGAGTATATTCGTGTATTGCAGGCGGAGAGGCTGTCGACGGCGGTGTACTGCATGCCGTGGGAGCGCATGAACACGCGCAACCGGCGCACGGTGCTCATCCTGCTGCGCCAGTCGCAGCAGCCGCTCAACATCAAGGCGCTCGGCATGGTCGACGTCGGCGTCACCACCATGGCCGCTGTAACTTATACGATGCTAAATATTTGATACATTCTAACTAACATTTTTATAACAGTCTCGCTCGAGTACTTTTTTTCATATGTTTGTTTCTTATTTCAGATAATAAAGACTACGTTTTCTTACTTCATCATGCTCCGTACCGTGGCAACTAAGCCTTAAAACCTTATCGATTTATATGTGAATTAGAATACATATCGGGTGATCAATTTTGCACATAATAACATTATTGTGTTAGCACTTACTCACTGAATACTCAATCTATTTATAATTGGTGGTTTCAAGTAACACCACTATTTACACGATATCACGGAGAATACAGCAACAAACTAAGTACAACAAAGTAGTAAGATACAGAACTTAAAACATTCAAATGGAAGTATTGTCAGTAGGTGAGTGAGCAAACAATCATGTTCATATATTTTCATTTATTCAAGTTAATATACTTCGTAGAAACTTATTCAACCATTTCACTTAATCGTAGGATATTTTTTTTATTAATTTGACTTGACCGTTATTCGAAGCTTATAGTTATATGAGATAGGTATCACTTGTTCCCGCCTGTATTGCTGTCTCTTTTTACCATATGTTTCCATCTCTTTCTTAATCCTACCCGACCACCGAGGCAGTGGGGCAACCGTAGCTTACCGACATTTTATTTGTTATTGGCGTCTTGATTCCCGCCGTGAACGGTCGTGAGTACAACGACCACCATGTTATAAATTTAAATAAGTTTTTAAATCAAGCAAATGTGTTAAAATTATTTTCCTTTCAGTTTCGGATTGATTAAATTGAAAATAGTGATATCATATTATCCATTAAAATCAGTATCTACCAGTACCTTCGCCGCGGCGTCGCCCCCACGTTTCGGAATCCAGTTCTAGCAGCAGTAGCATCACTGCTACGAGAAAGTCACCTCTTCGAGTTCTTCTTCGGATTCTAGTGCTCGCAAACGGAGGCGTCGGTGTCGTGACAAAAAGAGGGGGGGCAAACGTGGCCGTCGCTCAAACCGTAAGTTAAATGAACTTTATAAGGAGGTTAACCTTTTACGTGAACAAATAGCTGCGAATAATAATTACTGTTTTTCTGACGTGAGTAGAGACCTGTATAATGATAACAATCTACCATCACCACAGACTTTACCAGTGGCACCGGACCACGTATCAAATGAACAATTCGATTTTAATTTTCAAATTCAAACTAAATTTAAGAACCAGCCATTCCAACCACTTCCGATGAAGATTTAAAGAGTCCGAATTGTGGTATTTCGATACCCAGAAACTGTATATCAAAGTCCTGGCTTTGTAGATTTAGAGGCGAATGAAGAAATAAAAATGTTAGATTCCCTAAAACATTTATCACATGCCGACAAGTCATATGCTGCCATAACATTATGTATACTAAAGCAACGCTCTCGTTGCTCTAAAATCTACTTTAAGAGATTTGTTAAACTGGGCCAAGGACTCTCAATGTGTCAGCTATGAGTTACTTACAGATAAAATTACAACTTTATTTTCTGAAAGTGATTTTCAGAAGAGGTCGTCTGATTTACTACAATTGGCTTGTGGTCATCGGGCCGAGGTTATACAAAGTCGTAGAGACAGTGTAATGAGCCATGTCATAGACCCGCTTATGAAAACTACATTGAAAAAGATATCCCCTTCTTGTAAGAATCTTTTCAATTGAGAAGTGCCATAGAGAAGGCTGGTGGTGTAAGAAAGTGTTTTTGGCCTATTAAAAAGAAAGATTCAACTAATCATGCTTCACAAGCAAGATTAACAGGAGCTCCTAATGTACCCTCGCAGGGTACAGCTTTTTACCGCGGCGCCCTCACAGGGTGCTGCACATTATAGTAATGCTCTATATATGAATGTGACCGCATCACATTCGCATCATGCTAAACATCCGCCCTCGCAGGGTAGTTGCACTTATCAATACTCCCCGCAAGAGTATCTGCAAGTTAATCCGCATTCAACGGCTACATCTTCTCAACGAGGGACCTTTTGAGGGCATCTCTCTAGACAAGGGACAAGGTCCAACAACCAGTACACAAATAGTCATCCACTAATAACAGAGGCAGTAAAAAGCATAGGTACTGACGCGAAGTCTTTCAGAGCGGGCCGCGTAGCTCATTACTACAAGAAATGGAAAGAGATGAGAGCTCCAGCTTACCTGCTAAAAATTATTCAGGGGTATCGCATACCCTTTCTATCAAAACCACCGCTTGTTTACCCCAGCACTGTCAGTCAGGGATTCCACACCCCTCAATCCAAAGAGATGTCAACAGTGATAAACAAGTTGAAAAGACAGGGCGTTCTAGAAGTAGCCAATTTCTCCCCAAGCTTTCTTTCGACGATGTTTCTTGTTCCGAAAAGTGACGGTACCGCTCGTCCCATTTTCAATTTAAAAGCGCCGAACGAATTCGTTATGAAAAATTCAGTCTTCTAAATGTATTCAGAGTACCAGAATTTCTTCAGCTGAATGATTATTCATGCAAAATAAATCTGTCTCAGGCTTATTTTCATATGAAACTAAGCCCGAGTCACAGAACATTTTTACGCCTATTGTACAGGAACGAAGTTCTAGAAATGACATGCCTCCCTTTTGGTTTCAGCACCGCTCCCAAAACCTTCGCTCTGACTAATTGGGTCGCGCAGACCTTGCGACAGAAAGGTGTCAGGATAGTTGTGTACTTGGACGATTTTCTGTTGGTACACCAGGATTTGGCCACCCTTCGATGTTATGTAACCAATGCACTGGAAACTTTAGAGGGTCTGGGGTGGATGATCAACTACCAGAAGTCTATCCTTTGCCCATCAAAAAGCCTTGTGTTTCTCGGAATTCAATGGAGCCCTTGGCTCACTCAGAAGTATTTACCTACAGAAAAAATACACTCCTTGACGGCCAAAATCAATCACATGCTTCAGGTAAAGCGAACCAGTCTGAAACAAGTCCAGACCCTAGCCGGAAGGGCACTGCTGGCACCGCCCTAGTTACGGCACTGCACCTATCTCATATAACTATAAGCTTTGAATAAGGTAAGTAAATTAATAAGCGTTTTATTGGTAGGTAAAACGCCGATATTAATGAAACATTTCTCTTCGTCGTTCGTCGCGATCAGAGGCAGACGTGTGTCCGATTTTTAAAAAATATCTTAATTACTTGCCATCTCAAAACCAACCATATCTACTAAATCTTAGAAACCAAAACTGTGCAAAAAAGTGTTCGGATTTTTCGGAGTGAATCAGCCGCTCGTCGGACTCAGCGCTTGAATACAATAACACGCACACACAAGTAAGAAACTTCACTGCCGTACCGGGGACGAGTTTATGCAACAATGAGCCTAATACGTTCACCTACCAAATCAACTGTATGCCAAGGCTTCCAATCTACTCCTGACCTATCCACTATCGACCGCGAAGCAATAGAACCACAAATTACTTTCAGAAAGAGAAAGCATCCGGATGATCACGGATGCCCCTGCAATAGTGACATGCAAGATATGCGAGTCGAAATGGCGCGTGTCTCTAAACTTGTTGAAAGTTTTGTTAATATAAACCAAAAAACCCTAGATGGTGTGTCAGAGATGAAAACCCACCTGACCGATATGAAAACATCAAGTGAACAGAATTTCTCTTTGTTGAGTAATAATGTGCATCAAATGAAAAATAAAATAAACGAAATCCAGGAGTCAATCACAAATCTCACATTAGAACAAAAGCAGATTAAATCACATATAACAAATTTAGAACACAAAATCAATGAAGGCGAAAAGAAAATGAGAGTTATGGAGTCTGATCTAGCCAATCTCAAAACAACTGACCCAACGTATTTTGTCAACTCACTCACTGAAAACTCTAATATATTTCTTAATGAGCAAATAATAAATGAAATCCAAGAGCGGAACTTTAGACAAAAAAACATTATTCTTGCCGGTATAGAAGAGCCGAAATCTCTTGATGCAAAAGATAGAAATGCAATCGATATGGCTGGGGTCATAAATATCATATCAAAATTAGACCAAAATTCGCCATCTCCGTTAAAAGCCTTCCGTATTGGTAAATACGACCCAAAAGAGAATCGCTGCATCAAGGTTTGCTTTAACTCTTCTAACACTGCCATACAACTCTTACGGAATAAGTCTAATCTACCAGCAGGGATTAAAATGTATTCCGACCAGACCCCACATCAACGGAAGCTAATGCGAAACCTCCAGAAGGAACTAGCTCAACGTTCACAAAAGGGTGAGTCTGACATAATAATAAAATATGTAAAAGGGATACCTAAAATTGTCAAATCCGATTCAAAAAACGAGAATCAACAAGCTCGCCAATCGTTGAAGAACTAACTTTTCAAATTGTCACTAACTATAAGGACCTTCACACCGCTAATTCTCGGCTCAACTTCTTTTACTTGAATGCTCGAAGTATATGCTCAAAAGGGAAATTCGATGAATTAAAATGCACAATCCGGTCTATACCAACTACAATACACATCATACTTCTAGCAGAAACTTGGATCAAAAACGAAGAACAAGCAATAAGGCTCCAGATTCAAAACTACACGCATTATTACAGTTACAGAACTGATAAGATAGGAGGAGGAGTCTCCATTTTTGCACACAAAGACCTTAATCATAGTCTAGACGAATCAATATACTCAGATGGTAATAACTACCTTTGGATAAAACTGAAACAATATGCGCTCGATGTTGGTGTTGTATACTACCCAGGAGACACAAATTACAAAACATTTATCGAAACTATTGATACACAGCTGCAACAACGAAAACGAGGATTAGTTTTCGGTGATTTCAACATAAATCTACTAGAAAATGACAAGAAAAAAAGGCTTTACAAAAATACATTGGATGACGCGGGATACAAAATACTAAACAAAATACATAGAGATTACTTTACCAGAGAAACGGAAACGAAGACATCAATTTTAGACCATGTTAATACGAACTTAAAGAATGATCTTTTTCACTTTGCACTCTGCGACTCCCCAATGTCTGACCATAGGCAAGTATACCTCTCGATAAAGAAACGTAAACCACCTTCACCAAACCGAATTGCATACGAAGCTCTGAATTATAAAGAGCTTTACACTTCAATAGAACAAGAAAATATGGAAAATATAAATCAAAGCTTTAGTACATTGGAAGAGTTAATACAAAACAATATTAACAAAAATAAAGTAACCAAATTCAAAAGGCAGAATCCACCCTTAAAGGATTGGATTAATAAAAGTATTATTGATGATATCAATCGAAGAAATCAACTATGGATCGAACATAAAAGGGACCCGAGAAATGCTATACTGGAAAATAATTATAAAATAGTAAGAAAAAAAGTAGCCGACATAATCAAAACAACAAAAAATGCTTATTACTACGCAAAATTTGGCGACTGTAAAAATAATCCTAAAAAGACTTGGAGTCTTGTAAACCATCTATCTAATCTTAAGGCAAAAAGCAGTTGTGCCCCCACAAAATTGGTCACTGAAACCGGTACTATATCTAATCCTGAAGAAATTTGTAATATATTTAACCGATATTTTTCCACTATAGGATCACTTATGGCCAACAAAATTCGGTTACAGTCGAATAACTCTTCAAGTCAGTTCGAAGTAGGTAAGAACCAAGACAGTTCGACACAGAATACATTGAATAACGCCTCGGAGCTTATATCACTCGAACCATGCACTGTTGATGAAGTTGCAAAGATTATTGATGGTCTTGACCCAAACACCAGCTCTGGTTTGGATGGTATCAGTGCCAAAGCTGTTAAATGCATAAAAAATCTGATTGTGGATGAGTTGACTAAATGTTTGAATGTATTACTAGCTGAAGGGCAATTTCCAGATTCTTTAAAACTGGCCAGGGTGACTCCAATATATAAATCAGGGAAAAGAACTGATCCAGGCAATTATCGTCCAATTTCTGTCTTACCCATTCTATCCAAAATTCTAGAAAAAATTATACATAAGCGTCTGATGACATATTTGGATTCTATGCATTTTATCAGTGATCGCCAATTTGGTTTTAGATCCAAAAGTAACACTCTAGCTGCAACACTTGATCTAGTCACTAAAATTCGATACAACATAGACAGCAAAAATATCGTTTTGGGCGTGTTCATAGACTTGCAAAAAGCGTTTGACACGGTGAGTCATGTTATCCTACTGGGGAAGCTTGCGGGGATAGGCATCGGAGGTAATGCACTAAAAATGTTTAACTCCTATCTAAAAAACCGGCAACAAATTGTGAAAATCGGTTGTCAGAGCAAAATTCTTCCAATTCATTACGGGGTCCCACAAGGCTCCATATTAGGACCCCTCCTCTTTTTGGTCTACATTAATGATATAGACACAATTGGGCTGAAGGGCCATATCACTTTATATGCTGATGACACATGCCTATTCTATTATGGACCATCCATCAACCATTTAACTTTACTTGCTCAACAGGACCTTGATATCCTCTCAGCCTGGTTACAGCAGAACCTGTTAACCATAAATATAACAAAAACCTCCTATATAATTTTTAAAACAAGTAATAAACGAATACCTACTTTTAATCCACTAAAAATCCTCAACACGGAAATTCAAGAGAAAAACCAAGAAAAATATTTAGGTTTGTACCTGGATAGTCGTTTAACATGGAACGTACATATAGATCACGTTAAGAAAAAGATTTCTTCGTTGATGGCCTCCTTGCGTCCCATAGTTAGGTGTATACCCCGTGATGTTAGATATAGTATATACAACTCACTAGTCAAGTCTCACTTAATGTACTTAATCGAAATTTGGGGTAGTGCCTCAAAAACAAAATTATACGAACTTCAAGTAAAACAAAATAAAATAATAAAGCTTTTATTCCACTACCCGTATCTAACACCCACCTCAAAGATTTATAAGGAAACCAATATTATGAATATCAAGCAACTATTTTCATACTGTACCTGCTTGCTCATACGTAAAGTGTTGCATAAAACAATCCACACGACGATCACACTAAAACAGTCATCACAACAGGTTACGAGACGCACGCGTCGCCGAGCTAGTTACTTAGTCCTACCCAAGGTCAGAACGAACTACGGCAAAAGAATGTTCAATTTTGAGGGAGCACAACTGTATAACAAACTACCCGCATCACTAAAAAGCATTGATTCCTTTAACATATTCAAAAATAAACTTGCTTACCATATTCAAGGTACTATACAATAGAATTTTAGGACCAGGTGCGAGTCATGCTAAATGGATGCTAAATAAATAATATAGTTTTACAATTCACTACGGAGTCAGTGCTTTTTATAAAGTCGGTGCGAACGACGAAACATAAAAATAAATATTATTAATAACTATATTCAATATGTTCTCAAGCAAGTGACTTTGTGTTTTAATTGAGAAATAAAGAATCTTTAAACTGAAACATTATTAATTTATCACACCTATTTTATCTTTCTTATATATATATTTTTTATGTTTGGTCACCTCTATTTTAAATAATTAAAATACATGTTTATGTTCTGAAATATGCTTTTCCATTTCATTTATTTTGAGTCTGTTATCAAACATACACACATACACATTGAAAGATTGGAACAAAATCGACAGATTTTGTTTTCAAAATTGAATAATTTTTATTTGACTTCTAAAAAAAGGAGAAGGTTCTCAATTCGACCGTATATATATATATATATATATATATATATATATATATATATATTGTATTATGTGTGTTCGGGCATAACGCCGTAGTTTGTGAAACGATTTTAAAAAAATAATAATTCATTGGGCAGGAGATATACCAAGTGTGGTACCATGTCATGGAGACCAGGACCTGATGATGGGATCCCAGAGAAACTGGGGCTAACTTTCGAAATTATTATGGGGATAAGTACGTTAGTTACTTTTTTCACTAATCATTTTAAAGCACTACTCTAACTTGAAAGTCTAGATCTGGTCCGATGATGGAGCCAAAAGATAGTTGAGGGAACTCCTTAACCATTTATAACAATAATCTTGTGTTTGAACTTATTTAATTTTTATTAATGAGCACTTTGCATGTATGGGTTTTAAGTGACATTATAGGTTTGGTGGTGGAGACCATGAATAATCGAGGGAACTCCTCATCCATTAACGAAAATTACCTGGTGTTTTGACTTAATTGATTTCTATTGGTATGAACTTTGCACCTTCATGAGTTACAAGTGCCATTTAAAGTTTGATGGTGGAGACCATCGACAGTCGAAAGAACTTCTTTACCAGTTACAACAATTACTTCGTGTTTTGACTTAATTCATTTTTATTGGTGAGAACCTTGCTCCTTCATGAGTTACAAGTGCCAATATGGGTTTGATGGTGGAGACCATCGACAGACGAGGGAACTCCTTCACCAGTTACAATAATCACCTGGTATTTTAGCTTACTATATTTTTATTGCTGAGAACTTTGTACTTTCATGAATTACAAGTACCATTAAAGGTTTGATGGCGGGCCCATCCACAGATGAGAGAACTCCTTCACCAGTTACAACAATAATTGCCTGGTATTTTTACTTAATTCATTTCTATTGGTGAGAACTTTGCACCTTTGTGAGTAACAAGCGCCATAAAAGGTTTGATAATAATAATAATAATAAATTTATTTACCAAAACAGTTACATTTATGAACTTATTTCTAACGGCTTCTGCACTAAGCTTTAAGCTTGTATCGCAGCTGCCAGACACACTTACAGGTTTTAGCTTAACTTAGGAACACCAACTCAAACGGTTCAGCCTGATACAGTCTTGGAAATATTTTTTTTAATTTAATTGCGATTGAGCTACGTTCTTATTTATAGTTAAAAGTAATATTTTATAAGTGAAAGAAAAAAAAAAGAAATAAAACGATCTTGCCAAAGTGAAATAAAAGTGTAATTATGGGAATGATTGTGTCTGTATATGTGTGTATGTGTGTGTGTGTGTTTACAGAGAATTTAGCGTTTCAACAGGTCTTCTGTCTTAGTGTAGTCAAGCTCCATCAGCCAGGATTCAAGGACAGTTTTTAAACTAGGAGGAGATAGTGCTCTGATATTTAGTTTGCGACTTACTGAATTGTACAACCACGGCAGGAGAAAGCTTGGTTGTCGTTTTGCAAAGGTAGTATGAAATCCGGGCACGGGGATCTTGTACACTCGCTGAGCTGCGCGGAGTTCATAGTCTGGTAATGCTAATGCTTTCCTGTGTGTACTTAGTATGCCGCGAAGCACAAATAGTTGTCTTACCCGTAACACACCGCTGTCTCTGTACAAGTGGTCGGTGTTATATCTGTAGGGTTTATTCAGCATGACCTTTAAAACTGATCTTTGTGCTCTCTCTAGTCCAATAATGGTAGTTTTTGCAGCACCACCCCAAACTCCTATGCAATAAATAATAATTGACTGACAAATTGCTTTATATACAAGCATAAGGGTTTTCCTAGGGGCAGAGTGTCTAAGAGGTTTCATGACGTAACTAGTCTTTCTCAGCTTAGATGCTAGGTCTGTTATGTGCTTTTTATAGGACAGGTTTTCATCAATAATTACGCCTAGGTATTTAATGTGGGTTGTTCGATCTAGTGAGCTGCAGCAACAATCCAACGACGATTGGGAACAGACGTGTAGTTTCAGGAGTCTAGAGGCAGGGGGCCGGGAAGCGCGCGTTTTATGGAAAGCGATATACTTCGTTTTGGTCACGTTGAGTGTCAGTAGATTATTTGTGAGCCAGAGTGCTAAACGCGATACCCCATCCTCTGCTGCTTTAAATGTTTGGTCCCATGTGTGTCCTTGAAAGAGCACGACCATGTCGTCGGCAAAGCATATGATCTCTTCATCGATATTTTGAGTCTTGTTTATGTCATTCAAGTACACGAGAAATAGAGTGGGTCCAAGTATGCTTCCTTGAGGTACACCAAACTCCATAGACATCTCGTCACTCATTGTATTGTCTACTCGGACACGCTGAGAACGGCCCGATAAATAGCTGGAGAACCAATTCAAAGCCGGCCCTCTCACTCCGACGCCACTGAGCTTTTTAATAAGTATGGGTATTGACACCGTGTCAAAAGCCTTGGCAAGATCAAGGAATACACCAATACAGCATTTATTCTTGTCCAATGCAGACGACACGATGCATGATACAAGCGTGATTGCAGCTTCCGTGGATTTACCGCGTCTGAACCCGAATTGTCGGTCTGAAATTAGGTTGTTATTTTCTAGATAAGCAACAAATCGTTTGTTAACTAACTTTTCAAGTAATTTTGAGAAGATCGGAAGCAAGGAAATGGGTCTATAGTTGCTAGAGGTCCCTTTGTCTCCATTTTTGAATATAGGGGATACTAAAGCAATTTTCCACATTCTTGGGAATACCCCAGAAGCCAGGCTTAAGTTGAATATGTGAGTCAACGGTTTAAGTATCAGATTTTTAATCTGCTTAAGAAGAAAAGGTGAGCAATTGTCGATTCCTGGGGAACTATCGAGTTTAAGGTAGCTGATTAGTTTATTCACCTCGTCTTCATCCGTCGGGGTCATAAAAAAGGATTTTAGAGGCGTATTAAAAATTTTTGTCCCCGCTGCAAGTGACTCCTGTGTTGTGTCTAGTTTTTTAAGAGATTTTTGTGCCAATTCTTTACCAACATTGGTGAAATAGTGGTTGCAGTGATTGAGGGATGACTTGGTATCCTTCTCCGTTTTTAATAATTCTATGGAAGAATTTTGAGTTTTTTTCAGATTGCAAATGTCTTTGATAGAGTTCCATAGCTTTTTAGGGTTGGTTTTATTATTCAATAATAATTGGTTTTCGTATCCACTTTTTATTTTGCGGAGAAGCTTTTGTAGAAAGTTTCTGTATCTTTTATAGGACACCTGAATCACTTCGTTAAGTGGGTTTCTTCTAGCTAGGAGATGAAGTCGATCTCTATGCCTCTGACATCTGATAAGGCCAGGTGTGATCCATGGCTTTAGGATAATTTTCGATCTGCTGGTAGTAACAGCTTTTGTGTTGGCACCAATGACTTGGTCAATAGTACTTACAAAGATAAAAGAAGCTTCATCAGCATCGTTACTAGCTATGACTGATCCCCAATCCATCGCCTCGAGGTCCCTTATCACAGCGAGATTATTTGTCCTCAGTCTGGTACGTTTTGTATTCGGTTTATTATGTAACAGTGACAATGCTACGACACAGATATAATGATCAGTAATATCAGATGCACAAACCATGCCCACTGGTAGACTTTGGTCCTTTACAAAAATGTGGTTTGATGGTGGAGAACATCGACTGTCGAGGGTACTCCTTCACCAGTTACAACAATTACCTGGTGTTTTGACTTATTTAGTTTCTCTTGGTGACATATTTGCACCTTTATGAGTAATTAGTGCTATTAAAGCTTTGATGGTGGAGATCATCGTCAGTCCAGAGAATTATGCAATCATTTATTTTTTGATGACCTCGGTGGCGCAGTGGCTAAGGTAGGCGCCCAAAGCGCGTAAGGTCCCGGGTTCGATTCCCGGTCAGGTCAATTTGGAAAACGAACTTTTCTCAATTGACTTGGGTCTGGGTGTACTGGGATGACGCCCCCAGTTAGTGTCCGTCGTCTGGTACTCATAGTACAAGGGTAAACCTTAGTTTGAGACCAAGCGATATTGGTGTGATTGTCTGGCGCATTTATTTATTTATTTATAGCTTTTTCCATGCCGACGTCTTTCGGGCACTTTGACCTTACCGCTGACTTTGCCGCCGGCATTTAAAAAGCCGCTCGTGCCGTCGTCTTGGCCGCCGGCCCGTGCCAGCGGGTATGTGTGGATGCGCCATTACGATTTGAAAGAGTTTTAATGAGTAATTTCATACGATTCAACTAGCTTTTGCAGCACGCGCTTCGCACATGCCTGGCAAAACCTAGGCCTGGAGCGCTGGCCGCTCGCAATAAAAACACCTACACAAAATTAGACACTCGCGGACACCCGCGACTTCGTTGTATACGTTAACAGATGCATGAAGGCAGACGTACCTTCATGGATATGTTAACGTATGGGTCTCGAACCTGATCACCGCACCCACCCCAAACCCCACATCGCGCACTATGTCCCGTCGTAGTTGTACTGAGCTATCCACCGTCATTGAGAGCTTAATGCATTACGTGGTCCTCGAATACTTAGAAGATAATTTTAAGAGAGGTAGGGCATAGCGATTTATCGCTCGAACTGGAGCAGCCCGACTGGTGAAATACCTCCACCTTACAGAAGACTGCAGCCAAATAACAAATACTTCTGTATTGTTGTGTTCCTGTGTGTGAGTAAGGTTTCCAGAGCTCCTGGGGGGTGCTACATTAGTAGCAGGGGTCAAGCCTTCAAGGTAAGGGTGACAAGTTCAGTAACAGATTTATTATGCTGTACTTGTCGCTCTTAAGCTAGGACTTCATTACCACTTAACATTAGGTGGGATGAGGTCAATCTTGAAGAGTAATATAAAAAAATAATAATAATAATAATTACCACAGAACAGATATCTATACTAATATTATAAAGCTGAAGAGTTTGTTTGTTTGTTTGTTTGAACGCGCTAATCTCAGGAACGACTGGTTCGAATTGAAAAAATATTTTTGTGTTGAATAGACCATTTATCGAGGAAGGCTTTAGGCTATATAACATCACGCTGCAACTATTAGGAGCGAAGAAATAATGGAAAATGTGAAAAAAAACGGGGAAAATTATTCATCCTTGAGGGCTTCCGTTGCGTGCGGGGTAGAAAAGGGGGGTGAAAGTTTGTATGGAAACCGAAATCCACGCGGACGAAGTCGCGGGCGGCCGCTAGTTACGTGATAATTACTGACTATTGCCTATGTAGGTTGAGTTCAGAGCATTCTATAATTCCCTTAATATAGATTTACTTGGCACCGACTTCAAGATACGAATTACTTAGTGTTACCTAAATATTATTTTTAACTTTTTAGTTTCCGTTTGAAGTCGGTTTTTTTTTTGTTAAAATTTTTTTTGTTGTGCTATGCAATTAAATTTCGTTTTCTATTTTAACGGACCTAAATTTTTAAGACCAATCATTCATCTATACTTATAATAAATCTGTAGAGGTCAATTCTGTACATTAAATATATTTCCAAAATAACTATCAGGGGGTGATAAGTGATCGATACTGATGCTGAAAATGCAATCAGTAAAAATTATGTCTGTCTGTCTGTCATCTGTCTGTCCGTCTGTCTATATAAAAACAAAAACTACTCGACGGATTTTAACGAAATTTGGTACACTTATTCTTTATACTCCCGGGCAGTTTATTGTAATGTTGGGAAAACGAGACAAATTACTCCATTCTTAGGTATCCGTACCCAAAGGGTAAAAACGGGACCCTATTACTAAGACTTCGCTGCATGTACATCCGTTCGTGCGTCCGTCCGTTCGTCCTTCCGTCTGTCTGTTTGTCTGTCACCAGGCTGTACATCCAGAACCGTGATAGCTAGAGAGTTGAAATTTTCACAGATTATATATTTTTTGCCGCTATAACGATAAATACTAAAAATAAAATAAATTTATTATTTAAGTGGGGCTCCCGTACAACAAACGTGATTTTTTTTTTCAGTTTTTTGCGCCATATTAATAGAAACTATTGTTGGACGCTTGAAATATTCGCAGAATATTTGAATGTATATTTTATTCAAAAATAAATAATAAAATTAAAATAAAATAAATACACATTGCTCGATTTTAGTCACAGACCGACAGACAGACAGACAGACAGACTTCAGGTTATGGGAAAATAAAAAATGGGTTTTTACTCTTGTGTCTAAGGTAGAATAGATAATGGTACGGAAACTTTTGTGCGCGAGTCCGACTCGCACTTTTCTGGGTTTTTTTAAGTCGGTTGGGAGCAGCTATTTAAGCTACACAGAAATCACATATGACGGTGTCCTTTCATGACATGTATCCCACGACAGCATATGTCTACCTTTTATGGTTGACTCAGAATAACACGTGTAACTCCCGACAGCTTAGGAGTCCAGAGCTTTCTGATTATATTTGTCTGGTCTTACGTTATAAAACTCTAATTTAAAAAGTTTCCATTATTGCCTATTCAATAAAAAAGAGTCATTGAACCGTTTCATATGATTCTTTAATATACTTTAACGTACTTGAAAGTATTTTGGGCGCACACCTGGTGTCGTATTCGAAAGCAAATATATAAATGTACCTTGTTGTAAAACCTTATCACGTAAATATGCACCACGCCTTTGAAGTATGAGTAGAAATAAAAATAAAAAAAACTACAATACCCTTACGAATCGCCTCCATGTTTTACGCACAGCCAAAATAATGTTTCAATATAACTGTACATTTTCTTTGCGAAAATGTACAACCCTTGTGCACCCGGGAGGCGAGTTCTCGGCGTGGCGCGATGTCCCGCGATGCTGTGCGTCACCGCGGCGCCCGTGCACCCGGCTACCGAGTCCTATATGTACATACTCGTTGCTCAGTTTTAGGCGTGTGGCAGAAACATGAAAATTGATGAACATTGAAAGTGTTAAAGGTTTTCTGTACAAAGTTACATTAGGTACTATTTTGTTGATCTTCAATATATTTGGTCTTCACCTGAAATCTGTTACACCACGTCCTCAGCAAGTTCACGTATGTTTGTTTTAATACATACTTTAAGCATTCCGTTACATAAATTACAGTAGGTATATATATAGACAAATAAATAAAATTGGAGTGTCTGTTTGATATACGGTACCCACATACACCAAGATATCATTTTTAAAAGTTTTGTCGGTATGTCTGTTTATTTCGGTTTTCTAAGATGCTTTTATTGTCAAGTAGCTAATATAATAAGGAAAAATTAAGGCTACTTTTATTAAATAAAAAAATACATTCAAACTCATGTAGTCCACGCGAACGAAGTCGCTGGCACAGCTAGTTTACAGAATAAAAGTACTTATTTAAGAAAGTCAAGAACCCGTTCGATATTCTAAAAAAATAGTAATGCTATAACTGATCATTTTAGCATATTGACTCGAATAAAATTAGCGCAATATTTATATTCATATTCATTTATTCACTTAATTTATAACCGAAGTACATATTAAATACATTTTTTGAGCAGATATTATTGCTAGGTCACAAATTCACCTTTTCAAGTATTAGTGATAAAACTGATAACATAATAATTTCTAAAAAATGCAATTATAAATTAAAGTGGTACGCGATACGCGCGCATTCTCCATTTGTACTCTTGCGGGGTTCCCGTAGCTGAGAGTGTGATCATTCATTGTTTGTGTGATTATTTAATGGAAAATGGCTACTGAGCAGGTACTTATTAATGAAAGAAAGGTTTTACTTAGAATGGCGTACTAGAAGAGAATCAGCTTCTACAAAGAATCGAGTGTTTATTGATGATTTACGTTACACACAATTTTTGGAGGAAATAAGCACAGCGAAAACGTTTGACAAGAAAACTCCGCGTGATTATTGGTTACTGAAACATTTCATAGCGTAGCGTATAGATTTTGTGTCGATTACTGCACATACGAGAACGAAGACTTTCTTTTTGTTATTAAGTTCCTACAAGTAGGTGGTAACTATATTGCAATTTTAATATTACTCTTTTTTACCTAAGATTTTATTTCCTTTCAAATTATAATTATGTTACTTACAGTTTATTAAAAGTATAAAAAAGCTTATTTTAAATGAAAACTGTTGGTTTTTTTTTGTATCATGATCAAATTTCCATAATCAAATGAACAGGGCGACTTTCTGCAACAATATTTTGCTACGGACACGTAGACCTTTACACTTGCCATTCAATTTTGTCCTAATGGCGCGGACAACAAGGAGGACAAGAGTGGAAATGTCAAAATGTAAAGCTCTACGTGCACTTGACGTTGTAAATGAAAATGTTTATCCGAAGGGAACTGCTGTGTGAGAATCGCTTACTACGCAAAAAAAACACGTAGATACTTAAGTATACCAACCAATAGAACACAATGTCTTATTATCAGCGCTGTCTGCTGGTGGAAGTTGAAATTAGGATAGATCTCAAAAGGTCAGTACCTGTCTAACTAAATCATACCTACTAATATACCTACTAATATTATAAATGCGAAAGTAACTCTGTCTGTCTGTCTGTCTGTCTGTGTGTCTGTTACGCTTTACCGCTTAAACCCCTCAACCGATTTTGATGAAATTTGGCATAGGTATACGTTGAACCTCAAGAACGGACATAGGCTACTTTTTGTTAGAAAGTAAAGGGTAATGCCACCTTTGAAAGTTTATATGGGAAAATGTTTATTTTTTAAGTTAGAGATATGAAAGTTGGCACAAATATAGCTCTATTAAAATATAGACTACTTTTTGTTTTGAATATTAGGGGAGATAGGGGGAAAACCGACCATAAAAGGATATAGTCCACGCGAACGGAGTCGCGGGCACAGCTAGTAGAGAATAAAAATCGATTACATACATTACCTAAACGTCAACCGGCATTCTATACAATGCATACATTTCCTAGGTAAAGTGTAAAATAGTTTGAACATTCAATATAATATTCCTAGCATTAAGTCCACCTTTTGTACTGTTTTTGTGCAATCAAGTTTTTAAATAAATAAATAAATAAAAATAAAAATTTCACACATTGCCTGGACGACCCCAGCATTCTATACATTTCCTAGATACTGTATAGAATGCCTGCATTATACACATTGCCTATAACATTTATACTATTCCTTCACATGTGAAGGTTACACGTAACACCCGCCGTCTAATATAACCTATACTCCCACCATTTTGAAACGAAATCCTACAAAGAAGAATCTGACTTGAAACGCAGTAGGCACAGGAACTTAAAATATCGAGTGGGGATGGGGTCAGTGTGCAGCCAGTTTAGTTCGTGTCAAAAAGAATTTTTTATTGGGCTGTGCTTTTGTATTTTCTTATCTTTTCAGAATATTTTATACTAAGTTTTAAAATAAATAATTTAGTATTTTTATTGAGCAAGTGTTTCATCCCAATAAAACTGGTTAATTAGTTGCTTTTTTTCTACAATAAAAAGAAAACGCAGTATGTAAGCACAACACTTATTTTAGATTGTGCCAATAAGTTTGAAATCAATGTAGATATTTTGAGTGAGGTTAAGCACAGTGGTCGTACACTGCCATCCGGACACTACTTTATCTATACTATTATTATAAAGAGGAAAGATTTGTACTTATTTTTGTGTGTTTGTAATGAATAGGCTCAAAAAGTAATGGGCCAATTTAAAAAATTCTTTACTTACGCCACTGTGCCAACTCGACTTAGGTATCTTTCACTTCCACCCTGCGAGCATATAGCTCTGACGCCCCACTCTGGACGGCCGGCTAAGGCAAGCCAGAGGTGAAAGTCCTGCGGCCCCTGTGGGGCCCACTCCCACCGGCCAACTAAGGCAAGCGGAAAGAGGGGCCTGGTCGACTCTCAGGGGCTCGGGTCCCAAGGGGTGTCAATCCCATTCAGCCCGCCACAAGCTGCCCTGGGAAGACTGACTGCACTGATAGAGAGTTGTCGCTCTTCATGGTGCGAAGATCACCAACTCTCACCAGCGGGCGATGGGCTCGTCACTTCCCTACGCCATTATTATTATTATAATCTTATATTTTAGTAAAATAAAATCACGTTGGCACGTTTTGAATTGTCGTTTAATTTTGAGGGTGCTTAATAAAAGCACAGTATATAGACTCCTCCCGGCTTTATGGTAGATAAGCAAGAAAGGAAACCAAATCGCGATGACAACGGATTTGATACCGTAATATGCTATTAGGCCCGCAAGATGTTTATTCAGGCTAATTTTGAAGGAATCAATTTCAAAGTCAAAACTAGATTCGAAATAGATTTTATTTTACGAGTTATATTTATTTTCTTTTAAAACGTGTCCCTTTCATGCCACGTCTCCCTTAAAGCCACCATGTGCTTAAAATTTTTCCAAAATGTAGGTACCGCTAGTACGGGTCGAATGACATAGTTACATTATCACGAGTTCCTACAAACCCTACGACATGTAAAATCTGATATTAAACATTAATTGTAGTAATTTTGCCCTCCGAGTCCTGCCAAATCAAATATTTCTAATTTATTGAAGTATATCATCATAATAAATAACACTGTTGACTTGTCATTGGATATAGTGAAACAATATTATTCTACCAGTTCGGAACCGATATGTTCCGAGGAAACACCTGTAAGAAACTCAGTAGATTAGTGACGGTACCATTATCTAACTTATTGTTATGTGGAGACAACTTTGAAACAAGTAATATTATTTTGTTTTGAAAAGTGAATTTACATTACTCGGTAAGCTGGAGCAGAACAGTCCCCAAGGTGGCATCTCCTCATAAGCTTGACGCAAGTGCCAGCCATCACTCTGCTTACCCATACTATTATTAAAGGTAATGTAACGAACAGCTACATAGCACCATCACCCCAGAAACGTTGCTGAATTGGCGCGTACATTCAAAAGCATAATATGACAAAACGGGGTTAGTACAGTCAGCATCTTTAGTTTGTAAACAACTCAGTACCTTGTCACATTAATCTAAGTGTCTATTTCACTTACTCAGTCACATGGACGTTTAGTGTGGCAAGGTACTGAGGTGTATACTAACTAATGATGGTGACTGTACGTAGGTACTACACGCGTAGGCGTGCGATGCCACGGTAGTATGACATATCGGTCGTTTTAATTTATAATTTCAAGCTGGCTGAATTCATCCGAAATATTAATTCTCATGTTCGAAATTGCGTTTAAAATATAATCAATTTACCAAGACACTCACACTATGCTTTAGGTACCTATTAAGTAAAAAATTAAAAATTATTGATAACGAAAAGCAACTCGGGTTTATTTCCCACGATAGCTTTTTTAAATTTTATTAGAAACTCATGTCACATAGGTTTGACAGAATAATCACAGAAGAATGCACCAATATACAATTTCAAAATAAGCTAATAACGCAATTAGTAAGCCTGCAAAGTTGTATCTGACCATGAAGGACATTGGTGCCTTATAATTAAACAACAATCGACATAGTAAAGTGGAATTCGCGTTAGTAAAAATATACCTTAACCCTCACACCAAGTGGTACGAAAATAATAAGTTAATATCTTGGGGACCTTTGTGACCCTACCGGGATTTGGAATGGTTGAGCTGTAGATACCATTGATAAGTAGGTTATATTTCATATTATGCTTTGTAAGTGCTTCTGCCACTGTATTAACAAAACATGTTGTTTTAGGTTGGGTATTAAAGAGAAACAATAGGAAGTATTTAAAGTTCGAGTACATTTACTAAAAAAACCAAGAAAATAGAATAATAAACAACAAAATTCAGTGACCGGCATACAGCTATAATTCATCACTTTATAAAAATATAATGTCCAAAAACAGATTTATTATGCTGTACTTATCGCTCTTAAGCTAGGACCTCATTACCACTTAACATCAGGTGGGATGAGGTCAATCTTGAAGTGCAATATAAAAAAAAAAGAAAATGTTATTTCAAAAACCAATTTTATTTCTTGTACTTTAGATTTTTGCATCAGATAGAAATCTATGTATGTGTAAAGTACGACTGTACCTATAATTTAAATAATTATTTTGGTCAATTTATTAGTGATACATAAAACGAGCATGGACTTGGTGACCCTGTGTCGCCCCTAACGGGTTAAGGAGCCATTTTATACAAAACCGAGTGATAAAGACGCTTTTCGTATAGACTTTTAAAGCACTTCAACATAAAATGTCGTTATTTACCGATGGTTCAGACCTTGAGTAAGTACAGATTAAATGTAATACAAACATGTGAAACCAAGGCACTTATTAAAACACCTAGTTAAACCAACAAAATGAACTCAACTGAAATTAAAGGGCAACATTCTCAAAGCGCTTAAAAAATAATAATAAGCACTGGTAATCACCAAGGCTGGTTGGTACCTAGGTATTCATCACGAAAATGTATCTGAAGTAAACCAATCCTCTCAACTGTCATACATATTTATAACAAGTAATTTAGTTCATATAAAATACATCGGTAACACTTATTCGGTGTTAAGAACAGCACTACAAGTGGCGTCACAGCACTAGACGCCACATTTCTCTACTCTCATTAATGAATGGTGAAAATAAAATGGCTACGTAAAGATCAGACCACACAGTGCCATATTTTTTATACATTCTAAAAATTTTTGGAGGCCCCGACAAGATACGAACTCGTGATCTTCTGTTTTACATTCGGATATATCCAATCTACTTACTCATATATTAAAGATATGATTTCGTTTCGTTTGCCAGGGGAGTCACGCAGGTTCTCGACATCCAGTACATGAAGCTGCTGCGCACCTGGCTGCGCCGCATAGGACTGTGGCCTGCGCAGGCGATGGGTGAGACGCCGTCTAAGACAGAACTCGTCGCTCAGTACTGTCCATTAACTGTGCTACTGGCTTGTTTAATGCCAGGCATCATTTACATTCATAACAATTATGACAATCTCAGTTTCATCGAGATAGGCCATTGTATATTCACGTTTTTAACGGTTTTAAAATCAAGCGTGAGTATAAAGTATAATCTATTTAACTATACCTACGTAAAACACATTAAAATACGCAAACCGCGTCCTATAATTTCTATGTTAACTACAATGTGAAACTGTTCACAGTAGCAGCAAGATCAAAATTTATTTGGAAAGATCCATTTGGCGAGCTCCTTTTTACCAGAGGCATGATTTTTCTAACTTTCGAGACCCTTCCTAAAAGAAAATTCCGTATTTTTGATAAGCGTTGTAGCAGCTTAATTTTATAGAGCTTCGAGGAACACATTTCATAAATTTGACGTTCATGTCAACTTGATATCGTACCTATGATAGGTATTATTGACAGACAGAAAATAAGGCGATGAGGCGCAAGGCAAGGCCCCTCGGCCCGCGGGACCGTAGGTACGGTCTGCAACGCGTCAAGGTCACGTCCCTTGCAGTTCAATATTAGTTCTTATGTGCACCACATAAAGGCGGTACAAGCCTAAAGTGTAGTGTAGTTGAGACGTGCTTTTGGCTGTACTTCCGCGGTGAAAGTGATCCACACTGCTCCAACGTTCTCATAACGTGAAAATATTTAAAAGGGTTCATGCAAAAAACTAGCCGCACGCCTCGAAAGATACCTACGGGTTTGACTGCTACTATTTTTTACTAATTGAAAAGTTTTATTATTTTCAGTTCAGGTTGGGTTTGGTATTATCAAAAAAATACCGCAATATTATGTGTGAATTAGTATACAGATTTCATTTGTTTCATTTCAAAGAAACATCGGAGTATGCTATGAAAGTAAGTGGGCCTCATTGGTATGTGATGAAAATTAATTTAGTTTTTTATATTATCTGTTAGGAGGGGTAGCTTATATTTTATATAAGAAGAGGTGGTTTAATGACATACCACGTGGATTTACTTTCGAAACTTAAAATACATTTGTTTTTACTATCTTGTTAAATAACATAAAACTGTTCATGCTTTAATTTAAAGCTATTCTTTATTCTAGAAGTTTTGTAAGTACCAGATTTGTTTTATTATACGATCGCAGAATAGATTTTTTCTAAAATTACATTTAAATGTATTTCAGATTGAGCTGATTTTAAGCACACACCCACTTAGTATTACAAAAAAAATACACGTGACATCGAAAGGTTGCTTAAGAATATCACGCGATTAATAGCTGGAATCGTTAATATCAATTTTTTTTTCTTTCAGACGCACCTCATGATCCACAAGATGTCACATTTTTTGGTCCAATTTGGCCAATTGTACAATTTTTTCGGTCTTTTATTTTTCAACTTGGTACCAGTGTACAATAACGTCAGATCTGGAGCGTACAATAGCCATAATTTGGGGAATGTTTCTCTAAAACAATCAGGCTATTACGCTCTTCCATTCGACTGCTCGACTGATTACAAAGGATATTTTGTTCTATTTTGCTTAGATTGGTATTTATCTTTTACTAGCACTAGCAGCCTTATATATATTGACATATTGTTGGCCTTCACAGTGTTACATATTCGGGGACATTACAAAATTCTCATACACTTAATAGAGAACTTCGAAAATCATTTGGATTGCAACGCAAACAAAAATGCCCTAAGTTACACTGATGAAACAAACAAGTCTGTAAATTTACAGTTAAGAAGAATTATAAAACACCATAAATTTATCATAAAGTAAGTAAAGTATATTTTATTCCTTGACTTGAAGGTTTACGTCAGGGATACAGTGATAATTTAGCTTTATATAATTATGTTGGACTAGCGATACGCTGCGGCTTCGTACTCGTAGTCATTTGTCCCATTTTTCCTAATTTCTACTAATTCTTCACTCTTATTGGCACACAAAAATAATTTCTCAATTCGAACCCGGAATTCCTGAGTAGTTTCTTTTCGCACGCATTCGAACCAACTCTTGAGCTTAATAATACTACTTAGTATAACTGTCATTATGTGGTATATAACTAGTGGTAAATAAATCAGAAACAATGATTGTACCATAACACCCAGATCCAAGATAATAGATTAAAAAAATATTTTTAAATTGACCCAACGGAAATCGAACCCCGGACCTTTGTTATGGCGTGACGTCAAAGACCAGCCCGCTCGCCATTTGGCTATGATGATCTCATCGTCTTCATTATGTTGGTTTGGGTCAAAACTGAACTAAAACTTCATCTAAGTTTTTCGTGTAGGTGTTTTGCGATTTTAGTTAGCAAACAGACAGAGAAACCGTTTAAAAGTAATTGACCTATCGGAGGTCCATAGGTATCCCTAATAGGTATTTTATCCCTTAATTTACAACACTTAACTTTTCTGACCACTGAATACACAATGCAATCCACTAACTAGGTAGCTACGTAGATGAGATACCTACTAGTTTAACAAAGGATTTAACGAGAGAAGGCGACTGAAGTCGCGAACAACAGCGCCCTTGAAAAATGTAATTACTTCTTTAAAAAGGAATTAAATAAAACATGGTTATGTACAGACAGAAGCACATCAGCACATACATGCACATACATAGGAACTAATATCGGACTACGTGATGTTGTGTAGTTGTATAGTTTCATGAAAAAATATTGTATTTTTCAGATTCACAACAATGACGTCAGAAACATTCGGATACATACTATTTATAACGTACGGCTTTCATCTGAGCACTTTGTGCTTGTTACTATTACAATGCTCTCAAATGGTAATAGTTGATAATATCTCTACTAATACCTAACAGGCTTTTATTGTAATATTTATTTAGTTTTACTTTTTGCAAGTTAAATTTGACTTGGTTTGCGATTAAGCTGAAATTAGCATGCACATGTATATTACATACATGGTGATGCATTAATAATGATGAGACAGAACTTATCTGGTGATGGAGCTGGGACTTGACCAAGGGACTTGTAAAACGACATATCGAGCTCTTTGATACATCAGTATATGGTAATAATCATATGGTAACAAATTCTGAAGCTGGGTGGTAGCCATAGGAATCTGAACAAAACCACAACCTCGTTTACTTTGGGCTCATTAGATTTGTATCGACTAGTACTTTTTACCATGTAATAAAAAAGGTCTGATGTTGAAGAACTAAGGAAGCTACAACTACAATATTACACTACAACCAAAATTTAGTTTAGTTTAGTAACAACACATTTAGCACTGGGGTCTCCCCTATTTTGCCACTTTGCTGACAAATTTACTTTTATTTTTTTCCAGAATACTGACGCTATCCTGACATATTTCCCAGTGACGGTATATATTTTGCAGCAGTTAATCCTGCTGTCGATTTCTTTTGAATCGACTAGATCTATGGTAATAACTTGTCCTGCGGTTCTATCATATCCATCGGTAGAATACGCTACTGAAGAACAAAAATATTTAAGAGTAGTCTATTGCGCAAGTACTAAGACATTTGAACATAATATGGAGAAAACAGATAGATAGGGTTATACTTTTTCTTAATTAGGGTAATATTTTTGTGTCTAATGGCGTATTACATCGAACCCAAAGAGTAATGAGACTGTCTAGTCAAGCAGAGGATGGTCAATCCCTTTTATTGAGTTTCATTTGTCACTTAGTCTTTATTTGATGCTGTGAAAGTGAAAGTGAAGTGAAGACCCATTGCTAGTTATTACACAATACAAACTTTAAAGTACTATGCACTTTGCATTCAAAGCGTATCTGGTGATTTGTTGCGTAGACAACAGACTTGAGGACCGCATGCATGGAAGCAAGTGTGCACTTGATAATTAAAGGGGTGAGAGCCATCTGCGCTCCCCCGAAAGCTCGGTAAAGATGATAAGGCTTCGCAGCCATCATCGAAAGTCAGGTAGGAAAAAAAACTTGATAATTAGCCTCCCTGGAATCCTTTAAAAATAATAAGTACATTACTGTAATTGTCCGTTATAGATTTCGTCTAAGAATTTTTCTTGAAAAACCAATTAAACGTTCGAAAATGAAAATGTTCCTGACAAAAGTAGGCGCTTTTTTGATCTCCCGACCCAACAATATAATTTTTTTTAAGTCCCTGCCCCATACAAAATGAATTTGAAAATTCGGCTTTTTTTTTATATTGCACTTCAAGATTGACCTCATCCCACCTGATGTTAAGTGGTAATGAGGTCCTAGCTTAAGGGTGACGTACAGCATAATAAATATGTTACTGGACTTGTCGCCCTTATCTTGAAGGCTTGACCCCTGCTACTAATGTAGCACCCCCCAGGAGCTCTGGAAACCTTACTCAAACGCAGGAACACAACAACACAGAAGTGATTGTTATTTGGCTGCGGTCTTCCGTAAGGTGGAGGTATTTCACCAGTCGGGCTGCTCCAGTTCGAGCGATAAATCGCTATGCCCTACCTCTCTTAAACCTACCTCTCTCGCTTTGTCCTGCACCCCGGACACCCGGACCCTGCAATGGGCTATAGTGCCGATGTTGCGAGTTTTACTGCTCACACGGCATGATCCATCTTATCGCGCCATAGCGTAATTTCGATGCAGCGCGAAGAGACATCACAATAAAATGTGTCTGAGTTAGCGTAACCCCACACTAGCGTTATTTGAGCGTCGACGCCCACGCAGCGCCGACGCGACGCCGACGCAGCGTTTATTTTGTCAACAGTACAATGATCAACTCAGTTGTTTCGGCCCGCCCGTGTTTTAGAATCAGTAGGTAGAGGACTTTTTAGCTGATAGCAAATATGGATGTAGCTTAAAATACTAACTCATGTTGCCGAAGAAACCCCTTGTCAATGAAGTACTTTTAGTTTTCGAGAAAATAAATGCTAAAGTTGCCTATTCGGGCCATATGTCAAATAGGTACAATATATTTTTTCCTTTATTAGTACAAGTTGGAAAGCATTACTTTATCGCTGCATTATAAAACATTATATTGTGCGTTATTCAAATCTTACATTTCCATTTTCGAAATGACTGTACATGGCGTCTGCGCGGCGCGACGCTCGAATGCGATGTGCAGAGGACGCCCAGCGCAAGCACCGCACAAACGCCGCGACGACGTTGCGTGGGCGCCGTGTCGACGCAACGCCCAAACAACGCTAGTGTGGGGAGGTCGCCGGCAAGACGCTGACGTTAGAAAGACGCTGTGGGGTCCCCCTTAGTGAGTTAGCGCAAGGAATTACGGCAAGTCACGTAGGGTAAGTTCGCCTGTTCGCGTCCATCGCCCAGTTCGCGTCCATTTTGCATAAAAATCCCCGAAAATAAGTAAACTAACATACCAATGAAACCAAAAGTCATTACCGTTAATACGTCAATGTATACGAGACCCGTTCAGATGGTCAAAAGGACCGTGTGCCACACCAAACCCATTTAGAAAAATTAGTTAGTCTCAGCTATTCAATAAGGAGCGCGATTTCTAGATAAAAAATAGTGTGCGGCGCGCGGTGTGTTCGATGGTAAGTTTTTAATAATTTTATGTTAAAATAAGGACCCACAACTGTTTCTAGACTTTTATAATGAAAAAGGAATAATATTAATTATGAATTTTCTTATGTTTTTAATATTATTATTATTATAATAAATAAACCAAATTGCGTCTACTATTTTCGTTAAGGACAATTGACTTGCTTGTGAAAATAATTTGAAATGTATTGTTTATTAATTAATTATTATACCTTTTTATTAAGGCTACGTGTTCAGAATTCTATTTTTTTTAAATTAAAAGAGTACTATATAATTCTATTTTTTTTCTATTAAAGATGATGGATGAGGAAACAGGCAATAAGAAGGAAAAAAGGACATAGAAAGAAGACGATTTAAAGAAAGCGCCAATGAAATTTTAGAGAAGAATAAATCGGTAAGACAAATATACAACAAAGAATATTCTATTACCAAGACCAAAATATTAGACAAAATCAGTAGGCGCAGGCCAGATGGAGTAAAAAAACCTTGACCAGAACCAGCGCTAGGAGTAGATGGTGAAAGGAAAGTACTTGAATGGGTTCTTATGTATTTCCAATGTGAATATCCAGTGAAAAAGCAAGAATTGTTAGAAACTGTTCATAAAATTATTCAAAAATGTTTTAATTTGTTTTTAAAGTGTTTTTTTATGATTGTTATGATGACTTTTTATAGTTATATTCTGAAATAAAAAAAATGTTAAAATTCAATCTTTCTTTCTTAATTCTTAAAAATATCACTCCTATATTCCTTTTCTAAGCTGGTGGACGCAAATTGGTCCATGGGTGGACGCAATTTGGATTTTGGGGACGCAAACTGGGTAAAACGCCTAATTCTGAAGTTTATCTGATTAAAAAAATAACATAAGAAGCTTCGAACAAAACTAAAAGGTAATATTAAAATAGACTAACATTATGACCACATTATATAAAATTTTCATAGAAATTAGTCAAACTTGCCAACTGCACTAAATGGACGCGAACAGGCGAAATGACCCTACGTGTAGCAAGTGTATTCGTGTGTCACAGGCGGAGAGGCTGTCGACGGCGGTGTACTGCATGCCGTGGGAGCGCATGAACACGCGCAACCGGCGCACGGTGCTCATCCTGCTGCGCCAGTCGCAGCAGCCGCTCAACATCAAGGCGCTCGGCATGGTCGACGTCGGCGTCACCACCATGACCGCTGTAAGTTATACGGTGCTAAATATTTGATACATTCTAAATAACATTTTTATAACAGTCTAAGTTCTATATGTCATATGTTTCTTTTTTTATTTCAGATAATAAAGACCACGTTTTCTTACTTCATCATGCTGCGTACCATGGCGACTGAAAATTAAAACCTCGACCATTTATTTCTAAATTTGAATACTTAACTACAGATCAATTTAATGCATCAACTGTACCGGCAACAACCCTTTTTGAGCACAATCTACTAAATAGATATACTATTCATTCCATAGCACGTAACACCCGTCGTCTATAAGAATATAAGCTAAACTACCACCATTTCGGAACGAAATCTTACATAGAAGAATTTGGCAAGTAACTCAGCAGGTTGGTACAGAAACCTAAAAAAATCGAGTGGGGATGGAGTCGAGAGTGTGGTCGTTTTAGTTCGTGTAAAAAAGTATTTTTAATTGGGCTCTTGTGTATTTTGATTTCTTTTCAGAGTTTAAGTGGGTTTCAAAGGAAATAATTAAGTCCTTTTATGCCCGGTTCCAATATTTTACGATTCGTAATGTGTTAAATATGCCTTTCCGTTTTTCTACGAGTCGTTAAGTCTAATTTCAAATTAACTTTCCTTATCAGCGGTCATCAGTCGTCGGTCGGACGTTTTTAGCTGACGCCCAGTATTATTGAGTACTACCCGTAACTACGAGTAGAACGATTCTTTTTTCAAATATTGGAACCGAGTATTATTGAGCAAGGGTTCATCCCAATACGTTTTATTGATATGATGTAACTTATTTGATTACTTTCTGCAACAAAAAGAAAACGCACATTGCGTTTTGTTGGCACAAAACTTATTTTAGTTCGTGCCAATAGGTTTGAAACCAATTTAATATTTTTGAGTGGGGTTAGGCACTGCAGTCGTGCATTTAAATTTTCCGACATTACTTTATGTGTGATTAAATGGGTCTTGTGATAGACAGTTAAGCAATAAAAAAAATACCCAATCTTGGTTTATTTTTCCCTTCGACGTATATTATTACCTTAAATACAATTGTTATTGAACTGCGCCAGAATAAAATATTCAATTGGAGTGAAGGGGATGATGAAAAACGTTTCTATTACATTTTTAAGTTTCAGCACCATTTCTGTATTATAAATAATGTCACGAAATGAAATCGTCTTTTATTTTTGCTGTTATCTTAATTGTACTGGAAAAAACTCAGGGCAAAGCTAGTTTTATATTGAGGGTGCTTAAAAAAATCACAGTATAATGGCTCCTCCCAGCCTGATGGTACTTAAGCAGAAAAAGAACCCACATCGCGATGCCAACAAATTTGATACCGTAATATCCTATTAGGCCCGCAAGATGTTTCTTCAAGCTACTTTTGAAGGAATCGATATCAAAGTTAGTCAAAACTAGCGTAGATTCGAAATAGATTATTTTTACGGGTTATATTAATTTTCTTTTAAAACGTGTCTCTTTCATGGCACCTCTTCCTTATAGCCACCATGATGTGATTAAAAATTTACCAAAATAAAACGCTCGTACGGCTCAAATGACATAGTTACTCGTACATTATCACAAGTTCCTACAAATATGATAGTGAAATTAAATGTTGTTCGTAGTAGTTACCTACGTCATGTTTTATCTGACACTAAATATTAACTGTAAAAAATCAAATTCAAATATTTCTTTATTCAAGTAGATATCATAATAACACTGTTGACTTGTCATTGAATATAGTGAAACATTTATTGTTCTACCAGTTCCAAACCTATATATACCTACCGAGATAACACCTGTAGATTAGTAGAAACTCAGTAGATTAGTTACAGTAACATTACCTAACTAATTGCTAAGTGCAGAACAAGTCATATTGTTTTGTTTTGATAAATTAACATATGTTACACAAAGATGAAGTATTTATTTTAGAGAGGTATGCTGAAGCAGACCAGTCCCCAAGGTGGCATCTTTCATAAGTTTGACGCAAGTGCCATCGCTCCGATTACCCATACTTTTATTAAAGGTAATGTAACGAACTTTGGTGAATTAGAGCAAAGATTCAAAGGCAAAATGTGGGAAAAATTTCAGCCAGCTTAAAATTTATAATTAAAAGCTGGCTGAAGTCATCCAAAATATTATTTCTCATGTTCGAAATCGTGTTTAAAATATAATCAAGACACTCACACTATGCTAAGTACTAAGTACAAAGTTAAAAATGATTGATAACGAAAAGCAACTCGGGTTTATTTCCCACGATAGCTTTTTTAAATTTTATTAGAATCTCATGTCACATAGGTTTGACAGAATAATCACAGAAGAATGCACCAATATACAATTTCAAAATAGACTAATAACGCAATTAGTAAGTCTTCAAAGTTGACCATATAGGACATTGGTGCCTTATAATTAAACATCAATCGACATAGTAAAGTGGAATTCGCGTTAGTGAAAATAAACACTCTCATACCGAGAGGTACGAAAAAAAAGAGTTGAGATCTTGGGGTACCTTTGTGACCTTACCGGGATTTTGAATGGTTGACAATAAGGCAATAGGTATGTCGTATTATCAAGAACGTTTGAAATATTGGCCACAAAATATATATATACATATATATATATATATATATATATATATATATATATATATATATATATATATAACAGTATGTCTGTTGTATTTAGTACCCAACTAAAGAGAAAAAAAAATATTTCAAAAACTTATTTTATTTTTTGTATATAGGTTCTTACGACAATAGTATTAAGTACGACTTTATACTTACGACTTTCTAATTTAAATAAATAATTTGTTCAATGTACTGGTGAGTAAAAGGAGCATGGGCATGATGACCCTGTGTCGCACCTGACGGGTTAGGGAGCCACTTTATACAAAACCGTGTGATCAAGGCGCTTTTTCTATAGACTTTTAAAGCACGTTGTTAACTCAAAATGTCGTTATTTACTGATGGTTCAGACCTTGAGTAAGTACAAATGTAATACTTACGTGTGCAATAAAGGCACCTGTAAATCTGGCAGCCAAAAATAATTAAGAAATATAAATTGTTTAAGGTACTGCGTACAGTCAAACATATAAGTATTTATGAAAAAAAAAAATAATTCAAAAATAATCATTTATGTAGCAATCTACGTTTCTATTACTTCAAAATAACATAATAAAACATTGCACATGCGCTACTGACTTAAAAATTATCAATACGAAGCATTAATTCATATTTTACAAACCAATGCTCAGTAAGACATACATAGATATCGAATCTTTTGCTGCACAATGTCAAGGTGAATGTTTCCTGCGTCGTGTAAAACAGTACCTCGAACAATAAGTATGTTCGGTGTTAAGAACAGCACTACAAGTAGCGTCACAGCAATAGACGCCACATTTCTCTATGCCATTCATAATGGAAAATAAAATGGCTACGTGAAGACCAGACCGCACAGTACCTTATTTTTTATACATTCTAAACATTTTTTGAGGCCCCGACGAGATACGAACTCGTGATCTCCTGTTTTACATTCGGATATATCCAATCCACTTACCCATATATTAAAGATATGATTTCGTTTCGTTTGCCAGGGGAGTCACGCAGGTTCTCGACATCCAGTACATGAAGCTGCTGCGCACCTGGCTGCGCCGCTACGGTTTATGGCCTGCGCAGGCGCTGGGCGAGGCGCCGTCTAAGACAGAACTCGTCGCTCAGTACTGTCCATTAACTATGATACTTGCTTGTTTAATCCCAGGCGTCATTTACATTCATAATAATTATGAATATCTCAGCTTCATCGAGATAGGCCATTGTATATTCACGTTTTTAACGGTTTTAAAATCAAGCGTGAGTATCAAGTATAATCTTTTTAACTATACCTACAAAAACACATTCGAATACGCAAACCGCATCCTAGAATTTCTGTTTTTACTTATTAAAATGTTTTATTATTTTCAGTTCAGATTGGGTTTGGTGTTTTCAAAAAAATACCGCAATATTGTGTGCGAATTGGTATACAGATTTCATTTGTTTCATTTCAAAGAAACGTCGGAGTTTGCTATGAAAGTAAGTGGGCCTCATTGGTATGTGATAAAAATTGATTTATTTTATATTATCTGTGGGCAGCTTATATTATACAGGAAGTTTTTTCAATCACTATCCATTTTTTTTCTGGGCATTAGGTATCGTTAATAGAATCCATTTCTGAAAAAAATACATATATCTTACACAATAAATTTACTACCCCGGATTAGTATTAAAGTTCGTATGGTTACATTCCTAGCGCAAATATTATTATTTCTATTAAAGCGAAAACATCAATGGGCAATGCCGGCACGTGTTGAAGCGCGTGGTGGGAGACGGCGGAACCGGCGAGCGGCAAACAATAAACAGTGGTCAAGCAGTCGCCAGCGCGCGCGCACGCGCATATCCGCCGGGGATCGTACTATTTCCGGATCGCGTACGTTTTGCCGCGCAGCCCCTGCGGCGCACCTGCGATGTATTCAAACCGCGAGTTTTACGAAATGGTGTTATTTGTTAAGTTTGGTATTAGTTGTAAGGCGTGGCAGCAACCTATCGATCTTTCGAAACTTTAATGTTCGAATTTCAAAACTCCGAAAACGGTAACGAAGTTTTCAATTGCAGATATATTTTTTGACATAATAATGTAAGTAATAAATTTATTTTACATATGTTTCATTTTCTTTTTCAACCGCTGTTTTTCGTTTCACAACTGTATTGTTTACGATATTTTTTAAATCTAGATGTATTAAATATCGTCGTCGTTTAAGACATTGGTTATTTAGTGCTTGATTTTATGCTACGAAATGTATTGACAGAAGCAAATCGCGGCTAAACCGACTCCACGTAGATTTGTCTGCCCTACCCCTAGAGTGTTATTTAAGGCGAAGCCGGCCAGCAAGCCGAAGCTGCGGTGGTGAGCGAAAACTATCTGCGACGATGAGCTCGCGTGGGACCGCCGGAGTCCCGCAGTGCCGGAGCCGTGACAGAAGCCATTGCTGCTTGCTTGCATGCCTTCCTGCCTGCTGCATGTCTGCTGCTTGCCCACTCGCATGCTAAATGCCTGCTTGCTTGCTTGCTTGCTTGCATGCCTTCTTGCCTGCTGCATGTCTGCTGCATGCCTGCTGCTTGCCCGTTCGCATGCTAAATGCCTGCTTGCTTGCTTGCATGCCTCCTTGCATATTTCAACTGAGCCATATCACTAGTTATTGAAGAGTATAATAAAAATAAATAAAATACATGTCAGAATAAGATTTTGAAAATTTTTACCTATAATAGAGTCCAGTAGAATTAAAAAGGCGTTTTATCTAGAGGTAGAAAACTTATTTGTCTTTATATAATACTAGCTGTGCCCGCGACTTTGTTCGCGTGGACTACATCCTTTCATCGTCGGTTTTACTCCTATCTCTCATAAAATTCGAAACAAAAAGTAGTCTATATTTTAATAGAGCTATATTTGTGCCCACTTTCATATCTCTAACTTAAAAAAATAAACATTTTCCCATATAAACTTTCAAAGGTGGCATTACCCCCCCCCCCCCCCCTTACTTTCTTACAAAAAGTAGCCTATGTCCGTTCTTGAGGTTCAACGTATACCTATGCCAAATTTCATCAAAATCGGTTGAGAGGTTTAAGCGGGAGCGTAACAGTCAGACAGACAGACAGAGTTACTTTCGCATTTACAATATTAGTAGGGATTGAAAACGATTTTCTGGAAACTAAATCACCTAAAATATGTTTATTTATCAAAGGTTGAGTGAGATTTCAAAACGTATAGACTTAAAAAATATTTAATTTGAAAATCTGATTGTTAGTTTTATGTCCTTCGTGTTTTCGGTAAAATGAAAATATGGAAAACAAAATTGAGGCCAAAGGTTTTCGGTATAATAAATAAATAAATGCGCCAGACAATCACACCAATCACCTGGCCTCAAACTAAGGTTTTCCCTTGTGTGCCGACCTACGACATGACCTACAAGTCGACACAAATACAGCGTCAGCAGAATTGGCGTAGTAAACAACGCTCCATACGTAATGCATGACATCGATATCCTACATCGCGATATCAGAGTTTTCGTCGCCACTAAGTATATATACAACAAACCAAGAATGGTAGTTGGGCCTTGGTCCCCGAGCAGATAACACCTAGCTCGGCGGAAGTACTTCCACTTTTAGTAAAGAACATACGTTCCTTACATTGGTGACCCCGACGTGACGACGACGAAAGTGGAAGTACTTCCACTTTTAGTAAAGAACATACGTTCCTTACATTGGTGACCCCGACTGAGCTGAACATCAGCAGCCTTGGAAGAACGGAGCCTTCGCAACAGGCCATGTCTCCATACCCTCAACAGCCAGCTTAGCCACGACAAGAGCACCGGACCACCTCAGCTGACAAAGCCACCTGGTTCCGGGCCCGTGTAATGAAGCAGGCCATCGCAGCCCTACGACCGAGTCATTGGTCCACACCGGCGTAGCAGCAGCTGCCTCCCTGCAACTACACGCATCAGGCACGTGCTTGGACTCCAAAGGGGGAGAGTACCGTGCCGACCTACGACATGACCTACAAGTCGACACAAATACAGCGTCAGCAGAATTGGCGTAGTAAACAACGCTCCATACGTAATGCATGACATCGATATCCTACATCGCGATATCAGAGTTTTCGTCGCCACTAAGTATATATACAACAAACCAAGAATGGTAGTTGGGCCTTGGTCCCCGAGCAGATAACACCTAGCTCGGCGGAAGTACTTCCACTTTTAGTAAAGAACATACGTTCCTTACACCTTGTACTATGAGTACCAGACGACGGATACTAACGAATATAATGAAATTCGCACTAAAAACATTCGGATTTAAAATAGGTAACCGACGTGGCAGGCAAAGACTGCCTACCCTACAAATCGAAGACGATATCTTCAACTATTTTGAAAGAGACCCTCGAGCGAGTAGGTACTCGAGATGCATCGAGACGCTTTAGGTCCGCCAGTATGTCGTATGGAAATTTCTTAGCAGCGCTGAGTTACACTCTTATCATTACCAAAAAGTCCAGGCGTTAGGTGAAACAGATGCTACTCCGCCGAGCCTTCTGCGAGTGGCTAATTGTAAAACGTGTGGGTCGAATCGTTGGTAACGAACTAACGATATGTTGCCGAGAAGAAGTGCCGATTGATGAAGTGAAAAGTGACACTTAGTGCTTAACAAATTAAAAGACAATGTGCAGAAACGTTCGACACTCGGAGAGAAATGGTATGAATTTGAAACACTGATTAAAATAGACATCATTAGAGTTTAGGTAAAAAAGTTGATTTTAATTATTTTGTACATAAATTGTTCAATTATAATGCCTTATTGCAAAAGATACCGACTTACTTAATGTCATTTAGTTTCATGTTAATAGCAGAAAAAAATTTAGAAAATTTTCGATTTTAAACTAAACGACGATTTTCCCGGTGTAATGAAGAAGTAAAGGTAACGCTATTTAAGGCATACTGCCAAAGCTTTTACACGGGAACTCTGTGGGTGGCGTATGCTAAGAAGACGCTGGATGTTCTTCGCGTCCTCTATAACAATATTTTTAGAATGTTGTTGGGGCTGCCACGCTTCTGCAGCGCGTCAGAGATGTTCACACAGCGACAAACCGATGGTTTCCATGCGATCATTCGCAAAAAAACTACGTCTCTGATAAGCAGACTGCGTGCCAGCCGCAACAGCATCCTGAAAACTGTGGCCGACAGATACACATCACCTATCTGGACCTGTATGATGCGAAGGGTAATTTAAACAATTATCTTTCGTATAATTTATCTTTTTAATAATTAATTACTAACCTAACACTAATTTTTATAAGTTCTATCCTTAATACTAACACACTTTGTATGAGCCAAGTTGCCTGAAATAAACTATTTTTATTTTATTTTATTTTTATTTAAACTGTTAGGGCGCCTAATAAGTATCCTATTTAAATATCAAGTAGTACCTTTACACGATGGAAATTAGGTATGTTAACCATTTGCAATTTGACGGTCCTAAGCCCGTAAAAGAATAAAGGTAACATTTGCTCATGGATGTTATTAATGAAATATCGATGACTGTTGCGGCGGCTTTTTTGTGAACAACTTTGTAGAGCAATTTCTCAATATTTTAGTACTGACGTATACTAAAAGAAACAATACATATTTACTCATTATCGCTACATATTAACATATCAAAATTTGGATAGTGATTATAAACTTCCTGTATATTAGGAGGAGTGGTATAATGCTATATGACGTGGATTTACTTTCGTAACTTAAAATACATCTGTTTTTACTATCTTGTTGAATAGCATAAAACTGTTAATGCTTTAATGTAAAGTTATTATTTATTCTAGAAGCTTTTTAAGTATCGTTGATATCTCAGTAAATATTTTCTTTTTTCAGACACACCTGATGATCCACAAGATATCACACTTTGTGGCCCAATTTGGCCAATTGTACAATTTGTTCGGTCTTTTCTTTTTCAACTTGGTACCAGTATACATTAATCTCAGATCTGGAGCGTACAATAGCGATAATTTGGGGAATGTTACTCTGAAACAATCGGCCTACTTTGCTCTTCCATTCGACTACACGACTAATTACAAAGGATATTTTGTTCTATTTTTCTTAGATGGCTATTTATCTTTCGCTTGCACGGGCAGCTTTGTATATATTGACATATTTTTGGGCTTTGCAGTGTTACATATTCGGGGACATTACAAAATTCTCATACAGGTAATAGAGAACTTTGAAAATCATTTGGGTTGCAACACAAACAAAAATGAACTATGTTATACTGCTGAAACAAACCACTCTGTATATTTACAGCTAAAAAGGATTATAAAACACCACCAATTAATCATAAAGTGAGTAAATTAAATTTGATTTCTTCGTTTGAAGGTTGACGTCATGTATATGTCGCAGTCATCTGGTTGAAACAGCTATTTGATTGAATCACTAGCGTGTTTATTAAATGACGACGTTTAATTGAATGACTAGGCCGAACGTTGAATGAATAAGACTCACTGAACGTCCAACAAGTTAGCGGATTGTAACATAGCCCTTTGAACATAGCGGACGTAATCAGTCAGGTGATTGTAATTTAGTTCATTTTTTTTCCACTGCGGCGTTAGTGCTCATCAAAACAAAGATGGCGTCAAACAGCTGGTACAGATATAATCGAATAGTACTGTGATGATAATTTTTAGAGTGAAATTGAGATATAAAGTGACTTATTCGTAAAAAAATATTTTTTTAGCCTAATTGTCTTAAGACTTAAAATTGTTAAAACATATTAAAAAATCTTATTAAGGTGTGTTATGTCATGTCTGTCAGCTATATCCCATTCAACGACTATGCTAAATGACGTTCAGTCAAGAAGTTGAACGTTATATTAAACAATTTGACGAGTTGTCCTTTAGTCATTCAATTAAACGTCGTCATTCTATGAACGCGCTAGTGATCCAATCAAATAGCTGATTAAACCAGATGACTGCGACATATACAATGATAATTTAGCTTTATACAATTATGTTGTACTAGTGATACGCTGCGGCTTCGAACTCGTAATGTTTCCAATTTTTCCACATTTCCACTAATTCTTCGCTTTTATTGGCACAGCGTGGTATTATTTACCATTCCTCGATAAATAAATTATCCAATAAAAACGAATTTCTCAATTCGAACCAGTAATTCCTGATAGGTTCCTATTCTGACGCATTCGTACTAACTCTTTAGCTTAATAATACCACTCATATAACTCTTGAGCTTAATAATATTACATATAATAAATCAGAAACAATGATTGTACCACAACAACCAGATCCAAGAAATTATAATATAATTAAATTGACCTGACGGGAATCGAACCCCGGACCTTTGATATGGCGTAACGTCAAAGACCAGCCCGCTCGCCATTCGGCTATGATGATCTTCATTATGTGGGTTTGGGTTAATACTGAACTATAACTTCATCTAAGTTTTTCGTGTAAGTATTTTGCTATTTTAGTTAGCAAAATAACAGACAGAGAAACCGTTTAAAAGTAATTGACCTATCGGAGGTCCCTAGGTATTCCTAATACATATTTTATCCTTTGATTTATATTTTGACTTCACACTATACTCGAAGAGTTTATCTGGTTTAAAAAATAGGTGAGTCGCTTAGAGTACAATGAAAAGCCTTCAATGAAGTCGTTTATTTCATAAGAATTTCGAATTATACAGGAAGATTTTTTAATCACTATATAATTTTTTTCTGGGCATTAGGTATCGTTAATAGAAACCATCTGATCTGACAATAGGTCTGACAATGTAAAATACCTGGGAATACTCATAGATGAAAACCTCTCATTTAAAAAACAAATAAGTGCCTTATCGGGTAGACTTCGAAAAATTATGTATATAATGAAATCACTCAGACGTTCTGCTCCTACTGATATACTAAATACGGTTTACACGGCAATTTGTCAATCTGTGCTAATTTATTGTATTGGAGTATGGGGTTGCTCATACAAGACCTTTTTCATGGAACTGGAGAGAGCACAGCGTGCCGTTCTCAAAGTGATGTTTAATAAACCTTTTCGTTTTCCCACAGACACCCTATATAAAAAATCAAAAATTCTTCGTGTTAGGCAATTATACGTTTGGCGTGTAAGCTGTGCTGTACATAATAAAATTTTCTGCTCACCCAACTACCAAGTCATGATGAAAAAGCGTTTGTTTAGAATTCCTATACCTGCTGTCCACACAAGATTTGCTAAACGCCTTCCTTTATATGCACACCCATATGTTTATAATCATATCAACAAAAAATGTGACATCAAAAAACTTAATTTTTACAAAGCCAAACAAACCATAAAAGAATGGTTGTTGGATCTGTCGTATGAAGAGACCGAACGAATCTTTCCTGTATGACATGCTTAACTTTAATCAAATACACACATGCTCAACCTACCCTACACCTACCCACACACACTCACACACACACACACACACATACACAAACTCACACTCAATATTATTATCCAATTGTATTTATAATCTTAAATGTTTAATAGTAGTTTAATAGTTTTTTTTTTTTTCTCGCTTACTAAAGTCCATACCGTGTTATAAAAGTTCAGATTTGTAAACATGTATAGTCACTAGTTAGATAATGCGATACAGGCCTGTGAGCCTAGTGCATTATCTATAGTCATATGGAAATTGTTAACTGAATTTCGTTAATAAAACATATTATTATTATTATTATATTATTATTTCTGAAAAAAACAAAGGTCCTACTTACACAATAATTCATAACCCCGAACCAATTTTAAAGTTCGCATGGTTACCATACCTAGCGTAAATATTATTACAACGCAAAGCGAAAACATCAATGGGCAATACCGGCGCGGGCAGGGAGAGGCGACACGACAAACAGAGGTCACGTCACGCAGTCGCCCGTGCATCTCCGCCCGATGAACGCGTAACGTCCGTATTGCCGCGCTGCCCCTGCGCCAACCCACTAGGCAGCTACGTAGATGAGGTACCTACTAGTTTAGCAAAGGATTATACGAAAGAACGCGACCGAAGTCGCGAACAACAGCGGCCTGTGAATATGTAATTACTTCTTAAAAAAGGAAATAAATAAAACATGTTTGTTACAGACAGAAGTACATCAGGCTACCCTCTATACCTTGAATCACCCTTAAGGTGATGTGCATAGGAACTAATATCGGACTACGTGATGTTGTACAGTTTCATGAAAAAAAATTGTATTTTTCAGATTCACAAATATGACGTCAGAAACTTTCGGAGACATACTATTTATAACGTACGGCTTTCATCTAAGCACTTTGTGCTTGTTACTATTGCAATGCTCTCAAATGGTAATAGTAGATACGTCTTCTAATTTACTTTTGCAAGTTAAATTTGACCCGGTTTGCGATTAAGCTGAAATTGGATTGCGCATGTATATTACATACATGGTGATGCATTAATAATTATGAGACGGAACTTATCTGGTGGTGGAGCTGGGACTTGACCAAGGGCCCTCCTGTAAAACGACATATCGAGCTCTTTGATAGTGATTATGGTAACAAGAGTCTGAAGATGGCTGGTAGCCATAGGAATCTGAACAAAACGACAACTCCGTTGAGTTTGGGCTCACTTGATTTGTATCGATGAGTACTTTTATACCATGTGACAAAGGTCTGATGCTAAATAACTAAAGAAGTCATGAGAAGTCCGCTATTTATTACACAACAACCAAATCTAGTTCAGTTTAGTAACAACACATTTATCACTGGGGTCTCCCCTATTATGCTACTTTGCTGACAAATTTACTTTTATTTTTCAGAATACTGAAGCTATCCTGACATATGTCCCAGTGACGATATATATTTTGCAGCAGTTAATCCTGCTGTCGATTTCTTTTGAATCGACTAGATCTATGGTAATAATATGTCCTTCGGTTCTATCTAATCTATCGCTAGTGTATTGAACTTCATACTCGTAGGATACGCGACTAAAGAAAAAAAAAATATTTAAGAGAAGTCCTTTGCGCAAGTACTAAGACATTTCAACATAATATGGAGAAAACAGATAGATAGGGTTATCTTTTTACTTAATTAGGGTAGTATTTTTGTGTCTAATGGAGTATACTCAAGCTGAGACTGTGTAGTCAAGCAAAGCATGGTCAATCCCTTTTATTGAGATTCGTTTGTCACTTTGTTGGCTTGGAGAGTACTATGCACATTGCATTCAAAGAGTGTTAGGTGATTTGTTGCGTAGACAACAGACTTGAGGACCGGTTGTACATGGAAACAAGTGTGAACTGGATAATTAGCCTTCCTGGAATCCTTCAAAAATTACTTTATTGTTATTGTCCGTTATAGATTTCGTTTAAGAATTTTACTTGAAAAACCAATTTTACGTTCGAGAATCGAAATGTTCCTGACAAAAGTTGGCTCTCTTTGACCTTCTTCTTTCGACGAAAAATTTTTTAAGTCCCAGCTCCATATGAAATGAGTTCGGAAATTCGGCTATGTCCTGCACCTCCTTCACGATTCCCTGCAATGGGCTATAGTGCAGATGTTGCAAGTTTTTAAGTCCCAGCTCCATATAAAATGACTTCGGAAATTCGGCTATGTCCTGCACCTCCTTCACTATTCCCTGCAATGGGCTATAGTGCAGATGTTGCAAGTTTTACTGCTCACACGGCATGATCCATCTTATCGCGCCAAAGCGCGATTTCGATGCAGCGCGAAGAGACATCGCAATAAAATGTGTCTGAGTTAATAAGTTAGCGCAAGGAATTACGGCAAGTCACGTATGTGTAGCGAGTGTATTCGTGTGTCTCAGGCGGAGAGGCTGTCGACGGCGGTGTACTGCATGCCGTGGGAGCGCATGAATACGCGCAACCGGCGCACGGTGCTCATCCTGCTGCGCCAGTCGCAGCAGCCGCTCAACATCAAGGCGCTCGGCATGGTCGACGTTGGCGTCACCACCATGGCCGCTGTAACTTATACGATGCTAAATATTTGATACATTCTAACTAACATTTTTATAACAGTCTCGCTCGAGTACTTTTTTTCATATGTTTGTTTCTTATTTCAGATAATAAAGACCACGTTTTCTTACTTCCTCATGCTGCGTACTATGACAACTGAGCATTGAAACTCCAAGCATTTATTTTCGAATATTTAAACATATCATTTTAGTAGTTTAACTCTACCAGCACCTCCCCTTTTTGTACACATTTTATCTAATACTAACTTACTATTTAATTCATTTACAATGTAGGTTACAAGTAACACGAGTCGTAAACAAGAATGTAACCCATACTACCTCCATTTCGGAGCAAAATTCTACAGATAGGTAATAAATGCATTTTCTGAATAATAAATAAAGTCACGCAATAAAATCTACTTTTATTATTATTGCTTTAACAAAACTGAGGATCAGGCTTCTTCGCTGCCGTTGAATTTTGGTAGATTAATTATAGTTTGAAATTAGCACGCTTTCGTTAAAAAGAAAAATGTGTTATTGCCTAATCGCAACTATCTAGATTAATAAACAAAGAAATCTGACTAGTTAGTCGCCTCCCGTCTTCCTCTCTTAGTAGAAAGTTCAGTTTGACTGGCCCTTTGGAACAATACTTAACGCTTCTGGCTGCTGAACTAACACCCACCCAAGCCAAACATTCTTGTGATGAACATTTCTTTACGTTTTGTGTTGGGAGTTAATAAATATGTAAAAGTGTGAGTTTTCGGCAATATCGAAAACTCATAATATTTTCGCGATAGCATACATTCGAACTAACGTCAGTAGATATTCCATACGTTGTGATCGAGTACTGTTAATCTAACATACATCGGATATTCCATACACTTCAATTTAGAATGTTAACCTTACACTATCACCATTTCGTACCTCGAGATTACGAGGAAAAGTCAAGATTTTGGTTTAAGAGATCAACCTATTGGCTGTATTCTGGGCGGTCACTGACCCTGCATCTATCAGCTGTAAGAGCTATAAATGGAACTATCACAGTCATCCACGTAATATAGTTAGTTTGTAGGGAATAAGATAATACAAAGTATTGTTACGCGCCACGATCGATGGTGTTCTAGTAAACAGCGCCATCTAGTTTGGAAAGGCGGAACTGCAGAGAGTCGACACGTCGATGCCAGAACATACTAGAACTATGGCCGTACGCTCGGTCAAAGCCGGACTGCGCGCGAATGTTCCGGATGTTCCTGCGTTGGAAGGTTCGGGAACGGCCGCGGCAATATAAAAGGCCGGGATTCACCGCGACCGGGACAGTATTGAATTAGCGATAAAAGTGATTACTTCGAAAGCGATTTTGAAGTGCGACTTGGGACCGATTGTTGTTTTAATTAGTGCGTTTTAAGGTTGTAATTAGTGGCGTTCAATTAAAGTGTGACTTTTGGTAATTTTTATCGGCTGTTTTTATTGTCACGAACCCGAAGCTCGTAACAGTATCAACCCGTCATCAGCAATAATTTCAGGTTTTGTAGTAATCCCTCTGATACGTTCATAGTTTTAGGTAGGTGTATCAAACTAGACTCGTTCACAGACACTACTTACAGAAACTTCAAATCTTTCTTCAAAGGTTTCTTGAAATAATGTACCTACCTACACTTTATTCAATTGAAAATGATTGAGTGATATGAAACAGTAATTGTTTTTTAAAATTTACCTAAATATGATTTTGCACAACAAGTATGATTTTTTGGCGGGAGAAATGCTTTGCGCACCATTAACCCGAGGGATGTGACGGTAAGAGTGGGACTCACCTGCCCTAAAAAGGGCAGGCCTACCCACTAAACCTCATCGCATTAATGATAATGATGTGGGAAAATTTGAGAATAAGTACAACAACCTGAAAATGATAGAAAATGAATATATATGTTGTATCTGACCCTAAATATTAATTTCAGTTCTTTAGAAAAACGAAAACTGCCATCTTCTCGTTGCTCAAAAAGGAATGCGTGGAGGCACTGACCCCAACATTGTATAGGGTATTGAGGGGTATTAGGTATCTGAAAGAAACGTGGATGATATACACGAGTCAGTTCTTTCTTATAAGTATTTATTAAATATATATTAGTTATTACTGATTGTAATCTTACTATCATGAAATTTTAAGTATTTATTTATTAGGAAGATTTACAGTGTAAAAAGATACTATAACTACGTTTACATTAAATAGAGATCTATACCAATTACAAATCTCCGCATATGGATTTTAAAATAAAAAGAAAGCAAAAGTGTTGATGAGGTTACAATACGAAACATTATAAACTAGCTGTGCCCGCGACTTCGTTCGCGTGTACTACATCTTTTTATGGTCGGTTTTACCCCTTTCTCCCGTAATATTCGAAACAAAAAGTAGTCTATACTTTAATCCAAGTTTCGAGCTATATTTGTGCCAAATTTCATATCTCTAACTTCAAAAATAATCATTTTTCCATATAAACTTTCAAAGGTGGTATTACCCCCCCCCCTTATTTTCTAATAAAAAGTAGCCTATATCCGTTCTTGAGATTCAACGTATACCTATTCCAAATTTCATCATAATCCGTTCAGCCGTTTAGGCGTGAAAGAGTAACAGACGGACAGACACACAGACAGACAGACAGACAGACAGAGTTACTTTCGCATTTATAATATTAGTATATAAATATAAGTATTAAGTATCGGTCGGTTTAAATTTAAGCTAGGTGAAGTCATCACAAATATTAATTCTGAAGTTCGCAATATTACTTAATAACAAACCATGTAGCAATAAATTCAAAATTCCATTAACACTCACACGTGTGCTTAATACATCGAAGTTATTAATCGTAGAAAAGAACTAACTGGGTTCTTTTCATTTTAATAGAAGCTCAAATCATATCGGTTTGACATAATAATCACAGAAGAATGCACCAATGTACAATTTCAAAATAAGCTAATAACGCAATTAGTAAGTTTTCAAAGTTGTGACTGTCCATATGGGACATTGGTGCCTTATAATTAAACAACGATCGACTTATTAAAGTGGAATTTGCATTAGTGAAAAGATAAACCCTCAAACCAAGTGGTACGATAATAATGAGTTGAGATCTAGGGAGGCCTTTGTGACCCGAATTGGAATTTTGACTAAGCATAGACTTTCCAAATGAGAAACATTTCTGTTATTTGAAAACGAAAAATAATTCCAAATTATTTTTTATAGTGCTTTTTGCGTTGCGAATTCAGTGACGCATCGTCTCAAGCCGTCCTGGGTAGGGGCGGCGAGGAATGTCGGGCTCGGATTCCGTTGGGCAGGACGGAATCCCCTACCGGCTAAACACGACAGTGGTCCTTCACGCACGCTATCAATCGAGTCAATGACAACATACAAACAAGAACATTGGAATTGATGCGCTTCCAAGCGTTGTCTAGTTTGCGTCGCTTGGCAGCGGCCGCACCACGAATAAATATCACGTCTCGACTATACCCATACCGCGCTTGATACATTGCTCCGTGGTTTAGCGCAGTAAAGGTTGCTGGTCGCGCCGGACAGTTAATGAACAACTATCACAGCTAAAATACAGATTTTCATTCGATACCATAGTTCGCCCACATAGCATTGCTTTTATTACTCGTAGTTAAAATATTTGTTTTTAATGAGTTATAAGTAAAAATATAATACTTTCATGTGGTATGTGATCTTATCGATCTTGTAGTTTTTGGTTTTACTCTTATAATTACAAGTAACAACTCTACAAGTTGGCATTTTGATATCATTACACCACGAACCAGTTTTTTTTAGTTTGCATTTTGGATCATTCATCAGAAGGAAAACTATAATTGTGATTTTATAATTAAAATAAATAGTTCGGTCAGTTTGTTTCTCATTTTTTTTTATAGTAGCGCAGTATATTGGCTCCTCCCAGCCTGATGGTAAGCAAGAGAGGAACCCACATCGCGATGACAACGGATTTGATATCGAAATACGCTATACGTAAAAGGCTCGGTTTAGCGACGGTTAAAGTTAGGTTTACTAAATGCAGGTTCGCTTGGTACGCGTCACAACGAACTGATCGTTGCTATAGAGCGTCACAATGTTGACATACTAGCAATGAATGAGACGTGGTACCATGCACATCATCATGATACCATGATGGACGGAGACCAGGATTTGATGATGGCATTCCAGAGAAATCGAGAAAACTCAAAATGATTGTCTATTTTCTAGAACTGGGACGTGCCTATTTCAGCGACGACCGGAATATTTTAGACAAGATTTTATTGGAAACGAATTCAATAATTAAAATTTTACTTTTCAGGACACGAGGAAATAAAATCAAAGATAGTTTATAATACTTCTCTATTGTAAGCTAAGGCAGACTAACCATAGTATGAATAAATAAAAATTAACACGGACTTAAAGACCCTGAATCGACATCCTCGGGTTAAGTAGCTTTCTACGAAATGAGTCGTCTAGGTGCTGTTTGCTCAGAATCAATAAGGACCTCGAACAAATATGGTGTTGTTTACTGATGGTTCAGATCTTGAGTGAGTATCCATTTACTAATTCCCCTAAGCCAAAAAAGGCTTGTGAATAAAACTGGTAATACTAATAACCCAATGGACACCCGTGTGAGTGAGACCAAAAGTACGTTCGCTTGACCAACTGGAACTCTTCCTCCAAATTTCAATTAACGGATTGACCACAGTCGTAGTGTAGTACAATAAAAATCAAACGTCCAGAATCAGGCAGAATCTGAATTTCAACCAAAAACAAACAATTATTCTTCGATTTCTCTATGATGTCACCTTCAGATCCTAGTTTATCTACACTATGTATATACTATGTACTCTACTATCTCTCTTTCTTTATTTCTTTCTAGATACATATACGTATATAAAACTTAGACCAAAGTAACAACTTTCAGAATTTATTGCAATAAAATTTAAAAACAAACAAAACAAGTAAATTGAAAGAAAAAATAACGAATTCTACAAAGTAAAGTCACACATTTTTTTATACTACCAAACTACTTGTAAATTGACTTATTATAATGGGTATGTGTTCTTTATTTTTTTAATTGTTATATAATAAAAAAGCGGACTGTTTGATAATAAAATTATATTAAATAATAAAACTGGCCAAGTGCGAGTCGGACTCGCGCACCGAGGGTTCCGTACAAACCTGCAAGGTTTACAAAGTTCGTTCATTAGGACAATCGAGTCATAACTATGGTATTTTCATTGCAAAATGAAATTCATAACATTACAATGGGGAAAGATGGAGGAGCATAAATATTTTGTAATGTAACTAAAAATTTAAGGTTTTCGGAATTTTTCCTTTATGTGTGCTATAAAACGTTGCTTCATGCCAAATTTCAAGATTCTAGGTCGACTGGAAGTACCCTTTAGGTTTTGATTCCCTTGCGAGTACTTGCGAGTTTCAAAATATGCAGCTTAAATTGCCGTTTTGTTTTGATTGCGTTGACATAGAAGTTTGATTTTGTTACAGCTTAAAGGTATTATAAACCTGAGTATTTGGTATGAATTTCAATTTAATACCTCTACGCGTTTATGAGGAAATGGGTAGTAAGTTTAAAATTATTAAAAAAATATATATTATGTGATGTAACTAAAAATTTATGGTTTTCGTAATTTTTCCTTTATCTATGCTATAAGACGTTGCTTCGTACCAAATTTCAAGATTCTGAGTTCACGGGAAGCACCCTGTAGGTTTTGATTCCCTTACAAGTGTCGAAAATTTGCGGCATAATCGGCTGTATCTTTTGATTGCGTTGGCTTAGAAGTTTGATTTTTTTACAGCTTCAAGGGACAGTAGACCTGAGTAATTGATATAAATTTCAGCTTCATACCTCCACGCGTTCCTGAGAAAAAGGGTCTTGACAGACGGACGGACAGACGGACAACAAAGTGATCCTATAAGGGTTCCGTTTTTTCTTTTTGAGGTACGGAACCCTAAAAATGTTTATTCATTTCAAGTTTTTAAGTTACATTTCATGTGTTGACTTCCTCTATTAAGTACCTAAGCACCTGTGTCAGAGAAAGCAACTCTTCCTTAACAAATAAGTATTCACTTAAACTAACCTTAATCATTACACGAGTGTTACAATATTAAAAAATTAAAAAATCAATAATAGAATATAATAGAATCAATAAAAGAATTAAAATATAAATAATAGACTTATTAAACGTACAAAGTCTTAATTGAATAACTCTAAATACTTTAGATTTTATATTCGTCACTGATTCACTGACTCACTATATACTGACACAGTGATGATCATCAAAATGTTTAGCTACTTCCTGAAGTGCTAGAAAGCTGAAATTTGGTATGTAACCTAAGTTAGGCATACAAGTTATAAAAAGCCCCCCATCTCCCAAAATGGGGGATGGAAGTTTGTATGCGACTTTATGTTAGGGTAATTCCTGAAGTGCTAGAAAGGTGAAATGCGGTATATAATTTAATTTTATTATACAACCACCAAATAAATCATAATCTTATAACTTTCTCTCCCCCGCCGTCTCCCCCATCTCCTAAAATGGGGAGTCGATGATTATCAAATTTTGACTACTTCCCGAAGTGTTAGAAAGCTGAAATTTGATACCTATGTAATCTAAGTTTAGTAAGTATACAACCTACAACTTTCGCCCCCCCCCCCCCAATACCCTAAGAAACCTAAAATAAGTACTTACAAGAACCTCCGCCTTAATGAAGAGTCTCATGGTAGGTCTCTGTAATTTTAGTGTGGCCCAAATTCAGTCTTGGTCTTGCAGTCTTGGTCTTGTTCTTGCGTTTTTGCAAGACCAAGACCAAGAACAAGACCGCGTATTTTTAGCAAGACCAAGACCAAATTTGCCGCTTTTCGGAAGTACATGGTTATGATACATGCGCCGGCGGCTTCTTTTGAAATCTAAAACAATCGTTGCCGCCGCGCCGAAATCATAACAATTGACACTATTTGATTGCCGCCACAGGGCGTAGGTAATTGCAAGACTTGCAAGACTCTTGCTGCAAGACCAAGACCAAGACCAAGACCAGGTGTATTGGCGCAAGACCAAGACCAAGACTGGCTAAGTCTCGTCTTGTTCTTGCATTTGGGCAACACTAAGTTATTTACGCCCTTTAAGGACAAGGTGGGCAAATCGTAGTACTTATGATAAGATATAATACTAAAGTTAGGTTTACTTACTTACTTCAGAGACTAAATATTTGCATCACTTCCACGACGGTGACGAAACGGCGATGCCATACATTTTTACTGATATGTAGAATTATTGAAGTTCGTCGGTAGAGTTTAGCCATGTACATGCCGAAGCTTGGCTCTACATGAGACCTGATATCTTTTTCACAGGGCGGACCTTATCTTGGCAACATTTTACATGAAATGTTTTTGGTGGGATGAAGAGTGATAAGAGGTGCTATTTTAGTACCTAAGCATATAAACGCAAACTATCACAACCCAAAAAAACTGTGGCAAAAGTAAAAAAACAATATAGGTATTGCCCAGTGGAAAAAATGTGACCGAGTTTCCATCGCATTTCAAGAACCCTGATATAATAAATGATAATTTCCTGATTCTACCTGGAGACACCAAAGTGACCATGTCCCGGCTCATTTTCTTTGAATTTCACAGACACATTCAGCGACATTTTCTTTACAGACAGTCTCCGAGGATCAGGTTCTTAAAATTATTAAGGGTTTGAATTCGAATGCTTAAGGCATAGACAGGGTGTCCTTCGAGATGTTACATTTGATATTGCCTCAGTCTTAACGGAAGGGCAATTCCCGGACAATTGGAAGCTGGCTGTGGTAAAACCGCTACAAAAAATCAGCACCCCATCTGTTTTGAGTAACCTCAGACCCATGTACTTACTCCCCTGTCTCTCAAAGCTGCTAGAAAAAGTAGTGTGTGATCAATCAACAGAATACTTTGAGAACAAAAACATTCTGCCAGTGCGGCAATCAGGTTTTTGAAAGGTACGGCCACTGCCTTAGCTGACGTGGTAGACGGCCTGCTTGCAGCACGCGATTAAGGCATGCTCAGTATTCTGCTACTTCTTGTTTTCTCACGGGCCTTCGACTCAATCAACATTTCTATGCTACTTTCTGAACTGGCATACTATTGTCTCGACTCAACTTCCATTAAGCGGTTCAAAAGTTACCTTCAGGATAGACGGCAGTGTGTCGAACTGACAAAAACCGACGATATCGGATCGTCCCTCGCGGCGTCCCGCTGGGCTCAATATTAGGGCCTATCCTCTAAGTTCTGTACAGTGCTGAAATAGTTATGCAAATCTAAACACTGCCAGTATCATCTTTACGCTGATGATCTGCAGTTATATTACTCTTTTGCGCTGGCTGAACTTTTTTTACTCAATATTAATAAAAACTGTTGTTAGACGCTTTAAATATTCACAGACTATTTAGTTATACTTTAACTTCAATAATAAATAATTGTGTTTAATGTTAAATAGATAATAGGACGGAACCCTTCGTGCGTGAATTTTCACCGGATTTCTCCCGAGCGAAGCCGGGTTTTCATCTAGTACCAACATAAATTGTGTGTTAAAATTCGCCATTGTCATTTTTGTTTACCTGATCAAAGAAAATTATATTTTTATTTTTTGCTATTCTAACTGACGAACCAAATAGAAATATTAGTCGCCTACCATAATTGTTAATGTTGTGGCTAGCAAATTTTTATTTAATTAAAAGCCGAGTGTCATTTTGACGAAGTAATGACAGAACTTCCAGCCATAGGTAGAATTTAATATTAAATTAATTGTGCCGGATGATAGCATTTAAAATTTTCTCTATCTGTGTTAACCTTATAATTTACCTCTAAACGTCAATAATTAATATTCATAAATAAAATTAATCACTAGAATAAAAATATCAACCATTTAACCCTACTACTAACGACGTGGTAGAAATAAAATAACTTTTATTGAACCCTAATTCACGGAGGATCGGGCAGGATCTGGATGCTGTAATATGTGTTTGGAAAATGATTTTTATTCATAACTGATTTCTAAAAAGGTGGTTAAGTAATTCTACCGGATGTATGAATGTACGCAAAAATTATAATCAACTCTTTAAAAATCTGACTTCCACAACTTTATCTCTCTTTTGTGGTTTTAGCGTTAAATTATTTAACAAGTTACCTGAAAATGTTATCCAGTTGCCCATGCATAGATTTAAGTCTCATGTTTTTTTTTTTAATAAAACAGGGCTACTACATTATTGATGATTATTTAAATGACAAAAATGTATGGGTCTAGAATAACTTTAATTCTCGGAAATGTTATAAATGAGCTTTGTAAATTTTATTTAAGTAGGTATTTAGTGTAAGGGGACATTGTTACATTGAAAAGAGTAAGTGTCGAGTTTCTTGCCGGTTCTTTTCGACATGATCAACATGCCGAACACGGCTGTAGAATACTTAATTTGTACTGACGATTCATAAGTGCTTTTGTAAAGTTTACATGTATAAAGATGTTTTCTATTCTAATATATTATTACCGGGATGTGAGGCCCGACCCCGTGGCCGGCTCGCTTGGGATTGACTGGGGTAGGTAAGGACCTACCCCAGTCATTTTTTATAGAGTTGAAGTGAAGTTTTTATGTCAGTGAACCGAATTCTATAATTGAAGTGCTTTTAACCAAGTGCGACAATAACAAAATGTGCTAATTTCCGTAAAAAGAAATTGACAGAAAAGAAGGCGTCTGTGCATTGTTAATGCAGGTAAACATTTTGAACAATTATTTGATTATTTATTATGCTTACGCGCTTTGCCCCCCTTTAGGGGAGCTCAGCTGAGTGGGCGTTGCCAGCGCACTGTCAACCTTATAGCGATGTGGTGGGAACTGGTTTTTCTTTGAGGAAGCGAAGAAACCAGTGAGTGAGAGACAAGATGTTATGCGTATTTTATTACATTGTTGTGTGCTAATAGTTCGATTGTGTAATACGACACATATCGACACATGTTTTGCTAAATTCCGAAAAAAACAATACGTGACAAGAACTTTGTCATTTTTTAAGCGAAAAAATAATCGGTTTGCATATTTCATACATTTGTAATTAAAAATTTTTTGGTAGATATATAAAAAATATTCCTGTAAATAGTATGGGTATTTGCGTATTCCTTTCATGAACCGATTTTCACGTTTTTTTATGGTGGACGGAGACCAGGATCTGAAGATGGCATCCCAGAGAAATCGTGGAGAGGTCTAGCGATGCCAGGGATGTATAGATGAGGTTTTAGTGGAACCGAATTTAATATTAATAATGCTGCTGTTGGGCACGTGGAAGTATAGGCATAAGGTGTTTTAAATACAACTCCAAATACGCTATGACAGACTAACCATGTAATAAAAATGAACGCGGACTTAAAGACCCTAAATCGACTTGATCGGGTTAAGTCGCTTTCTACGAAATGAGTCGTCAAGGTTGGTTTGTTAAGAATCAATTAGAATCTCGAACAAAAATGGTGTTCTTTAGCGATGGTTCAGATCTTGAGTGAGCATTAATTTAATAATTACCTTTTTTTTCTGACGAGAGGAAATGCTGTGACGCACCGAACCGTCACCTGAGAGAGGTGACGGCGTGTGTGGGATTCCCTGCCCTTAAAACGGCATGACTACCCCCCGGTTGGATCTCATCGCCTAAGTGGTGGTGCTGTGGGAAATCGGATCAACCTAACCAACTGCAACACCACCGGCGGAATAGCCGCTTATGCAGCTCCGTCTCCTCCCCCCACAGTGGTTGGGGGGAGAGTGGGGATTGGCGATCCAACTTGACCATCCCCACCTCGCAGTGGTAACCAGTGCAATGCCGGCTGAAGTGCCCTCACACCATCAGCCGGCCGACCTCCATGCGGTAGCTGGGCGCAGTCATAACGACGCCGCGCCATAAGTCGCCTTATTCTGCGACAAGCGGGAGCGGAAGGGGCATTTTCCCGCTCCCTCTCGGCGAATTTACTAATTCGCCTAAGCTGAAAAGAAAATGGGCTGGATGGTCCGGGCTCTTTCTGTGTTTATTAATTGTATTAATACTGGTAATAACCCGATGGACTCTCGTAGCATTTTAGGAGAAAATAACTTTTTTATTTTCCCGCTAGTGAGAACAGGCTTTATCTCTGCGCGCCTCTGCAGACACCCGAGACTCTCACTCCAGCTCTTCCTACGAGAGCCAAATGGAGTTCTGACACCCAACGGCCACTGAGGATAGAGAGACCGGCAAACGCAATACCGCATTCTCCGCGGCCCCACCACGACGCGAATCACGCCCCGCGCGGCAGCACGTCACTCACTACTGGGTCGCGGAGGACCGAGACGCCAGCAACGAAAAACCGAGTTCCTCCTCTTCCTCTGCGATCCACCTCTGCCCTTGCGGGCTTGTCGCAGAGAGCAGCCTGCTTTCCGCGGCCCAGCTCGGGATCCGTCTGAGCTTCACTCTTTGCGGTATCTAAGGCTTGTTGGCAAGTCAGCCTTAACGCACCGGACTGCGGGGCTACAGAGCCCCCCCTCGACTAATCGATCACTACTTTTACATCGTTTCCAAGGCGTATTCGCAATCACGCTACGAGAAAATTTGCTTTCTAAACAAATCCTTTGTTTCATCTTTTAGGGGTGTGACGCGAGTACTGGACATATTACACTTGAAGGTTCTGCGCATCTTGCTGCGCAACATAGGCATGTGGCCGGCGCAGGCGATGGGTGACGTGACCTCTAAGTGGGACGCCGTCATTCGGTACTGCACTTACGCTATATGCATAATCAGCTTCGTATCAAACTTTGTGTACATCAAGATCAACGTGGGAAAACTCAGCTTTGTCGAGTTAAGCCACTCCTACATTACTTTACTTTTGAATCTAAACGCAATGGTGAGTTTGAAATGTAACGGTACGGTACAGTATGAATGTATGTATGTCTGGGAGTTTTTAAATTTATTTAAGTGATTATAATATGTCGTATCAGCTTCTTACATTAGGAACGAGCCAATGTATCATGTAATGAAAGACATGTTTTACCCAAACATATCTTTCTAAATAATAAAGTGTGTGAGCGTCTTAAGTACCTATATTTTAACATTTGATACTGAAATCAGTATTTTGAACTTTATTTTCAACGGCAAAAAATATGATGTTGTGAAAAATAGTATAGTTATGATGGTTACAGTATAATCGACAACCCTATATATTTGCAGTTCGTAGTTACGAATATTTCGTGTCATTGGCGTCACAAAGTTCAAAGTGTATTCTCTGATATGCTTTTGAATATACTAAAATCTCGGTTGCTTGCTTGTATTCTTCTGCACATTATTGTTATTTTTATATCAGATCGTAAAATTCGGAATAAAACACTGATCGTACAGATGTTCAGTGCTTTAAATGCGGTTTCCGAGTTCAATTTAATCTGGCCCTTTGCTTTCAGTTCAAATTGACGTTGCCTTTTACGAAAGACTATCAGGAAATGGTGAGCCATTTTGTAAATAACATTAACTTGTTTCATTTCAAAGAAACGTCAGAGTTGGCAGAGAAAGTAAGTATTCAAGTGCTCATTTTGCACCTACTTTACTAGGAACTAAAACCTCTGAAGGGCAGGAAGACGCTAGATTTTTTATCTACGCGTCTAAAGAAGTTACCGAAAATAAGAGGCAATTTATATTAAATCTTATAGGGTCGCAACCAAATTCACTAAAACTGCAAAGCCCGAAATACTTTCCTTATTAATCACAAATAATACACGCTCTAAGTTTTATAAGTATGTAGATACATCATTTCCATACACCAGGCGAATAATTCGGATGACCGCATCATCAGGGAGGCAGGCTAGGATGTGTGGCGAAGCAGCAGACCTACTACCAAACACGAAATAAGTCGGATCCGATAACGAATATAAATTTTTAATTCTCCTAAACGTACCCAACACTCAAAAAACCAAATATCGTTTATAAAAATAAAAAATCAAGTTTTAATTCCCGAAGTTTTCATTTTCAATTGCTATCACAGAAAATTTTAACAACCAGCCTTCCCAGATTTAACATTTTGGTTTGGAAATACCCGTTGCAATTTATGCTCATCCTCAACGGCTTTTTTTTAACGTGGTTAAATGCATTGACGCACCGTACTGCCAATCGAGGGAGAGTGACAGCGTGTGCGGGACTCTCAGGGGCAGACCAAACCCCGGCTCCACCCTGTAAAGAACAGTAGTCCCCGCTAAAAACCCACGATGAACCTCATCGCCATAAGAGGGACCCCACACTAGCGTCTTTCGAGCGTCAGCGTCTTGCCGCGCCGACGTTGTTTGGGCGTTGCGTCGACGCGGCGCCCGCTCAGCGTCGACGCGGCGCCCGCCCAGCGTCGGCGCGGCGTTTGAGCGGCGCTTGCGCTGGGCGTCCTCTGCACATCGCGTTCGAGCGTCGCGCCGCGCTGACCTCATGTACAGTTATTTCGAAAATGGAAATGTAAGATTTGAATAACGCACAATATAATGTTTTATATTGCAGTGATAAATTAATGCTTTCAACTTGTAAAGGAAAAAATATATTTTACCTATTTGACACATGGCACGAAAAGGCAACTTTAGCATTTATTTTCTCGAAAACTAAAAGTACTTAATTGAAAATGGGTTTCTTCGGCAATATGAGCTAGTATTTTAAGCTACATCCATATTTGCTATCAGCTAAAAAGTCTTCTACCTACTGATTCTAAAATACAGGCGGGCCGAAACAATTGAGTTGATCATTGTACTGTTGTCAAAATAAACGCTGTGGCAGGCGTCGGGCCGGCGCGGCGCCTGTGGAGCGCAGTCCTGGCATTCGTCATTTCGACCGCGCCGCTGCGCAAGCGTTGCGTCGGCGCCGCGTCGACGTTGCGTCGACGTCGCGTCGGCGTTGCGTCGACGTCGCGTCGGCGTTGCGTCGACGTCGCGTCGGCGTTGCGTGGGCGTCGACGCTCAAAGAACGCTAGTGTGGGGTTACGCTAAGTGGTGATGTCGTGGGGATCCGGGTCAGCCTTGGACTACCATAACATCACCGGCGGAAAGGCTATCTTAAAGGGTGGCCCCATCATCCTCAACACCTGACCCAAGCTCTATTGCATGAAGGTTCTAATTTCTCACTACCTAATGTACACAAACCTGAATTTGCACTTTGCACAAAATGATACGAACTGAAAGGAAATCTAATCCTCCATCTTTTCTTTAAATGTATAAAAATCTTCCTTAACTACGATAATTGAGTTGAAGATTTCTAAGTGGCTTTTCTAATTTTCAGACACATCTGAAGGTGCATAAGATGTCGCATTTTTGTGTAATGTTTTTCCAATTATTTCATATTTCTGGGCTTGTTTTCTTCAACATAGCACCAGTGTACAAGAACTGGTCTTCTGGAGCATACGAAAGGCACAATTTGGGAAACGTTACTTTAGAACCTACGGTGTACTACGCCCTTCCATTCGACTACACAACTAATTACAAAGGATATATCGTAGTGTTCATTTTTAATTGCTTCGGCTCTTTCATATGCACGAACTCTATTTTAACTTGCGATTCACTATTGGCTGTAATGGTGTTCAATTGTTGGGGTCATTTGAAAATGTTGATAAACCAAATAGACGACTTTGATAATAATCTACCGAGTTCCAACGTACACAAGAAAAAACTAATTTACGATGATGAGACAAATAGTTTAATCTTTTTACAATTGAAAGATATAGTTCAAAATCATCAACGAATAATTAAGTAAGTAATTTATTTTCTTATAGTCTTTGTGCCTATGAAATGTTTTTGACTGACTTGGATACAACAACAGAGTTGAAATGGGCTAATAAGGGGGATGGGGGTAATAACGCCCTTGAAAGTTTATATGGGAAAAAAAAGATTTTTTAAGTAAGAGTTATGAAATTCACAAATATAGCTTGAAACTTTGACTACTTTTTGTTTCGAATATTAAGAGAAATAAGGATAAAACTGACACTGAAAATATGTAGTCCACTCGGACGAAGTCGCAAGCACAGCTACAATAATAGGTATGATGGTTAGTGGTTCTGCTGTTGTACCAGGAGTGGGAGGTTCGATGCCCACGTGAATGTTTATCCAGGATAAAAAATAAATCTTCATATTTACATAATAAACATTTGTGTTTGTTGACATTTGTTTCCTCAACAGTGTCCAAACTTAAAATACTTATTTTTGGATCAGGACGATGAATACTTACTAATTTACTAATGTCACATGAGGTAAGAATGGATAAAACTTCATTAAAGAGCAACGCTGTTCAACACTCTATCGCTTTCCGAGGAGATTCCGTTGAGATCAATACACAGTATAAGCTTGTTTCAAGGCACAATATTGTCCAAAGAGTAATTATTTTAAGAGAGGTAGGGCATAGCGATTTATCGCTCGAACTGGAGCAGCCCGACTGGTGAAATACCTCCACCTTGTGTTGTTATGTTTCTGCGTGTGAGTAAGAATGGGTATAACTTAATTAAAGAACAACGCTGTTCAATTTCTATGTAAGCGTGTGCCGCATTTGAACGTGCTGATAGTGTCAAGTTGTCCACGTGAACAAATTGCTTCAGATAAGATTATGCCATAATAAAATAATTATTTTGTAATTTTTTGTGCGTGCTAGAAGCGTGTTTATAGTTTTATAAACTATTATCTTTATTTTATACTTTTTGGTCTTCTTATTATTCAAACGAAATTTACTACTTACTAATTTATAATATTAATTGGTAGGTATTTAATGATATTTATTATTTTTTGTATTCCTGACAGCGAACCCTTTCATTTGATACCTATATCATGGGGATAGATTTTAAACTGCTAGTCCGCCATCTTGGAGAGGCCACCATATTTGATTTGTAATAACGTTTATTAGCTAGTCATGTATCAGAGATTGTGTATGAAAAATCAGAGCGTGTGCAAAATTTCATCCTAATCGCAGAAAGGGGAGTGGGTCGAAATAAGATTCCAAGGTTCTGTTACATAGTTACATAAGTAAATACAGCCCAAGCTTTAAAAACCTGTTAAAACGAGAGATTCGGGTACACTAAGGAGTTTAAGTTTGACCACAATGTGATACTAAGACACTGAAGAGTGACCTACTCGTTAGAGTTTATTAGTAAATAAATTAGGTAGAATTTTATTGGTAATATCGTACGAGATTTTGAAGATAAGTATAACACAAAGGATTTTCATATGACAGATATGTAGGTAATATGTATGAAAACTATATATTTGCATATTAATGAAAAAATAAATCGATAGTTGATATTGTAGATATATATGAATTGGTGAAACTAGGATTTCGCATAGATTTCAAGGAAAATTCAACAGCAAAACCTCGGTCAGAGTTGCAGTGAAATAATAAATGACACAATAAAATAGAAAATCCATTTCTTAAAATTTTGGCAAAAGAAATTGCCTTTGTTGAATCGAAATCAAAACCATAAAAGGATCTTCTATAATTTATGATTTATTCACAGGGATATTTCAATGATGTCCAAAACTTTTGGGTACATATTATTTTTCATGTACGGCTTTCACCTAACCACATTATGCTTGTTACTGATGCAATGCTCCCAAATGGTAAAATCTCATAATTTATTATCAATTTGGTAATATTTACAACTGCGACATATTTACAATCACTATTTTGTTTCAGAATCCAGATGTTCTTCTGACATATTTTCCTATTACGATGTATATCTTGCAGCAGCTAATCCTAATGTCTGCTCTTTTTGAAATGTTTCGATCCATGGTAATACCATATTTTCTTTAATTAATAGTATTTGAGATAGTTTAAAGAGTGAAGGTGCCCATTAATTATTAGCACTCTGTATTTTATTTAATGACGATTCAAAAGTAATATAATGTAACCTGCTTGAAGATTTTTAAATTTTGTATTTGTATGGAGCTATTGGAAACGTCTTAATGCTACCACTAGTGGCGGGGGGATAGGAAAATTCTAATGAATAGATCTGGATTAAAATGTTAATTAAAGGAGATCAGGATCCCACGACATCAATGATTGTTTTCCCTCGTGTTTGTGTGACACAGACCGATAAGCTGACGACGGCGGTGTACTGCATGCCGTGGGAGCGCATGAACACGCGCAACCGGCGCACGGTGCTCATCCTGCTGCGTCAGTCGCAGCAGCCGCTCAACATCAAGGCGCTCGGCATGGTCGACGTCGGCGTCGGCACCATGGTCGCTGTAAGTTACACATAGAGATGCGCCGAGTAATAGAATCACCGAACAGTATTCATTTTAACTATTACTAAACCGGACTTTTACTTTCGGCCGAATTATTCGGTTTACTACTACTACTACTACTGGTAATATGACAAGCGGATCGTACCTCACCGCCCTCGACCCGCACCCCGCGAATATCGCACCCTTCGTGGAAGAAGAATGTAAGTGAAAAATGACAACTTTTCAGGAGCGTAAAAAAACTGTCCTAAGAATTTATTAACATTATTAGAAATATGTAATATACAAGAAACGATAAGTAAAACTACCTGTAAGGGTCCTACGTCATTATATTTTAAAATAATGTAATGCGTATTATAAAAAAACCCGAAAATGAGCGATGCGTAATTATTCCTCGGTGCATATTAAACACTTGATGGAGTAATTATGAATACTGAATTGTTGACATGTTAAGAAAGTCTCACTGTTTGGTATTACTGCAGATAACTTTTTATTTGCGTTCTAATTTAGTCATGCATTCAATGTGTAAGTGTGGCTTACGTACGTTTTCGTCGAACTACCCGTTTGTGTAAAAAGGGTTACGTACATTTACCTTGTGAAACATTATCATACAATGGTGGTTATTTGGAATAATAACTTTACTGAAAATAAATAAATTTAAATTTGCATGTCAATTTTGTTTTTGGTTACCTTGGACATGAAGACGGGAGATTTCTCTTTGATTTGCAAGTTGAGAGCGAAGCAAAGCAAACACTGCCGTACCATCCTTTACCTGCGGCGCGGCGGTTGGAAATGGTTCCACCATTTCGCCGCATTTTCAGGCCCCTATTTGAGAACCTCTGGATAAAACCAGAACGCTGAAATTTTCGTTATCCAATAAGCTATAGACACTTACTTGAAATCCAAAATTTCAAGTCTGTAGGTCATTTAGTTCCGAAGATAAGGGACAGCAAAGTTTCGCATTTTCGACACACAAGTACTAGTTCTATATTGATGATCATGAGTGAGTACTCATGATCATCAAAATAGAACTAGTACTTCCCATAAACTCAGAGAGCTGCAATTTGGTACAGAGTTAGGTTTTAATGGCCACATAAAGGGAAAACTATAAAAACTAGGATTATCGAGGTCTGGTGTCCCTGGTGACCCTGAGTAGAAAACACAAAAGCCCAACCAAACTATTAGCGATCGACATACTGCCTATACAAAAAATATTCATCCAGGTAGGCCGCTTTATTTCATTGAGAAAGCAATAGTCAGAAAGGAAACAAAAAAGAAAAAAAGAGCTCTTGACTAGGCACTTTTACTTATTCAATAGCAAAAAGCCTACATCGGCATCTTTGCTATTTGCGTTTGAAGACAATTGCAACCCCTAGATAGGTACTTCTGGCCTCGATCCTGAAAGTCATCACTAACTCGAGGTGTATGTGAAAGATATTGTTTCACCCCATTCCGTTTTACATTTTTTCAGTTGTATGTAGTACATACTTACGCTTATACCGTGAATAAATATTGCCTGAATAGAAACTGGAAATTAGTCAAGCTACCTGTGTTATCTACGGACCCAACAACCCCTGATTACAGTACACTAAAATACTTTTTTTATTGGTAAATCCAGCACTCTTCCCAATTTCAAAATCTTAATTTTTCCCGCTAAAAATGTTCACAAGACGACAAGCCCGGTCTAATCTGCATTCGAATTCCTCCACACCCAGCGCCTCAACAGTCACCCGATTCAAAGCGGCAGAAGCAGTACGTAAACAGTATCTTGTCTAAATTGCAAAACGGGAGGTCGTAGCCACAGAAAAGTGATTTCGCAGAAGCAACATCGAAAGCAACTGGTATGGCTCTCGAAGAGAGAACGGAGTGTTCCGTGTGAACAGAGTGAGGGTACTACTACTGCGCAACAGATCCTTATTGTGGAACCAGCGCGCGACTCCATACTGCGTTTTCCGAACGATGTCACTGACGAGGCGGCGGTTTTCTAACCACACCCGCTGCATGAAGAGAAGAGAAATACTCAAATCCCAAGACATATAATATTACCACTTTATAGGTTAGTGACATCGAGAAACTTACTCATGCTATTAAGTCACTAGCAAATCCGAGTTTCAAGACTCATTATAACGTTGAACTACCTGAGTTTAGCGGAAATATATCTGATTGGCAATTATTTAAGCGCATCTTTGATGACACTAAAACTTATTTCTTAGCTGGTGAGAATTTAGCTAGGCTCCAAAACGGGAAAGGCTTAAGAAGCCGTCCTTTCCTTTTTATGTTCTCATGATCCTGAACTTACCATGCATTTTCTAATTTCTCCTTGAGGTGGAGGCTGAAAAGCAAGCTAACTTCGGCTCGTGTGAAATTTTTAGCATACCACTTCGGAGCGACAAGCCCAAGCCGTTACCGCAGTTGGCTACCTTTCCTGATCGCAGTAACATGCATTCATCACGCATCATTCATTCGCATCACATTGCTGCATCTCGTACTGCGAATTTAAATGATGTTTTTCCTTCATCTTCTGTTACCTACACGCCTTTGCCATGTCTGTATGGTGCAATTAAAAATCATAACATTAAAGCGTGCGCCTAATTCCTAGCACTTCAAGTTTCCAATCGCTTTCCAAAGTTCGCAAAAATAAAATATGTACGCGGTGTTAACGCAAAGGTAAACAAAATATATATAATTTGCATTTAATAAAGGCAAAGCCGTATGGCCTGGAAAACTGCAAGGCATTGCATCACAAAAATTTTCATCATGGAGAAAATCCCTAATTTTCATCTTGTCTGATTTTAAATAATGTCATGCTGCTGGCATGCCATCGCTCATTTGCCATCGACATCTCATGTCATTATTGACAATAATAAAAAAGGAATCTCGTTTGTGAATAATGAAAAAGTTTTTACACCACCGTATGAGGTTTTATTATATAATCATACATATTTCGTCTCAAATGTATTATATTCTTGCGTGAGAGTTCCGTACTTTTAAAAGTCGCTCTAATCGTTCTTTATGGTCGGCATCTTACTATCAAATTGCTTATCCAAAGTTTCCATGTTTGGATTTAACACGGCTACAGAGAAGAGATATTTGGCTCTCTTCACTTGTCTCAGTACAAGAGCAGTTAATTTGGATTTGGTTCGTAGTTTGACTGCAGATAGCGCAATCATATAGTCTCTGATCAGGTTTGTAGCTCATCGAGGGTACCCTGTAAAAATATTGCCCAACAACGGGATTGCATTTGTCGGTGCAAAAACGAAAGGTCCCGGGTTCGATTTCCAGGCAGATCAATTTGGAAAACCAACTTTTCTAAAATGACTTTGGTCTGGCTATGTAAACATGACGCCCCCAGTTTGTATTCGGCATCTGGTACTCATAGCAAAAAGGGAAACCTTAGTTTGAGACCAGGTGATTGGTGTGGTTGCCTGGCGCATTCATTCATTCATATGCTAATGGTCTTTGAGTTTATTTGTGTTTGATTTCATTGTCAAATGAGATTATCTAATAAAATAAATCAATGTACCCCCGTATCTACAAAAAGAAGTGAAATCCCACCAAAAACATTCTGTAAAAAAATTGCCAAGTCTCGATGGAGCAGCTTGTTTATCTCTAAAAAGTAATGAAATCTAGACAAAGTCCTGCCAAGTCTAAGGTTTCTTACTGCGATTGCTTTATTATTATATTTAATGTTGTGTGACTTGGCCGTCGAAGGATAAACAAAACCAGGTGATCCATGACACCATTGTGCCAATCTGTCGCCAGAACCATTACCCATTGACGATGGAAAATTGCTACTTGGAAAACATTGATTCAATAAATAATTCATAATTGACTTATTGTAGTAATAATTTTCGCCTATTTTCTTAAATAACTTTAAAACTATTTATTTCAAGATTATAAATGATACATATTTGCAATCCTTACAGCAAGATCTTTCATTTGATATGTCACACGATATGGTTAGCGAATTTTTTTTTAATGTTGTGATTTACCCTCCAAAAGTGACCCCCAAATTCATAATTTATTTATTTACGTTACACATGCACCTTTGGGTCTTTAACTTACATATGTGTACCAAATTTCATCTCAATTGGTCCAGTGGTTTCAGAGTAATCGGCTGTGACAGACGGACGGACAGACAGACACACGAATGATCCTAAAAGGGTTCCGTTTTTTCCTTTTGAGGTACGGAACCCTAAAAAAGAAGAGAGTAGAAGTTGTATTGTTAATGTTGAAGGCATGTGTAGCACAATCAATAACAACTTAAATTGAGACACTAGCGTCAAATTACCAATGAACTTGTACCTACTAACCTATCAAGAATGTTGAACGGCCAAGTCACACAACATTAACTATAATTATAAAGACATCGCAGTAAGAAACCTTAGACTTGGCAGGACTTTGTCTAGATTTAATTACTTTTTAGAGATAAACAAGCTGCTCCATCGAGACTTGGCTATTTTTTTACAGAATGTTTTTGGTGGGATTGGTTTTACGCCATGAAGCTTATAAAAAATCCTATGAGAACAAATAGCTTCTATTAATTATGACCTTTTTAAAACAAAATGCTTAACTATTTTTGTAATAACGACCAAATAATTTACAAACACTGTTGAGTAAAAATAAGTATCAACTGTTACATAACATAAAATCAACAAAAGTTTCGTGGAATAATTAGGCAACTACACTTGCACAAAGATACCTTCCTAAATCTGCATAGACAAATAACGTATCAATTGTTATAATAATATCATCTGAATTAAAAATTCGTGGAAAAATTAAGCATCTAGACTTGCACTACGATATCCACCAAACTGTATCCTAAAATAAGTCTGTATCTATCGTTATGTAAAAATATTTAATAAAGTCTTCGTTGAAGATTTATGTGAGTATAAATAAGCTATTAGTCCTTGGGAACTTTAGTAAATAAAAAAGTGCAAATGTATTAATTTCCTTTTTATGATGGAAATATCCAAAATTTTATGTTGTAATATTATACATATTTGTGTTTAATTCCTTCGTTTTGAACATAAAAATTATGAAAAAAAGTGACAAGACGTATTAGCTTCTTCTTCATTTTATAGTGCAATAAAAAAAAATCACGCAAGTGGACTTGCGTCTTTGTTCCAGGGGGGGTGCGATATCATTCTGCTTCAAAACATCACACGGACACAAAAGGTTCTCGAGTCCGTAAATATCACGTGCTGGAACATTTTTGACGAAATACGACATGACAAATCAAAAATTTAGTACGTATTGTATCATGTAGCTACGAGTAAGATAATAGATCCGAATATATTTGGCACTAGAACTGAATAATTTGGCCTAGTACATCAAATAAATAAATAATAAAAAAAATATATATATTTGGCACATCTCTAGATAAAACACTGTGACAGGAAAATTGGCTAACACTTCTAGTCATGATTCCTATCTCTCTTCTCAATAAAGAGTAAGTATTAAAATTAAGTAATACATACACCCATTGTACCTATAAGTTATCAGGTTTATATCTTTAAGCAAAACGTTAAAACTTTGGTTTATTCTATTGTGTAGTCAAAAGCACTTAGATATTTTTACAAAAAATATTTCACTTGTGGTCCGTAATTACGTCAGTCATAGAATTGAAATCAAAGCATATCTTTTTGTTCAAAACCGGTAAAAGGAGTCAAATTAGCGCACAGTGTTCGCTCCTGAGAGGCAACATGCGCAACCCCTCTCCAATATCTGACTAACATAGTTCGAACCGTTTCCTGTAACACTACGGACTCCCAAAGAAAGCTTTTCATCTTCCCTATATATGCAGACTTCCATGAAAACATTGATAGTGCGATGCAGGTATTTCGTCAATATCTCACGATTTAGTTCATTTCGTCCCTTAAAATAGATTCCTAGCCCTAATAATTTGAGTGTCGGTCCTGTTGTAATACTGTAAAGTGTCATAATTGGCTCATTTTTATGTACATTTTAAAAATATTGTTTTATTGACGATGTAAGGACATCAACACTTCGCTGTAAATATTTTTAGTTTGATTTTAGCACTTATATCTACGTTATAAGGGTGTTAGAAAGTCTAAAGTGTTTAGTCTGACGTTCGGTTGACTGTACCTAATGCGCATGTGCGGTTGAAAGTGAAATTGTTGGTAGTTGCCAGGTTAAAGGAGAAAAATATTTCAAGAGAACTGTGGTTCATTAGAAAGAATAACATTTTCTTTACGTAATACCCAGTGCGAAGTTGGCATGCGTACACCGTCACGAGTGAAATATTATAATATACCTAATCTTAAAATCAGGTGCAAACCAAACCAAATTTATAATAGGGCTTTTGGTAAATCAATTAATTGCAGTCGTAAAAAATGTATCCTCACCTATTGTGTTATTGTGATACAGATAAGGAAGGCTTTAAACCAACGTTACCTGTATATAGCAAACTTTAAACGACAATATCTATCAGGAGCAAACTTTGCATGCAATCACCCCGCAATTTCATTTAGTTGAACCAACGTCCTGACGGTCTAATTAGTATTACAATAAACCACCAGAATTTGAGAGCAGATAGTGTTGTTCAACAAGTAACACAACAAGTTAATGCAACGTGGACGCACAGTAAGAGTAAACGAAACTCATTAACCAATCAACACTACTGGACTTTATTTAAGTCTCCCTTGAAATTGCCGTTTGAATTTCCAATTATTACCTCAGTTTGCCAGATTGCCAATCTACAAATTGCTTTGCGTAGAATTTACCTCTACCGATATGTTTAAATACATTAAACGCCTAAGGACTATTTCTGAAATTTGGCATGTCGTTGAGACTATTTCAAAACTATTTTTTGGAACCTAAGCCAATTCGATAGACTCTACGGTTTGCGTGCACCAGCTAAGTGGTAATTATTTTCTCATTTCCTGATTAAGGGTTATGCGGAATATTTCACAATAATGTCAAACGAAGTAAAAAAATTTTACACGACTGTACCTCCATAGAAATGTAGGGAAAATTATTTTATTTCCAAATTAAATCAGCTAAAATTTATATTCGCTTCAGACGACTATTTCAGAACTATTTTTTGGTACAAATTTGAAACCGAAATTCGTAGTCGTTTTGCAGAAATTTGAAGTTTTCAAATGTTACCTATCTCTGGAACCTCTAAAGGACTATTTATGAAATTTGGCATGTCGTTGAGACTATTTCAAAACATTTTTTTTGGAACCTAAACCATTTCGATAGACTCTACGGTTTGCTTGCACCAGAGATGAGGATTAGGTACAGCTTGACGTTCAAGCTACAATCCTCACTAACCTTTAGCTATAACGCCAAAACTAAAATGCGACTATTTTTTTACTTATACGACTATTTATGACTATTTCAGGAGTATTTTTTAGCGTTGTCAAAATTGGTTTTCATTAAGATTTCAATTATGAGGATTCCAGCTTGAAGCACACCGAATAGTACCTATGTAGGAGCCTTATGCAGGCTTCAGAAACACTGGACGTATTAAAAAACCACGTTTTAATGCCTGATCTTCTGATTATTATTCACAAACGAAACCTTTGCATTTGTTCGTTTCGCTTTGGTAGTCTCTACTCCGCGGGGGGGTCTTTATAAAAAACTCCCTAAAACGAAACGAATAAACGAAAGGTTTCGTTTTGGGAGTTAAACCGTAGTTTTTAATTTGACAAAATAATATTATATTTTATAAAAACGCTTAGGTAATTCGCATTGGAAGTGAATTGGTTGCGACTATGAGAATTAAAAATTACTATGTATATCTATTTTTGGGAGTAGACTTTACTTACTTAGGTAAGTAAAGTAGAAGTCAAAAGTAAGACGAAATAAAAAAAAATTGGGAATCGAACGCGTGTGAAGTCACCGCGGACCGCAAGTTTTTAAATAAAAATGTAATTTTTAATTAAAGCAATAGGTAGGTACATACGAATTAAAATTAAAATGAATTAAAATGTTCACCCTGGTATCATTCATATTCCGCACGAAATCAATATCCTTGACAAGCCAGTGCATCACTTTCCCTGCAATGCGGGCAAGCGCAAACAGCCCGAACGAAGTGCGCAAGTGCACACCTAATTTTATCTAACTTTGAAAAGCAAAGACTACAGGTTTTTTTTATAACAATAAGTAGGTAACATCTTAAGATTTTTACTACTATTTTACAGAAAACGAAAGCAAATTAGTCCTTTAAAATTAGCTGTCGAGTTACAACTCATATTCTGGACATGAAACAGTTAAAAAAAGTACCACTTCAGTGTACTAGTCATTGACCAATTAGGTACTTGACAGTATTAACAATAAAATATGAAAAGTATTGGATATGTTAGCTTATTATTAGTTAAGTAATCATTTATATTTTTAAATTAAAAGCATAGTTAGTATTTTATTTTTGCAAATTAAAATTTACTTTTTTTATCTGTGGAACAAAAGAACCGAAACGGAAACCACCATTTGTGTGACGTGACTAAACACTACGATTCGCAAATGACAACTGTCGGCAAATGTTATTTATGATATGATATGATGATGATTATCGATTAAATTGAATTTTAGTGTCGCTATCCATATTAAGGATTAATTTAAACATTTTCCATTTATTTAAAAATTTGATATTTTCATAAAATTAAGTCGCTTGGCGTTTTCGCGCGCTTTTTAAATGTGTTACACAACATTTTATTTTTCTCTGGTAATTTACGTTTTTTTTTCAGATAAGTCGAATCGCTTGGGATATACAATGAAGGGGTGCACATTTTACAATACTTTTTCAAAAACTGTCAAGTAGCCAATTAGTCAACCACAGGAGCACCTATCCATGGACTTAGTATAATAAACAGGACCGAGCACTCACAGCCTAAAAACGAGCCGAGCGAGATAGCTACCACAGAGGCCGTGTGTCCCTTTCTAATAGGGTGACAACAAGATTTATTTTGACAGCGGACATTTGATTAAATCATTAAAATTTAGCACATTGTCCCCACTACATCTAGTAAAATAAATATAACAAGATGTTCCAAAGTTATCGTCTGCACAGATTTGACAGTTGAAAACAACCGGGACAGCGTTTTTATGTTTTTAAGTTTGCAAAAATTGCCTTGAATTATTTTAATAGAATTTATGTATAATTATAAACTCCCTTTTACTCCAATGGGGACAATGGCAATACATTTAAATCATTTATGTAATTTTCCACTGTCCTTATTGCTGGGGACGAGCCTAGTTGGGACAACGAGAATAACCCTAAAATTTTGGGAATAAGGCTTTTCTTATTTCCAAAATTATGATCAGAATATGAAATAAATAATACAGATTGTCAAAGGTACCTATTTATTTAGCCATTGACATTCTTTGGTTGATACAGATGACAAAAAATTACACTTGAAACAATGCATACCTAACTTCTTACCTATTACTGTAGGCAACAGATCGTTTTCAGTGCCAATATTAATAATAACGAAAAATCATCGTTTGAACAATTTTATCGATTGAAAGACTGAGAACTACTTCTTAACATAATAATATCTTTTATTGTATGTTTTTCAATCTCTCATCACGCCTATTTAGCCTTTGTGATTTCGCCTATTGAACCTTTCTCTTTAAAACATCTTCTATGGTGTTTATACTTGTAAAAATGTATATTAAATGGGTTTGAACACCAACATCCTATACATTTGGACAGAGTTTCTTCCTAGGAGGTTCTTCTAAATTACTTGAACTTGTCCCTGCAACAGGTGTTCCTGAAGAGGTGGCAGGAGTTGGTAGTGGTTGGTGGCTCAATGTATTACTGAGAACTTCAATTTTTTATTTTTGTCTGTAAAATAAACATAAAAGTACTATACATATTACATCTAAAAAAATAAATAATAAACTTAGTGTAACATATTACATCCAGTTTATGATCTATAAAATAATACTCATGTAAATAGTTAAGTAAAAATAAACCAGGCCAAGTATAAGTCGTAAGGCTTTACTATTTTTGACTATAAAATGAATCCTTCTTAAATATTTATTTTATTTCAGTTTAATTATTTATCTTTAAATAAAGTGAATTCCATCAATATTTCTAACTAAGTAAGTAAATGTCTAACTGTTATAACTTTAAATATCCGGCAAGCTATAAGCTATATAGTGTTTTTTAAAATACTTGATTAGGTGTTTAGAATAAGTTTACTAAAATTAAATCTTGTTGTGAGTTGTTGCATGATAAACAATTACTAATGAAAGGTTATAATTGTAATATTCTTACCACAGGAGAAATCGTAGGTATAGCAAGTGCATACGACAGAATTTTTAGTGATTTTTTGCTTTACGTGTATACTGCTGAGCCATTTTTGTCGCATTACTTCATTTTTAGGGTAGGTAACTGTAAATACAGGAATATTTTTTATTTACCAGAAAAATTTTAACCACAGTATCAGTATCAGTTACTTATTACATTTATGTATTTATAAATAAAAAACGGACTAAGTAATTTATCTCTTTAAAAGAAGTAAATAGCAGGCAATCTATCATTTTACTACGACTAGCGCGCATCAATACTACGTTTTCATTGAATAATCGCATCGTTTCCCTGTTTACGCACACACACTCATAACGCGGGTGTGTGGCGGGGGAGACGCAGCGGGTGGCGAGGTACGGCTCGGACGCAACCCCTCAACCCCTGCGCCCGCGCATCCTACTAGTTTCGTCTTGACCATTGACCGTGACCTACTTAACGTCACATGACACGCGCGCGCGAAATTAATCACTGGACTGAGATTATTTCTTGTGGCCCAGGCCACACGGTTCGTTTAACGTAAGTAGACATGCTCAAAGACGAGGAAGACCGGCGCTCTCACAACACTTGTACGACGACGTGGTTGCGTACTTCGAAGAATACCCGCGAGGAAGCACTAATGATGCCGCTCGTCAGTTTGGCATATGCTCAGTACCCCGCCTGGAAAATAATTCATTCGGACGGCTTGCATCCATACTATTAACAAAAAGTACAACAGCTGACGTCCCTGGACCGAGCGCCAAGGATTGCTTTGTGTAATTGATTGTTAAACAATCCTAACGCCAATGTATCGTTTTCGAATGAATGCCTGTTTACGCGGATTGGAGTCAATTTTTTATTGAGATTAAGTGAAGTGTTTATGTTAGTGAACCAAACACAGTTGAAGTGTTAAAGCAGTGAATTTTAGACGCTTTTAACCAAGTGCGACAACAACAAAATGTCCTTATTTCTGTAAAAGGAAACTGACATAAAAGGGCGCGCCTGTGCATTGATAATGAAGGTAAACATTTTGAACAATTATTAAAATCCGTGTAGGTAGATGTTGTGTAGATTTTAGGAAAATACAAAAGTAATGCACACAATAAATAGCTCTTTCAATACGCCAAGATTCGTTTCAATTGTAGGTTAGTAGCTAGCTACCTAGTTATGAAAACGTGATATTTTCGACAAATAAGTAGATACCTAATAACTAAAACGTAACGTAACGTGTTGCAAAACGTAACGTGTTGCGTCTTTCCTAAGCAAGAAAAAGTATTAAGGGAGAGTTAGATTACAAAATGAAAGTGTTTTGACTAATTTGATTATTATTACGCTTACGCGCGGAAGCGCCCTTTTGGGGAACTCAGCTGAGTGGGCGTTGTCAGTGCACTCTCAACCTTATTCCGATTCTTTGTTAATTTGTTTTTCTTTGTTGACATGTTGCGTGACATGTTGCGTGCCAATAGTTTCATTGAGTAAAAAGACGGATGTCCACACATTTTTTGTCAATTTCAGTAAAAAACAAAGCGTAATAACTCTGTCATTTTTAATCGAAAAAAAAAATCGGTTTGCACTTTTACAATTAAGACCTTTGTCTACATACGGGATTATTTTTTTTATGGTAAATAAAAAATAACGGTGTAGGTATATTTACAACAGTGAGGAGCACAAAACTCGAGCACAAAATTGAAATATTACAAGAATTATGGGTACCCTAGTGGTAAGATTCACAGTAAGATTATTTTGAGTTTACCTGTAGAACGATATATTGCAATCACTATATGATTCACTTGGACAAGTATAAACGCAACATTTTTTCAAAATTATAATTTATAACACCTCTTCCCCTACTAATGTTGTGTTGTCTATATTGTGTCGTCATTATTTGTTGTAGGTGAAGTGAGAAATTGAAGATCTCATTTCAGAAATGAATTAGCTCTATTCACCGAACATTCTACATAATTATAACGTGTCTCTCTAAACACTTGACATTGGCGGAATCATCGCGTTATCTAGAGACGCGAGATAGAGTCCATAAAAAAACACATTTTTTCACCATTTTATCTTATGAGGTGCCTTAGATTTGTTTATTTTGATAAACTAAATCAATGACAGTTTGACTTACTGACGCCATGATAGTTCATGATAATGCTTTAGAGCAGGGGTGGCCAAACGGTCGATCGCGACTGTTAGCCCAGTAGATCGTGGAGAGGCTAAAATATAAATTGAAAGTAAAGACTAGACTGCGGAACGTAATTATCAACCACTGCAGCATCATACACAACAACGATGATATACAGGCGGTCCTCGACTTACGTCGTTTCGATTTACGTCGTTTCAAGTTACGTCGAACAATGTTTTGACACTATTCCTCAAGCATACGTCATTTGTTTCGATTTCCGGCATATCGGAGAATTCACTTGTCGCAAGGTCAATGTCCGTGAGGGGCGCGGGCGGGGCGCGGTGTCGTCTCGTGCGGGGAATACCGCGCAAATGTCGCTGATTTTGTTTAGTACATTCAGGGACAACGGACAATCAAGACGTAATAAATTAGTTTTTTTGCATCTTTGACAGTTTTTGTGTTTACATATATATTTAAGTTAATTTTAAACAATGCCACCTAAACAAGACAGTAATAATAAAGTGATAGCAAGAAGAAAGAAGCCAAGAAGCCAAGCAATCTAGAATTGATAGTTTCTTTAAGCCAAAAGTTTAATTTATTATTTATCATTACATATGTATAAGTTTTATAATTATTATTTAAATTAATAACACACAAATACCAAAAATAACTAGCAATTTCATAAGTGCATAATATATAATTATTTTAAGAACTTACTTTTAATAATAAAGTACGTCCTTTGTTATAAATGCAGTTTTTTTTATTATTTCGAGTCCGTGTGGAACCTAACCCTTGAGTTTTACATGTAAACATATGAAAAAATATGTCCTGACTTACGTCGTTTCGATTTACGTCGCGTATTTCGAGAACCTAACATGCCGTAAGTACGAGGACTGCCTGTACATTGTTCAATCGCTGTTTCGTCACGGTATAAGAAACTGCTAAGACTGGTTAATAAGAAATACATGATTGTATACTAAACTCTTCTGTTTCATTTAAGATTTCAAGAACTAGAACACTTGGTAGATCGCCCAGGGTTTCGTTAGTAAACAGTAGATCTTAGGTCTAATCAAGTTGGTTACCCCTGCTTTAGAAGGTTACCACTAGGAAATTAGAAATAAGCAAATACTATTTTAAGTTTTCTTTATAGTTTATGGATAAAATCAAATAAATAAATTAAAATACAATTTATTATTTTAGAATTGTTGAATAAACAATTAAATACAAGTGCATCAACTGAGTTTTTTAACAGGAAAAATTTAGATCAGAAATGTTTTTTTATGCTGGCAAAGATCAAAGAACGAACGAGACACAGACTTCGGTTTTTGGCGGGAAACTGAAAGCGCGAATATCAAAACTCTCTAATAAATTTTAAATATTTTATTTAAATTTTAAAGTTTTCATTAAGCCATTTTCCTGAAAATGGCTTCGGAGAGTGATGGGGACGATGTGGGTTGAAAACCCGGCTCTTCTGACCGCAAAAAAAGAAAATTGCAGGAAAACTCGGACGGCGGGAAGTACATCACTTATACAAAAACGGGATACAAGAGAAGCTATCCAGATAACAGCGTGAATGAGGAGTACCCGGTATTTGTGGAAGGCTCATCTAAAGATGATAGGCTCGGCAACAAGAACCCTCTGCAGTTATCGAAAGCTTTTAAAAATGTCAAGGGAGTGCATGAAATGAGGAGAATCAATGCCTCAAAAATTATGCTTGTATTTAAACAAGCTGCTGCCGCAAACAACTTCCTGACTAATGATTGCCTGAGTCAAAATAATATGCGTGCCTACATACCTGCAGCCTCTGTGGAGAGAGTGGGGGTAGTGCGTTTCATACCCAAAGATACAGGAAATCAAGAGCTATATGCAAAGTTGACATCCGACGCTGAAATCATTGCTGTTCGGCGCTTCATGAAGAAGGTTGATAACGTATTGACACCATTAACAACAATATCTGTAACTTTTGCAGGAACCCGGTTGCCCCAGTTTATTTACTTAGATAACTGGAGATACAAAGTCCATGAGTATGTGCCCCCTGTATTGCAGTGCTACAAATGCTTAAAATTTAATCATTCCGCAAAGGTATGCAGAAATGAGCAGGTATGTTCCAAATGCTCAGAAGCGCATTCGTTCAAGGAATGTACTTCTGAAGTATTGAAGTGCAGTAATTGCGGGGGTGATCACCTAGCAATATCAAAAAATTGTCCTATTAAAATATCAAAAGTAGCCAACAACAAAAAAAGTTTTGCAAATGTTGTCAAAAGTACAACTAATACATATCCTCCACTGCCAAGTAAGCCTTCTCCTAATGTATCTATTCAGTTCAATAAATCAAAACAAGACCAGTCACATATATTCAAAGTTAATGAAATAATTAATAATGAGAAATTATTGAATGGAATCATTAAAACTCTTGTAACATTGGGTAATTCTGACTCTATCAAGACCACTGCATTAATAAAAGAAACATTAATTAAAAATTTGAGTTTGTAAGAAACAGTAGCATGAAATTAGTTTTGCATAATATTCAGAGCATTAAAAACAAAAAACCCTTATTAATGTCCTTACTGTGGGATAACAATATTGATATTTGTTTATTAAATGAAACATGGCTAAAAGATTCTCAGGTTCATATCAATTTTCCAGGTTATCATTTTATCAATAAAAATACCAAAAAAGGTTATGGTGGTGTAGGTATTTTATTAAAAAATTCATTAAAATTTAATGTGTTGTCGCTTCCTTTCTATGAAGATGTCCAATGTGTAGCTGTTTCACTCCAATCTGACAGGGGTCCTATTTCTATTTTATGTGTGTATTGCCCACCTGGAAATGAGAAAAGATTCAATATTAATAAACTTAAAAGAATTATTAATTGTCTCCCTAAACCATGTCTGGTTTTTGGTGATTTTAATGCTCATCATATCGCCTTTGGCTGCCAAACAACTAAGGCCCGGGGTAGGCAACTGTATGATGTAATAGTTGAATTTGACTTGTGTATTTTAAATACTGGAGAGCATACTACAGTTCAGAGTCCGAATAGAACTACCTCGGCAATTGATGTCAGTTTTATTAGCCCTAGTCTGGCCCATCTATGCGAGTGGAGAGTAGGAGACGACCCAATGGGCAGTCTCCATTACCCTATATTTGTAGACATTTGTATGTCGCCCATAGCTTATCAAATAAATACACCAGTAGACAGATATCTTTTTCACAAGGCTGATTGGGTTAAATACTATCTTAGGTCTAAAGATCTCTTCAGTAACTTTTTAGTAGACTCAGCTGACCCGTTAGCCTCATATGACCACTTTTGCAAATTGCTTGAACAATTGAAGGAAGAATGTATACCTCTATACAAACATCAAGAGGGCAGCATTAGGCGACGTAATCCGGCACCTTGGTGGAATGACAAGTGTGCTGAAGCAGTCAGGAATGCACAGGATGCTCTGAAATTGTATAGAAATAACATGAGTATGGAAAATTATATTAACTATAAAAAAACAGATGCTTTTAAAAAAATGGTTATTAGGGAGGAGAAGAAAAACAGTTGGTATAATCTTTGTTCCTCTTTTAACAGATATACTCCTATAACCAAGGTGTGGAATTCCATTCGCTGTTTTAAACGAGTAGGTCACAAATGTTACAGTAAAAATGATGAGTGGATTCCAGATTTTATAGATAAATATTCTGATTCTGGTAATGATAGTTTGGAGAACTTACATGACCTCTTTTAGTCTAATAATAACAACCCTGATAGCATATTTCTTTTAAAAACATTCAGCTGGGATGAGTTTATGCAAACACTTAGCTCAAGACGAGATACAACTCCAGGCTTAGATAATTTACCCTACATAATGATTAGGAAATTAAATAGAGTTGCACAAGTAATTTTATTAGATATTTATAATCTACTATGGGCCAAACAGATCATACCCAAAGCATGGAAAACTCAATGTATTGTTACGAGCTTCGGGTTCGTGACAATAAAAACAGCCGATAAAAATTACCAAACGTCACACTTTAATTGAACGCCACTAATTACAACCTTAAAACGCACTAATTAAAACAACAAACCCAAGTCGCACTTCAAAATCGCTTTCGAAGTAATCACTTGTATCGCTAATTCAATACTGTTCCGGTCGCGGTGAATCCCGGCCTTTTATATTGCCGCGGCCGTTCCCGAACCTTCCAACGCAGAAACATCCGGAACATTCGCGCGCAGTCCGGCCTTGACCGGCCGTACGCTCGGTCAAGGTCATAGTTCTAGTAAATTCTGGCGTACGCGTCTCGACTCTCTGTAGTCCCGCCTTTCCACACTAGATGGCGCTGGTTACTAAGAACGTTAATCGTGGCGCGTAACACTGCCCCCTCCTAAGACATGCTCGTCCCGAGCATTTTCGGCTCCATAATAACGCGCCAATCGATCCACATGGACGATCTTAGGAGTACCCCTCGCACCTTTTTGTATCCGGTAGGTTACGTCATTGATCTTAGTCACAATTCGATACGGCCCTTCCCATTTCGCCTGAAGCTTAGGAAATTTCCCCTTGCTGCGGATTGGATTGTACAACCACACTAGTGAACCTTCGTCAAACTCTTTACTGTTCATTTTGCGGTCATAGCGGGTTTTCATTCTTTCAAGACATTTGCTGGCCCGATTGTCTCACGTGCTCACAAATGTCATTCATTTTGTTCCGCAAGTTATTTGCATAATCTGTTATACTGCATGGGGAATCAGGTGGTATTCCGGTGATCAAGTCTGCAGGCAGTCGTAGTTCTCTTCCAAAGTTTGCGAACGCTGGTGTTACCGATGTACTTTCGTGAACAGCGCTACGATATGACAACAAAAATGGTTGTATGTGCTTGTCCCAATCTCGTTGCCGATTTTCCACAACTTTTGCCAAGTACCTCTCTAGTGTCTGATTAAATCTTTCCACCATTCCATCCGACTGTGGGTGGTAAGAAGTTGTTCTTGTTTTATGAGTTCCCATAACTCGACAAGTTTCCTGGAATATTTGGGACTCAAAATTCCTTCCTTGATCACTGTGGATTTCTAAGGGAACTCCAAAACGACAGAAGACTTCATAAACTAACTTATCAGCAACTGTCGAGGCCTCTTGATTTGGAATGGCGAAGACTTCCGGCCACTTAGTGAAGTAATCCATCACAACCATGAAATATTTGTTACCACTTTCACTTTCCGGGAACGGCCCCGCAACGTCAAGGGCTATCCTCTCCCATGGTGCGCCCACATTGTTCAGCTTCAATGCACCTCTACTATGAGTCTGAGGTCCTTTTATAGCCGCACAACTTGTACATTTGCGACACCAGTCCTCGACATCGTCCCGACAGTAGACCCAGTAAAACCGTTCTCGTATCTTCAGTAGTGTCCGTTTTACTCCCAGATGACCTCCTGAACAACCATTATGGTACAGCTGTAGAACGTCCGGTACTTGACCTTTGGGGACAACCATTTGCAGATGACAGCTGTCTCCACGAGCATTTTCCCATCTACGGCACAGAACTCCATCCTGAATCACCAAGCTGTCCCATTGGGCCCAATAGCTCTTTGTGATCGAACTCATCGCTGAGACGTCGCTCCGCCTAGGCTTAGGAATTCCGGCCTTCATCCACTCCAGAATCGGCTTGATGTCCGCATCCTCCTGTTGTGCACGTTGTAGGCTTTCCTTCCACTCGTTGCTAAGGTCTGTCTTGAGCATCCTCACAGGAACAACTTCTTTACTTTCTTGCCTGGTACAATGCTTGCAGTCTTCAGGACAAGGTCTTCTTGACAATGCATCTGCGTTACCATGAGATTTTCCGCTGCGATGTTCCACCACAAAGTCATATTCCTGCAGTAATTCAATCCATCTCGCAACTTGTCCTTCCGGATTCTTGAACTGCAAAAGCCATTTCAGTGCAGCATGGTCAGTTCGTATGTGGAATTTCCGCCCCAGAAGATATTTGCTAAAGTGCTGCAACGACTTTACCACAGCAAGCAGTTCTCGTCTCGTAACACAATAGTTCCTTTCAGGTTTCGACAAAGACTTGCTGAAGTAAGCTATCACAATTTCTTGATCGCCATTCCGCTGGGATAATACACCGCCAAGTCCTATGTCACTTGCGTCTGTGTCAACTATGAATTCCTTACTCACATCAGGGTATCCCAAAATAGGTGTTTTGCACAGACGGTCCTTTAGCTCCTGGAATGCGATGTCACAACTTCCATCCCAGCAGAAATGTCGTTTCTCCTCCGTTAGCTTATGCAGGGGTTTTGCTATATCTGCAAAGTTCTTAACAAAACGCCGATAGTAGGAACACAAACCAAGGAATGCTCTGACTTGCGTCTTGTCTTTTGGGATTGGCCAATCCTTTACAGCAGCGATTTTCTCTGGATCCGTGCTGATACCTTCTTCAGACACTACATATCCCAAAAAGCTAACTTGCCGTTTGAATAGTGAACACTTCTTCGGGCTTAACTTGAGGTTGGCACTCTGGATCTTCATGAGCACGCGTTCCAGATTTAGAAGATGTTTTTCAAACGTACGGCCTACGATGATTATGTCATCCAAGTAGACTAGACAGGCATCGCCAATCAGACCGGTAAGTACAAGTTCCATCAACCTTTCAAACGTTGCCGGAGCGTTGCATAATCCAAACGGCATGACTTTAAATTGCCACAGACCCTTTCCTGTCGAGAATGCAGTCTTCTCCTTGTCTTTAGGATCAATTTCAACTTGCCAGTAACCACTTTTTAAATCTAGCGTGCTAAACCACTTTACTCCAGTAAGCATGTCCAGCGTGTCATCAATTCTTGGCAAAGGATAGCTGTCTTTCTTTGTAACGTCGTTCAGACGACGATAGTCAACACAAAACCTCATGCTACCGTCTTTCTTTCTTACCAGCACTACAGGTGAACACCATGGACTAGATGAAGGTTCAATAACACCATCCTTCACCATTTCCTCAATCATGGTTTCCACTTCCTTTTCACGTGCTACGGGCAATCTCCTTGGCCGCTGACGGATAGGCAATTCTTCTCCTGTGTTAATTTTGTGTTGAACTAAGCCAGTCCTTCCGATGTCAGCATCGTTTGACGAGAAAACGTTGGCATACTTGAGCAACATTTGTTTCGCCTTGACCATTTCATTTTGGGATAGAGCGCTGCGGCAGTCTTCTAAAAGTGTGGTGACTCTCGTTTGTGTATCTTTGCTGACGGTCCCGGTCGATTGATGTTGGCATCGACGCAACCAATCCACTTCCTCGCAAGTACCAACTAGTGTGCCTTTTTCTATAATCTGTTCCTGGTCACAAAGGTTCAGCACACGTACCCCTGAGATGTCGGTGGCTCTAACCAAAGTGCGTGCCACTTTCCATGGAAGGTCATTTTCTACCCTTTCCACAAGTACGCAACGTTGAGTTTGCCCAGGATTCCGAGGAAGACTAACCGGCACAATCGTTTCAGATCTCGGCGAAAGAACAATTTTTTTAAGGCTGTATACATTCCCTGGTAACGCGCCTTCCACGAAAAGTTCCTCTTGTCCACATTTCAGAACACCTTGCTTGACGTCAATTTCGCAACTATTCTTCCTCATAAAGTCAAGGCCCAGGATGCAATCGTCCATTATATCCGCCACAATGACCTTATGCAGGTAGGTTCTGTTGCCTAGCTTCAGCCCCATCTTCTTCTCTCCATGGACGGGTATGCGCTGACCGGTGGCTGTTACCAAATTAATGTGTTCTCGGTTGTATGCAGAGTCCCCAAGGGACCGTCTCATAATTTGGGAACTAACAACCGTGCGAGAGGCTCCAGTGTCTATAGTCAGCTTACACGGCGTTCCGTTTACCTCGCCATGGATGACTAGGCTGTTCCCGTCTTGGGTTTGTTTGATCGAAACCCTTGGGGCTCTTTGAACCACAGCCAGCACCCGCCCCGCAGTCCTGGCTATTACTCGTTTCCCTGCTGCTGACGCTGAGCGGTGCTCTTAGCTGCACTGCCATCTTCTCCTTCTGCAGTTCGCTTAGGGCAACTGGATCGAAGGTGGCCCTTCTCCCCACAGCCGTAGCACCTAGGGCTGTATCTTTTATTGCGGTCGCGAACTGTAGCCGCTGCAATCTCCCTAATGCGATGGGAACGATGATCCTGCCGCACAGCTTCCACCTCCAGTGCATGGGACAAGGCGTCCTTAAGCGTCCCATGGTGCCCGAGCCTCACAGCAGCTCTAACTTCAATATCGCGGATGCCGTCGATGAACGCCTGCACCAGGTTCCCATCAATAAGCGCTGGTACGGACTGGTAATCTTTACGCACCAGCTTCTCCACTTCAAGGGCCCACTGCTGCAAGTTTTCGCTGCTGCGTTGCACGCGGTCCTTAAGCTGTGCGCGAAACACGTGTTCCAAGTGAGCGTCGCCATATTGAGCCTCCAATGCCTCAAGTAGCTGCTCGTAAGTCACTTCCTTACCGAGAGCTTCCAAGACAGATAAGGCCTGGTCACGAAGGCCTAGGGTGAGGGCAGTCATGGCCTGATTTTTATCCCAGCCGTTCGCTTTCATGACTGCCTCAAACTGGATTTTGTAGGCCGACCAGGAAGAAGTTCCGTCAAACGGTGGCACTTTAAATCCACGTAGCGAAGGTGTTGTAGCTACGGGAGCTGCGATTGCTTCTCCAAGCTTAAGACAATCCAGCGTTTTCTTAACGTCTGCCATCACGGTCTTCTTCACATCAGCCACTACGTAGTCAACCCGATTATTGACTTGGTCGATCCGGATTTCAGCTTCCAGCAGGCGGTTGTCATGTTGAGCAACCTTATCCTTCACCTCCTTTATGTCTTTCCCGAAGGTAGCGTGAAGGTCCTTCAAAAGAAGCATCTGCTCTTCTTGGCGGCGAGCCTGTTCCTCCTGGCGGCGAGCCTGTTCCTCCTTGTCCTGCTGCCTCTGGTCTTCCAACCGACGAGCCTGTTCCTCCTGGCGGCGAGCCATTTCCTCCTGTCGGCGAGACTGCTCCTGCAGAATCATCATCAGGGCAGCAAGGTCTGGTGCTGCCGATGCTGCTGGTGTTGCTGTGGACGGGCCAGCCTCCGTGGTTAATAACTGGCTCTCCGACTCCTGCGGCAAAGCTCCACCAAAACGTCTCTGGTCCGTCTCCAGTTGGCGTTGACTCCGGGTACGGATACCCTCCGTGTCGTCCTTAGGTAAAATCGGCATAATTTAAATCCCACTTCTGACACCAATTGTTACGAGCTTCGGGTTCGTGACAATAAAAACAGCCGATAAAAATTACCAAAAGTCACACTTTAATTGAACGCCACTAATTACAACCCTAAAACGCACTAATTAAAACAACAATCGCTCCCAAGTCGCACTCCAAATCGCTTTCGAAGTAATCACTTGTATCGCTAATTCAATACTGTTCCGGTCGCGGTGAATCCCGGCCTTTTATATTGCCGCGGCCGTTCCCGATCCTTCCAACGCAGAAACATCCGGAACATTCGCGCGCAGTCCGGCCTTGACCGGCCGTACGCTCGGTCAAGGTCATAGTTCTAGTAAATTCTCGCGTACGCGTCTCGACTCTCTGTAGTCCCGCCTTTCCACACTAGATGGCGCTGGTTACTAAGAACGTTAATCGTGGCGCGTAACAGTATTATCCCTATCTTAAAACCAAATAAACCAGCTGATGATTTTAATTCATATAGACCTATATCCTTAGCTTCATGTCTAGGTAAGCTATTTGAACAAATGATAAAACTGAGATTAGATTACTATATTGAGTCCAATAATATCTTACCCCAATGCCAATTTGGCTTTCGAAAAGGTAGGAGTGCTCCTGAAAGTTTTATGGCTTTTATCTCAGACATGAAAAGTTGTTTGTTGGCTCGTTCTTCAGCAGTATGTGTATTCCTGGATATTCAGGGTGCATATGATAATGTTAATTTAGACCGTCTCTGCCAGATATTGCATCATTTAAAATTACCTGGAAAATTGATAGAATGGTTCTATAACTTTTTGAATGCATACTGGTTGAAAATTCACATAAATATAAGTCACGACAAGATATAACGGATCTCAGTGTTTCTAATGTAGTTGAGTGTTCATGTATTGAAATGATTGAACATGGGTTATTTACAGAATACCAATAAATAATTCATACAGTTTAAATATATTTTTTAGAGTACTGACCAATATATTGAATATCTTATCCAGACAAACAACTAGAAAAATTATTTTATGTGGTGACTATAATATTGATATTTTAAAAAGAAATAGTATTTCGTTGGAATTTGAGCATTTGATAGATGGCTATTATCTTAAATTTGGAACGCGAAAGCCAACACGACTAAGCAGTGGGACCTGTATTGATAACATCATATCAAACATCAATAGAAGCAAATGTGAAGTTATTGAATTAGGTCTTTCTGACCATACCGCTCAAATAATGACATGTCCAGTTAATAAATTCTGTGCTGGTACTTATTGGTTTATATATAAACGGGATTATAATTCAGAAAACTTACAAAAATTCTACAATTGTTTAAAAAATTTAAAATTTTGCGATGTTTATAATTCTGATAATCCTGATGAAGCATATAACTTATTTATAGACACATTTAAACTTTTCTATAATCTCTGTTTTCCATTCATTAAAATCAAGATGTGTACTACAAAAAAGACTAGATGGATTTCTAAAGGTATTCGAATATGTGCAAAACGGAAACGACAACTATTATGGAAATACAGGCACAAACCAAACAACTGTAATAAACAAAATTTTAAAAATTACTCCACATTACTAAAAAGAATAATAAATTTAACGCAGAAATCTCAAAACGATTATCTTATTAAGACTGCCGCTAACAAATCAAAAGCGACATGGAGGATAATCAATTCTTCTCAAAACATCGCTCCAAAAGAATATATTTCCACTATCAAACATCAAGGACAGATTACAAGTAATCCTAATGACATAGCAAATTCCTTTAATGATAACTACATTGACCAAATTTCAGCGACAATAGAATATAGTGGTAAAAAATCAAATAATAATTATCATATTCCCATTAATGATATCTCTATTTTCATGAATCCCACCATACCTCAAGATATTAAAAATATAATATCTTCTTTAAAAAATACACGCGCCACAGGGTATGATGGAATTTCCACTATGGTCATCAAGCATGTCTCCGATTTAATAAGTCCTATTCTGAGTCATGTTGTCAACTTATGTATCGTACATGGCATATTTCCCAAAAACCTTAAAATGTCTGTCATTAAACCGCTGTTTAAAAAAGGAGATAAGGAAGATATAAACTGTTATAGACCTATTGCTCTTATCCCAGTCTTATCAAAAGTTTTCGAAAGGGTAATTTATAAAAGTCCTTATGGATTCTTTGAGAGTAATTCCTTGTTTGCACATGAACAAAATGGATTTAGAAAAAATAAAAATATAAACAAAGCTACTTACGACCTTTTAGAGAAAATTTTAAAAAATCTTAATCAACATCTTCCCGTATCAGCTCTGTTAATGGACATGACTAAAGCCTTTGACCACGTTGATCACAAAATACTTTTAAACAAATTAGAAGCGTATGGTATACGAGGAAACGTATATGACCTTATTAAATCATACTTAAGTGGACGAATACAAGTAACTCAGATAAATAAAATTTGTCCAAGGTCAAAAACAGAACGGCAATATAAGTCAAGTCAAAGGGAAATATTACATGGTGTACCACAGGGCAGCGTGTTAGGACCGTTGCTCTTTCTTGTGTACATAAACGACCTCCCTAGGACTGTCAAACATCCTATGGTTCTGTTTGCTGATGACAGCACTGTAATTTTTACATGTAAAAATATTGACAATTATGAAGTGGAAATTAGTAATACCCTTGGTAATATTATAAACTGGCTAACTGATAACAACCTCCTTATTAATATTGATAAAACGAAAATTCTCAGTTTTACACACAGAGCTACGGCCAACAGATTAGATGTAAAGTATCAAGGAAAAAATGTTGAGGTTACTAATGCTGCAAAATTTTTGGGTTTAAATATTGACAGTACATTAACGTGGAAAACTCATATTGACACTATTTGTAAGCGACTTAACCAATTTTCTTATGCCCTAAATAAACTTTCGAAAGTTGTAAATCAAGTAGCAGTTATCACAGCTTATCACGCACATGTGTCATCGATACTAAAATATGGAATAATATTTTGGGGCAATGCCTCTGACAAAGAACTGGCATTCAAAGCTCAAAAGAAATGCATAAGAGCCATGTGCAATATTCGAGTACCCAATAGCTGCAAGTCTTATTTTCAACAATTAAAAATATTGACACTGCCATGTCTTTATATCTTTGAAGTTGCGAATTTTGTAAAAGCCAATATGCACTTGTTTCAAAAGCTGAAATCGAAGAGATATTTAAATAAAATTTGTTCATTCCCTTCTAAAACAGCACTTATAAGCCATAGTATACTGGGTATGAGTTCTAGAATTTTTAATAAAGTTCCAAATGGCATCAGAAACGCTGAAGACCTGGTTATATTTAAAAAGAAACTGTTTGATTTTTTAAACAACAAAGTGTATTACAGTATTAATGAATATCTAACGGACATAATATAATGTGCTTATTCTATTTAAACAAAATGACATTTGTTAGACATGTAGTAGCAGGATACCTATTTAATAGACAATAAGTATGTTTTGTATTCTGTAGTAACATTGTTAAACCAAATATTTGTACGCCCTTAATATAAGGCAAACATAGCTGGAATATTTATATTACAATTAACATCTTTATGTAACCTGTGTTTACAAATAAATAACTTTGACTTTGACTTTGACTTTGAATGGGCGCACTATTTATGTTAAATATAATAATATTCTACATGGACCCACTATGTCATATAAAGGTTTGATGCAGGGGGCATGTCTGTCACCAATTTTGTACAATATATATACAGCACAAGTACTGAAATATGTAAATAACAGTAATGTGAAAATCTTACAATTTGCTGATGATTTGCTAATGTACAGTGTGGATAGAAATGTAGAGGTGGCACAAAATAATATCAACTCTGCTTTAAAACAGCTAGAGAATTACTATAAGAGTGAACTTAGACTAAATATAAACACAACAAAAAGCTCAGTTATGATTTTTGGTTCAGAGAGCCCAGTTCAGGTTAAATATAATCAACTAACTATTCCAATATGTAACAGTCAAAAATTTTTAGGAGTTATTGTAGATAATAAGCTTAAATTTGAACAACATATTAATTACATTTCTACTAATGCATTTAAGGGTATTAATGTCATTAGAAGTCTAGCGGGAGTCTTCTGGGGTGCAGATCCAAAAATTCTATCCACACTCTACAAGAGCTTAGTTAGGAGTCACTTTGATTATAGCTGTCTGGCATATATGAATTGCAACCCTACTTTATTAAAAAAACTTGATGTAATTCAAAATATAGGTATAAGAATTGTATGTGGGGCAATGAAATCCAGCCCAATAAATGCCATGGAAGCAGAAACCTGCATACCTCCACTTACACTGAGAAGATATAAGTTAGCTCTTAATTTTGCTATAAAAGAGTTATTTGCTAGTAATAAATTGTTAATGCAAAAGTTCATATTGCCTTCTCAGCTCTCACAGGAGTTCTATGTGGAAAATGTTTCCAGTGACGATATTATAAATAGGAGACTTCCTACAATGTGTACAATATTATCTAGTTTAAATGAAACCTTTGTAAATATGTATAAATGCACTGATAATATTTTACCTTTTTATAAATGTAAATATGAGTCTTTAGTATGCAAAAGATTTACAATCAATTTTCCTAAAATAGATAACAATATAGATTATCTCCAATTTATTAATAGTAAACAAAGCTACTATAAAGTTTTTACAGATGGTTCAAGAAATAATAATTTTGTTAGAAGTGGGTTTTATGACCCTCAATGTAGTTATACTAAAATACATGAAATTAACTGTGAGTGTAGCATTTTTACGGCAGAGGCTTATGCTATCTTACAAGCTTTGTATTATATTAAAATGGTAAATAGTGTTGTAAATAGATTCATTATTATAACAGACTCTAAGAGTGTTTTGCTAGCTTTAGAAGGTAACAGATTAGACTTTAAATTGAACTATCTTATTTACACAATAAGGGATGTCATTGAAGACCTCAGACTAGAAGGAAAAGAAGTGGAATTCTTATGGGTCCCCTCCCACAGAGGTATTGCAGGCAATGAAACTATAGACAGAGCCTTAACAGCAGGATATGATGAAGACCAGAAAAGGAATCTGAGAGTACCATTTACTGACTACCACAGCAAAGTAAATGAGATGATAAGAATTTTGTGGACCAGATATTGGACGACTATGAATCAATCAAAAGGGAAATGGTACTCTGAAATACAAAAGTCTCTACCAATTAAACCTTGGTATAATGCTGTATCATGCGACTCCAGGAAATTTATAACAGTGATCAATAGATTACGGTTCGGTCACTGCTTAGTGCCCACTCACCTGCACAGACTAAGGATAGTTCCTGATGACAATTGCACCTATTGCCGAGCTTCTCAAGCGGATATTGCACATTTGGTATTTTCTTGCCCAGAATTTGGTCTTCAGCGTCTTAAATTGGTTGCTGAGTTACAAAACTTGACAGAAGCTGAAGCTGAAACCTCACAACTTAGTGTTCCCCGCCGTCTTCAAGATCTATTAGCCAATCCAAAGTTCTACAAATTACTCTACCAATACATGGAAAGCACAGTAGGAAGAATTTAAAATTGAATCCGTTGGTCAGGTTGAAGAATGTGACATTGGTTTCTGGCATTTTTAACAAAATATGATTCCGGCTCAATGGACTGGTATCCAAGCCATGGACACTTAAACCAAAAAAAAAAAAAAAAAAGAACGAGACACACGGCCTCCGTCCTGGCAATCTCTGTCGGCTCGGATTTGCATCTGTGTAAAGCGCACAGGAATTAATACTTTATTGCATTGTAATAGTGCTCATTTTCTTTAATGAGTTATCAGTCCTGTTTATTATATTAAGTCCATGCACCTATCAAATCATGCACCTTTTGATAACCAGTAAAATAGCTCATGAAATATATCTTTACCCTTGAAATTCATTGAAAATCTTTAAAATAAACATAAAATGATTACAAAAAAACAATCAGCGAGTTCATTAAAAAACAATACAAAATATATTTAAAATGTTCTTGCCGCCATTGCAGTGTTTACTGTCCTTACTGCAATGGCGGCCGAATGGCAACTGTCAGCGACGAGTCAAAACAAAACGAAATTTTAGGGTTTACTAGTTATCTCCATGGACTTAATATAATAAACACCAAGTCCATGGTTATATCTATCTAGTTGTAATGTGATTAGTTGATTTGTATTAGTACCGACACAGGCCTAGCATAGGTACGCAACGCAACTAATTTTTATCGCGCTCTTAACATAATGTCAAAATCGATTAGTCATTGCGTCAGCTGCTGATTGGCTGAAAATATATAATTTGAGTGCAATGTATTAGCAAATCAACAGTATCGAAAATTTGGGTCGTCTCATACGATAAATTTGACATACTGCGTATGCTAGGCCTGAGAATGTAGCCAACATAAAATTAAACTATTAATAGCGGTAAAGCTTAATATTAACTGTAGGGTCAACCATCCTACTTACACTGACTTTCCACGAACAATTAAGATCAAATATATTAGCAAATCAGTATTCATTGAATCTTTTTTTGTATTTCAGATATTAAAGACCACGTTCTCCTACTATACGCTGTTGCGTACTTTTGCAACTGAAAATTGAACAGCTGACAAGATGATAAAATACGATGGACCAACGACAGAAGCTGCTTAATTTTAAGGATTTCTTTATACTCTAATTTGTCATTAAATATCAATGATTACCTTTATCGTGCACTTCCTTTGTACTAAGAAGGGCGATTACCGAAATCATGCAAAAAAGCGTTAAGTGTGATGATAATATGTTATGTACTTTTTCAAGATTCACCATTCTCACCGACTTGTAACACTTATTTTACAATACCTTACACTTAACTCTACAGTAAATCGCAAATAAAGTCACTGAGTGAAAATATAAACTTTTAGTAACAAATTCTCCCAAAACCCCGTTAACTGTCGGCGTGTGTGTGGATTGGGGCCCATAATTTAAAAAACACCTATTTAATTTATTTTCTAGATCCAACAGGTGAACCAAATTTAGTCTGTCTAACCTGTCAGTAAAGTTAAAAATATATGCAATTACGTGTTCGCACACAGGTGTTAATTGCTAGGAAAAGTCACGGGTAACTTAAGTGGTGACTTCTTTCGTGTGGACTACAAAATACTTTTAGATATCTTTCTTGGTTTTAGCACATAAGTAAAGATTATAGGCACTTAGGTGCAACGTTGCTTGTGCGGTGAAACACTCGGATTATGAAGGTAGGCATTTATTGCATGTTTTAAAAGCTTTTGGTTGTATTTATCAGAAGACTAGCTGACCCGACAGACGTCCTGTTTTTACGACGACTATGTATTTAATTTTATATATTTATTTTCTTTTATAAGAACCTTCTCTTGACAAAAACAATAACAAAAAAAACGACGAGAACACTACGTGTGAGTCATGTGCAAGTCTAACAAGCCTTAGCGTTGAGAGCTCATATGAATTTTATATTTTTTCTTGACAAAACACTTCCTACTTTTAAATCGTTTTGTAACATTTAAAAAATAGCATTTAAAGATAATTTGCAAAAAAAATACTTTTTGGTCGTTGAAACGTGAAGTCTTCGTGTATGGCATTAATAAGTTAAAATTATTTCTTTTAATGCAACGTCACAATAGCGTTTCAATGAGTCAAAAATCACTAATCGCAAATTAGTTGGAATGAATAGGTACCTATGTACTTAGTACAATAAAACCAGTTAAGTATTTTTATCATATTTTATTGAAAAAACCGTACATCATAGGTACAATGTTCACATAATATTGAGAAAGAAGACATGGTTCGTGACACATGAAATAAATGACAAAGAAATAAATTTTAGCTTTAAATATTTTAATTCCCAAACATTTGCAATGAAATGTAACAAATCGCAACTAATCAAATTAAAAATAAAATAAAGTACAAGAAGAGATGCGACTGATCAAAGGAACCTACGAGGATGCCAATATTCTCTTTTACTGATAACGAGGCAATTCATATATAAAACAAACACCAAAGTAACAACAGGCAATTTGAAGAATTTCAACAATGAATAAAAGTAATAATGTAATACAATAAACTTTGAAAACAAAACAAATAAGTCAACTGAAAGAAAAATAAAGAATTGTACAAAGTAAAGTCACGCAGGTATTTATACCACCAAACTAAATTGACCTAATACAATGCGTATGGTAATGAGTATCGGCTTTATTCCAAATGTTAGGTAGTTACAAAATTTTATCAACTACGTAGTTATTTACGCCTAGTTTGCAAATATGCACAGTGCGTCCAAGCTTCCATGTAATAAACAATAAATCGATCACAGCGAGAACATCAGCTTTGTTGAACTTTTTTTTTAATACATACAATTTTTTTCGTATAAACGAAACTTGGACACACTTTTCAGTTAAAAATCTTAAGTCTAAACATTGAAATGAGATTATTGATAAAACGATCCGACGATTAATGAGATCATAATAATTAAATAACGTGTCCTTTCACGGAATGATTATTAGGAAAATATCAATAAATTGAGAAGTGGATTTGTATGCAAGTTGAATGAGGGTTTTCGCGTTCGAATAATCCACCAGATGGCGGTACGTAGGCGTTGAGTCCAACTGCTACGTGATTGGTTATGGTTTACATGACATTGAAAGTCATGTCACCATGACATTTAAATCACCAATCAATTAACAGGTGGACCCCACGCCTACGTATCGCCATCTGGTGGATTTTTCGAACGCAAAAACCCTCATTGAGACACACCCGTTGCGGCTAATTCTCAAGATTGGACTTTTACATTAATACAATAAACGGTCATTTTAAACAATATGTGCACCAATTACTTTCATGATATGATTCGAGTACAAATACTTATAAAATAGTTTTCGCTAATATTTAATCCAAACTTCGACAAAAGTCCAATGAGGGCTTTCGCGTTCGAAAAATCCACCAGATGGCGGTGAGGTCCTACTGGTTTTGTGATTCGTCATGGTTTACATGACATTGACAGACATGTCACCATGACATTTAAATCACCAATCAATCAACAGTTGGACCTTACGCCCACGTATCGCCATCTGGTGGATTTTACGAACGCGAAAACCCTCATTAAACGAACATACAGTACATAAACGAGGAGGTGGGTCAGTAAATAAGAAATACTAAAATAAAATGTCATCCTATAAAAATAAATAATTGACAAACTGAGAATTAGCCTGATTTAAATAATTAATACAGATGGCATTAATATTACTTATTGATTGATTCTTTCTTACGAGTACCACTTATATACTTTAGTGAAAAATAGTGTAAACCTACTGTTTAAGTAACTTACTTAGAAATACCACGATGTTTGCATATCATTTCGCTACTTGTATGAACTTTAACCTATTTATTCTTAATTACTAAACTTACGTTATATGACTAATCTTACACAACTTTATAGAGCTAAATTATATAATACGTGATAATTTTAAACTATAAAAGTAATCTTTAAATGCAATAAAAACGAGCAGGTTTTAAGAGGCCTTTATTTTAGAACTCATAATTCTGTAATCTTTTTTTATACTGCGTAAATAATTTTTTAATAATAAAAAAACAACAGAATCAATACTAGACCTCCATGAAATATCCCGTTCCGATTTTAAAATCGTCGATAGTTCTTTAATGTTCAGTTCCAATATTTTACTATGCGTAACGTGTCAAAAATGTCTCCGTTTATCTCCAACCGATTACGAGTCGTTAATACCGGTCCATAATTTACTTTTCATACAGATGACAGCTGGTCATCTGTCGTCAGTCAGTCGATTAAAGTTCACGCCTCGTATAATTTATTACTATTCGTAACTAAAACGGATCGTTTTTCAAATATTGGAACCGGGAATAAGTCAAATATTTGTAACTCATACTAACACTGCTCTCAAACTATAAATACATCACTTTATTAATTACAGACTGTCAAAATTCAAAAAGAAATACTACATACACGTTCAAATACTAATGATGAAAAAAGCTCTTCTATTTCAGCTACATTCAAAATTACTTCACGAAAATCGGGATGATCGGGAATTATGTTTCAAAAATTCTAAAGTAAAATTTCTGAACAAATAAACAGTTTCTCAAAATAAAGCAAGATTGGTAGATAATGAGACCGGTAACAACAAATTAAAACTATGACACGTCATATTTATTTAAACGTGGTTTCGGGACATTCACATGCATAATATTCGATGCAATAAATTCGACCCTTTTTTAAAGCAACGCGCATCAGTCTTTTCATAACCCCATTAATCTTAAAGTTTTTATTATAATGACATTAATTTAAAAAGTAATATTTTAAAGTCCTCAATTAAAAAAGAAAATTAAACAGACGATGTTAAAATGGTCGAAAAATAAAAAATGTCAGCAAGCCTTGTTTTAAGCCTTTTTCATCACCAATACTTAAAAATTAATACCGTTATAAAACATTTGACATTTCGTACAAATATTTGAATAGAAAGTAAAATAGTGTTACACTCGTAACGGGGATCGGAATGGTTTAAAGAAATAATAAAGTAATTTGATGTTTAGTGTTTTGGAACTACGCATATTATTAGCACTCCTGGAAAGATTTCTTTCATAAAACTGATTCACCTGGAAGAATTCGTCAGGTACACTATATTTTAACGCATATCACTTATTATCGCACGTAAAACTTTTTGATATTCTTTATGCATATTATAAACCTGGATGGAATTTGTGTTCCTGGTGATATGTGCAAGAAAATTTACTAAAAAGAATAAGATCAAACCAGACAAATTTAAGTCGTACGAAATGTTTGTAGACAAATAAATATTTTGCATCAGCGGAAATTTGGCGCTCTCGTTTTTTTGTTTACCGGCTGTAAGTTCTATGAGACGACAAAACGATTGCTTCTTTGATAAGCTACGAGTCAACATAACTAACTAAATCGTTGTTGTAACCCTGTTTCCTAACATGCGCCAATTCCCACTGGTAATAAATATATTTTGGATATATTTACCTGTATTATAGTAAAACCCGTAGCTCTGACATTTTCTGCCACTTTACCACTGCCAAAAATGTTTTTATTTATATTAAGTAAATATTAAAGTTTTGGCACGCGATTTCTCACGGTTTTGTTTACCAGAATAAAATCTTACTACTGTTTATTCTAACGATATTAACTCAAGAGGTAATTATGGAAAGTATCACTGTACGTCCCTACTGCCTAATGGAACCAGAGCTGAAATTTGCCCCCAACTAATAACTAATGACGTGGGACCCATCTTAACTTAAAAAAGATACCGAGGATTATGTTAAAGTTATCCGAGTGAACCATTTATGGGGTTATCGATTGATCAGGAGAAGATTTGGCTACTTAATAACCCTGGTAATAAGAAGATTATAACTCCAGAGTAATACAATCCTTATTTATTATTAACATCGAAAATAAAGCTCCTTAAATACTAGTATATTAATGAATTAACATATTCAACTCGGTATCTCCTCTATTAATTAACTAGGTACTGCCCAATAAATAACATCGCTTGAAACACATTCCTTATCATTATTATACCTATATAGTGGTATGGGCATGTTCTTAAAGATTAATTTCAGATGCTACTTTGGTAAATCACGTTATACAATTGGCAAAACGTACTTGTACATTCTATTATTACGGGGTATTTTGCTATTTAATATATGTCGGAGATTTATTGTGTATATTAAAAAAATCAGCAATTTTTCGCCTGATATTAATTATAAATAGTGATTAAATATTTTACGAGTATGTATGCCCTAAAATTTACTTTGCATATACATGTTCCCTCATTTAAATTCGTATCGTGGTACGAATCGTAACTAGTTCCCCTATGTCATGGGTAAATAGTAAGCGTCCTACCCGAAACTAGCCAACTACATTAGAAAGGGTTTATAACTATAAAAAACTTAAAGTGGCTCTAGGAGACATGAAAGTGCATTTTTAAAACACTACTAACAATCACAAAGGAGACCCTGCAGTTAATTAGATCAACTCAGTCAAGAGTTAGCATAGAAGACATATATAAGTGAAAGATGTATAACTATATAGGATAAATACCACATTATTTGGTACGCAAGAACGAACAAAACGATAATAGTTGGACGTGAACGCTTTCAGGACGACAGTCGAAGATTGGGAACTTCACGCGAGATCAACACAGCATTGCGTATTTATCGATCGAAATCCAGTTGCATTTCAGAACCGTTACTACAAGGGCGTGACTAGAGGCGGCATGATAGATGATATGGCACGCGTCAAATACAATCTTTGACGTTTTGTAGTGCGTATACGTATATAAGGATTCGATCCTATGATCAAATATTGTCTCAACCAATATACTATCAATTGACGCGTATCATATCAATGCATGTGATCGATACCTAATAGCGGTACAAATCATTGTAAACATAATAGGTATTTACAATCGATTAACTATACAATCGATACATACACATTAAAAATATGCTCATTAGACGCACGGCGATCGACTAACAGTCAGCTGGTTGACTTATATGACACTCCATGTAAATACTATAGGGAGGCAAATTAAAGCAAACAGTTAGTCCATCACTCTTTATCACTAATTTAAAACCTAAATGCAATTATTTATGCGTATGTTTGCTACAACGTCTTTCTATTGTATTTTCGACTAGCAATTAGCATGCCTATAATGAGCTGTTTTTAAGTTTATAATTTGGTTTGACCGATCATTTATAACTGCCTTTATTTTAACTATTACTGACGGCTTGAATGTTTAAACCATTCAAATTACACATATTAAATGAAATTGTTTTGAAATCCTTGAAACTGTCAGTACCAATAAAATTGGCAGACTCACTAAGGTGGAAATGCAAAAAAGCTAGATAAAAAACAATTTATACAAATAACGTGATCATTTCAAACTGATATCAAACACGCCACGTCTAGTCACGCCAATACGTTAAAGCGTCCATTTGTTCGGTGGAGTGTACTAAGCTTAACTTAGATGGTCCCGGTTTAGTCGGGCATCCTGCCAATGTCGGCCAAGTGGACCTGTAGTCAGGACCCTCTCTCCAGCCATTCTTCTGCGTTAGTGAGCGCGCTCCGGATCTCGCATTCTGACGTAGCAGTAGTGGTGATCGCCACCTGATCTATGGCCTCGAGGGTTCTTGAGACCGCCATCATTCGCTTCATCAGGCTCTTGGTGGACAGTATCAGAACCTGAAATGAGATTGTGAAAATCAACCACTCTGTTATGGAAGCGTCTACCCCCCAAATGGCAATTTCCCTTATAGACTAAACAGAGTTACTTATATTTTCAAAGCATCAACAACCTCATAGGATTGACATTAAAAATTCGACGTTTCGAACAAAATATTTATCTATCTATCAATAGCATTGAGTGTGCAAGGTCAGCCGTAATTAATGATGGTAGTAATATAATCTAGTGTGGATGTTGGAGCTTTAAACCATCCAACTCAAAACCGAATAGCCATTTGTTTTCAAATACGAAGATTAACGTTACTGGTTTATTGGCATATGTGTTATGTTCAGAGTTTGCTATTTTAAGGCATCTTAATATTAATGCATTTTTATCAATAAAAGACACTTGCATATGGTGCTAGTCTCAAATCCTAGCCTTAACAATACAAGGCCTTTGTGTTTTTGCGTAGATCAAACTCCCAAATGTACAGGCTATCAAGAATTTAAATTGTAATTATAAGACTAAAATTTCAAATATTGTGTATATGATAATAATAAAGTAAACTTTTTAACGTCAATAGTAAGTAGACAGTATTGACAGTGCGTACATTGATTTCTGAACGCAGCGGCAGTATCGCGATGAGCCACCACAGCCAAGCAGGCCCGTCGGGGCTGTCCCACCAACCGTCGCTCTCGTCATCAAACCGCGATATCTCGCCAAATGCCGTCTCTATCTCTGTGCGCACTGTCTTGTTCATCCCGTTCAGCCAGAGCAATGCCTTGTAGAGTATCTGCGAGCCCAGGCAACGCATGTCAAAGATCACAACCTCTTCGGTGGGTGTAATGTCAGTAAGAGGCTGGATGCGAGCCACATCACACCTGCGAACGAGTTAAGAAATTAAGAGAGGCCGGCAAACTCAAGAGTCAACTTTACACGTTTAGTTAATTAGGTACACGCAAAAAAGTCACATTTGACATTATTGGTAACAGAAATAGAACAAATAAATAAATCAAAAAATTTATAAACTTTCGGTCAAAGATTATGTACATATACAGTTGCGACCTAATAATGGGACCGTCAAAACAAGGCTTCAGAGAATATTAAGCTTTCTTTCGTGGTCGCGCACGTATATTACATTTGAGCTGTTGCCATCCGCTAACCGCAGCCCTTGAAACGAGACATATTCTGACTCGATTTTGACACAATTTCACATAGAACAGATGTTCTAGAGCTTGCCAAGGATATTGAGAAGGCCAATAACCCAGTTTGAGCTCGTTTCAAGACACAATCGAATCTACAGTAAGTTCTCCACGTGAACGAGTCGCTTGGCAATCGATGTACATTTCAAAGCGGATTAAATCAGATTGCCCACCTTTTTTCTTCCACTAGTCTCTGCCGATCCGATGTATTTGCTGTTGTCCTACATGATTTTTAACTTACCCGTCCCTGACGTCACGTTCAATGACCCGGAAACGAGAGACGCCGACGGTAGATAGGAATGAACGGCCGTCTTCCAAATGCACGCAGTCGCAGACTTCCAAGACCTTTTAAACAAAAATTTTTACACATTCAATGACTGAATTAAAGGGAAATCTTTTGTGTTTGTTCTTAAGAATTGAAATGTGTATTTAAAATAAAAACTGTCGCTAAGGTATGATCTAAAAGGCTTTAGGATCCAGAGGGTTCCCGTGATTCCCGTTGGACCGAGGCATCACTTGAGTGTTGGCCTAGTTCGGATAAAACATTGTCAGACTGATCACGTAAAATGTCCTATAGAGGGAAAATGATCCATGCTGTCGGAACGACATGTAAAAATTCGGTTCTACGCCTGAACTCTTTTCGATCGCGTCCATTTGTAGTCTCATTGGATTATGAGAGTGACTGAAGAGAGAGTACACTAGCGTGTTGCGCAAACGGTCGGTTAAAACCGAAATCATGATTATTAACAGTGAATTGTAGTAAAATGAAAAAGCTTGGATGATCCTCCCTCTCTAAGTCAACCTAGCCAGGTAGTCCACATTCTGTCGCTTTACCTCACTACTGTACAACTACTGTATCTTACCGTGCCATAATCGGAGTAATTCCGCTCCCTCTCGTAGGCCACCATGCCGAACTTGCGAGAGCCGGACTCCAGCACGCGTCGGATCATAAGCCAGTAGCGCGGGTCGAAGATGAACAGCGGACACGGAATCCTAATAACAAAACCATTCTCAATTTTAGCAATGCTTCCATACAACAATGGTATCGCGACCAAAAAGGATGTAGCCATCCCGCTTCTCGCGAGAAAATTACATCACGCTCTTAACAAATGTCAAAATCGAAATAAAATTTGTAGCGTCAGCTGCTGACTGACTGAAAATACGAGCTCAGTGTGCTATTCCAATGAATAGTTTTGAAACTTTTGTTGTCCCTCAAAAAAAATTACATTTTACGCAAATTAAAATAAATAGCCAATATGTTAATATTATTAGAATTCCTAAAAACCAATTCTGTAAATACGCAATAAGTTAATTAAATTTACAATAAAAAAAGTTCACGTGATCGTAACCGTTCATTGGAGCACGTTTCTTTACTTTATGGGAAACCAGAAAAAAGTTTTTAAACTTGACCAAAAGCGTGCATTACAAAGCCACAAAAATAAAAGTTGTTGTTAAGCGGCCTTGTTTTTTTAATTCTTATAGCAATATGTGTTTTATTTTAATAGGTACACTGTTTTGTCATTAAAACCACGTGTCAGCTTGGAGCGCTTAGGGTCAAAATTGAAAATATTATCGATGTTATTTTCCTTTTTAAGTAGGTAATGAATAAAAATATGCCACCGTAAGATAATAAACATCATTAGATTACAATCTATCTCGTAAAATTGTAAACTGTCGATAGATTGTGAACCGTAACACTATGATTCCAATTTAACGCATTGTTTTTCGCTATATTGTAATCTATCGATAGGAGTCGGTCAAATTGTGAACTGACGTAGAACGGAATGTATCTCGCGCGCTAATTGATTGAACGTTATGTGCCCCTGCCGCCCCGGCATTCGCCATATATGTTTGTTATTTCGTTTGTTGTTTTAAATATTTTAAATTGTGTTAGAAGACAAAATATTTTTTTTATAAGAGTTTTTATAATTTTTCAATTTTAATTGTTTGATGACAAAATACCTAATTTGTTTTGTATGAGTTTCTTGTAATTTTTCAATTATAAACATTTGTCAGGATTATTGATTATTGATTATTACCTATTAAATAATATATGAATACTTGAAGAATTTTTTAAATGAAATTATTTAATTTAACTGAAACCTCTCTTATATTTCATTCGTAACTCTTTGGGAACATAGTCTCGATTGGTCGCTTTTATAATAAGACCGACCAATCAGGAAGAGCTATGGGACAGTTGACAATTTGACAAGGGACTGATTGTAATCTAACAGTTTCACTTCGATAGATTGTAATATAGAGAAAACTAATGTGTCGAATTGCAATCAAATGTTTCGGTTAACAATATTTTGACAGTTTACAATCTCACGAGATAGATTGTAGTCTAATGATGTTTACAATCAATGAGGGTTACACGAGTATAAATTTCAGTTTAATTTAACACGCGAAAAAAATATTTGATTTATTTATCCAATAACAATTGGTATGCTAGTTTTATATTTTAATCCCGCTGTACACGCACGCTATCCCCGTTTTTTCCACTGATTTGCCGCTACTATTAGTAGTCGCAGTGTGATGCTAAATATGTACAATTTTCCTCGATAAATAACAATGAATATATTTTTTCAATTCGAACGAGTAGTTCCTAACATTTGCGCGTTCAAACAAACAAACTGTTTCTATTTATACCTAACATTACTATGGATATTGGATAATCATTCTGCCTTAACTTTACATACATTAACTACATAGTAATTAGTTGGACAGGCTTGATAAATGCATTGATATTGGTATTGCTGAAACCGTTGTAAGTCGAGTAAAATATCAAATGGTCAGAAACAGCGTCATTTTAGCTTGAAAAAGAACGAATTTCTTCGGATACACTTTGCGTAACATCATGAGATAGTACCAAAGCCTTCTAGTGAGATAGGTATTGAAAAAAACGAACAAATTTCAAACGTGGTCACAGTCGACGAGCTACGTTTTTACAAGCTTTTATTTAGTTTCACCTGTCCCGATGTTTGTTTGTCTGTAATTAAATCTTTTATTTTTTTTTCTTTTTAGGGCATTTAAATAAAAGCTTGTTTTTAAAAAGGTTTTTTTTACCTTTATTTTTTTCTGTCTGTATTTTATTTGTGACATTCATTTCGCAAAAATTATGTGAGTCCTTCTGTACACTTGTTGTGATGGTTCTACAGTTTTCTCACAATATTACAATTAAGGCGATGAAGTCCTCCGGGAGTTTTAGTGGGTTGGCCTGCCCTTCTTAGGGCATCCCACACACGCCGTAACCTACCTCGGGGACGGTGCAAAAAATCCTACTGTAACCTGCTAAGATAAGATAACAGAACTCATACCTCATCCGCAGGTCAGTACAAAACCGAAAGATATACTTACGAAGGATAGGCGACGGTGCAGACGAATATGGGGATGACGTCGGGATCTGGAGGCAATGGCGGCTGCGACGCGTCTATCGACTCCAAAGCAGCTGTCATGAACGTCGTCTCGCGCGCCTGCAACCACACAACTATAGTCTATCAATCTGTCATTGTCAAGTCAAGTCAATATTTTTTATTCACATAGATTACATTAGTAATACTTATGAATAGTCTTTATATAAAGCAAATGAAGCTACCTCCGGTTCGGAACCTATAACTAAAGAGAAGATACCGGCAAGAAACTCAGTAGTTTTTTTTTACAAATGGAAGCTAAACTTATTACTAATTTTGCACTAAGACACACAGTTAGTTTGTCAATTGTAAAATAAAAATTAAAGATCAATTATTGAAAAAAATAAAAATAAAACAAAAGTATCTATTTGTAAAATAAATGAAATTAACTGTAGGACTTACATGCGTCATCGTGGCCCAATACTGACATTGATTGAGAAAATGTGGCATATTATATTTTTAAAATAATATAAAACACGCAAGTACAGGCGAGCAGACTAGGTAGTGATCCACACGTCCTTATCATTCAAATAATCTTCTACTTTGTAGTAGCCTTTTTTCAAAAGACAACGTTTGACAAATGACTTAAATTTGTATAAAGGTAACTCAACAATAACTTGAGGAAGTTTATTAAACATTTTTATGCTTAAAGCAACAAATGAATTACTTATTTTATGTAGTCTACGCTTAGGAACAGCAAGCTTGTTTTTATTTCTGGTGTTAATGCTATGATTGTCTGATTTTTTAGGAAAAGTATGCAAGTTTTTGTATACATGCATTAAACAGTCGAGAATGTATTGAGATGCGACTGTTAAGATGTTAATTTCCTTAAATAATTCTTTCAGCGAGTCACGCGGTCCTAGCTTGTAAATGGCTCGGATGGCCCTCTTTTGTAATACAAAGACAGTTTGAATATCGGCCGCAGATCCCCATAACAGCAGAACATATGACATAACGCTGTGAAAATAGCTAAAATAAACCAATCTCGCCGTTTCCACATCTGTTAAATACCTTATCTTTCTGACTGCATAAGCAGCCGAACTCAGTCTTCCAGCCAGGGTCGTTATGTGGGGTGACCACTGTAATTTTGAGTCTAAAGTTATGCCAAGAAATATTGTGGAGTTAATTAGTTCAATGTGTTCATCATTCATTTTTATTATGGTATTGTAAACTTTATACATTTTGTTTTCTTGGCATTAAGCACAAGGTTATTAGATGTAAACCAATGAAGTATTTTATTAAGGGCATGATTAATTACATCAACATTGTCACTCTGTCTATCCGTTTTGAAAATAAGAGATGTATCATCAGCAAATAATACTATCTCACATAAGTCTTTTGTAAAAGAGGGCAGGTCATTAATATAAATTAAAAATAGTAATGGTCCCAATATCGAACCCTGGGGCACTCCCATGAATAAAGGAGCGCCAGAAGAGTTTGATCCGTTCACGCTGACTTTTTGAGTTCGGTCAGACAGATAGATTGAATAAGACTAAGTGATTTGTTCGAAACACCATAATGCCGCAGCTTCAATTCCATTGTTTTATGATCCACACAATCAAACGCTTTTGATAAATCACAAAAAACACCTACGACATCCTGCTTATTATCCCATGCATCAAACACATGCTTGATGAGAGCTACTCCCGCATCAGTTGTGGATTTGCCTTTAGTAAATCCATATTGATTTTTATGGAATAACCTGTTAACTGAAAAATGAGAGAGTATCTGGTTAAATATAATTTTTTCAAATATTTTACTAAATGCAGGTAAAATGGATATGGGTCTAAAATTCGATGGGTCACTTTTATCGCCGCTTTTAAATAAAGGTATAATTTTACTGATCTTCATTAAATTTGGAAACTGACCTTCATCGATACATTTATTAAATATAAAAGCCAATTGAGGTGCAATAGAATGTATGATATTTTTCAGTACTTCTACTGAAAGACCCCACAAATCCTCAGATTTTTTTCACATTAAGCTCCCTGAATGCTTTCAAAATTGTCCTATAATTAATATAATCAAAGTTGAAGGGAGTTATGCACTCATCCACATGTGATTTGAGTAGTGACTCGGCAATATATGGACTTGAGGATAAAACACTAGTTGTTGTGACCGGGATATTAGAAAAAAAAGATTCAAAAGCGTTTGCTATTTCAGCATCTTTTTCAAGAATACTGTCATTTATTCTAAGAGAGAGCTTGTTAGTATGTATCTTATTTTTACAAGTCTCTTTGTTAATTATTTGCCAAGTTACTTTACTTTTATTTGTAGCCTTCATTATTTTGTCCCTGAGAAAATTGGATTTTGCTATCGCACAAACCTTCTTGAACAATTTCGAATATTTTCTAACATATTCTACTATTGAAGCGTCATTCGAATTAGCTTTTAAATCATACAGTTCAAATAATCTACGTCTACTTTTGTGTATACCTGACGTAGCCTAGTCACTGAATTTTGTTTTTGAACTATTTATTTTTATAGTTTTTTTAGTAAAAACGCTTTGAAATTCTTTTTCAACGGTGTGAAACAATTTTCCATAACAGTGATCAATGCTGTTATTTGATTTGAAGTTTAGCAGAGACACTTTATCGCATACTTTTGATTTAAATTTTTCTACGCGATTTGTGGTGATAGGCCTACAAGTAACATATGAAAATTGAAGGGCACGATGATGTTCGAACACAGCTAATTGACCGCTGTGGTCAGAGTTAATAAAATTTATAATAGATTTTGAGATTGTACTACAATTGCAGAATATATTATCGAGACAAGTAGCCGAAGTGGCAGTGACTCGTGTGGGTTCGTTATACAGTTGACTTAAGTTGTATGATTTAAAAAGATTCAGGAACCGAATGGAATTCTGTGAATTATCAAGAATGTTAACATTAAAATCTCCACATACAACTACTTTTTTATTAGAAGAGCAAACTTTTCTAAAGGCTTCTTCTATAATATTCTCAGATAATAAATAGTTAGCGGATGGTGGTCTATACACACACATAACAATGTACTGCTCAAGCTCTATACATGAGAGTTCAATATTACGTTCAACTGAAAGTTCTACTATGTCCTTACGTTCCTTAAATAGGAAATTATTTTGTACTAAAATCAGAGATCCACCCCTAATAGCAGAACCTCTTGTAAAAGAACTACCTACTATAAAATTATCAATGCTAAGCATTAACTGGTTTTTTCTCAACCAATGTTCAGTGAGGCATAATATATTAACATTCTGATTATTTAAAAATAATTCAAGTTCTAACTCTTTGCCAGAAACACCCTGTATATTTTGGTGCACAATGTTTAGGAAATGAAGTTCCTTTTTTATTTTATTGCCAGAGTTATTCTCTATTGTCTTAAATTGTTACAAAGTTTCGTGGGAATAGTGGATCCGTGCCAAAATACTAAAGTTCTCCTTAATACAAAGTTGGCAAGGCCACAAGATAGTGCAGTGAAATTACGATCAGCGCTGTTTAAAGTCATAGAAATGACATCAAGGTGACTGTAAAGTTTTACTAGAGCTCCTTTTCAACAAAGAAAACAGCGCGGGCATACGTTTAGGTACACCACATTACATGGACTCGAGGATCTCTGAATGCTGCCTTTTTAACTGTTTCCCGAGTTTTTATACCTTCTTTTCTATTTATAAGCGGCCCGAACATTATTTTGCACATCCCCATCCTGAAAACATCGTAAAACTGAAGCCTAAAGGTGCGATTCCAATGAAAAATGTCACACACACGTGTTCACTACACAAAATTTACCATCGTTTGTTCAGTGGAGACTTCACTTTACAGATAATTTTGTCGCTAATACTTGTTGACAACCTTCAATAGAAGTAATAAACACTGTAACCGCATATAGGTATTGGGTTTTCAATATTCAATAAGTAAACATACACCTTGGCAAGGTGCAAAATTCCTTGAATCCTTAGACACTGTTGATACCGGTCGTAGGTGTCAGCATTTTCGAAGCACTAAAAAAGTTTGACGACCACTAACAAACATGACCCTTTACGTTCCGTACAGGTGGTCATAGTGCTTTGAACGAGTCTAGTGGAACGCAGCTGGCTGTTAGATATAGCACTCACCGCGCTAAGGTCGAAGTCGTCCAACGGTCGCAGGCACAGCGCGCAAGTCTTCCTGTAGTCGAGCGCTCGCTCGATGCAGGTGCGACAGTAGGTGTGGCCGCAGGGAGTAGTCACGGGCCGCGTATACGTGTGGTAGCAGAGCACGCACTCCAGGTCGCCGGGCCGCAGCCAGCTCGCGGCAGCCTGAAGCCGCACCGAGCGGAACAGTTCACGCGTGACACGTCGAGGGTGGCAGTTCTCAGCCAGGACCATTATTATCTGTGTGGATACGAATAATAAGAAACTACTGCACCTTATCACACATGTATTCTTATAATAATATCTGGTGCGCAAGTTGTTATCATCCGGGTGAGGGCAGTTTCTACTTTATCCATAGAAATCCAAACTAATATTATAAATGCGAAAGTAACTCTGTCTATCTGTTCAGCTTTCACACCTAAACCGGTTTTGTTTCAATTTGGTATACGTTATACCTCTAGAACGGAAATAGGCTACTTTTCGTTTTGAAAATAAGGAGGGATAGGGGTAATACCGCCCTTGAAAGTTTATATGGGAAAATTATTTTTTTACTGAGGTAAATCCGACGACGAAAGTATGTAGTCCACGCGAACAAAGTTGCGGGCACAGCTAGTTTATTATGACATCTAGAGCGCAAGTAATATGTGATCATCCGGGTGAAGGCTGTACTAGGGATGGCGATCCTTTTCGAAAAATATCGATATCTAAATCGATTCGAATCGTGATTCATCAGAATCGATGCCCGAAAAAATCGAGGTTTAAAATCGATTTCCAGAAAATCGATCTTTTTTTTATAAAACTTACTTTCACAATGTTTTTTTTTTATATTGCACTTCAAGATTGACCTCATCCCATCTGATGTTAAATGGTAATAAGGTCCTCCTAGCTTAAAGGTGACAAGTATAGCATAATAAATCTGTTACTGGAGTTGATGTAACTTGTTGACTGGATGCAAGTATAAATCAATTTTATTAAAAAACCAAACAAATATTAAAAACGTAACTTTTTTTATTGAAGAGAAATGAGGCAAAGAAAAGTAAACACACAGCAGCCATCTCGCGAGTTTTTATGTAATTGAATTAACTAGCAGCACTCATGTAATACGGGCACCTTCAACAGCTAATAATAGTATAAACCACTAAAACAGAAAAAATCGTAAGTCGATTTTAAAGGGTGATGTATCGATCCAGTACTACATACCGATTCAAAAAATCGATTTTCCCGGATCACAAAATCGATTTTACGATTAATCTATCTCAGATCGCCACCCCTACCGCGTACTATCTCAATTTTTTCGCTTTCTCATCTGTTTCTTCACCGTTATTGGCCACAGCATAATGTTTTATATGATGCGTAAAGCCTCCTTTATAAATGGATTACTCAACAAAACATATTTTTTCCATTCTAAACAGTAGTCCTTGAGATTAGCGCGATCAGACATGCAAACTCTTCAGTTTTTTAATATTAGTAAAAGTAATATAAAGATTGAAATGGCAACGCTAGGAGTTCTCTAACGGACAAATGCTGGTTGTATCATGAGAATATGATCAGTATTTTTTTCTTAAATTCTACACCGATACAATAGTATTGAGTCACCAAGTATGGTAGGTACAGTCGCCGTCAGATATATCAGAGCAGACAAAGTGACCAAATACTTGAACATTTAAAATGTCAAAAAGTTCCATACACCACAAGTTACCATTAAAATCTGAACATTCATTACTTTAATAATATCTGACCTCCTAAAGTATGCATTAGATATACCTATTTGCAGTCAGCCAGTTTAAAATGTATCTTGAGACGCGTGAATTATCACGTGCGTGGACAAAACCGAATGATACCTATATATGAAGTATTTGGCCATCACACAGCTAAAAACTCTTCGTGCAAAAGTAAATTAATTAATTGCAAAATCATAAACGCTTGACGAATAACCCCGATTAGAAATAAAAAACATTTGCATATCGCTATTTATGAGTCAGTGTGTTTATTAAATTTCACCTAAAATTAGTCCTTTTCAAGTATGAAGGTTATCAAAAAGTTAGTAAAGTCACGTTTCGCGATATAACAGATAACAAAAGGTCACTAACCGGAGAACGTGATTAACATTTTACAGAGCCAAATAAATTACACGCGATCGGCAGTACATAGTGAGAAACGGTTAAAATTAAATCAGGTAAGTGAACCTCGCCCACGCACCGCGTACGGACGTGGTCAGTCCGGAATAGCGCGACTGAAATGAGTGGGCGAAACATTAATCCTAAACAGCTCGAGTACTCCCGATGCGGCTACACTTATTTTCGACACCGACGCAAAAGCGACGAGGTGTTATAAGTAGTGTTGTAAAAATGAGCGCTTTAAGTCGAACATTCAGCGCAGAGTCTAGGCTTTTGAGCGTAAAAGACTCGAGGGTTGAAGACTCTGACTTCAGCGCTCAAGTTACGCGCTCGAGTGTCGAAGCGTTAACATTTTGAATGAGTTTATACAAATAATTATATAATTAAAGGGTATTATACTGCATTAATTATGCATATACATTATGTAGTTATTAATAAAATGATTTATTATTCTGAATAAAGTTTGTAAACGCTCACGCTCGAGCCTGAGTTGAGTGTCGAGTTCAGCGCTATAAATGAACAATTTTCTCTAAATGCCTTTTTGCCAGCGCTCGAGCGTTTTAGACTTGACTCGAGTCTCGCGTTTTAAAACTGCTCGAGCGTCAACTCGAGCTCTATAGCGCCGGTCGAGAATTTTTACAACACTTCTTAAAAGTTTGTTGTGTTTGTCTGTCCATGTCTTTCTATAGCACCGTAGCTCCCGAAGGGATGATCCGATTTCAATTTTTATTTGAAAGGTGAATAAGAAATAGTGTTATTAATTATATTTGATCGGTCCAAGATGGCCGCCGCTTCAAAATGTCGTATTAATTATTTGGACGCATTAAATAGGTACATAAACAATAAATGGGCTCAAATAGTACTAGATACCTACGATGTGATAATATCGAATGGAGGAACCGCGGTTTATTAAAACTTTAAAATTTTGTCATATTACATTTTAGCATCGCGCTCTGAAGCAAAATAAAAACACAACACGGATAGTTAGAATATTTTCCGATGCGTCTTCATACGAAGATTGTTATTCGCGACATGGTTTCACGTCATTTCGAGATAAAAAGAATCCCTTTATGTTATCCTAAGAGTAGATAACTCTGTCTAGCTACGAAAATTTAATAATTTTTCAGTGATGTTACCAGCAAATTCCTACGTTATTCTAATATACTGTCTTGGTATTGCTTACAATTAATTAGGAGATAAATCTGTAGGTACAGATCCTTGCCAAAGAACGCTTGCGGCTGTTTTAGAATTATAGGGTCATATCGGTCTCTTATCTACTCAAATCGTGTAGATGCGAAATATCTAAGTGCTTTTCGAAAAGTGTATATAAGAATACAGTGGTACTTCCGTTGATGGTACTTTTGGTAGTAAAACCAACATGTTTTCAACTTACTTGTGCTAGTATCGAGCGTGCCGCCCTCGCCTTATGAGCTGATGAAGCAGCGACGCGGGCGAAATGAGGCGCTGCGTCGCGGTACCGCCCCATCGCCACCAGCCGGCGCGCATACTCAAATCGCACCTGGGAAGAACAAACGTAAAAACGTTAGCCTGTGCCAGACAACCGGTCAACATGGGTCATCGACCCTTACCTTAACAACGAGAAGCCTTTTGGCCAACTCATATAGCTCGATCAAATCCCGCGGCATGAGTGCAATTTTTTAATCGGACAACTCATCCCGCTCATATAATTTACGTATTATACGGACGTGAAGAAAAGTGGTTAAGGTGCATTTGGACTAATTCTCATTATGGTAACCGACTCGCTAATGGACTAAGTACTTCTTATTTTGGCTACGTGTGATGAGGGCAACTTCTCAAATTTTGGGAATATTCTTTGAAATAAGTACTGTCTCATCTTTATTCATTCTAAAGAATAGTTTATAGGTAACTGAAAAGGCTAAAATAATGTAACTTTTTATTTTTTTATATAAGTAATAATAATGACAATTATTACTCTCGTGTATGTAAAAGGAAATATTTCAAATAATACAAATACATTTTAACCTTTTCTTTAAATCGGGATGAGTTGATCAAAGAAAAATATATCAGACCGATTGAGCTTAAACCATGATCTTGGTTTGGGCGCCGATGCAGACGAAGTTGAAGCTCCGGCTTTGATTTGTTTTGCCCACTGTGGCTTTGGCGCTTCCGGAACCTTGAAACTGGGCAGTCTTTCAAGGACAACCACCGGCTCCCTCCTTCTATCAGCCGCAAGTGACGGCCGGATTTGCTTCGCAGGAAGCTAGCGATCCTGGATGCCTTCGAATCGGGCATCCATTCGGGCACAAAATATAGCCCGTTCTTCCTGGAGGAGCTTGCGAAACAGCTCCTTCATCGCATTTTCCCGCGGCTGCTGTCCGGGTGCAGAAGTAGGTGCCGAAGTAACAGGAGCCGACACTGACTCGACCAGCTCCATATTTTCGACGGGAGCCAGGATCGGAGACGTAGATTTTAATGTCCCCGTCAGACTGGACAGAACAGTCTCGAGGCTTTCCACCTTCTTACGGTAAGTCTCTAACTCTGATTGTAGGCGATCTACCGTCGCCTGCAGCCTCACCGTCTCCTCTGATTGGGAGCGCTTGAGCGCTTCAATGCAGATGGCCTTCATACTCTGCGTTCTATCTTTCAAGGCCTTCTGGTACGTCCCTTTTAGATTGGACGATTTGGAGATGATTAACGAATACTCGTTGGCGTCCTCGTCAATCATCTTTTCCAATTCTGCGACCGATTTCCCCTCTAAGGCCGGTTTGAGGGGGATACCGTAACCCAGCTGATTGCGAGCGCTGCGGGTTTGCCTTTCTTTGGCCGCTATTAAAGCTTCGAGCTCCAGCTCATTAGCGGCCTTCTTTGCGGCGTGTAGCTCCCTTTGAGCTTCTGCCCGCCCCACATACTCTCCAGTAGTAGCGGGACGTCCACGTCCTTTTTTCACCTTCCCCTTGCCCCGACTTTTGCCCTGCGGGGTGTCCGAGGACGACTCCTTCTCGACCTCTTCAATCGGTATTTTCCGGGCTTTCAAGTATCTTGCCCGTTCCGACGTGACTGACGCATCAGACATATGCGTCAGTGTGTCCGAGTCGGAATCGGACAATTCACACGGTCTGCTGAACTGACCGCTGAACACATAGCTGGCAACCGAGGTCGCAGATGGAGCGCGACTCAGGGTCCCAGCCTCTACCGTCTTTGGTGCATCCGAACAATCGGCACCCACAACCGACGACGACGCAATTGCGCAGTCATCTTTCTCCGCATCCAAGGATGCCACCACATCTATCTCCCCACGAACGTCGTTTTTTAAGTTTTTATTAAAGCTCATTGTTGTACCCACGAGTACACGGTAAAAGAGGACCACCAGGAGCAGTGCCGGTTTACTCCTGGCTACCCTCATACTGCACGGGGGCGGTTGGTCTCGTGCAGGGAGGCCGATACCACCGACCACGACCGGGTTTATCCCACCCGTCACCATCCCTCCGAAGAGAGATGGCCCCGACGCCTCGAGCACTCACGACGTCGGGATTAGGGGTTTTTTTATTGAGGTTGTCTCCTCTTGGGCCGGCCAATGAAGGCAAGCCCCCTACCCCTCCCCCCTCCCCAGGCCTACCTGGGCTACAAGGAGGAGAAGCCGGTTTGCCGGTGGTGGTCCTGAAAAGGACCGCGTCTCCCCAGCCACTTTGGCCAGTTCAACCCACCGACCCACACCTACACGCCTCGCCCTCAACTGCTCTTCTCAAACCGAGAATAGAGAGCAGAGAGGACGGTATTCCCAACCCCCCAAATTCCCCACCCCCCCATTCCCCATCCCCAACCCGCCTACCCCACCCCCCCAGTGTGTTTGGTCCGCGGGAGCTACGCTCCGACCGCCGACTGCCGCCCGCAGGGCATCCCTGTAAGCGGGAGTACCCTCCGGACGGCAGCCGACGGCTTCCTCTATCCGCCGGCCGGGGACGCGCCAGGTAGGGGTATCACCTCCCCCCCTGGAAGTACCTAAGCACCTGTGTCAGAGAAAGCAACTCTTCCTTAACAAATAAGTATTCACTTAAACTAACCTTAATCATTACACGAGTGTTACAATATTAATGAATTAAAAAACCAATAATAGAATATAATAGAATCAATAAAAGAATTAAAATATCAATAATAGACTTATTAAACGTACAAAGTCTTAATTGAATAACTCTAAATACTTTAGATTTTATATTTGTCACTGATTCACTGACTCACTTATATACTTTTAAAATAATTTAACGGGTCAAAACGCGACACCATTTTTATTTAGTAGTTAATACGAACTACTTACTGCCCGAGTCAGCTCGTGACCACGGTTGGTGCAACCTAACCGAAACGTCGGGCAGTAAGTAGTTCGTATTAACTACTAAATAAAAATGGTGTCGCGTTTTGACCCGTTAAATTATTTTAAATGTTTAAAATGGAACGCGAAAGTCTTAAAATTCACTTATATACTGACACACTGATGATCATCAAAATGTTTAGCTACTTCCTGAAGTGCTAGAAAGCTGAAATTTGGTATGTAACCTAAGTTAGGCATACAAGTTATAAAAAAAATCATAAACTTTGGCCCCCCATCTCCCAAAATGGGGGATGGAAGTTTGTATGCGACTTTATGTTAGGGTAATTCCTGAAGTGCTAGAAAGGTGAAATGCGGTATATAATTTAAGTTTATTATACAACCACCAAATAAATCATAATCTTATAACTTTCTCTACCCCGCCCTCTCCCCCATCTCCTAAAATGGGGAGTCGATGATTATCAAAATTTGACTACTTCCCGAAGTGTTAGAAAGCTGAAATTTGATACCTATGTAATCTAAGTTTAGTAAGTATACAACCTACAACTTTCGCCCCCCCCCCCCCCCCCAATACCCTAAGAAACCTAAAATAAGTACTTACAAGAACCTCCGCCTTAATGAAGAGTCTCATGGTAGGTTCTGTAATTTTAGTGTTGCCCAAATTCAGTCTTGGTCTTGTTCTTGCGTTTTTGCAAGACCAAGACCAAGAACAAGACCGCGTATTTTTAGCAAGACCAAGACCAAGACTGACCGTGCAAGACTTGAGCAAGAACAAGACAAATCCTGCAGGACTCTTGCGTCTTGCAGCTAGGACTTAGCGCTATTTCACGGAGTAGTTAGGTGTAACAGTTCGGTGTATAGGTAGGTACGCTTAGGAATTCTATGAGACGCAAAAAACTGTATCAAAGAATATGAAAAACTGGACCTATGCGCATTACGACTAATACCATAAACATAGCGAATAAAAAAATATCTATTAAAATCAAACTGAGTGCATGCATAGTTATGTTTTAACCATCGGTACTTTGATAATGCGGCATCAAAGGTTTTGTACTTACATCTCAAAGAAATTTGCCGCTTTTCGGAAGTACATGGTTATGATACATGCGCCGGCGGCTTCTTTTGAAATCTTAAACAATTGTTGCCGCCGCGCCGAAATCATAACATTTGACACTATTTGATTGCCGCCACAGGGCGTAGGTAATTGCAAGACTTGCAAGACTCTTGCTGCAAGACCAAGACCAAGACCAAGACTGGCTAAGTCTCGTCTTGTTCTTGCATTTGGGCAACACTAAGTTATTTACGCCCTTTAAGGACAAGGTGGGCAAATCGTAGTACTTATGATAAGATATAATACTAAAGTTAGGTTTACTTACTTACTTCAGAGACTAAATATTTGCATCACTTCCACGACGGTGACGAAACGGCGATGCCATACATTTTTACTGATATGTAGAATTATTGAAGTTCGTCGGTAGAGTTTAGCCGTGTAGATGCCGAAGCTTGGCTCTACATGAGATCTGATATCTTTTTCACAGGGCGGACCTTATGTGGGTTGTCTTGGCAACATTTTACATGAAATGTTTTTGGTGGGATAGAGAGTGATAAGAGATGCTATTTTAGTACCTAAGCATATAAACGCAAACTATCACAACCCAAAAAAACTGTGGCAAAAGTTAAAAAACAATATAGGTATTGCCCAGTGGAAAAAATGTGACCGAGTGTCCATCGCATTTCAAGAACCCTGATATAATAAATGATAATTTCCCGAATGTACCTGGAGACACCAAAGTGACCATGTCCCGGCTCACTTTCTTTGAATTACACAGACACATTCAGCGACATTTTCTTTACAGACAGTCTCCGATGATCAGATTCTTAAAATTATTAAGGGTTTGAATTCGAATGCTCAAGGCATAGACAGGGTGTCCTTCGAGATGTTACATTTGACATTGCCTCAGTCTTAACGAAAGGGCAATTCCCGGACAATTGGAAGCTGGCTGTGGTAAAACCGCTACAAAAAATCAGCACCCCATCTATTTGGAGTAACCTCAGACCCATGTACTTACTCCCCTGTCTCTCAAAGCTGCTAGAAAAAGTAGTGTGTGATCAATCAACAGAATACTTTGAGAACAAAAACATTCTGCCAGTGCGGCAATCAGGTTTTTGAAAGGTACGGCCACTGCCTTAGCTGACGTGGTAGACGGCCTGCTTGCAGCACGCGATTAAGGCATGCTCAGTATTCTGCTACTTCTTGTTTTCTCACGGGCCTTCGACTCAATCAACATTTCTATGCTACTTTCTGAACTGGCATACTATTGTCTCGACTCAACTTCCATTAAGCGGTTCAAAAGTTACCTTCAGGATAGACGGCAGTGTGTCGAACTGACAAAAACCGACGATATCGGATCGTCCCTCGCGGCGTCCCGCTGGGCTCAATATTAGGGCCTATCCTCTAAGTTCTGTACAGTGCTGAAATAGTTATGCAAATCTAAACACTGCCAGTATCATCTTTACGCTGATGATCTGCAGTTATATTACTCTTTTGCGCTGGCTGAACTTTTTTTTACTCAATATTAATAAAAACTGTTGTTAGACGCTTTAAATATTCACAGACTATTTAGTTATACTTTAACTTCAATAATAAATAATTGTGTTTAATGTTAAATAGATAATAGGACGGAACCCTTCGTGCGTGAATTTTCACCGGATTTCTCCCGAGCGAAGCCGGGTTTTCATCTAGTACCAACATAAATTGTGTGTTAAAATTCGCCATTGTCATTTTTGTTTACCTGATCAAAGAAAATTATATTTTTATTTTTTGCTATTCTAACTGACGAACCAAATAGAAATATTAGTCGCCTACCATAATTGTTAATGTTGTGGCTAGCAAATTTTTATTTAATTAAAAGCCGAGTGTCATTTTGACGAAGTAATGACAGGACTTCCAGCCATAGGTAGAATTTAATATTAAATTAATTGTGCCGGATGATAGCATTTAAAATGTTCTCTATCTGTGTTAACCTTATAATTTACCTCTAAACGTCAATAATTAATATTCATAAATAAAATTAATCACTAGAATAAAAATATCAACCATTTAACCCTACTACTAACGACGTGGTAGAAATAAAATAACTTTTATTGAACCCTAATTCACGGAGGATCGGGCAGGATCTGGATGCTGTAATATGTGTTTGGAAAATGATTTTTATTCATAACTGATTTCTAAAAAGGTGGTTAAGTAATTCTACCGGATGTATGAATGTACGCAAAAATTATAATCAACTCTTTAAAAATCTGACTTCCACAACTTTATCTCTCTTTTGTGGTTTTAGCGTTAAATTATTTAACAAGTTACCTGAAAATGTTATCCAGTTGCCCATGCATAGATTTAAGTCTCATTTTTTTTTTTAATAAAACAGGGCTACTACATTATTGATGATTATTTAAATGACAAAAATGTATGGGTCTAGAATAACTTTAATTCTCGGAAATGTTATAAATGAGCTTTGTAAATTTTATTTAAGTAGGTATTTAGTGTAAGGGGACATTGTTACATTGAAAAGAGTAAGTGTCGAGTTTCTTGCCGGTTCTTTTCGACATGATCAACATGCCGAACACGGCTGTAGAATACTTAATTTGTACTGACGATTCATAAGTGCTTTTGTAAAGTTTACATGTATAAAGATGTTTTCTATTCTAATATATTATTACCGGGATGTGAGGCCCGACCCCGTGGCCGGCTCGCTTGGGATTGACTGGGGTAGGTAAGGACCTACCCCAGTCATTTTTTATAGAGTTGAAGTGAAGTTTTTATGTCAGTGAACCGAATTCTATAATTGAAGTGCTTTTAACCAAGTGCGACAATAACAAAATGTGCTAATTTCCGTAAAAAGAAATTGACAGAAAAGAAGGCGTCTGTGCATTGTTAATGCAGGTAAACATTTTGAACAATTATTTGATTATTTATTATGCTTACGCGCTTTGCCCCCCTTTAGGGGAACTCAGCTGAGTGGGCGTTGCCAGCGCACTGTCAACCTTATAGCGATGTGGTGGGAACTGGTTTTTCTTTGAGGAAGCGAAGAAACCAGTGAGTGAGAGACAAGATGTTGTGCGTATTTTATTACATTGTTGTGTGCTAATAGTTCGATTGTGTAATACGACACATATCGACACATGTTTTGCTAAATTCCGAAAAAAACAATACGTGACAAGAACTTTGTCATTTTTTAAGCGAAAAAATAATCGGTTTGCATATTTCATGCATTTGTAATTAAAAATTTTTTGGTAGATATATAAAAAATATTCCTGTAAATAGTATGGGTATTTGCGTATTCCTTTCATGAACCGATTTTCACGTTTTTTTATGGTGGACGGAGACCAGGATCTGAAGATGGCATCCCAGAGAAATCGTGGAGAGGTCTAGCGATGCCAGGGATGTATAGATGAGGTTTTAGTGGAACCGAATTTAATATTAATAATGCTGCTGTTGGGCACGTGGAAGTATAGGCATAAGGTGTTTTAAATACAACTCCAAATACGCTATGACAGACTAACCATGTAATAAAAATGAACGCGGACTTAAAGACCCTAAATCGACTTGATCGGGTTAAGTCGCTTTCTACGAAATGAGTCGTCAAGGTTGGTTTGTTAAGAATCAATTAGAATCTCGAACAAAAATGGTGTTCTTTAGCGATGGTTCAGATCTTGAGTGAGCATTAATTTAATAATTACCTTTTTTTTCTGACGAGAGGAAATGCTGTGACGCACCGAACCGTCACCTGAGAGAGGTGACGGCGTGTGTGGGATTCCCTGCCCTTAAAACGGCATGACTACCCCCCGGTTGGATCTCATCGCCTAAGTGGTGGTGCTGTGGGAAATCGGATCAACCTAACCAACTGCAACACCACCGGCGGAATAGCCGCTTATGCAGCTCCGTCTCCTCCCCCCACAGTGGTTGGGGGGAGAGTGGGGATTGGCGATCCAACTTGACCATCCCCACCTCGCAGTGGTAACCAGTGCAATGCCGGCTGAAGTGCCCTCACACCATCAGCCGGCCGACCTCCATGCGGTAGCTGGGCGCAGTCATAACGACGCCGCGCCATAAGTCGCCTTATTCTGCGACAAGCGGGAGCGGAAGGGGCATTTTCCCGCTCCCTCTCGGCGAATTTACTAATTCGCCTAAGCTGAAAAGAAAATGGGCTGGATGGTCCGGGCTCTTTCTGTGTTTATTAATTGTATTAATACTGGTAATAACCCGATGGACTCTCGTAGCATTTTAGGAGAAAATAACTTTTTTATTTTCCCGCTAGTGAGAACAGGCTTTATCTCTGCGCGCCTCTGCAGACACCCGAGACTCTCACTCCAGCTCTTCCTACGAGAGCCAAATGGAGTTCTGACACCCAACGGCCACTGAGGATAGAGAGACCGGCAAACGCAATACCGCATTCTCCGCGGCCCCACCACGACGCGAATCACGCCCCGCGCGGCAGCACGTCACTCACTACTGGGTCGCGGAGGACCGAGACGCCAGCAACGAAAAACCGAGTTCCTCCTCTTCCTCTGCGATCCACCTCTGCCCTTGCGGGCTTGTCGCAGAGAGCAGCCTGCTTTCCGCGGCCCAGCTCGGGATCCGTCTGAGCTTCACTCTTTGCGGTATCTAAGGCTTGTTGGCAAGTCAGCCTTAACGCACCGGACTGCGGGGCTACAGAGCCCCCCCTCGACTAATCGATCACTACTTTTACATCGTTTCCAAGGCGTATTCGCAATCACGCTACGAGAAAATTTGCTTTCTAAACAAATCCTTTGTTTCATCTTTTAGGGGTGTGACGCGAGTACTGGACATATTACACTTGAAGGTTCTGCGCATCTTGCTGCGCAACATAGGCATGTGGCCGGCGCAGGCGATGGGTGACGTGACCTCTAAGTGGGACGCCGTCATTCGGTACTGCACTTACGCTATATGCATAATCAGCTTCGTATCAAACTTTGTGTACATCAAGATCAACGTGGGAAAACTCAGCTTTGTCGAGTTAAGCCACTCCTACATTACTTTACTTTTGAATCTAAACGCAATGGTGAGTTTGAAATGTAACGGTACGGTACAGTATGAATGTATGTATGTCTGGGAGTTTTTAAATTTATTTAAGTGATTATAATATGTCGTATCAGCTTCTTACATTAGGAACGAGCCAATGTATCATGTAATGAAAGACATGTTTTACCCAAACATATCTTTCTAAATAATAAAGTGTGTGAGCGTCTTAAGTACCTATATTTTAACATTTGATACTGAAATCAGTATTTTGAACTTTATTTTCAACGGCAAAAAATATGATGTTGTGAAAAATAGTATAGTTATGATGGTTACAGTATAATCGACAACCCTATATATTTGCAGTTCGTAGTTACGAATATTTCGTGTCATTGGCGTCACAAAGTTCAAAGTGTATTCTCTGATATGCTTTTGAATATACTAAAATCTCGGTTGCTTGCTTGTATTCTTCTGCACATTATTGTTATTTTTATATCAGATCGTAAAATTCGGAATAAAACACTGATCGTACAGATGTTCAGTGCTTTAAATGCGGTTTCCGAGTTCAATTTAATCTGGCCCTTTGCTTTCAGTTCAAATTGACGTTGCCTTTTACGAAAGACTATCAGGAAATGGTGAGCCATTTTGTAAATAACATTAACTTGTTTCATTTCAAAGAAACGTCAGAGTTGGCAGAGAAAGTAAGTATTCAAGTGCTCATTTTGCACCTACTTTACTAGGAACTAAAACCTCTGAAGGGCAGGAAGACGCTAGATTTTTTATCTACGCGTCTAAAGAAGTTACCGAAAATAAGAGGCGATTTATATTAAATCTTATAGGGTCGCAACCAAATTCACTAAAACTGCAAAGCCCGAAATACTTTCCTTATTAATCACAAATAATACACGCTCTAAGTTTTATAAGTATGTAGATACATCATTTCCATACACCAGGCGAATAATTCGGATGACCGCATCATCAGGGAGGCAGGCTAGGATGTGTGGCGAAGCAGCAGACCTACTACCAAACACGAAATAAGTCGGATCCGATAACGAATATAAATTTTTAATTCTCCTAAACGTACCCAACACTCAAAAAACCAAATATCGTTTATAAAAATAAAAAATCAAGTTTTAATTCCCGAAGTTTTCATTTTCAATTGCTATCACAGAAAATTTTAACAACCAGCCTTCCCAGATTTAACATTTTGGTTTGGAAATACCCGTTGCAATTTATGCTCATCCTCAACGGCTTTTTTTTAACGTGGTTAAATGCATTGACGCACCGTACTGCCAATCGAGGGAGAGTGACAGCGTGTGCGGGACTCTCAGGGGCAGACCAAACCCCGGCTCCACCCTGTAAAGAACAGTAGTCCCCGCTAAAAACCCACGATGAACCTCATCGCCATAAGAGGGACCCCACACTAGCGTCTTTCGAGCGTCAGCGTCTTGCCGCGCCGACGTTGTTTGGGCGTTGCGTCGACGCGGCGCCCGCTCAGCGTCGACGCGGCGCCCGCCCAGCGTCGGCGCGGCGTTTGAGCGGCGCTTGCGCTGGGCGTCCTCTGCACATCGCGTTCGAGCGTCGCGCCGCGCTGACCTCATGTACAGTTATTTCGAAAATGGAAATGTAAGATTTGAATAACGCACAATATAATGTTTTATATTGCAGTGATAAATTAATGCTTTCAACTTGTAAAGGAAAAAATATATTTTACCTATTTGACACATGGCACGAAAAGGCAACTTTAGCATTTATTTTCTCGAAAACTAAAAGTACTTAATTGAAAATGGGTTTCTTCGGCAATATGAGCTAGTATTTTAAGCTACATCCATATTTGCTATCAGCTAAAAAGTCTTCTACCTACTGATTCTAAAATACAGGCGGGCCGAAACAATTGAGTTGATCATTGTACTGTTGTCAAAATAAACGCTGTGGCAGGCGTCGGGCCGGCGCGGCGCCTGTGGAGCGCAGTCCTGGCATTCGTCATTTCGACCGCGCCGCTGCGCAAGCGTTGCGTCGGCGCCGCGTCGACGTTGCGTCGACGTCGCGTCGGCGTTGCGTCGACGTCGCGTCGGCGTTGCGTCGACGTCGCGTCGGCGTTGCGTGGGCGTCGACGCTCAAAGAACGCTAGTGTGGGGTTACGCTAAGTGGTGATGTCGTGGGGATCCGGGTCAGCCTTGGACTACCATAACATCACCGGCGGAAAGGCTATCTTAAAGGGTGGCCCCATCATCCTCAACACCTGACCCAAGCTCTATTGCATGAAGGTTCTAATTTCTCACTACCTAATGTACACAAACCTGAATTTGCACTTTGCACAAAATGATACGAACTGAAAGGAAATCTAATCCTCCATCTTTTCTTTAAATGTATAAAAATCTTCCTTAACTACGATAATTGAGTTGAAGATTTCTAAGTGGCTTTTCTAATTTTCAGACACATCTGAAGGTGCATAAGATGTCGCATTTTTGTGTAATGTTTTTCCAATTATTTCATATTTCTGGGCTTGTTTTCTTCAACATAGCACCAGTGTACAAGAACTGGTCTTCTGGAGCATACGAAAGGCACAATTTGGGAAACGTTACTTTAGAACCTACGGTGTACTACGCCCTTCCATTCGACTACACAACTAATTACAAAGGATATATCGTAGTGTTCATTTTTAATTGCTTCGGCTCTTTCATATGCACGAACTCTATTTTAACTTGCGATTCACTATTGGCTGTAATGGTGTTCAATTGTTGGGGTCATTTGAAAATGTTGATAAACCAAATAGACGACTTTGATAATAATCTACCGAGTTCCAACGTACACAAGAAAAAACTAATTTACGATGATGAGACAAATAGTTTAATCTTTTTACAATTGAAAGATATAGTTCAAAATCATCAACGAATAATTAAGTAAGTAATTTATTTTCTTATAGTCTTTGTGCCTATGAAATGTTTTTGACTGACTTGGATACAACAACAGAGTTGAAATGGGCTAATAAGGGGGATGGGGGTAATAACGCCCTTGAAAGTTTATATGGGAAAAAAAAGATTTTTTAAGTAAGAGTTATGAAATTCACAAATATAGCTTGAAACTTTGACTACTTTTTGTTTCGAATATTAAGAGAAATAAGGATAAAACTGACACTGGAAATATGTAGTCCACTCGGACGAAGTCGCAAGCACAGCTACAATAATAGGTATGATGGTTAGTGGTTCTGCTGTTGTACCAGGAGTGGGAGGTTCGATGCCCACGTGAATGTTTATCCAGGATAAAAAATAAATCTTCATATTTACATAATAAACATTTGTGTTTGTTGACATTTGTTTCCTCAACAGTGTCCAAACTTAAAATACTTATTTTTGGATCAGGACGATGAATACTTACTAATTTACTAATGTCACATGAGGTAAGAATGGATAAAACTTCATTAAAGAGCAACGCTGTTCAACACTCTATCGCTTTCCGAGGAGATTCCGTTGAGATCAATACACAGTATAAGCTTGTTTCAAGGCACAATATTGTCCAAAGAGTAATTATTTTAAGAGAGGTAGGGCATAGCGATTTATCGCTCGAACTGGAGCAGCCCGACTGGTGAAATACCTCCACCTTGTGTTGTTATGTTTCTGCGTGTGAGTAAGAATGGGTATAACTTAATTAAAGAACAACGCTGTTCAATTTCTATGTAAGTGTGTGCCGCATTTGAACGTGCTGATAGTGTCAAGTTGTCCACGTGAACAAATTGCTTCAGATAAGATTATGCCATAATAAAATAATTATTTTGTAATTTTTTGTGCGTGCTAGAAGCGTGTTTATAGTTTTATAAACTATTATCTTTATTTTATACTTTTTGGTCTTCTTATTATTCAAACGAAATTTACTACTTACTAATTTATAATATTAATTGGTAGGTATTTAATGATATTTATTATTTTTTGTATTCCTGACAGCGAACCCTTTCATTTGATACCTATATCATGGGGATAGATTTTAAACTGCTAGTCCGCCATCTTGGAGAGGCCACCATATTTGATTTGTAATAACGTTTATTAGCTAGTCATGTATCAGAGATTGTGTATGAAAAATCAGAGCGTGTGCAAAATTTCATCCTAATCGCAGAAAGGGGAGTGGGTCGAAATAAGATTCCAAGGTTCTGTTACATAGTTACATAAGTAAATACAGCCCAAGCTTTAAAAACCTGTTAAAACGAGAGATTCGGGTACACTAAGGAGTTTAAGTTTGACCACAATGTGATACTAAGACACTGAAGAGTGACCTACTCGTTAGAGTTTATTAGTAAATAAATTAGGTAGAATTTTATTGGTAATATCGTACGAGATTTTGAAGATAAGTATAACACAAAGGATTTTCATATGACAGATATGTAGGTAATATGTATGAAAACTATATATTTGCATATTAATGAAAAAATAAATCGATAGTTGATATTGTAGATATATATGAATTGGTGAAACTAGGATTTCGCATAGATTTCAAGGAAAATTCAACAGCAAAACCTCGGTCAGAGTTGCAGTGAAATAATAAATGACACAATAAAATAGAAAATCCATTTCTTAAAATTTTGGCAAAAAATTGCCTTTGTTGAATCGAAATCAAAACCATAAAAGGATCTTCTATAATTTATGATTTATTCACAGGGATATTTCAATGATGTCCAAAACTTTTGGGTACATATTATTTTTCATGTACGGCTTTCACCTAACCACATTATGCTTGTTACTGATGCAATGCTCCCAAATGGTAAAATCTCATAATTTATTATCAATTTGGTAATATTTACAACTGCGACATATTTACAATCACTATTTTGTTTCAGAATCCAGATGTTCTTCTGACATATTTTCCTATTACGATGTATATCTTGCAGCAGCTAATCCTAATGTCTGCTCTTTTTGAAATGTTTCGATCCATGGTAATACCATATTTTCTTTAATTAATAGTATTTGAGATAGTTTAAAGAGTGAAGGTGCCCATTAATTATTAGCACTCTGTATTTTATTTAATGACGATTCAAAAGTAATATAATGTAACCTGCTTGAAGATTTTTAAATTTTGTATTTGTATGGAGCTATTGGAAACGTCTTAATGCTACCACTAGTGGCGGGGGGATAGGAAAATTCTAATGAATAGATCTGGATTAAAATGTTAATTAAAGGAGATCAGGATCCCACGACATCAATGATTGTTTTCCCTCGTGTTTGTGTGACACAGACCGATAAGCTGACGACGGCGGTGTACTGCATGCCGTGGGAGCGCATGAACACGCGCAACCGGCGCACGGTGCTCATCCTGCTGCGCCAGTCGCAGCAGCCGCTCAACATCAAGGCGCTCGGCATGGTCGACGTCGGCGTCGGCACCATGGTCGCTGTAAGTTACACATAGAGATGCGCCGAGTAATAGAATCACCGAACAGTATTCATTTTAACTATTACTAAACCGGACTTTTACTTTCGGCCGAATTATTCGGTTTACTACTACTACTACTACTGGTAATATGACAAGCGGATCGTACCTCACCGCCCTCCACCCGCACCCCGCGAATATCGCACCCTTCGTGGAAGAAGAATGTAAGTGAAAAATGACAACTTTTCAGGAGCGTAAAAAAACTGTCCTAAGAATTTATTAACATTATTAGAAATATGTAATATACAAGAAACGATAAGTAAAACTACCTGTAAGGGTCCTACGTCATTATATTTTAAAATAATGTAATGCGTATTATAAAAAAACCCGAAAATGAGCGATGCGTAATTATTCCTCGGTGCATATTAAACACTTGATGGAGTAATTATGAATACTGAATTGTTGACATGTTAAGAAAGTCTCACTGTTTGGTATTACTGCAGATAACTTTTTATTTGCGTTCTAATTTAGTCATGCATTCAATGTGTAAGTGTGGCTTACGTACGTTTTCGTCGAACTACCCGTTTGTGTAAAAAGGGTTACGTACATTTACCTTGTGAAACATTATCATACAATGGTGGTTATTTGGAATAATAACTTTACTGAAAATAAATAAATTTAAATTTGCATGTCAATTTTGTTTTTGGTTACCTTGGACATGAAGACGGGAGATTTCTCTTTGATTTGCAAGTTGAGAGCGAAGCAAAGCAAACACTGCCGTACCATCCTTTACCTGCGGCGCGGCGGTTGGAAATGGTTCCACCATTTCGCCGCATTTTCAGGCCCCTATTTGAGAACCTCTGGATAAAACCAGAACGCTGAAATTTTCGTTATCCAATAAGCTATAGACACTTACTTGAAATCCAAAATTTCAAGTCTGTAGGTCATTTAGTTCCGAAGATAAGGGACAGCAAAGTTTCGCATTTTCGACACACAAGTACTAGTTCTATATTGATGATCATGAGTGAGTACTCATGATCATCAAAATAGAACTAGTACTTCCCATAAACTCAGAGAGCTGCAATTTGGTACAGAGTTAGGTTTTAATGGCCACATAAAGGGAAAACTATAAAAACTAGGATTATCGAGGTCTGGTGTCCCTGGTGACCCTGAGTAGAAAACACAAAAGCCCAACCAAACTATTAGCGATCGACATACTGCCTATACAAAAAATATTCATCCAGGTAGGCCGCTTTATTTCATTGAGAAAGCAATAGTCAGAAAGGAAACAAAAAAGAAAAAAAGAGCTCTTGACTAGGCACTTTTACTTATTCAATAGCAAAAAGCCTACATCGGCATCTTTGCTATTTGCGTTTGAAGACAATTGCAACCCCTAGATAGGTACTTCTGGCCTCGATCCTGAAAGTCATCACTAACTCGAGGTGTATGTGAAAGATATTGTTTCACCCCATTCCGTTTTACATTTTTTCAGTTGTATGTAGTACATACTTACGCTTATACCGTGAATAAATATTGCCTGAATAGAAACTGGAAATTAGTCAAGCTACCTGTGTTATCTACGGACCCAACAACCCCTGATTACAGTACACTAAAATACTTTTTTTATTGGTAAATCCAGCACTCTTCCCAATTTCAAAATCTTAATTTTTCCCGCTAAAAATGTTCACAAGACGACAAGCCCGGTCTAATCTGCATTCGAATTCCTCCACACCCAGCGCCTCAACAGTCACCCGATTCAAAGCGGCAGAAGCAGTACGTAAACAGTATCTTGTCTAAATTGCAAAACGGGAGGTCGTAGCCACAGAAAAGTGATTTCGCAGAAGCAACATCGAAAGCAACTGGTATGGCTCTCGAAGAGAGAACGGAGTGTTCCGTGTGAACAGAGTGAGGGTACTACTACTGCGCAACAGATCCTTATTGTGGAACCAGCGCGCGACTCCATACTGCGTTTTCCGAACGATGTCACTGACGAGGCGGCGGTTTTCTAACCACACCCGCTGCATGAAGAGAAGAGAAATACTCAAATCCCAAGACATATAATATTACCACTTTATAGGTTAGTGACATCGAGAAACTTACTCATGCTATTAAGTCACTAGCAAATCCGAGTTTCAAGACTCATTATAACGTTGAACTACCTGAGTTTAGCGGAAATATATCTGATTGGCAATTATTTAAGCGCATCTTTGATGACACTAAAACTTATTTCTTAGCTGGTGAGAATTTAGCTAGGCTCCAAAACGGGAAAGGCTTAAGAAGCCGTCCTTTCCTTTTTATGTTCTCATGATCCTGAACTTACCATGCATTTTCTAATTTCTCCTTGAGGTGGAGGCTGAAAAGCAAGCTAACTTCGGCTCGTGTGAAATTTTTAGCATACCACTTCGGAGCGACAAGCCCAAGCCGTTACCGCAGTTGGCTACCTTTCCTGATCGCAGTAACATGCATTCATCACGCATCATTCATTCGCATCACATTGCTGCATCTCGTACTGCGAATTTAAATGATGTTTTTCCTTCATCTTCTGTTACCTACACGCCTTTGCCATGTCTGTATGGTGCAATTAAAAATCATAACATTAAAGCGTGCGCCTAATTCCTAGCACTTCAAGTTTCCAATCGCTTTCCAAAGTTCGCAAAAATAAAATATGTACGCGGTGTTAACGCAAAGGTAAACAAAATATATATAATTTGCATTTAATAAAGGCAAAGCCGTATGGCCTGGAAAACTGCAAGGCATTGCATCACAAAAATTTTCATCATGGAGAAAATCCCTAATTTTCATCTTGTCTGATTTTAAATAATGTCATGCTGCTGGCATGCCATCGCTCATTTGCCATCGACATCTCATGTCATTATTGACAATAATAAAAAAGGAATCTCGTTTGTGAATAATGAAAAAGTTTTTACACCACCGTATGAGGTTTTATTATATAATCATACATATTTCGTCTCAAATGTATTATATTCTTGCGTGAGAGTTCCGTACTTTTAAAAGTCGCTCTAATCGTTCTTTATGGTCGGCATCTTACTATCAAATTGCTTATCCAAAGTTTCCATGTTTGGATTTAACACGGCTACAGAGAAGAGATATTTGGCTCTCTTCACTTGTCTCAGTACAAGAGCAGTTAATTTGGATTTGGTTCGTAGTTTGACTGCAGATAGCGCAATCATATAGTCTCTGATCAGGTTTGTAGCTCATCGAGGGTACCCTGTAAAAATATTGCCCAACAACGGGATTGCATTTGTCGGTGCAAAAACGAAAGGTCCCGGGTTCGATTTCCAGGCAGATCAATTTGGAAAACCAACTTTTCTAAAATGGCTTTGGTCTGGCTATGTAAACATGACGCCCCCAGTTTGTATTCGGCATCTGGTACTCATAGCAAAAAGGGAAACCTTAGTTTGAGACCAGGTGATTGGTGTGGTTGCCTGGCGCATTCATTCATTCATATGCTAATGGTCTTTGAGTTTATTTGTGTTTGATTTCATTGTCAAATGAGATTATCTAATAAAATAAATCAATGTACCCCCGTATCTACAAAAAGAAGTGAAATCCCACCAAAAACATTCTGTAAAAAAATTGCCAAGTCTCGATGGAGCAGCTTGTTTATCTCTAAAAAGTAATGAAATCTAGACAAAGTCCTGCCAAGTCTAAGGTTTCTTACTGCGATTGCTTTATTATTATATTTAATGTTGTGTGACTTGGCCGTCGAAGGATAAACAAAACCAGGTGATCCATGACACCATTGTGCCAATCTGTCGCCAGAACCATTACCCATTGACGATGGAAAATTGCTACTTGGAAAACATTGATTCAATAAATAATTCATAATTGACTTATTGTAGTAATAATTTTCGCCTATTTTCTTAAATAACTTTAAAACTATTTATTTCAAGATTATAAATGATACATATTTGCAATCCTTACAGCAAGATCTTTCATTTGATATGTCACACGATATGGTTAGCGAATTTTTTTTTAATGTTGTGATTTACCCTCCAAAAGTGACCCCCAAATTCATAATTTATTTATTTACGTTACACATGCACCTTTGGGTCTTTAACTTACATATGTGTACCAAATTTCATCTCAATTGGTCCAGTGGTTTCAGAGTAATCGGCTGTGACAGACGGACGGACAGACAGACACGCGAATGATCCTAAAAGGGTTCCGTTTTTTCCTTTTGAGGTACGGAACCCTAAAAAAGAAGAGAGTAGAAGTTGTATTGTTAATGTTGAAGGCATGTGTAGCACAATCAATAACAACTTAAATTGAGACACTAGCGTCAAATTACCAATGAACTTGTACCTACTAACCTATCAAGAATGTTGAACGGCCAAGTCACACAACATTAACTATAATTATAAAGACATCGCAGTAAGAAACCTTAGACTTGGCAGGACTTTGTCTAGATTTAATTACTTTTTAGAGATAAACAAGCTGCTCCATCGAGACTTGGCTATTTTTTTACAGAATGTTTTTGGTGGGATTGGTTTTACGCCATGAAGCTTATAAAAAATCCTATGAGAACAAATAGCTTCTATTAATTATGACCTTTTTAAAACAAAATGCTTAACTATTTTTGTAATAACGACCAAATAATTTACAAACACTGTTGAGTAAAAATAAGTATCAACTGTTACATAACATAAAATCAACAAAAGTTTCGTGGAATAATTAGGCAACTACACTTGCACAAAGATACCTTCCTAAATCTGCATAGACAAATAACGTATCAATTGTTATAATAATATCATCTGAATTAAAAATTCGTGGAAAAATTAAGCATCTAGACTTGCACTACGATATCCACCAAACTGTATCCTAAAATAAGTCTGTATCTATCGTTATGTAAAAATATTTAATAAAGTCTTCGTTGAAGATTTATGTGAGTATAAATAAGCTATTAGTCCTTGGGAACTTTAGTAAATAAAAAAGTGCAAATGTATTAATTTCCTTTTTATGATGGAAATATCCAAAATTTTATGTTGTAATATTATACATATTTGTGTTTAATTCCTTCGTTTTGAACATAAAAATTATGAAAAAAAGTGACAAGACGTATTAGCTTCTTCTTCATTTTATAGTGCAATAAAAAAAAATCACGCAAGTGGACTTGCGTCTTTGTTCCAGGGGGGGTGCGATATCATTCTGCTTCAAAACATCACACGGACACAAAAGGTTCTCGAGTCCGTAAATATCACGTGCTGGAACATTTTTGACGAAATACGACATGACAAATCAAAAATTTAGTACGTATTGTATCATGTAGCTACGAGTAAGATAATAGATCCGAATATATTTGGCACTAGAACTGAATAATTTGGCCTAGTACATCAAATAAATAAATAATAAAAAAATATATATATTTGGCACATCTCTAGATAAAACACTGTGACAGGAAAATTGGCTAACACTTCTAGTCATGATTCCTATCTCTCTTCTCAATAAAGAGTAAGTATTAAAATTAAGTAATACATACACCCATTGTACCTATAAGTTATCAGGTTTATATCTTTAAGCAAAACGTTAAAACTTTGGTTTATTCTATTGTGTAGTCAAAAGCACTTAGATATTTTTACAAAAAATATTTCACTTGTGGTCCGTAATTACGTCAGTCATAGAATTGAAATCAAAGCATATCTTTTTGTTCAAAACCGGTAAAAGGAGTCAAATTAGCGCACAGTGTTCGCTCCTGAGAGGCAACATGCGCAACCCCTCTCCAATATCTGACTAACATAGTTCGAACCGTTTCCTGTAACACTACGGACTCCCAAAGAAAGCTTTTCATCTTCCCTATATATGCAGACTTCCGTGAAAACGTTGATAGTGCGATGCAGGTATTTCGTCAATATCTCACGATTTAGTTCATTTCGTCCCTTAAAATAGATTCCTAGCCCTAATAATTTGAGTTTCGGTCCTGTTGTAATACTGTAAAGTGTCATAATTGGCTCATTTTTATGTACATTTTAAAAATATTGTTTTATTGACGATTTAAGGACATCAACACTTCGCTGTAAATATTTTTAGTTTGATTTTAGCACTTATATCTACGTTATAAGGGTGTTAGAAAGTCTAAAGTGTTTAGTCTGACGTTCGGTTGACTGTACCTAATGCGCATGTGCGGTTGAAAGTGAAATTGTTGGTAGTTGCCAGGTTAAAGGAGAAAAATATTTCAAGGTTACTGTGGTTCATTAGAAAGAATAACATTTTCTTTACGTAATACCCAGTACGAAGTTTGCGTAAACCGTCATGAGTGAAATATTATAATATACCTAATCTTAAAATCAGGTGCCCTTCAACCACATTTATAATAGGGCTTTTGGTAAATCAATTAATTGCAGTCGTAAAAAATGTATCCTCACCTATTGTGTTATTGTGATACAGATAAGGAAGGCTTTAGTGTTAAACCAACGTTAGCTGTATATCGCAAACTTTAAACGACAATATCTATCAGGAGCAAACTTTGCATGCAATCACCCCGCAATTTCATTTAGTTGAACCAACGTCCTGACGGTCTAATTAGTATTACAATAAACCACCAGAATTTGAGAGCAGATAGTGTTGTTCAACAAGTAACACAACAAGTTAATGCAATGTGGACGCACAGTAAGAGTAAACGAAACTCATTAACCAATCAACACTACTGGACTTTATTTAAGTCTCCCTTGAAATTGCCGTTTGAATTTCCAATTATTACCTCAGTTTGCCAGATTGCCAATCTACAAATTGCTTTGCGTAGAATTTACCTCTACCGATATGTTTAAATACATTAAACGCCTAAGGACTATTTCTGAAATTTGGCATGTCGTTGAGACTATTTCAAAACTATTTTTTGGAACCTAAGCCAATTCGATAGACTCTACGGTTTGCGTGCACCAGCTAAGTGGTAATTATTTTCTCATTTCCTGATTAAGGGTTATGCGGAATATTTCACAATAATGTCAAACGAAGTAAAAAAATTTTACACGACTGTACCTCCATAGAAATGTAGGGAAAATTATTTTATTTCCAAATTAAATCAGCTAAAATTTATATTCGCTTCAGACGACTATTTCAGAACTATTTTTTGGTACAAATTTGAAACCGAAATTCGTAGTCGTTTTGCAGAAATTTGAAGTTTTCAAATGTTACCTATCTCTGGAACCTCTAAAGGACTATTTATGAAATTTGGCATGTCGTTGAGACTATTTCAAAACATTTTTTTTGGAACCTAAACCATTTCGATAGACTCTACGGTTTGCTTGCACCAGAGATGAGGATTAGGTACAGCTTGACGTTCAAGCTACAATCCTCACTAACCTTTAGCTATAACGCCAAAACTAAAATGCGACTATTTTTTTACTTATACGACTATTTATGACTATTTCAGGAGTATTTTTTAGCGTTGTCAAAATTGGTTTTCATTAAGATTTCAATTATGAGGATTCCAGCTTGAAGCACACCGAATAGTACCTATGTAGGAGCCTTATGCAGGCTTCAGAAACACTGGACGTATTAAAAAACCACGTTTTAATGCCTGATCTTCTGATTATTATTCACAAACGAAACCTTTGCATTTGTTCGTTTCGCTTTGGTAGTCTCTACTCCGCGGGGGGGTCTTTATAAAAAACTCCCTAAAACGAAACGAATAAACGAAAGGTTTCGTTTTGGGAGTTAAACCGTAGTTTTTAATTTGACAAAATAATATTATATTTTATAAAAACGCTTAGGTAATTCGCATTGGAAGTGAATTGGTTGCGACTATGAGAATTAAAAATTACTATGTATATCTATTTTTGGGAGTAGACTTTACTTACTTAGGTAAGTAAAGTAGAAGTCAAAAGTAAGACGAAATAAAAAAAAATTGGGAATCGAACGCGTGTGAAGTCACCGCGGACCGCAAGTTTTTAAATAAAAATGTAATTTTTAATTAAAGCAATAGGTAGGTACATACGAATTAAAATTAAAATGAATTAAAATGTTCACCCTGGTATCATTCATATTCCGCACGAAATCAATATCCTTGACAAGCCAGTGCATCACTTTCCCTGCAATGCGGGCAAGCGCAAACAGCCCGAACGAAGTGCGCAAGTGCACACCTAATTTTATCTAACTTTGAAAAGCAAAGACTACAGGTTTTTTTTTATAACAATAAGTAGGTAACATCTTAAGATTTTTACTACTATTTTACAGAAAACGAAAGCAAATTAGTCCTTTAAAATTAGCTGTCGAGTTACAACTCATATTCTGGACATGAAACAGTTAAAAAAAGTACCACTTCAGTGTACTAGTCATTGACCAATTAGGTACTTGACAGTATTAACAATAAAATATGAAAAGTATTGGATATGTTAGCTTATTATTAGTTAAGTAATCATTTATATTTTTAAATTAAAAGCATAGTTAGTATTTTATTTTTGCAAATTAAAATTTACTTTTTTTATCTGTGGAACAAAAGAACCGAAACGGAAACCACCATTTGTGTGACGTGACTAAACACTACGATTCGCAAATGACAACTGTCGGCAAATGTTATTTATGATATGATATGATGATGATTATCGATTAAATTGAATTTTAGTGTCGCTATCCATATTAAGGATTAATTTAAACATTTTCCATTTATTTAAAAATTTGATATTTTCATAAAATTAAGTCGCTTGGCGTTTTCGCGCGCTTTTTAAATGTGTTACACAACATTTTATTTTTCTCTGGTAATTTACGTTTTTTTTTTCAGATAAGTCGAATCGCTTGGGATATACAATGAAGGGGTGCACATTTTACAATACTTTTTCAAAAACTGTCAAGTAGCCAATTAGTCAACCACAGGAGCACCTATCCATGGACTTAGTATAATAAACAGGACCGAGCACTCACAGCCTAAAAACGAGCCGAGCGAGATAGCTACCACAGAGGCCGTGTGTCCCTTTCTAATAGGGTGACAACAAGATTTATTTTGACAGCGGACATTTGATTAAATCATTAAAATTTAGCACATTGTCCCCACTACATCTAGTAAAATAAATATAACAAGATGTTCCAAAGTTATCGTCTGCACAGATTTGACAGTTGAAAACAACCGGGACAGCGTTTTTATGTTTTTAAGTTTGCAAAAATTGCCTTGAATTATTTTAATAGAATTTATGTATAATTATAAACTCCCTTTTACTCCAATGGGGACAATGGCAATACATTTAAATCATTTATATAATTTTCCACTGTCCTTATTGCTGGGGACGAGCCTAGTTGGGACAACGAGAATAACCCTAAAATTTTGGGAATAAGGCTTTTCTTATTTCCAAAATTATGATCAGAATATGAAATAAATAATACAGATTGTCAAAGGTACCTATTTATTTAGCCATTGACATTCTTTGGTTGATACAGATGACAAAAAATTACACTTGAAACAATGCATACCTAACTTCTTACCTATTACTGTAGGCAACAGATCGTTTTCAGTGCCAATATTAATAATAACGAAAAATCATCGTTTGAACAATTTTATCGATTGAATGACTGAGAACTACTTCTTAACATAATAATATCTTTTATTGTATGTTTTTCAATCTCTCATCACGCCTATTTAGCCTTTGTGATTTCGCCTATTGAACCTTTCTCTTTAAAACATCTTCTATGGTGTTTATACTTGTAAAAATGTATATTAAATGGGTTTGAACACCAACATCCTATACATTTGGACAGAGTTTCTTCCTAGGAGGTTCTTCTAAATTACTTGAACTTGTCCCTGCAACAGGTGTTCCTGAAGAGGTGGCAGGAGTTGGTAGTGGTTGGTGGCTCAATGTATTACTGAGAACTTCAATTTTTTATTTTTGTCTGTAAAATAAACATAAAAGTACTATACATATTACATCTAAAAAAATAAATAATAAACTTAGTGTAACATATTACATCCAGTTTATGATCTATAAAATAATACTCATGTAAATAGTTAAGTAAAAATAAACCAGGCCAAGTATAAGTCGTAAGGCTTTACTATTTTTGACTATAAAATGAATCCTTCTTAAATATTTATTTTATTTCAGTTTAATTATTTATCTTTAAATAAAGTGAATTCCATCAATATTTCTAACTAAGTAAGTAAATGTCTAACTGTTATAACTTTAAATATCCGGCAAGCTATAAGCTATATAGTGTTTTTTAAAATACTTGATTAGGTGTTTAGAATAAGTTTACTAAAATTAAATCTTGTTGTGAGTTGTTGCATGATAAACAATTACTAATGAAAGGTTATAATTGTAATATTCTTACCACAGGAGAAATCGTAGGTATAGCAAGTGCATACGACAGAATTTTTAGTGATTTTTTGCTTTACGTGTATACTGCTGAGCCATTTTTGTCGCATTACTTCATTTTTAGGGTAGGTAACTGTAAATACAGGAATATTTTTTATTTACCAGAAAAATTTTAACCACAGTATCAGTATCAGTTACTTATTACATTTATGTATTTATAAATAAAAAACGGACTAAGTAATTTATCTCTTTAAAAGAAGTAAATAGCAGGCAATCTATCATTTTACTACGACTAGCGCGCATCAATACTACGTTTTCATTGAATAATCGCATCGTTTCCCTGTTTACGCACACACACTCATAACGCGGGTGTGTGGCGGGGGAGACGCAGCGGGTGGCGAGGTACGGCTCGGACGCAACCCCTCAACCCCTGCGCCCGCGCATCCTACTAGTTTCGTCTTGACCATTGACCGTGACCTACTTAACGTCACATGACACGCGCGCGCGAAATTAATCACTGGACTGAGATTATTTCTTGTGGCCCAGGCCACACGGTTCGTTTAACGTAAGTAGACATGCTCAAAGACGAGGAAGACCGGCGCTCTCACAACACTTGTACGACGACGTGGTTGCGTACTTCGAAGAATACCCGCGAGGAAGCACTAATGATGCCGCTCGTCAGTTTGGCATATGCTCAGTACCCCGCCTGGAAAATAATTCATTCGGACGGCTTGCATCCATACTATTAACAAAAAGTACAACAGCTGACGTCCCTGGACCGAGCGCCAAGGATTGCTTTGTGTAATTGATTGTTAAACAATCCTAACGCCAATGTATCGTTTTCGAATGAATGCCTGTTTACGCGGATTGGAGTCAATTTTTTATTGAGATTAAGTGAAGTGTTTATGTTAGTGAACCAAACACAGTTGAAGTGTTAAAGCAGTGAATTTTAGACGCTTTTAACCAAGTGCGACAACAACAAAATGTCCTTATTTCTGTAAAAGGAAACTGACATAAAAGGGCGCGCCTGTGCATTGATAATGAAGGTAAACATTTTGAACAATTATTAAAATCCGTGTAGGTAGATGTTGTGTAGATTTTAGGAAAATACAAAAGTAATGCACACAATAAATAGCTCTTTCAATACGCCAAGATTCGTTTCAATTGTAGGTTAGTAGCTAGCTACCTAGTTATGAAAACGTGATATTTTCGACAAATAAGTAGATACCTAATAACTAAAACGTAACGTAACGTGTTGCAAAACGTAACGTGTTGCGTCTTTCCTAAGCAAGAAAAAGTATTAAGGGAGAGTTAGATTACAAAATGAAAGTGTTTTGACTAATTTGATTATTATTACGCTTACGCGCGGAAGCGCCCTTTTGGGGAACTCAGCTGAGTGGGCGTTGTCAGTGCACTCTCAACCTTATTCCGATTCTTTGTTAATTTGTTTTTCTTTGTTGACATGTTGCGTGACATGTTGCGTGCCAATAGTTTCATTGAGTAAAAAGACGGATGTCCACACATTTTTTGTCAATTTCAGTAAAAAACAAAGCGTAATAACTCTGTCATTTTTAATCGAAAAAAAAAATCGGTTTGCACTTTTACAATTAAGACCTTTGTCTACATACGGGATTATTTTTTTTATGGTAAATAAAAAATAACGGTGTAGGTATATTTACAACAGTGAGGAGCACAAAACTCGAGCACAAAATTGAAATATTACAAGAATTATGGGTACCCTAGTGGTAAGATTCACAGTAAGATTATTTTGAGTTTACCTGTAGAACGATATATTGCAATCACTATATGATTCACTTGGACAAGTATAAACGCAACATTTTTTCAAAATTATAATTTATAACACCTCTTCCCCTACTAATGTTGTGTTGTCTATATTGTGTCGTCATTATTTGTTGTAGGTGAAGTGAGAAATTGAAGATCTCATTTCAGAAATGAATTAGCTCTATTCACCGAGCATTCTACATAATTATAACGTGTCTCTCTAAACACTTGACATTGGCGGAATCATCGCGTTATCTAGAGACGCGAGATAGAGTCCATAAAAAAACACATTTTTTCACCATTTTATCTTATGAGGTGCCTTAGATTTGTTTATTTTGATAAACTAAATCAATGACAGTTTGACTTACTGACGCCATGATAGTTCATGATAATGCTTTAGAGCAGGGGTGGCCAAACGGTCGATCGCGACTGTTAGCCCAGTAGATCGTGGAGAGGCTAAAATATAAATTGAAAGTAAAGACTAGACTGCGGAACGTAATTATCAACCACTGCAGCATCATACACAACAACGATGATATACAGGCGGTCCTCGACTTACGTCGTTTCGATTTACGTCGTTTCAAGTTACGTCGAACAATGTTTTGACACTATTCCTCAAGCATACGTCATTTGTTTCGATTTCCGGCATATCGGAGAATTCACTTGTCGCAAGGTCAATGTCCGTGAGGGGCGCGGGCGGGGCGCGGTGTCGTCTCGTGCGGGGAATACCGCGCAAATGTCGCTGATTTTGTTTAGTACATTCAGGGACAACGGACAATCAAGACGTAATAAATTAGTTTTTTTGCATCTTTGACAGTTTTTGTGTTTACATATATATTTAAGTTAATTTTAAACAATGCCACCTAAACAAGACAGTAATAATAAAGTGATAGCAAGAAGAAAGAAGCCAAGAAGCCAAGCAATCTAGAATTGATAGTTTCTTTAAGCCAAAAGTTTAATTTATTATTTATCATTACATATGTATAAGTTTTATAATTATTATTTAAATTAATAACACACAAATACCAAAAATAACTAGCAATTTCATAAGTGCATAATATATAATTATTTTAAGAACTTACTTTTAATAATAAAGTACGTCCTTTGTTATAAATGCAGTTTTTTTTATTATTTCGAGTCCGTGTGGAACCTAACCCTTGAGTTTTACATGTAAACATATGAAAAAATATGTCTTGACTTACGTCGTTTCGATTTACGTCGCGTATTTCGAGAACCTAACATGCCGTAAGTACGAGGACTGCCTGTACATTGTTCAATCGCTGTTTCGTCACGGTATAAGAAACTGCTAAGACTGGTTAATAAGAAATACATGATTGTATACTAAACTCTTCTGTTTCATTTAAGATTTCAAGAACTAGAACACTTGGTAGATCGCCCAGGGTTTCGTTAGTAAACAGTAGATCTTAGGTCTAATCAAGTTGGTTACCCCTGCTTTAGAAGGTTACCACTAGGAAATTAGAAATAAGCAAATACTATTTTAAGTTTTCTTTATAGTTTATGGATAAAATCAAATAAATAAATTAAAATACAATTTATTATTTTAGAATTGTTGAATAAACAATTAAATACAAGTGCATCAACTGAGTTTTTTAACAGGAAAAATTTAGATCAGAAATGTTTTTTTATGCTGGCAAAGATCAAAGAACGAACGAGACACAGACTTCGGTTTTTGGCGGGAAACTGAAAGCGCGAATATCAAAACTCTCTAATAAATTTTAAATATTTTATTTAAATTTTAAAGTTTTCATTAAGCCATTTTCCTGAAAATGGCTTCGGAGAGTGATGGGGACGATGTGGGTTGAAAACCCGGCTCTTCTGACCGCAAAAAAAGAAAATTGCAGGAAAACTCGGACGGCGGGAAGTACATCACTTATACAAAAACGGGATACAAGAGAAGCTATCCAGATAACAGCGTGAATGAGGAGTACCCGGTATTTGTGGAAGGCTCATCTAAAGATGATAGGCTCGGCAACAAGAACCCTCTGCAGTTATCGAAAGCTTTTAAAAATGTCAAGGGAGTGCATGAAATGAGGAGAATCAATGCCTCAAAAATTATGCTTGTATTTAAACAAGCTGCTGCCGCAAACAACTTCCTGACTAATGATTGCCTGAGTCAAAATAATATGCGTGCCTACATACCTGCAGCCTCTGTGGAGAGAGTGGGGGTAGTGCGTTTCATACCCAAAGATACAGGAAATCAAGAGCTATATGCAAAGTTGACATCCGACGCTGAAATCATTGCTGTTCGGCGCTTCATGAAGAAGGTTGATAACGTATTGACACCATTAACAACAATATCTGTAACTTTTGCAGGAACCCGGTTGCCCCAGTTTATTTACTTAGATAACTGGAGATACAAAGTCCATGAGTATGTGCCCCCTGTATTGCAGTGCTACAAATGCTTAAAATTTAATCATTCCGCAAAGGTATGCAGAAATGAGCAGGTATGTTCCAAATGCTCAGAAGCGCATTCGTTCAAGGAATGTACTTCTGAAGTATTGAAGTGCAGTAATTGCGGGGGTGATCACCTAGCAATATCAAAAAATTGTCCTATTAAAATATCAAAAGTAGCCAACAACAAAAAAAGTTTTGCAAATGTTGTCAAAAGTACAACTAATACATATCCTCCACTGCCAAGTAAGCCTTCTCCTAATGTATCTATTCAGTTCAATAAATCAAAACAAGACCAGTCACATATATTCAAAGTTAATGAAATAATTAATAATGAGAAATTATTGAATGGAATCATTAAAACTCTTGTAACGTTGGGTAATTCTGACTCTATCAAGACCACTGCATTAATAAAAGAAACATTAATTAAAAATTTGAGTTTGTAAGAAACAGTAGCATGAAATTAGTTTTGCATAATATTCAGAGCATTAAAAACAAAAAACCCTTATTAATGTCCTTACTGTGGGATAACAATATTGATATTTGTTTATTAAATGAAACATGGCTAAAAGATTCTCAGGTTCATATCAATTTTCCAGGTTATCATTTTATCAATAAAAATACCAAAAAAGGTTATGGTGGTGTAGGTATTTTATTAAAAAATTCATTAAAATTTAATGTGTTGTCGCTTCCTTTCTATGAAGATGTCCAATGTGTAGCTGTTTCACTCCAATCTGACAGGGGTCCTATTTCTATTTTATGTGTGTATTGCCCACCTGGAAATGAGAAAAGATTCAATATTAATAAACTTAAAAGAATTATTAATTGTCTCCCTAAACCATGTCTGGTTTCTGGTGATTTTAATGCTCATCATATCGCCTTTGGCTGCCAAACAACTAAGGCCCGGGGTAGGCAACTGTATGATGTAATAGTTGAATTTGACTTGTGTATTTTAAATACTGGAGAGCATACTACAGTTCAGAGTCCGAATAGAACTACCTCGGCAATTGATGTCAGTTTTATTAGCCCTAGTCTGGCCCATCTATGCGAGTGGAGAGTAGGAGACGACCCAATGGGCAGTCTCCATTACCCTATATTTGTAGACATTTGTATGTCGCCCATAGCTTATCAAATAAATACACCAGTAGACAGATATCTTTTTCACAAGGCTGATTGGGTTAAATACTATCTTAGGTCTAAAGATCTCTTCAGTAACTTTTTAGTAGACTCAGCTGACCCGTTAGCCTCATATGACCACTTTTGCAAATTGCTTGAACAATTGAAGGAAGAATGTATACCTCTATACAAACATCAAGAGGGCAGCATTAGGCGACGTAATCCGGCACCTTGGTGGAATGACAAGTGTGCTGAAGCAGTCAGGAATGCACAGGATGCTCTGAAATTGTATAGAAATAACATGAGTATGGAAAATTATATTAACTATAAAAAAACAGATGCTTTTAAAAAAATGGTTATTAGGGAGGAGAAGAAAAACAGTTGGTATAATCTTTGTTCCTCTTTTAACAGATATACTCCTATAACCAAGGTGTGGAATTCCATTCGCTGTTTTAAACGAGTAGGTCACAAATGTTACAGTAAAAATGATGAGTGGATTCCAGATTTTATAGATAAATATTCTGATTCTGGTAATGATAGTTTGGAGAACTTACATGACCTCTTTTAGTCTAATAATAACAACCCTGATAGCATATTTCTTTTAAAAACATTCAGCTGGGATGAGTTTATGCAAACACTTAGCTCAAGACGAGATACAACTCCAGGCTTAGATAATTTACCCTACATAATGATTAGGAAATTAAATAGAGTTGCACAAGTAATTTTATTAGATATTTATAATCTACTATGGGCCAAACAGATCATACCCAAAGCATGGAAAACTCAATGTATTGTTACGAGCTTCGGGTTCGTGACAATAAAAACAGCCGATAAAAATTACCAAACGTCACACTTTAATTGAACGCCACTAATTACAACCTTAAAACGCACTAATTAAAACAACAATCGCTCCCAAGTCGCACTTCAAAATCGCTTTCGAAGTAATCACTTGTATCGCTAATTCAATACTGTTCCGGTCGCGGTGAATCCCGGCCTTTTATATTGCCGCGGCCGTTCCCGAACCTTCCAACGCAGAAACATCCGGAACATTCGCGCGCAGTCCGGCCTTGACCGGCCGTACGCTCGGTCAAGGTCATAGTTCTAGTAAATTCTGGCGTACGCGTCTCGACTCTCTGTAGTCCCGCCTTTCCACACTAGATGGCGCTGGTTACTAAGAACGTTAATCGTGGCGCGTAACACTGCCCCCTCCTAAGACATGCTCGTCCCGAGCATTTTCGGCTCCATAATAACGCGCCAATCGATCCACATGGACGATCTTAGGAGTACCCCTCGCACCTTTTTGTATCCGGTAGGTTACGTCATTGATCTTAGTCACAATTCGATACGGCCCTTCCCATTTCGCCTGAAGCTTAGGAAATTTCCCCTTGCTGCGGATTGGATTGTACAACCACACTAGTGAACCTTCGTCAAACTCTTTACTGTTCATTTTGCGGTCATAGCGGGTTTTCATTCTTTCAAGACATTTGCTGGCCCGATTGTCTCACGTGCTCACAAATGTCATTCATTTTGTTCCGCAAGTTATTTGCATAATCTGTTATACTGCATGGGGAATCAGGTGGTATTCCGGTGATCAAGTCTGCAGGCAGTCGTAGTTCTCTTCCAAAGTTTGCGAACGCTGGTGTTACCGATGTACTTTCGTGAACAGCGCTACGATATGACAACAAAAATGGTTGTATGTGCTTGTCCCAATCTCGTTGCCGATTTTCCACAACTTTTGCCAAGTACCTCTCTAGTGTCTGATTAAATCTTTCCACCATTCCATCCGACTGTGGGTGGTAAGAAGTTGTTCTTGTTTTATGAGTTCCCATAACTCGACAAGTTTCCTGGAATATTTGGGACTCAAAATTCCTTCCTTGATCACCTTCGGTGATCTAAGGGAACTCCAAAACGACAGAAGACTTCATAAACTAACTTATCAGCAACTGTCGAGGCCTCTTGATTTGGAATGGCGAAGACTTCCGGCCACTTAGTGAAGTAATCCATCACAACCATGAAATATTTGTTACCACTTTCACTTTCCGGGAACGGCCCCGCAACGTCAAGGGCTATCCTCTCCCATGGTGCGCCCACATTGTTCAGCTTCAATGCACCTCTACTATGAGTCTGAGGTCCTTTTATAGCCGCACAACTTGTACATTTGCGACACCAGTCCTCGACATCGTCCCGACAGTAGACCCAGTAAAACCGTTCTCGTATCTTCAGTAGTGTCCGTTTTACTCCCAGATGACCTCCTGAACAACCATTATGGTACAGCTGTAGAACGTCCGGTACTTGACCTTTGGGGACAACCATTTGCAGATGACAGCTGTCTCCACGAGCATTTTCCCATCTACGGCACAGAACTCCATCCTGAATCACCAAGCTGTCCCATTGGGCCCAATAGCTCTTTGTGATCGAACTCATCGCTGAGACGTCGCTCCGCCTAGGCTTAGGAATTCCGGCCTTCATCCACTCCAGAATCGGCTTGATGTCCGCATCCTCCTGTTGTGCACGTTGTAGGCTTTCCTTCCACTCGTTGCTAAGGTCTGTCTTGAGCATCCTCAAAGGAACAACTTCTTTACTTTCTTGCCTGGTACAATGCTTGCAGTCTTCAGGACAAGGTCTTCTTGACAATGCATCTGCGTTACCATGAGATTTTCCGCTGCGATGTTCCACCACAAAGTCATATTCCTGCAGTAATTCAATCCATCTCGCAACTTGTCCTTCCGGATTCTTGAACTGCAAAAGCCATTTCAGTGCAGCATGGTCAGTTCGTATGTGGAATTTCCGCCCCAGAAGATATTTGCTAAAGTGCTGCAACGACTTTACCACAGCAAGCAGTTCTCGTCTCGTAACACAATAGTTCCTTTCAGGTTTCGACAAAGACTTGCTGAAGTAAGCTATCACAATTTCTTGATCGCCATTCCGCTGGGATAATACACCGCCAAGTCCTATGTCACTTGCGTCTGTGTCAACTATGAATTCCTTACTCACATCAGGGTATCCCAAAATAGGTGTTTTGCACAGACGGTCCTTTAGCTCCTGGAATGCGATGTCACAACTTCCATCCCAGCAGAAATGTCGTTTCTCCTCCGTTAGCTTATGCAGGGGTTTTGCTATATCTGCAAAGTTCTTAACAAAACGCCGATAGTAGGAACACAAACCAAGGAATGCTCTGACTTGCGTCTTGTCTTTTGGGATTGGCCAATCCTTTACAGCAGCGATTTTCTCTGGATCCGTGCTGATACCTTCTTCAGACACTACATATCCCAAAAAGCTAACTTGCCGTTTGAATAGTGAACACTTCTTCGGGCTTAACTTGAGGTTGGCACTCTGGATCTTCATGAGCACGCGTTCCAGATTTAGAAGATGTTTTTCAAACGTACGGCCTACGATGATTATGTCATCCAAGTAGACTAGACAGGCATCGCCAATCAGACCGGTAAGTACAAGTTCCATCAACCTTTCAAACGTTGCCGGAGCGTTGCATAATCCAAACGGCATGACTTTAAATTGCCACAGACCCTTTCCTGTCGAGAATGCAGTCTTCTCCTTGTCTTTAGGATCAATTTCAACTTGCCAGTAACCACTTTTTAAATCTAGCGTGCTAAACCACTTTACTCCAGTAAGCATGTCCAGCGTGTCATCAATTCTTGGCAAAGGATAGCTGTCTTTCTTTGTAACGTCGTTCAGACGACGATAGTCAACACAAAACCTCATGCTACCGTCTTTCTTTCTTACCAGCACTACAGGTGAACACCATGGACTAGATGAAGGTTCAATAACACCATCCTTCACCATTTCCTCAATCATGGTTTCCACTTCCTTTTCACGTGCTACGGGCAATCTCCTTGGCCGCTGACGGATAGGCAATTCTTCTCCTGTGTTAATTTTGTGTTGAACTAAGCCAGTCCTTCCGATGTCAGCATCGTTTGACGAGAAAACGTTGGCATACTTGAGCAACATTTGTTTCGCCTTGACCATTTCATTTTGGGACAGAGCGCTGCGGCAGTCTTCTAAAAGTGTGGTGACTCTCGTTTGTGTATCTTTGCTGACGGTCCCGGTCGATTGATGTTGGCATCGACGCAACCAATCCACTTCCTCGCAAGTACCAACTAGTGTGCCTTTTTCTATAATCTGTTCCTGGTCACAAAGGTTCAGCACACGTACCCCTGAGATGTCGGTGGCTCTAACCAAAGTGCGTGCCACTTTCCATGGAAGGTCATTTTCTACCCTTTCCACAAGTACGCAACGTTGAGTTTGCCCAGGATTCCGAGGAAGACTAACCGGCACAATCGTTTCAGATCTCGGCGAAAGAACAATTTTTTTAAGGCTGTATACATTCCCTGGTAACGCGCCTTCCACGAAAAGTTCCTCTTGTCCACATTTCAGAACACCTTGCTTGACGTCAATTTCGCAACTATTCTTCCTCATAAAGTCAAGGCCCAGGATGCAATCGTCCATTATATCCGCCACAATGACCTTATGCAGGTAGGTTCTGTTGCCTAGCTTCAGCCCCATCTTCTTCTCTCCATGGACGGGTATGCGCTGACCGGTGGCTGTTACCAAATTAATGTGTTCTCGGTTGTATGCAGAGTCCCCAAGGGACCGTCTCATAATTTGGGAACTAACAACCGTGCGAGAGGCTCCAGTGTCTATAGTCAGCTTACACGGCGTTCCGTTTACCTCGCCATGGATGACTAGGCTGTTCCCGTCTTGGGTTTGTTTGATCGAAACCCTTGGGGCTCTTTGAACCACAGCCAGCACCCGCCCCGCAGTCCTGGCTATTACTCGTTTCCCTGCTGCTGACGCTGAGCGGTGCTCTTAGCTGCACTGCCATCTTCTCCTTCTGCAGTTCGCTTAGGGCAACTGGATCGAAGGTGGCCCTTCTCCCCACAGCCGTAGCACCTAGGGCTGTATCTTTTATTGCGGTCGCGAACTGTAGCCGCTGCAATCTCCCTAATGCGATGGGAACGATGATCCTGCCGCACAGCTTCCACCTCCAGTGCATGGGCCAAGGCGTCCTTAAGCGTCCCATGGTGCCCGAGCCTCACAGCAGCTCTAACTTCAATATCGCGGATGCCGTCGATGAACGCCTGCACCAGGTTCCCATCAATAAGCGCTGGTACGGACTGGTAATCTTTACGCACCAGCTTCTCCACTTCAAGGGCCCACTGCTGCAAGTTTTCGCTGCTGCGTTGCACGCGGTCCTTAAGCTGTGCGCGAAACACGTGTTCCAAGTGAGCGTCGCCATATTGAGCCTCCAATGCCTCAAGTAGCTGCTCGTAAGTCACTTCCTTACCGAGAGCTTCCAAGACAGATAAGGCCTGGTCACGAAGGCCTAGGGTGAGGGCAGTCATGGCCTGATTTTTATCCCAGCCGTTCGCTTTCATGACTGCCTCAAACTGGATTTTGTAGGCCGACCAGGAAGAAGTTCCGTCAAACGGTGGCACTTTAAATCCACGTAGCGAAGGTGTTGTAGCTACGGGAGCTGCGATTGCTTCTCCAAGTTTAAGACAATCCAGCGTTTTCTTAACGTCTGCCATCACGGTCTTCTTCACATCAGCCACTACGTAGTCAACCCGATTATTGACTTGGTCGATCCGGATTTCAGCTTCCAGCAGGCGGTTGTCATGTTGAGCAACCTTATCCTTCACCTCCTTTATGTCTTTCCCGAAGGTAGCGTGAAGGTCCTTCAAAAGAAGCATCTGCTCTTCTTGGCGGCGAGCCTGTTCCTCCTGGCGGCGAGCCTGTTCCTCCTTGTCCTGCTGCCTCTGGTCTTCCAACCGACGAGCCTGTTCCTCCTGGCGGCGAGCCATTTCCTCCTGTCGGCGAGACTGCTCCTGCAGAATCATCATCAGGGCAGCAAGGTCTGGTGCTGCCGATGCTGCTGGTGTTGCTGTGGACGGGCCAGCCTCCGTGGTTAATAACTGGCTCTCCGACTCCTGCGGCAAAGCTCCACCAAAACGTCTCTGGTCCGTCTCCAGTTGGCGTTGACTCCGGGTACGGATACCCTCCGTGTCGTCCTTAGGTAAAATCGGCATAATTTAAATCCCACTTCTGACACCAATTGTTACGAGCTTCGGGTTCGTGACAATAAAAACAGCCGATAAAAATTACCAAAAGTCACACTTTAATTGAACGCCACTAATTACAACCCTAAAACGCACTAATTAAAACAACAATCGCTCCCAAGTCGCACTTCAAAATCGCTTTCGAAGTAATCACTTGTATCGCTAATTCAATACTGTTCCGGTCGCGGTGAATCCCGGCCTTTTATATTGCCGCGGCCGTTCCCGATCCTTCCAACGCAGAAACATCCGGAACATTCGCGCGCAGTCCGGCCTTGACCGGCCGTACGCTCGGTCAAGGTCATAGTTCTAGTAAATTCTGGCGTACGCGTCTCGACTCTCTGTAGTCCCGCCTTTCCACACTAGATGGCGCTGGTTACTAAGAACGTTAATCGTGGCGCGTAACAGTATTATCCCTATCTTAAAACCAAATAAACCAGCTGATGATTTTAATTCATATAGACCTATATCCTTAGCTTCATGTCTAGGTAAGCTATTTGAACAAATGATAAAACTGAGATTAGATTACTATATTGAGTCCAATAATATCTTACCCCAATGCCAATTTGGCTTTCGAAAAGGTAGGAGTGCTCCTGAAAGTTTTATGGCTTTTATCTCAGACATGAAAAGTTGTTTGTTGGCTCGTTCTTCAGCAGTATGTGTATTCCTGGATATTCAGGGTGCATATGATAATGTTAATTTAGACCGTCTCTGCCAGATATTGCATCATTTAAAATTACCTGGAAAATTGATAGAATGGTTCTATAACTTTTTGAATGCATACTGGTTGAAAATTCACATAAATATAAGTCACGACAAGATATAACGGATCTCAGTGTTTCTAATGTAGTTGAGTGTTCATGTATTGAAATGATTGAACATGGGTTATTTACAGAATACCAATAAATAATTCATACAGTTTAAATATATTTTTTAGAGTACTGACCAATATATTGAATATCTTATCCAGACAAACAACTAGAAAAATTATTTTATGTGGTGACTATAATATTGATATTTTAAAAAGAAATAGTATTTCGTTGGAATTTGAGCATTTGATAGATGGCTATTATCTTAAATTTGGAACGCGAAAGCCAACACGACTAAGCAGTGGGACCTGTATTGATAACATCATATCAAACATCAATAGAAGCAAATGTGAAGTTATTGAATTAGGTCTTTCTGACCATACCGCTCAAATAATGACATGTCCAGTTAATAAATTCTGTGCTGGTACTTATTGGTTTATATATAAACGGGATTATAATTCAGAAAACTTACAAAAATTCTACAATTGTTTAAAAAATTTAAAATTTAGCGATGTTTATAATTCTGATAATCCTGATGAAGCATATAACTTATTTATAGACACATTTAAACTTTTCTATAATCTCTGTTTTCCATTCATTAAAATCAAGATGTGTACTACAAAAAAGACTAGATGGATTTCTAAAGGTATTCGAATATGTGCAAAACGGAAACGACAACTATTATGGAAATACAGGCACAAACCAAACAACTGTAATAAACAAAATTTTAAAAATTACTCCACATTACTAAAAAGAATAATAAATTTAACGCAGAAATCTCAAAACGATTATCTTATTAAGACTGCCGCTAACAAATCAAAAGCGACATGGAGGATAATCAATTCTTCTCAAAACATCGCTCCAAAAGAATATATTTCCACTATCAAACATCAAGGACAGATTACAAGTAATCCTAATGACATAGCAAATTCCTTTAATGATAACTACATTGACCAAATTTCAGCGACAATAGAATATAGTGGTAAAAAATCAAATAATAATTATCATATTCCCATTAATGATATCTCTATTTTCATGAATCCCACCATACCTCAAGATATTAAAAATATAATATCTTCTTTAAAAAATACACGCGCCACAGGGTATGATGGAATTTCCACTATGGTCATCAAGCATGTCTCCGATTTAATAAGTCCTATTCTGAGTCATGTTGTCAACTTATGTATCGTACATGGCATATTTCCCAAAAACCTTAAAATGTCTGTCATTAAACCGCTGTTTAAAAAAGGAGATAAGGAAGATATAAACTGTTATAGACCTATTGCTCTTATCCCAGTCTTATCAAAAGTTTTCGAAAGGGTAATTTATAAAAGTCCTTATGGATTCTTTGAGAGTAATTCCTTGTTTGCACATGAACAAAATGGATTTAGAAAAAATAAAAATATAAACAAAGCTACTTACGACCTTTTAGAGAAAATTTTAAAAAATCTTAATCAACATCTTCCCGTATCAGCTCTGTTAATGGACATGACTAAAGCCTTTGACCACGTTGATCACAAAATACTTTTAAACAAATTAGAAGCGTATGGTATACGAGGAAACGTATATTATGACCTTATTAAATCATACTTAAGTGGACGAATACAAGTAACTCAGATAAATAAAATTTGTCCAAGGTCAAAAACAGAACGGCAATATAAGTCAAGTCAAAGGGAAATATTACATGGTGTACCACAGGGCAGCGTGTTAGGACCGTTGCTCTTTCTTGTGTACATAAACGACCTCCCTAGGACTGTCAAACATCCTATGGTTCTGTTTGCTGATGACAGCACTGTAATTTTTACATGTAAAAATATTGACAATTATGAAGTGGAAATTAGTAATACCCTTGGTAATATTATAAACTGGCTAACTGATAACAACCTCCTTATTAATATTGATAAAACGAAAATTCTCAGTTTTACACACAGAGCTACGGCCAACAGATTAGATGTAAAGTATCAAGGAAAAAATGTTGAGGTTACTAATGCTGCAAAATTTTTGGGTTTAAATATTGACAGTACATTAACGTGGAAAACTCATATTGACACTATTTGTAAGCGACTTAACCAATTTTCTTATGCCCTAAATAAACTTTCGAAAGTTGTAAATCAAGTAGCAGTTATCACAGCTTATCACGCACATGTGTCATCGATACTAAAATATGGAATAATATTTTGGGGCAATGCCTCTGACAAAGAACTGGCATTCAAAGCTCAAAAGAAATGCATAAGAGCCATGTGCAATATTCGAGTACCCAATAGCTGCAAGTCTTATTTTCAACAATTAAAAATATTGACACTGCCATGTCTTTATATCTTTGAAGTTGCGAATTTTGTAAAAGCCAATATGCACTTGTTTCAAAAGCTGAAATCGAAGAGATATTTAAATAAAATTTGTTCATTCCCTTCTAAAACAGCACTTATAAGCCATAGTATACTGGGTATGAGTTCTAGAATTTTTAATAAAGTTCCAAATGGCATCAGAAACGCTGAAGACCTGGTTATATTTAAAAAGAAACTGTTTGATTTTTTAAACAACAAAGTGTATTACAGTATTAATGAATATCTAACGGACATAATATAATGTGCTTATTCTATTTAAACAAAATGACATTTGTTAGACATGTAGTAGCAGGATACCTATTTAATAGACAATAAGTATGTTTTGTATTCTGTAGTAACATTGTTAAACCAAATATTTGTACGCCCTTAATATAAGGCAAACATAGCTGGAATATTTATATTACAATTAACATCTTTATGTAACCTGTGTTTACAAATAAATAACTTTGACTTTGAGTTTGACTTTGAATGGGCGCACTATTTATGTTAAATATAATAATATTCTACATGGACCCACTATGTCATATAAAGGTTTGATGCAGGGGGCATGTCTGTCACCAATTTTGTACAATATATATACAGCACAAGTACTGAAATATGTAAATAACAGTAATGTGAAAATCTTACAATTTGCTGATGATTTGCTAATGTACAGTGTGGATAGAAATGTAGAGGTGGCACAAAATAATATCAACTCTGCTTTAAAACAGCTAGAGAATTACTATAAGAGTGAACTTAGACTAAATATAAACACAACAAAAAGCTCAGTTATGATTTTTGGTTCAGAGAGCCCAGTTTAGGTTAAATATAATCAACTAACTATTCCAATATGTAACAGTCAAAAATTTTTAGGAGTTATTGTAGATAATAAGCTTAAATTTGAACAACATATTAATTACATTTCTACTAATGCATTTAAGGGTATTAATGTCATTAGAAGTCTAGCGGGAGTCTTCTGGGGTGCAGATCCAAAAATTCTATCCACACTCTACAAGAGCTTAGTTAGGAGTCACTTTGATTATAGCTGTCTGGCATATATGAATTGCAACCCTACTTTATTAAAAAAACTTGATGTAATTCAAAATATAGGTATAAGAATTGTATGTGGGGCAATGAAATCCAGCCCAATAAATGCCATGGAAGCAGAAACCTGCATACCTCCACTTACACTGAGAAGATATAAGTTAGCTCTTAATTTTGCTATAAAAGAGTTATTTGCTAGTAATAAATTGTTAATGCAAAAGTTCATATTGCCTTCTCAGCTCTCACAGGAGTTCTATGTGGAAAATGTTTCCAGTGACGATATTATAAATAGGAGACTTCCTACAATGTGTACAATATTATCTAGTTTAAATGAAACCTTTGTAAATATGTATAAATGCACTGATAATATTTTACCTTTTTATAAATGTAAATATGAGTCTTTAGTATGCAAAAGATTTACAATCAATTTTCCTAAAATAGATAACAATATAGATTATCTCCAATTTATTAATAGTAAACAAAGCTACTATAAAGTTTTTACAGATGGTTCAAGAAATAATAATTTTGTTAGAAGTGGGTTTTATGACCCTCAATGTAGTTATACTAAAATACATGAAATTAACTGTGAGTGTAGCATTTTTACGGCAGAGGCTTATGCTATCTTACAAGCTTTGTATTATATTAAAATGGTAAATAGTGTTGTAAATAGATTCATTATTATAACAGACTCTAAGAGTGTTTTGCTAGCTTTAGAAGGTAACAGATTAGACTTTAAATTGAACTATCTTATTTACACAATAAGGGATGTCATTGAAGACCTCAGACTAGAAGGAAAAGAAGTGGAATTCTTATGGGTCCCCTCCCACAGAGGTATTGCAGGCAATGAAACTATAGACAGAGCCTTAACAGCAGGATATGATGAAGACCAGAAAAGGAATCTGAGAGTACCATTTACTGACTACCACAGCAAAGTAAATGAGATGATAAGAATTTTGTGGACCAGATATTGGACGACTATGAATCAATCAAAAGGGAAATGGTACTCTGAAATACAAAAGTCTCTACCAATTAAACCTTGGTATAATGCTGTATCATGCGACTCCAGGAAATTTATAACAGTGATCAATAGATTACGGTTCGGTCACTGCTTAGTGCCCACTCACCTGCACAGACTAAGGATAGTTCCTGATGACAATTGCACCTATTGCCGAGCTCCTCAAGCGGATATTGCACATTTGGTATTTTCTTGCCCAGAATTTGGTCTTCAGCGTCTTAAATTGGTTGCTGAGTTACAAAACTTGACAGAAGCTGAAGCTGAAACCTCACAACTTAGTGTTCCCCGCCGTCTTCAAGATCTATTAGCCAATCCAAAGTTCTACAAATTACTCTACCAATACATGGAAAGCACAGTAGGAAGAATTTAAAATTGAATCCGTTGGTCAGGTTGAAGAATGTGACATTGGTTTCTGGCATTTTTAACAAAATATGATTCCGGCTCAATGGACTGGTATCCAAGCCATGGACACTTAAACCAAAAAAAAAAAAAAAAGAACGAGACACACGGCCTCCGTCCTGGCAATCTCTGTCGGCTCGGATTTGCATCTGTGTAAAGCGCACAGGAATTAATACTTTATTGCATTGTAATAGTGCTCATTTTCTTTAATGAGTTATCAGTCCTGTTTATTATATTAAGTCCATGCACCTATCAAATCATGCACCTTTTGATAACCAGTAAAATAGCTCATGAAATATATCTTTACCCTTGAAATTCATTGAAAATCTTTAAAATAAACATAAAATGATTACAAAAAAACAATCAGCGAGTTCATTAAAAAACAATACAAAATATATTTAAAATGTTCTTGCCGCCATTGCAGTGTTTACTGTCCTTACTGCAATGGCGGCCGAATGGCAACTGTCAGCGACGAGTCAAAACAAAACGAAATTTTAGGGTTTACTAGTTATCTCCATGGACTTAATATAATAAACACCAAGTCCATGGTTATATCTATCTAGTTGTAATGTGATTAGTTGATTTGTATTAGTACCGACACAGGCCTAGTATAGGTACGCAACGCAACTAATTTTTATCGCGCTCTTAACATAATGTCAAAATCGATTAGTCATTGCGTCAGCTGCTGATTGGCTGAAAATATATAATTTGAGTGCAATGTATTAGCAAATCAACAGTATCGAAAATTTGGGTCGTCTCATACGATAAATTTGACATACTGCGTATGCTAGGCCTGAGAATGTAGCCAACATAAAATTAAACTATTAATAGCGGTAAAGCTTAATATTAACTGTAGGGTCAACCATCCTACTTACACTGACTTTCCACGAACAATTAAGATCAAATATATTAGCAAATCAGTATTCATTGAATCTTTTTTTGTATTTCAGATATTAAAGACCACGTTCTCCTACTATACGCTGTTGCGTACTTTTGCAACTGAAAATTGAACAGCTGACAAGATGATAAAATACGATGGACCAACGACAGAAGCTGCTTAATTTTAAGGATTTCTTTATACTCTAATTTGTCATTAAATATCAATGATTACCTTTATCGTGCACTTCCTTTGTACTAAGAAGGGCGATTACCGAAATCATGCAAAAAAGCGTTAAGTGTGATGATAATATGTTATGTACTTTTTCAAGATTCACCATTCTCACCGACTTGTAACACTTATTTTACAATACCTTACACTTAACTCTACAGTAAATCGCAAATAAAGTCACTGAGTGAAAATATAAACTTTTAGTAACAAATTCTCCCAAAACCCCGTTAACTGTCGGCGTGTGTGTGGATTGGGGCCCATAATTTAAAAAACACCTATTTAATTTATTTTCTAGATCCAACAGGTGAACCAAATTTAGCCTGTCTAACCTGTCAGTAAAGTTAAAAATATATGCAATTACGTGTTCGCACACAGGTGTTAATTGCTAGGAAAAGTCACGGGTAACTTAAGTGGTGACTTCTTTCGTGTGGACTACAAAATACTTTTAGATATCTTTCTTGGTTTTAGCACATAAGTAAAGATTATAGGCACTTAGGTGCAACGTTGCTTGTGCGGTGAAACACTCGGATTATGAAGGTAGGCATTTATTGCATGTTTTAAAAGCTTTTGGTTGTATTTATCAGAAGACTAGCTGACCCGACAGACGTCCTGTTTTTACGACGACTATGTATTTAATTTTATATATTTATTTTCTTTTATAAGAACCTTCTCTTGACAAAAACAATAACAAAAAAAACGACGAGAACACTACGTGTGAGTCATGTGCAAGTCTAACAAGCCTTAGCGTTGAGAGCTCATATGAATTTTATATTTTTTCTTGACAAAACACTTCCTACTTTTAAATCGTTTTGTAACATTTAAAAAATAGCATTTAAAGATAATTTGCAAAAAAAATACTTTTTGGTTGTTGAAACGTGAAGTCTTCGTGTATGGCATTAATAAGTTAAAATTATTTCTTTTAATGCAACGTCACAATAGCGTTTCAATGAGTCAAAAATCACTAATCGCAAATTAGTTGGAATGAATAGGTACCTATGTACTTAGTACAATAAAACCAGTTAAGTATTTTTATCATATTTTATTGAAAAAACCGTACATCATAGGTACAATGTTCACATAATATTGAGAAAGAAGACATGGTTCGTGACACATGAAATAAATGACAAAGAAATAAATTTTAGCTTTAAATATTTTAATTCCCAAACATTTGCAATGAAATGTAACAAATCGCAACTAATCAAATTAAAAATAAAATAAAGTACAAGAAGAGATGCGACTGATCAAAGGAACCTACGAGGATGCCAATATTCTCTTTTACTGATAACGAGGCAATTCATATATAAAACAAACACCAAAGTAACAACAGGCAATTTGAAGAATTTCAACAATGAATAAAAGTAATAATGTAATACAATAAACTTTGAAAACAAAACAAATAAGTCAACTGAAAGAAAAATAAAGAATTGTACAAAGTAAAGTCACGCAGGTATTTATACCACCAAACTAAATTGACCTAATACAATGCGTATGGTAATGAGTATCGGCTTTATTCCAAATGTTAGGTAGTTACAAAATTTTATCAACTACGTAGTTATTTACGCCTAGTTTGCAAATATGCACAGTGCGTCCAAGCTTCCATGTAATAAACAATAAATCGATCACAGCGAGAACATCAGCTTTGTTGAACTTTTTTTTTAATACATACAATTTTTTTCGTATAAACGAAACTTGGACACACTTTTCAGTTAAAAATCTTAAGTCTAAACATTGAAATGAGATTATTGATAAAACGATCCGACGATTAATGAGATCATAATAATTAAATAACGTGTCCTTTCACGGAATGATTATTAGGAAAATATCAATAAATTGAGAAGTGGATTTGTATGCAAGTTGAATGAGGGTTTTCGCGTTCGAATAATCCACCAGATGGCGGTACGTAGGCGTTGAGTCCAACTGCTACGTGATTGGTTATGGTTTACATGACATTGAAAGTCATGTCACCATGACATTTAAATCACCAATCAATTAACAGGTGGACCCCACGCCTACGTATCGCCATCTGGTGGATTTTTCGAACGCAAAAACCCTCATTGAGACACACCCGTTGCGGCTAATTCTCAAGATTGGACTTTTACATTAATACAATAAACGGTCATTTTAAACAATATGTGCACCAATTACTTTCATGATATGATTCGAGTACAAATACTTATAAAATAGTTTTCGCTAATATTTAATCCAAACTTCGACAAATGTCCAATGAGGGCTTTCGCGTTCGAAAAATCCACCAGATGGCGGTGAGGTCCTACTGGTTTTGTGATTCGTCATGGTTTACATGACATTGACAGACATGTCACCATGACATTTAAATCACCAATCCATCAACAGTTGGACCTTACGCCCACGTATCGCCATCTGGTGGATTTTACGAACGCGAAAACCCTCATTAAACGAACATACAGTACATAAACGAGGAGGTGGGTCAGTAAATAAGAAATACTAAAATAAAATGTCATCCTATAAAAATAAATAATTGACAAACTGAGAATTAGCCTGATTTAAATAATTAATACAGATGGCATTAATATTACTTATTGATTGATTCTTTCTTACGAGTACCACTTATATACTTTAGTGAAAAATAGTGTAAACCTACTGTTTAAGTAACTTACTTAGAAATACCACGATGTTTGCATATCATTTCGCTACTTGTATGAACTTTAACCTATTTATTCTTAATTACTAAACTTACGTTATATGACTAATCTTACACAACTTTATAGAGCTAAATTATATAATACGTGATAATTTTAAACTATAAAAGTAATCTTTAAATGCAATAAAAACGAGCAGGTTTTAAGAGGCCTTTATTTTAGAACTCATAATTCTGTAATCTTTTTTTATACTGCGTAAATAATTTTTTAATAATAAAAAAACAACAGAATCAATACTAGACCTCCATGAAATATCCCGTTCCGATTTTAAAATCGTCGATAGTTCTTTAATGTTCAGTTCCAATATTTTACTATGCGTAACGTGTCAAAAATGTCTCCGTTTATCTCCAACCGATTACGAGTCGTTAATACCGGTCCATAATTTACTTTTCATACAGATGACAGCTGGTCATCTGTCGTCAGTCAGTCGATTAAAGTTCACGCCTCGTATAATTTATTACTATTCGTAACTAAAACGGATCGTTTTTCAAATATTGGAACCGGGAATAAGTCAAATATTTGTAACTCATACTAACACTGCTCTCAAACTATAAATACATCACTTTATTAATTACAGACTGTCAAAATTCAAAAAGAAATACTACATACACGTTCAAATACTAATGATGAAAAAAGCTCTTCTATTTCAGCTACATTCAAAATTACTTCACGAAAATCGGGATGATCGGGAATTATGTTTCAAAAATTCTAAAGTAAAATTTCTGAACAAATAAACAGTTTCTCAAAATAAAGCAAGATTGGTAGATAATGAGACCGGTAACAACAAATTAAAACTATGACACGTCATATTTATTTAAACGTGGTTTCGGGACATTCACATGCATAATATTCGATGCAATAAATTCGACCCTTTTTTAAAGCAACGCGCATCAGTCTTTTCATAACCCCATTAATCTTAAAGTTTTTATTATAATGACATTAATTTAAAAAGTAATATTTTAAAGTCCTCAATTAAAAAAGAAAATTAAACAGACGATGTTAAAATGGTCGAAAAATAAAAAATGTCAGCAAGCCTTGTTTTAAGCCTTTTTCATCACCAATACTTAAAAATTAATACCGTTATAAAACATTTGACATTTCGTACAAATATTTGAATAGAAAGTAAAATAGTGTTACACTCGTAACGGGGATCGGAATGGTTTAAAGAAATAATAAAGTAATTTGATGTTTAGTGTTTTGGAACTACGCATATTATTAGCACTCCTGGAAAGATTTCTTTCATAAAACTGATTCACCTGGAAGAATTCGTCAGGTACACTATATTTTAACGCATATCACTTATTATCGCACGTAAAACTTTTTGATATTCTTTATGCATATTATAAACCTGGATGGAATTTGTGTTCCTGGTGATATGTGCAAGAAAATTTACTAAAAAGAATAAGATCAAACCAGACAAATTTAAGTCGTACGAAATGTTTGTAGACAAATAAATATTTTGCATCAGCGGAAATTTGGCGCTCTCGTTTTTTTGTTTACCGGCTGTAAGTTCTATGAGACGACAAAACGATTGCTTCTTTGATAAGCTACGAGTCAACATAACTAACTAAATCGTTGTTGTAACCCTGTTTCCTAACATGCGCCAATTCCCACTGGTAATAAATATATTTTGGATATATTTACCTGTATTATAGTAAAACCACGCGATTTCTCACGGTTTTGTTTACCAGAATAAAATCTTACTACTGTTTATTCTAACGATATTAACTCAAGAGGTAATTATGGAAAGTATCACTGTACGTCCCTACTGCCTAATGGAACCAGAGCTGAAATTTGCCCCCAACTAATAACTAATGACGTGGGACCCATCTTAACTTAAAAAAGATACCGAGGATTATGTTAAAGTTATCCGAGTGAACCATTTATGGGGTTATCGATTGATCAGGAGAATATTTGGCTACTTAATAACCCTGGTAATAAGAAGATTATAACTCCAGAGTAATACAATCCTTATTTATTATTAACATCGAAAATAAAGCTCCTTAAATACTAGTATATTAATGAATTAACATATTCAACTCGGTATCTCCTCTATTAATTAACTAGGTACTGCCCAATAAATAACATCGCTTGAAACACATTCCTTATCATTATTATACCTATATAGTGGTATGGGCATGTTCTTAAAGATTAATTTCAGATGCTACTTTGGTAAATCACGTTATACAATTGGCAAAACGTACTTGTACATTCTATTATTACGGGGTATTTTGCTATTTAATATATGTCGGAGATTTATTGTGTATATTAAAAAAATCAGCAATTTTTCGCCTGATATTAATTATAAATAGTGATTAAATATTTTACGAGTATGTATGCCCTAAAATTTACTTTGCATATACATGTTCCCTCATTTAAATTCGTATCGTGGTACGAATCGTAACTAGTTCCCCTATGTCATGGGTAAATAGTAAGCGTCCTACCCGAAACTAGCCAACTACATTAGAAAGGGTTTATAACTATAAAAAACTTAAAGTGGCTCTAGGAGACATGAAAGTGCATTTTTAAAACACTACTAACAATCACAAAGGAGACCCTGCAGTTAATTAGATCAACTCAGTCAAGAGTTAGCATAGAAGACATATATAAGTGAAAGATGTATAACTATATAGGATAAATACCACATTATTTGGTACGCAAGAACGAACAAAACGATAATAGTTGGACGTGAACGCTTTCAGGACGACAGTCGAAGATTGGGAACTTCACGCGAGATCAACACAGCATTGCGTATTTATCGATCGAAATCCAGTTGCATTTCAGAACCGTTACTACAAGGGCGTGACTAGAGGCGGCATGATAGATGATATGGCACGCGTCAAATACAATCTTTGACGTTTTGTAGTGCGTATACGTATATAAGGATTCGATCCTATGATCAAATATTGTCTCAACCAATATACTATCAATTGACGCGTATCATATCAATGCATGTGATCGATACCTAATAGCGGTACAAATCATTGTAAACATAATAGGTATTTACAATCGATTAACTATACAATCGATACATACACATTAAAAATATGCTCATTAGACGCACGGCGATCGACTAACAGTCAGCTGGTTGACTTATATGACACTCCATGTAAATACTATAGGGAGGCAAATTAAAGCAAACAGTTAGTCCATCACTCTTTATCACTAATTTAAAACCTAAATGCAATTATTTATGCGTATGTTTGCTACAACGTCTTTCTATTGTATTTTCGACTAGCAATTAGCATGCCTATAATGAGCTGTTTTTAAGTTTATAATTTGGTTTGACCGATCATTTATAACTGCCTTTATTTTAACTATTACTGACGGCTTGAATGTTTAAACCATTCAAATTACACATATTAAATGAAATTGTTTTGAAATCCTTGAAACTGTCAGTACCAATAAAATTGGCAGACTCACTAAGGTGGAAATGCAAAAAAGCTAGATAAAAAACAATTTATACAAATAACGTGATCATTTCAAACTGATATCAAACACGCCACGTCTAGTCACGCCAATACGTTAAAGCGTCCATTTGTTCGGTGGAGTGTACTAAGCTTAACTTAGATGGTCCCGGTTTAGTCGGGCATCCTGCCAATGTCGGCCAAGTGGACCTGTAGTCAGGACCCTCTCTCCAGCCATTCTTCTGCGTTAGTGAGCGCGCTCCGGATCTCGCATTCTGACGTAGCAGTAGTGGTGATCGCCACCTGATCTATGGCCTCGAGGGTTCTTGAGACCGCCATCATTCGCTTCATCAGGCTCTTGGTGGACAGTATCAGAACCTGAAATGAGATTGTGAAAATCAACCACTCTGTTATGGAAGCGTCTACCCCCCAAATGGCAATTTCCCTTATAGACTAAACAGAGTTACTTATATTTTCAAAGCATCAACAACCTCATAGGATTGACATTAAAAATTCGACGTTTCGAACAAAATATTTATCTATCTATCAATAGCATTGAGTGTGCAAGGTCAGCCGTAATTAATGATGGTAGTAATATAATCTAGTGTGGATGTTGGAGCTTTAAACCATCCAACTCAAAACCGAATAGCCATTTGTTTTCAAATACGAAGATTAACGTTACTGGTTTATTGGCATATGTGTTATGTTCAGAGTTTGCTATTTTAAGGCATCTTAATATTAATGCATTTTTATCAATAAAAGACACTTGCATATGGTGCTAGTCTCAAATCCTAGCCTTAACAATACAAGGCCTTTGTGTTTTTGCGTAGATCAAACTCCCAAATGTACAGGCTATCAAGAATTTAAATTGTAATTATAAGACTAAAATTTCAAATATTGTGTATATGATAATAATAAAGTAAACTTTTTAACGTCAATAGTAAGTAGACAGTATTGACAGTGCGTACATTGATTTCTGAACGCAGCGGCAGTATCGCGATGAGCCACCACAGCCAAGCAGGCCCGTCGGGGCTGTCCCACCAACCGTCGCTCTCGTCATCAAACCGCGATATCTCGCCAAATGCCGTCTCTATCTCTGTGCGCACTGTCTTGTTCATCCCGTTCAGCCAGAGCAATGCCTTGTAGAGTATCTGCGAGCCCAGGCAACGCATGTCAAAGATCACAACCTCTTCGGTGGGTGTAATGTCAGTAAGAGGCTGGATGCGAGCCACATCACACCTGCGAACGAGTTAAGAAATTAAGAGAGGCCGGCAAACTCAAGAGTCAACTTTACACGTTTAGTTAATTAGGTACACGCAAAAAAGTCACATTTGACATTATTGGTAACAGAAATAGAACAAATAAATAAATCAAAAAATTTATAAACTTTCGGTCAAAGATTATGTACATATACAGTTGCGACCTAATAATGGGACCGTCAAAACAAGGCTTCAGAGAATATTAAGCTTTCTTTCGTGGTCGCGCACGTATATTACATTTGAGCTGTTGCCATCCGCTAACCGCAGCCCTTGAAACGAGACATATTCTGACTCGATTTTGACACAATTTCACATAGAACAGATGTTCTAGAGCTTGCCAAGGATATTGAGAAGGCCAATAACCCAGTTTGAGCTCGTTTCAAGACACAATCGAATCTACAGTAAGTTCTCCACGTGAACGAGTCGCTTGGCAATCGATGTACATTTCAAAGCGGATTAAATCAGATTGCCCACCTTTTTTCTTCCACTAGTCTCTGCCGATCCGATGTATTTGCTGTTGTCCTACATGATTTTTAACTTACCCGTCCCTGACGTCACGTTCAATGACCCGGAAACGAGAGACGCCGACGGTAGATAGGAATGAACGGCCGTCTTCCAAATGCACGCAGTCGCAGACTTCCAAGACCTTTTAGACAAAAATTTTTACACATTCAATGACTGAATTAAAGGGAAATCTTTTGTGTTTGTTCTTAAGAATTGAAATGTGTATTTAAAATAAAAACTGTCGCTAAGGTATGATCTAAAAGGCTTTAGGATCCAGAGGGTTCCCGTGATTCCCGTTGGACCGAGGCATCACTTGAGTGTTGGCCTAGTTCGGATAAAACATTGTCAGACTGATCACGTAAAATGTCCTATAGAGGGAAAATGATCCATGCTGTCGGAACGACATGTAAAAATTCGGTTCTACACCTGAACTCTTTTCGATCGCGTCCATTTGTAGTCTCATTGGATTATGAGAGTGACTGAAGAGAGAGTACACTAGCGTGTTGCGCAAACGGTCGGTTAAAACCGAAATCATGATTATTAACAGTGAATTGTAGTAAAATGAAAAAGCTTGGATGATCCTCCCTCTCTAAGTCAACCTAGCCAGGTAGTCCACATTCTGTCGCTTTACCTCACTACTGTACAACTACTGTATCTTACCGTGCCATAATCGGAGTAATTCCGCTCCCTCTCGTAGGCCACCATGCCGAACTTGCGAGAGCCGGACTCCAGCACGCGTCGGATCATAAGCCAGTAGCGCGGGTCGAAGATGAACAGCGGACACGGAATCCTAATAACAAAACCATTCTCAATTTTAGCAATGCTTCCATACAACAATGGTATCGCGACCAAAAAGGATGTAGCCATCCCGCTTCTCGCGAGAAAATTACATCACGCTCTTAACAAATGTCAAAATCGAAATAAAATTTGTAGCGTCAGCTGCTGACTGACTGAAAATACGAGCTCAGTGTGCTATTCCAATGAATAGTTTTGAAACTTTTGTTGTCCCTCAAAAAAAATTACATTTTACGCAAATTAAAATAAATAGCCAATATGTTAATATTATTAGAATTCCTAAAAACCAATTCTGTAAATACGCAATAAGTTAATTAAATTTACAATAAAAAAAGTTCACGTGATCGTAACCGTTCATTGGAGCACGTTTCTTTACTTTATGGGAAACCAGAAAAAAGTTTTTAAACTTGACCAAAAGCGTGCATTACAAAGCCACAAAAATAAAAGTTGTTGTTAAGCGGCCTTGTTTTTTTAATTCTTATAGCAATATGTGTTTTATTTTAATAGGTACACTGTTTTGTCATTAAAACCACGTGTCAGCTTGGAGCGCTTAGGGTCAAAATTGAAAATATTATCGATGTTATTTTCCTTTTTAAGTAGGTAATGAATAAAAATATGCCACCGTAAGATAATAAACATCATTAGATTACAATCTATCTCGTAAAATTGTAAACTGTCGATAGATTGTGAACCGTAACATTATGATTCCAATTTAACGCATTGTTTTTCGCTATATTGTAATCTATCGATAGGAGTCGGTCAAATTGTGAACTGACGTAGAACGGAATGTATCTCGCGCGCTAATTGATTGAACGTTATGTGCCCCTGCCGCCCCGGCATTCGCCATATATGTTTGTTATTTCGTTTGTTGTTTTAAATATTTTAAATTGTGTTAGAAGACAAAATATTTTTTTTATAAGAGTTTTTATAATTTTTCAATTTTAATTGTTTGATGACAAAATACCTAATTTGTTTTGTATGAGTTTCTTGTAATTTTTCAATTATAAACATTTGTCAGGATTATTGATTATTGATTATTACCTATTAAATAATATATGAATACTTGAAGAATTTTTTAAATGAAATTATTTAATTTAACTGAAACCTCTCTTATATTTCATTCGTAACTCTTTGGGAACATAGTCTCGATTGGTCGCTTTTATAATAAGACCGACCAATCAGGAAGAGCTATGGGACAGTTGACAATTTGACAAGGGACTGATTGTAATCTAACAGTTTCACTTCGATAGATTGTAATATAGAGAAAACTAATGTGTCGAATTGCAATCAAATGTTTCGGTTAACAATATTTTGACAGTTTACAATCTCACGAGATAGATTGTAGTCTAATGATGTTTACAATCAATGAGGGTTACACGAGTATAAATTTCAGTTTAATTTAACACGCGAAAAAAATATTTGATTTATTTATCCAATAACAATTGGTATGCTAGTTTTATATTTTAATCCCGCTGTACACGCACGCTATCCCCGTTTTTTCCACTGATTTGCCGCTACTATTAGTAGTCGCAGTGTGATGCTAAATATGTACAATTTTCCTCGATAAATAACAATGAATATATTTTTTCAATTCGAACGAGTAGTTCCTAACATTTGCGCATTCAAACAAACAAACTGTTTCTATTTATACCTAACATTACTATGGATATTGGATAATCATTCTGCCTTAACTTTACATACATTAACTACATAGTAATTAGTTGGACAGGCTTGATAAATGCATTGATATTGGTATTGCTGAAACCGTTGTAAGTCGAGTAAAATATCAAATGGTCAGAAACAGCGTCATTTTAGCTTGAAAAAGAACGAATTTCTTCGGATACACTTTGCGTAACATCATGAGATAGTACCAAAGCCTTCTAGTGAGATAGGTATTGAAAAAAACGAACAAATTTCAAACGTGGTCACAGTCGACGAGCTACGTTTTTACAAGCTTTTATTTAGTTTCACCTGTCCCGATGTTTGTTTGTCTGTAATTAAATCTTTTATTTTTTTTTCTTTTTAGGGCATTTAAATAAAAGCTTGTTTTTAAAAAGGCTTTTTTTACCTTTATTTTTTTCTGTCTGTATTTTATTTGTGACATTCATTTCGCAAAAATTATGTGAGTCCTTCTGTACACTTGTTGTGATGGTTCTACAGTTTTCTCACAATATTACAATTAAGGCGATGAAGTCCTCCGGGAGTTTTAGTGGGTTGGCCTGCCCTTCTTAGGGCATCCCACACACGCCGTAACCTACCTCGGGGACGGTGCAAAAAATCCTACTGTAACCTGCTAAGATAAGATAACAGAACTCATACCTCATCCGCAGGTTAGTACAAAACCGAAAGATATACTTACGAAGGATAGGCGACGGTGCAGACGAATATGGGGATGACGTCGGGATCTGGAGGCAATGGCGGCTGCGACGCGTCTATCGACTCCAAAGCAGCTGTCATGAACGTCGTCTCGCGCGCCTGCAACCACACAACTATAGTCTATCAATCTGTCATTGTCAAGTCAAGTCAATATTTTTTATTCACATAGATTACATTAGTAATACTTATGAATAGTCTTTATATAAAGCAAATGAAGCTACCTCCGGTTCGGAACCTATAACTAAAGAGAAGATACCGGCAAGAAACTCAGTAGTTTTTTTTTACAAATGGAAGCTAAACTTATTACTAATTTTGCACTAAGACACACAGTTAGTTTGTCAATTGTAAAATAAAAATTAAAGATCAATTATTGAAAAAAATAAAAATAAAACAAAAGTATCTATTTGTAAAATAAATGAAATTAACTGTAGGACTTACATGCGTCATCGTGGCCCAATACTGACATTGATTGAGAAAATGTGGCATATTATATTTTTAAAATAATATAAAACACGCAAGTACAGGCGAGCAGACTAGGTAGTGATCCACACGTCCTTATCATTCAAATAATCTTCTACTTTGTAGTAGCCTTTTTTCAAAAGACAACGTTTGACAAATGACTTAAATTTGTATAAAGGTAACTCAACAATAACTTGAGGAAGTTTATTAAACATTTTTATGCTTAAAGCAACAAATGAATTACTTATTTTATGTAGTCTACGCTTAGGAACAGCAAGCTTGTTTTTATTTCTGGTGTTAATGCTATGATTGTCTGATTTTTTAGGAAAAGTATGCAAGTTTTTGTATACATGCATTAAACAGTCGAGAATGTATTGAGATGCGACTGTTAAGATGTTAATTTCCTTAAATAATTCTTTCAGCGAGTCACGCGGTCCTAGCTTGTAAATGGCTCGGATGGCCCTCTTTTGTAATACAAAGATAGTTTGAATATCGGCCGCAGATCCCCATAACAGCAGAACATATGACATAACGCTGTGAAAATAGCTAAAATAAACCAATCTCGCCGTTTCCACATCTGTTAAATACCTTATCTTTCTGACTGCATAAGCAGCCGAACTCAGTCTTCCAGCCAGGGTCGTTATGTGGGGTGACCACTGTAATTTTGAGTCTAAAGTTATGCCAAGAAATATTGTGGAGTTAATTAGTTCAATGTGTTCATCATTCATTTTTATTATGGTATTGTAAACTTTATACATTTTGTTTTCTTGGCATTAAGCACAAGGTTATTAGATGTAAACCAATGAAGTATTTTATTAAGGGCATGATTAATTACATCAACATTGTCACTCTGTCTATCCGTTTTGAAAATAAGAGATGTATCATCAGCAAATAATACTATCTCACATAAGTCTTTTGTAAAAGAGGGCAGGTCATTAATATAAATTAAAAATAGTAATGGTCCCAATATCGAACCCTGGGGCACTCCCATGAATAAAGGAGCGCCAGAAGAGTTTGATCCGTTCACGCTGACTTTTTGAGTTCGGTCAGACAGATAGATTGAATAAGACTAAGTGATTTGTTCGAAACACCATAATGCCGCAGCTTCAATTACATTGTTTTATGATCCACACAATCAAACGCTTTTGATAAATCACAAAAAACACCTACGACATCCTGCTTATTATCCCATGCATCAAACACATGCTTGATGAGAGCTACTCCCGCATCAGTTGTGGATTTGCCTTTAGTAAATCCATATTGATTTTTATGGAATAACCTGTTAACTGAAAAATGAGAGAGTATCTGGTTAAATATAATTTTTTCAAATATTTTACTAAATGCAGGTAAAATGGATATGGGTCTAAAATTCGATGGGTCACTTTTATCGCCGCTTTTAAATAAAGGTATAATTTTACTGATCTTCATTAAATTTGGAAACTGACCTTCATCGATACATTTATTAAATATAAAAGCCAATTGAGGTGCAATAGAATGTATGATATTTTTCAGTACTTCTACTGAAAGACCCCACAAATCCTCAGATTTTTTTCACATTAAGCTCCCTGAATGCTTTCAAAATTGTCCTATAATTAATATAATCAAAGTTGAAGGGAGTTATGCACTCATCCACATGTGATTTGAGTAGTGACTCGGCAATATATGGACTTGAGGATAAAACACTAGTTGTTGTGACCGGGATATTAGAAAAAAAAGATTCAAAAGCGTTTGCTATTTCAGCATCTTTTTCAAGAATACTGTCATTTATTCTAAGAGAGAGCTTGTTAGTATGTATCTTATTTTTACAAGTCTCTTTGTTAATTATTTGCCAAGTTACTTTACTTTTATTTGTAGCCTTCATTATTTTGTCCCTGAGAAAATTGGATTTTGCTATCGCACAAACCTTCTTGAACAATTTCGAATATTTTCTAACATATTCTACTATTGAAGCGTCATTCGAATTAGCTTTTAAATCATACAGTTCAAATAATCTACGTCTACTTTTGTGTATACCTGACGTAGCCCAGTCACTGAATTTTGTTTTTGAACTATTTATTTTTATAGTTTTTTTAGTAAAAACGCTTTGAAATTCTTTTTCAACGGTGTGAAACAATTTTCCATAACAGTGATCAATGCTGTTATTTGATTTGAAGTTTAGCAGAGACACTTTATCGCATACTTTTGATTTAAATTTTTCTACGCGATTTGTGGTGATAGGCCTACAAGTAAAATATGAAAATTGAAGGGCACGATGATGTTCGAACACAGCTTATTGACCGCTGTGGTCAGAGTTAATAAAATTTATAATAGATTTTGAGATTGTACTACAATTGCAGAATATATTATCGAGACAAGTAGCCGAAGTGGCAGTGACTCGTGTGGGTTCGTTATACAGTTGACTTAAGTTGTATGATTTAAAAAGATTCAGGAACCGAATGGAATTCTGTGAATTATCAAGAATGTTAACATTAAAATCTCCACATACAACTACTTTTTTATTAGAAGAGCAAACTTTTCTAAAGGCTTCTTCTATAATATTCTCAGATAATAAATAGTTAGCGGATGGTGGTCTATACACACACATAACAATGTACTGCTCAAGCTCTATACATGAGAGTTCAATATTACGTTCAACTGAAAGTTCTACTATGTCCTTACGTTCCTTAAATAGGAAATTATTTTGTACTAAAATCAGAGATCCACCCCTAATAGCAGAACCTCTTGTAAAAGAACTACCTACTATAAAATTATCAATGCTAAGCATTAACTGGTTTTTTCTCAACCAATGTTCAGTGAGGCATAATATATTAACATTCTGATTATTTAAAAATAATTCAAGTTCTAACTCTTTGCCAGAAACACCCTGTATATTTTGGTGCACAATGTTTAGGAAATGAAGTTCCTTTTTTATTTTATTGCCAGAGTTATTCTCTATTGTCTTAAATTGTTACAAAGTTTCGTGGGAATAGTGGATCCGTGCCAAAATACTAAAGTTCTCCTTAATACAAAGTTGGCAAGGCCACAAGATAGTGCAGTGAAATTACGATCAGCGCTGTTTAAAGTCATAGAAATGACATCAAGGTGACTGTAAAGTTTTACTAGAGCTCCTTTTCAACAAAGAAAACAGCGCGGGCATACGTTTAGGTACACCACATTACATGGACTCGAGGATCTCTGAATGCTGCCTTTTTAACTGTTTCCCGAGTTTTTATACCTTCTTTTCTATTTATAAGCGGCCCGAACATTATTTTGCACATCCCCATCCTGAAAACATCGTAAAACTGAAGCCTAAAGGTGCGATTCCAATGAAAAATGTCACACACACGTGTTCACTACACAAAATTTACCATCGTTTGTTCAGTGGAGACTTCACTTTACAGATAATTTTGTCGCTAATACTTGTTGACAACCTTCAATAGAAGTAATAAACACTGTAACCGCATATAGGTATTGGGTTTTCAATATTCAATAAGTAAACATACACCTTGGCAAGGTGCAAAATTCCTTGAATCCTTAGACACTGTTGATACCGGTCGTAGGTGTCAGCATTTTCGAAGCACTAAAAAAGTTTGACGACCACTAACAAACATGACCCTTTACGTTCCGTACAGGTGGTCATAGTGCTTTGAACGAGTCTAGTGGAACGCAGCTGGCTGTTAGATATAGCACTCACCGCGCTAAGGTCGAAGTCGTCCAACGGTCGCAGGCACAGCGCGCAAGCCTTCCTGTAGTCGAGCGCTCGCTCGATGCAGGTGCGACAGTAGGTGTGGCCGCAGGGAGTAGTCACGGGCCGCGTATACGTGTGGTAGCAGAGCACGCACTCCAGGTCGCCGGGCCGCAGCCAGCTCGCGGCAGCCTGAAGCCGCACCGAGCGGAACAGTTCACGCGTGACACGTCGAGGGTGGCAGTTCTCAGCCAGGACCATTATTATCTGTGTGGATACGAATAATAAGAAACTACTGCACCTTATCACACATGTATTCTTATAATAATATCTGGTGCGCAAGTTGTTATCATCCGGGTGAGGGCAGTTCCTACTTTATCCATAGAAATCCAAACTAATATTATAAATGCGAAAGTAACTCTGTCTATCTGTTCAGCTTTCACACCTAAACCGGTTTTGTTTCAATTTGGTATACGTTATACCTCTAGAACGGAAATAGGCTACTTTTCGTTTTGAAAATAAGGAGGGATAGGGGTAATACCGCCCTTGAAAGTTTATATGGGAAAATTATTTTTTTACTGAGGTAAATCCGACGACGAAAGTATGTAGTCCACGCGAACAAAGTTGCGGGCACAGCTAGTTTATTATGACATCTAGAGCGCAAGTAATATGTGATCATCCGGGTGAAGGCTGTACTAGGGATGGCGATCCTTTTCGAAAAATATCGATATCTAAATCGATTCGAATCGTGATTCATCAGAATCGATGCCCGAAAAAATCGAGGTTTAAAATCGATTTCCAGAAAATCGATCTTTTTTTTTATAAAACTTACTTTCACAATGTTTTTTTTTTATATTGCACTTCAAGATTGACCTCATCCCATCTGATGTTAAATGGTAATAAGGTCCTCCTAGCTTAAAGGTGACAAGTATAGCATAATAAATCTGTTACTGGAGTTGATGTAACTTGTTGACTGGATGCAAGTATAAATCAATTTTATTAAAAAACCAAACAAATATTAAAAACGTAACTTTTTTTATTGAAGAGAAATGAGGCAAAGAAAAGTAAACACACAGCAGCCATCTCGCGAGTTTTTATGTAATTGAATTAACTAGCAGCACTCATGTAATACGGGCACCTTCAACAGCTAATAATAGTATAAACCACTAAAACAGAAAAAATCGTAAGTCGATTTTAAAGGGTGATGTATCGATCCAGTACTACATACTGATTCAAAAAATCGATTTTCCCGGATCACAAAATCGATTTTACGATTAATCTATCTCAGATCGCCACCCCTACCGCGTACTATCTTAATTTTTTCGCTTTCTCATCTGTTTCTTCACCGTTATTGGCCACAGCATAATGTTTTATATGATGCGTAAAGCCTCCTTTATAAATGGATTACTCAACAAAACATATTTTTTCCATTCTAAACAGTAGTCCTTGAGATTAGCGCGATCAGACATGCAAACTCTTCAGTTTTTTAATATTAGTAAAAGTAATATAAAGATTGAAATGGCAACGCTAGGAGTTCTCTAACGGACAAATGCTGGTTGTATCATGAGAATATGATCAGTATTTTTTTCTTAAATTCTACACCGATACAATAGTATTGAGTCACCAAGTATGGTAGGTACAGTCGCCGTCAGATATATCAGAGCAGACAAAGTGACCAAATACTTGAACATTTAAAATGTCAAAAAGTTCCATACACCACAAGTTACCATTAAAATCTGAACATTCATTACTTTAATAATATCTGACCTCCTAAAGTATGCATTAGATATACCTATTTGCAGTCAGCCAGTTTAAAATGTATCTTGAGACGCGTGAATTATCACGTGCGTGGACAAAACCGAATGATACCTATATATGAAGTATTTGGCCATCACACAGCTAAAAACTCTTCGTGCAAAAGTAAATTAATTAATTGCAAAATCATAAACGCTTGACGAATAACCCCGATTAGAAATAAAAAACATTTGCATATCGCTATTTATGAGTCAGTGTGTTTATTAAATTTCACCTAAAATTAGTCCTTTTCAAGTATGAAGGTTATCAAAAAGTTAGTAAAGTCACGTTTCGCGATATAACAGATAACAAAAGGTCACTAACCGGAGAACGTGATTAACATTTTACAGAGCCAAATAAATTACACGCGATCGGCAGTACATAGTGAGAAACGGTTAAAATTAAATCAGGTAAGGGAACCTCGCCCACGCACCGCGTACGGACGTGGTCAGTCCGGAATAGCGCGACTGAAATGAGTGGGCGAAACATTAATCCTAAACAGCTCGAGTACTCCCGATGCGGTTACACTTATTTTCGACACCGACGCAAAAGCGACGAGGTGTTATAAGTAGTGTTGTAAAAATGAGCGCTTTAAGTCGAACATTCAGCGCAGAGTCTAGGCTTTTGAGCGTAAAAGACTCGAGGGTTGAAGACTCTGACTTCAGCGCTCAAGTTACGCGCTCGAGTGTCGAAGCGTTAACATTTTGAATGAGTTTATACAAATAATTATATAATTAAAGGGTATTATACTGCATTAATTATGCATATACATTATGTAGTTATTAATAAAATGATTTATTATTCTGAATAAAGTTTGTAAACGCTCACGCTCGAGCCTGAGTTGAGTGTCGAGTTCAGCGCTATAAATGAACAATTTTCTCTAAATGCCTTTTTGCCAGCGCTCGAGCGTTTTAGACTTGACTCGAGTCTCGCGTTTTAAAACTGCTCGAGCGTCAACTCGAGCTCTATAGCGCCGGTCGAGAATTTTTACAACACTTCTTAAAAGTTTGTTGTGTTTGTCTGTCCATGTCTTTCTATAGCACCGTAGCTCCCGAAGGGATGATCCGATTTCAATTTTTATTTGAAAGGTGAATAAGAAATAGTGTTATTAATTATATTTGATCGGTCCAAGATGGCCGCCGCTTCAAAATGTCGTATTAATTATTTGGACGCATTAAATAGGTACATAAACAATAAATGGGCTCAAATAGTACTAGATACCTACGATGTGATAATATCGAATGGAGGAACCGCGGTTTATTAAAACTTTAAAATTTTGTCATATTACATTTTAGCATCGCGCTCTGAAGCAAAATAAAAACACAACACGGATAGTTAGAATATTTTCCGATGCGTCTTCATACGAAGATTGTTATTCGCGACATGGTTTCACGTCATTTCGAGATAAAAAGAATCCCTTTATGTTATCCTAAGAGTAGATAACTCTGTCTAGCTACGAAAATTTAATAATTTTTCAGTGATGTTACCAGCAAATTCCTACGTTATTCTAATATACTGTCTTGGTATTGCTTACAATTAATTAGGAGATAAATCTGTAGGTACAGATCCTTGCCAAAGAACGCTTGCGGCTGTTTTAGAATTATAGGGTCATATCGGTCTCTTATCTACTCAAATCGTGTAGATGCGAAATATCTAAGTGCTTTTCGAAAAGTGTATATAAGAATACAGTGGTGCTTCCGTTGATGGTACTTTTGGTAGTAAAACCAACATGTTTTCAACTTACTTGTGCTAGTATCGAGCGTGCCGCCCTCGCCTTATGAGCTGATGAAGCAGCGACGCGGGCGAAATGAGGCGCTGCGTCGCGGTACCGCCCCATCGCCACCAGCCGGCGCGCATACTCAAATCGCACCTGGGAAGAACAAACGTAAAAACGTTAGCCTGTGCCAGACAACCGGTCAACATGGGTCATCGACCCTTACCTTAACAACGAGAAGCCTTTTGGCCAACTCATATAGCTCGATCAAATCCCGCGGCATGAGTGCAATTTTTTAATCGGACAACTCATCCCGCTCATATAATTTACGTATTATACGGACGTGAAGAAAAGTGGTTAAGGTGCATTTGGACTAATTCTCATTATGGTAACCGACTCGCTAATGGACTAAGTACTTCTTATTTTGGCTACGTGTGATGAGGGCAACTTCTCAAATTTTGGGAATATTCTTTGAAATAAGTACTGTCTCATCTTTATTCATTCTAAAGAATAGTTTATAGGTAACTGAAAAGGCTAAAATAATGTAACTTTTTATTTTTTTATATAAGTAATAATAATGACAATTATTACTCTCGTGTATGTAAAAGGAAATATTTCAAATAATACAAATACATTTTAACCTTTTCTTTAAATCGGGATGAGTTGATCAAAGAAAAATATATCAGACCGATTGAGCTTAAACCATGATCTTGGTTTGGGCGCCGATGCAGACGAAGTTGAAGCTCCGGCTTTGATTTGTTTTGCCCACTGTGGCTTTGGCGCTTCCGGAACCTTGAAACTGGGCAGTCTTTCAAGGACAACCACCGGCTCCCTCCTTCTATCAGCCGCAAGTGACGGCCGGATTTGCTTCGCAGGAAGCAAGCGATCCTGGATGCCTTCGAATCGGGCATCCATTCGGGCACAAAATATAGCCCGTTCTTCCTGGAGGAGCTTGCGAAACAGCTCCTTCATCGCATTTTCCCGCGGCTGCTGTCCGGGTGCAGAAGTAGGTGCCGAAGTAACAGGAGCCGACACTGACTCGACCAGCTCCATATTTTCGACGGGAGCCAGGATCGGAGACGTAGATTTTAATGTCCCCGTCAGACTGGACAGAACAGTCTCGAGGCTTTCCACCTTCTTACGGTAAGTCTCTAACTCTGATTGTAGGCGATCTACCGTCGCCTGCAGCCTCACCGTCTCCTCTGATTGGGAGCGCTTGAGCGCTTCAATGCAGATGGCCTTCATACTCTGCGTTCTATCTTTCAAGGCCTTCTGGTACGTCCCTTTTAGATTGGACGATTTGGAGATGATTAACGAATACTCGTTGGCGTCCTCGTCAATCATCTTTTCCAATTCTGCGACCGATTTCCCCTCTAAGGCCGGTTTGAGGGGGATACCGTAACCCAGCTGATTGCGAGCGCTGCGGGTTTGCCTTTCTTTGGCCGCTATTAAAGCTTCGAGCTCCAGCTCATTAGCGGCCTTCTTTGCGGCGTTTAGCTCCCTTTGAGCTTCTGCCCGCCCCACATACTCTCCAGTAGTAGCGGGACGTCCACGTCCTTTTTTCACCTTCCCCTTGCCCCGACTTTTGCCCTGCGGGGTGTCCGAGGACGACTCCTTCTCGACCTCTTCAATCGGTATTTTCCGGGCTTTCAAGTATCTTGCCCGTTCCGACGTGACTGACGCATCAGACATATGCGTCAGTGTGTCCGAGTCGGAATCGGACAATTCACACGGTCTGCTGAACTGACCGCTGAACACATAGCTGGCAACCGAGGTCGCAGATGGAGCGCGACTCAGGGTCCCAGCCTCTACCGTCTTTGGTGCATCCGAACAATCGGCACCCACAACCGACGACGACGCAATTGCGCAGTCATCTTTCTCCGCATCCAAGGATGCCACCACATCTATCTCCCCACGAACGTCGTTTTTTAAGTTTTTATTAAAGCTCATTGTTGTACCCACGAGTACACGGTAAAAGAGGACCACCAGGAGCAGTGCCGGTTTACTCCTGGCTACCCTCATACTGCACGGGGGCGGTTGGTCTCGTGCAGGGAGGCCGATACCACCGACCACGACCGGGTTTATCCCACCCGTCACCATCCCTCCGAAGAGAGATGGCCCCGACGCCTCGAGCACTCACGACGTCGGGATTAGGGGTTTTTTTATTGAGGTTGTCTCCTCTTGGGCCGGCCAATGAAGGCAAGCCCCCTACCCCTCCCCCCTCCCCAGGCCTACCTGGGCTACAAGGAGGAGAAGCCGGTTTGCCGGTGGTGGTCCTGAAAAGGACCGCGTCTCCCCAGCCACTTTGGCCAGTTCAACCCACCGACCCACACCTACACGCCTCGCCCTCAACTGCTCTTCTCAAACCGAGAATAGCAGAGAGGACGGTATTCCCAACCCCCCAAATTCCCCACCCCCCCATTCCCCATCCCCAACCCGCCTACCCCACCCCCCCAGTGTGTTTGGTCCGCGGGAGCTACGCTCCGACCGCCGACTGCCGCCCGCAGGGCATCCCTGTAAGCGGGAGTACCCTCCGGACGGCAGCCGACGGCTTCCTCTATCCGCCGGCCGGAGACGCGCCAGGTAGGGGTATCACCTCCCCCCCTGGAAGTACCTAAGCACCTGTGTCAGAGAAAGCAACTCTTCCTTAACAAATAAGTATTCACTTAAACTAACCTTAATCATTACACGAGTGTTACAATATTAATGAATTAAAAAACCAATAATAGAATATAATAGAATCAATAAAAGAATTAAAATATCAATAATAGACTTATTAAACGTACAAAGTCTTAATTGAATAACTCTAAATACTTTAGATTTTATATTTGTCACTGATTCACTGACTCACTTATATACTTTTAAAATAATTTAACGGGTCAAAACGCGACACCATTTTTATTTAGTAGTTAATACGAACTACTTACTGCCCGAGTCAGCTCGTGACCACGGTTGGTGCAACCTAACCGAAACGTCGGGCAGTAAGTAGTTCGTATTAACTACTAAATAAAAATGGTGTCGCGTTTTGACCCGTTAAATTATTTTAAATGTTTAAAATGGAACGCGAAAGTCTTAAAATTCACTTATATACTGACACACTGATGATCATCAAAATGTTTAGCTACTTCCTGAAGTGCTAGAAAGCTGAAATTTGGTATGTAACCTAAGTTAGGCATACAAGTTATAAAAAAAATCATAAACTTTGGCCCCCCATCTCCCAAAATGGGGGATGGAAGTTTGTATGCGACTTTATGTTAGGGTAATTCCTGAAGTGCTAGAAAGGTGAAATGCGGTATATAATTTAAGTTTATTATACAACCACCAAATAAATCATAATCTTATAACTTTCTCTACCCCGCCCTCTCCCCCATCTCCTAAAATGGGGAGTCGATGATTATCAAAATTTGACTACTTCCCGAAGTGTTAGAAAGCTGAAATTTGATACCTATGTAATCTAAGTTTAGTAAGTATACAACCTACAACTTTCGCCCCCCCCCCCCCAATACCCTAAGAAACCTAAAATAAGTACTTACAAGAACCTCCGCCTTAATGAAGAGTCTCATGGTAGGTTCTGTAATTTTAGTGTTGCCCAAATTCAGTCTTGGTCTTGTTCTTGCGTTTTTGCAAGACCAAGACCAAGAACAAGACCGCGTATTTTTAGCAAGACCAAGACCAAGACTGACCGTGCAAGACTTGAGCAAGAACAAGACAAATCCTGCAGGACTCTTGCGTCTTGCAGCTAGGACTTAGCGCTATTTCACGGAGTAGTTAGGTGTAACAGTTCGGTGTATAGGTAGGTACGCTTAGGAATTCTATGAGACGCAAAAAACTGTATCAAAGAATATGAAAAACTGGACCTATGCGCATTACGACTAATACCATAAACATAGCGAATAAAAAAATATCTATTAAAATCAAACTGAGTGCATGCATAGTTATGTTTTAACCATCGGTACTTTGATAATGCGGCATCAAAGGTTTTGTACTTACATCTCAAAGAAATTTGCCGCTTTTCGGAAGTACATGGTTATGATACATGCGCCGGCGGCTTCTTTTGAAATCTTAAACAATTGTTGCCGCCGCGCCGAAATCATAACATTTGACACTATTTGATTGCCGCCACAGGGCGTAGGTAATTGCAAGACTTGCAAGACTCTTGCTGCAAGACCAAGACCAAGACCAAGACTGGCTAAGTCTCGTCTTGTTCTTGCATTTGGGCAACACTAAGTTATTTACGCCCTATAACCTCTCGTCTGTCCACAGCCACGTCGTGGTCGCGCTCAAAAAATGCGCATCTGTCCACAGCCACGAGGTGGTCGCTGTCGACTTATAAACTTTAGGATCGAAAAAGACGTAGCAAATGTATATTCATCTCTCTCTAAATCATACAACGTGCAGATAATTAAACAAAGATAGCAAATAATGTCACGCTCGCGTCTTAAAAGAACCATAGACGCTGTAAAATAATAATACATTTAGTCCGTTCAATTGTTCGGTCAGTGACGCGGTGTGCCGTATTTACGCGCGAAGTTTAAAGTGTTTAAAGTGGTTTTGGAAGGAAATATTGAAAATAAACATGACTGGGTAAGTAATAAATACTTTTCTATTAACATACAACACATTAGATTAGGATTTGTACATAAATTGATACATTTTATCAAACATTGCTTGCCATTTCGATCGCCATGTTGATACCATGTTCATATTCATTTCAATTGTTTTGAATGCAAAGTACTTTGTGAATGGTGAAAATTGTTTTAATATCATTAACATACTTTTCTACAAACGTAACATTCATTATATTTGTGCGATTTTGATTGAATATTTCGTAAATCTAAAAGAAACAAATGTCGGTCGCGGGACTGTCACGGGTCGTGAGGTCATTGCCACGGAATCCGCCATTTTGGTGCACAGGCTAAAATAGTATGGATACGGTTTTGGGAATGCCAGTGTGCATAATTTTTATGAAAATTTTTGGTGTGAATTATTATTTGTTTTTTTTTTCATTTGATTTGATTTATTTTTATTGTGTGTGCATGATATTATTATTTTATTGCACGTGAAAAAAGAATGGTGAAAGAATTTTTGAAATCTGTCTAGCAGTTTCGGAGCCTATTCATTACAAACAAACAAACAAACATATTAGTTAGTTCAGTGTTTCCGATATGCCGGGTCGCGACCCTGTACCGGGCCAGTAAAATAAAATACCAGGTTGCAACATTTCCGCCTTATTTTTCGTCAATTTCTGCGAACTTGGTTACTATAGTAAATAAATAAGCAATTGCTCCGTACTTGGCACTAAAATATAGTGATTAAAATGCGAAACTCTATCAGTAGGGACTAATCCCTACTAATATTATAAATGCGAAACTGTCTGTCAGTTACGCTTTCCCGCTTAAATCTCTGAACCGATTTTGATGAAATTTGGTATGGTAGGTTTTCCATTATTTCTTCGCTCCTTATAGTTGCAGCGTGGTGTTATATAGCCTAAAGCCTTCCTCGATAAATGGTCTATTCAACACAAGAAGAATTTTTTAATTCGAACCAGTCGTTTCTGAGATTAGCGCATTCAAACAAACAAACAAACTCTTCAGCTTTATAATATTAGTATTTTCCATTATTTCTTTGCTTCTAATAGTTGCAGCTTAATGTTATATAGCCTAAAGCCTTCCTTGATAAATGATCTATTCAACACAAAAATAATTTTTCAATTCGAACCAGTCGTTCCTGAGATTAGCTCATTCAAACAAACAAACTCTTCAGCTTTATAATATTAGTATTTTCCATTATTTCTTTGCTTCTAATAGTTGCAGCGTGATGTTATATAGCCTAAAGCCTTCCTCGATAAATGGTCTATTCAACACAAAAATATTTTTTCAATTCGAACCAGTCGTTCCTGAGATTAGCGCATTCAAACAAACTCTTCAGCTTTATAATATTAGTATTTTCCATTATTTCTTTGCTTCTAATAGTTGCAGCTTGATGTTATATAGCCTAAAGCCTTCCTTCATAAATGGTTTGTTCAACACAAAAATATTTTTTCAATTCGAACCAGTCGTTCCTGAGATTAGCTAATTCAAACAAACAAACAAACTCTTCAGCTTTATAATATTAGTATTTTCCATTATTTCTTTGCTTCTAATAGTTGCAGCGTGATGTTATATAGCCTAAAGCCTTCCTCGATAAATGGTCTATTCAACACAAAAATATTTTTTCAATTCGAACCAGTCGTTCCTGAGATTAGCGCATTCAAACAAACAAACAAACAAACAAACAAACTCTTCCACTTTATAATATTAGTATAGATAATTTTGTCTGAAAGAGATTGCTTTTTACGCAGTACTTTTTATTGCTAAGCAATAAGCCTTAGCTCGTTGCGGTGCATAAGTTGGAAAAGCCTCAAAATTCGTACTGGTCACCCATCCAGTTACAAGCTAACGCGTACTTTGTTTATTGCCATTATTATCAGTCTCGCACGCAGGATATCACTAGGCTAAGACCACTTTATTAAATTATTAAAATGAAAATTCCTTATTTTTTAAATGTCGAAATATTTTTAAATAATAACATTGTATTAAAAAAATAGATTGTATTAATTAAAAAAAAAGACAATATAACTTATTTGTATTTCATTTTCATTATTTATGTCAATGATTACAATATTTACAATTATTAAAGAAGTCGCCACTGGGCATATCCATACTAGCATAGCTTGGTACTACGTCACTCTTGGTACTTTTTGTGGTAAAATTGTATATTTTAGTAGTTAATTTCTAATATTATTTTGTATGAAAGAACTCTCTTTGTTTTGTTTTTTTATGTAGAAAATGTTATTAAATTTATGAATATGCACTCACATGTAAATAAATTGCAAAATAGTTCTTTACAAATGCAAAAGTTTGAGGGCATGTTTCTGAGGTCATTTTTTTCAAGTGTTTGTGACCCTTCTTTTATATCTTAATTACTTAATAATTTTAATATTTGAAACTATTTATAATAAGAATAAAGACCAAACTATAGAGTAAGTTAAGATTTAGAACCACTTGTGCTTCTGGAGTCGTCGATATTGAAGTAAAAAATGTGCCATTTTTTGTAAGTGTTTTGGGTCGTCTTAAGTGGCCCTCATTCTTGTCGAGCTTGGGGTGTACAAAAAATGTTTGAAGAGATGTGTTTTTTTTATTCATTATTGTAAAGTATGTTATTTTCATGTATATAAAATTAATAATTACCGAAATAAATGCTTTATTTTTTTAAATACTTAATTTTTTATTCAACTTTCTGGAAAAAAAACGATTCTAGCACTTTTACCCATCCAATTAAGTTAATATCAAAAAAGGGAACATACATATTTATACGTATTATATTAGGTTTCTTAACCACGATTCTAACAACATATTATTTTATATACTTTTTATACATAATTCGTAAGATATTGCCATTTTAATGACACGCGCCACCTAAGTAATAAATCACTCGTATAGGATTTGACAGATGTGCTAAATCAGCCATTTTGACAGGGACCGACGAGAGGTTAAGGACAAGGTGGGCAAATCGTAGTACTTATGATAAGATATAATACTAAAGTTAGGTTTACTTACTTACTTCAGAGACTAAATATTTGCATCACTTCCACGACGGTGACGAAACGGCGATGCCATACATTTTTACTGATATGTAGAATTATTGAAGTTCGTCGGTAGAGTTTAGCCGTGTAGATGCCGAAGCTTGGCTCTACATGAGATCTGATATCTTTTTCACAGGGCGGACCTTATGTGGGTTGTCTTGGCAACATTTTACATGAAATGTTTTTGGTGGGATAGAGAGTGATAAGAGATGCTATTTTAGTACCTAAGCATATAAACGCAAACTATCACAACCCAAAAAAACTGTGGCAAAAGTTAAAAAACAATATAGGTATTGCCCAGTGGAAAAAATGTGACCGAGTGTCCATCGCATTTCAAGAACCCTGATATAATAAATGATAATTTCCCGAATGTACCTGGAGACACCAAAGTGACCATGTCCCGGCTCACTTTCTTTGAATTACACAGACACATTCAGCGACATTTTCTTTACAGACAGTCTCCGATGATCAGATTCTTAAAATTATTAAGGGTTTGAATTCGAATGCTCAAGGCATAGACAGGGTGTCCTTCGAGATGTTACATTTGACATTGCCTCAGTCTTAACGAAAGGGCAATTCCCGGACAATTGGAAGCTGGCTGTGGTAAAACCGCTACAAAAAATCAGCACCCCATCTATTTGGAGTAACCTCAGACCCATGTACTTACTCCCCTGTCTCTCAAAGCTGCTAGAAAAAGTAGTGTGTGATCAATCAACAGAATACTTTGAGAACAAAAACATTCTGCCAGTGCGGCAATCAGGTTTTTGAAAGGTACGGCCACTGCCTTAGCTGACGTGGTAGACGGCCTGCTTGCAGCACGCGATTAAGGCATGCTCAGTATTCTGCTACTTCTTGTTTTCTCACGGGCCTTCGACTCAATCAACATTTCTATGCTACTTTCTGAACTGGCATACTATTGTCTCGACTCAACTTCCATTAAGCGGTTCAAAAGTTACCTTCAGGATAGACGGCAGTGTGTCGAACTGACAAAAACCGACGATATCGGATCGTCCCTCGCGGCGTCCCGCTGGGCTCAATATTAGGGCCTATCCTCTAAGTTCTGTACAGTGCTGAAATAGTTATGCAAATCTAAACACTGCCAGTATCATCTTTACGCTGATGATCTGCAGTTATATTACTCTTTTGCGCTGGCTGAACTTTTTTTTACTCAATATTAATAAAAACTGTTGTTAGACGCTTTAAATATTCACAGACTATTTAGTTATACTTTAACTTCAATAATAAATAATTGTGTTTAATGTTAAATAGATAATAGGACGGAACCCTTCGTGCGTGAATTTTCACCGGATTTCTCCCGAGCGAAGCCGGGTTTTCATCTAGTACCAACATAAATTGTGTGTTAAAATTCGCCATTGTCATTTTTGTTTACCTGATCAAAGAAAATTATATTTTTATTTTTTGCTATTCTAACTGACGAACCAAATAGAAATATTAGTCGCCTACCATAATTGTTAATGTTGTGGCTAGCAAATTTTTATTTAATTAAAAGCCGAGTGTCATTTTGACGAAGTAATGACAGGACTTCCAGCCATAGGTAGAATTTAATATTAAATTAATTGTGCCGGATGATAGCATTTAAAATTTTCTCTATCTGTGTTAACCTTATAATTTACCTCTAAACGTCAATAATTAATATTCATAAATAAAATTAATCACTAGAATAAAAATATCAACCATTTAACCCTACTACTAACGACGTGGTAGAAATAAAATAACTTTTATTGAACCCTAATTCACGGAGGATCGGGCAGGATCTGGATGCTGTAATATGTGTTTGGAAAATGATTTTTATTCATAACTGATTTCTAAAAAGGTGGTTAAGTAATTCTACCGGATGTATGAATGTACGCAAAAATTATAATCAACTCTTTAAAAATCTGACTTCCACAACTTTATCTCTCTTTTGTGGTTTTAGCGTTAAATTATTTAACAAGTTACCTGAAAATGTTATCCAGTTGCCCATGCATAGATTTAAGTCTCATGTTTTTTTTTTAATAAAACAGGGCTACTACATTATTGATGATTATTTAAATGACAAAAATGTATGGGTCTAGAATAACTTTAATTCTCGGAAATGTTATAAATGAGCTTTGTAAATTTTATTTAAGTAGGTATTTAGTGTAAGGGGACATTGTTACATTGAAAAGAGTAAGTGTCGAGTTTCTTGCCGGTTCTTTTCGACATGATCAACATGCCGAACACGGCTGTAGAATACTTAATTTGTACTGACGATTCATAAGTGCTTTTGTAAAGTTTACATGTATAAAGATGTTTTCTATTCTAATATATTATTACCGGGATGTGAGGCCCGACCCCGTGGCCGGCTCGCTTGGGATTGACTGGGGTAGGTAAGGACCTACCCCAGTCATTTTTTATAGAGTTGAAGTGAAGTTTTTATGTCAGTGAACCGAATTCTATAATTGAAGTGCTTTTAACCAAGTGCGACAATAACAAAATGTGCTAATTTCCGTAAAAAGAAATTGACAGAAAAGAAGGCGTCTGTGCATTGTTAATGCAGGTAAACATTTTGAACAATTATTTGATTATTTATTATGCTTACGCGCTTTGCCCCCCTTTAGGGGAGCTCAGCTGAGTGGGCGTTGCCAGCGCACTGTCAACCTTATAGCGATGTGGTGGGAACTGGTTTTTCTTTGAGGAAGCGAAGAAACCAGTGAGTGAGAGACAAGATGTTGTGCGTATTTTATTACATTGTTGTGTGCTAATAGTTCGATTGTGTAATACGACACATATCGACACATGTTTTGCTAAATTCCGAAAAAAACAATACGTGACAAGAACTTTGTCATTTTTTAAGCGAAAAAATAATCGGTTTGCATATTTCATACATTTGTAATTAAAAATTTTTTGGTAGATATATAAAAAATATTCCTGTAAATAGTATGGGTATTTGCGTATTCCTTTCATAAACCGATTTTCACGTTTTTTTATGGTGGACGGAGACCAGGATCTGAAGATGGCATCCCAGAGAAATCGTGGAGAGGTCTAGCGATGCCAGGGATGTATAGATGAGGTTTTAGTGGAACCGAATTTAATATTAATAATGCTGCTGTTGGGCACGTGGAAGTATAGGCATAAGGTGTTTTAAATACAACTCCAAATACGCTATGACAGACTAACCATGTAATAAAAATGAACGCGGACTTAAAGACCCTAAATCGACTTGATCGGGTTAAGTCGCTTTCTACGAAATGAGTCGTCAAGGTTGGTTTGTTAAGAATCAATTAGAATCTCGAACAAAAATGGTGTTCTTTAGCGATGGTTCAGATCTTGAGTGAGCATTAATTTAATAATTACCTTTTTTTTCTGACGAGAGGAAATGCTGTGACGCACCGAACCGTCACCTGAGAGAGGTGACGGCGTGTGTGGGAAGGGCAGGGAGCCCTTAAAACGGCATGACTACCCCCCGGTTGGATCTCATCGCCTAAGTGGTGGTGCTGTGGGAAATCGGATCAACCTAACCAACTGCAACACCACCGGCGGAATAGCCGCTTATGCAGCTCCGTCTCCTCCCCCCACAGTGGTTGGGGGGAGAGTGGGGATTGGCGATCCAACTTGACCATCCCCACCTCGCAGTGGTAACCAGTGCAATGCCGGCTGAAGTGCCCTCACACCATCAGCCGGCCGACCTCCATGCGGTAGCTGGGCGCAGTCATAACGACGCCGCGCCATAAGTCGCCTTATTCTGCGACAAGCGGGAGCGGAAGGGGCATTTTCCCGCTCCCTCTCGGCGAATTTACTAATTCGCCTAAGCTGAAAAGAAAATGGGCTGGATGGTCCGGGCTCTTTCTGTGTTTATTAATTGTATTAATACTGGTAATAACCCGATGGACTCTCGTAGCATTTTAGGAGAAAATAACTTTTTTATTTTCCCGCTAGTGAGAACAGGCTTTATCTCTGCGCGCCTCTGCAGACACCCGAGACTCTCACTCCAGCTCTTCCTACGAGAGCCAAATGGAGTTCTGACACCCAACGGCCACTGAGGATAGAGAGACCGGCAAACGCAATACCGCATTCTCCGCGGCCCCACCACGACGCGAATCACGCCCCGCGCGGCAGCACGTCACTCACTACTGGGTCGCGGAGGACCGAGACGCCAGCAACGAAAAACCGAGTTCCTCCTCTTCCTCTGCGATCCACCTCTGCCCTTGCGGGCTTGTCGCAGAGAGCAGCCTGCTTTCCGCGGCCCAGCTCGGGATCCGTCTGAGCTTCACTCTTTGCGGTATCTAAGGCTTGTTGGCAAGTCAGCCTTAACGCACCGGACTGCGGGGCTACAGAGCCCCCCCTCGACTAATCGATCACTACTTTTACATCGTTTCCAAGGCGTATTCGCAATCACGCTACGAGAAAATTTGCTTTCTAAACAAATCCTTTGTTTCATCTTTTAGGGGTGTGACGCGAGTACTGGACATATTACACTTGAAGGTTCTGCGCATCTTGCTGCGCAACATAGGCATGTGGCCGGCGCAGGCGATGGGTGACGTGACCTCTAAGTGGGACGCCGTCATTCGGTACTGCACTTACGCTATATGCATAATCAGCTTCGTATCAAACTTTGTGTACATCAAGATCAACGTGGGAAAACTCAGCTTTGTCGAGTTAAGCCACTCCTACATTACTTTACTTTTGAATCTAAACGCAATGGTGAGTTTGAAATGTAACGGTACGGTACAGTATGAATGTATGTATGTCTGGGAGTTTTTAAATTTATTTAAGTGATTATAATATGTCGTATCAGCTTCTTACATTAGGAACGAGCCAATGTATCATGTAATGAAAGACATGTTTTACCCAAACATATCTTTCTAAATAATAAAGTGTGTGAGCGTCTTAAGTACCTATATTTTAACATTTGATACTGAAATCAGTATTTTGAACTTTATTTTCAACGGCAAAAAATATGATGTTGTGAAAAATAGTATAGTTATGATGGTTACAGTATAATCGACAACCCTATATATTTGCAGTTCGTAGTTACGAATATTTCGTGTCATTGGCGTCACAAAGTTCAAAGTGTATTCTCTGATATGCTTTTGAATATACTAAAATCTCGGTTGCTTGCTTGTATTCTTCTGCACATTATTGTTATTTTTATATCAGATCGTAAAATTCGGAATAAAACACTGATCGTACAGATGTTCAGTGCTTTAAATGCGGTTTCCGAGTTCAATTTAATCTGGCCCTTTGCTTTCAGTTCAAATTGACGTTGCCTTTTACGAAAGACTATCAGGAAATGGTGAGCCATTTTGTAAATAACATTAACTTGTTTCATTTCAAAGAAACGTCAGAGTTGGCAGAGAAAGTAAGTATTCAAGTGCTCATTTTGCACCTACTTTACTAGGAACTAAAACCTCTGAAGGGCAGGAAGACGCTAGATTTTTTATCTACGCGTCTAAAGAAGTTACCGAAAATAAGAGGCGATTTATATTAAATCTTATAGGGTCGCAACCAAATTCACTAAAACTGCAAAGCCCGAAATACTTTCCTTATTAATCACAAATAATACACGCTCTAAGTTTTATAAGTATGTAGATACATCATTTCCATACACCAGGCGAATAATTCGGATGACCGCATCATCAGGGAGGCAGGCTAGGATGTGTGGCGAAGCAGCAGACCTACTACCAAACACGAAATAAGTCGGATCCGATAACGAATATAAATTTTTAATTCTCCTAAACGTACCCAACACTCAAAAAACCAAATATCGTTTATAAAAATAAAAAATCAAGTTTTAATTCCCGAAGTTTTCATTTTCAATTGCTATCACAGAAAATTTTAACAACCAGCCTTCCCAGATTTAACATTTTGGTTTGGAAATACCCGTTGCAATTTATGCTCATCCTCAACGGCTTTTTTTTAACGTGGTTAAATGCATTGACGCACCGTACTGCCAATCGAGGGAGAGTGACAGCGTGTGCGGGACTCTCAGGGGCAGACCAAACCCCGGCTCCACCCTGTAAAGAACAGTAGTCCCCGCTAAAAACCCACGATGAACCTCATCGCCATAAGAGGGACCCCACACTAGCGTCTTTCGAGCGTCAGCGTCTTGCCGCGCCGACGTTGTTTGGGCGTTGCGTCGACGCGGCGCCCGCTCAGCGTCGACGCGGCGCCCGCCCAGCGTCGGCGCGGCGTTTGAGCGGCGCTTGCGCTGGGCGTCCTCTGCACATCGCGTTCGAGCGTCGCGCCGCGCTGACCTCATGTACAGTTATTTCGAAAATGGAAATGTAAGATTTGAATAACGCACAATATAATGTTTTATATTGCAGTGATAAATTAATGCTTTCAACTTGTAAAGGAAAAAATATATTTTACCTATTTGACACATGGCACGAAAAGGCAACTTTAGCATTTATTTTCTCGAAAACTAAAAGTACTTAATTGAAAATGGGTTTCTTCGGCAATATGAGCTAGTATTTTAAGCTACATCCATATTTGCTATCAGCTAAAAAGTCTTCTACCTACTGATTCTAAAATACAGGCGGGCCGAAACAATTGAGTTGATCATTGTACTGTTGTCAAAATAAACGCTGTGGCAGGCGTCGGGCCGGCGCGGCGCCTGTGGAGCGCAGTCCTGGCATTCCTCATTTCGACCGCGCCGCTGCGCAAGCGTTGCGTCGGCGCCGCGTCGACGTTGCGTCGACGTCGCGTCGGCGTTGCGTCGACGTCGCGTCGGCGTTGCGTCGACGTCGCGTCGGCGTTGCGTGGGCGTCGACGCTCAAAGAACGCTAGTGTGGGGTTACGCTAAGTGGTGATGTCGTGGGGATCCGGGTCAGCCTTGGACTACCATAACATCACCGGCGGAAAGGCTATCTTAAAGGGTGGCCCCATCATCCTCAACACCTGACCCAAGCTCTATTGCATGAAGGTTCTAATTTCTCACTACCTAATGTACACAAACCTGAATTTGCACTTTGCACAAAATGATACGAACTGAAAGGAAATCTAATCCTCCATCTTTTCTTTAAATGTATAAAAATCTTCCTTAACTACGATAATTGAGTTGAAGATTTCTAAGTGGCTTTTCTAATTTTCAGACACATCTGAAGGTGCATAAGATGTCGCATTTTTGTGTAATGTTTTTCCAATTATTTCATATTTCTGGGCTTGTTTTCTTCAACATAGCACCAGTGTACAAGAACTGGTCTTCTGGAGCATACGAAAGGCACAATTTGGGAAACGTTACTTTAGAACCTACGGTGTACTACGCCCTTCCATTCGACTACACAACTAATTACAAAGGATATATCGTAGTGTTCATTTTTAATTGCTTCGGCTCTTTCATATGCACGAACTCTATTTTAACTTGCGATTCACTATTGGCTGTAATGGTGTTCAATTGTTGGGGTCATTTGAAAATGTTGATAAACCAAATAGACGACTTTGATAATAATCTACCGAGTTCCAACGTACACAAGAAAAAACTAATTTACGATGATGAGACAAATAGTTTAATCTTTTTACAATTGAAAGATATAGTTCAAAATCATCAACGAATAATTAAGTAAGTAATTTATTTTCTTATAGTCTTTGTGCCTATGAAATGTTTTTGACTGACTTGGATACAACAACAGAGTTGAAATGGGCTAATAAGGGGGATGGGGGTAATAACGCCCTTGAAAGTTTATATGGGAAAAAAAAGATTTTTTAAGTAAGAGTTATGAAATTCACAAATATAGCTTGAAACTTTGACTACTTTTTGTTTCGGATATTAAGAGAAATAAGGGTAAAACTGACACTGAAAATATGTAGTCCACTCGGACGAAGTCGCAAGCACAGCTACAATAATAGGTATGATGGTTAGTGGTTCTGCTGTTGTACCAGGAGTGGGAGGTTCGATGCCCACGTGTATGTTTATCCAGGATAAAAAATAAATCTTCATATTTACATAATAAACATTTGTGTTTGTTGACATTTGTTTCCTCAACAGTGTCCAAACTTAAAATACTTATTTTTGGATCAGGACGATGAATACTTACTAATTTACTAATGTCACATGAGGTAAGAATGGATAAAACTTCATTAAAGAGCAACGCTGTTCAACACTCTATCGCTTTCCGAGGAGATTCCGTTGAGATCAATACACAGTATAAGCTTGTTTCAAGGCACAATATTGTCCAAAGAGTAATTATTTTAAGAGAGGTAGGGCATAGCGATTTATCGCTCGAACTGGAGCAGCCCGACTGGTGAAATACCTCCACCTTGTGTTGTTATGTTTCTGCGTGTGAGTAAGAATGGGTATAACTTAATTAAAGAACAACGCTGTTCAATTTCTATGTAAGCGTGTGCCGCATTTGAACGTGCTGATAGTGTCAAGTTGTCCACGTGAACAAATTGCTTCAGATAAGATTATGCCATAATAAAATAATTATTTTGTAATTTTTTGTGCGTGCTAGAAGCGTGTTTATAGTTTTATAAACTATTATCTTTATTTTATACTTTTTGGTCTTCTTATTATTCAAACGAAATTTACTACTTACTAATTTATAATATTAATTGGTAGGTATTTAATGATATTTATTATTTTTTGTATTCCTGACAGCGAACCCTTTCATTTGATACCTATATCATGGGGATAGATTTTAAACTGCTAGTCCGCCATCTTGGAGAGGCCACCATATTTGATTTGTAATAACGTTTATTAGCTAGTCATGTATCAGAGATTGTGTATGAAAAATCAGAGCGTGTGCAAAATTTCATCCTAATCGCAGAAAGGGGAGTGGGTCGAAATAAGATTCCAAGGTTCTGTTACATAGTTACATAAGTAAATACAGCCCAAGCTTTAAAAACCTGTTAAAACGAGAGATTCGGGTACACTAAGGAGTTTAAGTTTGACCACAATGTGATACTAAGACACTGAAGAGTGACCTACTCGTTAGAGTTTATTAGTAAATAAATTAGGTAGAATTTTATTGGTAATATCGTACGAGATTTTGAAGATAAGTATAACACAAAGGATTTTCATATGACAGATATGTAGGTAATATGTATGAAAACTATATATTTGCATATTAATGAAAAAATAAATCGATAGTTGATATTGTAGATATATATGAATTGGTGAAACTAGGATTTCGCATAGATTTCAAGGAAAATTCAACAGCAAAACCTCGGTCAGAGTTGCAGTGAAATAATAAATGACACAATAAAATAGAAAATCCATTTCTTAAAATTTTGGCAAAAAATTGCCTTTGTTGAATCGAAATCAAAACCATAAAAGGATCTTCTATAATTTATGATTTATTCACAGGGATATTTCAATGATGTCCAAAACTTTTGGGTACATATTATTTTTCATGTACGGCTTTCACCTAACCACATTATGCTTGTTACTGATGCAATGCTCCCAAATGGTAAAATCTCATAATTTATTATCAATTTGGTAATATTTACAACTGCGACATATTTACAATCACTATTTTGTTTCAGAATCCAGATGTTCTTCTGACATATTTTCCTATTACGATGTATATCTTGCAGCAGCTAATCCTAATGTCTGCTCTTTTTGAAATGTTTCGATCCATGGTAATACCATATTTTCTTTAATTAATAGTATTTGAGATAGTTTAAAGAGTGAAGGTGCCCATTAATTATTAGCACTCTGTATTTTATTTAATGACGATTCAAAAGTAATATAATGTAACCTGCTTGAAGATTTTTAAATTTTGTATTTGTATGGAGCTATTGGAAACGTCTTAATGCTACCACTAGTGGCGGGGGGATAGGAAAATTCTAATGAATAGATCTGGATTAAAATGTTAATTAAAGGAGATCAGGATCCCACGACATCAATGATTGTTTTCCCTCGTGTTTGTGTGACACAGACCGATAAGCTGACGACGGCGGTGTACTGCATGCCGTGGGAGCGCATGAACACGCGCAACCGGCGCACGGTGCTCATCCTGCTGCGCCAGTCGCAGCAGCCGCTCAACATCAAGGCGCTCGGCATGGTCGACGTCGGCGTCGGCACCATGGTCGCTGTAAGTTACACATAGAGATGCGCCGAGTAATAGAATCACCGAACAGTATTCATTTTAGCTATTACTAAACCGGACTTTTACTTTCGGCCGAATTATTCGGTTTACTACTACTACTACTACTGGTAATATGACAAGCGGATCGTACCTCACCGCCCTCCACCCGCACCCCGCGAATATCATTCTGCTTCAAAACATCACACGGACACAAAAGGTTCTCGAGTCCGTAAATATCACGTGCTGGAACATTTTTGACGAAATACGACATGACAAATCAAAAATTTAGTACGTATTGTATCATGTAGCTACGAGTAAGATAATAGATCCGAATATATTTGGCACTAGAACTGAATAATTTGGCCTAGTACATCAAATAAATAAATAATAAAAAAAATATATATATTTGGCACATCTCTAGATAAAACACTGTGACAGGAAAATTGGCTAACACTTCTAGTCATGATTCCTATCTCTCTTCTCAATAAAGAGTAAGTATTAAAATTAAGTAATACATACACCCATTGTACCTATAAGTTATCAGGTTTATATCTTTAAGCAAAACGTTAAAACTTTGGTTTATTCTATTGTGTAGTCAAAAGCACTTAGATATTTTTACAAAAAATATTTCACTTGTGGTCCGTAATTACGTCAGTCATAGAATTGAAATCAAAGCATATCTTTTTGTTCAAAACCGGTAAAAGGAGTCAAATTAGCGCACAGTGTTCGCTCCTGAGAGGCAACATGCGCAACCCCTCTCCAATATCTGACTAACATAGTTCGAACCGTTTCCTGTAACACTACGGACTCCCAAAGAAAGCTTTTCATCTTCCCTATATATGCAGACTTCCATGAAAACATTGATAGTGCGATGCAGGTATTTCGTCAATATCTCACGATTTAGTTCATTTCGTCCCTTAAAATAGATTCCTAGCCCTAATAATTTGAGTGTCGGTCCTGTTGTAATACTGTAAAGTGTCATAATTGGCTCATTTTTATGTACATTTTAAAAATATTGTTTTATTGACGATGTAAGGACATCAACACTTCGCTGTAAATATTTTTAGTTTGATTTTAGCACTTATATCTACGTTATAAGGGTGTTAGAAAGTCTAAAGTGTTTAGTCTGACGTTCGGTTGACTGTACCTAATGCGCATGTGCGGTTGAAAGTGAAATTGTTGGTAGTTGCCAGGTTAAAGGAGAAAAATATTTCAAGGTTACTGTGGTTCATTAGAAAGAATAACATTTTCTTTACGTAATACCCAGTGCGAAGTTGGCATGCGTACACCGTCACGAGTGAAATATTATAATATACCTAATCTTAAAATCAGGTGCAAACCAAACCAAATTTATAATAGGGCTTTTGGTAAATCAATTAATTGCAGTCGTAAAAAATGTATCCTCACCTATTGTGTTATTGTGATACAGATAAGGAAGGCTTTAAACCAACGTTACCTGTATATAGCAAACTTTAAACGACAATATCTATCAGGAGCAAACTTTGCATGCAATCACACCGCAGTTTCATTTAGTTGAACCAACGTCCTGACGGTCTAATTAGTATTACAATAAACCACCAGAATTTGAGAGCAGAGAGTGTTGTTCAACAAGTAACACAATAAGTTAATGCAATGTGGACGCACAGTAAGAGTAAACGAAACTCATTATCCAATCAACACTACTGGACTTTATTTAAGTCTCCCTTGAAATTGCCGTTTGAATTTCCAATTATTACCTCAGTTTGCCAGATTGCCAATCTACAAATTGCTTTGCGTAGAATTTACCTCTACCGATATGTTTAAATAAACATTAAACGCCTAAGGACTATTTCTGAAATTTGGCATATCCTTGAGACTATTTCAAAACTATTTTTTGGAACCTAAGCCAATTCGATAGACTCTACGGTTTACTTGCACCAGCTAAGTGGTAATTATTTTCTCATTTCCTGATTAAGGGTTATGCGGAATATTTCACAATAATGTCAAACGAAGTAAAAAAATTTTACACGACTGTACCTCCATAAAAATGTAGGGAAAATTAAAACATTTTATTTCCAACTTAAATCATCTAAAATTTATATTCGCTTCAGACGACTATTTCAGAACTATTTTTTGGTACAAATTTGAAACCGAAATTCGTAGTCGTTTTGCAGAAATTTGAAGTTTTCAAATGTTCAAGCTGTAATCCTCACCAGCGTACCTATCTCTGGAACCTCTAAAGGACTATTTCTGAAATTTGGCATGTTGAGACTATTTCAAAACGTTTTTTTGGAACCTAAGCCAATTTGATAGACTCTACGGTTTGCTTGCACCTGAGATGAGGATTAGGTAGGTACAGCTTGACGTTCAAGCTACAATCCTCACTAACCTTTAGCTATAACGCCAAAACTAAAATGCGACTATTTTTTTACTTATACGACTATTTATGACTATTTCAGGAGTATTTTTTAGCGTTGTCAAAATTGGTTTTTATTAAGATTTCAATTATGAGGATTCCAGCTTGAAGCACACCGAACAGTACATGTAGGAGCCTTATGCAGGCTTCAGAAACACTGGACCTATTTAAAAAACCACGTTTTAATGCCTGATCTTCTGATTATTATTCACAAACGAAACCTTTGCATTTGTTCGTTTCGCTTTGGTAGTCTCTACTCCGCGGGGGGTCTATATAAAAAACTCCCTAAAACGAAACTAATAAACGAAAGGTTTCGTTTTGGGAGTTAAACCGTAGTTTTTGATTTGACAAAATAATATGATATTTTATAAAAACGCTCAGGTAATTCGCATTGGAAATGAATTGATTGCGACTATGAGAATTAAAAATTTCTATATCTATTTTTGGGAGTAGACTTTACTTACTCAGGTAAGTAAAGTAGAAGTCAAAAAGTAAGAAGAAATAAAAAAAAAATCGGGAATCGAACGCGTGTGAAGTCACCGCGGACCGCAAGTTTTTAAATAAAAATGTAATTTTTAATTAAAGCAATAGGTAGGTACATACGAATTAAAATTAAAATGAATTAAAATTTTCACCCTGGTATCATTCATATCCCGCACGAAATCAATATCCTTGACAAGCCAGTGCATCACTTTCCCTGCAATGCGGGCAAGCGCAAACAGCCCGAGCGAAGTGCGCAAGTGCACACCTAATTTTATCTAACTTTGAAAAGCAAAGACTACAGGTTTTTTTTTATAACAATAAGTAGGTAACATCTTAAGATTTTTAGTACTATTTTACAGAAAACGAAAGCAAATTAGTCCTTTAAAATTAGCTGTCGAGTTACAACTCATATTCTGGACATGAAACAGTTAAAAAAAGTACCACTTCAGTGTACTTGTCATTGACCAATTAGGTACTTGACAGTATTAACAATAAAATATGAAAAGTATTGGATATGTTCGCTTATTATTAGTTAAGTAATCATTTTCATTTATATTTTTTTTATTAAAAGCATAGTTAGTATTTTATTTTTGCAAATTAAAATTTACTTTTTTATCTGTGGAACAAAAGAACCGAAACGGAAACCACCATTTGTGTGACGTCACTAAACACTACGATTCGCAAATGACAGCTGTCGGCAAATGTTATTTATGATATGATATGATGATGACTTTACCGATTAAATTGAATTTTAGTGTCGCTATCAATATTAAGGATTAATTTAAACATTTTCCATTTCTTTAAAAATTTGATATTTTCATAAAATTAAGTCGCTCCGACCCGTATCGGTTTAGTGTATAAAACGTTGACGTCATAATTTCAACAGTCACGGGACTTGGCGTTTTCGCGCGCGTTTAAATGTGTTACACAAAATCTTATTTTTCTCTGGTAATTTACGTTTTTTTTCAGATAAATCGAATCGCTTGGGATATACAATGAAAGGGTGCACATTTTGCAATACTTTTTCAAAAACTGTCAAGTAGCCAATTAGTCAACCACAGGAGCACCTATCCATGGACTTAGTATAATAAACAGGACCGAGCACTCGCAGCCTAAAAACGAGCCAAGCGAGATAGCTACCACAGAGGCCGTGTGTCCCTTTCTAATAGGGTGACCACAAGATTTATTTTGACAGCGGACATTTGATTAAATCATTAACATTTAGCCCATTGTCCCCACTACATCTAGTAAAATAAATATAACAAGATGTTCCAAAGTTATCGTCTGCATAGATTTGACTGTTGAAAACAACCGGGACAGCATTTTTATGTTTATATTTTTGCAAAAATTGCCTTGAATTATTTCAATAGAATTTATGTATAATTAAACTCCCTTTTACTCCAATGGGGACAATGGCAATACTTTTGAATCATTTATGTAATTTTCCACTGTCCTTATTGCTGGGGACGAGCCTAGTTGGGACAACGAGAATAACCCTAAAATTTTGGGAATAAGTTTTTTCTTATTTCCAAAATTATGGTCAGAATATGAAATAAATAAAACAGATTGTCAAAGGTACCTATTTATTTAGCCATTGACATCCTTTGGTTTATACAGATGACAAAAAATTACACTTGAAACAATGCATACCTAACTTCTTATTACTGTAGGCAACAGATCGTTTTCAGTGCCAATATTAATAATAACGAATCATCGTTTGAACAATTTTATCGATTGAATGACTGAGAACTACTTCTTAACATGATAATATCTTTTATTGTATGTTTTTCAATCTCTCATCACGCCTATTTAGCCTTTGTGATAATACTTTCACCTATCTCTTTAAAACATCTTCTATGGAGTTTATACTTGTAAAAATGTATATTAAATGGGTTTGAACACCAACATCCTATACATTTGAACAGTTTCTTCCTAGGAGGTTCTTCTAAATTACTTGAACTTGTCCCTGCAACAGATGTTCCTGAAGAGGTGGCAGGAGTTGGTAGTGGTTGGTGGCTCAATGTATTACTGAGAACTTCAATTTATTCTTTTTTGTCTGTAAAATAAACATAAAAGTACTATACATATTACATCTAAAAAAATAAAGAATTAACTAAGTGTAATAGTTAAGTAAAAATAAACCAGGCCAAGTATACGTCGTAAGGGTTTACTATTTTTTACTATAAAATGAATCCTTCTTAAATATTTATTTTATTTCAGTTTAATTATTTATCTTTAAATAAAGTGAATTCCGTCAATATTTCTAACTAAGTTAGTAAATGTCTAACTGTTATAACTTCCAATATCCGGCAAGCTATAAGCTATATAGTGTTTTTTAAAATACTTGATTAGGTGTTTAGAATAAGTTTACTAAAATTAAATCTTGTTGTGAGTTGTTGCATGATAAACAATTACTAATGAAAGGTTATAATTGTAATATTCTTACCACAGGAGAAATCGTAGGTATAGCAAGTCCCGGCTGCATACGACATAATTTTTAGTGATTTTTTGCTTTACGTGTATACTGCTGAGCCATTTTTGTCGCATTACTTCATTTTTAGGGTAGGTAACTGTAAATATATGTACAACAGTGAGGAGCACAAAACTCGAGCACAAAATTGAAATATTACAAGAATTATGGGTACCCTAGTGGTAAGATTTACAGTAAGATTATTTTGAGTTTACCTGTAGAACGATATATTGCAATCATTATATGATTCACTTGGACAAGTATAAACGCAACATTTCCCCTACTAATGTTGTGTTGTCTATATTGTGTCGTTCTTATTTGTTGTAGGTGAAGTGAGAAATTGAAGATCTCATTTCAGAAATGAATTAGCTCTCATCACCGAGCATTCTACATAATTGGCTACTTGACAGTGTTAACAATAAAATATGAAAAGTGTTAGATATGTTAACTTATTAGTTAAGTAATCATTTTACATTTTTACTTTTTAATTAAAAGTATAGTTAGTATTTTATTTTTGCAAAATAAATTTTAGTTTTTTTATCTGTGGAACAAAAGAACCGAAACGGAAACCACCATTGCAATTCGGAAATGACAGCTGTCGGCGAAAATTATTTATTTTAATGTGGCGAAACAATGCTTATTTTACCGATTAAATTGAATTATTGTGTCTCTTTTCGTATAAAGAATTTATTGAAACATTTTCCGTTTATCTTAATTAAGTCATTCCTATGCGTATCGGTTCGTTGTCTAGGACGTTGACGTCATAATTGCAACAATGACGCGACTAGGCGTTTTCGCGCGCTTTTTAAATGTGTTACACAAAATCTTATTTTTCTCTGGTTATTTAGATTATTTCCAGATAAATCGAATTGCTTGGGATATAAAATGAACGGGCGCACATTTTACAATACTTTTTCAAAAACTGTCAAGTAGCCAATTGTAACGTGTCTCTCTAAACACTTGACATTGGCGGAATCATCGCGTTATCTAGAGACGCGAGATAGAGTCCATAAAAAAAACATTTTTTCACCATTTTATCTTATGAGGTGCCCTAAATCAATGACAGTTTGACTTACTGACGCCATGACAGTTCATGATGATGCTTTAGAGCAGGGGTGGCCAACCGGTCGATCGCGACTGTTAGCCCAGTAGATCGTGGACAGGCTAAAAATATAAATTGAAAGTAAAGACTAGACTGCGGAACGTAATTATCAACCACTGCAGCATCATACACACGTCACGGTATAAGAAACTGCTAAGACTGGTTAATAAGAAATACATGATTGTATACCAAACTCTTCTGTTTCATTTAAGATTTCAAGAACTAGAACACTTGGTAGATCGCACAGGGTTTCGTTAGTAAACAGTAGATCTTAGGTCTAATCAAGTTGGCTAACCCTGCTTTAGAAGGTTACCACTAGGAAATTAGAAATAAGCAAATACTATTTTAAGTTTTCTTTATAGTTTATGGATAAAATCAAATAAATAAATTAAAATATAATTTATTATTTTACAATTGTTGAATAAACAATTAAATACAAGTGCATCAACTGAGTTTTTGAGCAGGAAAAATTTAGATCAGAAATATTTTTTTATGCTGGCAAAGATCAAAGAACGAGACACACGGCCTCTGTCCTGGCAATCTCTGTCGGCTCGGATTTGCATCTGTGTAAAGCGCACAGGAATTAATACTTTATTGCATTGTAATAGTGCTCATTTTCTTTAATGAAATTTTTCAGAGTTATCAGTCCTGTTTAATAAATTAAGTCCATGCACCTATCAAATCATGCACCTTTTGTTAACCAGTAAAATAGCTCATGAAATATATCTTTTCCCTTGAAATTCATTGAAAATCTTTAAAATAAACATAAAATGATTACAAAAAAAACAATCATCCGAGCGAGTTCATTAAAAAACAATACAAAATATATTTAAAATGTTCTTGCCGCCATTGCAGTGCTTACTGTCCTTACCTACTGCAATGGCGGCCGAATGGCAACTGTCAGCGATAAGTCAAAACAAAACGAAATTTTAGGGTTTACTAATGGGCTTAGTATAATAAACACCAAGTCCATGGTTATCTCTCTCTAGTTGTAATGTAATTAGTTGATTTGTATTAGTACCGACACAGGCCTAGCATACGCAACGCAACTAATTTTTATCGCGCTCTTAACAAATTAATGTCAAAATCGATTAGTCATTGCGTCAGCTGCTGATTGGCTGAAAATATATAATTTGAGTGCAATGTGCTGGCAAATCAACAGTATCGAAAATTTTGTCGTCTCATGCAATAAATTTGACATACTGCGTATGCTAGGCCTGAGAATGTAGCCAACATAAAATTAAACTATTAATAGCGGTAAAGCTTAATATTAACTGTAGGGTCAACCATCCTACTTACACTGACTTTCCACGAACAATTAAGATCAAATATATTAGCAAATCAGTATTCATTGAATCTTTTTTTGTATTTCAGATATTAAAGACCACGTTCTCCTACTATACGCTGTTGCGTACTTTTGCAACTGAAAATTGAACAGCTGACAAGATGATCAAATACGATAATATAGCATCGACAGAAGCTGCTTAATTTTAAGGATTTCTTTATACTCTAATTTGTCATTAAATATCAATGATTACCTTTATCGTGCACTTCCTTTGTAGAAGAAGGACGATTACCGAAATCATGCAAAATAGCGTTAGGTGTGATGATAATATGTTATGTACTTTTTCAAGATTCACTATTCTCACCGACTTGTAACACTTATTTTACAATACCTCACACTTAACTCTACAGTAAATCGCAAATAAAGTCACTGAGTGAAAATATAAACTTTTAGTAACAAATTCTCCCATAACCCCGTTAACTGACGGCGTGTGTGTGGATTGGGGCCCATAATTTAAAAGACACCTATTTAAGTTGTTTTCTAGATCCAACAGGTGAACCAAATTTAACCTGTCAGTAAAGTTAAAAATATATGCAACTAGCTGTGCCCGCGACTTCGTTCGCGTGGACTACATCCTTTCATGGTCGGTTTTACCCCTTTCTCCCCTAATATTCGAAACAAAAAGTAGTCTATATTTTAATCCAAGTTTCGAGCTATATTTGTGCCAAATTTCATATCTCTAACTTCAAAAATAAACATTTTTCCATTTAACCTTTAAAGGTGGTATTACCCCCATCCCCCCTTATTTTCTAATAAAAAATAGCCTATGTCCGTTCTTGAGATTCAACGTATACCTATACCAAATTTCATCAAAATCCGTTCAGCCGTTTAGGCGTGAAAGAGTAACAGACGGACAGACAGACAGACAGACAGAGTTACTTTCGCATTTATAATATTAGTATGGATTACGTATTTGCATACAGGTGTTTATCGCTAGGAAAAGTCACGGGTAACTTAAGTGGTGACTTCTTTCGTGAGGATTACAAAATACTTTTAGATGTTTCTTGGTTTTAGCACATGAGTAAAGATTATAGGTACTTAGGTGCAACGTTGCTTGTGCGGTGAAACACTCGGATTATGAAGGTAGGCATTTATTGCATGTTTAAAAAGCTTTTGGTTGTATTTATCAGAAGACTAGTTGACCCGACAGACGTCCTGGTTTTACGACAACTATGTTTTTAATTTTATATATTTATTTTCTTTCATAAGAACCTTCTCTTGACAAAAACAAAAACAAAAAAAACGCCGAAAACACTACGTGTGAGTCATGTGCAAGTCTAACAAGCCTTAGCGTTGAGAGCTCATATGAATTTTATAATTTTTCTTGACAAAACACTTACTTTTAAATCGTTTTGTAACATTTTAAAAATAGCATTTAAAGATAATTTGCAAAAAAAATACTTTTTGGTCGATGAAACGTGAAGTCTTCGTTTATGGCATTAATAAGTTAAAATTATTTCTTTTAATGCAACGTCACAATAGCGTTTCAATGAGTCAAAAATCACTAATCGTAAATTAGTTGGAATGAATAGGTACCTATGTACTTAGTACAATAAAACCAGTTAAGTATTTTTATCATATTTTATTGAAAAAACCGTACATCATAGGTATAATGTTCACATAATATTGAGAAAGAAGACATGGTTCGTGACACATGAAATAAATGACAGAGAAATAAATTTTAGCTTTAAATATTTTAATTCCCAAACATTTGCAATGAAATGTAACAAATCGCAACTAAGAAAATTAAAAATAAAATAAAGTACAAGAAGAGATGCGACTGACCAAAGGAACCTACGAGGATGCCAATATTCTCTTTTACTGATAACGAGGCAATTCATATATAAAACAAACACCAAAGTAACAATAGGCAATTTGAAGAATTTCAACAATGAATAAAAGTAATAATGTAATACAATAAACTTTGAAAACAAAACAAATAAGTCAACTGAAAGAAAAATAAAGAATTGTACAAAGTAAAGTCACGCAGGTATTTATACCACCAAACTAAATTGACCTAATACAATGCGTATGGTAATGAGTATCGGCTTTATTCCAAATGTTAGGTAGTTACAAAATTTTATCAACTACGTAGTTATTTACGCCTAGTTTGCAAATATGCACAGTGCGTCCAAGCTTCCATGTAATAAACAATAAATCGATCACAGCGAGAACATCAGCTTTGTTGAACTTTTTTTTTAATACATACAATTTTTTTCGTATAAACGAAACTTGGACACACTTTTCAGTTAAAAATCTTAAGTCTAAACATTGAAATGAGATTATTGATAAAACGATCCGACGATTAATGAGATCATAATAATTATATAACGTGTCCTTTCACGGAATGATTATTAGGAAAATATCAATAAATTGAGAAATGGATTTGTATGCAAGTTGAATGAGGGTTTTCGCGTTCGAAAAATCCACCAGATGGCGGTACGTAGGCGTTGAGTCCAACTGCTACGTGATTGGTTATGGTTTACATGACATTTAAATCACCAATCAATTAACAGGTGGACCCCACGCCTACGTATCGCCATCTGGTGGATTTTTCGAACGCAAAAACCCTCATTGAGACACACCCGTTGCGGCTAATTCTCAAGATTGAACTTTAACATTAATACAATAAACGGTCATTTTAAACAATATGTGCACCAATTACTTTCATGATATGATTCGAGTACAAATACTTATAAAATAGTTTTCGCTAATATTTAATCCAAACTTCGACAAAAGTCCAATGAGGGCTTTCGCGTTCGAAAAATCACCAGATGGCGGTACGTAGGCGTGAGGTCCTACTGGTTTTGTGATTCGTCATGGTTTACATGACATTGACAGACATGTCACCATGACATTTAAAAACGAAAACCCTCATTAAACGAACATACAGTACATAAACGAGGAGGTGGGTCAGTAAATAAGAAATACTAAAATAAAATGTCATCCTATAAAAATAAATAATTGACAAACTGAGAATTAGCCTGATTTAAATAATTAATACAGATGGCATTAATATTACTTATTGATTGATTCTTTCTTACGAGTACCACTTATATACTATAGTGAAAAATAGTGTAAACCTACTGTTTAAGTAACTTACATAGAAATACCACGATGTTTGCATATCATTTCGCTACTTGTATGAACTTTAACCTATTTATTCTTAATTACTAAACTTACGTTATATGACTAATCTTACACAACTTTATAGAGCTAAATTATATATAATACGTGATAATTTTAAACTATAAAAGTAATCTTTAAATGCAATAAAAACGAGCAGGTTTTAAGAGGCCTTTATTTTAGAACTCATAATTCTGTAATCTTTTTTTATACTGCGTAAATAATTTTGTAATAATAAAAAAACAACAGAATCAATACTTGACCTCCATGAAATATCCCGTTCCGATATTAAAATCGTCGATAGTTCTTTAATGTTCAGTTCCAATATTTTACGATGACGTAACGTGTCAAAAATGTCTCCGTTTATCTCCAACCGATTACGAGTCGTTAATACCGGTCCATAATTTACTTTTCATACCAGCTGTCATCTGTCGTCAGTCAGTCGATTAAAGTTCAAGCCTCGTATAATTTATTACTATTCGTAACTAAAACGGATCGTTTTTCAAATATTGGAACCGGGAATAAGTCAAATATTTGTAACTCATACTAACACTGCTCTCAAACTATGAATACATCACTTTATTAATTACAGACTGTCAAAATTCAAAAAGAAATACTACATACACGTTCAAATACTAATGATGAAAAAAGCTCTTCTATTTCAGCTACATTCAAAATTACTTCACGAAAATCGGGATGATCGGGAATTATGTTTAAAATGTTCTAAAGTAAAATTTCTAAACAAATAAACAGTTTCTCAAAATAAAGCAAGATTGGTAGATAATGAGACCGGTAACAATAAAGTAAAACTATGACACGTCATATTTATTCAAACGTGGTTTCGGGACATTCACATGCATAATATTCGATGCAATAAATTCGACCCTTTTTTAAAGCAACGCGCATCAGTCTTTTCATAACCCCATTAATCTTAAAGTTTTTATTATAATGACATTAATTTAACAAGTAATATTTTAAAGTCCTCAATTAAAAAAGAAAATTAAACAGACGATGTTAAAATGGTCGAAAAATAAAAAATGTCAGCAATCCTTGTTTTAAGCCTTTTTCATCACCAATACTTAAAAATTAATACCGTTATAAAACATTTGACATTTCGTACAAATATTTGAATAGAAAGTAAAATAGTGTTACACTCGTAACGGGGATCGGAATGGTTTAAAGAAATAATAAAGTAATTTGATGTTTTGTGAGCATTTTTGGAACTACGCATATTATTAGCACTTCTGGAAAGATTTCTTTCATAAACCTGATTCACCTGGAAGAATTCGTCAGGTACACTATATGTTAACGCATATCACTTATTATTATCGCACGTAAAACTTTTTGATATTCTTTATGCATATTATAAACCTGGATGGAATTTGTGTTCCTGGTGGTGATATGTGCAAGAAAATTTACTAAAAAGAATAAGATCAAACCAGACAAATTTAAGTCGTACGAAATGTTTGTAGACAAATAAATATTTTGCATCAGCGGAAATTTGGCGCTCTCGTTTTTTTGTTTACCGGCTGTAAGTTCTATGAGACGACAAAACGATTGCTTCTTTAATAAGCTACGAGTCAACATAACTAACTAAATCGTTGTTGTAACCCTGTTTCCTAACATGCGCCAATTCCCACTGATAATAAATATATTTTGGATATATTTACCTGTATTATAGTAAAACCCGTAGCTCTGACATTTTCTGCCACTTTACCACTGCCAAAAATGCTTTTATTTATATTAAGTAAATATTAAAGTTTTGGCACGCGATTTCTCACGGTTTTGTTTACCAGAATAAAATCTTACTACTGTTTATTCTAACGATATTAACTCAAGAGGTAATTATGGAAAGTATCACTGTACGTCCCTACTGCCTAATGGAACCAGAGCTGAAATTTGCCCCCAACTAATAACTAATGACGTGGGACCCATCTTAACTTAAAAAAGATACCGAGGATTATGTTAAAGTTATCCGAGTGAACCATTTATGGGGTTATCGATTGATCAGGAGAAGATTTGGCTACTTAATAACCCTGGTAATAAGAAGATTATAACTCCAGAGTAATACCATCCTTATTTATTATTAACATCGAAAATAAAGCTCCTTAAATACTAGTATATTAATGAATTAACATATTCAACTCGGTATCTCCTCTATTAATTAACTAGGTACTGCCCAATAAATAACATCGCTTGAAACACATTCCTTATCATTATTATACCTATATAGTGGTATGGGCATGTTCTTAAAGATTAATTTCAGATGCTACTTTGGTAAATCACGTTATACAATTGGCAAAACGTACTTGTACATTCTATTATTACGGGGTATTTTGCTATTTAATATATGTCGGAGATTTATTGTGTATATTAAAAAAATCAGCAATTTTTCGCCTGATATTAATTATAAATAGTGATTAAATATTTTACGAGTATGTATGCCCTAAAATTTACTTTGCATATACATGTTCCCTCATTTAAATTCGTATCGTGGTACGAATCGTAACTAGTTCCCCTATGTCATGGGTAAATAGTAAGCGTCCTACCCGAAACTAGCCAACTACATTAGAAAGGGTTTATAACTATAAAAAACTTAAAGTGGCTCTAGGAGACATGAAAGTGCATTTTTAAAACACTACTAACAATCACAAAGGAGACCCTGCAGTTAATTAGATCAACTCAGTCAAGAGTTAGCATAGAAGACATATATAAGTGAAAGATGTATAACTATATAGGATAAATACCACATTATTTGGTACGCAAGAACGAACAAAACGATAATAGTTGGACGTGAACGCTTTCAGGACGACAGTCGAAGATTGGGAACTTCACGCGAGATCAACACAGCATTGCGTATTTATCGATCGAAATCCAGTTGCATTTCAGAACCGTTACTACAAGGGCGTGGCTAGAGGCGGCATGATAGATGATATGGCACGCGTCAAATACAATCTTTGACGTTTTGTAGTGCGTATGCGTATATAAGGACTCGATCCTATGATCAAATATTGTCTCAACCAATATACCATCAATTGACGCGTATCATATCAATGCATGTGATCGATACCTAATAGCGGTACAAATCAATGTAAACATAATAGGTATTTACAATCGATTAACTATACAATCAATACATACACATTAAAAATATGCTCATTAGACGCACGGCGATCGACTAACAGTCAGCTGGTTGACTTATATGACACTCCATTTAAATACTATAGGGAGGCAAATTAAAGCAAACAGTTAGTCCATCACTCTTTATCACAAATTTAAAACCTAAATGCAATTATTTATGCGTATGTTTGCTACAACGTCTTTCTATTGTATTTTCGACTAGCAATTAGCATGCCTATAATGAGCTGTTTTTAAGTTTATAATTTGGTTTGACCGATCATATATAACTGCCTTTATTTTAACTGTTACTGACGGCCTTAATGTTTAAACCATTCAAATTACACATATTAAATGAAATTAATTTGAAATCCTTTAAACTGTCAGTACCAATAAAATTGGCAGACTCACTAAGGTGGAAATGCAAAAAAGCTAGATAAAAAACAATTTATACAAATAACGTGATCATTTCAAAGTGACATCAAACACGCCACGTCTAGTCACGCCAATGCGTTAAAGCGTCCATTTGTTCGGTGGAGTGTACTAAGCTTAACTTAGATGGTCCCGGTTTAGTCGGGCATCCTGCCAATGTCGGCCAAGTGGACCTGTAGTCAGGACCCTCTCTCCAGCCATTCTTCTGCGTTAGTGAGCGCGCTCCGGATCTCGCATTCTGACGTAGCAGTAGTGGTGATCGCCACCTGATCTATGGCCTCGAGGGTTCTTGAGACCGCCATCATTCGCTTCATCAGGCTCTTGGTGGACAGTATCAGAACCTGGAATGAGATTGTGAAAATCAACCACTCTGTTATGGAAGCGTCTACCCCTCAAATGGCTATTTCCCTTATAGACTAAACAGGGTTACTTATATTTTCAAAGCATCAACAACCTCATAGGATTGACATTAAAAATTCGTCGTTTCCAACAAAATATTTATCTATCTATCAATAGCATTGAGTGTGCAAGGTCAGCCGTAATTAATGATGGTAGTAATATAATCTAGTGTGGATGTTGGAGCTTTAAACCATCCAACTGAAAACCGAATAGCCATTTGTTTTCAAATACGAAGATTAACATTACTGGTTTATTGGCATAAGTGTTATGTTCAGAGTTTGCTATTTTATGTCATCTTAATATTAATGCATGCATTTTTATTAATAAAAGACACTTGCATATCAGTATATGGTGCTAGTCTCAAATCCTAGCCTTAACAATACAAGGCCTTTGTATTTTTGCGTAGATCAAACTCCCAAATGTACAGGCTATCAAGAATTTAAATTGTAATTATAAGACTGAAATTTCAAAAATTATGAATTGTGTATATGATAATAATAAAGTAAACTTTTTAACGTCAATAGTAAGTAGACAGTATTGACAGTGCGTACCTTGATTTCTGAACGCAGCGGCAGTATCGCGATGAGCCACCACAGCCAAGCAGGCCCGTCGGGGCTGTCCCACCACCCGTCGCTCTCGTCATCAAACCGCGATATCTCGCCAAATGCCGTCTCTATCTCAGTGCGCACTGTCTTGTTCATCCCGTTCAGCCAGAGCAATGCCTTGTAGAGTATCTGCGAGCCCAGGCAACGCATGTCGAAGATCACAACCTCATCGGTGGGTGTAATGTCAGTAAGAGGCTGGATGCGAGCCACATCGCACCTGCGAACGAGTTAAGAAATTAAGAGAGGCCGGCAAACTCAAGAGTCAACTTTACACGTTTAGTTAATTAGGTACACGCAAAAAAGTCACATTTGGCATTATTGGTAACAGAAATAGAACAAATAAATAAATCAAAAAATTTATACAAAGTTATAACCTTCGGTCAAAGATTATGTACATATACAGTTGCGACCTAATAATGGGACCGTCAAAACAAGGCTTCAGAGAATATTAAGCTTTCTTTCGTGGTCGCGCACGTATATTACATTTGAGCTGTTGCCATCCGCTAACCGCAGCCCTTGAAACGAGACATATTCTTACTCGATTTTGACACAATTTCACATAGAACAGATGTTCTAGAGCTTGCCAAGGATATTGACAAGGTCAATGAACCAGTTTGAGCTCGTTTCAAGACACAATCGAATCTACAGTAAGTTCTCCACGTGAACGAGTCGCTTGGCAATCGATGCACATTTCAAAGCGGATCAAATCAGATTGCCCACCTTTTTTCTTCCACTAGTCTCTGCCGAACCGATGTATTTGCTGTTGTCCTACATGATTTTTAACTTACCCGTCCCTGACGTCACGTTCAATGACCCGGAAACGAGAGACGCCGACGGTAGATAGGAATGAACGTCCGTCTTCCAAATGCACGCAGTCGCAGACTTCCAAGACCTTTTAGACAAAATTTTTTACACATTCAATGACTGAATTAAAGGGAAATCTTTTGTGTTTGTTCTTAAGAATTGAAATGTGTATTTAAAATAAAAACTGTCGCTAAGGTATGATCTAAAAGGCTTTATGATCCAGAGGTTTCCCGTGATTCCCGTGGGACCGAGGCATCACTTGAGTGTTGGCCTAGTTCGGATAAAACATTGTCAGACTGATCACGTAAAATGTCCTATAGAGATCCATGCTGTCGGAACGACATGTAAAAAGTCGGTTCTACGCCTGAACTCTTTTCGATCGCGTCCATTTGTAGTCTCATTGGATTATGAGAGTGACGGAAGAGAGAGTGCACTAGCGTGTTGCGCAAACGGTCGGTTAAAACCGAAATCATGATTATTAACAGTGAATTGTAGTAAAATGAAAAAGCTTGGATGATCCTCCCTATCTAAGTCAACATAGCCAGGTAGTCCACATTCTGTCGCTTTACCTCACTACTGTACAACTACTGTATCTTACCGTGCCATAATCGGAGTAATTCCGCTCCCTCTCGTAGGCCACCATGCCGAACTTGCGAGAGCCGGACTCCAGCACGCGTCGGATCATAAGCCAGTAGCGCGGGTCGAAGATGAACAGCGGACACGGAATCCTAATAACAAAACCATTCTCAATTTTAGCAATGCTTCCATACAACAATGGTATCGCGACCAATAAGGGTGTAGCCATCCCGCTTCTCGCGAGTAAATTACATCACGCTATTAACAAATGTCAAAATCTAAATAAAATTTGTAGCGTCAGCTGCTGACTGACTGAAAATACGAGCTCAGTGTGCTATTTCAATGAATAGTTTTGAAACTTTTGTTGTCCCTCAAAAAAAATACATTTTTCGCAAATTAAAATAAGTAGCCAATATGTTAATATTATTAGAATGCCTAAAAACAAATTCTGTAAATACGCAATAAGTTAATTAAATTTACAATAAAAAAAGTTCACGTGATCGTAACCGTTCATTGGAGCACGTTTCTTTACTTTATGGGAAACCAGAAAAAAGTTTTTAAACGTGACTAAAAGCGTGCATTACAAAGCCACAAAAATAAAAGTTGTTGTTAAACGGCCTTATTTTTTTATTCTTATAGCAATATGTGTTTTATTTTAATAGGTACACTGTTTTGTCATTAAAACCACGTGTCAGCTTGGAGCGCTTAGGGTCAAAATAGAAAAGATTATTGATGTTATTTTCCTTTTTAAGTAGGTAATGAATAAAAATATGCCACCGTAAGATAATAAACATCATTAGATTACAATCTATCTCGTAAGATTGTAAACTGTCGATAGATTGTGAACCGTAACATTATGATTCCATTTTAACGCATTGTTTTTCGCTATATTGTAATCTATCGATAGGAGTTCACAATTTGACCGACTGGTCAAATTGTGAACTGACGTAGAACGGAATGTATCTCGCGCGCTAATTGATTGAACGTTATGTGCCCCCCGCCGCCCCGGCATTCGCCATATATGTTTGTTATTTCGTTTGTTGGTTTAAATATTTTAAATTGTGTTAGAAGACAAAATATTTTTTTTATAAGAGTTTTTATAATTTTTCAATTATAATTTGTTTAAAGAATAAATATTTGTCAGGATTATTGATTACCTATTAAATAATATATAAATACTTGAAGAATTTTTCAAATGAAATTATTTAATTTAACTGAAACCTCTTTTTTATTTCATTCCTAACTCTTTGGGAACATAGTCTCGATTGGTCGCTTTTATAATAAGACCGACCAATCAGGAAGAGCTATGGGACAGTTGACCATTTGACAAGGGACTGATTGTAATCTAACAGTTTCACTTCGATAGATTGTAATATAGAGAAAACTAATGCGTTAAATTGCAATCAAATGTTTCGGTTAACAATCTTTTGACAGTTTACAATCTCAAGAGATAGATTGTAATCTAATGATGTTTACAATCTTACGGTGACAAATATATTATATAATTTTTCGTAATTCTAACTTTTCATACACATGACTTTCAAAAACAATAGAAAACCAACTGTTTCTTGATGTACCAATGATTGGGATTTGAAGCGTTAAATCATACCTATTCTTCCTGAAATGTATCATTGTTTAAATTAACTTGTAGCTTTTTTTTTTGTAAACGTTCGGTACTTCCTAAAACAGCAAGCTCTTTGCCCAAATGACCTGACTGCAAAAACTTACTTCTAAATTGTAACTTAACAATACGCTTTGATGCCACAATATAAAAGAAATACATATTAGGGGAAAAAACCGTCAAATTTGCGTGAAATTCTTGTAAATTGATACGTATGGATTACGCAACACCCATTTAGCATACATTTCTAGATAACGTTTCGTATTAATGTTTCGTAACTTTCAGAATAACCTTTTCACACAATTTCAAGGGCATATTATTCATTGTGAAAATATAGCTGATTGATAAGACTGATTAGTGCAAGAGTCCACTATTTAATTACACGTGCAACAGTATTTTATTTATAGACGATTGCGCTTTTGTTTGTGGCTCGCTATTTATGTTTATGAAACACGCTTTGTTATCAAACGTATTAAATTGGCAACACTCTATATTTATAACAACAAACCTAAAGGAATGCACATTACAAAACCCGGAGTAAACATTGTTTCTTTGTAACAAACTTTTATTTAAAACTAGCGGTCCCGGCGAGCTTCGTTTCGCCTTAGAGGATTTTCCCGCTTTTCTGTTGAAAATTTTCCTGAATTTTCTTTGCTATAAACCTCACGGAGCCCGAGACTTTTCCAACGAATGCAAAACCGTGGAAATCGGTTCGTGCGTTCTGGAGTTATAGCGTCAGGGAGGAAAACCCGACTTATTTTTATATAGTAGATAACATTTATTTATTAGGGTTACACGAGTATAAATTTCAATTTAATTAAACACGCGAAAAAAATATTTGATTTATTTATCCAATAACAATTGGTATGCTAGTTTTATCTTTTAATCCTGATGTAGACGCGCGCTGTCCCCGCTTTTTCCACTGATTTGCCGCTACTATTAGTAGTCGCAGTGTGATGCTAAATATCTACAACTTTCCTCGATAAATGGTATGTATATTCAACACAATGAATATATTTTTTCAATTCGAACGAGTAGTTCCTAACATTTGCGCGTTCAAACAAACAAACTGTTTCTATTTATACCTAACATTACTATGGATATTGGATAACCATTCTGCCTAAACTTTACATACATTAACTACATAGTAATTAGTAGGACAGGCTTGATAAATGCATTGATATTGGTATTGCTGAAACCGTTGTAAGCACACAATCGAGTAAAATTTTAAATGGTCAGAAACAGCGTCATTTTAGCTCGAAAAAGAACGAATTTCTTCGGATACACTTTGCGTAACATCATGAGATAGTACCAAAGCCCTCTAGAGAGCGGCTAGAGATAGGTATTGAAATAAACGACCAAATTTCAAACGTGGTCACAGTCGACGAGCTACGTTTTTACAAGCTTTTATTTAGTTTCACCTGTCCCGATGTTTGTTTGTCTGTAATGAAATCATTTATTTTTTTATTTTTAGGGCATTTAAATAAAAGCTTGTTTTTAAAAAGGTTTTTTTACCTTTATTTTTTTCTGTCTGTATTTTATTTGTGACATTCATTTCGCAAAAATATGTGAGTCCTTCTGTACACTTGTTGTGATGGTTCTACAGTTTTCTCACAATATTACAATTAAGGCGATGAGGTCCTCCGGGAGTTTTAGTGGGTTGGCCTTCTTAGGGCAGGAGCGTCCCACACACGCCGTAACCTACCTCGGGGACGGTGCAAAAAAATCCTACTGTAACCTGCTAAGATAAGATAACAGAACTCACACCTCATCCGCAGGTCAGTACAAAACCGAAAGATATACTTACGAAGGATAGGCGACGGTGCAGACGAATATGGGGATGACGTCGGGGTCTGGAGGCAATGGCGGCTGCGACGCGTCTATCGACTCCAAAGCAGCTGTCATGAACGTCGTCTCGCGCGCCTGCAACCACACAACTATAGTCCAGCAATCTGTCATTGTTACAAAGTTTCGTGGGAATAGTGGATCCGTGCCAAAATACTAAAGTTCTCCTTAATACCAAGTTGGCAAGGCCAACAAGGCCAGACAAGATAGTGCAGTGAAATTACGATCAGCGCTGTTTAAAGTCATAGAAATGACATCAAGGTGACTGTAAAGTTTTACTAGAGCTCCTTTTCAACAAAGAAAAGAGCGCGGGCATACGTTTAGGTACACCACATTACATGGACTCGAGCATCTCTGAATGTTGCCTTTTTTACTGTTTCCCGAGTTTTTATACCTCCTCTTCTACTTATAAGCGGCCCGAACATTATTTTGCACATCCCCATCCTGGAAACATCGTAAAACTGAAGCCTAAAGGTGCGATTCCAATGAAAAATGTCACACACACGTGTCACTACACAAAATTTGCCATCATTTATTCAGTGGAGACTTCACTTTACAGATAATTTTGTCGCCAATAGGTACTTGTTGACAACCGTCAATAGAAGTAATAAACACTGTAACCGCATATAGGTATTGGGTTTTCAATATTCAATAAGTAAACATACACCTTTACAAGGTTCAAAATTCCTTGAATCCTTAGACACTGTTGATACCGGTCGTAGGTGTCAGCATTTTCGAAGCACTAAAAAAGTTTGACGACCCCTAACAAACATGACCCTTTACGTTCCGTACAGGTGGTCATAGTGCTTTGAACGAGTCTAGTGGAACGCAGCTGGCTGTTAGATATAGCACTCACCGCGCTAAGGTCGAAGTCGTCCAACGGTCGCAGGCACAGCGCGCAAGCCTTCCTGTAGTCGAGCGCTCGCTCGATGCAGGTGCGACAGTAGGTGTGGCCGCAGGGAGTAGTCACGGGCCGCGTATACGTGTGGTAGCAGAGCACGCACTCCAGGTCGCCGGGCCGCAGCCAGCTCGCGGCAGCCTGAAGCCGCACCGAGCGGAACAGTTCACGCGTGACACGTCGAGGGTGGCAGTTCTCAGCCAGGACCATTATTATCTGTGTGGATAAGAATAATAAGAAACTACTGCACCTTATCACACATGTATACTTATAATAATATCTGGAGCGCAAGTTGTTATCATCCGGGTGAGGGCAGTTCCTACTTTATCCATATCCATCCAAACTAATATTATAAATGCGAAAGTAACTCTGTCTATCTGTTCAGCTTTCACAACTAAACCGGTTTTGTTTCAATTTGGTATAGGTTATACCTCTAGAACGGAAATAGGCTAATTTTCGTTTTGAAAATAAGGAGGGATGCGGGTTATACCGCCCTTGAAAGTTTATATGGGAAAATGATTTTTTACTGAGGTAAATCCGACGACAAAAGTATGTAGTGCACGCGAACAAAGTTGCGGGCACAGCTAGTTTATTATGACATCTAGAGCGCAAGTAATATGTGATCATCCGGGTGAAGGCTGTACTAGGGATGGCGATTCTTTTCGAAAAAGATCGATATCTAAATCGATTCAAATCGTGACTTGATGAATCGATGCCCGAAAAAATCGAGGTTTAAAATATCAATTTCCAGAAAATCGATCTTTTTTTTATAAAACTTACTTTCACAATGTTTTTTTTATTGACCTTCAAGATTGACCTCATCCCACCTGATGTTAAATGGTCATGAGGTCCTAGCTTAAAGGTGACAAGTACAGCATAATAAATCTGTTACTGGACTTTTAAAAAAACAAATCAATTTTATTAAAAAACCAAACAAATATTAAAAACGTAACTTTTTTATTGAAGAGAAGTGAGGCAAAGAAAAGTAAACACACAGCAGCCATCTCGCGAGTTTTTATGTAATTGAATTAACTGGCAGCACTCATGTAATACATCTAATAATAGTATAAACCACTAAAACAGAAAAAATCGTACGTCGATTTTAAAGGGTGATGTATCTATCCTGTACTACATACCGATTCAAAAAATCGATTTTCCCGGATCACAAAATCGATTTTACGATTAATCTATCTCAAGTTAAGCCGTTAAGCCTCCTTTATAAATGGATTACTCAACAAAACATATTTTTTCCATTTTAGCCAGTAGTCCTTGAGATTAGCGCGATCAGACATGCAAACTCTTCAGTTTTTTAATATTAGTAAAAGTAATATAAAGATTGAAATGGCAACGCTAGGAGTTCTCTAACGGACAAATGCTGGTTTTATCATGAGAATATGATCAGTATTTTTTTCTTAAATTCTACACCGATACAATAGTATTGAGTCACAAAGTATGGTAGGTACAGTCGCCGTCAGATATATCGGAGCAGACAAAGTGACCAAATACTTGAACATTTAAAATGTCAAAAAGTTCCATACACCACAAGTTACCATTAAAATCTGAACATTTATTACTTTAATAATATCTGACCTCCTAAAGTATGCATTAGATATACCTATTTGCAGGCAGCCAGTTTAAAATGTATCTTGAGACGCGTGAATTATCACGTGCGTGGACAAAACCGAATGATACCTATATATGAAGTATTTGGCCATCACACAGCTAAAAACTATTCGTGCAAAAGTAATTTAATTAATTGCAAAATCATAAACGCTTGACGAATAACCCCGATTAGAAATAAAAACATTTGCATATCGCTATTAATGAGTCAGTGTGTTTATAAAATTTCACCTAAAATTAGTCCTTTTCAAGTATGAAGGTTATCAAAAAGTTAGTAAAGTCACGTTTCGCGATATAACAGATAACATAAGGTCATTAACCGGAGAACGTGATTAACATTTTACAGAGCCAAATAAATTACACGCGATCGGCAGTACATAGTGAGAAACGGTTAAAATTAAATCAGGTAAGTGAACCTCGCCCACGCACCGCGTACGGACGTGGTCAGTCCGGAATAGCGCGACTGAAATGAGTGGGCGAAACATTAATCCTAAACAGCTCGAGTACTCCCGATGCGGTTACACTTATTTTCGACACCGACGCAAAAGCGACGAGGTGTTATAAGTAGTGTTGTAAAAATGAGCGCTTTAAGTCGAACATTCAGCGCAGAGTCTAGGCTTTTGAGCGTAAAAGACTCGAGGGTTGAAGACTCTGACTTCAGCGCTCAAGTTGCACGCTCGAGTGTCGAAGCGTTAACATTTTGAATGAGTTTATACAAATAATTATATAATTAAAGGGTAATATACTGCATTAATTATGCATATACATTATGTAGTTATTAATAAAATGATTTATTATTCTGAATAAAGTTTGTAAACGCTCACGCTCGAGCCTGAGTTGAGTGTCGAGTTCAGCGCTATAAATGAACAATTTTCTCTAAATGCCTTTTTTCCAGCGCTCGAGCGTTTTAGACTTGACTCGAGTCTCGCGTTTTTAAACTGCTCGAGCGTCAACTCGAGCTCTATAGCGCCGGTCGAGAATTTTTACAACACTTCTTAAAAGTTTGTTGTGTTTGTCTGTCCATGTCTTTCTATAGCACCGTAGCTCCCGAAGGGATGATCCGATTTCAATTTTTGTTTGAAAGGTGAATAAGAAATAGTGTTATTAATTATATTTGATCGGTCCAAGATGGCCGCCGCTTCAAAATGTCGTATTAATTATTTGGACGCATTAAATAGGTACATAAACAATAAAAGGGCTCAAATAGTACTAGATACCTACGATGTGATAATATCGAATGGAGGAACCGCGGATTATTAAAACTTTAAAATTTTGTCATATTAAATTTTAGCATCGCGCTCTGAAGCAAAATAAAAACACAACACGGATAGTTAGAATATTTTCCGATGCGTCTTCATACGAAGATTGTTATTCGCGACATGGTTTCACGTCATTTCGAGATAAAAAGAATCCCTTTATGTTATCCTAAGAGTAGATAACTCTGTCTAGCTACGAAAATTTAATAATTTTCAGTGACGTTACCAGCAAATTCCTACGTTATTCCAATATACTCTCTTGGTATTGCTTACAATTAATTAGGAGATAAATCTGTAGGTACAGATCCATGCCAAAGAACGCTTGCGCCTGTTTTAGAATTATAGGGCCTTCATATCGGTCTCTTATCTGCTCAAATCGTGTAGATGCGAAATATCTAAGTGCTTTTCGAAAAGTGTATATAAGAATACAGTGGTGCTTTCGTTGATGGTACTTTTGGTAGTAAAACCAACATGTTTTCAACTTACTTGTGCTAGTATCGAGCGTGCAGCCCTCGCCTTATGAGCTGATGAAGCAGCGACGCGGGCGAAATGAGGCGCTGCGTCGCGATACCGCCCCATCGCCACCAGCCGGCGCGCATACTCAAATCGCACCTGGGAAGAACAAACGTAAAAACGTTAGCCTGTGCCAGACAATCGGTCAACAAGGGTCATCGACCCTTACCTTAACAACGAGAAGCCTTTTGGTCAACTCATCCCGCTCATATAATTTACGTATTATACGGACGTGAAGAAAAGTGGTTAAGGTGCATTTGGACTAATTCTCATTATGGTAACCGACTCGCTAATGGACTAAGTACTTCTTATTTTGGCTACCTGTGGTGAGGGGAACTTCTCAAATTTTGGGAATATTCATTGAAATAAGTACTGTCTCATCTTTATTCATTCTAAATAATAGTTTATAGGTAACTGAAAAGGCTAAAATAATGCAACTTTTTATTTTTTTATATGAGTAATAATAATGACAATTATTACTCTCGTGTATGTAAAAGGAAATATTTCAAATAATACAAATACATTTTAAACTTTTCATAAAGCGGGATGAGTTGATCATAAAAAAATATATCAGACCGATTCTATTAAAAATCACTGGTATTCTTTCTCCTAGCGTTTATCTCGGTTTTGCATCTATTCCGAAGTCCTGGGTTCGCTTAGGCTATGATCAACACGGCTATATGATACAATGGACCGATTGCCGTCTGACCTCCAAGGTCCGATTGCCACTTACAAGGTAAACCAGACCTACATAGACCATAGGACCAACGGCTCAACATACCCTCAAAAGAGGGAAATCATCATTCTTATCGGACAATCAGATGAGTCAAACCTGCTATGCCTTAAAGAAACTGGGAGATTCTCATAAAACTAAAATTTGTGTTGCCCACGATATAAGAACCCACGACCTACGCGTGACCTAACAGTCTAACTACTACACTACGGTAGCAGTTTATTGGTATCATATCATGATTAATTTTTAACTATAAATGTTGGCAATCAACTATCTGTTTTCGATGCCAGCGATGTTGTTGTAACACAAAAAGCAATGTAACGTTTTCGTTTGACGCTCTTTTACATAACCTCCAATTGTTGACCCGCTACATGGATAAACGTAAAACGTTTATGCAATTCTCAGTTTTAATGATCAGTAATTAAGAAAAACCGCTAAGCATCGTTCAGCTCATTTACATAACATTGATCTGTTTAGTGAAACAGCTTGTGATTTATGTAAAATTACTAATTACACAATCCATTTACGAAATACACACTCTGTGTTTAGTTACACAGTGAATTGGATTAACTTTTGACTCGCTTGATGATATTGAACGGAACTTTCAATCATCGCACAACAATATTTTTAGCACTGAAACATTTTACTAGAGCACACTTTGCTACAAATAAATGTGTGCGCATCATATAAACAAACAATATGGCGTCGTTCCTCCGTTAGTCAATGTAACCCTAATTTATAAATAAAGAATGATCATATTCGGTAATACGTTTGGTAAGGCATGACTGGGTACTGACGCCGCATCTATTCAGGTTATTTGGCACAATCCACATAAGTTATTTAATGTATTTATTTTTTTAATTTCTTGTTCTTGCGTAAAGGGAGTAGAAATCACAAAAGCCTTGTGTTCATAAATAGGTTAGATGACTAAAATGTATGTTGGTCTAACAGTTAGACTACCAAAATATATTAGACACATGTTTTGTTCATATAAAAATGTAAATCAACACATTGCGATAAAATTTAGCGCGACGCCTCTTCTACATACAAGTTATACTAATTAGTGACGTAAAAACACACCCTTAATTGCAGTTCAATATGCCATTCGGTTTCGTGATTGCTGAAGTAATACGTTAGTAGGTAAATACGTTTTCATTGTGTTAAGAACATGTAACTGACGGATTAAAAGAATTTGTTTTTTTTTACCGATTCATCGTCTCTCATTTGCTTTTGTAAATCGTTTCTTTATGGTTAAAAGGAGAAGGCCTGAATCTTAGAAGATGTATCAGTTCTAAAAGGGTTTATCGCACATTGTGATGACTATTTTTATAAATTTATACTAGCGGCCCGCGGCGGCTTCGCACGTGTATGATTCCCGATTTTGCCACATTTTTGACTGATTCTTCGCTCCTATTGACAGCAGCGTAATTTTATTTAGCCTGAGCCTTCCCCAATGAATTGTCTTTCTAAAACAAAAATAATGTATCATTTCTAACCAGTAGATCCTGAGGTTAGGGCGTTCAAACAAACACACTCTTCAGGTTTATAATTTTAGAATAGATTTTCATAGAGTGAGCTAAAGGGGCCAAATTACTAATATTACCGCTATTAAGTTCTGCGTTGCGGTTTGAAACATTGTGAGATCCGCTAGTGCTTGCACGACTGTATTGGCAGCCTACTATCAGCGGATGTGAACGCATAAAAAAACTGCAACGATGCATTACAATCACGTTTATTGGACTCATTCACACACCCGGCTTTGCAATGGAGTTCGATCACAGCATGACCCAATAGCCCAATAAGATTAATAAACTGAGACGCATAATGATAATACAAATCTGTGTCCGTTACCAAGCAACAAGTGTATTATGAAATATTAGGTATATTTTTTTATTTTCATTCAGGTTTTAAAACATAATACCAATTTTATTATGGAACAGGCGGATAACACTACATAGTGACGCAAGTAGCTATCATACCAAGATTCGGGAGATTATGGACAGTATTCCAAATAACTCTATGTTTAGAAGATTGGCAGACTTACATTAACATCATGTGAGTCGATTAGTAGATTTCAATTAAACTTGATTCTAATAACAATAATCATTTATTTTTCTCTCCACAAAAATACATGGTCATAAATTACATTTACAGGTATTAATGCTTAGGTTTATCACTTATTAGACCCATATCGTTGTGAGAGACTGGTGCCCGATGTAGGTTTTTAATAACCTGTATTACAGGTCACCAATAATATTATAAATTACCTATGAATGAATGAGAATACGTTGGTGTTGATTGCTTCACTGCTAATGACTGTTTTACAATTTCTAAATTAAAATAACTTTGCTTTAGGCAACATTAGTGCACAGCAATTTTTGTAAAAGCAAACACACATATTTCATATCGTGAACCGAGTTTAGTAGCTTTATGGTCAGAAATATAATCCATTGACAAATTACTAACGTTAGTAGATACCATGGATGACTACTTTAGAATTGACGACTTCCATAGCCGAGAGGCGAGCGGACCGGACTTTAGCGTCGCGCCATCTCTGAGGTTCCGGGTTCAATCCCCGGTCGGGTCAACATGGGAAACGAACTTTTCTATATTTTCCCGGGTCTGAGTGTTGTGGTACCGTCGTTGTGTCTGATTTTTGTAACACAAGTGCTATCGCTATGTGATGTTGTCCAATATTTATTTATTTAATTAAAAAGAGTGTGGAAGTGTTATGTACCTGGAACGAAAAACTTAAAACTATCCAAACCCACGTTTTATTGTAGCCTTAACCAACGACAATACTATTGATGTCAGTACTATGTATGACTATTTTGGAATAAGAAAAAGTGCGTAAGTGCCTGAGACGACATCCAACATAAACTTTTAATTGATGCTGCACAAACCATTGTCGTCAGTACAATTAATTATTATTTAGTAATTTAAGAATGTGTGTAAGTGTTACTTGAGACGACTAATTATGACATTTATAACTATCCAAAACCACGTTTTATTGATGCGGCGTGAACCATTGGAAATGCGAATAACGTCAGTACTATGACTATTTTAAAATTAAGAAAAAGGTCGTAAGTGCCTAAGACGGCATAAAACTATCCAACATAATTTGTGCAATTTTTGTTTATTTAGTAATTAAAAAAGAGTAAGTGTTACCTGAGGCGACATAGGCAGCCGCGCATTAACATCCGGACCACGGGAGCGCAGCTTAGCACACGAGTCGAGTCTTCTGCCGATGCGACGCGGCCGTCGCAAGCGCCCAGTGCTTCTATCCAGTGACCATTCTAACAAACAAAATAAAGAACATAAAAGACATCTCTTCCATAACCAATGTACCTTTAATATCATAGAGAGAAACTGGGCAGGAATTTGCAGATTAAAATTATCAGATACAGACTGTTGCCTATGGCACATTACCAGCGGACATAATTAAGTAGGTATCTTATTCAATGCTGCGACTTTCGCCGTCTTTTTAAATCGACTAATCTACGTTCAAATAAAAATCATTACGTTTAATATCTAGAAGGTGATACAGAAATCTTAAATCTTTTACAATCAATCAATTCAATTCATATACATGCTCATAAGAACTTCAAAGCCAGACACAATAGAAAATCATAAGCGATAAGTATATGTATTTCTAAGGGGAAGGCACTTACGCCCTCTACGGGTAAGTGCCCTCTGTCTAAGAGAGCATACAAAAGAAAAATTCATTTTCTACGATAATTAGTAGTTAGCTCAGTTGGAAGAGCAGCACGCGCGTCACGTGGAGGTCATGGGTTTAATTTCATTATTTCCAGCCCCACACCGCAAGGGGAAATGTATTTTTTCTGTTTCTTTAAAATACAATAGAAAATCATTTGTGTCTGACTTTAAAACTAATATCGGTTCTTAATTTATTATATACTCAATTACACATATTGTTTTAAACTACAGCGTAAATAAATTGAATATAGTAAAACATAGAACAACGATAGCAAAAGCGGAAATTAAAAAACAAGCAATATAAACTCGCAATCAAAACCAAACACTTGAATAATACAATTGTTCCCTATAACCCATACTACAATGAGAGATTTTCAAAGAAACTCGAGCCAATTCAAACAGTCTGATCCCAAATCGTATCTTTTATTTGTACAGTCAACAGCACTTCAATGTTAACACTTTTAATTCAATGTTAGTTTTTATGGCCACGACATAACGCTAGTGCAAAGTCCAAAGTGTATATATGTAACGTGCTTTAAATAGTACAAAAGGTTTATCCGTTCTGCCATCATAAGCGTGACTTAACAAGAGACTCAGCTTATTTGATGAATTAGAAAATATACATATTTTTAACTTATTATCCGTTTCAATTGTCTTAATTAAAGCAGAGTAATTTTATTTAAATATATAATTAGATCAGTAGATAATACAGTCATTAATTTACAAAAGGACATAAATATAAGAACACGCTTCAACATTTCTTAAATGTTTGAAATAAATATTTGATACAATCTAGGTGAGTATATTGAAATATAACGATTGCAAACAACATTACGAGTAAAATTATTTTCATCAGTTTCCTAAATCAAGTCCAACCTTTGAATTGAGACAATGACATAATTTTAGGGGAGTTCTATTTGTGGATGCTGATATGAAAGGGTTGCCATGACATAACCCTTTTATAACCATTGGCAAAGAAATCCTATTTACAGGGGCAGCTAAGAATAAATTGCATTTATATAAGGTTGAGGTATGTCCATTAAGGGTGAATCACGAGTAGGCAAATAGTGAACTATTTGACCGATTTCGGTCGATATATGGAAACACAATGTCATCGGAGCTGTACGTGCCCCTGAGAACAATGGGGTAAGGGTGATAATTGCATGACGAATTGCCTGTATGTGTGTGCTGAGATTCTATGCCACTTAATCTGACCGCCTTAATGGTGTAGTGATATAAGAACCACTATATGATCTAGGGATCGCTAACCCTCATTAGTTAAGCGTGGTAATGAATCCAGTGCCCAATTTTCGTCGGAGAAGAAAATCATAGTCGAACCAATTTATTGTTTTTAATACATCATTTAGTTAATTTTAGTGTGCAGATATGTATATTGACGTTCAGTGGTGAATTATAAAATAAATATATCTGTAAAGGGGACGATTTCAAACCCACATCGAGTGTACAAACTAGTAGATACTTAAAACACAATTGTGTCTTAAAACGCTGAAAATGAACTCACGCAACATTGGCACATTTAGACTTCCCTAAAATGTCTAGTTACGATATCTTAAATCAGTTGAGATTATTAATCTGTAGCCCCCAATCCAAAAGGGTATTGTTTGTTGTTTGATTTTTTAGGGAAAACAAGTGTATTTGCCATATTATCATAACGAACGAACCGTATCGCGAGTTGTACATAGATAAATGTTAACGTTTACTGTCTGCTCAGCGTTTGGCGCTGCGATCGCGCGTATCCATGGGAACAGACACGCTTACGAATCGATACAAATACTTGTTGATACCTGCTGTCGCGATGCAAACGCGCCCTCAAATTGGATACGAGACAACAGATATTATTCTGAAAAGAACATTATTTTTGTTCATCTAAATATTTATTTGATAGGTAGGTACTGATATTTTTCCTTTCCTATGCTAATGAAACCCCTGTTAAGTTACAAATATTTTTGTTTTCATCAGCTTTCTAAATTTAGTCCAACCTTTGTATTGAGACAAATACATCATTTTACGGGAGTTCTTGATGCTGATGTAAAAGGGTTACCCAGCCAAGTACAATCAAAAATGTAATTCACATAGTAGTTTGTATGGAGGTGGCAAACTATGACCACATGTGATCTAGGCATCTAGCTCAGTCGGTCGTCAGTCGTTAATGTAATTTCAACTAAGGACTTAATTATTGCATTTTCAGTCTCGCTGAACAATGAGATTCGTTTAGAGTATGACTATTATATTTCTCGCATAATGGTGATACAGTAGACAAAGCAGCATGCACCGAAAACGTGCATTGTTTTATTGTAACACAACATGTAATTGCAAAACGGATGCTAAGCCGTTTCGCTGAGTGCGCCGCTTTTTCCTGCGCCCTTGACTTCAATACCACGCCACGCACTTGGATTACTATAATGTATTTTAATACTGATTTATTTACGTAACTTGGATGTCATCGTAATACCTCTATTATTCAATACGTTAAACACTTGTAACTTCAACCACATCGCATAATCGGTTGTTTACGACAGTTATAAAAAAAATCTTTCAGTGACTTCATGTTCTGGCTATAGTTTAGTTATCATCTGTATTTACTAAAAATCTTATGAAAGTAAGGTTTTACCTTCTTCAAAAAATATAGGGAGCTAAATCAACTTAATTTTTAGTGGCGAAATCGAACATCATCTCAATCTTGGTTAAAATCATTACAAATTTTATCAACAGTTAATGACGATTTGTTAGTTGTCAAATCTGAACAACCACATACATTTTTCGACAAAACCAGTTGGTGAAACTTTTAATAAGCATGATTCATATCCTATTACAGTCGTTTTAATGTCTAGATTTTCAGAAATATGTTATTGTGACCGATTAAAATACCTTTTAACAGTCCGCAACTGTACCATATCAGTGAGAAACTAATATTAAAAACAACTTGGCTTACTAATAAAGACGCAAGTATAGCCAGTAATTAATAACTGGATGTCAATAAACTCGCTCATAAACTGTTGCAATGTCAACAAAGTTTATAAAAAGTAACTGGCACGGATATTGCATGGGAGTCCAGTCTACAGAGCGTGCAAGATAATGACGAAATCTGTCAGTTGCAATTAGTGATGTGCCGAGTCGCTGTCTTGGTGGATCGAGTCGACTCGAGTCAGTTTATACGGTATTCGAATCATGACTCGATTCCCTTTACTCGAATTCTATGTTTAGTATTCGAATACTGACTCGAGTCCGGCTGGACTCGAGTCCGCTCATTACCGATTCCTTTTTTCCAAATGTTGCGGCTGGCATCAATCTTAAAAGAAATATTGCTCATATCCGATTATGAAGACGCTTAATGATTTTAAATATGTATGTATCTAAGTTACTATTTATCCCTTTTAAGTTAGTTTTGAAATATTTAAATACAGTGTCACAGTTTTTTCACTTTATTTTATCGCCGTTCACTTTCTCAAAACACTTTCATACACCAGAGGTTTTTTTCGGCGCCATTATATAATAAATTTAATTACAATCAAAACACTTCACTTCCAGTATTAAAAAACAATTAAATAAATTCACTCAGTACTCACAATAACTGCTAACTGACACAAAACAAGCAAATCAAAACAAAAAGTTGCAGGTTCAAACTTGTTTGTATTGTTACTACTCGCGCCACTTCATTTCTTAAGTAAATAGTTTGCGAGTACGAGCGAGTTAACAAAACTCGTATACTAGACTCGAGTCAATTGAACTCGCATAAACAGAATCGAGTTAGTAAGTACGAATCGATTCTTCCGGACTCGAGTACCGGAATCGAGTCCGGCGTACTCGAATCAAAATAAATTGGTATTCGAGTAGGCGAGTCCAATGCAGGAATCGAGTCTAACTCGAGTCAAACCGTACTCGGCACATCGCTAGTTGCAATCATGTCACCCCTGTGGAAAAATTCTGAGCCATTCTTCAGACTCTCGGACTCAATTCGATATAAGTGTTGTTGACAAGTAACCTTAAACGTCAGATGACCTGTTAGCTACACCTAGTACGAGTAAACGTGACAACTAAATTCGTGAGATTAAATCCTTAACGGCAAGCGATCAACCTTACTGCGAGATGTTGTCGAGACGGTAATTGGCCTCAGACTAGGCTTAGCGACTAATATCGAGATCACCCGACTTGCCTCTCCTCCAATCCGCACTTTGCCTTTGAGGAGTGTAATCCGTTCCATCTCAAACTGAGTAAACCCTTAATGAGGCATGGAGCGCCGAAATCGTACATGCATTTTCGCATAATAAACAAAGGTCATAAGGTTCAATTTGAGGTGGTAATTATTTTCTCGTTGCTTGATAAAGGATTATGATGAGGGCCGTACCCAGCAGAAAAAGGTATTATTATTATTTTAAAAGTTTAAAATCAATGGTGTATTGTATCTATATGCAAGACAAGATAGAGTATGATAGGATTACTTTTGATATGTTTTAATAATGTAGTATAAAAAACTAAATAAATTAATTCATTTATTTGAAAACGTTATGACACAAAAAAGTACATTTGGTGAGCTTCATGGTAGGAGCATTCTTTATTAGTTTAGTTAACCTTTGGGGTCATGCTTAGTTTTTTTTGGTGTGGTAACATTTTATACATTATTTAAGTTTTATGATAAAATAGAGACATAAATAAACCATTTGCGCAAAACGAATATTACAAAAACTGTATCAACAGTCAGAAGCAGGACTACACACTTTGGACTTCGTAACGGTCTTATATCATGGGCTTAAGAACGAAAAGTTAACGGCAAGTATTTATCGAGATCTGATGCTAGCTGTACACAAAAGAAAATTGTCTCATATAACGTATGAGTATAACATGACACATAGAAAACAAACAAATTTATGATCTAAATCGAAAATTAAGTAAAAAAACCGTTTAATAAAACCTTTTCAATAAATACACCTTTTCATTAGCCTAATACACTTATTATTCGACGAATATTGATAAAGAATCCCAATGAGTCTCTGACATTTGTACGCGGTGCTACATAATGCAGAGTTACATAACTCAGAATGAAGTCAGAGTCTGCGTTACATTATGTAATAAAATGGCGCTGGCGATGAGCGTCGAGCGATTTTGACCCATTCAAGCGTGATCTTAACCTTCAGAGTGAAATGCTACCGTAACTATTTGATTAGCTGATTTACAGCAATATCTGCATGAGTTGAACTATTTTCTTTTTACTTGCACAGATGGACCAATAAAAATACTTTTAGAATTGATAAGACTAACTTAAATAAAGGTAATATCTCAAATAAAAACATTAATAAATACGAAAACTTTATTGAAGTATGTGTGTACTCTACATAAGTTTAAGGAATTTAACTAGTTAAATATTGAAATTTAGTATTTAATTTAAATACTAAATTCAAATCAAATATGTCGTTAAGAGTTGAATTCGCTAGTGCTTACTAATGTTATGAGGTATTTAATGTTATCGGTAATCTTATGCTTAAATTATTTAAATGGCAAGCGAGTAGTCCATGAGACATTACAGTTATGTTTCAAATATAGATCATATTGTCCAGATAACAGGGAGTAATTGTTAAAACTATGATCTTCATGTGTCGTAACTGTCGCCCCGCTCGACGCCAGTCTCTTGCGAGCTTGAGTCACACTATTATTCAAGTTCGCTATCGAACGTTGACAACGACCTAAGCCATTCATGATCAACCATGTACCTTAAATGAAACTACTAGGGCTATTAAAATATCTTGCTGACGCAGAACCTATTTTATAAACTAACCCACTTTTTACTTACTGGAGTTACAGTTTCGTAAACGTTGGTAAAATGTAGATTTTATAATCAAACTAAGAAAGGGCACGACGATTGAAGGGCTTTTTCCTGACATAACGCTTTTATTCCTAAGAGTATTTTGTTTTACAGAAACCGGTTTAAGGCATCATTGTGTAACCGAGAACAAAGATGGATGCAAAAATAAAAACAATTTACTCAAGCATAGATAGAAATTTCGGTTTTGAAATTTCTTTATTTTTAGCGTGGAAAACACTGAAGATGTTGGAAGAATTGTAATTTTTATGTAACATTTTATGTATTAAATGTGCAATTAGGTTATTTTGCAAAGTATTTCTTGTTTTTTATTTGCGAATTGTAATTAAACATTATATAAGAGTTTACATAATAATAAAACATTTAAATTTGAAGATAAATCATGAACAATTCTGCTTTGATTTGTGATGGAAGGTACTTCAAATTTGGAGTGACTGGATATTTAAACCAATATCTTAAGAAACTTAGCCCAACACTGGTCGCTTTTAGTTTACTCCTCAATTATAAACATACTAGCGACCCGCCCCGGCTTCGCACGGATGTAATGTAAATACTTAGAAATATTGGCTTTTCTATTCTTTATTACACATAAAAACCTACCTCTGGAATCACTCTATCTAAAAAAAAAACCGCATCAAAATCCGTTGCGTAGTTTTAAAGATTTAAGCGTACAAAGGGATATAGGGACAGAGAAGGCGACTTTGTTTTAAAATACTATGTAGTGATATGATTTAGTTAAATAAAATTAGAAACTTAAAGAAATACTATGTTAACTAAATATTAATGGCTACTATTGCGAACTGATCCATGGCTAAATAAGGCAGTGACCTAAAACAACTTGCGCTTCACTAAAAGGCACAGACAGATTTAACGCTCGGTCGCACCCAATCCACCTAACTTAGTGAATAGTTATATGATGCCTACTAGAAGCTGGGGGCAAAGTCCTAGAGAGCGTTCCAGATTTAGCGGACCGGGCACAAGTTAAACGGTAGCTCAATTGTTGTTCAACGACCTTCTGTTGTCGCTAAACGTTAAAACAATAATTTATTGGTGCCCTTCTAATAAAGCATAACGAACTTACATTTGAACCGTTATTTGCGTACTATTGGCAATATAGTTACAAATTCAGCAATGCTTGTTGGTTATGTGTGCCGCGATCTCGTTTAAAATTACGTAACACAGATTTGATGTCGATCAGGCATGCACTCTATGTACCGACCAGGCGTGGCTAAGGTTCCTTTATGTGATAAGAAAAAAATAAGACTACTCCTTTAGCCGTGACGTAATATTCAGGTAGGTAGGGAATTTCCACATTAATGCCAAAAAAAAAATATAAAACTTGGATTGATAGAATAACGAAACTTTAATTTCCGAAAGTTTCGCTCCTAAAATCTTATCATTCATTCATTTAGTCTGCATCACCGAAAAGCATGAGATTTATTGGCTTAACCGTTATCCGTAGCAATAGCCTTCTTTTACTGTTATGTATGCCGTAATATCTTGGAGTAATACCTTTTGTTTACAAGAAGCCGTCTACAAATTATGACATAACTTCTGGGCCGCAGTTTAAGGATTTGAAATTATATAAAGGAGGGTTGAAAGTTCTTATTATTCCAGATTGTTTTTTAATAGAAGGAATATAATTTGACGAGATAAACTGACATCCAATTGAATACATATATTGTACGCACATAGTTGTTTTAGATGACGTTATTTTATTTGGAAACTAATTTTCAATTGCTGTATTTCAAACCTCTTGCTGTCTTTTAGAAGATTTAATGACAGCAAAATACAAATCTGTAGTGTATAACATGATACCTTTAACGATCGTGTTTAAAAACAACTAGGTACTATCGATGCACTAGCCTTATTCGAAAGTAAACGTTGTAAAACATATAATTATATTTTAGTGGGCTTTACATTGTAAATATAACGTAGGTATTTGGATTTTGGAAACAGATGAAAAAACAAGCAAAAAGACTAAATTTTTTTCGTAAAACACATAGTATGACGATTTTAAAAGAGTTCTAACGAGAAGCATAGCCACAAGAATCCTTGAAACTAATAACACATAAATAGAACTATTTTACATGACGTTAGAAAACATCAACAGTCAACTATAACTTGGATTTGATGTTGAGCCACGAACAGCGTCATTGCGTAGACGCTTCAGTGTACCACAGCGAAACAAAAGGGTGTTTCAAAATCGCGAAAACTCTGAGAGGCTCGTAAGCAGAGCCTCATTACAAGAGCAAATTGAATAGCTATTGCGAAATAAGCGAGGTTGTACAGATAGGCGAGACTTACTCTCGGGTACGCACCGCCCACTCAGTGCTGCAGACAGAAATAATGATTATAAAGCTAAGGCTTATCAAATTGAACAACTGAGACGAGACATCCAATTTTGCGTTTGGAGTGGGATGCTCTGAACGCGACAATCGCATTTTTTTAAGCTTAATGTCATATAGGTCAGGGGAAACCTAACGTTTGAAAATCTGTGACAATGTTGGTTGGAATAGATACGCAAAGCTATATCTAATTTATTAATTTACTTATTAACTGTTGCGGTTATTAGTTATTTAACCATCGTTCTAACTAATTTGATAATTATTCTTCTACATAAAATGATCACCTTATTCAGGTCCTACTGCAAGGTAAAGGCTTTCATCGTTTAATTAAATCAAGGCAATTATGGGTACTGGTTTAATGATCACGCTTGCCAATCGCGGTTTGGTTATCCGAGACCCTATTACGAAGACTCCACTGTCTGTCTGTCCGTATGTCCGTATGTCCGTATGTCCTGTCATTCTGTCGCGACTGTCCCTCTGTCTGCCACCAGACTCTATCTCAAGAAACGTGCTAGCTAGAGAGTTTTTGCAGATTAGGTATTTCTGTGGCCGCTATTACAATAAATACTAAAAACATAATAAAATAGATATTTAAGAGGGCTCCCATACAACAAAAGTGATTTTTTGCTATTTTTTGCTCATTAATAAAAACAATTGTTAAACGCTTAAAATATTCACAGAATATTTGGGTCAATCAACTTTTAAGTGTACATCAATGATACATTTTATTTTTTTAATTTCATTTGTTTTTTTTTTAATTTTAAAATTTTTTCTTTAGATAATTATTTATATTTTAAGAATTCACATAGAGCAGAACGATTTATTGAAATAAAATAGGAAATTTGACTCCGAAATCCACATGACTCTAGTTATTGATTAATTAGACGGCAGTCGTTACACAGTCATGTCAGAGGCCTACTGCTAGTAGTAGGTGGTTTGAAAACTCTGACCAGAGATCATCAGATCGTTCATCGACTCGGTTTTCCACACGTCAAGAAGTAAAAAGTTGAAATTGGTCAAAATATCAATCTAATTTATATTAAGCAATAATAAATGCTCTAGCCTTTGTAAGAGGCTCTTCAGTGACTAATTATTGAAAGAAAAAGTATTACTTTATGCTGATTCTATCATTAATTGTCCTATGGGCAACCAAAATGTCCCACGCACAACGGTTTTGGTTGTCCAAGTGACTGGTTGTCCGAGTGACATTTATCAGTATTTGCGCTTCCTAATAATAAATAATGATATTTTGAATTAGGTCTTACGCGCAGTGAAAAATATAGATAAAATAGAATATATTTCACTTTTATTTACTACGATATATTGAATACTTACGTTTTTGTGCTGGTTGTCCGGTGGTCACACAAAAAAGCCACCCAATTTTTCAAAACGCGCGCGACCGACTGACACCGCGGCAATGATGAAATCAAAATAGCGGTTAGATGTGTGTTGTCACCAAATCGACCGACTTATTGTCAAGGCACTGATCACTCCATCTATGTTTTGGTTTCGGATCTTTTTTACCGTTGTCCGGTGGAAGTCGGAATAATAAAATATAATAGGGACCAAAACGAACATGCAAAAAATTCATGCAATTATGAAACAAACAAAAATCTATATGCAAGCATCTTAGTGAACACTGTAATGAATTAAGTAATGTTTCATTGTAATTAGCTACTGGGGGACAAATAAAAAAACACTACATCCAGATGTTTTGTCACCTGGACAACCATTAAAATTCCAGTTTAAAATAATTTACTCGTATGTTTGCTTAATAATAATATAAATGCGACATATGCCAAAAAACCACTTAATTTTCTTTAGAACTGCGATTAGTGGTCAGGGACAAAATATAGTACTTACAGGACAAATAAAAGTTGATTGACCCATTTAGTTATATATTTAATTCGAAAATAGTTAAAATAATAAAAAAAATATTTAAGGGGGGCTCTCCCATACAACAACATGCAACAAACATGATTTTTATCCGTTGTTTGCACGATGTTAAATAATACAATATTTAGTTGTATATTTACTTCAAATAATTGTGTATAATGCTGTATAAAGAATGATACAGCGCCCTTCGAGCGCAAATCCAACTTGCACATAACCGGTTTTTTTATTAATTATATATTTTTTTGTTGAGTTGCCGCGATTCCTTTGTCAATCTCACGACCGTTCTCTTCGCTCCACTGACAACCTAAGCTTAAACATTCCTCGTCATCATAGCGACTTCTTTTCAAAGTCTTTTACTGGTAGAGAATGCCCATAGCATTAAGTCCACCTGTTGTACTTTTTTTGTGCAATAAAGTTTTTAAATAAATAAATAAATAAAATTCTTGAAGTGCACGACCAAGTTTTGTAGAAGCGACCACCGACCTATATTCTGGCGCCAACGTAACCTGCGACCCAGCGCTCTCCGTTGCTGCACCAACAATGTACTTACATAACCGCAATGTAACAAACAAACGGCCGATTTACATAATAGCCTCGTCGATGCGCGATTATACCCACTGACGCCCACGACGCTTCAAGCTGATAAAGTATTTCATACTACAATCATTTAATTCGTAACGCCTCGAATTGTTCATTGAATAGCCGTGCGAAAACTGTTCACTTTTAATTCCAAGATACGAGACCTAATTAAATTGAGGCCACATTACCTGAAGAATAGGCAACTGCTTGTATTTTTTTAATTGTTTTTAATAACAATCCTATTGAAGTTAAATTGATTTTCAAACACCGTGGTTTTACTATAAAACAGTTAAAGATATAGGTCTTGATAGTCTAAACAAATACCTCACAAACTAAAAGTCAGTCATTCGACTAAAAAGGTACACCAGTCACATAATGATTGGGCGGTATTCGTGAAATCCAGACAGGATTTTAGAAAATGTTCGTTAAGAGTAAGTATAAAAAAAAAACAAAAAAAAATTATGTAGCTAGATATTATGTTACATACATTGAAGTTTTTTTTTACCATATTATTCTACAGTTAAGTTCATAAGCTTATATTATTTACACGATTTTGACTAACATTTTAAACAAAACGACTCTGTTAACATAAATTGCTGCACCAAAAACGATTTGTGTGTGTGTAAAATATAAATATTGCGCTATATAGAGACGAAAAAAAATGTTTATAATTTTTTTTCTTAAAATAAAATATATATACGTAAGTATTAACGTAATATAAAAATGGTTTTGAAATGGTTTGAAACACGTACGAGTGTATACGTACGTACGATCAAAAGCACGTCAGACTATACACTTTGGGCTTTGCAAAGCCTTTATGTTGTGTGCATAACAACTAAAATCGAACTTATAGTGTTTACCTTGACGTGATGTTAAACGTACAATGCACATGCACACAAAGTAAAATAATATAAAGCAGTGACACCAAAAATCGCACAGCATTATGATAAGATATAATATTAGCTTAAATCAACAAAAGAAAATCGTCAGGACGTTAAAATATAAGAAAATACTTTTTTTTCACGTAAAAGGAAGTTAATTTAAGCTAAAATCGCTAGCACTAATAGTAGAAATGAGTTAAACAGCAACAAAGACACGATTACAAGTCCATTACGCAATCCGTAAAATGACATTACATAGGCACACACAACATAAAATTAACTTTAATGAGAGCTGAAAACCATAATTCCTCATAATAAAAATCCCCAGCAATGATTATTTCATAAACTACTTTTGTTAAAGTTACTTTTTTTTACATTTTATGTTTCGAAACTGTTCAATTCTAGTCAATTTAATAACTAAGGATTTTTACCAGATATGGGAATGGAGTGCAAAAGCGGAAACATGGTCTACCGAAACACGTGGTATAGGATATCCGATAGGAAATAAAAGATACGGTAAATTCGCTCACTATCGTTATTTGAGTTACACAAACAGCAGCGCTCCGTTTAGCTCCAAAACATACAACACAGAACAACCACAACGGTTAAATCTGTTTGATCGTTAAATACTAAGACACCTTGTACTTTTAGCGTCAGCGCCGAAGTACGTTGAAAAAACGATCCTGTAACCTTAGGTAGATATTAATATGTAAAAACTTACCCGATCTGACCGTCGGAGATGTAAATATCGTCTCTTCGTGCAATGCAAACGGTCGACGATCTTGGTTTCCTCTGCAAGAAAAATATGTTTTCAAGGAAAAATGTAAATTAAAGTTTTATCTTTTACATTAAAGATGTGAAATTCAAGTGCAAGAGATAACCATGTTCTATAAATTTTAAGACTCGCGTTCCATTTTAAACATTTATGGTGTCGCGTTTTGACCCGTTAAATTATTTTAAGTAACCATGATCTGTTATGAAAAGACATAACAGGTGAACATTATCCGTCCTGTTAAATTTAAAATTATTTAGGATTGCGTCTGTTTTACATTTAATGTGCGCCATGTATCTATGCACAATGTCTTACCTTCGACCTGAGTCAGTCATCAGCATTTTTCCTATCAAATATTGTATGACGGTGTTGACATGAAGATCCTTTGGTGCTTGAGCTCCACATGGGCAGTCACCATTATTTTCAATGCACCTGTGAAATATAACCTAATGTATATCCCATGATTTAAATGCGTAACGTACTCTAGAAGCAGGGACGGCTGACTTATTTTTGAATCACAAATACCTACACGATTATATTAATAAAATAATATGGTAAAATTTTCCATTTAAAAACAATAAAAACTTGTATAATGCTCCACACCCGATACGTGACTTTTGTTTTCCAGACGTTGACGTAATCAATGTTACGGATCACTTAGAAACATCTCGACATCTGGTCAACAATAAAATATTGTTGGAAATTTCTTTCAGCAAGTTATCGAAGTTTGTTGGACGGCCTATAACACGGTTGAGCTTTGAAGACTGTTGAATTCCTAACTAAGTTTTTGAGTAACGTGCACAATAACATCATATCAACTAGATTTCACTTTAATTATTCCATGGCAACCTCCCTGTGACACGGTAAACAGAAAATAAGTATGCTGTGACATTCTATACAAATAGAATTGTGGTAGTATTATGTTTTAATTAAGATACTGACATGTTGAAACAACTTACTTTGTGCATCTCGTATGTCCACAGATCCCGGTGACAGGTAGTATCGGGAAAAGGTCGCAGTTGAGGCAATGTAGCGCCTTCTCATCCAGAGTTTTATTGTTGCGAGCATGCTTGATGACGCCGTTAGCCACCTGTCTCGCTTTGAAAGAAGCCGTCGGGAGCACCAGGCCCGAGCGAGGCTGATGCTTGAACGGTAGCATCGACGCCGAACTCATCATCTTCAACGACCTGTTGCTAGTGACCTGATTCGGATTCGCCGCTTCTTTGTTGCTTGGACTAGAATAGCTCTCCGTCACATCTGTTTGAACACTTTCATGATGTTGCGTGATATGATTCTCTAAGAAAATACTAGGCGGATCAGTTTCTGTTTCTACATCAACATACGCGGCAACTAATTCTGGGATGTTTTCATTTGATCTTTCGACGTCTATTACATTTTGAGATGTTGTTTCTATATTATTTAGCAATGGTACGGCGGAACCTGATTCTATTGCCTGCATCATCGCGCTGAAACCTGTTTCATTGTCATCGGTTTGCAATTGGACATCTGAAGTTATGACGATTTCTGGTTCATCCGCATGCTGCCAGTGACTCCGTCTTGCGTGTCTCATCCAGTCGTTGGGAGAAGTTCTATGAATACTTGAATGTTGATTCAAGTGTCTTATTTCTGCAGTATTCTCGATTATTTGAACGCTGGGTGGATACGAAGAATAAATGCGATTCTGGCGCTTCATAATGGTCCTGACGGGGCTCTCTTGTACCTCTATATTGGCCCTTTGGTCCTGTGTTTCTTCTTCTTGCAGCGATGGTAGAACCGGTCTGTATCTGTGCAATCGTTCACCCAGGCTTAAGAGTCTGTACGGGTGCTGTATTCTTCGATACATCCTCTGGTACGTCCTCCGCGGCGAGTTGCGCGGGTCCAATGGCATTTGAAGTGGTTGTTGGTACTGCAACAGAGGGCACGTGAAGATGTAGCTTGTCAAAACACAGGATGAGCCTAAATACTGAGGGCTTGAGTTTTGCGACGAGTTGCGCGAAAGGAATACCTGCAGACAAAGGATAGACATAACTGACTGACTGATGGTACATCTACGTAAATTCCTTTAGACATTAACATTTCTGATCAACGCATTCATGTCATGAGTAAGCAAATGTTATATAAACAGTAAGTTTATGTCACCTGCTTATTATATAAAAAGTGACCTCTCCCACGAACGTGATAGCGTGACTTTGAAATTTGTCAATAAATATTTTATTAGTTTGGCTCGTGGACAGATAACTTCTGTACAATCACTTATAACTATCCTCATCCTGTGTGATATTTCGTTTTTATTGTGTCGCCAGGTATTCGTAAGGGTTAAAAAATTACTGGTTTCTAAGTTAAGATCATACAACAAATGAAACTTCATTTAAATCCAATCGGCGTTATATAATTAAAATACAAACAAAACATTACCACAAATGTTCACGATTCATTAGGTACCAAAACTTGAAATAAATCACCTTGTTAATAAGGTAAAATTCCAACCCTACATTTCAATAATTACTGTGGATATCGAACAGCAAAACCATCGAAGAATCAGCTCAAATGTATCGCATTATTATAAAAGCCACAAAGAGATAGGTTCGTTGGCGAGGGCTTAAATTTTAACTAGCCGAATTCAGACGAATCAATTGCGGGTAGAGGTTGTCGACCGGACTCATTTTATTAAGCCCTGGGAATTTGCATCGATGCATGCGCTGAATCGAAGCAGGAGCGATATAGACGCCACACCAAAATTTTGTCTAGTTATCTCTTTCATCCCAGACATGTACCAATCGATGCGATAATGTATTGAACGTAGACCTTGCCATTGTACGAGACAATATCATCTGTTAACTTGTTCAACTAATGTTTGTAATTAATTCATATTTATACAAACAAAGTTGATGTTATGTTACTCTCGTCTATTCTTAAGCGCAGATAGATACATCAATTGTTCACAAAAGAAAATTTTTTGAAACTGTATATTTTCGACTTTGTTTTCAATTTCATAAAATCCTATAAACACTGAGAAACGTTGTAGGTGTTTTTCTTTTTCTTTTTTTTTTTTTTCTACGTCTGTGGTCGGGTGGACCAGACGTGTGCAGCGACTGCGACGCGGGTACGAGACGCGACCGGGCGCCGCGGCAGGTCGTACTGCACTGCGCCGGCTCTACACCGTTATGCCGACACAGACACCGCAAACACTAGACTACTAGATCGTGAAACTTCAAACGTCCTACAGTTATCATATCGCTTTATTAATGAGCTATTTAACTTCAAACTGAAGTTTAACTGGCGCTTTCAATTGATATGGAGAACGTGTTTTTAGACCTTGACCATCACACGGTTTCAAGCAAATAAATAATGTGGGATTGTTATTTTAAAGTCTACCAATGAGCAGTTTATATAGGGACTTTGTCAAAACGGCATCTGAATAATAATAATTAAACAGATGTAACTTCCAAATGTTTCCACTGCGGGAAAAGCAACCTGTTAAATAAAAACATTTTCTTTTTTTTTAATGACAACTGACAAAACAACTGCCGCTGTAAATAAATACCGCCTTTAATCAAATGATGAAGATTTTAATAATCATGCTTTTAGTTACTTTATTAGAGTGATGTGAGTCTCCCATCGCAACCACTACTGATCGATCTACAAATACACGGCTTATACCACAAAACGAATTGCCCTGAAATTAACATAACAATAATCATTATGTCGGAGGCATGTGATATAAATGATCTGTTGCAACCGTTACTGTTTAATCTGCCAACGCACAGTTTGAACCACAAAACGGATTGCACTGAAATTGGCAAACCGAAAGTTATAATGCCGTAGGAATCTGCTAAGAAAGGATTTCCCAAATACATCCCTAAAGGGACGAATGCCACGCTTAGCGACTGGCCGCTGTTTTAAAACAAAACGCATTATTAATTATTGTAAAATACTCATATTTACAAAAATCTAAGTATTTCGTGCGATCATTAGTAGTGGGAAATTTTATTCAACAACTTACCCTACCTAGACAGTTTTAACAATTTACGAATAGTCTTTAAATCGTTAGTAGCTGCAATAGAAAACTGAAAAAATCGACCAATGTATGTTTTTTTTTCCTTATGGCTGTTGGCTGTGGTCTTTTTTCTCCTAACTTGGATCCTAGTTGAGTATTCAATGGGAGTAGGGGGTCCTATTCATAGGAGAATATTTAACATAGAGCTACTTCAATGACATTCGGCTTAACATGCCTTTGCACGGAATAATAATAATTCTTATCAAACAATTCCGTGATTTAACCCTGCAATGACCTAACCAAACTGGAAAATCTCACAAAGTAAAAGTGTGCCTCGGATGATTCGAACCCCCGACCTCCGAGTTAAAAACACAGCGCTCAACCTTCTACACTATGGGAGAAAAAGAATGGTAGTCTTATGCAGCCAAACTAGTAACCTATAAAGATGTCGAATTATAAGATGTAGGCAATACACTCCTTCATCAAATTTGACAGTTCATGATCATCATGTATCATTAAAGTGAAAAAAAAAGATGACTTTTCTAATGTAAATCTGGAAGGACGTCAAGAGTATTAAAAGGTTTTTGTGACATTTTCTTCAGCATTGTTTTTTAGTGTACATTTATTTTGCCAAAGCAAAACAATGGACTAATCTTTGCCTTCGAAACTTCGCCTTTTAACTAATCAATTATATAAACGCTGATAATGTAAGAATAATGAACTGACCCATAAATCCAACGAAACTGTCGTTTCAACCACTTGCCTACGACACAAACTCAGTATTTGAGTTGGTGAATACATTACCCCAGTTGGCATTAACTGTGCAGTTAGTTAAATTGACAACGAACGTTATATATTCGATACTCATCGACATAAAACGGAGTTACTTGGTTTGTTTATCTTCAACAACATAAAAAATGAGGGCCATCGTCAATAATAAACCCGCAAAATGGCAATAATATAATTTCCAACGAATATGTATGTGATTGGTGATTTATTACATGTATCAAAGTAATTTCTTAAATAACCAAACAGTTTTGTTTTAGGTACATAATCAGGATCTCAATATAGAAAGAAATATCTAATTCCACTTCCTTCCTTTACGACGTGACTCCCAACACTCTACATTAGCGGAATCACTGCGTTGTTTCTAAACGCGGGACAGAGTCCATAAAAAAATATGTAAAAGTCTGATTCCAAGTTTAAATAATGTATTCACTTCTAGCTTATTTATATACGCGATAGTACCAAAGAAATCGAAATTAATTCTGGTAAACATAGTTACAGCACTATGTTAGTTTTATTCTACTTCTAGCCCTAAGTAATGTAATGTAATAACCTGAAATGCTCTAAGCATTTTCTAGTCCTACCAATGTTTGTACCAATGTTTCTGTCAAAAGCAGATATTAAACAAACTACACTTCAGTTTGTTTAAATCGTCACAAGTCATCTGTGTGTATGATAATGATGATAAAAGATAGGTGACTGAACCCTGTTAGCACTTATAACCAGAGTACGAAGACCTACTCTAACGGTGGGTGCTGGTAGTATCTGAAAGCTAACCTACGAAGGCCGTGAGACGCCGCCATTGAAGAACAAAGCCACGGAAAATATATACCACAAAAAGGTTCTTATTGATTTTCATTGCAATGATTTTCGATTATCAATTTAAAAAAAAAAATCCAATAGATGCTTAATTTCTTAATTGAATTGTAGATTATCTCGTTGAGTAACTACCTTTATATATAGCGTAATCGCTTTGTTCGTAACTGAGTAAAATTTGCAACTCATATTTTTCAAGAGCAGGGTTGTATTATGTAAATACAAAAACCAATATCGCATAGCGACACGACCGACGCTATTACGTATTAGTCAGAATGCCATTATGTGTATATTATTTCAGGCCTAGTAGTCGGAATGTGTTAATTAAATGAGGTACTTAGAACTAAACACAGGTACTATCGAGGTCTACTGGAAAATAGACAATCATGTGGAGAATCCACATGATTGTCTATTTTCCTGTGGCTAGTGAATCAAAGTGAAAAAAAGATACAATTTAATAATTATAAGATTAACTTAGTATGTCGAAAACAACATATGTTTTTTTCTACATATTAAGTTTATTAAGATCCCAGATTTGATTTGATTAAAATGTAAAATAAAAGATTACGCATATAATTTTTTAAACATTTTGACTTGATCGATGAGAATAATACATCAAACATAGAATCGGTTAAAAAGAGTTGCTTCACTTCACAAATAACCTCGTTTTTACGGTCGATTACCTGTTTCACTGTTACCACTCGTCCAAAAACATAACATTTTGTTTCAAAACCTGGAATAACTATGAATTGGCTTTGCTTGCAGTTCACTGTACAAATACATATAATAAAAGCCAACCGTTACTGACTAATCAACAAACACACGGTTCTAAACCGTTTATCGGCCTTGAGGCTACTCTGGACGTAAGCATCCGCGAAGTACAGATTTTCCCAAATCCACCTTCTGGGGGGATGAAATGTGCTCCAAAATGAATTCGTTGCTGCAGACTAATACTATCATAAAATCTGCAATGCAAATGCAAGCGTTGTTTTGTCTTTCTTGACGATTTGTTAAATGAACAATTACCCTTAAACATCCGACAGACAAATAAAATATTTTTTAAAAAGAAATTTTTAATTATGTCTATGTTTATGAGACCTTGATATCACAGACATACTGTTTCAACAGTTTTGTGGGACTCTGCTTATTGAGAGGTAGATACACTTCCTTTATTGATTCAGACTGACCAGAACAATGTTTTGCTGCTAACTCGCCTGGTGCCGATGATCATCAGATACATGTGTTAACAGATCATTAAAAGTCGACACCTCTTCGAAATTTCTCAAGTCTACATCTATAAGATTTGTAATTCTAAATTTTGATACAATTAAACTGATCAAGTACAGGATCGCTTCAAAATAAATTTAATTGAAAAACTAGCATTTGAAATAATAAAAGATAACGGTGCAATGAAATTTCGATTTTTATTTATGAACACGGAGACAATTTTGACAAAATATTTTCATACTAGCTGACGCCCGCGGCGCCTCTCGCAGTACATATTTTGTTTTTCTTTTCGTAATAATGTATCCACAAGGTAGAGCCATAATAAAGAAACCAGAATCTGAGGATGGCGTCCAAGAAAAAAAGGGGGAAAGTCGGTTTCCTTGCTACATCAAGGCGGTACAGGGTCTTAAATAGACTGCCATGCTTCATTACGAACATTGATTTGTTTAGCTATTGTCCAGGTTGTCATCAAAGAAGGTTTTTCATTTATTTTAACGATATTTCTGGAAAATAGATTTCTTTTCTCTAGTTTACCTAAACGGCCATCAGCATGGGCCAATAGCATCTAGGAAAACTTGCATCTCGGTATTATAGTGTGCGTGATACTAATTACCCACACAATTTGACGATCTCCGTAGCAGAGGCGAGTAGGCCATCTCTGAGGTCGCGGGTTCGATTCGTTGGCGTCGTTTAGTATGTATGTATCTAATATGATTTACTTACATGTGTGAGTGCGTTCCCTGACCTGGCGTCGTCTGGCGGCGGGGACGATCTCCATGGCATAAGTTCAAAACGATCTACCTGTTGAAGACCATAAATATTAGTACAACAATGTTTAGTCTGCGCATTTCAGTTGGAAGCCTTTGTGTTTACATTTCTAATAGAACTATTCCTCTCAAACAACATTCGTAGATACAGACCGATCAAAATTGTGATAGATGTTAAGTAACCTTCGATCAAAACAAACGTTTTACGATCAAATGTATCCCGAATTACGTGTGATTCCAGCCTTGATAAAGACCGTTAGACAACTGTCTTGAAAACAAAGTGCGTTGCATCTTTAAATTTCCATAATTTACCTGAATATTTTACGAAGTCGCGGGCACAGCTAGTAAAAAATAAGTCAAAAACTTCTAGGAATAAAATGGGTTACCACCGTAATACGAGTGTTAAGAAACAGATACAAGTTTACTCAGCGGACTCTGATAGATCCGATATTACAAAATCTCGTGTAAGCTATATATATTTATAGAAATGAGAATTTGATATTATTGTTATTGGGATACAGTTACCACTGTATCCTATTTTTTTGTTCTAAACATCTTTTCTTTGTACCTACCTACGTGCGTTTTAATACAGAACTTTTCCTAACTGCTAACTGGATCGGTTTGTATGAAAATGTTTGTGTATGCATTTAAACAGGTCCTTTATCGTAAGAAAATAAAATTTAACCCGGTATATATTTTTAACGTTAGTACAATATCTACTAACGCACGTAAAACCAAGTTAATAGCCAAGTTTGCCAAAAGTAAAGGTTTTTAAATATCTTTTAGCGGTAGTAAAGTTTGTAATTGTTTTGCTATAATCACTTCCAAAACTTAAGATCGAACTGTGCAGTTTAATAGTTAGAAATGTAATATTTATTTTGTTGCAACAAAAATAACTTTATAGCAAACGCCCCACAGCTGTATTCTAGGACTGGTCATAGGATCCATCTTTTGTTCCATTCTACAGATGGTATCAAACGGTACATTAATAGTCTTAACTAACAATATAAAACAAACCGAGATCTATTTAAAGTACCTTCAGAGACAAACGAATGGGAAATGGTCCTGACATTTGCCATAATGCTTCTTGTACAGACTAAAACACGTCAGCCTTCACTTTGGACTTTGTACCGGTCTTATGTCGTGTGCATAAGAACTAATCTAATTACAAGTGTTACCCTTGACGTCCTGTCGACCGTACTTAGTACGGTCACCCTTCCAAAACCGAACCGCAGCATGACTAGCATAAACATGATATCCTTTCCGAACAGTTTAACACTATTACAAATACTTATTTTGTAATAACGTAGAATAATAAGACTTGGCAAACAAATGCAAGCAACTTCGTAATTTTCAAATTTAAGCTATGCCATTTCTCCAATAATTTATTTTATCTCTCAAAGCTGAGTAAAGTCTCAAAGAAAATTGAGAACTTTTTCTTTATTGAGTCGGTGACTACAATTTGATTACCTAAAATAACGCATTTAATAGAACGACCCCTAAAATCACACGTTGACAAAAATGAAGACGATGTTTCTTTAGTGTGTCATAGTTAAAAATAGCCAATACATTGATTAGCGATAGCATTGGTTCGTTGACATACAATTTGTTTTCTAAGAACGGTGTCTACAACAAAACATTTTCTGCTTGCTACCAAGCTATCCCATGTTTGTCATATGTATTAGTGTGCGTTTCTTGGAAGTCGAAATCTCAGTGGAAGAGTTGTTAGGAATGCCTCATTAATCCGAAATCTAAAACTGTATTACATTCCTTTACATGTCTTAAAGTGCATTAAATCAATACCTAAATAATACTGTGCTAATTATAACAAATACTAGGCAATGCGATAATTTCCAATTATTTTTGCATGCCTAACTATCGATGTAACATTAAACATTTAATTATTTATTTGATATAACAATTTCACGAAACTCTCGGGGGAACGTAAGGCTCGCACCCCAACAAAATTCGTTAAAAGGGACGATATTCACAGAGTAATTGTTGGGTCGGTTTTTAACGCCTGTATTTTGTAATAACTATTTCTTAACTATTACCATCATATTAATTTTACAAACACATGACTATGATTTAGACCAATGCAAGTCTAAGAATGTCCCAATCGTCTATAATATAAAAATGAATTGCTGAATGTGTCGCTATGCAAATCTCGAGAAGAGCTAAATCGATTTCGTTAATTCTTTTTTAGGATATTCCTTGAAGAAAAAAGTTTTAATTTACCGGGATTGTACACGTGTGTCGCCACTGCTTCTAGTTTACAAATATAGTTTACAACATAGAGAGGTTTTTATTTAAGAATATACATACGTCAGCAACTCTGCTTCCTAAATCTTGAGTGATAAACTTCACTTTTAAATCAAATGGAATATTTACTGAAATGATTTCCCAGATTAAGATAGGCAGATGTGTTATGTTTTGTATCTTGGACCTATTTTGTGACGAAATATAATTATTTGAAGACCATTTACGTATAATATCATTACATAAAGTATTACTTAATACAGCAAATAGAAGGTTTGATATACTTTTTACGATAGGACATTAAGATCTATGGAAATCTCGAGAAGATTTGTTAGGTAACCTATTTCAAACAATAGAGACATGGGTAGCTGTGTAAAAAGCCTTTGAAAGTTAAACTTGCCAACACAAATCTTATCACATTTAACCACGTGACAAAAGAACACATAGAAATGACGATTTATTTTCGTTGGATCCCATTTTTTGATCCCATTTTTTAAGTATTTACGATTGATCCCATTTTCTATTTTCGTTGGATCCCATGTTAAGACAACATGTGTACTTTGCAGAAGAAAAGTGATTTACCCTTGTTCATTATTTAATTGAGGTTTTGTGTGCCAAGATTTGTGCTATTGGGAGTAGGTTCCCGTAATTGGCCATCACAATCTGTGATTTATCTGTGATATGTGGATTTTTTTTATATTCCACTTCAAGATTTACCTCATCCCACCAGATGTTAAGTGGTAATGAGATTCTAGCTTAAGGGCAACAAGTACAGTATAAAAAATATAATAAATCTGTTACTGGACTTGACGCCCTTGCCTTGCAGGCAGGAGCCCCTGTTGCTTATGTAACACCCCCCAGGAGCTCTGGAAACCTTATCACACGCAGGAACACAACAACACAGAAGTAATTGTTACTTGGCTGCGGTCTTCTGTAAGGTGTAGGTATTTCATCAGTTGGGCTGCTTCAGTTAGAGCCATAAATCGCTATACCGTACCTCTCTTCATTCAGCACACCAGCGTTTGATATTTTGATAAAGGTATAATTTTCTGAGTAATGGATAAGCGATTAAATATTTAAATATTTAATTGCGTGATAGGTAACGGCTACTAGGGTAACAGGACTAAGAAGAGGTCATTTTTTGCTGCCTCACACCATGAACATTCAAATCTCTGTGGTCAAAGAAAGTGATGCGTGGTTTGATTTCACTTTGTGTACAAAATAATTAATATTTTATACTTCAAGTTTTTCTAGACAGAGTCCTATAGAAATTTCGATTTGTTTTTATATTGTTGCAAGACATAGTTTTTCCAGTCATTTTTTCACTCGACTTTGACGAAGAAAAAAAAGCAGCTATAATTTTACCCAGTACATAATATATTATGTTCAGATGTCTATCTGTTCTCGCATAGCTACTAAATTAAAAAACATGTATTTATAAATACGGTTGACACCTTATTTTGAGATGACTCTCACCAGTATCTCGAAATGAAAAGCCATCGTCAGCAAAAATGTTTTCCTTCTTGAATATCAATGATGGCTGCGAAATCTTATCATCATCACCGAGCTTACATTGATTCATAATAAATACATAAGCGTGTGCTCATGACTTTGCGTGCTTTTTATGCTAGCATAATTGTTATTGCGTAATATTTTTAGCTGAGGTCAGATCTTGAACTGTGCTTGTGTTAGATACAATTTTCATGTTGAAAGTACCCGCATTCAAATGTTTCTTAGCTTTTGGGATCCAACGAAAATAGTTTTTGGGATTCAACGACAAAAAAACAAAAATTTCTAAATATGGGATCCAACGGCAATAAAAAGTAATTATTTGTGGGATCCAACGGCAAAAATATTAAATTGGGATCAAAAAATGGGATCCAACGAAAATAAATCGAAATGACTTGATCACAATGTATAAATTTGCTTAACTTATAAACGTGTCCTTTTAGTTAAGGAGCACAACTTTGTAGCTGTCACATGTTGTTTGAATTGTCATTGTTACTGACCTATGCTAAAGACAATATGGCATAGAAATATTAATAAATCGGAGAGTGACCTGCCCGTCATTTCGACATCAACGACTTTCACAACAACTAAGGTAAACCCTGTCAATCACCTAAAACTTTTTTTGACCTTTTGCCAAACTTTAATATTAGAATAAAGTAAAATAATTAATTTTGAATTCCACAAATAAGTACCTGTACTAACAACATTTTAATTATCCTCTTAGGGCCATTAATTTATTACGTAAGACGATTTGGGGAGGACGGGCCATGATTATTTTTTCTTAAAAGGGGTCGGAGGAAATCGTAATTTTATGTAAGATCACAAATACTAACACAGTTAAGTATCTTTGGAAAAATATCTAATTAAAATCGTTCTATTTGATTTTTACTGCCCAGATGTGCTTAGAAACCGAATTTGTGAAGCATGCTCTCAATTTTTAACACGCTTTTATTAGCTCGGGTTGTATGTATCTATGTATGTAACGGAATCTTTGAATCTTAATTTGACCCACTTCCCGGTCTTTGATTAAGATGAAATTTTGCACACGCTCTGAGTTCTGATGACAATACATGACTAGCTAAGAAACGTCATTACAAATCCAATATGGCGGCCTCCCCAAGATGGCGAACTGACTGTTTGAAATGCACTTCCATGATATGGGTATCAAAAGAAAGGGTTTGCTGTCAGGAATACGAAAAAAATAGTCACGTGATTCAAATCCAATATGGCGGGCGTCCAAGATAACGGACAGGCTATTTGAAATGCACCCCTATGATATGGGTATTAAATGAAAGGGTTTGCTGAATGGGATACGAAAAAGAATTATATAATTATTGATACATGAGAAAACTAAAAAGTAGAAAATAAAAATAATAGTTTAAAAAACTAAAAAACACGCTTTTAGCTCGCACTAAAAATTAGAAAATAATTCAGACATTTAAGAAAGAAAGCGTGGAGCGTTTTGTCCAAAAAGAGTAAAGATAACATAAACGCTCCACGCTTTCTTTCTTAAATGTCTGAATTATTTTGTAATTTTTAGTGCGAGCTAAAAGCGTGTTTTTTAGTTTTTTAAACTATTATTTTTTCTTAAACAAAGGTACCGCAACTTAACAAACAACTGCATGGCCATAATATGTCAAGACCAAAAAAACTAAAAAGCATTTGCAAACGTTCCTAAAAGTGGTTTCTTTATCCTGTAAATTCTGACGTAATCATTTTGAAACAAGGCGAGTTACAATGATAACTCCGTATTTTGTACGGAAAAAATATTTGTATCCCGAAATCGCCGTTATCTGACAGAGAGACTCTCTATTGAAACTTCAAATCTTGATGCAAATCTATGTAGACTATTTAATATGTTTTACAATTAAAATGTTACTCGTATTTCTCCTAACCTTCTGTCAATACATAACTAATGCATTGATTTGATTTTCACAGGTTTGCACAAGAAGTTAAAAAGATCATTGCATTTATTGTGGTATTGGCAGCTAAAGTACCAAAGGAGTTGGAACACATAAATCATCTTGTTGCCGTACTATTGCTTACAACGGTTCTTACGCAAAACGAAGTAAGCGGTGAGGTTATATAATGCGACCTACTGGCTTACTGACTCTGTGGCTCATGCCTCGCTTGCACTGTGTACCACCTACTTACATTGCTCGGTTACCGTAATCAAACTATTGCAGCGCGATGTGATTATCAAAAACGTAGAACTGTTTCGTGATCGTTATGTCCGATGACGACTTATGCGACGCTTGGACCAGCAAGTTTATTCTTCAGTTCAGTGGGTTTAACCCCACTCAGAAAGAATCTGTCACTGGAACATCTTTAAAATCATATGTTTCTATTTGTCATCTTCCTTGCATCGTCTTTAAAATATGACAAATTCTTTTTAGTTTTTTGTATTTGTATTTTTTGTTTTTTATATTAACTTTTTTGATGAAAAATATTTAGAATAAGCTTCACAAAGACTAGGATATTGAAAATCAAATCGAACATTCTTAAACGGGATTAAATTGAATCTACTTAAGATTCTGCTGTGTATCATCGCCTTATTTTTTCGTAAACTGACAAATATAAGAATTAATCATCGGCTGTCAGTTCAAAATTGTCGAATAACTAGATTCCCAATTCTGATGATGTATAAATAGTTCAAAGAATGGCGTACAATACCGCTTTAAGGCACAGTTAGGTATGGCAATGTACTGCGCGTGCACGCGTGTATTTTACCCCCAACGCAAAAACGACGGGGTTCATAAGTTTGGCGTGTTTGTGTGTGTGTATCTGTCTATGGCATCGCAGCTCCCTAACAATTGAACCGATTATGATTTAGATTTTTTGTTTGAAAGATGAATAAGTCGGAAGTGTTTTTAGCTATGTTTGTTAGAAATCAATCCAAGATGGCCGCCGCCACAAAATTATGGATTTCATATTTTCACACAACTCCCACAATTACATGTATACCATATAATTTCTGTAGCACCTTGTAAATTGTAATGTGACGTGAAATAAACGAATTAAATTGAATTGAAAAGTATTTGACTAGCAGAATACATTCATAAAGAAAAATTTCAAATCCAAGATGGCCACCGCTAGAAAGTGACGGATGTCCTAAATTTTTTTTGTCACAATTCCCTCAATATAGGTATGAAACAAAAGGGCTTTTGTCACTGTTTTTTGTGACCGGGTTATTTTTAATTTTCAATTGAGTTTTTAAGAAATGTTTTTTACTATTTTATCTTGTGGATCGCTAGCACGCAAGCTGCGGCAGCCGGATTTCTAAACAACGCAGTCCGAGGCTTAGTCAGATTTTAATCGATGCAAGATATTTATAATCGTTGTTATACCTATGTAATTGGCATTCAATTAATTTTTACCTATAACAGTGAGCAAACAACAAGGTAATTTTCACATTATTATTTTCCAGGATAATTCAACCCATAGATTCCCAAATTGTATGGATTCCCAAGTTTTATGGACTATCATACTGTAAAGAGAGCCCTTTACAAGAATTAACATTCCTAGAACTTTGATTTAGCTCTAAATATTCTATAAATTCATGAAAAATTGTAAAATATTTCATTTATGTAAAAATCATAATGTTCTGAAAAGTGTTAACCTTTATTAACTACATTGTAATAAAATAAAATTCCATGTTTCTTTGACACTAAGAGGTTTTACATTATTCCTGTATGAGTCTTCAATTTTAGTCATTTGAGCCCAAATCCATATTGTAAGGCTAACTAAAAACCTGATTGAAATGCACTTAAATATTACTTATCTGACTATGAGAATATTTTATCCATGTAGTCAGTATGAAACAACAAAGTCTATAAAAATGCAGTTTTAATTGAGTTCTCATATACTTTTTCAGGTACAGTAAACATTTTATTATTCTTAAGGATAAATTTACAAATTATTCAATAAGGTGAACTTCACCAGAGTCTTGTAACCTTCACTATATAATTGATAAATTGATAGTTGAAAACTACTTTAGTGCTTAAGGGTTTTATAGCGTCTATTGACTGTTTTCAGTATTCCTTCCTACCTTGTTAAAATGATACTCTTCCTCACAGTAAAAAACAGAATGACTAGGGTTGTCAATGCCTGTTGTGATTTTACAAAAAAGTATGGTTTCAATACCCAAGCTGGGGATTATAGATTGTCTTTTAAAAATTACATTAAAATTTTGTAAATGACTACTGTAATTAGAATTGAATCATCTAATGACGTTTTTTGGGTAGCCCCAAAACTTTGTTAATCCAAATTATTACATTTTATAGGTCCTTCTTTGCCATTTTACCAATTGTTGTGAACTCCTTGATTTTCAGCAATTTCCCCAAACCTTTAGATTCCCTAATTTGTTCTATTTGGTTTGAGTAAATCTTGAGCAAGCTGAATGGTAAAAGGCTAGAAAAAGCAATAAAAAGAAATATCTCATCATCTATCAATAAATTTAATTCAAATCCATTTGGTAGTTTTTGTATGAAACATTAATAACTATTCGGATGAATAGTTATTAGTTATTAATGAATCTTTATATGCAGTAATGAAAGGATTTTCATTACTGCATATAAAGATTGCTAATAATAGAGAAAACACAAATGTTCTTCCTCAAAAGGATTATTTATCCACAAAAATTATTAGGGAAATTTTTTCCACTAAGTAATAAAATATTAAATAAATATTTTATTGACAATCTAGTAATTATTAACCAAACAATATTGAATATACATTTCACATCTAATATTAAAAAAGCATGTCAAATACAGTCTAAATGGTCTAAAATCTGAAGTTACCTAAAATCAGCTTTCCCAACTTTTTCTTCTGTAATTATTAATGTCAGTAATCCCTGAATAGCTTAAATTTACAGTTTTATCTTTCATAGCAATAAAACATCTGCACAAATAATGCTTTGAATAAAATATGTTATATAATGCTACTTGTGGGTATTTCTTATGATTTAAAGTGGAAACCTTTATTAAGTAGTATCATTTATTATTTCCTAAATAAAAAAAAATATTAAAGTAGGATTACTATTTCTCAAGTTACTACTTAGTTCAAGGTCAATTTAAACAGTTTGCATTAGCATATTATTATGTAAAGGTTGTTATGTAGTATTTAATGTGATTATGCCAAACCAAACTAAACTAGCTGGATCTACAGCCAATTGTACTGATTGGAAACTGATTAAATTACATTTTTGTTTTGGTAAAATAATTAATATCATATAAATACAAATTAAATTATATAATAATTATGCAACAGTGCAATTGAAAATGAACAAAGGTCTTTGTTATTCCGCTTATCACAGCGACGACGCGACAAACACCGGTGCGCTGTCTGTTTACTTACACACCACGCGCTGTTTACAGCTACAACCACCAGGCTAGCTCGCGCCTCCGCGCAAATCCCATACCTCTTAGCTGAAAGGCCCGCCCATTCGCTCATCCCTGTGCATTACACCCTTATATAATTTCCTTACGTAATAACCGCGTGGCAAGGATAGCCACCCATTGACAAGTACAGAAGGAACCCCACTCACATCATTACGTAATGCCAGGTATGATTTGCAAAAGTCATCTTTGGTAAACACATAACAATAAACGAAGCCGCCGGCTTTGCTGGTAAAGACATTGAAAACATGTCGAAAAGACATAGGGTTAATTACCTCAGGTGTGAGTGGTGTTGGCGGGCCGATATGCCCGCCCACACGTGGCCACATATTGGAGATTTCTTCAAAGTTGTTGGCTTTATTGTTAAAATACACTTAACTTTTTGGGAAGTACGTCCCAAAAAACGAAATTTGACACAACCACCACTGAGTGTGCAAAATCGTGTACTAAAAACCACAGACAAACTTAACTTTTAAAACGACCAGCTGTCACCTTAACTGTCAAACATGACAGCTAGTGTTGCAAGCAAAACTTCTTCTTTTTTTTTTTGATAGTCAATCAGGCCCATGGACTTAGTATAATAAACATTAGGTCCATGATCAGGCCTAGCATACGCAATATGTCAAATTTATCGCATGAGACGACAAAAGTTTCGATACTGTTGATAGGCTATTAGCTCACCGCACTCGTATTTTTGGCCAATCAACACCTGACGCATTGACTTCAATCGATTTTGACGTTTGTTAAGAGCGCGATAAAATTTAGTAGCATGGCGTATGCTAGGCCTGTACAGCAAACAAGCTTGTATTGCGAAGTCTACCTCTGTCAGTGCAAGAAAAGGTAAAAATTGATACCACTTCACGATAGATTCGGATTTAATACCTTTTGATTTAGTCTACCAGTCAACAACACAATGCATGATATTTTGAATAGAATGTTTATAAATAGTAGTTACACATAAGCATACATGAGTAAGATTTAAATAATTTATTACATAAACAAAACAAATAAACTAAATATAACACTAACTTACAAAATATTCAAACTAAAATAAATGAAAAATAAAATATTTTAAATAAACAAAGATGGTCCCTGTGGTAAGGTATCCAAAATGCTGGCTGCATTACCTCGCCGAATGGCGATTGAAAGACGCTGGGCGAGGTAGCAGCCAGCCTTTGAGTCTCCTGTAACGTTGATAAGTATTTAAGATAGAATTCGGATAATTTGTGCTCAACAGCTTCCTAGAATGCCGTGGAAGGCAATATCCATAGGCATCCGGGTCTGAAGCAAGAAGTTTACGTCAGTTCACGTGGTGAAGTAGTAAAGTGGCTTGGCATTCGATGTGCGTTTGAATGCGGTGCACTTTATATTATTTACTTAACATTCACTATTTAACTTCACAGTACAAACAAAAACCAATTAACCGGACTGATCATGCTTTACTCCATACAGAGTGCTAGCGAAGCTAAAAATAATGTTAGATTCACCATCGGAAAAAACTATTCGGAAAAACATACAATCAATGTGTTGTTTTGGATCTTATGCTATGGACTATGGATCATCGATGCTTTTTAGAAAAATAATAAGTTAATGAAACAAGTACTTTAAATTATGCTACTCGAGGTTACAATGACATTGTGTTTTTCAATTATTAGATTGAATGAATTTAAGAACTGGCTTAGTTAAAATTACTCATGCAGAATCTTAAACCCGTAGTAAAAATATAGAAAGTTATAAGATTTTACTCAAGTTGGTGTTATAATAAATAGTTTTAAGCAAATACAAATTTATCAAGACTACTCCTGGACTAGGGCTTTTAAAATAAAGCGTAATCATTAAACTTACGAATATAAAAATGAAAGTACTTTAAATAAATTAAATCCAACTATACGATTGTCAAAAATCTAACTGGTAAATAAAGTGTCTGTATTTTTGTAATTTAAATCCTACGGAACGTGAAGACTGAGTGGAATGGTTGCGTCGAGCAACGAAATTCGGAGGATTCATTTGCTCGCAGAATTATTGGAATTAATACCATAGAGCACACGAGGTCCAGCTTCTCTGTTCTATGCAATACTATGCATTAGCGATGCCCGATATACCGCTGTGTATCGATATATCGTATCATAATGTATCGCGAGTGATTGTATGGATACACGATACGTATCGAATGCCTTTGTATCGATATTGTAAATATCGTATCGAAAATATCGTATTGGATCCCAACCAAAAGTAAAACTCATAATTCAGATCTATGTAAGTTAAATTAAGATTTTCAAAACAAAATTTTGTAAGCTGGTACAAGAAAAATAAAAATAAGTTTAGCTAGGCTAGCACATTCGAATGTGTCAACATAACACGATCGACACCCACAACTCAGTGTTTGTTTATAAACATTTTTCGAGTACCTACACATCATATTAATAAAAATTATCTAAGTCACATTTCGACCTACCCGCATCGTATTACACAAAAGTGGAGCCGGCCGCACCTTTAAGTGTGGCGGCATTACAAAAGAAAAATAATTTTGTTTACATTATGAATCTTTGTTATTGTTATCTTCTACTATATAAAAATAAGTCGGGTTTTCCTCCCTGACGCTATAACTCCAAAACGCACGAACCGATTTCCACGGTTTTGCATTCGTTGGAAAGGTCTCGGGCTCCGTGAGGTTTATAGCAAAAAAAATCAGGAAAAATTTAAACAGAAAAGAGGAAAAATCCTCTAAGGCGAAACGAAGTTCGCCGGGACCGCTAGTCCTTAATATATCACAGATTCGATCTCGGTACGATACGATATTTTTGATGCGATATTCGGCCGAAGCGATACGATATAGCCAAATATCGCATTGATGTGTATCGATACAAAATATCGTCATATCGCATTCCGTTGTATCGATACACCAAAATATCGATACGTATCGGGCATCGCTACTATGCATTCTGTGTCATTGTCTGTGGCTGTCCCTGTTTTTTGCGGAATGCCCAATAATTGTTCGCATATTTTTGCATTGTTATACTGGGCGATTTTAGTGGAATAATTGGCATATTACTTATTACGTGGCTAGTGTGTGTTTAAAGGTATTGTAGTAAATACTAATTTAAATGCAATTTCTATGAATTATAATAGTCATTCCATGGCAAGTCTGTCGTACGCAGGTCTACGTTAATAGAGAATGCTCAAATAAAACTAGTCTTAGCAAAACGGTCCGCTTTGTGCGCGATGGTTATGTACTTTAAACAACGTGAGACTGAAATGTGATTTTAAATATAAATCAAGAAGTGAGCAATGTTTTTGTTTTAGTTTGGCAGAAATTGATAACGTCCGGTTTTCATTAAACGACTGGTAATTTCGGTCCCAGATGCGTAGAGAAGTGTTCGTGATTTAATTCCGGGACTAAAGTTTAAAATAAAATGGATGACGACGGGGATGATAAAGATGACTCAAAAAGGCATGTATTTTTTATGTTTTTAAATGATAAGACTAAGTACTCAAATTTATCAATTGTATTCCTATTACCAAAGACTATATTGTTTAAAATCAATGTATAATCTTTTGCTTGCATAAGTTTTGATGATAGCAGCTCATGGTTAGCAAATTATCAATATTTGGCTTTTCTTTGTTAGGAGGACCCGCAACCTTAGCGAGAAGAAAAGGCGGGACCAGTTCAATATGCTGGTCAATGAATTAAGTGCCATGGTTTCAACTAATAACAGAAAAATGGACAAATCAACTGTACTCAAATCAACAATATCATTTTTGAAAAATCATAATGGTAATAGTGTTTTTTAAGATGATTGTTTTACTTAAATAAGCTGACTAAATGTCGATATAAAGGTTATTTATTTATTTAATTTATTAATAAAATAATTTTTTTAGAAATAACAGTAAGATCTCGGGCACATGATGTTCAAGGAGATTGGAAACCATCTTTTTTGTCAAATGAAGAGTTTACATATTTGATTTTGGAAGCATTAGAGGGTTTCATGATGGTATTTTCTGCGACTGGCAGAATATATTATGTGTCAGAGAGCATCACTTCATTACTTGGACATAATCCGGTAAATTGTTTGTACTATTATTGATGTCTTGTTATTTCCTACTAGATTTTTAGATAACCTTATAAAATTAAAAATTAAATCTATAATAGACACAACAAAATTATTTATTTTAATATTGTTCTTATTGTGATTAAGTTACAAAATAATGAAATCAATAATTCAATGGTTACATATTATCTAAATTAATACTAAAATTGTTCTGGATCAAATAATTAATAAATAGACATGAATATTTATACCTTTCAGGCGGACATTGTGAATAAAAGCATATTTGATTTATCATTTGAAGATGATAGGCCTCGCTTGTATGGGTTACTACAAAATCCTGGATCAGCAGTTGATCCTATGCAACCAGTAGGGAAAGGTATGTATTTTTAAAAAGACATACTATAAAGTTAGTCAGCAATATCAACTATTACTGATAATATGTACGAAATTAGGTTTTATAATGTTGCATTAAATATATTATAATAAACACTTGTTACTTTAAAAGAATTGTGATGTTATTGCTTTAGCGATTTTATTTTATTATTACTTTTGGATTCAGAATTACTACATGCATTCTGTGCTATCACAGATGTATAGAAGACAGATGTTATTGACTGATCTCACAAAATAACGGTTCACCAAACCACAGAACTGATTTGAAGTCTCAATGTTGTGCTGTGCGCATCATACCTAGTTGGTTGTGATATCTTGTTGACGTCAGCATAATGTATTGAAATGTCTCTAAACCTTGCTATTGCTAATTGCTTTGCATATTTGTGTATGTTTTGAGCTGCCAACTTTGTATCTATTTAACTGCATAATTAGTGGGAAGACTAATAAAATTCCTAAGTAGGTCTTTATATTTAGTCTCCATCTAAACACAATCATGGCCCTGATCCAGCATTTTTGACACATATCACAATATTTTGTGAAATTGAATGTGAATGTGAATTTAATTGAAGATGTAATAAACATAGTGACTTTCGAATTTCACATACAATAAAAGCATATACTTTTGAAAACATGTTGGGTATATGCCCAACAGAAGCTATGGAAAAGACAGTGTGATAATTGGTTAACATGTCAAAAAAATATTAAAACGTAGCTAACTAGGTTGTAATAAAAAGAAATGTAAACAAAAATTTACTTAGCAGGAATTAATACTCAATGTAATTGGTGTACTAGCTATGTTTGTTTTAGCCTATGTGATGTGAGATTTAAGTAGATCCTTTCTTTTATATTCTTAAATATTTTTATCATTACTTTTTCAAAATAATTTGCAATGAAATGAGTGTAATGTTCATTTGTTTCCATAAATTTATATGGATTTAAGAAAACGAAACAAAGTGTTTTTCCCTTTTGTTGGCCTTGTGAAATTTTGAGGGATTGCATAACGAGTTTAAATGAAATCTGTATCCATGTTGCCTAATTTATGGGGGCGTCCAAATACGCAGTGCGCAGGCTGCGCGTTCTATTTTAAGCAACTAATTGCGCGCCTCTTTAACTCGACTCATGTTTCGTTTTTGGAATAAAGAACTTTATTTTAATTACTGACGTTATTACACACCGTCTTCTACCGCAAAAAAAATTATTCCAAAAACGAAACATCCTGCTACAATTAGAACATGACATTTTGGGAATTTGACATTCTGAACCTAGACCCATGTTGGTACACCGATCCTCGCGCAAGATATACGCGTTGCGTGCTATAAGCCTCCGAATTTAGTTAACACGTTACAATTACTTTACCATGTTATCTCCCACCGACGCCATTGTAACTGCTAGCGCGCCGCGTCCTTTTAAGTGTAGGGGCGGATCACAAACAAAAAAAGTTACGATTGCCTAACAACCACAAAGTAAGCCTTACTTGACAACAACAGTCGCTTTTTAACGTATTGACATGTTTAAAAAAGCCACTCGACCTTGTTTAAAATTCGGGAAACAGACCTTTAGTTTTAAATAAATGACAAATGTAAATATACTTTTATTTATAACTTGAATTGCAATAGTCAAAAGGGGGTTCCCTTTATTTTGGCAAGATTTTTTTTCACGCATATTTTGGCAAGAGTGACGATTCTGCCAGAATGTTTACAGTACCAATGACTTTATTTTATTAATGGAGGTTTTACCATGCTTTACTTATATATTTAATAACAATACTAAAAAGATTTTTGACATATCACATCACAGATTGCTGATGAAATAACATAAAATAACCAAAATAAATCATTACCCCCTATTAATTGGAATCCAAAACAATCTAGTTCCTCCATTGTAGATTAGGGATCTGGATAATCCATACTAATATTATAAATGCGACAATAACTCTGTCTGTTTGTCTGTCCGGCTTTCATGCCTAAACAACTGAACCGATTTTGTTGAAATTTTGTATAGGTATATGTTGAACCTTTAACACGGACATATGCTACTTTTCGTTTTAAAAATAAGAAGGATAGAGTAATACCGCCCTTGAAAGTTTACACGGGAAAATATTGATTTTGTAAGTTGCAGATATGGTATATGGTACAAATATAGCTTGAAATTTGGAATAAAATATGGACTACTTTTTGTTTCTAATATCAGGGGTGATAGGGGTAAAACAGAACATGAAATTATGTAGTTCACGCGAACGAAGTCGCGTGCACAGTTTGTCGCATAACTTCATAACGACTGCATCAAATTGGATGATTATTTTTTCGTTACCATTTTATATGTCAGGGCAAGGTTTTCTTCTAAAAATAGTAATTTAAAGGATTCTACGTTTTCGGTCAGAAACGCAAGAGTTTTAAATAAGGATTTACAGACGGTATTTTTATAATAAACTAGCAGTCCCGGCGAACTTCGTAACGTCTATTTTTTTAGTTTCTAACCTTTTAAACCTTCCCTGGACCTCCACAATTATTTTAGAACCAAGATTAGCCAAATCGGTCTAGCCGTTCTCGAGTTTTAGCGAGACTAACGAACAGCGATTCATTTTTATATATAAGACTAGCTGTGCCCGCGACTTCGTTCGCGTGGACTACATTCTTTCATGGTCGGTTTTACCCCTTTCTCCCCTAATATTCGAAACAAAAAGTAGTCTATATTTTAATCCAAGTTTCGAGCTATATTTGTGCCAAAATTTATATCTCTAACTTCAAAAATAATCATTTTTCCATATAAACTTTCAAAGGTGATATTACCCCCATCCCCCCTTATTTTCAAATAAAAAGTAGCCTATGTCCGTTCTTGAGATTCAACGTATACCTATACCAAATTTCATCAAAATCGGTTGAGAGGTTTAAGCAGGAAAGCGTTACAGACAGACAGACAGAGTTACTTTCGCATAATATTAGTAGGGATTAACCGTATTTGTTGTCAGCATTCTCGTAATATACCTACTATCAGCGCTTTGTCAAATCATCAGATATGCGATTAGTCTCCAATGGGACAGATTGGTTATTTCCTTATTATGTCTGCTCATCCATTGCGACGCATGCAACGAGTCTGCATCAAGTACATGCACAATTGCCAACAAGAACCCATTTAAGTGTATGCAACAATTTTGTCATGCAAATATGTAATTTTATTTCACTGATCTTGTGCAAAAATATGAAATCCATGCTATCCTTACTAATATACGCTGTCATGTCGAAATGTATGTGCGAAGATAAATAAATAAATATTTGACAACATCATAATTGGCTCAAAATCATCAAGGTGAAGAATTAGCTTTGCTAGTATTTTAATGCCTTAAATCTTGACTTTATCGAGAAAGAATAATTAATAAAATATTACAACTAACCTGTTTTGTGTGTACATCAAATAATACAATTTATTAAAGAAGTAAATTTTTAGTTAAATCAATATAAATACAGAAAAAGTCATTCCGAGAACGCGTCCTAATGCAGGATCTTTAACAACAAGTCCAAAATACTAATGAAAAATTTAAGGAATTTAACTTCTGTCATTACTTGGTATACCATATTTTTTATACAAAATATAGTTTCGAAAAGGGTACTGAAAGATATATTTTTTTTAATTGCAAAAATGCAAAAATAGTTTGTCCAATAGCGCATAAGTCATTTCAGTGAACGTATTTATAACTGAACAAAAATAGTTTTAAGTTTTACGCAGCTATTCTGTGTCTGCTGTGAGTGAACAAGCAAACAACAACAAAGCCGGCTGTCAGTATATTTATTGTATTATATGTAATTAATATCTAAGTGGTAAGTACCTTTCAATTAATTATTCGAAGAGCGTACATCAATAGTCCGTCAATTCGTGAACGTGTTTTTTACATTTAATTATTGATGTGATTCTTTTTTACAACCCGGAATAACAAAGTAACCTCAAATATAATACTATTGACAAAGCCAGGTCGCATTTAAGATGGCTGCTGAATTCTCAAAGCGCGCGCTTATTTGAAATCGTCATTTCGAGAACGGTCATTTTGGAAACGTTCCCGGACATGATGGTACGCTCCCAATGACGATTCACTTACATTTTTTCATTAAATTATTTGACAAATTCGTTGTTTTTTAATTACAGCGTAATGAAGACTCCTGATAAACAAAAAAATAAAAAAAGAACTCCAAAAAAGCAATATTACAAAAAAAGTATAGAATTCGGTGCGCTGCCCTGTCAAAGTTTATTAACGTACAAATTTTGCAACAGTATAAACTAAGAGTCATCATTATACCTTGAAATTTTTTTTGGCATAAAATCAATCTTGAAATTCGCGACCTTGGTGATTTTCAGCCAATTATACTTTGCTTTAAGTCTGTGTAAGTAGCTTAAGGTGTTACAGCTATCAGAAACAACGATGGCACCACAAGACCTGTTCGTTTACCATATTGACACGACCGGGATCGAACCGGGGACCTTAGAGATGACGCGACGCCAATGTCTATACTATCTCTTTGAAAAAGAGGACATCGATTTTCGCGTAAAAAGCTTAAACGGAAACGCACAAGGAACACTTATCTTAATAGTGTATCCGTTTGGAAGAGTTCATGTGATATTTAACGTTTTATTTGTGCTAATATTGAACTTGATTAAAATATACAAAAAAGTTAAAATATTTAGAGATGTGGTTTGTCATCAATATTGTTAATGCTTTCTTCATTGTATGTATTGTATAATAATAATTGTTAAGATTCTAACGCCACTCTTATGCGTGGGGAACTAGCAGGAGCCAGGGCTATTGCTATTTTCCCGGGCATTTGGTTTCCACCAGAATACCAGCGCTGCTGCGGTGTTATATATGCCGTAGCAGCATTTGCTGAGGTGGAACCCAACTTGGCCTCACACGATACCTTATGTTTTTTGTAGACTGTCTAATATTGTGTGTGTTCAGTAATTGTGTGATCGTCAATAAATAAATTTTTCTTTCTTTCTTTTTCTAAAAGCGGTATTTAAACTTTAAAGTGGTGGAGTAAATAATAAATGATTAAAGCGTATCATTGTCTAACTTTGTATTTTGCAATTAATACCAAAAAAAGTTTTTACTAATTAAAAACAAATGGGTTAAAAGTAAAGGCGAAAGAGTTTGATTGATAAGGTACATAGTGATTTTATCACGATCTTGAAAAGTCATTCTGTCTGCCTTTAATCTTTATTCTAATTGTTACTGATCTACAATACTACGTCTTTTTATAAACATATGTTTTTTAAACTACACTAAATATTTTATGCGCTATGTTTTCAATAACAATTTTTTTATTTGAAACCTAATTTTGTATTATGTCAACAGTACGTTGTATGTTAATGCGTTCATTTTTATTTCCATAACACAATCATGTACAATACCCAAAAAGGTATGTAAATGATATTTTTATTTCGATTGCTGTGCATGTCATCCTTTTTACAGATAATGAAATCCGGTTCCAGTGCCACCTGCGTCGGGGTAATCTGGATTGCAGAGATGAGGCCTCCTATGAACTCGTTCAATTCAACGGTCATTTTCGTAAGTGTAATTTATATTTAATTTACTTTTAATTACACACATGAAACAACAAAAAATAAATATGTTTGCTTTAAAATACTAAACGAGGTGTTAACCTAACAAATATTTTTTCTACATCTCTGACATTACGTAAAGGTTTTCCTATAGATATTGTATCTGTAGATCATAACATTTCATATTTAAGAAAAAAATAATAGGTTAAGGAGGTTCAAATTCCAATATGAAATAATAATAAGTAAAGTTAGAATCGTATCTTAATTTTTATCGTAGGTGTGCTAAAAATTAATTAGACAATACGAAATTATAAATCATCAAAATCTGATGATGATACATTAATTTGCTACTATTGTTAAATAGTAGCATTATTTGTGTCGTTGTTATCTACTAAGAAAGTTTAGTAAGTGTATATTTTACAACCAAGTTACTGATGTACGGTGAGCATTATTCACTTGTATATGTCGCAGGTATATTTTGATTGAATCCGCCGATTTCAAATGGCGTCGTCTGTTTAAAAACGCTCGCTGTTATGTAATATTCCAAATGCAAAATCAGGCAAAATGACAACAATTGTTATAACCAACATGAAACAGTGTTTTATTCATGGTCAACTATAGTTTTGGGGTGACCATGGATAAAACACTGGACAAATTAGACATGTTTCGGTTCTCTTTTCAGACTTCATTAAAATATCCAAGTAACAAATATAACGTTTATTCAACATCAATTACTTAACCTTAGGTTAATTGAAGTAATTAACGATTCCATTGGTTAAGTTAGGTTAGTAGTAGACCAAAGTGAAGCACAAGCCGAGCAAGCGTAGCGAGTGTGCCGCGGTAGCGGCCGGCGAAGCGCCATGTGTATCATTTGTAATAATATTGTATTCAGTTAAAAATCAAAACATTAGGAGATTCATTTACTAGGGATATGAAATATATTTGAAACATTATATATCTTTTACCACTATTAAATTGACAGTTCGTTTGTGTTATACATTTTAATAATACTGGCCTTTACAAACCAAATGCTATGGTCACCCTAGCTTTTTTATACTTTGTAAAGTTATTTTTTTTTTTTTTTTTTCATTTATTTAAGGCAACAAACAGTCATGTACATACATAGCACTATTATTACGTTGATTATATTTAAAGACCTATAGTGCCTGTAATTAGACATTTACAATATTTGAAACTTAATGAGCTGCTCTAGAACCAGGACTTCGAACAAAGTTATCACTACATTATCATTAGGTACATATTAAGTTATCGTAGTCTAGTCGCTAAGTTAACATCTGGTAACACATATATGCTATTGCTAAAAACAACAATTAAATAACACAATATTAATAAAAATACTACGAGAAGGTACAATATTTTAGTGTGTGGTTGCTAAACTATTCTATGGCCAAATTTTGAAAAAGAGCAGATTTGAGCTTCGTTAAAGAAGTATTAAATAAATCAATGTCTGTGAAATTTTTATTGTAAATATTAGTGGAACGATATACAAACGAGTTACGTGTATAATTTTTGCAATATCGTGGAGTAACAAAAAGTGGTTTTAAACGTGAGGAGCGCACTGGGAGACGAACACGGGAAACAAAAGACAGTCTGCTCAGCAACAACGAGGAGTCTACTAAATTATTTAATATTTTGTAAAGAAATACTATGTCGAACATTTTGCGCCTGTTATAAAGAGATAGTAAATTGTTATTCTTTAATGAATCCGAGTAAGATTGATTTAAAATATTTTTGCGATAATTTACAGATTTAAGAAAGATTTTTTGGACTTTTTCTATTCTTTTAATATGAATATCGTAACAAGGGTTCCACACAGTACTACAAAAATCGAGAAAAGATCTGACAAGAGAAAAGTATAAGATTTTAAGAGTTTCGGGACGCTTAAATGGTTTAGTTATGCGAAGCATGAAACCTAGATTTCTAAATGCCGAAGTTAGTATGTGGTCAATATGTGGATTAAATGATAGGGTGGAATCCATTATTACGCCTAAGTCCCGAATTGTGGTTACTCTGTTCAGGATCTTATGATTTATGTGGTAGTTATAAGTGATTTGTTTTTTTTTACGAGTATACGATATTGTGCAACATTTATCGCTGTTAAGGAACAAATGGTTTGATTCGCAGTATGTATGTAATCGATCTAGATCTTCTTGGAGTTTATGGCAATCATTTATTGATCTTATGATACGATACAACTTAGTGTCATCAGCGTACAGGAGATGATGACTATGTTTCAAGGCATTGCCAATGTCGTTTATGTAAATTGAAAACAACAAAGGTCCAATATGAGATCCTTGAGGAACCCCAGAAGGCACTGGGAGGAACCGTGAGGAATAACCTTTTACAAATACTGCTTGACTCCTATTACTTATGTAGGAATGGATCCATCTCAGAAGGCTGCCATGCACACCGGCCCTCGAAAGCTTCTCTATTAGCAGGTCGTGGTTAATTTTATCAAAGGCTTTGGAGAAGTCGGTGTACACAGCATCCACCTGCGTGTTATCATCCATAGCATGTAGCAGAAAGTCACTAAAGGTTAACATATTTGTGTCGACGCTACGGTGCTTAAAAAATCCATGTTGTTCCTGAGAGATGTAATTACGAAGTGAGTGTGACATTTGAACGGTGACTATCTTTTCAAGGATTTTCCCAAAGATACACAATTTTGATATAGGTCTGTATTCATCTATGCATTCACGTCTTTTATTTTTTGGAATGGGAGTTACTAAAGACTCTTTCCAAAAACTAGGAAATGTCCCAGTTTGGACAGAGAAACGAAATATAATTGTGATGGGTATTGTAAGTTGTTTGGCGCATTTAGATATAAGAACAGGATGGATTCCATCTGGTCCTGCACCTTTATTAATGTTCACTCGTTTGAGTTCCCTAAATACATTATCATGATAAATGTTAACAGAGTTTATGTCCACAGTGGAACTGCTTGAATTAGAGTTTATATGATCAGAACTCGGACGCGTGGAGGATATAAAAACAGAGTGGAAATAATTATTAAAAGCCTCGCATATCTCATCACCATTGGATAGAATTTTACCTTTGTAGATCATGTTTTCGGGAATGCAACTAGAAGCATTTTTTGACTTCACAAAAGACCAAATAAATGAAATACTTCAATTTGCCGCGGCATTAAACATATCTAATGACATTTGGTCTTCGGCATTTTACAAACCAGCATTCATTCTTAAACTGACGACGCCGTATGTAAACGGCGGATTCACTCAAAATGCCTGCGACATATACATACACATCAGTACCTTGCCTTATAAAACTTCTGCCTAACTAGTACGTCAGTTAGGCATGCAAATTAATGTGACAAGGTACTAAGTACTTAGTTTACAAACTAAAGCAGCTGATGGTAAAAGGCCACAATCTGACCACAAGCGAATAAACATTAAATCATATCTTATTATTAGCCCAATGATTACGTTTTGAAGACGTTATCTATCGCAATTTAATAGTCTTGTATGTAAAGTTCAAAGAATGCTTATAACTGAGTTCTTAGTTTAATAAGAAATAAATAAGATTAAATTAGCCAGGTATTTTTAATTGTTCTAGGGACAAACATGGAACATGTCGAGAACGACGACATGATTGGATACCAACAAGATCACGAATCAAGGTTTGTAATTCACTATTATTTTTCTAATTTATATAATAAGTAAAATAATAAATGTCAATACAAACAGTATGGTTGACGCGATAGTTCAGGAACGACTCCATTTAATTGAAAAAATGCGTGTGTATGAACTGAGGGACCAGTTTTTTTTGGATGTTTGCAACTTAACTTACGATAATGCTTAGTAAAAGTTGTGAAAATATTTGTAAAACAAAGGACAGAGTTTGTAAAGGCACAATTCTAAAGATATATCGTTTTAAGTGGGTCCCTCAGTTTACACACATAAGCTCCCAAATCTAGATATACAGGTTGAATTTTTAATCACTATCCAAATTTTGATATGTTAATCTGTAGCGAAAATGAGTAAATATGTATTGTTTCTTTTAGTATAAGTCAGTACTAAAAGATTGAGAAATAGCTTTACAAAATTATCCATAAAAAAGCCGCCGCAACAGTCACCGACCATCATCACGTGAGCCGCGTGCCGCACCATTTCATTGATAACATCCCTAAGCAAATGTTACCTTTATTATTTTACGGGCTCAGGATCGGCAAATTGCAAATGTTTAACATACCTAATTTCCATCGTGTTAAGGTACTACTTGATATTTAAATTAGGTAGATACTTATTAGGTGCCCTAACAGTTTAATTTAAAAAAGATTTTTTTCTAAATTGGGTTGGAGTGTAGCAAAGGGTGTGCAAGGCGTTTGGGACTTAAAAATTTTTTCACGAAAAATATGAAACTTCGTATTCTTCAAATGTTAGTGTTTTAACGTATAAAAGGGCTCCTTTTAAGCTCTTTTTATACTTGTAAGTTTTTCTCTCCGACTCACGGTTAGTCAGAAAGTGCGATGGGAGTTATAATAATATTTACGATAGTCAGGGTAACCATGCGATTTTTAAAACTGGTTTTGAGTATTATATAAGTTGTACCTACGTTTTTTTCAGAAATGGGTTCTATTAACGATACCTAATACCCAGAAAAAATTTGGATAGTGATCAAAATATCTACCTGTATTATGAGTTCACCAATAAATTTTTACACATTTAGTATAACATGAATAAACATCTTCGCAACATTAAAAACCCTAATGTGAATATATTACAAAAGTATTTTTTAGGTCCCTGAGAGACCAAATTAATTTATCTCATAATTAATAGATTACAACATGAACATTTAATATTCGTAAGCCAAACTTTAGTAAAAATTACAAGGGAGTTTGTAAAACTAAAGAAAGATCACAAATAGTGGTAAATATTGTGAATTTTACGTTTTTTTTGTTGTTCACACACTATGCTATTCTAATTGCTTAAAATAAAATTTAATACAACAATTACATAAATGTTGAGTTATTCAGCGCTTAGTAGTTTTTTAATATTATCGATCTGTGTTTATCTTATCTTTGGTTTTATTGTTATTTTACGAAAAACGAAAAAATTTGGATTTCCATACTAAGTTTGGTGTACGGTTTCCACACTTTAACAAAAGCCCTGTTCATTTATTTTTATGGGCATTTATTAAAATTATAGGATATTGTACAAGTTATGGTAATATTATTTATAAGCTACAATCGTAATACATACTAAAAATTAAATTTAAATAATGATCGCTTATTGCTGTTTGGTCTACGGTTTGACATAAATATAGACTACAGGCCCGTGTTAAAAAAATGATGGGTCATTTGAACCACCAGATGACCTATGTAGAACGATATAAGAGCATAAAATAATAAGATTCAGCATTATGCCGTCACTTGTAAGCTGTCCAACTGAGTGCAGGTGAGAATTCAAAAGTACAGGTAGAGTGAGTATATTTTGGTCATATATTTTTGTACGGCATTCTTACCATCGATAGATCCATGAAAAATAATAAGATAACGCGTAGTGCCGTAAAAAAATGGTGCGCCAAAAAGTCGGATTTTTTTTTTGATTTTCCGACAATTTCCAGGGTGAATTTGGTCATTTAATTTTGTACGGCATCAGTTTCATACTATTTCAATACTGCTTCTAATACATTATTCCGCAACGCCGTACAAAAATCATGCGACAAGGGGAAAAAAACGAGGGTTGCAACCCCCTCTCTTTCCGTGGTCCAGGGGGTGATTTGAAAAAGTACGGCTTTGGTTCCAAAACATTATCTAGCACTTAAAAGTACTATTAAAAATAATACCGTCAAAAAATGATTGTTCATTTGAATGTATATCAATAATTATCTTAATTTCACCATATTCTTGATTTATAAAGGTGTAAAATCATTTGATCCTGTACGGGAACTTTTTTTTAACATGACATTGTAAATTACAATTGTTATATAGTATTGCCTTGTGATGTTGTGTCAAATCACCCCCTGGACCACGGAAAGAGAGGGGGTTGCAACCCTCGGTTTTTTCCCCTTGTCGCATGATTTTTGTACGGCGTTGCGGAATAATGTATTAGAAGCAGTATTGAAATAGTATGAAACTAATGCCGTACAAAATTAAATGACCAAATTCACCCTGGAAATTGTCGGAAAATAAAAAAAAATTGTGACTTTTTGGCGCACCATTTTCTTTACGGCACTACGCGTTGTCTTATTATTTTTCATGGATCTATCGATGGTAAGAATGCCGTACAAAAATATTTGACCAAAATATACTCACTCTACCTGTACTTTTGAATTCTCACCTGCACTCAGTTGGACAGCTTACAAGTGACGGCATAATGCTGAATCTTATTATTGTATGCTCTTATATCGTTCTACATAGGTCATCTGGTGGTTCAAATGACCCATCATTTTTTTAACACGGGCCTGTAGTCTATAAGACCATATGAAATAATATGCAAAAACATTTTCTTCTTACTTCTTTTAGAAATTCTATTACAGTTATCATCGTAACACTGAATTTTTTCATGTACTAACGAGTAGCATTTGTAATGGCCAATGCCACTCTCAAGTAAGGAGGGACAAATTCGATTGCTCCTATACATTAATAAATTTTGCCTTTAACTATAATAATTGAACGAGGGATTTCATATAAAAACTGTTCATTGGTACCGTTTAAATGAAAGCATATTTACTTCACTTTTGCAATACAGGCATTCTCTCGTTTCTTCATCAAAAACAACAGCTTCTTCTACAGACCTTATACAGAAAATCTCAATGATATTTAAATTTAAACATAAAAACATAATATTTCGTTTGATAGAAGGCATTGAACGAAACAAGTTGGAACATTGTTTTTTAAAGACTGCACTTCTGAAACTTTGAACAGGAAACCGTTCGATAATATTTGTGGCGTTGCATTCAGTGATAAAAATTAATGCTCTCCTAGCCTTGAAGACGGTGTTTGTAAGAATTCTTGAATCATTTTTGCCCTTCACATGTAAATTTAAAAAAAAATTAAACCTGTCTGAAATTGATTGTCTTCAGAATCAATTTCAGACAGCTTTTGTGTGTATTGTAAAATTAATTCTTCTTGGAAAGCATTGACGAGATTTTTAATTTTTACGTTTTCCTTGTACCCTAAACTAAGCATATACATAACTGAATCGAAAGCACAAGTATGTTTAAGTTCCACATAATAAGAATTAATGCTCACATAGTCACAAAGGTTTCCATTTTTAAAAAACTTTAATTTTGAGACAATTTTTTTTATAAGCATACCCTTACCTTTTACCCTTTCCAATTTTCGATATTCTTTGAAACTTGATGTACATACTTAAGTAACGGTTTTTTTTTTAAAAAGATTATCTCTTGACTGCATGGACATCCTACTAGTACGATAAACTAAATTTGTAAATTTTTGGGAAAATATACCAGTGTTTATGTTGTATTTTATTTTATTTTAAGCAATTAGAATAGCATAGTGTGTGAACTAAGGGACCAACAACAAAAACGTTAAATGCACAATATTTACCACTAATTGTGATCTTACTTTAGTTTTACAAACTCCCTTGTAATTTTTACTAAAGTTTGGCTTACGAATATTAAATGTTCATGTTGTAATCTATTAATTATGAGATAATTAAATTTGGTCCCTCAGGGACCTAAAAAATACGTTTGTAATACTTTAGATTTGGGAGCTTATGTGTGTGAACTGAGGGACCCACTAAAAGCGATATATCTTTAGAATTATGCCTTTACAAACTCTGTCCATTGTTTTACAAATATTTTCACAACTTTTACTAAGCACTGTTGTAAGTTAAGTAGCAAAAATCCGAAAAAAAATTGGTCCCTCAGTTCACAAGCACGTAAAAAATGAGTAATTATCAATAAAAAATATGAATGTGACCAAAATAACGATAAGTATGAGTTCTGGATGGTAGAGGAAGATCGAAAAAAAATGGATGGATTGTGTGAAGCATGACATGAAAATGGTGTAATGAAAAGTTCTGTGACAACAGAGAGAAATGGACGGAGAAGGCAAACATATTGTGCCGACCCCATATAACTTGGGATCAGGGCAGGAGAATGACGATTGTAACATTTCATTCGGACCAATTTCTGTCGTCCACGCAGATGAAATCACGGGCTCAGCTTGTATGTACCTAGTATAAACGGGGAAGCTTGTAGTACTAGATATATATTTTTTACTCGTTTGCTCAAAATGTTTGTAATGGTTTTATACGAGGATTGAAGAGTTCGCGGCCTCAGCAAGAACCAATAAAAAATAAATAAACAAAAGTAATGTTATTTTTCTACGTAATCTCCACTTTACTCAATGCACTTCTTCCATATGAATTCCAATGTCTGTATGCCAGTCATAAAAAAAATTCTTCAAAGCTTTCAAATAGGTCACCCACCGCAGTTTCGAACTCATCATATGATAAAAAATTTTGACTTTCAAGGTGATATCTAAGGTTTGGGAATAAATGAAAGTCTGAAGGTGCTAAATCAAGGGAATAGGCGGGATGGGGCAGTAATTAAAAGCCGCAATCACGCATTTGATCCATAGATTCAACAGACGTGTGAACGCGTGCGTTACTCGGATGGAAAACACTTTCTGAGTAATCCAGGTTTTTTTCTCTTGGATTGTTTCACGCAAACGTCGTAAAAACGTGAAATAATAAGCCGAGTTAATAGTTTCACCTTTTGCAAGGTAGTCCACCATGATGATACCCTAAGCATCCCAAAAAACTGACGCAATCGCCTTACCAGCTCACAAAATGGTTTAAGCTTTTTTGGTGTCGGTTCATCAGGTCCTTCCACTGCTTGGATTGCTGTTTTGACTCTGCGGTGTAGTGGTGTAACCAAGTTTCATTCAAGATCACAAATCTGACCAAAAAATTTTGTAGCTCACTTCAAACATTTCCAAACAGTGCCGAGAAATCGTGAGCCGTATTCGTGTTTGTTTAACTGAAATCAGTCTAGGTAACCACCGCGCAGAAACCTTAGAAAATCCAAGTTCATCAACTATTATGTTTTGTGTTCGTTCATACGAGATGCTAATAGTGTCTGCAATCTCCCTAATGGTTAATCTCCGAACTGCCAATATCAGATCATAGATTTTCCCGATGTTTTCTTCAGTCGTAGACGTCGTAGGTCGGTTGGAGCGTGTGCCATCTTCTATAGTCTCTCGTCTGCGTTTAAATTCTGCAACCCACTTTTTCACAGTCGTTTTAACACCGTTTTTTCCACATTTTCCACTGATTATTCGCTCTTTTTAGTCGCAGCAGGCGATTTAAGAAAGAGCACGGTCAATCCGATTTACTGATTGTTTTTATAAGGTAGTAATGTTTAGTAGATGTGTTTTTTTATATTGCACTTCAAGATTGATCTCATCCCACCTGATCTTAAATGGTAATGAGGTCCTGGCTTAAGAGCGATAAATACAACATAATAATAGCTGTTACTGGACTGGTCGCGCTTACCTTGAAGGCTTGACCCCTGCTACTAATGTAGCACCTCCCAGAAGCTCTGGAAACCTTACTCACTCAACATACAACTGCAGGAACACAACAACTCCGAAGTGATTTTTATTTGTCTGCGGTCTTCTGTAAGGTGGAGGTATTTCACCAGTCGGGCTGCTCCAGTTCAAGCGATAAATCGCTATGCCCTACCTCTCTTAGAATGTAAATTTGCTGAATTTGATTGGACTTAGTGATGAGCGATAAATATAATTGTCTTTAAAGTGGATCGCATTCAAATGCGCATCGGTTTGTAAACTCGTTGTTTACGTGGGCATCTTCTTTAGACCATATTTGGCCTTGAAACGAGCTAACATTGCCTATTTGGAGGATAAACAAATCCTGGGAAAACTTTAGAGCACCCGTATCCTACACTGACATGTAAATTGACATGGCAGTAATAGACTTCGCTAAAGAAGTCGAAAACTAGATGTTTTCTTCAACATAAAAAAGTATTTTTTTATATTGTGCTTATTTTGTTATAAAATAGGTATTATTAAAAACTATTTACGAAACGTTAAATTTTAAGCGTACTGCCGACATCTATTTGCATTGGTGTTACTTCTGTAAACCTCCTAACGTTCAGTAATAGTCTTAATTAAACATTTAATCTGAATCAGAAACGAATATTTGCATGGTAAATTTCGTTTATACGTGTTATTTGATCAAACATTCTGTGAATGCTTAGTAATTGCGACCTATAAAATGGCACCTAAAAATAGCATCCAACAGTATTGAGTCTTCTTTCACTCCCACTCGTTACGCAACCGCAAACGTGAGATCAAAAATAATTTATTACCATACTTAACTCTGTCATGTAAAGTGTAAATAAGGTGAAACTATATGAAATTTTAGGCTTTTTTGCAATGCTTGTTCTGATATAGAGACATCAATGTATGTCACGGCGCGCCGGACAAGAATTGGTTTTTATTTTGCATAGAGCTGTGGTTTTACAAAATCTTTTGTCGAGAGTTAAGCCAGGTTAACCGTTTCACAAAATTAGAAATGATACCGCTTTACGGAAATTAAAAAAATGTGTTGCACCCTCACGTATTTAATATTATTTTTCACACATTCGTAATCGTAAATGAAAAAGACTAGAACTGTGTTGTCGCGATAGAATTAAACACATTCCCCCCGTCACATACGCTTGGAGATCACCTGTCGATCGTTTTGGCCTGAAGACGTATTGGTAATCGTTAATTAAGAAGTGATTCTTTAGGTAGAGTACCAACAGGTTATTGATGATCCGCTCTATGACTTTGTACAGCACTGAGGTTACGACAATAGGGCGGTAATTTGATGGGTCCGATCGGTCTCTCCCTTATTTGGGGCCGGCTGCAAAGTCTCTCCAAGCTTCCGAAATGAAACACCGGATGAGTATGAGAGGCGATATCTGCGCGTTATTACTGAAGATAACTCGGCTGCACAGGTTTTTAGAACAATCGCTGGAATACCATCAGGTTCACTAGCTTGACCTGGGTGCAGTGTTATAGGCTACATTCAGAAGATGTATTGTTATCTTTTAGGATTCTCTGATATTCTGTGATAAGAAGCTAAATCACTTGTGCTACAGAAATTAGAAACAACAAATCGTCGTTCACGTTACCGCAACACGAACATTTATTTCAAAACTTTATGTCTTACGTTTTATTGCGAATTAAACGTATATTATAAACGTAAATAGTATATAACCTTAGTAAACCTTGAGGTCACGATAATTCAATTTAATCGGTAAAATCATTCGCGTCACAACACTTAGCTTTGCAGTTGGCAACATTAAAAAAATAAAGTGCGCCGACAGCTGTCACTTTAGTACAGTACTTATATATCGATTATCACAAGTCCGCAGAGTGTCTGCGTGCTATTTTTGTCGAATAAAAGTAGCACCCATTTCGTGTTTTTAATCGCTACGACACTAATACGCGATCAAAAATAGTCAGACCTTCGCTTTTATAATTTGATTTTATTTATAAATAAAAAATAAGTGCAAGGAATCGAAATTTTGTGATCATACTTTTTTTTTTGTTAAAAATAGGTAAGTTGATTTGTTTTCATGGTTTACCTTTTTCAAACCACTTTTATATTTTTAATAGGGTTTTAAAAAAAAATATCCCATTTTAGAAAAAAATATATACGCACATTTAGACTTGACCCCGCGAAGGTCTTCTATCGTTTGCAAGTGCGTAATACAAATTATATAAACGTTCCAATGGTGCAATCACGCCTCGTTGTCAACAGGTTACTGTTCGTATGCACTGGCCGGCTGTACACTCCTCAATTGATCCGTGACGTATCTCTCGTTGATTCGAATCGGAGCGAGTTTACGTCGCGCCACAGTCTAGAGTGGAAGTTCCTCTTCTTGGATCATCGCGCGCCCCCCATCATTGGCTACCTACCGTTCGAGGTCCTGGGTACTTCGGGCTACGACTATTATCACTTCGATGACTTGGAGAAAGTTGTAACGTGTCACGAAGCGTGTAAGTATTTATATTGTTCGATAGACTTTGTCGAAAAATCTTGTGACAAAAATTAAATCAAGAAAGAGTGTAAGAATAAATCCTATTGCGTATAATAAATGTTGAATAACTTGAAATTATTTTTGACAGTAGGTACATAGTCTTTTTATGTAAGATCATTCCAGTGACGTCTTATTTATCCCTATTACGCATGTACTGTTCTGGTTTCAAGAAACAAATTTAATTAAATCTCTAAATTGATTTCTTCCAAGACTTTTTATGAAAATACCAAACTGTGATGTCACTAATTTAACTTATTTTCACAAATACTAATATTATAAACTCTAAAGCATTTTATAGATAATTTAAAAAACAATATGGCCGACAAAAGATACTCCTCTTTTAAGGCTATTTTTAAATCATTTGTAAATGGTGTCATCAGATGTGAAGGTCGTGGTTTCGAATCCTACACCGCGAGGAGAAATGAAGTTTATCTGTTTCTTTAAAATATGTCTGAATACATGAAAGCCATAAATTTGCCGAACCTTTTCGAATTGCGCAATTATGTTGAAACATCCTAATGTACGCCATGTTTTTTTCCATAGTGATGCAAAAAGGAGAGCTGACTTCGTGCTATTACCGCTTTCTAACGAAGGGTCAGCAGTGGATTTGGCTTCAGACGCGGTTCTACATCACATATCACCAGTGGAACTCGAAGCCTGAATTTGTAGTTTGCACCCATCGAGTAGTAAGGTATTTACTTTAGTTTCACACCATTTTTTATACAAAGGTTTACAGATTTTGGAGTTATATGGATCCCTAATTTTTATGAAGAGTAAAAAATATGAAAAGATCCTTGGATGAAATAGGCTCATCCGAAGATAATGTACCTTCCCAACAGTGAAATAATTGTTGAAACCGTTTAGTAGCGTATTGAGTGCAAAGAAAGAAACAAATATTACCTCTTTGTAATATTTCCCGAAATGCGCGATTCCAAATGCCACTTGATCGTTATTTTTTTTAAATAATGGTATTGTTGGTTTCTTTACTAATAAAATAATTTCTCGCGTGTTTTAATTTTAGCTACGCCGACGTAGCTAAAAGTATGAAGCAAGAAGACGCCGAAGCGGACACGGTGAGCGAGGCTGAGGTGAACCGCGGCGGCGTGAATGAGGCGCCTACAGAGGACGCCATGGTGGCTTTGTCCCCGTCATACATGTCTGACGCCAGTGACGCCTTCGGGAACTCCTACCAGACTTTGTCACAGGTACATTCGCCGGTTAGTTCACTTAGCCTTTTAACAACAATGCACGTGCATGCGTAGTAGTCTATTATGCATGAAGGGGCGCCCTCAGAGGACGCCATGGTGGTTTTGTTCCCGTCATACATGTCTGACGCCAGTGATGCCTTCGGGAACTCCGACCAAACTTTGTCACAGGTACATTCGCCGGTTAGTTAACTCAGCCTTTTAACAATATTGCACGTGCGTGCGTAGTAGTGTATTATGCATGAAGAGGCGCCCACAGAGGACGCCATGGTGGTTTTGTCCCTGTCATACATGTCTGACGCCAGTGACGCGCCAGTAACTCCTATCAAACTTTGACACAGGTACATTCGGCAGCTAGTTAACTCAGCCTTTTAACAACAATGCACGTGCGTACGTCGTAGTCTATTACGGGTACACGTACACGGTACACGAAGGGTACCCAAAAATAATGACGTGCTGACTTTGTTTCCGTCCTACATGACGACGTTTACCGTCAGGCCGGACGGGACGCCTCAGTATGGCGTCTCTCATAATAACTAGTACATTACTGCTGCTCAATGTCGCCCACCGCCCCGCCCCGCCACGACACGCCGGCTGTTTGACATAACGCAAAAATTCTTCCCTGGACCTCCATAATTATTTCAAATCCAACATGAGCCGAATTGGTGTAGCCGTTGTCGAGTTTCATATATAAGAATATTAATAGATAGTATGATGTATAGAATTTTGAGTGGTTTTTTTTTATTACAGGCACCATCAGTGAAGTCTGCGTCGGCGGGCAGCACGACCGGTACGGTGGCGACGACGTGCACAGCCGCGACGGCGGGCGCCTCGTGGCCGCGCACGTCACACGCGCGGTACACCGCCGGCGGCTCTGACACCGCCTCGCTCTCGGGCGAGTCGCGCTCGTCGCAGCAACGGAACGGGATGCGTGAGGTGAGACCAACTCTCGTCTTTCACTAATTCTATTTTCTTAGCCATTTCTATTTATACAAATTCTGCAAGAGGTACCTATTTCTTTACGTTGACAAATACTCGCAAGTTGACAAAATTCTTATTTAGCACAATGCGCATTATGACCTACAGTTTCTTTAATTTAAATATACAACCTGTAACGGAAAGGGGGTAACAATGTAAAGTAGGTGGATACTATACCTTATATAGAATCTTTATACGAAATCACGAGTTAAATATAAACACTTTATTATTTTTATGAAATTAAAAATGATTAACTATAATGACTGACTAAAACGTAAACAAACTCGTCACAACACTATTACGGTCAGCGACTCCAAATCACGTTATCACTTCACTACAATCACTGCGATCCTGAATTTCTCCACCTCCTTCCTCGACATGCGCGCCTAGTACTTTTCGGCGTGAGCGCGTGCGACCTTTGGCTTGCTTTGACGGCTTAGCACAAAGGAATCGGCGTTGCCACTAGGTATTGTGTCGAATGTTTTATGGAAACACCTGGAACAAACGAAATAAGGACTTATTAACGTGGCATAAAGACCAATTTGTTATTATTAATTACGTAAGTACAATTTTTTACATAGTTTATTTTATATCTTGAAAACCAAATTCTAATTGATAAATTGAGGATTAAGAAAAAAGTTATCTACTTACTTTTCAAAGGAAGGATTCAAAATGTTGTCGTTGAAGCTGGATGCATAAACCAGCTCGCCGATATGAAGATGCGCGAACATTATGCAACATTTGTGGTGTCACTGTACAGAACGCGACCTTGATGCGTTCTATCATCTCTTCCCTTGACGAGCATGCTACAGCGTACACCTTACTTTTAACGTAGCCCCACAAGAAGAAGTCCAACGGAGTGAGGTCTGGTGACCGAGCTGGCCATGTGATACGAACTCCTCGCCCAATCATCTATGGATTGGGAAACGAGCGTTTAGATGGTTTTGTACATCTCTTTCTCTAGCTCTCGGTCGGCCATCAGGCTGCCGTCGGTTGCTCCGACACAGAGAATAATCTCGTAATATTCTTGATTGCTCAAAAACATCACGAAATATCACTAGGCTAAGCTAATTTCACGCCACTCTGTCTAAGGTCCCACCGGAATACCTACCAACGCTGCTGCCGCATTGATTCCATTGTCGCAGCAGCTCATGCTGAGGCTAGGACCTTATTGGCCGCACTGTCCCTGTTCAATGTTTCTCATGTGTTCGTAATTGTCTTTCATTGTGTGTGCCAATAAAATAAATATTTTTTTTTTCTTTCTTTCTTACATTTAGGTTTGTGGAGACTACGTCAGCGGGTACTGTCGCGTGCTTAAAAGTTATACGTTTATTTGGGTTTTTTAATATTCGCAAAGTACTTTTATACAAAATGCTTTAGTAGGTATTTTATTTACTAAATATTTTATTGCCGTTGAGGTACAGATATATTTGTTTTTTTAATAAGTCCCATAAAATAAGCCTGCAATAAAATGGTGACTATATCAATGACATTATTTATTGATGGTCTACAGCACGTCCAGGTAACACAAGGTAAAAACAAGTTCTTTCCGATAATAGTTCTAATGCCAACGTGCTAAGGGCGGTACAAAGTGCACCATTATAAATAGTCTAACATGCTGTTGATCGTACACTTAAAATAAGCTGTATTGTTTTTTTTGGTTTTCATTTGTTTTTGTATTCGTTGTTTGTGAAAAGAATAACTTGAGTTTCTACCAGTTCTTCTAGATACGCAACATTCCGAACACGTGATGGTAGTTTAAATTAATCTGACGATTCATAAACGCTTTTATAAAAGTTTACATGAATAAAGACATTTGCTTTTCTATTCTTAAAGATAGTAGAGCCGGCTTTAGTGCCCCAGCACGGCATTGGAGCTCAGTACTTGGACCCAGCTCCGTACGTGGGCGCCGTGGGAGTACCAGGCGTGCTGCCGCTGCCTCTGCCCCCCTTGCCCGTCATCGTCTCGCAGGACCAGACCCAAATGCAGGTGAGGTACCGCCAACCGAAACTACGCCTCACACACATTAAAACCAACTTGTCATCAGTCATGCATGCCTTGAATACGCGACACGAAGACGAGACTTGGCGAGCTTCTATATGCTCTACCACTACAGTGGTGTTCAGTCAGAATATTCGGCTTACCCGGGTATTATTACAGTATAGAAATCTATAAATTGTACCTACCTACATCTGTTAACAGAGACTAATGCAATTATAAGCCAGACATTTGTTTATTATTACTATAACCACGTAGTGTGTCAATTCCCGTCTTCCGTGGCACGGTGTTTCACTTAGGCTGTTTACTCATGACGCAAATCATGTGCATACTACGCATTACTTCGCTTCTATGTTAATTCTACCAATATTATGAACACGAAAATTTGTACGGATGGATTAACCTTTGTCACGCTTTCATGATAAAACTATTGAATGAATTTGGATTAAAATATGTAGAACATTTTACGGAATATTAGATTAACGTATAAGATTTGTTATTATGTATAAAAATGCGTATCAATTCATAGACATAGAATAAATTATTAGATATCAGTCGAAATCACTCAAATTTTTTTTTTTTTTTGGTAAATCTGCGATCAGTCTATTGACTATAAGCAGGTGAGATGACAGTGAGGATGGCTTTCAGAGCGTCTCCTCCATTAAGGAGATCTCTTCATTTAACTACTAGCTGTGTTTTCTAGCTACAGAGGTCTGCGACAGCCTTTCTATTTAGTCTCCGCTTGTGGCCTGGATTGGTCAAATTTAGGGCCAAGGGATTTGGATGTTGTTTTAGTCTTGACATGTAACGTTTAGCAGCAACTTTTATTTCCTGTTGCACTGTGCTCAAGTTCAAGATCACATGCATCTCAGAATTTCTAATGAACCACGGTGCATTTGTTATATTTTTAATTATGCCATTCTGGAGTCTCTGTATTATATTTATATTGGAGGTACTTGCAGAGCCCCACAATTCTATTCCATACATCCAAATTGGTTTCAAATCACTCAAATAAAGGTACAAGCTGTTGTGTTATAGAAACCAAGTTTAACTGTGGTACCCTGGCATACTGCTATGAAAAATTTTGTTGATGCACAGTTGCGACCTAAATAATAGCTCCTGAAAAACAAGGCTTGGAACAATGTTATGCTTTGTTTCGTTCCCATTCTAAATTTTAAACTGACGCTCAATGACGCGGGGCTAATAATTTATTTGTATTTTGCATCGTACTGTGGATGTAAGAATATATGATCGTAAGTACCATTTTAATTTTTCTTCTTTACAACGCCTTATGCTTTTGTGTATGTTTTTATGATTTCTATTTAAAATATATATCTTATTGTTTATACGTATCAGATGTGTTCTTAAAGATATCTGTCAGGTTGTCTAACTTTTTGTTGTGTGTTAATGTGCGTACCTATGTTTGACATATTATAATATGGTAATATAGAATGCCACAGAGCGCGATCGCGCTGTAAGGGCATCCTAACTCTTAGTTATCCAGCAGTCTGTTAATAAAGACTTATGATAGGAAGAATGTATGTTTATGAAAATGTTCCCTTTATTCCCAACGAGTAACACTGTAACCTGTAACACTGTGACTCGTTGGGAAAACTTTGTAAAATGATTCCCAACCAGTCACACTGTAACACGTTGGGAAAACTTTCTTAAATCATTCCCAACAAGTCACACTGTCAACCTGTTTATACTTAGGTATAGGTACTGTTACATGTTTATTATATTTAGGACTCTATTTATATAGGTAAAACCTTTTTCCAATCTTTAACTCAAGATTCGATTCTGTCCAATAATATTTCTAATATTGACAGCCACTAAAGCTTATACTTTAACCTTTTGTTTACCTGTTAAAATATTTATCCCTTTACAGGCAAATAAAATAAAACCGACACACGCACCAACTATTATTAACTTGCCGCTGTCATAAATCATATTATTTTGTTAAAAAGATCAGGTGTTTTATTGCTGTCAACTTGTTTACGTAATTTCCTAGGTAATTAAATTGCCAAAAAGCAGCCGAATAGTTATGTTATGACAGTCCGAGCTTCTTTATGTGTTAATATCAGAATCAGCAGCTCAACCAAAAGTATAATATTCTCTACTCACTTAAAATTAAGGAATATATTTGTGGGTTTACTATTCATCTTTTATTTTACTTGACTTAAGTACCAAACATTAATTTATCGTAAGCGAAAATAAGTTATAGGAAATATGCTGCTTTCTTAATAATAAAGCATCAAGTAGCAGAGTAGTATAATCAGTAATCAATATACCCCCAGGAACAGAAAATATACCTTTATATACCTAATTAACAGTGTGACTTGATTTAAGAAAGTTCTCCCAACGTGCTACAGTGTAACTGGTTGGGAATAATTTTACAAAGTTCTCCCAACGAGTCACACTCTAACCTGTAACACTGGGAACAAAGGAAAAGTTCGTTTATTTTAATTTATCATATTTAAAAAAAACATACGTTATTCCAAAACGAACGACGCAAAGGGCGGAGGATCGAACTTGCTGTTCTTGACCATTTATTGACGTACACGGCGAACTATGCGACAGCGACGTGTAAATTGCCTCATGAGTAATCGCCTGATCCTTTTTAATATTTCAATAACGTGATAAGGACATTAAATATATATATTTACTATATATACTATAATAAAAAAAATCATTGCAATTACAAAAGAATTTGGTATCCGTAAAGGTTATTGGGCAAAATCTGACCTAGTTACAGACAGTTTGTTATATTAAATATTTACATTGATTAGATATCAATTTTATTTTTTAAAAATATAAGTATAAAAATGAATGTAATATTTTATAAAGTTCAGTGATTAAAGTGGACCAATATTTTAAAACTATTTCAGTGTATCAATAAATAAAATGTGCACGCCAAGTATGTTGTAGGTACTTATATTTTTTGACTCGGGCTAGACATCAATAGAATAGCCTAGTATGTATTCAGACCATATATTTTTTCCTTTAGATATATACATGTCAAAAAAACCGAAACGACACAAAAAAAAAAAGAATTTTTATATAATTGAACAAATCAATATGAGGTAATAACTAAAACATGAAATAAAAATACCAAAAAGCATACAAATGTATATACTTTACTCATTTTCAGTATAATTTTTTTAACTATTTGGTACCTAAACGTTTTATTTTTCGTATATTTGTATTTACGTAACAATAAAAGATAAAATTGTCTTAAACCCGGTTGAAATCGCAAAATAATAAATTGTATTGCTTTTGTACATATTTATTTTACGTTTGTATCCAAAGGGAGGAATCGCGCATGTAAAATCCGCTAGATGGCCATACGCGACCGAGAGGTCCAACTGCTATGTGATTATTGATTTAATTGTCATGGTGACATATCTGTCAATGTCATGTACAATAACCAATCACGTAGCTGTTGGACCCCACGCCTACTTATCGCCAACTAGCCCAATGATCATGCGCGAACATACTAGAAACGTTTATCTATATCGTAACCTACTTACTTTCTAGAGGGAATAAAGTTCCATATTAAATTGTCCAATGACCTTTGAAAACAAAAAAATGGGGCCACTGAACACATACATTTAAAAAAGGCATACACCATCGGCATCATTGCGAATAACAAGTTCAACTTGTTGTTTATTGAAGCGTATTAAAAATCAGGTTGTATTTAAAAATGGGGCTGATTGGTAAAACTAAATATATTTGAGCTCAAATTTTAAAGAAATTCATTCGGTGATCCGATTTTTTGACTACTAATTTAATTCAAAATGCTGATGCCGATTAATAAATAAAATACATTTTCTTTGTTTATTTTAAAGCTACTTTTGTTGGAATTAGAAACAACTCCGCCCATATATCTTCAATTTTTACAATTTTACCAAGTATGACTCCAGAGGTGGTTTTTGGTGAGTGACTCCCGTTCAATGAGTCTCCTTGGAATGATTATTTATTTTGCCATTTATAGTTATTTTAAAAACTTGGGGACAATTCACATTATTTAAATGACGCAATCAAAATTACGTTAGGGCTGTAGGCAATCATAATCGTAAATGTATTTAAAAAAATAATAATTTGGTAGTTTAGTCTATTCACCACACACCTCAATCAATGCTTCCCATAATGTTTCATACAATTATATTTACCTTGGGTTTTTGTCACGTGACTGGTCGATTCTTGGTCCAGTCAATGTAAACGTTTAGCTTTACAATGACTCGCATATACGTATGCGAGAATTGGTCCAGGTCTGAAATTGTATACTAAGTTCATTTGTGTAAGTAAATTTATGAGCAGAACTTTAATTTAAACTAACGACCTGACTTATGCATACTTTCCTGCCAAACTAGTTTTTGACGTGACAACGTCTAATTATTCGATACTACGGGCTGCATGCACGAAAAAGATGACGTCATTGTCCCATTACGCTCATTGTCGCGTTCCGTAAGTAAGATTTCGGCACTAACTACGAGAGTGGATTAAAAAGTTCGCGGCCTCAGCAAGAAAACAAAAGTAATTTTATTTTTCCACGTAATCTCCACTTAGCTTAATGCACTTCTTCCATCTGGTTTCCAACGCCTGTATGCCGGTCATAAAAGAAATTTCTTCAAGGCCTTCAAAAAAGTCACCCACCGCAGCTTCGACCTCCCCATTTGATGAAAAATTTTGACCTCCAAGATGTTTTTTTAGGTTTGGGAATAAATGAAAGTCTGAAGGTGCCAAATCAGGAAAATAGGCGGGGAACAACACTTTTTTGCTCAGTAAGCCTTTTCTCTTTGATTGTTTCACGCAAACGACGTAAAAGGGTGCAGTAATAAGCCGAGTTTAAAGTTTCACCATTTGCAAGGTACTCCACCATGATGACACTCTTAGCATCCCAAAAAACTGACGCCATCACCTTGCCTGCTGACAAAATTGTTTTGACTTTTTTTGGAGTCGGTTCTTAAGGTTTTTTTTCCACTGCTTGCATTGCTGTTTTGACTCTGGGGTGTACTGGTGTACCCAGGTTTCATCCATTGTCACAAATCTAGCCAAAAAACCTTGTGGTGACCAGATAGTTAACAAATCAAATGAGGTTAGTAACATTAATTAAAATAGTTCAAGTATTTATGTGTTAGGCCGCGAACTTTTCAATCCACAATCGTAGAGAGAGGCATGATCGGCTCGAGCGATCGGCTCAGCGTTGTCACGTTAAACTGCCGTCCGTAAACAGACAACCAATATTTCATTTAAACCTCGATTTAGATTTACAAAACATATTACTACCATTTAGGAAGAACGTAGGCATGATATGTGCTTAAGATAGTTTGTAGTCTACAGATGTATTTAAACCTCGATTTAGATTTACAAAACATATTACTACCATTTAGGAAGAACGTAGGCATGATATGTGCTTAAGATAGTTTGTAGTCTACAGATGTATTTAAACCTCGATTTAGATTTACAAAACATATTACTACCATTTAGGAAGAACGTAGGCATGATATGTGCTTAAGATAGTTTGTAGTCTACAGATGTATTTAAACCTCGATTTAGATTTACAAAACATATTACTACCATTTAGGAAGAACGTAGGCATGATATGTGCTTAAGATAGTTTGTAGTCTACAGATGTATTTAAACCTCGATTTAGATTTACAAAACATATTACTACCATTTAGGAAGAACGTAGGCATGATATGTGCTTAAGATAGTTTGTAGTCTACAGATGTATTTAAACCTCGATTTAGATTTACAAAACATATTACTACCATTTAGGAAGAACGTAGGCATGATATGTGCTTAAGATAGTTTGTAGTCTACAGATGTATTTAAACCTCGATTTAGATTTACAAAACATATTACTACCATTTAGGAAGAACGTAGGCATGATATGTGCTTAAGATAGTTTGTAGTCTACAGATGTATTTAAACCTCGATTTAGATTTACAAAACATATTACTACCATTTAGGAAGAACGTAGGCATGATATGTGCTTAAGATAGTTTGTAGTCTACAGATGTATTTAAACCTCGATTTAGATTTACAAAACATATTACTACCATTTAGGAAGAACGTAGGCATGATATGTGCTTAAGATAGTTTGTAGTCTACAGATGTATTTTCTCTCATTAATGAATTCCATTGATTTAAATCACGATTTCCATATCGTTGATTATTATCAAATAAAATTGAAATACCGTAAAAAATATAACTTTATATCCCTAAATTCGTATTTCAAGTCTACAAGTAAACATCATGCTTGGTTTACTGTAATTTTTTTAGATCATTATTCAAAGTGTACGAAAATATCACTATACAAGAACTTTAGAATGAAAATTGGCAAAAATCATTGCGCAGATATGAATTGCCCCCTCCCAAAATGTAACAGTATTTGATCAATGCTTCTGTTATTCGAACCTCTTTTTCATTTTGAAACTGTAGTCATTTGTGAATGTGATAAATTTAATTTAAATATTTTTAACTTTGTTTCAAGTATTTAGTCAGTCTTTAGTACTATTAATTTGATCTTCGTACAAATTTTTATTTTGGAAACCAGCATATAAGTATATTTTAAGGAATAATGTTCAACTATTTAGTTATTATGCATTTTTTTAAAATGATTATTTTAATTAATGAGTGGGTTTCTGTAGTTAGTTTTTTTAATTGTTGTGAATGATTCTAAATACTCGCATTAATTAACAGAGATAAGGTGTCCATTGACAAATATTGAAAACATGTTACTTGTAATAAAGTTGAGGCTTTGTGATTTAGAAATCAAGGCTATAATTCTTCTTATTTGGATAATTCTACAACATACTAGTACAACATGCGCACTAGTCCGTAAGGGCTTAGAATTTGTAACCCAGCCGATGAATACAAGGACAAATACATAATGTGTGTCCTATATGTTATATGCCTAATGGCATATAACTTATGCTTATGCGTTACACGGTCAATATCTAATCCGGGTAAGAAATAGTCCCAACTGTTTTCTCAGCTATCGATCTGCTGCTGATTGGTTGAAGAATTATAATTTAGGCTATCAATAAATTAGTCCTTGTTTTGTTTCATTGATGCTCTCTGCATACATATTTCGACAATTTATGTATCTTAATAAGTTAAATTGTAAAAAGCGATGATGATTCGGTAAAATAACAACGATTTTATAGTTTGATTTTACGTACATATTTTTTGTTTCAGTATAACAGAACTTATCATTTCTGTATTATAAAAAAAAATTGGAATGAGAGTTCTTATCTGAATTGTGTTTCGATGTAAATCTTAATGCCGATTTTTCCGATTAAAAACAAAAATTTAAATTACTATAATAATTATTGGATGATAAGTGGATTATGACACTTTTTTTTAAATTTCGTTGTAAATTTGTTAAAAACTGTTTCAAAATATCAATGACATCTGGTCGATAGATAAAAACGGTAACACAGGCCATGTATTGCGTCAGGTATAAATCTATATAATATATATTCTAATATAAGATTAGTGTTATTTGTATAGAGTATAGATAAAAGCGTTAGGAAAAACATTATAATGATACGCCTTCATTAAAATATTTAAATCAGCTGTATCAAATAATCTTAAAATTTTAAAGACCAGAACAACATCTACTGTGTAGTGGAGATATTAATTACATAGTAGTGCAGTACTACAACGTTACGTATTAAATTTAATGGGTATTGGATTCAACAATCTTGCCACATAATAAAATATTTTGCAATATAAGTAAATTACTGGAAAAAAAATTGGACCATTTTGTTAAAATACCAGATTGGCTTCCATATTTTTTTTGCAGGTGTTATGATTTTTTTTCATTTGTAGAAATTAAACAATGTTGCAAAATGTGTGGACGGCCGCTTACGATAAAATTGGTTCCCTTACCATACTCCATTTACCTGATTAATATAAAAACAGCCTGTCAAAGAAAGATGAATACCGGGCCGCTGATAGCAAAGGGATGTTATTCTGGTGTTTAAAATTTAAACGATCCATGGTCGTTATTCCGTGATGCGAGCTAGTTGCTGTGGCAGGAGCAGTTGCAGCGCAAGCACGAAGAGTTGCAGCAGATGATAGTGCGCCAGCAGGAGGAGCTTCGGCAGGTGAAGGAGCAGCTACTGCTCGCCAGGCTCGGCATCTTGCAGCCGCTGTTAAATGTGAGTACAAACGTTTATTTATGCACATTGAGCACCTCGCCGCGGCTTCGCATGCGTACTATTCTCGTTTTTTCCTCATTTTCCACACATTCATCCTGCAAAAACTGGTTAGAATGCTAAGAATCGAGGCATCAAGTGCTGCCAAAAGTTGCACAAAGGCAGGAAATTCAGACTCAATGAAAAACTCAGGCTGATGATAGAGAGACAAGAAACCGCACAATCGTTTGCATCAGGAGGTTAGATCTTAACAAGCACATTTCAAACATACGGTATGGAGTGATAATTGGAATTCGGACGAATTTATGAATAGCCATCTTTTTAACATTTAACTGCATAGCGATATTTTATCTTATATTCATGTGGCACTCATATTATATGATGTATGTATCTTTGACCTTAAAGATACTTTAAAAAATAATGTAAACTTTAAAAGTTCCATTTGAATGTTTTGTTGATTTTGACTTTACTTTTCTAAGGTTCCAAACCCGTACGTGACTCCGGAAGAAATGCAACAAAACCAGGGTCTACCTGCACAAATAGTGTACGAAGGAAATGCGCCGCGCGCTCTTCCTGGCTATCCACCGCAACCGCAGTCACAACAACAGCAACAGCAACAGCAGCAGCAACAGCAGCAGCAGCATCAACAGCAGCAGCAACAGCAGCAACAACAGCAGCAGCAACAACAACAGCAACCGCAACAACCACAGCATCACCCTCCTGGCGGAGGCCATCACCAGCATTTACCCCAGTGAGCACCCAATTCTTTACTTCATGGCCTCCAGGCACACTCAATATTGTACCTTGATTTTTAATTTTGTCGCTTGAATATATTTTCTAAATCATCAATATCTAAAGAAAAAAAATATTGATGTTTAAGATTTTGTATGAATTTATTTGGTTGTTCGGAACTTTCTCGAAGTTTGTTTGACCGACCCATTGAGTATGATTATACAATACTCACAAAATTATGTTGAATATATGTGACGATAAATATATATTGTGCTAGGAATAACTATCTGTCTAGCGTATACTTCTTTATGATAATCGTTTCGATATAATATTGGTATTTATAGTGACATTATGAAGTATCAAGTAAAAATACGTACTAGATAGTACCAACGTGTACCGTACAAACTAAGTACCGTTATGCGTTAGACATTACTAGCTAGCGCTAAATATCCTATTGATTTGGAAATGGTGAAACACTTTGATTCTGACAGAGCATACTGCTGTAATCTTCGTGTGACAAGTTGTGACATAAACAAGAAATTCATTTAGATGTATTGTGTAAACGTATTTTTAAATAGAATACAATTTTATGTAACATCCTATAAAAATCTGTTCATATATGACAAACAGATGGTAGTTATTAATTTAAAGAATTTAGTAAATAATCATGAAATAAAATAATTTATTGATTGCTAGATATAATATGTCACCAATCAATCTAAAAAAAATGAGAAGAGAAAATAAATTACATGTGTGGTAAACAAACACATTTGTAAGATTTTTTACAATCATGGCGTACACCAAAGATCATTAAAGTGGTTAATGTTATTTGGTAACCGTATAGTGTGAAATATAAATAATCAACCAACATATAAATTTAAGTGATAAGCAGATAAATGGATGTAATCCTAAAAAAGTGAAATATTTTACGTGTTTGTGAGACCAAAGCGCCTGTTGTGAGTTTGGATAGTAGCACATTAATATATTTAACAATGTCTATTTAACCATTTTTCATTAATAACATTTATAGCAAATAAGTTAAGTAGATATTTGTGAAATGGTAAACAGTGAAACTTCTTCGTATGTGCGTGGACTTTGTTTAATTTCTTTTAGATTTTCATATTTGACGAACGTTGGTTACTTTTTATTTAAGGCTGTGTAATCTCTTTGGGACTTTACGATTGACTGCGAAATGTTAAACATTTAAGCTTAGGATAAATTAAGATTGCAAGATGTGCAATTTGCTCTTTTATTATAATATTTTTGTTTAGGTTGACAATTAGTTTAATTTATATTTATGTTTATGTTCGATAGCCGTGGTGTTGACGTTAAGTTTCGCATTGAACGTTTAGTTGTTAACGTAGGGTCGAATAATTTTCGTGCCATTGATATGTAAAATTACACACACTTAAGAAATAGCTATTTATTTATTTTTTGATCTCGCATTAAACAATCTTGATGAAGTAGTTTAATATGAGAATTATATAATTTAAAAGCAAAATATTATGTTTGGTTTGGATTCTAAATGTTTTGCTATTTATTATTTTAAAAGAAATTATTTAAGTACATTACAGTACTTGATTGTTTTTTAAAGTTTTTTCATGAAATTTTTTATTTTTGTTAAACTTTAAATAATTGTTATTTTTATATTATTGCCGTTGTATAAAACGTTTTGTTGTTGTATATAAATACATTTATTTTGAGACGTAATCGTTATGTGGTACTAAAACAGAAATGGTTTTTAATTATCTGTTGTAAGTTTGTTTCAAGTATTAAAATACATACTACAATAAAACTGTAGCAGGTCCAATTTTGTACGTGAAATAAAAAAAGAGAGCCACTTCATACTGGATACTGTAGCTGAAACTAATATTTTTCTGTCTGTCCGACTATACCTTGACTGCGCATAGCTTCAAAACTTCAGAGCCAACTTAAATAAATTGATACAACTAAAGTGTTGGGACAATAAGTCTATATCCTTTTTAAAGTTTTCTGAAAACCTAAGTATAAAGCTCCTTTCTTAATACGAGGGTTAGTATACCACAGCTTTGTGGTACATTATGATCAAGAATCATGTAGTCCACACAAACGAAAACGCGAGCACAGCTAGTGTTTAATAAAATTAAATCAACTTGCCTTGGATAAATATAAATGTATATGGATTCAATATCTTGTCGACAACAATATTTTCAAGGTAAATTTACAGAAATTACTTGCTGTCTGCAATTGCCATTTTAAAAGTGCTATCAATACTAATAACTTTATTTTAAGTTTTAAATGTAATTTATATTTTTATATTCAAGAATTTTAGGGAGTGCGTGTTGTGAATATTTGGTGTAGTGAGAGCTCACGGATATAACGATAGCATTGCAGGGTCGATTTTGCGAGCCATTGCAATCTTGTCTAAAGTTTTGCCTTTCGGGACGTTTTCTATTCACACGTTTGTACGTGAAAAATTACTATTTTGGAGAAACTTTATAAAAAAATAAGAAAGCCCTTGATGCTTTCAAATAAATTGTATGGTCATCAAAGTAATATAAACGTAGGAGTTTATAGTATGATTCATTGCATATGTAAAATTATTTATATTTTTGTCTTGTAATGCTATCGATCTCCTATTCGAATGTTAGACGAATAATTTATAGCAAACGGGAAGTCTTACATTTATGGATGGATTATTTTTGATAAATCTTACAGACATGCGTTACCTTTATAATAATGATTAAAACCGAAAAAGTCAAATAAGGATGAAGATAAATTTGAAATTAATTATTATCAATTATATTCATAAATGGAAGACTATACAAGACTTTTATTTGCATCCAAGTACCTGAGTGTCTGCTTTCATAGATTTTAGAGGTAAAGCTACATTTAGCCCTTTAGACGGATAGACTTGTGAAACTTTGCCTTTTTGAAAGTAATATTTAAGAAAAACATGCTATTTTCGTGGAACCTTTTTGACTTTGTGTCAAAGTAAAGTGATCCTCAAACAGCATTGACACCTTTGGAGCACAAGCATGAAACATTCCTTGTACCCAGTTAACAATTACTCCAAACCCTACCGCTGGTCTACCTGTCTAAACGGTATGTGAAAAATATACTTTAGGTTACTCTTTTTTTTTCAAGTATTCGTGATAATACCTTGTACCTATTTTTAAGTTATAAAATATAATTATATTTGTTTATTTAAAGAATAATATTAAATAATTATTTGATATGTTTGGTTTGTGGTTTATAATAGCTATTGCATCATTCTGTGGTAGGAAACATTAGTTAAATCTTATCCACTATATCAATCAGGGGGTAACGGCTGTGCTAGTGTTTTGTCTTTTTAGATTACTACTTAGATAACTAATAATAGTATGCAAAATTATTTGCAAATATTATCGTAAATATTAGATAATTATAATGATATAAATTAAATATGATCATGTCATGGGACATCATTAATTTATCAATATGGCTCTATTCTGCTATTTACTGATGTATTTTATTTAAATTCAACAGTTTCACTTCAATCTTAAATTGATAAATATTTTTGATCAGATCTTTTTAAAAGTAAGGGATATTTTGTCCAAACGGACTTCGTGTGATATAGTATCCGTACCTTGTCAGTTTGTCACTATTTTTGGTCTCTTTGAGCGTCACCAGGTCACAAGAGAGTTTCGTTGCTTGTTCGTCGCCGCTGTTATATTGCACACGACTCGCAAATTTGGGATTATAATTTAAGAGTCTAGCGAATAATTACATTTTTCTTAATAGCCGTATTTTTTATGTATACTCGAGGGCAGCATTATATATTTCTCACTGACATTATTACAATTATAGGCAAACACCTTAAATAATGTGTTTAATATTAACAAGTCTTTAATTTGTACAGTAGTTTAAATTTACGAGTTTAATTTATTGTTAATTGTTTACTTGCCATAAAGGACAATGTTTGCTGTATGGATGATCACTCTGTGACTTCGTCTGCAATATGTTTACATTTCATAGGTATTTTTCAAATTATATTTTTTCAGAAGAATTAGCTCAAAATAGTGGTAAGACTACCACCATTTGCGCCATGCTAAAAATGTAAATGAATGTTGTCATCGCTTTATAAACAATGTGAAAGATTTCATCGATCACACATCTGTAAAAAATTCGAGATCCAAGGCCGAATTATTTTTTGTTCCTTGCGATAGTAGGCTATATCAAAGCTATATATGAAATTAAATGTTAGTGTTCAGTGTGAATTATCAGCCAGCAAGCAAGCATCAAGTGTTAAATAATTATACAATTGTTTTCCGCAATTAATGTCTTGCTTTTTCCACCAGTCGTCCATAACGCACATTGTCTTTTCATATATTTTATTAATAAAATAGGTTACTATTTGTATTATTTCACTAGTTATTGTTGTTGTCATGTCATAGTTAAGTAGGATACCTACTGTAGAAAGTCGTGAAAAATCTCAGGTCAAGAAAAGACTTAATTTAAAGTTTTGTAAAATGATACACTGATTTTCTTCTGATAAGTTGTATTCCGTTTTGCATTACCTAATTGTTTCATATAGGACTTCTTTCTATAAATATAATAGTTTTTATTAAATAAAAATGATCTTCTACGATACAATAATTCGATGTAGAACCCGCATTTTCCCAACATTAAAATTTTAACCCATCTTAAATGTATGTTGTAACTCTTTAGTATATTAATAGCATAAAATGGAAACGTGTCTGTTAAATGTATGCTTAGCTTAGAACATCGACTTAAAAATGCACGCACACATGTAGATACACATAAATGTATATATTATGGGTATTGTAGTGTCAGTGAACGAAAAAAACATAGAAGCATTAATAACGCGTCAAAATGGCACCACGAAAAGTAAGGCACGGTTAAAAAGTAAGCTAGCGCCATGGACGCCGCAAGTCATAGGCACGGACCAATCACAGCGCTTGTTCCACCCCATTCTATGGGATGACGTAACTAAGGACCCCTTTAACGAACGTCTTTTTATCGACCTAAACGCATTAGCCGCAAAGTTTTGTTTCAAGTGTCAATATTTTATTACTATATTGTATATCAATTGCTTTACATTTGTGCCAATATTCGATTGAAGTTAGTATAACGCGAATTCTCCGTGTTTTTTTCGTTCACTTACCTCATTTGAGAATGATGTGTCAAGACTGCGTCCGTAGCATTGGTACCTATCTTTAGGGTAGAGAGCGCTTTAATAGGATGCGCGCCAGTTTTTTTTTCTGAAATATTTACATGTACAAGTGTGCAAATCTGCGTTTTTTAGTCTCGTGTGTTCTAAGCCGCCTTTTTACATCTCTGTATTATGTTTCAGTAGTTAATTGACTATGTGGAATGGTACAGGGTAATGTCGAATTCGGAAGTTAAACAGAAGTGATATTGTGAATAGAATTTGTATTAAAAGCTGGCATGTGAAAAGGTGTATTGGAATGATATGAAATTAAACGAAAGTACCATAGATACTTGCTATTTATTTATCATCTATAACACTTGTCGTCTCTCGATAACGACTTTTATTTCAAATAATAATAACAAAAAAATAGTAAAAATGGATAATACTTTAAATCTAACATCCTACTACTATTATAAAGGCGAAAGTTTGTAAGTATGGATGTATGGATGTTTGTTACTCTTTCACGCAAAAACTACAGAACGGATTTGGATACAATTTGGTAGGAAGACAGATGACATACTAGATTAACATATAGGATACTTTTATCCCGAAATAACGCGGGCGAAGTCGCGGGCAACAGCTAGTTCGTATATAAAAGAAATTAAGATTTTTGAATTTTAACTAGCACAATTGCCTGTTGATATTCAAAAGTGTATCTGTTTTATGCGTAAGGTAACAACGAAATGTATTTCGCATCTCTACAGTCGCCGTTGTTGAATGAGATGAAGATTTATTTAATTGTTGTTGGTTGACACATTGACCTACTTTGACCTTTCAAATGCATCGTAATCGATATTAGGTAGATTTTTACAATTTTTATAGCGCTTATACTACATATTCCAAAGAAACAGAAAAATTTCCACCAATATCACATCGTAAGAGGAGGTAAAACTTTTCTGTTTCTTTTAGATATTAGACTTGGTCATTGACATGTCTGGTCTTTCGGACAGGTTGGAAGTTCACGCACTCTTAGAACCCAGTTGAATATCGCCATTTTGGCGCTGCATGTCATAACGGCTAATCAAGGGAACTAAAATTATTCTATTATATAATATTTGGCGAACTTATTTGGAGAATTTCACAGTTTTTATCATATCCATCTCATGGAAGTAATTGTAGTGATCAAATACTAAAAAAACTAGCAAATCAAAATTATGTTTATTTATTTCCGCCGCCATGACATTATACGCCTATAGAATAGCATACACTATTGGTTAAAATATGAATCTAGTCAGTTATACCCTATGAAATAGTTACATAACCGCCTCTTTTTTTGGCTTGGACATAAATTACTTAGACAGGGGTCAATATTTATGCCAATATTTCCTTAAAATAATGTTAGACAATGTAACATAATATGTATTTGAGTAGGTCGATGTGTAACTCTGTTTAGGTACATCATAAGGTGTCTCATACATTAACATTAGAGCGAGACTATCGTCACAATCTTCTTTAAGAACTGATTTAGTTTGGCGAGGTAGGTAACTCCATTCCACTTTCATAATTTGCCGAAGTAAAATCATTGAATAATTCTAAATAATACTATTTGTAACTTTTACCTTTCAAATATATTTTAATGTTACAAATTGAGAAGCGCGGTAAAACCGATTATTGTTAAGCAGTTATGCTTACTAGGTGCGAAAAGTCTATTACTACCCTTATAGTTAATAGACTTTTCGCACCTAGCACCTATGTCCACAATACTGCGAATACACAGCTCGCGAGTTGCGCACGCACTACACGCATGCAGTACCTGTTATGCCTACTCCACACTACTCGTGAAGTTCGAAGTGTGACTCTACACACTCGTCAAACTCCACGACGACAACCTCGGGCCCTTTGACTCGTCCGCAAAAACCGACAACAAATGAAGTCGCCCGAGGCGAGGCGAAGGTTGACGAGGCCAGCCGAAATTTCACGAGGTAAGCTGAAGTGCCTCTCTACACTAACGTTTTCGTCTAACTTCGTTCAATTTCGCGAGTAGTGTGGTGGAGGCATTATGGTTTGGTTCACATCTTTAGCGCTTCCACTTTTAACTACCAACAGTGAACACTGTGACCAAGTCTTGAGATTGGGAATACTTAATCACTAAGCTTTAAAAGCTTATAGGTACTAATTTTTAGTAGGTACTTATTCGTATTTGTGGAGTGAACCAACATTTTCGATGTTGCGCTTAGGTAAGATTGCTCGCAGAAAAGACGCCTATGCCTATAGGAACAAGCCCTAACATTTAAAACGACGTAAGCCTTCCTGGATGGAACTACTTTGCTGTCCTTAACATCTTTATGCAAATAAGGGACAAATGTGTTTTTTTGTACAGTCCGCGTCATATAGTTCGTGATACTCAGGGTACTCTAATAAATAGACGCAACTAAAAAGTCAATAATATCGGTACGCACAAAGTTTTCTTATTGTTGTCAACAGTTTTGTCGCTCAAAAAGTCGACACACCTAAAATGTCATATAAATCGGCTCAGTCTAACTGCCATAAATATGGTTACAGTCTTCCCGCCAATGGTATCCAAACGTTCTAAGTGTTCAAAAATATGAAACACATTAGAAAAATACGCCAGCATGAAACCTCATTACGCAATCGCGTATTGAGGTTTCATGCTGGCTGATGATTTTCACACTAGATTTAGTGTGAAAATCATCAGCCATCAGTTATATTCTATTATCTGTCAGTGTATGTCAACTAACCATCAACTACCCATCAGTCGTATCAATGTGAAGTGCAATATTAGAGGCAGTGCAGTGAAATAGCCAAAATAGGTTTATTATGCGATTTGGATTTTTTACGTCTTTTGTTACGTTCGAAAGTAGCTTTATCAGAACTGCTCAGTTTATCGTTAATACGGAATGTGTTCATTTCAGTTAGGTACACAAGTAAAATTAAATACGAAATATACCTAATAACTCATATTCATTATCATTGAGGTTAACATCTATTTAGCTGTATCTGTTTATTGCTTATATTTTTTTATACCTTGAGACATATCGTCCGTACTGAAAATTCAAGTTTCTAGTTTTGTCTACAAGCCATTTTCGATCCGCTATAGCTTATAGGGGATCGAAAATGGCCTGAAAAGGATGGTACGGCCGTGCCGGTTTTTTTTTGCTTGACTTGGTCCTCCCCACTGCCGTGCCCCCAGATATCATAAATGGCTATGCAAGAAATTCTGAAGTTCTATACAAACAAAAGAGAAGTCTATGACGTCGGGCTTAAAATGAAAAGGACAGCAGTAGTTTCCATCGCTTTCACTTTGTGTTTACATTTTTTGAAACTAATTGATGAGGAAAATAATATTTAAAAAGTATAGCAGTAAGGTTTATTTTTCTAATGTGTTTCATATTTTTGAACACTTAGAATGTTTGGATACCATTGGCGGGAAGACTGTAACCATATGTATGGCAGTTAGACTGAGCCGATTTATATGACATTTTAGGTGTGTCGACCTTTTGAGCGACAAAACTGTTGACAACAATAAGAAAACTTTGTGTGTACCGATATTATTGACTTTTTAGTTGCGTCTATTTATTAGAGTACCCTGAGTATCACGAACTATATGACGCTGACTGTACCTGACTGTTGATGATCGATGCGGACCCTTAATTAAGGGTTCGATAAAGATTCGCCGAACTTTCGGAGGAGTAAAAGGCAGTTGTCCCTAATGAATGACAATGCGTTTTGATTGGTTCACTCCGCGAATACGATAAGGCCAATACCACACTGCACCTTTTTAAAGCGTTGAAATTTTTGTGACATTTACGGCGTTACATTACGTTGATCTTTGCTTTGACGAAAGTTGAGTTTGCTTATTGTCACTAGTATAGACTGGCTGCAAATAGACGTATTGTGTGGAACCTTCGCAAGTTGAATATCAACTTTAAGCAAGCTCGGCGAACTGAGAGTCGACTCGCCCTTCAATAAACCCCTTCATGCAGTCTCACGCCATGTTCTGTCCTTTGCACATCCTCCAGTAGCTGCCTTTCATGGCTATTAGTTCTGTGTGAGAACCGCGCTCCACTATTTTACCTGTGCAGAAAATAATTAACTTTAACGCATAATTTCTATGTTCTTATATTAATTAAAATCCATTTTATCCAAGAGCCGATTCGTAGCTCCTAATCAGCTACTCTGCCCTTGTCCCTCTTCTAAAAGCTAAACATTTCGTCTAGCTAGATTTGAGGGCTTTAACCCGTATATAACTATATATATATATAGTTATATATATATATAATATATATATATATATATATATATATATATATATATATATATATATATATATATATATATATATATATATATATATATATATATATATATATATTTCGGATTGGTATATTATTAGATTGTGGTTGGAATTTGGTAGAAAGATAGATGATATACTAGATTTACATACAGGATGCTTTTTATCACGAAATCACGTGAACGAATTCGCGGACAAAAGCTATAAATATATAAAACTCTGTTCTGAAATTTATCAAATCAATATAGCTTGTCTTTAACAGCCCGTATTCTTAAAGTGTTGAATACTTGCAAAGTTTCTGAAATCAAAGTTTCTTATGTAAAATTGCAAAAGAAGAATCCTTACCCTTTTCCACAACACAAATAAGATTAGCATCCTTGATTGTAGAGAGTCTGTGGGCAATGGTGATGCAGGTGCGACCTTTGGCAGCCTTGTCTAGCGCTTCTGTGACGGCCTGCCGCAAGAATAATAGGTTATTTAGGATCGTTTGTAACTCAGTCAATAAGGACTAAGTAGGTCTAAAAAAATATTTTACTTATTAGGTACTTCCTTATGGGCTACTGATTCCATAACCTAACGAACCTTATATCCAAAATTAATCAGAAATAGGTACGCTGCGAAAGTTTAATTGTGCGTCTATGACCATGACCAATAGCCACGTTTTTGGCCATAATAGGTAGGTACTTATTCTGTGACATTGCTATGTAAGTGTTCAATAGGAAAGCTTTGTGACTAGATATATCCCGCAAGCTTAGTAACGGTGAACCGTTAATGCAAGGAAGAGCGGAAGAAGATTGTGTTAGCCTATTTAATGTCCCACTGGCCTCATTGAAATCATGCCATAGTAATAATAATAGCTAGTAGCCTAATCACCACGCTTTCAAATTTGTGTTAGTGACCATAAACCAAACACACTTTGTTCGTCCCAAGACTCGGCGGCCATAACACGGTACCTACTTAGACCACTGAAATGGAGACTTCAGGCGGTAGAAGATAAAGTCTGGTTTATTGCCTTTCCTTAAAAATCACTCCCATTAAGCGTCATTAACTTACCCTCTCGCTGTTAGCATCTAGTGCTGAAGTGGCTTCGTCCAGTAGCAGAAGACGTGGCGACCTGATAAGAGCCCTGGCGATGCACACACGCTGTTTCTGCCCTCCAGACAGCTGGGCGCCATTTGACCCTAAGTTTGTGTTGTAGCCCTGAAAGTGGAAACAGAAAAAATAATTAATATTTCTTCATAGACCAAAACATTTGGCTTTTAGAAACCTCCCAAAGTATTTTAAATCATCAAATCTCGAAATCATACATCATAATATGTGCATTTACCTTGGGCGGTTAAGAAGTTACAGGGTTTGTTAAGTTATGTACTTTTTATTTCATGCTAAAAAAATAACTTAAAATGAGAAGGGTATTTCCGTATGTTTGTTTAATTTAATTATGCTTGTTACTTACTAAGCACGGTGTCTGACGGTCGTAAGCACGTCAAAATACACACTTTGAACCGTTCATATGTAGCGGGTACCTATATAAGAACTAAGAATTCGAATTGCAAGTGTTAATCTACCTTTTGTTCAACCTAGGTACCTATAACTACAGAATCTAGGACTTGTAATGAAAATAATTGCAAGAATTAAGTAGTTCACGACCGAAGAGGTTATATTTAACAACCGATACGCAGTTGTTCTGATTATTTATTATATGATCAAGTCTTCATACCTAGGAGAGTAACCAAAGGCTTCATGTCGTAAGCTACGTTCTAGCTGTTGCAATTACCTCGGGCAGAGAAATGATAAAACTGTGTATGTTGGCGGCCTTCGCTGCTGCCACGATCTCGTGCATGGTGACTTTCCGGTTGTTGTCGCCGTACGCGATGTTGTCCGCAATGGTGCGGTCGAACAGCACCGGCTCTTGCTGGACTACACCTAGCTGCCGGCGAAGGCGCGGCAGTGTCAGCGATGATCGCGTGTCCACATTGTCTAGCTCCTACAGGGGAAATCACAACATGTAAGTGCAAAGTTATATGAATGAGAACCGTAATTGTTAAACCAAAGTTTTATTATCTATTTATTGTTTTGTACTTCGATTGCAAATTGCCCCCTCCTGAAATCTCTTGAGACCTACGCTGCAGCATTACAGCCTACAGGGGGAATAGCATACAATAGACTTGCGTTTGTGTGACCCTTGCAAGTTAGGCAGCAGAACTAAGAAAGTAAAAAAATATGGTCGACTATTAAAATAAATTCTTACCAGCTCTTGGAATCGTCTGAAAAAGTGTTGTCTCCAATGAGTTTTGACCCCATGAGGGTTAATGCGTTATGATAATTAGAGAAACTAACATAGCTGGGCATTAACTCGTTAATCCGTTAATCGTTAAGTCTGTTATGCTTTCCCGCTTAAACCTCTCAACCGATTTTTATGAAATTGGGTTTGGTATACGTTGAGCCTCAAGAACGGATATAAGCTATTTATTGTTAAAAAAAAGGGGGGGGGGGATGGGGGTAATACCACATTTGAAAGTTTATACGGGAAAATGTTTATTTTTTAAGTAAAATATATGAAACTTGGCACAAATATAGCTCTAGGATTAAAATATAGACTAGGTACTTTTTAAGGGTAAAACCGACCATGAAAGGATGTAGTTTGAACGTTCGATGTTTATTTTTCGATATGGCATAGGTCCCCCTTACCTAACGCAATATTTGAAGATTTTTTGACTTTCCCCCCCTTTCCATAACCTCCTCCCCCCCAATTGCGTTACGTAATACTTGAACGCTCCCTAAATTACTGTCAGTAATCATTTGCATGTGGATAAAGAAGTGTGTAGGTAATATTAGGTGAATTGAAAAAGTGTACTGTGCAGTGCAGTAATCAAAACCCTATCATAGAAGACATGGAATCGGATTCCAGGTCCTAGTGAGAATCCATGACCATTCATCCATCAATTTTGATTATATTTTAACGGATTAACGATTAACGTTAACTTGCGTTAATTCGTCTGAAATGTAACGCTTTAACGTTTAACGAAGCTAATTTTTTAGTAACGGATTAACTATTAACGAAGTTAACTATTTGATTAACTGTGCCCAGCTATGGAAACTAATCCATATATCATTATAAAAATGGCGCCCATCCATGACTGGATTTAGGGGTCCGATCCGATAGACCTATTGGAATTACAGCACGGTGAGTGATCGTGTGTCGGATTGTTTTCCTACTTTTCCGAATATGACACTGGCACTGCAAAGTGTTGAAGGTATGTTGAACCTATGTACCCTATAGGTCTATATTTTAAACAAAATGTTTTTTTTTTCGTTGTGCAAAAAAAATATCTCAAAAATTTTATATAAAATTAATTAAGGTATTTTTCTTTTTTTTTTAATTGTTTAAAGACATTATTTCATGTTTTGTTTTATAATTAAACTGCGCTTAAGTTATAATAGATCGAATTGCAGGTGTAAAAATTAAGACAGGGTACATGTTTTGCTATCAATTTGATAACAAAATATATAAATAGCGTGGTTTATTACGTCGTTACTTATGTAGTTGATGAAAATATAATAGATAAAAGAAACAGACGAATGATATCAACATTTTCCAGTTTACTGTAGTTAAATATACAATGTAAATAGTCACGGTACATAATTCATTATATCCTCAATTCAGTTGTGAGTACTTGACATAATTTTATTCTAAGCACATAAGTGGCGCCACACGTTATTATTTTCCGGCCTCCGCTTTTAGCCTCTGTTCCCGTTCCCTTAATCTCTTCTCTCTTTCGAACTCCTTCATCCGAATTAGGTAATCTTCGTGTTCGCAGTTTAAGTACGCATGTTTTTCGTGGGCACACCGGTATAGGAAAGGCATGTTTTTGTAGCGGCAAACCAGGTAGTTCATTAGCAAATGGGCGCAATAATCCCGGTACTTCGGTGGCACTTTTGCTGACATCAAGTCCTCTTCGCACGCAACCATCTTTCGTTGGCCCCTCTTGTATGAGAACCCAACGTGGTTGTCGAACGTCGGTTTGTCGTTCATCTTTAGGTCGATACCTCTGGTCCGCCAAGTACCCAACACTTGGCCCATTTTGCTGTTTTGTGGATAAGTGTTTTAGAAATGAAAAAATGTTACTTTTTTGTGTTAATGAAGTTGGGTTTTATTCCTTCACTTTTTCTATGGTTTGGTGGTTATCAAATGACATTTGACAATGTATGATATTGTTGACAAGACTGTGGTAACTTCTTTTTTAGCTCAAATAAAGACTATTTGGTAGTTTATTGGCATAACATCATTAAAATATAGTGCCATTATCTTAAATAATTGAATTTATGCTCGTTGTTTACATACCTTAGTGGTACCTATTACCTACTTAGTATTAGAAATGTTCAGTTTGTCCGAAATTAAATAATATTATGTGCTTACAATATAACCAGTATCAGGATCATAGAATCTTTGTAGAAGTTGCAGGACAGTGGATTTTCCGCATCCCGAGGACCCGACCAAAGCTACGGTTTGACCTGCTTCTACTTTCAAGTCCAGCCCTCTAAGGATGCGCTGATTCGGGCGTGTCGGATAGCAGAATTCCACTTCTTTTAGGCTGAACTTGCCGGAAGCGGCCTAAAATAAAACAATCATTTTTAATAATAGTTCAAACTAAACTAAATTCACTTTAAAAACGATTATTTTTGTGTTAGGAAAGAAGTAAATTATAAACTTGCGATTTTTCAATCCATCACACATAGGTGTTTCTTTTGAGTTGACTGGGTTTTCAGAAACTAGCCACTATCAAAATCAATTTATCAACGTACCCAATCTCGTTTATCTTTCAAGCCAGCTTGAGTCGCCACTTTAGGTTCTCGTTGGATGATCGATAGAATCCTAGCCCCGCATGCTTTGGCGGAGTTGAAGCTCGGCGCGTATACCAGCGACTGACCCAACATATATGCTCCGTACATCACAGCTTCGTTAACACTGAGAAAATAAGAATCTGTTAACTGTTTGTAACGACCTTATGTGGTGACTATAGCTATAGAACTAATGCAGGCACAACAGCAATAGCTGTGCTTGTGACCGCAAATACTGAACAGGTTAAATCGGTAGGTAGGAAAGGTTTTTACTCAGAATCAGCCACTTTATGTTCATCTTAAACTCACTATTTAATAACATAACTGAAAATGTTTGGAAGAATGTAAAACAAGAAGAAAGAAACTCAACTGCACTGCTATTTCTTGTTATGATGATATTTTGACGCCCTTGTCATATATACGTGGAAATTTAGTGCGTATCCTGCGCAGCACTTCGGACAATCCAATGAACTAGGGAAACGTCTTAGCATTATTTTTTCAATGATAAACTTACAGGAGCACAATATTGTAGTCCAGTGCCTCTCGAGCCACTAGGTAGGTACCGTAGACCGTAGCGCTACAATAGGAGAGGAAAGGCACGTAGATGCCCAGACCTAGCACTAAACCGCGCCAGCGAGTCTTCTTCGCGACGGCAGCGCAAGCCTCCACCAGGTGCAACTTGAACTTTTCTAGGAAAACGTTTTCAATCCCTGGAAAGTGCAGCAACCGATTAATTTCATCACTACATTTACACGGCGCCAAGCATTGAGTGGTGCCTCCTCAATATTTAAGCAGACAGATTGGCTCTTTAGTCAATGGGAGCAATTTTTTGCGTAAGCACTTTGGCGTTATTGTATTTTGACTTGCTTATTTCTGCATAAAACAAAAGGTCCCAAACAAAGCTCTACCTCACTTTTTGTATGACGAATAAAATGAATTAGAAAGTCTCCGACCGCATTACATGTAGATAAGTATAAGTATATAGTACCCAAGTAGTAAGTATCGCTGGAAATATTATTTAATAAATATTCGATAGTTACATACTCAGGCCTACATTTTAAATTTTGGGTAGCTATATCGTTAGCTTTTTTTTAAAAAGCGAGGGAGGACAATAACAACGGAATGCAGCTAAAAACGTGGAACCACCTTAACCCTCCCGTACCTACCTCTCATAGCCGCAAGGGTATCATAAATAAGGTAGGTATAGTAGGCGCAGCACCACCGCGGATGCTTTCCTATCTGAAACTAGTTAGTTGTGATCATATCTTACCCAAACTTTGCACAGTTCTAATGCTGACTACAGCTTCTGTCGCTATTGTGGTAGCACTCTCCATGGCGTCACGCTCATCAGATTGGGACTTTTGTGAGATGATGCCCTCTAGCCAAATACTGCCCACCATCTAATGACAAAATTATATATTATGAAATTATCTAGTAGTACAAATGTCTGTGTTGATTACCAATGTGTATATCTACGCAGACGAATGCATACAAGAACACTGCGTTTTGAAGCTGTGATAAATAAAATCATAGTACTCTGTTTAATATCATTGGGTCTACCTAGAATGGATAATTCGGTGCTTGGATGAGTTTAAATCAGGGATTTGACTCAGGTAAGTATTAATACGATAACCTTGGAACCGAAAATCAGTCATTTGAGAACTGAAATCGAAATCAAGGCAGAAAAGAGTTGTGAGCAATACGCTTAAAGTCTAGGAACGAAAATGGGCTAAAATCGACATTTGCGTGTTTCTTTCCGGTATTCAGTTGTAGTGAGGTAGTGAAATGCGTCTGGCGTGTAGAGCAGGCACTTAATACTCGATTACTTTACTTCCACCTTAGAGAAGACCGCGGCCAAATAACAATCACTTCGGTGTTGATATGTTCCTGCGTGTGAGTAAGGTTTCCAGAGCTCCTAGGGGATGTTACATCAGTAGCAGGGATCAAGCCTTCAAGGCGACAGGTCCAGTGACAGCTTTATTATGCTGTAGGTACTTCTCGCTCTTAAGCTAGAACCTTATTACCACTTAACATCAGGTGGGATGAGGTCAATCTCAAGGTGTAATACCTAAATAGAAAAAAAACTTACCAGTGGCAGAAAGGCTGTGCCAACAAGGGTGAGCTTCCAGTTGTAGCAGATCGCCATGATGAAGCCTACGACGACGGAGCTGGTGCCCTGCAGGATGAGGCCGATGCGCAGACCCGTGGCGCTTTGCACCTCGGCCGCGTCGCCGCTCAGCCGCGCGCAGAGGGCGCCAACTGCGTTGGTATCTCGGTCGAAGAAACCGATTTCCTGTTTTATTACGAAACGATTAAGTATATTTTATCTGGTTATTGCCTGTCTCCATGTTTTGGGATGGCATGTTAAGCATTTGGTTCTGGCTTATATTATACTGTCCTATGTAACAAGCGGCTTGCATGTTCTCTCCATCTGATAATATAACCACATTTTTGTACCATTTACATTGGATCCGGGTAAAGATATATGGCCGGTTCTTTCGGCTGTTAATAAATGAGTCGAGGTTTGTGCATAGGGAATTTATGTGAATGATTTACTTGTGTTAGATAATTTATGTATTTCACAGGCTTTTATTTATTTGGGCGACATATATCCTAACTGTGCCAAAAATCATTCAAGACTTATTAAATTTGTTTCCAACCTAATATTTAGGTAAGCTTAGTATTTTTTTGATGCTTGATAAAGAGGACCCGTTGTATTATTTTGGATAAAACGAATGATCATAAAGATAAGGATATTTTATTTGTTTTTTACAATAACCATATCGTGGGATTTCACCGGGTTTCAGCCTACCTATCTAAAATAGTGATCATAGTAAAGGTCATTGACTTGCCTGTCTAAGTAAAGCTTCAAAGTATTGGTGCCTTAATCTTGACGTCATCTTTAAGCCGGCATTAGTGAATGTCGTGCTCTGAAGACACATGGAGATGCCGGCGATAGCTGCCACCACGATGAACATGCCCGAGTACAAATCCGCTAGGTAGATAACCTCGTCGGGGTGTGGCAATATGAAGATCTGGAATAAACGATAGAAATATATAAATAAGAAGAGTCGGACATAGGTTTAAAATTGGATTTATAGCAGATTTAGGTGAAGAAGTTACTTAGTCGATTAATTTGACTTAACTATGTGCAGTTCTTTTCTATATTGCTTCTTATGATTAATTAAGCAGCGTTCACATAATAAGTCGGTACTCGATTTTCAATTTTTTATTTTAGTTTTACTTACCCCGCTAGAGTAACCAAACAGCAGTGCAAAAACTGGGAAGCATGCTCCCTGTAGGAAGGCGGCGATGGACCCTATGAGTAGCAACAACCATTCCGGCGAGTTCAACTTCAATAGCTCCCAATCGCTTACCGGCCTCACTTTCTGCATTATATAAAAAGTACATTTTATGAATGAAACTACAAACATTATGGATATTCTATTTCAAGGCGCACAGCAGAAAAAATGACATCAAAACGCGTTGACAAGACATAAGTTGCAACTTTTGTTCAGTGGAGACTCGGCTTTATAATTAGGTTCAAGCAGTCACGAAGTGTGTTTGGTTGTAGGTACTTAATAGTGACGTGCCTGATGACCGCGCTAGTGTGTGTAAACACATGGTGGTTACCTACAATACATGGTGTTGTGAACCCGCTATTCCACGATTCATGTTACCTATAGGTATTAATTATAAAACATTAGCACTCTTGATAGACCGAGCTCATTTCACAATAACGTATATTAAAGTAATGTATCTAAGTCGGTACGGACGTGTATTGTCCCCGTTTTTTTACATTTTCCATTGATTGTCCCATTGATCGCAAGTCGAATCAGTGATTCCTCAATAGTGCTTTCAAACCAACAAACTCTGCAGCCGTAGGTAGGTACCTAATATTAGTATAGACAATATTAATTGCCAAACAGGCTTTGTGGGAGAGCAGAATACCGATTGAATATCCTTTTTAGTAGGTATGGTGAACATATAATTGACATTGATAAATTATATCAAAAATACGTGTGGGCCACACGCTATGTAGGTAAGTCATAACTCAGCTTTTGACATGCCATATTTTTATATGTACAGGAGACATTCACTTTACGCGAACACTTTTATTATAAATAATATCCAATTAATTTATGAATATTACCTCTTCATCCTCATTTTCAACATCGGATTCTATTTCAGCATTATATACAAAGTTATGTAAGCCTGTAGACACGACCGAACTGATTGAACCACGTGGTGTCATCCAGTCGTGGGAATCTGGAATACAAAATATAAGTAAACAAAAAATTCTAACTGTAAAACATGCGGTCATTGAATAAACCGATAAAACAAACAGATGTTGCCATTTGGGAGTCGAATCCATGACCTTGAGTCACAAGCCTAGACGTAACTAGAGGATACCTAAGGATCGCACCTAGGCATGATATCAGTACAACTATTAGTACAGAGGTAGTGCAGACCGTCGTCCTTACTGTCCTTTTTAACATTAAAAACTGCGTAAGTAACTCGGCCTGTCTTTCTGTCTCTTGCAAGCTACTCACACGATTTAAATGAAATTTTCCAAAACTACTCACACAATTTAAATGAAAATTTCCAAACTTACTCACACGATTTAAATTAAATTTGGTACATATATTTTTCCGAACCTGAGAAAGGACAAAGGCTACTTTAAATATGTAACAAGGGTCGTAAGAGGTTGAAAGGGGGGACGAAAGGGTCCCCCCTGCTGGGTTCCGCATCTTGTCGCGATGGGGGGGCTCAGTAGCCCTGTGATCCGGGACGTTGAGGCTGGCCTTGTCACCCAGCCTCCAATACCGCACAGGGTGAAGCCAAGACGGATCCCGAGCTGGGCCGCGGAGGGCAGGTGGCTCTCTGCGGCAAGCCCGCAAGGGCAGAGAAGAGGAGGACCTCGGTGTTTCTTTGCCGGCCTCCCTGTCCTCCGCGACCTGGCAGTTGGCGCGCTGCCGCGCGGGGCGCGTATCGCGTCGTGGTGGGGTCGCAGAGGAAGAGGAGGATACGGTATTACGTTTGCCGGTCTCCCTATCCTCCGCGGCCGGTGGGTCTCGGGACTTCATCTGGCTCTCGGAGGGAGAGCTGGATTGAGAGTCTCGGGTGTCCGTAGAGGCGGTAGGCAGCGGAGCCGCACAGGAGATCCGCTGCTGGGACCGGAGATGCCAGGCGTGGGGTAAGCCTGGCGTCCGTTACCTCGGTCCCGAGGGGGTGGGGAGTGTTAGGTGGCCTGACACGCTCCAGCTGCGTATTTGCGCGGCGAGATGGGCTGCTTGGCGGTAGGCGCTGTGGGGGAGCCTGTGTAGAATCGCAAGGAATCCCGACTCCCCCACAATTGCGCAGCGTTGGCCACCGAGGGGGTTTTAGTCGGTGCGAGCCCGACACACCACTCTCTGTTCCCCGCTGAGAGTGACGGTGGGGTAGACATTTCCCCTTCGACAAAAAAAAAGGGGGACGTAAGGTACAGCGGCAATTTGCCAGCGCCGAATTCAATTAAAAAATGAAATCAGCCGATGGTGTGAGAGCACTTCACTCGGCATTCCACCTACTCTCTCCTACAGCGAGATTGGGGCGGTTTAGTTATATCGGCCAGACATAAAAATTTATCGCTTAAGACGACAAAAGTTTCGATACTGTTGTTTGGCTAATAGCACACCGACTTCAATCGATTTTGACGTTTGTTAAGAGCGCGATAAAGTTTAGTCGCGTTGCGTATGCTAGGCCTGATAGTAGACCAAAAAACACAGGCAGAGTACCTATTACTGGTAGCATTCTGACTAAATACTAATAGGTAGGGTATACCTACACCTCTTAATTCATTCTCTTTTGGTAAGCATGTATTTTTGTTTTGGACTTTACCTCTCTTGGTCGAATGATGTCTGTATATTCTCCTGTTGGATCGCCTCTTCACGTCTACACGAGGGGCAAGAGCCATCTCGGTCTCTGCCTCCTCTCCCGTTGATTCTTCCGGCAAAGTTTCTATCACATCTGACTCATGGTTCTCTTTGCCGCTGGTGACTAATTTGTGGTAGAAACCTAATAAAAATGGATTAATCAGTTAATGCTCTATTCATAAGTAGGAACGATTGACCACACAGTGTACTTCATCAGTTCGATATTATTTCATTCATCCATGATATAATGTCTAACGTAAATGTAGCTACAAAATGTATATCCGCACGGTAAGTTTTGTTGTTCTGCCTTTAGCTAAGTTTTTTAATGGTAATTGTTAGGTATTGCAGTCTCTTTATTAGGCCTGATGTAAAATTATCATATGTTAATTTTGTTTTTTAAATGTATGGTTGGAAAATCTTATGCAGCTTACCTTTAGCTTTCATCAATTCTTCGTGCGTTCCCTGCTCCACTATTGAGCCTTGGTCCATGCATATAATTCTATCAGCGTTTACGATAGTTGAAAGTCTAAAAAAAAGAGATTATGATATGATAAATCTTTGGTAGAAGTCAGCAGTTAGGTACTAAAAACCAATCTTACCTATGCGAAACGGTAATGGTCGTGCGTCCGACACTGGCCCTGTCCAAGGCGGCCTGGACCTGCCTCTCAGAGTGAGGGTCCAGCGCAGACGTGGCTTCGTCCAGCAGCAGCAATGCTGGCTCCAGCAGTAGAGACCGCGCGATGGCGATGCGCTGCTTCTGACCTCCTGAGAGGGAGGCGCCTCTCTCGCCAATTAACGTGTCGTATCCCTGTAATACGGTAAATTACTAAAAATGTCTATTTGCAACAATTCGATTGCCAAAAAATACTACACTCTTATTTTTTTTCATGAAGAAGGCAATAAATTACTTCGAAACATTGCTTTAAAATTATCCGCGATGTCACTTTTTCGCACAGTTTTTACGAAATAGTGACGTTACACGTTAAGAAAATACGTTTTTATTGTAGTTTTAAAATCTGACGGACTTAATAGAATCCTTGTTTTTTTAACCGAATCATCTATTGTATGACACCTGTAGAGAGATCACTCTCTCAGCGCGTAGTGTATATATATATTATGCATTGGACTTTATTTATTTAAGACCCATTTTAATTACCATATTTCATGCAAATTAGTATTTGTCTATTTAGTTGGCCTAGCCAAGTTGAAACAAATTTTGGTAAGCTATGTAACTATAAGACTTTTAGTGTAAAATCAAGTTAAATGTATTAATTTTGAACTCATTAAATCGACATCAAAGTTGGATAACTGCCACTTGGCTAGGCCCTTTATTGTGGTCTATAGTCTACTACATATATAAGATGGGTGACTAGGTGGCGAGGTTTATAAGAACCGTAGCCTGAGGGCCCATAAGACTTTGTTTGGTAACTCGAGAAGATTTTATATCTAGCATAGGGTGACATTTGATTGGTGGAACGAATGATAATGTTACGCGCCACGATCGATGGTGTAAACAGCGCCATCTAGTTTGGAAAGGCGGGACTGCAGAGAGTCGACACGTCGATGCCAGAACATACTAGAACTATGGCCTTGACCGAGCGTACGGCCGGTCAAGGCCGGATTGCGCGCGAATGTTCCGGATGTTTCTGCGTTGGAAGGTTCGGGAACGGCCGCGGCAATATAAAAGGCCGGGATTCACCGCGACCGGGACAGTATTGAATTAGCGATACAAGTGATTACTTCGAAAGCGATTTTGAAGTGCGACTTGGGAGCGATTGTTGTTTTAATTAGTGCGTTTTAAGGTTGTAATTAGTGGCGTTCAATTAAAGTGTGACTTTTGGTAATTTTTATCGGCTGTTTTTATTGTCACGAACCCGAAGCTCGTAACAATAAGTTCCCTACATTTAGTGACCTTTATCACCCGCTTGTTGCTTACCGAATTAAACTTGTTTAATCAAATTTTAAACGTAGTTCTTTAGCGACTAGTCACATGTCAATACTAAATGAATAATGTAGTATTTATAGTACTCACGTTCGGTAAATTAATGATGAAATCATGCGCATATGCCATTTCTGCGACCCTCTGTATCTCTTCTCTGGTTGCTTCTGGGCAAGCTATAGAGATATTCTCATGGATTGTTCCTCGGAACAATACTGGTTCTTGTCCAACAACACCTGCAATGTAAATAAATAATGAATGTTTGTTCACATCACATACATTGCTCTGATTCTTCGATTGGTAGCTAAAGCACTTGTGCTACAGAAATCACAAACAACAATGGCATCATATAACCTAGACCTGAGACAATATTGAAAAGATCGTTATCCAAACTGATCCGACCAGAAATCGAACCCAGGACCTCAGAGATAGCACGATGCCAAAGTCTCACTCGTCTTTCGGCTACGGAGATCGTCGAAATGTTATGTAAATTCGTCGTTTAAAGCCTTAGGTGCAATTTTAACAATTATTCATACTAGTTATTTACCTAAAGACGATCTCAGCCAACCCAAATTGAGGTTCTTTAGATCCTTTCCATCAAGCTTCACAGACCCCGAGTGAGGGTCGTACAGTCTTTGCAGAAGCTGTAGAATGGTCGACTTTCCGCATCCCGACGATCCAACTAATGCCACACACTCTCCAGCTTTTACGTGAAGAGACAATCCGTTTAGAACCTAAAATGTAACGTAGCATTTATTACCAAGTCACAATAACTTGCCTCGTGTTGTATTTGTTATGATCAAAGTTTAGATACTAAAAAATACTGTGGAAAATTATTTTCTAGTCTTGTAAGACGATTGTCGGACGGATAGAGTGGTGGTGACTCTAGGCACCATATCATTAAGTAGTGCCAAAATGATCAAAGCCAAAATATTCAAAGTGCACTGACCTTGACATCAGGCCGAGAGGGGTAGCTGAAGTGAACGTCTTCTAGTTGAATTTCTCCAATGACTCTGCGTGGGGAGACACCAGACTTGGATAGGCTGTCGATCTTGGGCAAACGGTTGATTATGTAGAAGAGGCTGCCGGCTGCCCCCCGAGCCGCCGCAAACGTCTCCATATGCGGCACGCAGAGGGTTATGGACTGAGTAGCCATGTACACGCTGAACAAGATCTGTCATGACAAACCACTACATAGTGAACTTTGAAACTACGCAACGGATTTTGATGCGGTTTAGTTGAATATGTAGTGTAATTCAAGATAAAGGTTTTTATTTGCAATACAGAATAGAAAAACTAACATTTCTAAGTATTTGCATTGCATTCGTGCGAAGCCGGTGCGGGTCGCTAGTAAATCATATATTATTCAGAAGTTCTCAAATTTCATGCTAGTAATCCTGTCTCTAAAAACGTTGCGGTAAATGGTGGGATGAGAATAGAGTTTAAGATTTCCGCGTTCAATTTAAAACATTTAAAATAAAATAAAATTTATTGTCAGCTCGTGACCACGGTTGGTGCAACTCAACCAAAATAGGGCAGTAAGTAGGTAAAACGTAAAACTAGTAAAAAATGGTGTGGTGTTATGACCTGTTAACTAATTTTCAAGGAAGAAAATAAAAAAAATATGGCATTGAATAGAAGTTTCTAGCCTTTTTCGAAGCAGAGGCCTCAAAGATAAATAGTATACCGGTCCTAGTTTAGTATTAGTTTGTTGAATGTTATCTGATGAATTTAGTTATTGTTTCACGTCTCACTATTCTCTTAATAAGAGACAATGTCAAAGGCAGTATGTAGTTCATGCAAGGTTACGTTTATCGATCTTATAATAAGTACCTACTACTGCCTAATCTATGCTTAAATTAAAAAGACGAAATTTTGGATTGTTTGGTTTATTGCTAACAAAGAAACAAATAATCAAACATTAAAAATAAAAGTATATTCACTGATAGGAAACTACACGATACTTGGTTCCCATGAGCTTTATTGTTATTTAATAAACTTAGGTTTTGGTACACTAATCTCAATAATGTAGCTAACAAATTAGCCCTACAAAGTCAGGACCGAGCAAGTACTAAATAGTAAAAAAATGTTTTAACCATTATTCAGCACAGTCAACAACTTTAGTTGCTGGTAACTTGGTATAATAAGTTTACTGCCTATCCGACTTAGTTATTAACTTTATTTACATAACGAATTGGTAGGTGCTGATGGTTTGCTAACATCTGTCAAATGTACGTAATTTTAACTGATGCTGATGGTATAGTTAGGTACACAGTATTTTGGAGAGACAATGTGTGGAAGCTAGGTAGTAAAGAGCAACTACAAAGTTTGATACTTAGTAGATCCTTTTTGGTACTACCTATATGGGGTTGGAGCTGACTAAATTTCCTGATGATTATTTGTATTGTATCTACTTACACTGAACACCGTTCCGACGACATATTTCCTTTCTTCTTCAGCCTTATCAAAGTGCTGAATGACGAGTCGTGTGCCGTATGTCAAGCCAATGGCGTTAAGGGAATAAGTCAGGACCCAGTTGAAGCCGGTACCCAGGCCGGTGTAAAGGCCCCGCTTGCGGCCGTATTGCTCCGCTGGCTCCAAAAGCCGTTTGTATCTGAAAAATCACGATGTTTTGATAAGATTATAGGCGGTAACTGTTTCGAAAACAAACAGTAGGTAAACAGGTGGGTTACCAATTCGACCAAATTTGGTGACGTTTGTCACAAGCATTTCTACGCTAGAAGTTCATTGAGTTATTGTGTCAAGCAGAAATCTAGATAACACAGGGCAACAATGATTTGGTTGCAAGAAAACTAATTGCTGATTTAAACTAAAACCGGCATAGGGAAGCCGAATCTAGCTATAAAATACGTCTATCACCCATAGTTTCTGAGATATTTCACTTAGAAATCTTAAAAACTGCTTTTTTGGGTCTACTTTAAACAGGCTATTTTAAATATATGCCAAAGGAAGCAAAGACCCTTGCCATATAATTCATATTAGGTTTATTTATAAATTAAGTATAATTGAGAAAATATTTAAGTTGTCCTCAGCGGTATTATTTTTCATACAATTTATTAGTATCATTCTATATGGAAAAAAATGTTGCAGTTAGAATCAAGAATTACTTCACAAATAATATTATTAAACTGATGATTTACATTCAATTATAAAATGAACTTGCTCGAAACTGTATACAGACCATGGTAAAGTTCCTAAAATTATTGAATTTCGTTATTTTGATGCAAGATTACCATAAATTTCGAGGTGTTAGAAAAAAAATTAAACTAGATTCATGTACAGCAGACAAATAGGTACAATTACCGTCAACTCGCTTTATAGCAACACGCAAAACATAAAATGTTGTTGCCTTGTGTAATTAATTTAGCTTAAACAGGCCGTATTTTGGTTAACTGTATTAGTAATATCTCTCCACAAATCCATGTTAGGTTGCAGAGTACCTACAATATCTTATCGATCAGTGGTAAATGAAATTATATATGGAATTATATCCGGCGTATCATATAAGTGTTCAGTAACCTTTCGATTTCTTTATGTTCGCCGCCAAACGCTACGACCGTACGGACAGACTTCAGCACTTCTTCAGCTTGTTTACCGGCTTGACTGTAAGAGTCCAGCTCCCGGATTGAAGAATTGGTTTGGTACTGGAAATAAAAAAATATACTGCTAATTTTGCCCGGGGATTTCTCATTAAAACATATAAATTGGATAATTGCTTGTATAAATATAACATCAAAGTAGTTTTGACAGCCTAGCAGAGATTAAGGATTTCGATAGAGGATGCTACTAAACATTATATGAAGTCAGAGGAAGTACAATTTAACTCTGGATTTGAAAATGGGTAAAAGTAAATAATTCCATAGTCTAACGGGTAAAAGTAAATAATTCCATAAGGATATAGAGTGGACAGTGAAAGATAGTGAGTACAATGCGGAAGAATGATATATGTATATATATGAATACTAACTACATAGTATATACTCTTTTACACGTTAACAAACTTCTCTTTCCATAGGTCTTTTACTCGGTCGAGGATATTAGCAACAGCTGTAATCTACTTAACGAAGCATCCACTTGGGCCGGCACATAGGTCAACCGAAGGAACTAAACATTCTGAAAGTCAGGAATATACTCGATTAAAGGAGTTACTTTTAATTGGAGGCCAGTCACCATAGAATAGAATAGAATAGCATAGAAAACCATCTTATTCATGTAAACTTTACAAAAGCACTTATGAATCATCATACAAATTAAGAATTATACCACCGTGTTCGGAATTTTGATCATGTCGAGAAGAACCGGCAAGAAATCAACACTTACTCTTTTCAATGTAACAATTGTCCCTTATACTAGGTATTTAAATAAAATATACTAAGCTTATAATTTTTCTTATAGCGTATGCAGCTGAACCAAGCCTTCCTGCCAGGGCAACAATATGTGGTCCCTATTGGAATTTAGAGTATAATGTGATGAAAAAAACTGTAGAATTAATTATTTTAATAGGTTCACCATTCATAGACAATTTGATGTTGACTTTTCTAACATTCGGCATTGTAAATTTGACACATTTCGTTTTTTTAGTGTTTAGCAGATACATTTATCAACTTTGAAGATGAGAGAAGTGTCATCAGCAAATAACACAATCTCACAGAGATCCTTCGCAAAGTAACGAAGGTCGTTAATATAAATAAGGAACAACAGAGGTCCCAATATTGAGCCCTGGGGCATTCCCATCGCTAGAGGTGCATCAGAAGAGTAAGTTCTATTCACATTGACCCTGAGTTCTGTCAGAAAGGTAAGACTGTAGAAGACACAGTGAAGTGCTTACAACACCATAATGCCTCAACTTCATCAGCAACGTTTGGTGATAAACGCAATCAAATGCCTTTGACAGATCACAAAAAACTCCAATGGCGTTCTGTTTTCTCTCCCAAGCATCGAAAACATGTTTGATAAGTGCCACACCTTTGTCCGTGGTAGATCTACCTTTAGTGAATCCAAACTGCTTAGTATCTAAAAGAGCATTAACTGTAAGATGAGCTAATATTTGATTGAAAATATATATATTTTTTAATTTTGCTAAATGCTGGTAATATGGAAATTGGTCTAAAGTTAGACGGATCACTTTTATCGCCTGATTTATAAAGTGAAATAATTTTACTTAATTTCATTAGATTAGGAAATTCACCAGCGTCAATACATTTATTAAATATGAAGGATGAATTAGGTGCAAATCCATGAATTATATTTTTGAGTATATCAATGGAAATGCTCCATAAATCGTCAGTTTTTTTCATACTTAAACTCTTAAAGCTCTTTATCATTTCTGCAGGACAAATATGAGTAAAGTTAAAGTCCGCTCGACACTTATCTACATGAGATTTCAGGAGAGACTCAGCAAGACGGGGGCTGGAGTTTAAGCTACTAGTCTTAGTCACAGGTATATTTGTGAAGAAAGATTCGAATACATTTGCAACATCTGAATCGGAATCAAAACGCCTATTGTCTAATTTGAGAGAGAACTTGTTGATTTGTGTTTTGTTTTTACAAGTCTCTTTATTTATAACGTTCCATGTTGCTTAACTTTTGTTTGGAGCAGATATTTTTCTTTTTAAATAGTTATATTTCGCAATTTAACATACCTGATTAAATATTTTTGAGTATTTCCTAACATAATCTATTAATGAAGGATCAGTTGAATTCGCCTTTATTTCATACAATTCAAACAATTTTCTTCTACTTTTATATATACCTGTTGTAGCCCATTCACAAAATTTTGATTTAGTGCTACTAATTTTAATTGTTTTTTTCGTAAAAATCTCACGAAATTCGTTTTCAATTATATTAAAAAGGTTTCCATATAGCTGATCAACATTGTTACCATGGAAACTGAGAAAAGATACTTTATTAGAAACTTTTTCTCTAAATCTGTCTACACGCGATGCGGTGACTGGTCTACAAACAATACTTGACGAAGAGGGGGCATGTCAGTGTTCAAAAACAGCTAATTGACCACAATGATCTGAATTTTTAAAGTTAATGATTGATTTTTCCAACACAACACAATTGCAAAAAATATTGTCTAAACAAGTTGCTGTTGTGGGAGTAACTTACGTTATTAAGAGAATAGGTCGGAGTGACCAATATTAATTGGCACTGCAAAGCTACAAATCCATACTTATATTATAAATGCGAAAGTAACTCTGTCTGTTTGCCTGTTTTTCTGTCCTGCTTTCACGCCTAAACCACTGAACCAATTTTAATGGAATTTGGTATATGTTGAACCTCTAGAGCTGACAAAGGCCACTTTTTGTTTTGAAAATGAGGGTAATACCGCCATTGAAAGTTTATATGGGAAAAACCCCGTAGTCCACGCGAACGAAGTCGCGGGCACAGCTAGTACCTTAACCTTAGAACCGTACCTTGGGGTACAGCTGTTTGTGTTGCTGCTGGAATTCTAATATGGGTACGGTTCTAGGGTAAATAAAAGTAATCTACTTACACGAGAAAGGATGACGGAGGCAGTGATAGAGAAGGGAACGACAGTGATGCAGGCCAGTGTGAGCTCCCAGCCCAGCGGGAAGGCGGTGCAGAGGCAGATGATACACGTGCCCACCAAGTTCCCCACCACGGACAGCTTGTCACCCATTCCTTCTTTCAGCTTCATCATGTTTCTGCAAATGTTAATTCGTTTAGATATATAAATATACTAGGGACTATCTATGCTGGTAGAGTAGAGTAGTGGTGGAACTGATCCGAAAGTAAGGAGCTTTAGCACTTGTGTTATGGAAACCAGAATCAATGATGGTGCCACAATCAAGACAAAAAACATGTTTGTCCTGGATAGGGATCAAACCCACGACTCTCGCTTCAACTTAGTTAAGCCAGAAACGCTAACCACTGTTCCACTGGCCCAGTCAGATAAATTCGTGAAAGAAGATCTGGACGAGAAATTGCAATTTTATTTTTGCCTTGAAGAGACCCAAGTTAAGCTAGATTATCAGGACTTGGGTGTTTGGAAGAGAATTTAATTCCTTAGCAGTGTATACTAAGACCACAACGTATGGGTTATGTAAGTTCTACATTTTGGCAAAAGTTTGAAAAAAAATCGTAATATTTACGTGTTCAAAGAAAATGAAAACTGTTTCAAAAATTAGTAAACGAGTCGTTAATATAGTACAAGCGTATAATTTATGATGTGTTGACGTCATGTATTCAAGTACACATCAATCGTTAAGAATAATTTAGAAGGCAGCTTCCAAACTGAGTTGTGCTCGCGATAGATAAGATTATAAGCCGTGAGACCCGACGCTCTAGGGCGTCCCTTCGTAAAGCAATAGACATAGACTAGCAAGACTAAAATATGTTTTTTGTTAGATAGTCAATTGGTGGTGGAAGTCTTTAGGCCACATACATATATAATATCACGCTGCGACCAATAGAAGCGAAGAATCAGTGGAAATTATGTAAAAAGGGGGGTAGTACGCGTGGGACGCCACGGCGAGCCACTAGTCTCTGAGTTTATACTTACTCAGACATTTTTGAGGCAAGGTTGAATCCTGAATCAGTGTCGTACCACTCCATGTCTTGTCGCATTACCGAAGTCAGAAAAAGTGTTCGTATTCTAGTGATCTGAAAAAATACAGAAGGAATTAGTAGCTACACTTAATGAAAACTACTAAAACCATTCATTCTTCGATTTGGGTAAATGGATAATTTTATGAGTACGCAAAACTACATCAATTATAACACAAAGATGAAAAAGTTTTTAAAAGAGAAGATGTATAAATAACTGATTTGTACACATATTGATCGCTTTTAACACCAATTGCTAAGTGTCTTTAGTAACATTAGGCAACTTGTGATGTAAATCAAAACCAGAGTATATAAAGAGAAGCACGTAATCATCGAACAAACGCACGGAGCTTGGCTACTATGTGTGCGCGCCCCGCCCCGCCCTATACCGACGCGCGTCGCACGCACTCACTGGCAAATATTCACAATCTTTCAGAGTCACCTCAGTTGGGCGTAGGGCTTTGCACCGGAGCGAAATTATGGCACCGGAAAAAATCACCGGTGAATTTAACATAACCGATTGATAGCCGGTGAATCACCGGAGATTGTGCATAATTTTGTTCTTTTTTTAAATTATCTTCTAAATCTATTATAACACATTACAAAAAGTGACAAATTGTAATTTTAATATTTATTTATTAGAAAAACGTAAAATATATGTATGAAGTCTTAACACGTGCTACTGTGACAAAAAAAAATATAAACTATTCGTTGATTTTAAAGTTTTGATTTTAAAAGCATAACATCAGCGTCAGACTGCAGCGAACTTCTCCGATCATAAAGGATGATGCCCATTGCTGAAAATACCCTCTCCGACTTCACAGAAGTTGCTGTCATAGAAAGATATGTAATGCAATATCATTCAGTGGTTTTATATGTTGTTATTCCAATATGACAAAACATGCAAATTATACTTGTTCTTGGGCTATGTAGAACGTTATGATGCGTTCCAATAATAAATTAAGATATGAAACTCCCATTTGGAAACCCTTTTGTTTCCCTACGGTTTCCGGAGAATCCCTCGATTGTATTAGTGTGCTTTTTTTAAGAAAGAGGGAATGGGAGTACAGAAACGTTACGGTACATTACATGGGGGGGGGGGGGAGTCCAAAATCTTCAAAAATTGCGTTATGTAAGGGTTACCTACGCCGTATCGGTTACTAAATGATCGAAAATTAAAATATCGAACACTATTAATCGAACGGTCCAAAAAATCGAACGTTCAAAATATCGAATTTACAAATAATCAAACGCTCAAAATATCGAATATTCTTCTCAGGTTTTTCCCAATTTAGATGTTTTTGTGGGTGATGTAAAAAAAATCATTTTGGATACTTTCATCATTCGATGTATTGAGAGTTCGATATTTTGATTTTCGATCATTTGGTATCTGATATGGCGTAGGACGGACGTAGTAACGGACTACCGTTACTACGTAATACTTGAACGCTCCCTTCTTTAAACAAACACAGCACTCTTCATTCTAATTAAACACCGGATCTAAGTAATTAATGACATGTTGTAATCGGTGCCAATATTAGGCATTACATTAACGACTAACGGACTTCTGGATTATTAAAGGAAGTTAATGATTCCGTTAACAGTTTTTAAAGTTAACTTAAAAGTTAATCCGTTACTCAAAATGTTAACTTCGTTAATTAACAATTAACGGATTAACAGCTATGGTTTTCACTGACAGCTCTAGGGGTATAGGCAGTTATCGTTCGGTCGGGGCGCTAGATGGCGCTAGTTTACCTACTTTACTCTTTCTACTATGTCAAAACTTTCGTCACGCGAAACTTTCAAAGTCGTATTCCGAAAATAGACCTCTTGGTGTGGCGTGGCCCTTATAGTTAAATAAATATCATGAAACCACGATTTTAGCGTAATAGGTGCGGCGTGTGGGTAGTCTTCACACTTATAGGCGCAACTGAGAGCAGAGGTAGGGCATAGCGACTTATCGCTCGAACTTGAGCAGCCCGACTGGTGAAATACCTCCACTTTACAGAAGACCACAATAATATCAAGACCAAATAACCATCACTGTGTTGTTGTGTTCCTGCGGGTGAGTAAAGTTTCCAGAGCTCTTGGGGGGTACTACATTAGTAACAGGGGTCAAGCCTTCAAGGTAAGGGCGAGAAGTCCGGTAATAGATTTATTATCCTGTACTTGTCGCTTTTAAGCTAGGACCTCATTACCACTTAACATCATATGAGATGAGGTCAATCTTGAAGTGTAATATAAAAAAATAAAATGATCACTCACGTCATTGGCAGAGCGGTACGATACGTTTTAATACGGTACGTTTCAATGGAGAATGTAAAACGAATAAGAGTAAATTAAAAGTCAATATGTAAAAAAGCTCTTATAGGTATTGGAATACAACCAATCTAGATTAGGCATTGAATGTCGTTTCAATTCTTCAGAAGACCCTGAACCCGGAGCTTGATTTGTACTAAATAAAATAAATCAGTAATGCGTTTTTCAATCACTGAGACTTACAGAGTCAATAAGAGACAAGGTCTTCAATTAAACCAATTGCTTTTGTTTGTAGCTGTATAACAGTCTTACTTATGTTTTGGTGTTTTATAGAACAGCGTTACTGCGACGACAATCTTAATAATTAGATCGTTAAATAACCACAATATTATGTTATGCAGTCTGGAAATTGGTTACATTTGGGCGACTAAAATATAAGTTCTAGTGGTAGATGTCGGTATGATAAATATCTTAGCTGTTCTAAAACATAAATACATTTTACAGTCATTCAAACGAAGGTAACAGTATCATGGAACCACACCCGTTCGTCAACGAGGATCCGTCTAAATCTGGCTGGAGACATAGCCACTACCAATTGGTTTTCGTCTTGAGGGGAAGACTGGTACCTTAGATCATAGCTTGGTACTTGTGCAACTAGACTATTGATATGACAGAATATTTGTTATTTACTCTCGTATTCTAAATCATTGGCAGTCATTTTATTTTTCTTTACCTGCCTGAGCGCGCTCCAGCCGACGAGGGCGGTAGACAGCATACAAAACACCATGGAGATGGCGATGCTGAGGAACATACCAGCTGCCATGGCTTTTCCATCTTCAAGCAGCGCGTCCATATTTTCCTCTCTGCTGGCGTTTATCCTGTTTCATAGGAACATTTGTCATCAACAGATCAAGAGAGAGAAGTTTCACCACTTATGGGGCTAAATACACACAAGTAATGCCCAATATGATGTACCTTTATAAATCAGAATAAAACTGACTGTTGAAAAATATGTATACACATTCTCCATAAACTTAAGAGTAGGTAGATAGGTCTAAGTACTGGACTTAAGATAATGATATTGAAATTCCATTATTTACTTAGATCTTAAGAGACTTCTGATCTTTCAAGTAAAAAGCCTCATGACTGTGCGTAATCATTTTAAGTAGAAAAGATCAGAAAAAATATCGATCCCAAAACACCCAGGAATTGAACCCGGGATTTTAGTGATGGCTTAAATTCGACGTCTAAACAGCGCGTCTATAAGTTACAAAGAGCGTCTATTAGGATATTACAAAACTGAAAAGATGACGGACAGGCCTATAATCTCATGTCCTGTGTTGGTTTTGGCTAGTCTAGCTAGTAGCTAGTTGGTAGAGTGCCCAGAAAGATTATAGAATTGCGACCACTCATCAGAAAAAGTAGCGTCTTTCTCACGAGATGGACAGACGACCTTCCACGGTGGCCAGATGAAGACAGAAATGAACTTCCAGGTTAGTAAAAACCAATCGACATTTATAACAACTTGAAACTAGCTTAGTTGGAAGATACGCGATAGGAAAAGGTCGAGGGATCAAGTCCAACTAAAAGCAATGATTAAAAATTAAAGTAATTCTAAATATAAGACGAATATTTAAATGTATTTAAGATAAAATACGCGTCTAGTGTTTTGTATTTGCTTTTAGATTACTCTGTTTCTTAGTAAAGTCACCATTTTACGCAGATAAGTGGTAAAAATAATAATAACTGCGTCAACAGAGTGAGTCAGAGTCTTCCCTCATAATACGCGTACCAGATGATAGATAGTAGGCACCAAGCCAATAGGTATAGAAAAAAAAACTCAAATAGACCTGACCAAGATTCGAACCTGTGACCTTACACGGCGCCTACCTTAACCTGAATGTATGATTTAATACCTGGACAAAAACTCGTCCTACCGTATACTATCCGTTCATATTGGTAACTTACAGCCTTCGTCCTCCGCCGAAGAGTGTAGATAAGGGCATGTAGCTCGACAGCCGCTCCGTGTTGGTGGTCCGCTCCACGAAGGCTGTGCTCAGCTCGCCGAACTGCACCAGGTTGTAGCAGACGCCCGCACCGCTGAGCAGCCCGAATAGTACCCCAAGGAGGGTCGCCATTGTCTCCAGACAAGTGCCATATCGAAACTGAGGATTTGAAGGCATGTTTGTTAATTACATGCACAACTACATGTGGTTCTAGACCCATTTTCAATCCCCTCATATTTAACTTAGGTGTGTATTTTATTGGGGATGAGTTATTATTTGTTTGTTTCCATTTAATTGGTCTACCAACAGAGTTTGCCAATGATACAGGAACATTTGTGTACATTTTAAATCTATTTAAACTTAAATTTTTTTAAAAAGCTCTCTCTTAGGATGTAGAATGAGTTTCCTGTTTACGTATTCCCACGAGATTACAGTCTTTCTAAAAGGGCGCGTACGTATTTACAGGGTCTACAATGAGGGCGTGGCACTCTTCGAGACCATTTTTAAGGGATATAATAGGTTGGCGCAGCACCGTACTGCTGCATGGGAAAAGGCAGCGACGTGTGAGGGATCTGAAAACAGCGGGGACTTCTCACATACACTCCTCTGCATTGTGACAATGCCATGGAAATATAGATGTTTAATAAATAAATAAACAACTGCTATGACGCTATCAGCGGCGCCTTCTAGACCCCCTAGGCTTGTCAGGGGACTGGTGGACCCCTGGAAGCTTATCTAAGTGGCAGTGGTCGTTGATATTGTTTCAACAAGTTCAAAACGATATCGAAAAAAGTCAAGTGCCACTTGGCAAGGCCCTCGGGTGTAGCAAGCGTCCGCATAAACTGCTTGATTTATATCTATAAAAGTAAAAGACTCAACTTAAGGAGTAAGTTACATATCAGATGTAACTTATTCTTACTTTATACTAAAATATGTATTACTTACAATTCTAATACAAAGATGCTGATGGTGTGTGTGTAATGAAAACTGTTAATTCCTACATAGTTAACGAAAAATACCTAAAACCAATTACGTAACAGTTAAACAATATATAACCAGAGTGACTGATGACATAGCTGTTTAAATATTTTGATTGCTTGAAAACTAATCAGTAGAGGCTTGAAGAAACATTAAAGAGTTGACTTATTATTTTAGGATTAAATGTTTTTGCAGATGAGACAACGTTAATAGACCCTGTCCTCTTGTAGGTTTCTTGTTTAGTTTAATGTATAAGCACTATGTTGAAAGTAATTTATTTATTATTTATTTTTTTATTTATTTTAAATACACATGCTTAAAATTGAAACAAAAGTATGCATCTAAATCCACGTAATCCAAAGTTGTGGCTAGTATTGTTAAGAAAATGCTTTTGTATTTTGGTACGTTTGAATTAAACACTTATATTAGTAAAAGTAATGATATGCAATTGGTATTAAACGAATAAATTGGGCCGATTCCAAAAAAAAATTTCCGTTAGTACCTAATCTACATACTCAAATTAACAGAGGCAACATTATATCCTCATTAAACTTTAATTATGTAATCCAAAGTACCTGCTGCTGCTAAGCCTTGGCCGACCGCTACAATAAATCATGATGTATTTTACGTACGAGTACATCTGCCATAACAGAATTTGTAAGGGAACAAAATACTCGTAAAACATGTGAATCCTATGAATGCGAATTATTTCGCATAAAGTCACTAAGAAATTGTCGTTGGATGCTGAGGAAGTAACAAGTAAGAAGGGCAGAGGGTGAATAAGCTTATTTTTAGTGGGGAAAATAAATTTTAACAGGGGTGGACGGTGTCGTGAGCTGGTCTCCTCGCGCTAAGGCGGAGACTTCTCTCTAAAAAGGGCCATCACACGTGTCGCCTAATATCGTGAATATGTTTATCTGTTCTAATTCTAATCACCGTCGCCTAAAATCTTTAAATTACGATGAGTTGAATGACACTGTTTGAAACTAAAAATTGAGCGGACTATTTAATCTGATACCCAAAAAATTTTGGATTATGTTTTAATAAGGCTGTAGGTTGTTAAGTGGTCTAAAATTATGCATTACCTTATGACATACCTATATTATTTGTTTTGTTTATAGACATGCAAATTAGTAAAATTCTTAGTTCATTAATGTGGGTAGTTCGAGAGTTAAACGTATATTTTTATTTTTTATATTTCCGTCGTATTTACTATTAAGAAAGTGCACGATTGTAAGTGTTTTTTTTAAATCAATATAAATGCGCTTGGCGTGGTTGCGACATGGATTTGAAATATTGTTGAAATAGGATCGAGTCCTGGAGTCTTAATAATTAAAACTTAAACTTCTTAGTTACACTCGGGTATTGATAACTAAAACTTTGGAACTCAAGTTTTTTAGAATTTGGAATCTTCTGTAAAATGACTTGAGTTCTGCCAAAAAGAATTCAAAGACTGACTATTTCAAACAATTAATTACTGAGACCTCAATTATGGATCAAATAGCTGTAGCTTAAAGTAAATAAAATAGCCATTCACCTACTCATAAATTCTATCATAAAAAAATTAAAGCTTAAATCGCTTCCTCCATTATTACGATTGGTAGAAAAGTTGACAAACACAATAAGTAATCCGCTAAGTATGTAGTTCTCAACAGAATAGGTCGCCTGGGCCTCAAAGTGGCCTTAGAGAAGACGGAGGCTATCTACTTTCCTGCACCCCGTCAGCGGCCACCACTATCTCAGGATGCTTACATCACAGTTGGCGGCATCCGCGTGCAGATGAAGACCCAAATAAAGTACCTGGGCCTGATCCTAGATGCACGATGGAGCTTCGGCCCGCACTTCAGCGAATTGTCGTCGCGTCTCCTGAAGGCCGCGGACGGCCTTGGATGGCTGCTTCCAAATCTGGGCGGTCCAAGGGCCAAATGCCGGCGACTCTATGCCGGCATTCTAAAGAGTATGGCCCTTTATGGGGCACCGATATGGGCTGACTCTCTCAACAAAAGGGAGAATGCGGCGAACCTCAGGCGACCACAGCGAGCTATAGCGCAGAGAGTGTCTCGCTCGTACCGCACCGTCAGTCATGCGGTCGCGTGCGTCTTGGCGGAGACGCCACCTTGGGACTTAGAGGCCCAAGCCGTTGCTTTACCGCTGGCAAGCGGACAAAAGATTGGCAGGCACGATAAAAAAAAAAAAAGTATGTAGTTCTAAGTAGGATTCCGCTAACTAAGTAGGATTGATACAGCAGAAAAATTTATCGCCTACTCTAACATGCGGTTAGCTCAGTTGGAATAGCAGCACGCGAGATAAGTGAAGGTCGTGGGTTCGGGTCTCGCACCGCAAGGGGAGATGAAATTTTTCTGTTTCTTTAAAATATTTATATATACAATGTGAGTAATCTATCCGTGCGTTGTGAATGGATCTACCATAGAACAAATTTTGATTGGTTTGGTCTTCATGCCCCCGTGGAAATTGTTCCGGAATATTTATATTTTTTTTAATTATTTGAAATAGATGGTAGTAATATATTTAGACGGTTTCATTCGCTTTTGGTCATTAAAATTACAATACTTCAAGGGGATATTTTTGTCTAGGTTATTTGCGTTATTTACCCACTGAATTGAATACCCACTTGTAACGAGAATATGCGTGTTTGTGAAAGGATATCCTGGCTGTAATACCGATTTTAATCGATTTGACTAGTCGGAGGCTGGAGGATTTGGTGGTTTGATAAAATCAGTTTTTCCGAGAATTAGTGATGGTTAACTCGAGTAACTAACTCGGGTTAACTCAAGTTGGGCTTAACTCGTACTAACTCGAGTTGACTTCTCTCCGACTCGAGTTCGAAATCCGAATGAAACCGATATGTATTTTTGTTTTTTAATTTAAAGAAAAAAGAGATTATTTTTGTTCAAACCTACAATAAGTTTTTTATGTTTTGTTTATTAATTACCTACTAATTAATATTTAATTGATAGAAAGGACTTATAATGTTAGTCTTGTTAATAAATGAATAGAAATATTTTTTTAAATTAAATTTGAAGCTAAATATCAATAGAAAAATTATTCGACTTTAAACAATAATTTTCTTTTTTACTTTTGTTAGTATGTATAACTCTCCCAATAAATTATGAATAAATAATATATATACAATATTAATTGAGACAGAAAATATTAGGTCTGTTTAATTCTTTTTTTTTTGGAATTTATTGGTAAAAAATATTCACTCTTCCATTGAGTTAACTCGGGTTACGAAACTTGAGTTCAACCCGAGTTCCGTGAATTTTAACTAGGGTTAAATCGAGTTACGTCCTAGTTCGCACATCATTAGAATATCACTAGTTTTATATGGTAGAAGAAAAAAACCTTTCCAACAACCCATTTGATCCGTATGTTGGACAAATCTCCATACCACCTCATAGTAGCGTGTTTAACTACTTACTGTATTATACACTGTTAATATTATTATAACATCAAATACCCGAAATACTCTGCGTTTACTTTGTTCAAAGTCAGTTTATCAATACATTTTTTCCTTTATAATTTGACGTTCCACTCGATTTTAATATACTTGTATGACGCAAAGTATGAAAGCTTAAAATAGAATTGATCATGTTGCATCCGTGAAACAAGACCCGGTTGGCAATGTTCACGTGGCCTAATATTATGCAATAATTACATATGAGTTCTATTCTAACTGAGTAATTAAAAACACTGCAAAATTAAAACAGTGCACTTAAATCTAGATATCTTTTATTTCATGTTCAAATAATTTTCATCTAACATTATTGGAAAATGTTGCACGATGTTGTAAATTATCACCATCTGCTCATTGATATATTCATACTATAAACAGAACAAACATGAATACACTTATGTGGGAGTAAATATAGCTTTACTTAGCGGGGAGCGAAGTCTAAAATAATTGTATGTTTTTTACAGAGGATTAAAATAAGAAGAGTATCAATCAATGAATTACCTTTTTGTTACCTGATTTTAGATTTGAATTTAATTGGACCAATTCTGAGATATAAAATTGGGTGTAATGACGGTATACTGAAAGGTTGTATCAGGTTGGAAACGAAAAGTAGGTGCCAGAGCTTTGTGACGTGTTTTCGGAGCGGCTTCTATCCAACAGTGTACAATTACGAGTTCGTTATGATGAAAATTAAATACAGCAAGTAAATGGTACTTACTATTTGGAAAAATGATAATTTGAGTTCTTTATCGATCTCTTTTTGTTTCCTGAAACAAAAAAAAAATAAAAACTGTATCGTATACCTACTATGCAACCACGCGTGGTTTTGTTATATGAAATCTAGCTTGTAAAAAATATCACTAAAACATTATTCAAAATTATAGATATCCGAGTTCAATATCGCCTTAGGAAAGTTGAACACATTCATCTTTACTAACTAGTAAGGTTACACCTATCAGTTTTATTTTTCAATACTTAGGTATATGATATTTTATACAAGTAAATTATTTTAAAAAACAGAAAAATTAAAAAAAAAACATGTGGATTCGCCTACGAATTAAAGTTAGAGGAGCGCTCGCAAAGCATGCCTTTCTTATTTCACATTTATTTTTAGTTGTTATTGCATAAATTACATATACACCCACACTTTCAATTAAATAAATTCAATGTTAATAAGGAAATATGTTATGCATGGAATTATTATTAGTCAATAAGATAGACTTTGGAAATTTATTTGTTGGGCATGGAGTCCCTTCAATCGTCTTCTTTTCCATACATATTTGCTACACATTGAAGTAAGTATACAGACACTGTGAGCTGTTAATATTTCATAACTTTAAATCAGTGATATGAATGTTCCGTTAACAATCCAATAATTGAGGTTTACTGAATTTTTGACAAAAGTAACCTTAATTGTAAATTTTGTTAAAACTTAAATGTTATTTTAAATCAAATTCGAAATTAAATGGACCTACAATGGAATCAAAATGTTCGCAATGCAGCCGTAAATATTATTTAAATTATATTATTGGAACTTACGTTTTATCTTTTTTCTTAACACCCATTTTGTATTCCCATAAATGACAACAAAAAAATTAAATAAAGCACTGGTTTTCAGGAGGGCGTGTGGCCCTCTTAGAGGCGCGAGAACGACTGGTGAAGTTACCAAAGTTTTCAGTCAGATCACTTCAGCCCGTTTGTACACACAACGCCGACGCACTCATTAGTCGTATTGAACACATCTATGTACGTGCACACCCTTTTTTATCTGTCCGTACGCTGGGAAATAATATTTGAACTATATTTCGTATATAGCTCATCATCAATGACGATGCAAAAACTGTGCTGGAATCTTTTTAAAAACGAACTAATAAAATTTAAGCGCTTATTCCGCCAGATAAAGAGAACCATACCGAAAGATATGTAAGCAAAAAATAAAAATTTTGACTAATCTTTCTAAATATTAGTATTATAACAAAAGTTTTTATTACATGAAATACCTAACCTAAAGAAAATTAGTATTATATTTAAAAGACCTAACTATGTTTTACATCATAGAAAAAAAGGAGATTAAAGTCGTCTTCATTTTTAAGAGCGTCGACATAATTTTTATTGATTTAAATCGAATCTAACTTGCTGACTTTAATTTACTGTGAAATAAATGAATGATTTTTAAATACTACTGACACACATGTTTGGTAACAAACTGATGAGCACGTCCTTATTTCGCTAGCAAGTGTTTACTATTTATTTATTTATTTAAGGACAGCTAAAAAGACATACACCAATAAATACGCATAAAACGTTCAGTTACAACTAAAATGTACAGTGTTGCCTTAATTAAAAGCTGCCACGACATGCATAATTATTTGTGGAAGCAATGTAGAAAATATAACATAATGCACAGACAGGAACAAGCAGAACTAATTCTTGAGACGCTTAGTAATGAGCGATAATGCCACAAAGATGACAGCTATTACGTGTTGTTAATCCTTCAAATTAATGTTTTAATTTCAAATTCAAACTGAAGAGCAAACTCTGCATTCTTATAAACTAGGTGTGCCGGCGACTTCGTTTGCGTGGACTACATGAGTTTGAATTTATTTTTTCATATATAAAAGTAGCATTAATAATTCCTTATGTAAATCAGCTACCTGCCAGTAAAAGTATTTTAGAAAGCCGAAACATACAGACCTAAGTAATGGAATGCTTGAAGTATGTAACAAACATAGGTACGTAAACTTGCTGCGGATGTTGTTTTACATGTTTCAGATGAAGACGAAATATATTGAAGATCAACAAAATATAATGTAACTTTGATGTTTCTACAGAAAACCTATAACCATATAATAATCATAGAAATAGGTTATATGATTATTATTTTATATAATTGGCAATAATGAAAACTTTTTTATTAGAGTTTTATAATAGTACAGTCATTTGGTAGTTTTACCTGGAAAGTTTTCTGGGAGTTTTGAAAATTGGTAATATTGCAGATTTTGGGGTGCTCTTTCTGAATTTTGACTTTGCCACCTCGTATTTTTGCCGCTCGCGCCGCCATATTGGAAAAAGGGCGCCTAAAAGCACTTTTTTGACAATATCACCTTTCCGAGATATTTTACGGTAAAAACAGTTATACAAAATGAAAATAGAGACAATTGCCTACAATTTATGCATTTTTCTTTTTTCATCAAGTCAATAGTTTCAGTGATTTCCAACGCGCGCTTTTGTCATTGCTCATTATTCATGCAACCTGTGGCGTTTAATTTCAACCCATTATATTTGTGACTTATAAAATCAATGTAAATGTTAACCATACTGACTATAATATTATAATATAAATACATTCAATATTTAGATTTTATACTAGACGTTGAAATATCGACTCACTATAGCCTGTTCTTCGCAGGTATAAGGAAATGGGTCCTCTTTGTGTCGAGCTCCCTTCTCTCTCGTCTACGAACCCTCTGCCGGTAGAGCCCAAGAGACATATTTAGTATGAGTCATCAGTATACATTTATCGTGTCACAGTGTCGTTTTCATTTAGGTATACAGCTATGGCTTTTAATGCAGATAACTGTTTTATTTGTACAAATCCATTGGAAGAAAGTGAAGTAAAGCCAAAGAATCGGAGAAATTCGTAAGTCAAGTATTAAAAAAATGGACAAGAAGGATAAACTTTTGGTGGGACTGTATTCGTACTTCGTGACTTTGCTGCGCCCCTACGTTAAAACTAATGACTTTATGAAAAAAAAGTAAATGCATAAATTGTAGGCAATGGTCTCTAGTTTCATTTTGTAAAACTGTGTTTATCGTAAAATGAGTCGAAAAGGAGATATGGTCAAAAAAGTGCTTTTAGGCGCCTTTTTTCCAATATGGCGACGCGAGCGGCAAAAATACGAGGTGGCAAAGTCAAAATTCAGAAAGAACACCTCAAAATCTGCAATATTACCAATTTTCAAAACTCCCGGAAAACTTTCCAGGTAACCACTATATTTCTCATCAAATGACTGGACTATAAACGAAAGAGTAGACAAATATAATCAGAAAGCTCTGGACTGCTAAACTATCGGGAGTTACACGTGTTATTGTGAGTCAACCATAAAAGATTGACATAATAATGCTGTTGTGTGATACAGTCAGGGGACACCGTCATATATGATTTCTGTGAGAATTTAATCGTTATAGCTGCTCACGACCGGCTTAAAAACCCGGCGAAGTGCAAGTCGGAATCGCGCACGAAGGTTTCCGTACCATTATCTATGCAACATAAGACACAATTTTAAAACCTTTTTTTAGTTTCACCTATCCTGACGTCTGTCTCTAACTAACATCGAGCCAAAAACGGCTAAAAATAACGTTTGTTGTATGGGAGCCCCCCTTGTATACCTATATTTTTTATTTTAATTATTTATTTTTGAACAAAATATACACTCAAATATTCTGTGAATATTTCAAGCGTCCAACAACAGTTTTTATTAATACCGAGCAAATCACGTTTGTTGTATCCCGTACAACTACTTAAATAATAACTTTATTTTATTTTTAGTATTATGTTATAGCGGCAAAAAAAAAATACATAATCTATGAAAATTTCAACTCTCTAGCTATCACGGTTCTTGATATACAGCCTGGTGAGAGACAGACACTAAGACAGACTTTAAGAGAGGTAGGGCATAGCGATTTATCGCTCGAACTGAAGCAGCCCAACTGGCGAAATACCTCCACCTTACAGAAGACCGCAGCCAAATAACAATCACTTCGGTGTTGTTGTGTTACTGCGTGTGAGTAAGGTTTCCGGAGCTCTTGGGGGGTGCTACATTAGTAGCAGGGATCAAGCCTTCAAGGTAAGGGCGACCAGTCCAGTAACAGATTTATTATCTTGTACTTGTCGCCCTTAAGCTAGGACCTCATTACCACTTAACATCAGGTGGAATGAAGTCAATCTTGAAGTGTAATATAAAAAAAAAGACCGACGGACGCACAAACGGATGGACATACAGCGAAGTCTTAGTAATAGAGTCCGTTTTTACCCATTGGTACGGATACCTAAGAATGGAGTACTTTCTCCCGTTTTCCCAACATTTCTGCTCCTATTGATTGTAGAGTGATGAAAAGTATACAATAACCTGCCCAGGAGTATGAAGAATAATTGTACCAAATTTCGTTAAAATCCGTCGAGTAGTTTTTGTTTCTATAAAGAACAAACAGACAGACAGACATAAATGTTTCTGATTGCATTTTTGGCATCAGTATCGATCACTAATTACCCCCTGATAGTTATTTTGGAAATATATTTAATGTACAGAATTGACCTCTTTACAGATTTATTATAAGTATAGATTATCTCTCACTGGAAAAATACCCGTCAAGTTCGAGTCTGACTCGCGCATGAAGTCTTCCGTACTATTTACTAGATAAACAACATTCCCCCACTGAGTGGGGAGTTGCGGAACTGGGGAGGCCTAGTAACCCGGTGATCCGATGCGTTGAGGCTGGCCTTGCCACACAAAGAAGACGGATCCCGAGATGGGCCGGGGAGAGCAGGTGGCTCTCTGCCGTAAGCTCATATGGGCATAATTGGATGGGCGGAGGAAGAGGAGGACGTCGGTGCATCATTGCCGGCTTCTCTGGCCTCCGCGATCCTGCAGTAATGCGATCTTGAAGTTGGTAGGAATCTTTTGCAATACGGCGTTTTTAAAAAAAAAATAATCAACTTACGAACAAACTAATTAAAATCAACTGATTTACCTAAACTCAAATTACGTGTATTTTAATAAATGTTCAAAGTGCATACCATTTCTCTCCAAACAGAGTGTCGCACGTTTCTGCATGTTGTCTTTTAATTTATTAAGCACTATATAGGATTAGTACAGCTATCACCATTGCATCCTAAGCAAGCTGCAGTGCAGTTTAATCCACTTTTCCTGCACCCACAAGATGTTCCACATCCTGTTTTGCATGCGCAAAAAATATTTTTTTGTAAAGATTCTGGAGCTGGTCGCTGCGTCATTGTTTGCGGTATCAATATTCGGCGTTCATATTTCCAACCCCATTCATCTGGTAATATTTATTTTCCAAACCATGTTTGAACTTGTAAATATAACAGTCCACGTGATACTTAGCGTCCAGAGCTACTAGATCTAACATACCTACAATTATTTTATGGATATTACGACAATATTTGCTTTTCTCTTATTCAAATTTTTTTTTATTATATATATCAAATTTAAAATAGTTTGGTTGAACTCAGTAGTAGTTATGTAGCTGATTTGCTGTCTTACCGATTTGGACTTTCTTCTTTCCTTCATTTCATCCGCTTCTCTTTCACATAAAAAGCACTTATTTTTCCAATCAAAATCAATAGAAGTAGCCTTTCGCAGTTTTTTTTAGGTGGAGAGCATTTTGATGTGGTGTTCTTTTTTTTTAATAAGCATTAATACATCCTTTATTGATATATTTTTATCTGCATACTGAATGCACATAGACAAATTCGCAAGTATTTAAATACCTACTGAGAAAATCCATCCCCTCTTTCCACAGAATATCCAATAACTAACCTTTATATCACAATAGCTGTGCCTGCGACTTCGTTCGCGTGGACTACATACTTTCATGGTCCGTTTTACCCCTTTCTCCCCTTATATTCGAAACAAAAAGTAGTCTATATTTTAATCCAAGTTTCGAGCTATATTTGTGCCAAATTTCATATCTCTAACTTCAAAAATAAACATTTTTTCATATAAACTTCCAAAGGTGGTATTACCCCCCTCCCCCTCTTATTTTCTAATAAAAAGTAGCCTATGTCCGTTCTTGAGATTCAACGTATACCTATAAATAAAATAAATAAATATTGGACAACATCACATACATTGCTCTGATTCTGTGGTAAGTAGCTTAAGCACTTGTGTTACAGAAATCAGAAACTTGGCACAAAAAAGTGCTCATAAAAATTCGTTACCTGAAGATCACCATTTAATTGGTTTGTGGTTTATACTATCCCTACTAATATTATAAATGCGAAAGTAACTCTGTCTGTCTCTCAACCGATTTTGATGAAATTTGGCATAGGTATACATTGAACCTCAAGAACGGACATAGGCTACTTTTTGTTAGAAAGTAAGGGGAGGGGGGGGGGGGGTGTAATGCCACCAATGAAAGTTTATATGGGAAAATGTTTATTTTTTAAGTTAGAGATATGAAAGCTTACACAAATATAGCTCTATTAAAATAAAGACTACTTTTTGTTTCGAGGTCAGTTGATGGCAGATATCATTTGAGAGTAAATTCGGTCACTATCCTCACACGCCTTTTCCTTATTTCACACTAGGCTCGCAAGGCGGATTAGGGCCCATTCACAGTTTAGTGTAGGCTTATACCCAGTAATGGTACTTAAAAGGATTATTTATTTATCGCTTCATATATCGAGGAAGGAAATTTATAAAGATAGAAAGAAGGGTGCACGCTCAAGGTCCCTTGCCTTTGCTGATACCTTTTTTTTGTTAAATAAAATTACTATTTTTATAAAGAATAAGATAAATTATATATCTTTTTGTGGTGTGGGATTTGAACGCACCTACTCCACATATCGCGCGTGCTTCTCTTCCAACTGAGCTAACCTCAAGTAATCGTAGGCGATGAATTTTTCTGTGTTGTTAACCTCTTAGAGTTCGGCAGTCTAATTATTATTCATGTCCTTTCAGCAAAAAATCTTTTTTTGACTAGAGTCTAGTCAATTTAGCCATAATTAGGTAAGAATTTTTAAATTTGACATACCCAGCAGTAAGTTCGATTAAACTTGTATTTGACATTCAAAAATTGTCTCCTGTATCCTTATTTTCTAAATAATTAAGCATCACATCTTCGGTAAGGCGTATCATCCAATAGTCAACGGATAAGTTGAACAAAGGCAGTTCTCTCTTTTGCATTTCATCATCGGCTCTCGCCGCGCTAATGATGAAATGCAATAGAGAGAACTGGATTAACGGGTTCTACTGATTCTGCTTGACTTGCGAGCTATCATACGTGATGATACTAAAGTCATTTTGCGGTGATCGGGCTAACAGACCTAATAGCATGAGAGATAAGTTAAATTTCTCGCTCAAAACTTTTGTGTTCTATCACGCCAAACTCGTATTTTCAGCAAACAGTAGCTGGAACACTGAATTTTATAGATTTTGGGATTTGTCAAGAGCTCTATAAAATTTAATCACGTGGCGTATCTTAGCAGCAAGGAGCTTTCGTAGGTCTGGTCAGTTGAGGCTGGCATTGTCACCCAGCTTCAGATCCCTTATCTGAAGCTGGGTGACAAGGCCAGCCTCACCTGACCACCTACCTCGGTCCTAAGGGGGTGGAGCGTGCCAGGTGGCCTGACACGCTCCAATCGTCTCCACTTGCAACTGCGCACCCTTGGCCACCGAGGGGGATTTGATCGGTGCGAGCCCGACACACGACTCTCTGTTCCTTACAAGGAGTGTCGGTGGGGTAGGCATTTCTCCCTCGGGAAAAATAAATCCAGAAAAACAAGGAGAATTAATCACCGTTCAATTGCCAAAAAACAGTTACAATTGTTGTCACGTCTGAAACCAGCAAGTCAGAAATACTCCAAGATATTGAGAAATAAATCAACTAGCGGACGCTGCTTATGACCACCACTCCAATAATAACCTATAGAACAGGTGATCATAACCGTCTTCATCATAAGGGCCCATGAGGCTCGTGTCCAGGGCCCCCATTCTAAGTGGGTAACCGATAATTTCTCTAACCTGAGAACCAGCAGAATTCGAATATCATAAATTACATATCATTCTGTATTTCGTACTTAGTAAACAAAAATAAGTATATTCCGCTTTTTTTACTTTCTAAAAGGACCCCAAATATTTGTGTGCCCAAGGGCTCCAACCTAGTTTTATCCGGCCTTCCACATGGTTCCATAACGAAAACAGAAGAGTGATAGAGTAAATATCAATTACTCCGATCGAATCTCAAAGCCCGTTGTTTGCTTCAAACTTTCATAACATTACTATATTTATTATTCGGATTCCTATTGCATAACAAATAATTTTTGCTTATGGCAACGGCAAATACGTATTAATGATAATACTCGTAAGCTTCATATTTCATTTAGGTAGATTACATTTCATCATGACTTTACTTATTTTTAGAATAGTCTGTACACTTACTTTTTATCGCATTATACATTATAGACCCCTAAAAAAGCATTTACATTTTGGGGAAGCGATGAAGCTTCAGCATAGACTTCGTACAGTAATTTTCAGCTAACACACATATACATTGGTAATAATAATTACCTTGTATGTATATAAGGTAACTAATAATAAATAAATCTTGGAAAGGGCCCAAAGCTCTGGTGAAGGTAATGTTTTTTAGACCATACCGATACCCAACTGATGCTTTATATGAGACAAGCGGCATTATTTCAGTTAGGAAGTTGTACCTAATGCAAATAGTGCTAAAAAAACATAAATCTATAAGCTACAACCCAAATCTAACCTCTAAGAGAAGAAAACACAAAGTAGCAACACAGCCTCTTGTTAAATCAACATTTGCTAAGCGACAATTTGAATATCAGTCATCCTACTTATATAATCAAATAAATCAACAAATAAACATTTACTCCCTACCATATGTCGAAGCTAAAAAATCTTTAATTAATTGGTTAAAAACAATTAATTACAACGATCTCGAATGTATTATAAACCAGATTTCAAAATAAAGGAACAATACTACATTTTATACGTTTTAACACTTGTAAGTTAATTTAAATAAATACCTTGTTTTACTAAAAAATAACTACAAAAAAAAAAAAAAACTTCCGATCATAATGCAACGGCCACACATACAAACATCGCTCACTATACACATCCATTCTCCCTCACTTATACACACGCGCTCACACATAAACACACACACACACACACATATACTCACACATTCTCACAAACGCACAAATATTATTATTTAACTAGACTTAATAATATTCAAACACAACGTATTTAAGGAAGAGCGGAGTTTACTAATACAAGCAAACTTGTTGCTTAAAAGGAAGCTCCAACCACCATTTGTTGTATGTAATTTGTGTTACTAAATAAATAATTTTGAATTTGAAAAAAAAAAAAAAAAATCTCGCTTTTATTGTTCCCACCACATACCTACCTAACCTACCCACTGGGTGTTTGATTTGAGATCTCTCAAAAGGGTTTTGTGTAACAAAATAAATACTAAACTTTATAAAAAACTAAATAAATAATTTATTTATTTATTTATTTAAAAACTTTATTGCACAAAAAAAAGTACAACAGGTTGACTTAATGCTATGGGCATTCTCTACCAGTCTAAAATAAAATAAAAACATAATACACGAGAATAGTAACTATCAAGCGTTACAAAATTCATTTCGGAAACAATTAAAAATAAATATAGACATACATGAATAAATATAATATATATATATAAAATATGAAGCTATACTTATATTTACATAATGAGCATATATATACTTATATATACATAAGTAAATAATATCACATAAAAATATAAAATAAATAATAACTATATATAAATGGATTCAGCAATTGACAAATTCATGTCTACGATTTATGTATTAGCGAGAGAGAAGAAGTGTTCACGAACTTTCATTTTAAAAATTCCCTTAGTCAGGTAACTATACATTTTTTATAGGTTTTAGTAGGTAACGCATTATAATTTTTTTTTCAGCTGCAAGTTCAACGATAAAGAAGTGCTTACAAAAAAGATAAGTACATATTCTATTGACCTTTTAATATGTAATACTTACGCGTGGTCAAAAAGCAATACTCCAGGTTTGTATATTCTAAACCACACAACCGCAAAGGAGAGATACCTAAGTCTTCAAATGAACATAAAAACATGGCGCTTCGATTCATAATATAAATCATGACCTGTTGCAAATCATGTCAAACCATATTAATCTGGGTTCTAAATGAATGTGTCTGTAAATTCAAAGCATTAATAAACAATTATTACAATGATACGAGTATGAACATGAAATTGATACGGAGTCGGAAAGTAGATGATAATACCACTCTACAGTCTACATTATCACCAGTACTTAAACCGCGGAGATCTGAGTCAATATTGATTCGTAATAATAAAGCGTGTTTGTCTGTTGGTACCTCACGTTTCCTTATCGTTTCATAATTATGTAGCAATCAAGTGAAATACTAGTAATGGAAAATACTTCGTTAAATCTACGTCAAACATGCAAGTCACCAAAAACGCTTTGGGTTTTTCGTTAAATTTATTGATCCCTATTTACAAACGTTGTCTGTCACTCTAAGATCGTTTGTTACTTCATTAAATAACGGGGTTTTATATCGTTCTGTTGTGTGCACCTAGGAATAGCGATATGTATAGTATACTTTTATCCTGGTTATGATTTTTATATGCGTAACGTAATTCAGTGACTGGACCAAACTATGTATATATAAGCAAAGCCACTGCGTGCCGCTGATTAGGGAAATAATGCAATGAATGTTTAAATAAATGCATACAAAATGTAATATCTACTGTTTCTATTAAAAATTTGACTGTTTGTACTAGGTATCTACTAATCTTTTAAGGAGGTAAATGCATTTATACTGTCATTTTGTCTTTTCACTTGATATTCCATAACAGAATCATGTTTAAAAACAAATTTAGCAGTAAAAAATCCTACCTACCATTCTATGCTATGTTGCTTGTCCGTTACCACTTCTATTTAGTAAATCATAAGCTATGTTGGAATCAAATTTTTGCTTTGGACGTCCTTATTTTTGAGTCTAGCAAATTGGAAAACTCCCCTCTCTCTCCTCTACTTAGTACATATAGGTAGGTATCTTTTCGCACATTACTTAGTTTACTTTGAGTTTCCTAATTAGACCAATAATGAGGCTCAAGGTTATTGACCTTTTTTTTCGCCTAAATAGACAGTTACTTGAACACGATAAGGCACCAAGATGTGCAGCAACTAATGACGGCGAATACAATTTTGGTATGAACTCGGGCGTTTGGTAATTTAATTGTAAACTCTGAGGTATTTTTGATGAAAACATATGTTACTACTTTTTGTACGCTGCACATCCGATAGTCTTGTCGATTATCTATTATGGACTTACTTCACTATACCTACATCGGTATTGAATGCAGGTTAACATTATTAGTTTTTTACTAAAAATGTTTGCAGATAGAACGAAATATCCACAAAGTCGCGCATTAAATAAATATACAACAGTTTTTATTAATATCGAGAAAAAAAACAGCAAAAAAATCACGGGAGAGCTTCCATACCCTTTCCCTTTTCCCTTAAATAATTATTGTATTTTGTTTTTAGTATTTGTTGTTAGAGCGGCAATAGAAATACATAATCTGTACATAAATTAGCTTCAAACTAAGCTTTCCTTTTATTTGGGCACATGGCAGTGCCTCCGCCTAGTTTAGCAAAAAAGCGGCACGACCGTATCCTTTTCTTGAAGCAATTCAAGCCATTTTCGCAAAAATAATCTAATTTATGTACCTATCTATTACATGTGAGACATATTGTGTTTTCATGCAATGGCCGAGTCAACATATTTATATTAAGTATTTTTTTTTTATATAAGATGTTGTTAGGTTAGATAATTGCGTAACCACATAAGATTTATGGTCTTTTAAGAAGGGACTGAATAAATTAATAAATGAATTGGTAAAACTGATATCTCACAACTTGTTACGGTAGAACAACTGAGTTGCAAAACTTATTTTTTTGACAAGTATTTTTGGTTTAATCGGTTATGAGTACCAGATGACTGATAAAATAACTGGGAACGTGAGCACATTCAAACTAAAGCAAATTTAGAAAAGTTTATTTTATAAATTCACTTAAACTAGAAACGAATCGGGACCTTTCACGCTTTACCTTTGCCACTGTGCCATCGATGAGGTGGCTAAAGAAGTGTTTTGATGTCTAGATGGGTTTGTCAGAACCTTGTGCTGTGCAAGACTTGGCTCTTGCTGCCTACGTCTACGTCATGAAACATAAAATACATTTATAGTGTACATATGTGGATTATAGGAAACATCATGGCATTACTAGTCAGTAACAGTGTACTCGTTATACTTATTTAATATAAATAATTAAACAAATACAGGTTGTGAAACGTAGGAGAATGGCCAACGTTTATCGAGATTACAAGATTTTTCATCGGAATTAATGCAAAACTCTATGTAGCGAATAATATTTGAGTCATTGTTCTAAACTAGTTGGTGCCCGCGGCTTCGTTCTCTTGATTTCGGAATAAAAAATCCTAGTTAAAAATATGTTAATCTAGTACATACCCAACCCATTTATATTCTTACTACATGTTATCCAAATCCATTTATGCTCGGAAAGGTTTTAATATTTAACGATTCGTTATGTGTCAAAAATCACTACCCGTTTTTCTCCAACCGACTATGAGTCGTTAATACCCAATCGTCAAAAAGAAGAAACTCCCTCGTACCTCAACCGTTTTCATCTCCGAACTAACAGCCATAGAAACGGGGATTTTATGGCTGCTACAGAACAGATGGAAACACAACACCGTCATCGCCACCGACAGCTTATCATCTTTAAAAGCACTTCAGGATAGAAGTAATACGGACCCTACAGTCTGCTCTATCCACCATTTGCTCCACCAACTCCGTTCGTGCTATTCTATCATCATCTCCTTCATTTGGGTCAAAGCTCACGTAGGCATAGAGGGCAATGAATTGGCCGATATTCACGCGAAGGTGGCCGCCCAAATGCGTGTAGCAAATGCTATCAATGAGTTCCCTCTGTCCTACGCTAAGCGCGAGATTCGCAAGAGGTTGGCTGCGGAGTGGCAAGAGGAATACGCCAGGGAAGCCAGGGATTCAAACATATTCACTTGGTTCAAAACCATTGCAGAGATTGGCGAATTCCGCAAAGCGTTTCCCATCTCGTTCGAACTGACTCAAGTCATTACGGGACATGGATATCATAAGCAGTATCTACATCGTTTTAAAATTATAGACCACAATACCTGCCCCTGTGATGACACTAGCATCCAAGATTTGAAACACCTCTTAGAAAGTTGCCCAATCTTTGGTAATGCCCGACTCAATCACACAATAGTATGCAATAATTTAAAAATCAATCCCTTCATCATCAATCAAATAATCACTAAAAACGAACCGGTCGAAACTTTTCATAATCTTATACACACAATTATTCGGAAACTTAAATCTATTAATAAAACATAAGACTATCTCAGTAAGCACCTCAATAGATCTCTGTATCCATTAGCAGAGATCTCCTTATGGGAGATAAGAATAATTCAACTAGGATATAATCACAAATTCTAATAAATAAACTAAATACTTTCTGTAACGAGTCCAAAAACCTTAAAAAAAAAAATACCGTTCCATAATTTACTTTTAATAACAACTGTCATCAGTCTTCCGTCGGTCGTTTTTAGCTTACGCCTCGTATTATTTATTACTATCCTTAACCAGAACGGATCGTTTTTCAAATATTGGAACCGGGCATATGTAATTTTTTCGTGAAAGTGTAAAAAATAGTCGTCGGATAAGTAGTACTTAGCATTGATACATTTGAATTTTTCATCTAATTTGAATTTCTTCCATTTTAAGTTTTGATATATTTATTCATGCTACGCAAAATGCATTATACCCGAATTTGTGTTTGAAAAGTTTACTGTGTGTATGTTAACATATAAATTTTTGGTAAAATTAATCTAAAATCGATCGATTAAAAGTAAAATTTCTAGTGTTTGTTAACGAGCTAACCACCTTTCGTCTCTCCAATTTCGTATTTGTTTAACAATAGTTGTAATATTTGTTCAAAACCTTTGAGTCAATTATCTTAAAGTAGAATTTTATCTACAAACCTACATTCATTTCTTAATTTTATGATTGATTAAATTAACCGTACCAGTCTTATCATGACTGCACGAAAATAGATCCTTACCATCTACAAAGATGTTATTCAGCACTTGTGTATTTATTTGCTTAAACAATTCTAGCTTTATAGGACAGTAACGTATGGAATATATTTAGAAAAACTACTTGAGATGTCTTTTTTTTAAACTGCATGGTAAAGGTGCATGCCAGCTTACTTATTAGACTAAGTATATTGCTGTAATTATTCTATTTTTAATTCGATCGTTGTTTTTCTAAAATGGCGTCATGATGAGTTTGAGTAACAAACTCATGCTAGCTATGAACAATGTATCGTATGCTGCTACTAAATAATACTTGTAAGACTACTCAAATATTAACATTGGCACGTTATTACGATTGACATTGGTGGCGATTCTGTAAGTTATTTAAACTAAACTAAACTCATACGCTTCTTCTTTATTGTTAAATTGCATTTTCTATTCAAGACTACTACGAACTAGATTAAACAACAGAAACAGACTTACAGTGCTTTGCTGCTTTAGTTATTAACGATTTTTTTGTATAGTTTGTGTTCACAGAATCGACACCACTTTTTTGACAATTTTTGCGGAAAACATAAACATTTTTGCCAAATTTGAATAACATTCATCTTCATCGTAAATGCAATATTACTTTAATTAATTACGTATTTCATTTCAATTAATGTACACCGAATGCATTTGTTGTAGTTTCAGATTTTTCTATTTAAAGATCATATGAAGTAGGTGCATATAGTAACAAACAAGGTCTTTTCCTTAACCACACGGGAATATATTAATTTTCATAGGAAACTTCGTCATATTACTAAGTACTAAGCTAAGCGGTAATAAAAACAGGATAGTCTTTTGTGTGGCAGACAATTCCCATTTGACCAATGATTACAGTTTCGAAGCCATGTCAACTTCACCGAACTTTCGAGGGAGTTAAAAAAAATCATCCGATTTATGCCCAGTTACAAACATTTTACGATTCGTAATGAGTCAAAAATGAGTATTCGTTTTTCTCCGATCGACTACGAATCGTTAATACCGTTCCATACTTTACTTTCCTAATCAGCTGTCATCAGTCGTTTTTAGCATACGCCTCGTTTGATTTCCTATCAGTAACTAGAACGAATCTATAATCAAATATTGGAACTGAGCATTAAGCAACAAATGGAGAGCAAACGAGCGAAAAGCCTGTTTATTTATAATCCAATGTTAGTAGAAACATCAGATAATCAACATTTAAATATGAATCTTGAGATATCTTTATTTTTATACTTCAGTAATCAAAATCGTCTTAAATACGACTAAGTAGGGGGAAGTCCCGTAACCACGGACAGGTCCTAAAGCCGGACAAAGTCTGTACCGGTTCAAAAAAGCGCGCCAATTTGTTACTTATGTGATGATTGGTAAGCCACACGCAAGTGGAGAGCGGGGGGTGTCGACCAACGAGCAGTGCCGACTCGTTCAACGTGGAGCGTGGTTAACATTTTGAGGTAAGTAATGTTTTGGTATCAAGTAATTTTTAGGAGTACATAGACAGTAATCTTAGTACGGATTCATTCTTATTACGCTTGATTATTAATGTTGTGTTACTAATCTCTCGTTATTTGTGTTTATTTTTGTAACTAATAACATGTTATGGTAGTGAGATTTTTTCTTGGACATATTTAAGAGTCCCTAAGATCGGACAAGTCAAATGTCCCCTAAACCGGACAGTTTTAACAATAGATTTTATTGTTCCAGTAAGTTTATTTTTGTGTTTTATTGTTTTAGATTCAACATGAATAACCCTAAAAGAAGATATAGGAATACCCCCTACAGGGACTGACAATACCAAGCAACCTGTTACTGAAGCGAATGTTTGTATTGACTCAGATAAAGATGCACTTCAAGATGTGAGAATACAAGAGTCTTTCAACTCCAATGAAAAGGAGAATTATGATACACAACCGTCGACAAGCAAAGCCATTGTCACAATCCATCGGTTGTCTCCTATTCCAAACGCTGCAGCAAAACGAGCCGGATATCGTTGATGCAAGGCTGAAAAAAGTGAGGTCTTAACATCCTCCCCTTACAAAAATGCGCGTGTTGAGAATAAAGCTTTAAAAATTGAGCCTACTGTGGTTAAAATAAAACAGTTTCAAGGTAAGTCAACTAACGACCAGACAAAAATAAAAAAAAGTAGGAAACCGACAGCAACACCAAAGAAAACAGTTCTTGCAAAACCAAAGTCATCAACATTAGGGACCGAAAATGCAACAGTTTGTCTAATTTGCCAATATGTTAATGAAGAAGATTGGATCCGCTGTCAAGCTTGCAATGAATGGGTTCACGAGGCGTGTGCTGATGTTGAAGAAGGCTCAGATACCTACATTTGTGATTTTTGTAGGAGGTACGATTAAAACTTTATGATTTAAAAAAAAATGTTACTGGTCATTGCCAAAGTTGACTAAAATTTTCTATATTTTTTGTTAAACTTTCATTTATTATTTTTATAGTACTATACGCCGTACTAGCGAACTTTAAATATTAGAAACAGAAAAATTTTATCTCCCCCTTACAGTTGATCGGTTGATACAGCAGAAAAATTTCATCGCCTACAATAACTTGCGGTTAGCTCAGTTGGTAAGAGCAGCACGCGCGATACGTGAAGGTCGTGGGTTCAATTCCCGCACCGCAGGGGGAGATAAAATTTTTCTGTTTCTAATATTTAAACTTTCATTTGTTATATTATCTAATGATCAAAATTAGGTTTGAAGTTAAATAATTAACGAAAATAATACCGTCCGGATGAAGGGGATCTTTTCCAGAGTGTTATTTTCATAATGTTAGTTTCTAATTACTGACAAGTACATTTCAAATTACATTTCAAACTGATTATATACCTGTGATGATTAAGTATATAGTTGAGAGTAAGAATAACATAAATAAACATATTACATAATAAAATGTCTTCGATTTATTTCAACTATTCCTTAAGTGTCCGAAACCGGGGGACCATAAAGCAGATGTCTCAGGACTCGAGGTAACTGTTATCTTAATTAATGTGATATCATGATAAGAGGGTGGTTTTAAACGATGTTTGTTCAACGGGATTGTGAATCGTAAAATGTACTAACCATCAATCATAAGACACGTGTAATCGTGCGGTATTGTTCTGTTTAATCCGTAGAAAGATAATGATAGAGACGAAGTTTTATCCTAGAGCACTTCACAATTCTTGTTATTTCGATACCTAATGCACAAATAAATTACACTAACCTTCTTCACATTTTGCACGCTGAACCCATAATTGAATCAAATATATAAATATTGGACAACATCACATTGGTAAGTAGCGGTAATGTGTTACTGAATTGTTTTAGTAACACATTAGCGCTTTTTCGATGGTACTATAACGCCCAGACCTCTGACAATGGAAACGATCGTTTCCGTTATAGACCCGACCGGGGATCGAACCCAGGACCTCACAGATAGCGCAACACCAAAGCTCACCTCTCGGCTACAGAGGTCGTTAAATGTATGTCTTACAACATAACGGTGTTAAAAGTGGATTTAAATTAAAACCTTAACTACTGTATCATGAGTAACGATAAGCAGAATAATAAAAAATGTAAGTAATGTAATTACGAGTCTTGTACAGAAATAATAATGCATGTAAATAAATAAGGTTTACCTTCAACCAAATCTTTAAAAAAATCCATACAGATCTGTAACTTTCTTATCAGGGGGCCCAGTGGCGCCTATATCGCATAAGGTTCTTTCAGAGATGTACGAGATATGCTGTATAAAGTATGTGAAATACGAGATACTTAAAAAAAAAGCATTTTAGATACTTGCTAAAAATAATTTTCTAGTAAGTTATCAATCAAAACATTTTAAGGATGAATTACTTTTGTTGTAATTGAAATCAATATTTCATTGAACTAAGTAGAAGTTTAATTAGTACCTAGAGGAAAATTTAATAGAATAGAGAATCGCGAATGTACATAACATGGATCCTGCGAACTTCGTACCACCTTAGCTTAGCTTTGATGCACTACTTTATTTTGTATATTATCTATAAATAATTATTCGGCGGCGAGCTATTTTCAAAAATTAATAAATTAGTGCGATATAATTTAATTAAGTAAACACGTTTCCGAACAAATCATGCTCTTTCAATATAGTCTATAGATGTGAATGACGTTGACATTCGTTACGCGCGTTTTATATATGCAAAATTAAATGTATATTTTTCAATCTTTTTGAGAGATTTTTTTAACACTTTTTTCCGTAAGAACCTTGAATAGAGTATAAGAAAACTATAAAAGAAAAATCAGCCAAATCATCCACCAAGTTTTCATGTTATGGCGTGACAACGAAAAACGGGTTTTATTTTTATATATATAGATTAGAGTAAAACTAATTTTTTAAAACTTACTTCGCTAATCTTCCTCCAATGAGGCCTCATGATTATGCCCCAAAGGAAAAGAAACGCTCTACAAGTCTGCAAACTACTAAGCAATAAGTTAAGCTATCGCGAAATTTATTGACAACTAGCTGTCCCGGCGAACTTCGTAACGCCTATTTTTTTAGTTTCTAACCTTTTAAACCTTCCCTGGACCTCCACAATTATTTCAGAACCAAGATTAGCCAAATCGGTCTAGCGGTTCTCGAGTTTTAGCGAGACTAACGAACAGCGATTCATTTTTATATATAAGACTAGCTGTCCCGGCGAACTTCGTAACGCCTATTTTTTTAGTTTCTAACCTTTCAAACCTTCCCTGGACCTCCACAATTATTTCAGAACCAAGATTAGCCAAATCGGTCTAGCGGTTCTCGAGTTTTAGCGAGACTAACGAACAGCGATTCATTTTTATATATAAGATTAGCTGTCCCGGCGAACTTCGTAACGCCTATTTTTTTAGTTTCTAACCTTTTAAACCTTCCCTGGACCTCCACAATTATTTCAGAACCAAGATTAGCCAAATCGGTCTAGCGGTTCTCGAGTTTTAGCGAGACTAACGAACAGCGATTCATTTTTATATATAAGACTAGCTGTCCCGGCGAACTTCGTAACGCCTATTTTTTTAGTTTCTAACCTTTTAAACCTTCCCTGGACCTCCACAATTATTTCAAGACCAATATTAGCCAAATCGGTCTAGCCGTTCTCGAGTTTGAGCGAGACTAACAAACAGCGATTCATTTTTATATATAAGAAGACTAACTGTCCCGGCGAACTTCGTAACGCCTATTTTTTTAGTTTCTAACCTTTTAAACCTTCCCTGGACCTCCACAATTATTTCAGAACCAAGATTAGCCAAATCGGTCTAGCTGTTCTCGAGTTTTAGCGAGACTAACAAACAGCGATTCATTTTTATATATAAGAAGATAATTATGTTTGTTTCAATATTATAGTACTTTATTTGATTCTATCATAATTAATCGATTTTATTATTTTTAATAGTACTATACGCCGTACTAGCGAACTTTAAATATTAGAAACAGAAAATTTTTATCTCCCCCTGCGGTGCGGGAATTGAACCCACGACCTTCACGTATCGCGCGATACGTGAAGGTCGTGGGTTCAATTCCCGCACCGCAGGGGGAGATAAAATTTTTCTGTTTCTAATATCTATCATAATTAGTTCTCGCAGCGTACTTACAAGTTTTATTGTCATTCATTTATTTAAATACTAGCGGTCCCGGCGAACTTCGTTTCGCCTTAGAGAATTTTTTCCGCTTTTCTGTTGATTTTTTTCAAATTTTACCAAGGATTCCTAATTTTGTAGCCTATGTCAAATTGGAAGAATGTAGCATTCTATTGGTGAAAGATTTTTTTAAATCGGCCCAGTACTTTTTGAGCCTATCCATTACAAACATACAAAAATACAAATCTTTCCCCTTTATAATATTAATATAGATATATATTTTTATTTTTATACATGACCACTTCTAGCTATATCTAATATAGCGACCCGCTCCGGCTTCGCACGGGTGCAATAGGTACTAAAATATGTATATGTACGTATTATACATATAAATATTGCAATTTATTTTATTACATTGACTCTAATACTTGCATTATTAAACTCATGATATCTTTCGAATTAAATGTCCGAATTGAATAATTCAAAAAGTTATATAAAGGTATTGAAGCTATTTTGAATATAAAGTAATTTATTTTGATAAGGATTAATACCAAGGTACAAATAAAGAGCCTTTAAAAGAGGTGGCATATTAATAAATTTTTTAGATTAAAAAACCGCTTATTGTGACATAACTATAATATTTAGTCATATGCTATCCCGACACTTTTTGTAGATTATGATGAGTTCTGCAAAGTCGTAGTGCATGACTTTGTTCTATCATCGATAGTTTTCGCAGCGCACGCGATGTAAGGAATTTTTCAGGTCACCTTGTTTACATTATTGAAGTTTTAGTAAGGATCCCTAATTTTTTTGAAAATATAATATAGCCTATGTCACCCGTAGATAGTGTAGCTTCCCACCGGTGAAAGAATTTTTCAAATCTGCCAAGTAGTTTCGGAGCCTATTCAATTCATACAAACAAACAAACAAACAAAAAATCAAACCTTTCCTCTTTATAATATTAGTATAGAGTATAGATAATATAGCCCGTGTAACTAAGGAGTTATGTCATTCTAACGGTAATATAATTTATAAATTAGTCTAGTTACTAACAAAAATACTTCACCTTTTAAAAATATATGTACATATGCGTTATCTGTAAGGAGACATACCTTGAAGGTAATACTCGATCTGAAAATTTAGAAGTGTCTTCACCATTATTTATATAACTATCCGGATTTTGCTAAATCCAAATAATTTATCATTCTTACAATAGACCGCTTTATGCGTTACTTTGACGCGAGGATGAATATTGCGTGACAAAATCAGTTTCGTTAATTAAACCGACCGCTATTTAGTATGCGGTCAGTATATCAAAAAACCGAAACTTCCAAAGTTTTGAGATGCAAACGTAAAATATGAAATGCTTCATTTTCTTCTAGCTACTACTTCAGCTTTCAGTTAATTCTTTGGGAAATGTCGATTACCTACTTAGTACAGATACAGAGAACTGTAGCACATTTTCTTGCAATCCTTAAGAGTGACTCCGAGAGCCTTCTCTATTGCCAACTAGCAATTTAAAATTGATAGATCTAACCTGACACTTTGCCAGTACCGCGGGGGCCGCCAGTTGATACATAGGTACACTTATTTATATCGAATGCCTACATCACCACACAAACCGAATTATTGGTGATATTGGTCGTAACACATAGGAGGCGTTTATTGAAGAATTAAATCTTTATGGTATAGGTGACGAAAAGATATGCCATTTTTTTCTGATGCTGCTAATTCTAGGCGCATTCATCTGCCAGCATCCTTCTTTAATGTTTGTCTCCTGAACTGAAAAGTTTGTCCAAGTTGCAACTTGAAGTTGTGGTTTACAATATTAACCATTTTGAGTGGAACTGATAAAGGTAATGTATTGGGAAAAACATGATTATTAAATATACCTACAGTATCAAGGTTTTTTCTGAACCGATGCAAACGTTCTCGGCATATCTCTTCTATCAGGCCTGGCATGCGCCACGCGAGTAAATTTTATCGCGCTCTCAAGAAATGCCAAAATCAATGCATCAACTGCTGATTGGCTGAAAACATAAGTCCGGGCACTAGCACCCAATCAACGGTATAGAAACTTTTGTCGTCTCATGCGAGAAATTAGACATATTGCGCATGGTAGGCCTATATAAGTGTTTTAATGTAATCACTACATAGTATAAAACAAAGTCGCTTTTTCTGTCCCTATATCCCTTTGTACGCTTAAATCTTTAAAACTACGCAACGGATTTTGATGCGGTTTTTTTAAATAGATAGAGTGATTTAAGAGGTAGGTTTTTATTTGCAATAAAGAATAGAAAAGTCAATATTTCTAAGTATTTACATTAGATCCGTGCGAACCCGGGCGGGTCGCTAGTAATTAATGAAGTAAGAAGCTCTTGGATATCAGTGTCAAATCCTTAACATATACCGATTGGTACTCAATAGAAACTCATTCTAAATTTTATGAAGCAAAACAGTTTTAAGTATATACAATTATTAGATTCTCTAGAAATATTACCATGATGATTTTATAAATAAACAAGTTACTAACCTTTTAAGATGGGTCATAATGCTGATCCGATCCGATCGTCGCCGATTCTGTGATTTTGTAGATACTAATTTTTTTCTACATATCAATAAAATCCATTTACTGATCCTTAATGCCGGTCTGGAGCAAGGTGCTGGAATGTGATACCAGAGGACTGGGTTCTATAGCACAGGTAGCATACGTTTGCAATAACCAAGCCGCAAGCGTTGTAACTAGTCTCTATTAATACAACGACCACTTTATGAACAATGGGCTGCAGTGGAGTCTAATTCTCCATCATATACTGTCGTGGACTATCAGAAATACTTTGACGACCTCCGTAGCCGAGAGGCGAGCGGGCCTGGCTTTGTCGAGCGCCATCTCTGAGGTTCCGGGTTCGATCCCCGGTCGGGAACTTTTCCATATTGTCTCGGGTCTGGGTGTTGTGGTACCGTTTCTGATTTCTGTGACACAAGTGCTTAAGCTACTTACCACAGAATCAGAGCAATGTATGTGATGTTGTCCAATATTTATTTATTTATTATTATTAAATAGTACCTCGTTCAATTAGTTCCTAGTTTAGGGAAAGCAATTGAAGCTCATTGTAAATCATGGCCACATCGTCGCATTGTGAACATTAAATCGACACAGCAATGTCCACATTTAATACAGAATCAATTGAGTGGGGACACACTTACGCCAGCTCCAATTGACCCATCATGAATAGCGAATAAGTAACAATCATAATGGATGTAAGTAATGAAACATATATGGCAAACAATTGCTGTGCACTTGTTTTCAACAGCAGGCATCGGAAAACTATTAAAAAGATGTGCCGATAAGATACGAAGTTACCTGCTTAAGAAATATGTATTTATGTTTCCCAGTGGTGTTTAACTGACTAAATAGAGGGAGAACATATTTCAATTCGACCGGATACCTATATGTGTATTTGTGAAATATTAGGTACCCTACTTTAATTATTATTTTTTGTTCTAAGGAGATGTAAACAGAGTTAAGGTAACCATGTCATGATGATGAAATCCTATAAAAATCGAAATCGAGAAGAAATTGTTTGGACACAGAACTAAGTCCTAAATACGACCAGAGCTGCTTTGTAGGTGTAGCAAAAAAGTGTGCAAAAAATATGGGAAGTAGTTTCAGATAAGGACCTAAATTAAGAAAAGTTTAGCGCACGAAATTGACAACCTCCGTAACCGAGAGGCTAGCGATCCGGACTTTGGCGTCAATATGACAACCAAACTTCTATATTGTTTCGGGTCTGAGTGCTATCATATGGTACCGTCATTGTTTCTGATTTCTGTAAGACAAGTGCTCAAGCTACATGGCACAAGTTTAGGTATACTCAGCGTATTTGCAAAAACTTGGTGTCCCCTACTCAAAAAAGCTGTCTTTTAGGTTCTTACGAGCTTACTGATAGCCTAATGAAGCATGCACACATTTGTGATGCTTTATTACGATGTAATGAAGCTAAACCATTTCTTTTTTAAATTTGATAACCGGTAAATAGGCCGGTAAGGCTTGACATTCTAGCATAACCTGGATTGCTCGCAACAAGGTGATGTCTCTGCAGAGGGCAGATAATGCAAGAAGCCTGCGCCGCCCCCAAAGGGCAATCGCCCAAAGGGTCGGACGCGCATACCGCACCGTCGGCTTTGCAGCCGCGTGTGCCATGGCCGGGACGCCGCCCTGGGAGTTGGAAGCCCAGGTGCTGGCAGCGGCCTACAGATGGCAGGCCGACAAGAAGGCCTCCGGGGAGCGCTTCTACCCGGAGGACCTGACGCGCGTCCGGCGGGAGGCCCGGGAAAACATGGTCCAGGCTTGGTCCCACAGCCTAGAGGAGTGTCCGGCGAGCCGCTGGACTCTTGATGCGCTCGAGCCAGCAATAATTCGCTGGCTCGAGCGCAAGTCGGGATTTTTTACGTTCCGTTTGGTGCAGGTGCTGTCCGGCCACGGCTGTTTTGGGCAGTACCTGCACCGCATCGGACGGGAGCAGTCTCCGTCGTGTCAGAGTTGTGGCGCGGCGGAGGATACAGCGGGGCACACACTGCAGGTGTGCCCCACATTTGACGCGCGGCGCGTGACTTTGCGTGCTCTGGGGGGGCCGAACCTCTCACTCCCCAGCATAGTCGAGGCTATGCTCGGGAGTGAGACGGCATGGGACGGGATGGCCTCCTTCTGTGAAGACGTCATGTCGCAGAAGGAGGCCGCAGAGCGGGAGCGGGAGGACGACCCATCCGCTCCCGCCTGCCGCCGAAGAAGGCGGCTGAGGGCGCGGAGGCAATACGACCGCGCCCAGCTACCGCGTGGCACCTCAGCTGGCATTGCACCGGTCTCCACTGCGAGGTGGGGATGGTCCCGTTGGACCGGCCATCCCCAGTCTCCCCCCGAACACCGTGGGGGGAGCAGACGGAGCCGCTTAAGCGGCTTTTCCGCCGGCGGCGCTGTGGAAGCAAAGGCTGAGCCGATTTCCCACAGCGCCGCCATTTAGGCGATGAGGGTTCAACCGGGGGGTTTTAGTGGGTACACCGGGTTGGTTGGTTGGAAGGGAGTCCCACACACGCCGCCACCCTCCCTCAGGGTGGCGGTACGGTGCATCAAGCATTTCCACCGTAAAAAAAAAATGTGTGTGTGTGTATTGGAAGGACATTATTATTTATGATTACCAACAGGCAACCATCGATTCTGAATTATACTGGAATGAGATCATGGGTCTTCATATACTTAAGATCATAATAATTTAGTTGAATGTACCTAAATATAACTAGGTATACTTACTAGCGGGCAGCGGCCCTTCGAACCGTCTAAGCGTATTATCTCGGTTTCCCACATTTGTCATCGATTATTCGGTCATATTTATCGTAGTATAATGTAATACAGTCTACGCAGCATTCCTCGATAAAATTACTATCCAGCAGAAAAAGTTTTTTTTAATTCAATCCATCCCTGAGATTTGCTCGTTCAAATAAACAAGTTATTTCGCATTATAAAGTAAGTACAAATTAAAGAATGATTTGATTTCCCTTTTGAAATTGGCAGATTTCTTTCCCCATCGCATTATGTTTAAATCAACGCAAATGTACCTAGTCGCGAGGCGTACGCTTGTGAAATGTAACACTAGATGGTTTTATAAAAACTTTAAAAGAGTCACGTTTACCGTAGTTGAAGATCACTTTATAATCACAAATCATCGTGCTAGTCCTTCCCGTTTGCTTTGCCCACTCAAGCGCTTATCTGGTGCTGTAACATAAAAATATACCTACAACACACATACGCTCAGTATGCAAAATAACATTTTTTTACATAGGTAATTTATTTAAATTGACACTCCGTCAATTGTACAATTACAAGGTAAGGTATGTTTTTTTTTATAATTATAAGTTATTATTTAGGGAAATTTTTGTAAGTTTTTACAGGTGCTAATTGTTTTCTTGGGGGTCTAATATTTGTATATCCTGCTATTGGATAAGGTAAGGTATGTTTTACGCATAACGTATGCGTCCCCCCTGAACATATGCACCTACTGACTTATGGTTAATATATTGTTTGTTGTTACGCTCAGGAACATCGCGACGCGATTTTATGAACTTGATTCATAAAATCATAATGGTCTAGGTCAAATCAATTCACTGATTTAAGACGTGACGTCATTACTCGACAATTAGTTAGGTCACTATGCCTGAATTGTTTTGCTTGTTTGCACAGATGCATAATATATTTTGTGATCCAAACTAATATTGAAAATGAGAAGGTAACTCTGTCAAGGGCGGTATTTTAAGTTATTATAGAGATATTTGGCACAAATAAGCCTCGAGACTTGGATTAAAATATGGACTCTTTTTTGTTTCTTATATAAGGGGATATAAGGGTAAAACACACTATTAAAGTACATATATATATATATATATATCCTGTAGTCCACGCGAACGAAGTATTACCTAGAAAATCTCAGCTCTTTCCAATTGGTGAGCGACTTTTAATTGGTGTAGGTATATGGCTAATGAGTGCCCAAGTCACTGCTCTGTAGATCATGGCACAGCACAAAGAATAATCATTTCAACCAACATGCTCCACTACTGTTGAGTACAGACCCTCCACTCCCAAAAACGAAACGAACAAACGAATGGTTTCGTTTTTGAAGATTTATCAAAAGTTCTTTTTTGAAGATTTATCCAATGTCGCTTATCTCCATTCATATAGGCACAGTCGCCTTCCCACATTTACGGCCCCGTCCGCCTTCAAATAAGTATGCCGCTGGGGTTATTATGACCGTGACTGGAGAACATGGACTAATATAGGACGACCTCCATTTGATTAAGGTCTAGTGACGGCCGATTTAGGATACATCTAGCTAAAGATAAAGTGGAATCTGGGTCAGTGTGGATGGGGATGGCATCGTCCCATTGGCTACTTGACAGTGTTAACAATAAAATATGAACAGTGTTGGATATGCTAGCTTATTAGTTATGTAATCATTTTACATTTTTATTTTTTAATTAAAAGCAAATCAGTGTATTATTTTTGCAAAATAAATTTTAAACGGAAACCACCATTGCAATTCGGAAATGACAGCTGTCGGCGAAAATTATTTATTTTAATGTGGCGCAACGATGATTATTTTACCGATTAAATTGAATTATAGTGTCGCTAACTGTACCTTTAAGTTTTATTTAAACATATTCCATTTATTTAAAAATTCGATATTTTCCCAAAATATTTCAAAAAGCCCGTACCGGTTTGATGTATAGAACGTTGACGTCACAATTTCAACAGTCACGTGACTTGGCGTTTTTGCGCGCTTTTTAAATGTGTTATACAACATTAGTTCTTTTACCTTCTTTTCCAGATCAATCGAATTGCTTGGGTATAAATGAACGGGCGCACATTTTACAATATTTTTTTAAAACCAGTCAAGCAGCCAATTCATCATCCCTTATAAGAAACTTTAAAACCAAGCCTGTTCTTGTTTGAAAGGAGACCCGGATACGTCATACTCTTTCATTTTTGGGTTTATAGCTAATGAAAAGGTATTAGCATATGGACAGTTTAATAAGAAGACATTAAATCCTTGAATTATCCAATAATATGGGCAATAAAATTTCAAACCCCCTTCGGACAAAGAGAAAGTAGGTAAACATGGTTCTAAATAGACTCAATTCATTAATTCAGAAAATTACAGCTTAAAGACGCGTAAAAAATAAAAAAAGAATTGGTTCGACCATACGATCGAATTTAGAACCTCCGCCTTTTTTTGAAATCGGTTAATCGGGACGCGATAGTGTGAAAGTAATTTAACACAACAATTACGTAATTACGATTATAAAAGATTTCGCAACTCCCTCTGTTTCGTCATGTTAAAAAATCATTAAAATGACCAAAATAACTTTTTCAAGAAAATAACGCCTGAAAATGAATTGTGCGCAATCTCATTGGAACAAGATTTTCAACTCCAACAACTTGACGGTAATACATGTAATGCCGCTACATAAGCTGAAAAATTTTTTTTTTATTAATTCGATTTTTCATTAATAGTCCTAGTAACAAAATGTGAATTTAAGGTACCAATAAGACTAAATACGAAAGACGAAGATGATATACGCCAGTAGGCACTTAGATAGTGAGTAAATTTTGGATTTAGGTTGTTTGTATTTATTACTTATTTTATTTACGGCTTCCACCATTTACTTCATAAAACCTTAACCTACTGATTACCTTAAAATAAAAAGGTACCATACTTTAAAATAAAAATGTGTTCTAACCATGGGTTCTACTAACCTACAACGGCGTAGGATAATGTTTCCTAAGTGCGTACATAGATGTCGCTCGTAGCTTCACATTTATACTCTACACACTGCTCTACTACTTTCTTCGCATTCGAATTTATATTAATAGTAGACAAATTTCGTATAAAAATCTCTCTTTCGCGTGAATCTAGAAATCCTTTTATGGATTTTATATGTATTAAATTTATTAAATTTTAGCGTTTGCTCAGCTTAGAGGCGAGAAAGCAGCTTAGTAGGTACCTAGAGCCGCCAATGAAAAATAACAATGTTTAGTTTAGTTCTAATAAACTAGTGCGAGTCTGCCTTCGTCACGAGGGGCTCTGTACCATTGACTAGGTAAACAACAGTAGCTACAAAAATTTAATTTAGTAAGAAACGATAAAAATAGTTAATGTTTTTTGTATGGGGCTCTCCCTTGAATATTTATTTCATTTTATTAGAAGGTATTTGTTGTTACAGCTGCCAAAAAAAAATTGCTACATCATCTGTACAAATTCAAACTGTCTAGCTATCACCGTTCTTTAGATAAGCCAGCCGCCACAGACGGACGGATAGATGGATGGAAAAGTATCAGTAATAGAGTCCCGTTTGTAGCATTTGTGTACGGAACCCTAAAAAGCAAGTACGGATCAAACTCATTTACCAAGCGTTCAATTTCGGTAATGAAACAATAAATAAAAATTATAGAAATTAACATATTTAGTTGAATTGAGAAACCTATTTCATTAAAGTTGGATCAAAATTATGATTAGGTAGATACTAATGCCTGGTTCAAATGTATTAAATACGATCCGTTCTAGTTACGTATAGTAAGGAATTCTACGAGGCGTAAGAGATAAACGTCCGACTGACGACTAATGACAGCTGTATGGACCGGTATTATCTAACGACTCACAGTCTTTTGGAGAAAAACGGATATTTATTTTGACACATTACGAATCGTAAAATATTGGAACCGGGCATAAGAAAGCGAACAAAATTCATCGTCCGTCTGGATTGAGGCCTAGTGACTTCTTCGATTAACTTTTGCTTATGTCATAACATGGCCACCAAAGTAATGAAAGCTTGGTGGGTGGTCAAAGTTCAACGGTGCCGCTTGCTTGTCGATTCAGAAAACTGTGACTTTTAAGTGCAGTCCAAAGCAAGTTACGTCATAACATTTTAACTCGGTGTCTTTAAGTTAATTAAGAACTATGGTCGATCTATACGTTTTTGACTTGATGTGCTGCGTGTGAACCGTACGTACTTACGTTTATTAAAAAAAAATATAACTAAGATGATGACTTTTTGTTATTAGTAGGGTGGATATGTTCTGGACATAGGTTGATCTTCACGAATAAGTCAAAGTCAAAGTCAAAGTCAATATTTTTTATTCATGTAGATTACATTTGTAATACTTATGAATCGTCTCTATACAATGCAAATGAAGCTACCTCCGGTTCGGAACCTATAACTACCGAGAAGATACCGGCAAGAAACTCAGTAGTTTTTTTTACAATTAAAAAGCTATACTTATTACTAATTTTGCACCAAGACATACAGTTAGTTTGTCAGTTCGAAAAAAAAACAAAAAAAGTATATAGTTATTGAAATAAATAAAATAAAAACATTTAAATAAAAATAACTGTAGGGCTTCATGTGTGATATTCAAATACATCATTTTTATACATTTTGACCTACATGCTTCTGTGTGGTCTTAATCTGACATTGATTGAGAAAACTTATTTAAATAATATACAACGCGTAAGTACAGGCGAGCAGACTAGTTAGTGATCCACGCGTTCTTATCATTAATATACTATTCTACTTTGTAATAGCCTTTTTTCAAGAGACAACTTTTAACATATGTCTTAAATTTATACAAAGGTAACTCAGTAATTACTTTAGGAAGTTTATTAAACATTTTTATGCTTAAAGCAACAAATGAATTACCTATTTTATGAAGTCTACGTTTAGGAACAGCAAGCTTGTTTTTATTTCTGGTGTTAATGCTATGAGTGTCTGATTTTTTAGGAAAAGTATGCAAGTTTTTGTAAACATGCATTAAACAGTCGAGAATATATTGCGATGCGACTGTTAGGATGTTAATTTCCTTAAATAACTCTTTCAGCGAGTCGCGTGGTCCTAGCTTGTAAATGGCTCGGATGGCCCTTTTTTGTAACACAAAAATAGTTTGAATATCGGCCGCAGTTCCCCATAACAACAGGCCATACGACATGATGCTGTGAAAATAGCTAAAATAAACCAATCTTGCCGTTTCCACGTCAGTCAGAAATCTTATCTTTCTAACTGCATAGGCAGCTGAACTCAATCTTCCAGCTAGATTATCTAAATGGGGAGACCATTGCAATTTCGAATCTAAAGTTATGCCAAGAAATATTGTAGAATTTATAAGTTCAATACGCTCATTATTCATTTTAATTATTGAGTTGACCTGTTTTACTTATTTTAATAACATAGATACGTAATGAACGGTTGGGTTGTTTTGTGTCTGGATGTTCAAAATATACTTAAATATATATTGAACATCCAGACACATCTAAATAGAACAAGAGCTTGAGTGTTGTTTTCAGGTATACAGTACGAAGGGTGATCCAAATGTAATGATAATCAAAAATAAACACAATGAATAAAATAAAAAAATACATTTATTTCTCAACATAGTCTCCTAGCAAGTCTATACATTTAGTCCATCTCTTTTCTAAACCTAAAATTCCCTTAGAAAAAAAATATTTATCTTGACTCTCAAAAAAGTCCTCAACCGCGGCCATCACGTCGCTATCATCGTCAAATTTTTTGCCTCAGAGGTGTTTTTTGAGTCGTGAAAAGAGATAGAAGTCACTGGGGGCTAGATCTGGTGAATAGGGGAGGGGAGAGGGGGGGAGGGTGTTTCACCAGCTCAAAGCCCGCTTTCTGAATGGCAGCCATGGCAATTGCAGCTTTGTGAACCGGTGCGTTGTCTTGATGGAACAGCACTCCAGCCCGTAGTTTGCCACGCCTTTTCTCCTTAATAGCCTCCCGCAATCTTCTTATTTGTTCTGCATAGTAGGAGCCTGTAATAGTGGCCCCCTTTTCCAAGTAGTCCACCATGATTATTCCTTCAGCGTCCCAAAACACATACGCCATAACCTTCCCTGCTGAGCTTGACACTTTGAATTTCTTCGGCGTCGGTTCATCGGTTCGTTTCCATGTTATCGATTGTTGTTTTGTTTCAGGATCAAAATGGTGGATCCAGGTCTCGTCCATGGTCACAAAACGTGACAAAAAATTATTCTTGTCTGCCTGGAACTTTTCGAAATTTGCTCTTGACATGTCGACTCGTTTCTTCTTTTGCTCGTCGTTTAACATTTTCGGTACCCAACGCGCGGCGACCTTTCTCATATGCAATTCGTTCGCAAGGATTCCTTGAATGCTGCCATTTGAGATCCCTGTGACCTCAGCTATATGCCTGATAGTTACTCTTAGATCTTCCAATACAACTTCTTCAACTTTTTTCACATTTTCTTCAGTGAGGGACGAAAACGGGCGTCCTTCGCGGTGTTCGTCTTCCGTTGATGTTCTTTCCAGCTTAAACACTTTAACCCAGCGTGCAACTGTGGAATATGGAGGAGAAGAGACGCCTAATATTTCCACCAAGTCGCTATGTATGTCTTTGGTAGACATTTTTTTCAAGCAGAAGTATTTAATGACAGCTCTGATTTCGAGTTTTTCCATTTTGATGTTCACTCCTTGACAGTCCGTGTTCAAATGAATGTAGCTCCTTTTTTATTTTATTTTTTCCCTAACTGACTATAGATGATGGCCGCAGATGGCCTTTTCATCTTCACCGGGCTTGCGGGGGAGCGGAAGGCTCTCACCCCTAAAATTTAAACAACTGCCGGAGGACGCCCCATAGTGGGGCTCGGACCTCGGCTCGGGCCGTTGTTGGGAGAGGGTAATCGAACATACGAATGAATGTAGCTCCCGGGAATCGTGGTCTATTTATATGATTTTTTTTTCCTGAACTAGTGGGTAACTGAGCAAGTGACTGATATTTTGTTGTATTTTCGTGTGCACTAGAAATAACTGATTATCATTACTTTTGGATCACCCCTCGTATAATATATAGTTATTGATGTATAATATTGAGAAAACTGTTATATTCGATTGTTTTATCGAAAAATAATGTATCACACCCTTTCTCCAGCCAGGTGATAAAGGATCGATATGCAGGCGAAGGTTTACTAATGAGAAGGATTTTAGGGCGATAGATTCTAAAGGGCGACAATTTGGCAATCCTGAAAGACTGAATCCTAAATACAGCCCTGGTATTACGGCGATGTATGATAAATAACTAACAAATAATTATGACGACCTCAATAGTCAAGAAAGGAGTAGGCTGGACTTAGGCGGTGTTTGCGGCTGTAATCCGGATCGGGGCAATATGAAACGCCCTTTTCTATTTTTGTCTCGAGTTTAGGTGTTGTAGTACCGTCGTTGTTTCTGATTTCTGTAATACGAGTGAATCAACTACTTACCACAGAATCAAAGTAGGTATGTGATGTCCGATATTTCTTTATTAACATTTATTCATATTGGTTCGACATGTCTGGAGCTACTTACTTTAGGATCAGGGGATCTACTCCCAAAAATGAAACGATCAAACGAAACATTTTGGAAATAAAAAGATGCTTTTTAATTTTGCATAGATAATATTTGTGTTTTTTTTGGAAACGCTTAATTCGCATTAGAAGTGAATTGGTTACGAATATGTGTATAAAAAAGTACTATCCGTCATCGAATCCGACATATTTCGATTTTGGGAGTAGCACTCCAGATCTTTAGGTCTACGAAGTTGTAAAAATAAGGAATGGGTATTTAATGGTGGTGGCCGCTTAGTTAGATAGTCTACTGGTGGTAAATAGGTAAGTCTGCCACTGAGTGTTAGGCTAGTTTATTCTAATAGTACTAACACTATATAAATGCAATTCAAATCTAAGTATTCTAATTAACTCCACCTTTTAATAGGATTGGTAAGACAGTGAAACAGCGTTAATGTTTTAATAAGCAAGTAGTGCGTGCAGCATGTCCCCGCCGCGCCCTGCGCGCGCGCCGCTCTGAGAAAAACTGCCGCCGCGATCAGTGAAAGTAGGCTCGCGGTACCTGTTCATCTATCCGCAGACGGCCCCACCATGGCAACGGTCGACTTCTCTGTACCGACCGACGTTCCAGGCCAAAACCCAACCTGGGGTAGTTCACCACGCTTAGCCCATGAAGATAGTTATTATAATAATGTAGGTACGCCATTGCCTACATCAAATGCTAAAGCTTTAAATGGTTAAATTCCTTAATTCATAATAGATAGTTGCATAACATTATCTTTTATTTATATTGATAATTCCAATTTCGTATATTTTAATTACTAGATTCGTTGGCAGTAAATAACAAAATATTTTTATTATGACTACCATGTACGCTTTGACGAACACGTAACAAAAGTGGCCTATTCCTACATTAAATAGAAACAGAAGTTATAGAATCAACGCGTATAATTTTTTTGGGCTATCATTAAAACGGTCTTTGCTCAAATTGCGTAAATTAAGCTTAGTATAACCTAAATAAGCATAGTTCTTAGTGCTTTGTGCTAGTTAATGATAGAACTTCTATTAATGGAGTATTTGAGATTTACAAAGAAACAGCCTAAATTTCGCAGTTACCCATACCCTACGCACGAAAATTGCCTCTGCGATTAGTGAAAGCCGGCTTGTGGTACCTGTTCATATATCTGAGACTGCCGCACTATGACATCGGTCGACTTGATCTTCAGCGTAATGAAGACTTAAAATTCAGCTAAGAATATGAGTGATCCTATTCTTCTTGCTCATTCAGCTCTCACATGTACTCATAGATACCGTAGTTTTTTTAAGCAAAGAGCTAAGAAGTAAGAATAACTTAGCTTATTTGCCAGCGTAGTTTTCATAAATGTTTAGGGATGTAACACTATCTATGCAAATAAGTTTGAAAAATATCCTCGTGGCGCCCGTTGCTGTTCTTGATACTCTATTTCATGTCACTAAATAAACTTTTCTTTCTTTTTCTTCTTCTAAATGTTCGCTTCAAATACAATGTTTCGAGCGGTTCCAGCTTCACCTTTAGCAGAACAGTACGTATCGCCGGACCTGTTCCGAGCGAGCCACGCTGATAAGCGGCGATAGTTCAAACTCGAAAGCTATTTAGGTATTATACAATACTTTATTACAAGCACTCGATGCTCTCTCTACTCCTGCCACTTAGATCTGCGATCAGGTCGCTCGTTTAGTATCTTAACAGACTAATATATTTTACTCGTAGCTTAAATTGAAGTAGCTTAGCGAATACAGGCCGAAATCGCAAATAAATGTACACATTCCTTCTAACATTTTAAATGCAAAAGGTTCTCTGTATGTATTGATGATCCGTGGTGTCACCCTTTTACGCAATAATGAGTATTAATTCAGTTTGGGTGTAATTTGATAAGTACTTGTATGACATTAAGGTCAAACGCGTATGAAGTCGCATGTATTATCATTTTGTTAATTGAAACTATTTTCATCGAAATAAAGAACTATATCATTGAATATTAAAATTAGTTTTTTTACGGATTCATCATGAAACTCTTTAGGCTAAACATGTAAATTTATCACTATAAAACCATCGGTACTGTTGATTGGCTTCGATGATAAAAGAAACAACCCGCCCTTTGCTCTTTTTTGGGTATATTGAATATAGTTATGAATTTTTCCTTGGAATTGTTCTATCTTTTAAATATAGCCCCATCAAAATCCGTTGCGTAATTTTTAAGATTAAATATAAGCTTTAATGACATCAGGAAATTACTTTTTTTACACTATGTTGTGACTAACACAATGTTTAACTAATTGGCTGTTGACAAAATGAATTCTATCGAGTTTGACGTTTGCATTAATTTTAATTACATTTGATTTTGAACATTTAGAAAAAAATATTTGTTTATATTTATTTTTCATTCGGTACGGTCTAGGTAAACACTTTCAGTTCAATATTAGATCTTATACGGACGACATAAGTTAAAAATGTCTGAAGTGGTATTGTGTGTACATGAATTCATTAAACGTGAGTAACAAAGTAATTCCGTACAAGCCTTCATTCAAAGCTATGGAACATCCTTAAAAATCTACTGATACTGCAAAGTATTTAACGGTACTGTACGTAGCAACTCAACGTAAACACTTGCAGTTATATTTTAGTTCTTAAACTCACGACATATGGGCTATACAAAGTGTGTAGTCGTGTTTTGACCGTAGCTACGTGCCAATCGACATGCCTACGTGTAAGACGCAGACGCCCGCGGAACACACATGCAATTAAGGCGATTCGGCGCGACGTCGCCTCGCGACAGCAACACCGCAGTAACGGAAACTAGCCCTCGTTATCGGTCGCGCAAGAGCCTAATCACTTTCATTGCAACCCCGCGAAGGAGGTCGCTCGCCCGCTATCACGCAGTCAAGTCCGCGCAGTGGGTGCGCGCAGGCGTGCACGATGAATCCGCCGCTCGAACTAATAGCTGCCGCGAACTAAATCGTGCACCGTCGCTGCCCCGGCATCAGCCGGGAATGGAGACCTGCTGCGGGCGAGCCGAGGATCTTGTGGGTGACCAGGTACCCTGTGCTGTGATTACTTAGTGACCAGTGAAACGTGCACGCGAAACTGTGAAGACTGGAATACGGCTTTAGACGCAAGTTTTGCTTACGTTGATGCGCTCCAAAATTTAAGTTACGTGCAAATAGTCAACGGGTTCCCTTGTTGATACGAATGTTAAAATCTGTTTTTACGAAAGCCTGCAGAACTGACTTGTTCTAAAAGTAAGGTGTGCCCTAGATTTATCAATGATGACGGATACTTAGTTGAAATACGGCAATTTGTTTTTATTCAATAGAAAAAGCTTTGGCCAAATGAAAACAGTTTAATGGTAGTTTTTTCAGCAGTTTAGCAGTGTTTCATAAAGCCGGGTTGTTCTACCGTCGGAGTTTCTGAACAAGTAGCTTTTCACTGCGCTTTTCATATATTTTTCCGTCTTCTAGCGAAATCTTTAATACGGTCTTGCATTCTTATACACTATAATACATTTAAAATCTGAATAATTTAGCTACATAATTAACATTACACCTCAGATTTATCTCCATTCCAAACTGTAAACTATGTTGATTTTAAACAAATCTAACAACACGACTATAAAGCAGAGGTGTCATTTACTTAATAAATAAATGCAATAGGTAATCGTTTGAATTGCATTGTAAAAATAATATGTAAAAAATAATAAGATACAACGATGTAAAAAATAATGATAATGGATTTATTGATTAGGTTTATCGTTAACTATTTGCAAGTATGTACATCGATCCGATCAATATCAAATTAATGTGATAGAGAACTGTTGTGACTCTCGCTGACATGAATTAAATTTTATTCTAATTAATACTATTTAGCATTTCGTTACTGAAAAAATCCATAAATTTACAATGGTTTAATGAAAAAATACGTACAGCGTGTGATGCTAATTACATAGACCATTTAATGGTACTTATTCTTCAAGTTTTATGACAACCAATTTTAATAAAAGCCCCTTCTTTTCAAAAAATACGGTATATGAATAACATAAGTAAATGTCATTTTGTCGGGGTGTTCGTATAAAAGACATCAACGCTTGCCGTCGGTCGAATTGGCATTGGGACCCAAAGTCTAAATCATAATGCGTTGTAACTATAAGTTAGGATAATATATGTGATTTTAAAGTATTAATGATTTAAATACAAAAAAATATGCAAATTCATCATATTAAGCACAAGTTACAAATAAAACAAGCTCGAAAAAGTATACGATTGATAACCAAATTTATAACAATGTACGGTATTACATTTATATTAAAAATGATATGCGCCGCGTTTACGAGCGATTAATTTATTTATAACTCTCCGTTGATGTTTGTGGCCATTGAACTAGCGGATAGTTTAAACTAGCAAATAATAACTTCAACAACGAACCGTTTTACGTAACAAACATATTTCTACAGAATATCTAATTCAATAGCAAGTGTTACTTGTAAACTAAGCAATTTATTTTAGTAATTTTATTGCTTGCCTGTTTATAAGTCGAATTGTGTAAACAAATGTTTTGTAAATACTAGTTGCCATTCAAATAATTATGAATCAGGGCTTGGTTAGCATGCGCTTTTACTGTATTTGGTTTAAGAAGAAAACTTGTAAAGATTAAGAAAACAGTACTAGTTAGAAGCCGTCCTAACATTATTTATGTCATGCTAATTCGCTACCGAGCTGCTATCAATATTATGTGTTGCAAATTATAATATTATGTGCTGAATCAAACGGTCTTTATCTGTATTTTTGTAGTTGTTGTAATCATGAGTTTGATGGCCCCACTAATAAGCAGATACTTGGAAAACATAACATTGTCTTGGATGGTTTATTGACGAATACAGTTATGATTGTTGCGACGCGACATGAGAAGCGGATAAAATGTTTTTCGATACTTTATTAGCATTTTAAGTTGAAGGTTTTGAACACAACAGCTTGTTTATTACACCCGAGTGGATGTTAATTGACTTCAGATCTTTCGTAGTAAAATGACATTATGCTAAGACGTCCCATTTTCCTACTTTTTATCTTGAGTTCAAAGCTATGTATTGTTACCAACTTTTATGTTTTTCCGATGGCTTAATGATGCTTCTAAAGATCCAATGTCGGTTAAATTATGTTGAACTGTTACTTAAAATTTAATTCCGTCCATTTAATCATAAATATAGCATAATAGGTATATGCTTTTAAAGCTGGATGTTCTATATAATGTAAAATTCTAACTGTGTTTTTACCAGAACCAATTTGTGTTTTGAAGCTTCACGGTAATCATTATTAAGAAAGCCTTTTTGTTCCTTATTATACATAAAACTTTGTTTAACTGTTTTGTTCGTATAATTAAGTAGCATTTTAAAGAAATAAATCATAGAAAATATTCGTTATTGTTTAGGTTCCTTTGTCTGATTGTTACTGAGATGTAAATCATGGTATTTGTAATAAGGAATTCCGCCGATAATATTAATGTAATAACTAAAAGAAACAATCAAAAGAAGTAATTGAAACAGAAGTATGACACAGATTAAAAAAGAACAACAAAAAATTTTACTAATTGTGCAAGTTTGCATCACAGAATGTGTTAGCAAGTATTTACAAATCTCATGTCCCTCTCTAATATTTAAAAAACCACAATCAGTCAAATACCTTTTTTTTTGTGAAAAGTAGAAAAAAGCCAGTATATTCTTAGCTAAAAATCCTTTTTTGTTTTGGAACTCTTACGAGTTTCGTTTTATTAGGTCTTTTGCTTTATAGAACAAGTATTTCATTGTATTTCAAATAATGGAAGTTTTACGCAATTGATATGAATTACTGAGAAACCTAGTATATTTAACATTAGCGACCCAAAAGTGTCGAAAATATCTATTCTAGATATAAGAGTGTTTCTCAGATATGATACTTTTTTTTTTAAATAAATTATTTCGCAGAGTATATACAGTAAACAGCAATGATCCAGAAGTGTGTCAATCACATCTTGATTATTAAAAGTACCTTGATTAGTAAGTAATGATTATCAGAAAATCAGGCTACTAATTAGATTTCAAATATTTCAATTCGATCTATTTATTTAAAAAAATATCAAAATCATGTAAAAATTGTAAAAAGTCCACGCGAACGAAGTCGCAGGCACAGCTAGTTTCTAATGCATCTATAAAAAACTAATTTATATAAAAATATTTATTTTTCCTATTCGTAAATTTAATTCAATAATTGTTGTTACCGGAGAGGTTCGTCAAATAAAGAATAGGTTACTTAATTTGACGTACAGATAAAAAATTAACCAGGCAAGTGTACATTATCTACGCAGTAGGTATTACGTACCTACTTACGAATTCAAGTTCCGTATTGACTATCTACAATTTTCTCTGTAATAGTCAAGTCATGTCATTGTATTTTATTAATATATTTAACATCAGAAACACTTACGAGTTAATTGATTGTATACAAATCAAAGGTGAAGTAACTATCCGTTCAGAACCTATGACTACTGAGAAAATTCGGGCGGAATCTATGACAAACTTAGTACTTTTCTTTTTAAAAGAAGTTGAACTTTATACATATTTTGCAACAATGTACTCATCACGCATGCAAAAATTAAAATGTATCAAATATAATTAGATAACAATGAATTAAAAATGATCAACACATTAATTAAAGTTTAGAGATAAAAAGCGTTAACGTACTATTTAAACATTTTGCCTGCTACGTTTAGCTCTCCGTTTAATTTAACATTTTTTGAACTTAAAACAGATAAAATTAAAAAAAAACGTGTCATTGTGAAAATCCGCTTGTAAGTATATGCTAACTTCAAATAACAACTTTTATTTAAAAATTGTTTTCATTATGTCGCTCCTTGAATACTAAAGAAAAAAAAAGTAAATCGTTTTATTGCAATTGCACAAATAAAACATTTTTTTTTATTATTTGTGGCCTTATTGTATTCAAGGAGCGATGTGTAAATCTAAATAAAGAACATAAGGCAATGCTGTGTTATAAACTCACCAGCGTTTGTTTTGAACCAATGACTATTCGTTGGCAGTGTTACAGTGAACGCACTGTTAAATCTACGTCCTTAGTTAGAAGCTGCACAAACAACAATGTTTTTTTTAGATACGATTTATTTCTACACATAACTATTTGATGTGTAGTAACTAAATGATATGCGATAATAACTTTAGTGTACTAAATGATTTCAATTACCACGTTTTACTGTGCATATAATTTACATCATACTAATCTATCATTTACATATACAGTTCCAAATAGTCATAAACTAGTAGATGGTTTCATATTTTTGATACCTATTATTTTAATTTGTACAACATAAGCTAAAATATATTAGGAATAAACTTGTAGTCTTGAAATGTTTGCACCATAAAGAATCGTACCACACACTCATCCCTCGAGTGAAAATCTAAACCCGAGCACTGTTACCCTTATGATGTCAAATATATAGTTCAAAGTTAAAAAAAGGTTTATTACCACTGCCTCTTTGTTTACAAAATTAGTAAAACATAAAAAAGGAGTAACGCGTTTTATATATATTTTTTAAACATTGAATATTTTTTTATTGTCGGCTCATTTCTCCTTTTGTTTCTAGATAGTCCCGGGGGGCGGCCGCTGGGACGCTTCTCACGCCGCCGGGATCTTCGACTCGTGGTTTCAGATGCAGGTAAGTGCTAGATAGATAATAGATAGATGCTAGATAATAAAAAAAATAAGAAGAACATTCATAGGTTGGTTTATGTGTGCTTTTCTTTCGAAGTTCAATACAAATTGGAATACAGATTACCTAATTTTAACAAAAAGTGAAAGAAAGCGTTCACTATGTAGTTAACGTTAACGATGACAATAGAACCTATCTCTAAACTAGGAACGAATTAAGATAAAATTTATCCGAAAAAGCAATTAAGCTGATCTAATTTATGTATAATATTAGGTATTTATAACTAAAACACTGGGTAATTATTTTTATCTACTTTATAAAAATAAGTCGGGTTTTCCTCCCTGACGCTATAACTCCAGAACGCACGAACCGATTTCCACGGTTTTGCATTCGTTGGAAAGGTCTCGGGCTCCGTAAGGTTTATAGCAAAGAAAATTCAACAGAAAAGCGGGAAAATCCTCTAAGGCGAAACGAAGTTCGCTGGGACCGCTAGTCTATTATATAAAAATGAATCCCAAAATGTGTTGGTAAGTACATAACTCGACATCGCTTGGACCAATTTTGACAATTCTTTTTTAAAATATTCGTTGAAAGATGATTGGATGGTTTTTACGGCGAGAAAAATTCGAATAATTGCCGGGAAAACTCTTAAGATTTTTACAGTACAAACGTTTTCTAACTAAAATTTAGAGTCAAGCCACATTCCAAATCTTTTTGACAGGACGAAGTCTCTCGGGTCCACTAGTGCTCTATAAATGTTTATGTCTGATTTATCCGTGACTTTGCAAAAATACTATCTAGTATTTTTGCGATAGTTAAGTTTATCAAGTCGTCCTACTACTGTGGAACATCATGCAGTCCTGGTTCAAAATAACTTTCTTATTTAAAGATATGTACCTACATATAGAATATGTTATATGTACGTGTCAACTTTCGCTGTTTATTATCATTACATCGATTACGGCCCAATTGATTCAAATTATTGGTATGCGTATTAGAAGTAAATGTAATAAGTATTTGGTTGAGTTCTTTTGGGATTAGTAACAGTGTGAAATTAATAAAATAAATAATGGTATTTAGAGGTGGACAAATGGAGTTTCTGCAAAAATGACGATTGGTGAAAAATCATGGTACATACTTACCTACTTCTAATGAGATTGGTACTGAGTGTTCATAGAGACAACTGTGGCAGTTTTTCAACTTAGTTTCTAGCAGACCAGATGGGAAAAATATAAAATAATTTGTCGTTATAAATATTCCCTCTTCTCACTTAAAAAAGTTAGATACTGAGGTCATTAAAAACTTATATGAAAGTAACTTTCTCTGAACATTATACTATAAAATACATTGTCAATCAATTATTTAAAATTAAGGCAACAACGTCTACCTTTACTTTGGCTGTACCTCTGATTTACAAATCGAAAAGCGGATTTCATTTCATTTTATGAGCCAGGGAGCTAGTAAAATTCCGAATGAGTTGTCAACGCGAAACCTAACCTTTGGGTTACTTCACGTGTGAGAATTTTAGACATATTTAATCGCAGTACAAACCCAAACTCCACTTCGAGGATGATAAAGATTAAGAAATTCAAAACACGCCAGTAAAACTGACAAGCGAACATGTGTAGAATAACATCTTGGACACTACATTGGCAAATTTAAAAACTCGAAGTTTTGGTAGGCCAATTTAGACTTTAGACAGTTGTGATAAATCAGTTTTGGATATTTATATCTCGTGGATTTTTATTGGTTAGTGTATGTAGCTATTTGATATTCTATCTACAATATTGACATTGTCACGTACAAACGACATAAGTTTATACGAGCTGGTACGTAACATGCTTGCTTTATGCATCTATTTTATTTTTTTGCATCTATGATTTTATTGAGCCATTTTAAGTCTTTGTTAATTTTGTAACTGTCACTTATTACAGCTACTTGATACGTTATTTTTACCCTTTATTTTAATAATCAAGTATTACTTGTATCAATAAAGGATATTCATTTCTTGAAAAACCTCATTCCGTTCGAAACAAATAAGATCAAAAGCAACTGTCGTAAAATACCTGTGCACGTACAAACCTCTATTAGTTTCTACACTAATAATTTATCTACAAAGTAAAGTTTAATCAAATTATTTAATTTAAGGGCACCAAAATCAACGTACCTCTAAACTTCTACGATTTAATAAAGGGCTTTCTTTTCTTAATTAAAGATTACCATTGTTCTGAACATATCGTTTTCTTTCCACATTTACTAACTCATAAAAGGAAGCTGACACATTATTGCTATTGCCTTGGAAACTTCCAATCTCCTTTTAATGTTCTAAGTGCACACTATTTCACGGTTCGCGTGTTCGGCTCACCAAAGTACTAATAACTGGAAAATTATCATGGATGCGCAAGCGCAGCGATTTGACGGGGCATTGGTGCCATTGTCGCGGTGCAGGTACCGTGGCGCCGATCGAAATCTATCACTATACTATAATATCATAGATCGGTGATGCAGCCCAAAGTAGTATTAAAGAATTAATTGGAAGTGTAAAATACTTATCGAAGTGTTTTCTTTCATGAGAAGCTCGTAGGTTTCACATAAAAAAAAACAGCCTGCCTAATATACAGTACCCATCTTTCCCTTATCTAGCGAAGGCCATAGTTTATTAAACTGAGTTAATTGACGTAAATATAATTTGTCGCCACAGTCTATAAAGTTTTCTAGCAATAGTAGAACAGTTGTTAAATTGCATATTTCATAAATATGTAAGTAATTTTATGTAAAACAGCTACTGTACAGCTATGCATCAGATTCGTATTTCTCAATCATAGTATTGTTTTTGTTATTATGACGCGTCCAGGACTAGTGTTTGTAATTATATTCAAAGAAAACCCTTAGTTTAGGATGAATTGATTGGTGTGATTGCGCCACTCATTGCTTCTATTGTAATAATCGTATGTTTATGAGGTTCAATTAATATTATTGCTCGAACATTATTCTGTTTTTCACTGTCAACCAAATTAAACAAAATTTTCACAAAGGTAATTAATTTTTTTTAAATAAGATCGCCATACTAATCAAGTCTAGACTTTCAACAGAATTGTTCCAAACCTTGAATTCCAGTTCCAGAAATGGACAAATTAGGTGTACACACAAATCGGCTTGGTAATAGGTATATCATTTTTGCATACCGATGACGTAAAATCTGTTATTTTACGACCGTTTTATTGTTCCGTAATGTATCATTTGGATAGAGCGATGACGTAAAAACGGTTTACGACCATTTAGCAATCCTGAAAAAATGGAATTGATAACGCACGCTATCGCACATTTGATCACTTAGGGTGTGTTCTCATTGGGGGAATAGTGAGCAGTGAATATATTTTACGAATTCGGCAATACACGTCCCACTGTACAAAACAAGCCAGCCTGCAGAAAGGGATCCACTTGCCTTATATTAATGGATGATACATAGCAAGTGAACAGTGGTGTAGCCTGAATTTTCGCCACCTAGAGTCAATTGGGAATGTACCGCCCCCCTTTCGTTTATTCTACTCGTAGTATCTACACTTCTATGAAATAAGACAAGTAGAGCGGTTGTATTGCGTACGCCACTAGGAGTGCCAAAAACCTTCTGGTTTCAATAGGTGGGTGCACTAACTAGGAGACTCTCACTTTACCTGGTAAAGGTTTGAGGTTGATTCTGCCGCCCTCCACTCTTGTGTCGCCTTGAGCCTTTTTTTGGTTGCTACACCACTGCAAGCGACCAATCTTACTGCCATATGGGCGCAGTATACTCAGGCTGATAATAAATAGCCTTAGACTAGACTTTTATGTCCAAAGTTTGCCTTCCAAAGCAGGAAGACGCACTACAAGTATGTAGCAAACGCATGCTTTAAAATGGCCGCCTGTTTATTGAGATGTCAAGCGAGCGATAAGTCGTAAATGTGCCTAATAAGTCAAATGTTATGTCAAATAAGACGATGGTGATATTGATGATGGCGGGTTATCTAAACTAGTACCTACATACGAAAATTCTATGGTCGTATTATATTCGTACATTGAGGTGGCGGTTAATAAATGGAATATCATGTATAGCAGCAGATAATTATATCGATTTATCACTTTAATTGTCGTGGCTGATAAAATTTATGCACGCAAAGCATACTAACTTGAACATTCCATGCGCTTCTACGTTCTAGTGGTTTAAATGCTGAATCATAGTGGGATCCTCGGTCCGATTGCCGGGTTGATAATAAAGTAGGTTCGTTACTGATTTATCCGAGCATAGTTTGGATTTATTACATGTGTGGTTATCAACGTAGAACACAATGATGGAGAAGGCATGTGCCTAACAGTGAGACATTATTATGTTGATATCCTTCTTTTCTATGTAGCGATAGTTAGTCGCTCACTGTTTGCTAATGGGTACACAGCCTTAAAACGGAACCGACTTGCAACTAATATTGCGCCGTCTTTCACTGCCGTTGCAGAATGATAGTAATGTGCATCGACTCGGCGCATCCATTGGCCGTGGGTCCAACTCTCTTATCAGTTGCGCGTGGAGGGTGGAACACTGGACGAGTTAGCCGCTACCAAGCGGTTTTTACCCGCCTGCTCGACTATATGGCGGGTATTGTGTTTAACAGTCTATACGTTTTGTTTATTATTTTGTGGCATACTAGATTCCAAGATTCTTACGTCTATCGATATGTTCTTATGTGGTGAATGACACTATGACATTGCATTCATTATATTTAAATATGGCGGCCAATCAATGATCATTTGTAAAAAAATGCATTGCTTGGCCGCCATGGGGTAGGTTACTGAAAATCATTAATCAATGTATTTTTGCTTGAACAACATTGTATTTTTTAAAGATATTTTTGGACTATACTTTACCAATTTAAAATATTTTTATTCAAGAAATAATTAATTAATCATTGGACTTATAATCATCATTAAATAATAATGTCCGATTCAGAACCTATTTCAGTTAACATAGAAGCAGTACCTATTTAAACTTTACTTCTTTAAGTAACGTATTCAAACTTGTCTAAATGTTGATGTTCCAACCAGCAATTCCAGTTGATTTACTAACGACCCTTTATTCCATGACTGTACCACATATATTTAATAAATAGCTTTATTAACTCGAACAATTAAGACTGCGCCTGCACTCATTACATCGCGAGCTTACGATATCATTAAATACACCTTTTAATTGGGTATCATTATCGAACAAGAGGCAAAAGCCCGCAGAGCGGTCGTTTTAAACGCCCAGTGGCCGTTTTAGGACTAGACATAAAATAGGCGCGTTTTCGCTCGCATGAATTCCGCTCATGTAATGTAGTATTGTGGCGTGCACTTACTTTTTCAGAAACAGTTTATGAAGTACCATTGCTTTATATTTGACAAATTTTCTCTTTCTTTTGAATGTCAGCCATTTTTACTACATCTGACAAAAATAATACCTAGGTATGCTGAACGAATATAACATTTTGGTAATTTAAAAATATTACTAAAAAGTTTAATTATGTTTAATTTGTTTAAATGCACAGTCTAAGTCTAAAACTAAGGTTTTCTCTTGTTATTTAACCTGGAGGTTTAAAGTAACTTTGAGTGTCAATCGAGCACTCGCAGTTCCAACCCATAGTAAAAGTTCGAGTCCTAATAGACGCGGCAGACAATCGAACCCTGAACCTTTTGTATTTTTGCATCTACCTCAGTTACTGCACCACCATTTTTCTCCAATTGACTACGAATCTGGAAAGGTTTTAACTTAGGTAAGCCTCGTATACGTTTTAACTATCCGTTACTAAAACGGATCGTTTTAGAATATATTTTTTAAATGCACTCCAAGATTGACCTGATCCCACCTGATGTTAAGTGGTAATGAGTTCCTAGCTTAAGGGCGAAAAGTATAGCATAGTAAAACTGTTACTAGACTTGTCACCCTTACCTTGAAGGCCCCTGCTACTAATGTAGCACCCCCCAAGAGCTTTGGAAACCTTACTCACAAGCAGGAACACAACAACACCGGTATTATAACCGGGTATTAGTAAACTTCTAAAGGTTTTGGATTTGTAATATTAAAGTATCATTTCGGTTGATAAGTAACTTCGACGTTTCAGTTAAGTTGTGTCAGTGGTGGTACAAAATAAAAATGAGTAGGTATGTTTTTTTCCCTTTTTGGTCTTAGATATATAGCATATATCCATGTCCTTCTCCGTTCATTATGTTCTACTGAATCATTTATTTCAAACTAGCTGTGCCCGCGACTTCGTTCGCGTGGACTACATCCTTTCATGGTCGGTTTTATCCCTTTCTCCCCTAATATTCGAAACAAAAAGTAGTATATATTTTAATCCAAGTTTCAAGCTATATTTGTGCCAAATTTCATATCTCTAACTTCAAAAACAAAAAAAAATCCATATAAACTTTTTAAGGTGGTATTACCCCCATCCCCCTAATAAAATCTAATAAAAAGTAGCCTATGTTCGTTCTTGAGATTCAACGTATACCTATACCAAATTTCATCAAAATCCGTTCAGCCGTTTAGGCGTGAAAGAGTAACAGACGGACAGACAGACAGGCAGAGTTACTTTTGCATTTATAATATTAGTATGGATTACCATTCGTAGCATCGTAATTTTACGAATCATTTAAGTTTTTATGGTACAATACAATAACATAATACAAGTTATCGTAGAACTCATATGAAAACAGATCAGAATGTTTCACATTTTAATCTTAATCATGTTTTCTTCACAATAATATTGAAAAATCCGTATATTTTTTTCACATTAATATGCCAAGCAGATTACAACCGCGTATTAAAGTATTTAATAGTTAGTAGTAAAGTTACTCACGTCGATTACTCGCGTTTAATACACTTTATAAATGATTAGATAATTGGAATATAGAGACTTCAAAGAAAACTGTACGTTTAAAAGAGGATGTATGGGTGTCTTCTGCGGATGCATCGCATTATGCAATTACAGTGGAGGCTAAAGGCCTATCGCCCACACCACGAACATACATAGCGTTATTTTGTTTGCAGGGGAACATGTTAGAAACGTCTATTTATGCCCGGTTCCAATATTTCAACAACGTTACGGATAGTAAAGAATTATACGAGGCGTAAGCTAAAAACGACCAAGAGACGACTGATGACAGCTGTTAAGAAAAGAAAATTTGAAATTAGAATTAACGACACGTAATACAGTGTCTTCAACGCGACTGAGGACAGTATATTATCAAACTTGATTGAGAGATTTTTTGCTTTTAATTGTTCTATTAAATATTTCTAGTAGTCTTTTAAAATCCTTGTAGCCAGTTTTATATAGGCTAAATAAGAGCTCCATTTTCGAGCCACTTAAAATCAGCTAATTAGTCTAGTACACTTCACTATAACCCGTATTCTATGAAATGTTTTTACATGTTCATAGGTACACAAAGTCACAAACTTCATCGTATTGCATTCAAAATAATGGAAATGATAAGCTAGTTTTTTTGTCAATATCAGTGTAGCTGTATCGACATTTAACAACAAAGGAAGTCACATGTTTTTACATTATTAGGCCGAGTTCACTCATGTGTGTAACGCTAGAGAATCAAATTAAATAATACGGTACGAAAAAAAGTCCTTTATTATTTTTCAATGTAGAAATTTGCCATTAAGTATTTTTGTAGTCAGCATTTAACTAAAATAATAAAAATAATCTACAATAATTTCACAATAATAGCACATAGAATGAAGACAATAATATTTTCTTTTATTCTTTGAAATAATTTGAAAAATGATTTTTATTTATGTTTGGTTTCTTATGTTATTTGTACAATTTTGGTCATCAGTTCAATTTTGACCAAACGTATTGAAAGCTAAAACTATAAACAATGAAATCGAATGTTAAAAGTTTCAATCACAACATTAGGGACAGGTACAGATAATAAATTATTACACATTCGGAAATTAATAGCTATGTCATTTGAACTTTCTGCCGAGTAAACGTGTTTTAAAGTCTTGAAATACTTTACATTAATTATTAAACTCAAGACATTTTTTTATTTGTGATCCATATTTGCTCGATGATAACAAGTGCTAGGTGCTAAGATTCCTAAAAAACTAGGAATGTGGCATAGCATTTAAAGTAATTGATTCATTTTTTTGGTCTGACGGTACGCTTGACGTGTAAAATAATATTAAACGCACCATTAGAGCTGAGCGCACTGTGACATCGTCCATTGTTCTGTTTCCTAGTTCGTCTAATCGATGAGTGAAGATGTGCACATACGCCGCTATGAATTTTATACGACATTAAGATGTCTCCTACTTTAATTTTTTAAATATTTAGCTTAGCATAAACCTCTATGGTTTAGTAGAAACGAACAGTTTTAGAAAGAGAAATCACCTGAATGTAAGTTTTATTTATAACTAGCGACCCGCCCCGGCTTCGCACGGATGTAATGTAAATACTTAGAAATATTGGCTTTTCTATTATTTATTGCAAACAAAAACCTTCCTCTTGAATCACTCTATCTATTTAAAAAAACCGCATCAAAATCCGTTGCGTAGTTTTAAAGATTTAAGCGTACAAAGGATATAGGGACAGAGAAAGCGACTTTGTTTTATACTATGTAGTGGTGACGACCCATGCAGGACCTTATTTTTCTTAGTACGTCCACTTAATACTGCTAAGTGGACGGGTGGTTTCGATTTTTAGATAAGACTAGATGGTTTATATATTAACCAATAACAAACCTAGTATTATTTAATTTATTATAGAATATAATAGAAAATGTCTTAACTCATGTAAACCTTTACACAAGCATTTATGAAGCAGATTATGTTAAAATACCATGTACAACAAGAGTAAAAATTTAAAGGTAAAAAAGATCGTTGATTGTGTGAATCTGTATTTTGTAGATGGGAAGCATATTGAGTTTATCAATTTAGTTTCAATTGCCTTAGCTAAAATAGAACAATAATATATTCCAACCAATTTAATCCCAACTATAAAAGAAAATGTATTTTTGTTGGACTGTAATTTTTAGTGCCAGTGCGAGATAATTAAGACATTCGTTTACAACGTTATTCGGGCAGGCTGACTACAAACGGCATAGTGTGAACAGCTTCGTATCAACTGTCCAACATTTCTGTCCAGTCCGGCAAAGTGGGAAAGCTTAAGATCTTAAGTCGCAGTCCCAAGTATTTAAATAGATCATAACATTACAGCGTAAAGCTCAAGTATGCGGACAAATGTAAATTCTGAACAGCTCAACTTGAAATGACTAGCTTGATTTTATGGCATGTGGCCTTTAGGTTAGCAGAGAAAATCCTTTTGTGTATCATATGGATTACAAAAATAACTAAAGCGTGTGTTTTCCGGCCTGTCTCAAAACCAAAAAACACATAGTTAGTTTGAGATTATTTTTTATTGTACTAGCTGTGATATATATGTATAATGATTACAAATAACGTGATATCGATGTTTGAGTATACATGAACTAATTAGCTTTGGATTAAGTCTGAGATTCACAATATCAGTGCTCTTCCAGATTAGACTACATTCACTTAGAAATGGCATATTTACATTTATAATGTGTAATGTAGTATTAAGTAGAATCACTTTGCATTATGTTCAATGACGAGTCGAAAGTGTTATTAGATGTAACCTACTTGAATTAAGAAATATTTGATTTGAAAATGTAACGGCTTATTGACATTTACATCTGTTAAGCTTTTTGCGATATGTTGTTTTTAAATTTGCCTCAGGTTTATAAGAAGATAATGGGTCATATATATAATCCCTACTAATATTCTAAATGCGAAAGTCTGTCTGTTACGCTTTCCTGCTTAAACCTCTCAACCGATTTTGATGAAATTTGGTATAGGTATACGTTGAATCTCAAGAACGGACATAGGTTACTTTTTATTAGAAAATAAGGGGGGGGTGGGGGCAATACCACCTTTGAAAGTTTATATGGGAAAATTTTTATTTTTGAAGTTAGAGATATGAAATTTGGCACAAATATAGCTCGAAACTTGGATTAAAATATAGACTACTTTTTGTTTCGAATATTAAGGGAGAAAGGGGTAAAACCGACCATAAAAGGATGTAGTCCACGCGAACGAAGTCGCGGGCAAAGCTAGTATAATATATATTTCAAAAGACCTCAGTCTTTTTAGTGTGCTACTATTTTAAGAAATCAGGGCGTAAGCGTATTCCATTTTCCGTTATGAGATAAAAAAGAGTTGCTAAAGGGTAATGGGGGAGCAAAAGCATGGTTGATCCGTTTTATTGTTTATTTTTATCATCTAGTGCACTTTAATACCAAATAAATTTTTGTGAATTTTCTCGTGAACCATTGAAGAGAGACTTGTCCTCTGGATAACTTACTATAGACCCAATTATGCGTACAAAAGTGCATTTACTTGATCATTGGCTTCCATAAAATCCTTGCAAAGCTATAGAACATCGAATACTCGCTTATCGTCAAATAATTACTAGATATATGTGATATTGGCAAAAATAGATGGTGTATTCTATTTAGAAGTTAACAAAAAATACATATTGTCGTATTTGAAATGCGCGATTGAGACCGCGCACAGATCTAGAACTAATCGAATTTTACCGAATAACTCCAGATCACCCTCGCCGATGAGTCCGCCACACTCCAATGGACTTACTCAGTTGCGTAAGCGCAACGTAAATGAGATTCATATGAGGGGGTCCAGTGGGTCGCGGGGCCGGGGTAGAGTGACAGGATTCACGGTCGAACTGGCGAGCACAATGATCGAGTTCAATAGTGATCGATTATGCCATTATACGCTGCGTTTGTGTGCCTCCACATACCATGTACGGTTTGCTACTGACGACTATTTGACTAATTCTATAAATAAGATCGTAAATTAGTGCCGCTAGAGGCCGTATTCTGAGATTTTACACACGCAAAGCTTTCTCGGCTTGATTGAAAATCCTATAAACAGTTTACTACATTTGGACCGACATAACTCATATCTACGTGATGAAAGGCTTGGGAATAGATTTCAGATTATAACTGTTAATAATTTCAATGATTATGCACGTTTTACGATTGGTCAGTGACCATTATCTCATTTTCCTCAGTTGACTGCGATTTCAATAATTATCTATAACCTATTCTCTAATCTACAACATTCGCAAAAAGCTTTCAGAACGAAGTGGTTTAGGGGAGTTTGAACGGAAACAAAACAATATAATATACAACGGATTACATTCGAATAAAAAAAATATTTTCGTTTATTAACAGGTGACCCTTAAATAAATAGATATATAATCTGAAACTGACATTGCCATACATATTAAAAGGTCGTGCATTAATAGTCTCGCCGCTAGATATTCATAGACAAATACTAATGAAGGAGTAATTTATACATTATTGAGGATAATTCGATAGTTACTGGTTCATTAGGAGCCAGGGAGCATTTGAGTTATTCAATATTTCATATGACTAACGTTGCACATAATCGATGACTAATATAATCGTACTATTATAGCTCGAGAGCTGGTAACTCAAGCAATAAATGCCAAATAAAATCGCTTCTTTGTTTTAACCATTTAGCCTAAAACAAGGATATAAAACTCTTAGATGCATATTTATGAGAAGAAAGTACTATTAGTGTTTATGAAAACTCCATCCTTGATTCTCTCCGGTTGCTTCTATTACAGTATCGTACTAGATACTTGTAGGTTATCCGCATACTTAGAACTACAAGGGCATAACTTGAAAACACCAACTCTATGGAGAGCTAAAAAATTATGTTATTTTTTGTTTTACAGTCTAAAAAATAAATTCAATTTATGTTTTTCATATATCATGCACAACAGTTAGACCCGAAAGAATATAGAAAAGTTCGTTTCTCATATTGACTCGACCGGGTGTCGAGCCCGGGTCCTCAGAGATGGTGCGACGCCAAATTCCGGGTCACTTGCCTCTCGGCTATGGAGGTCGTCAAAAATTAATTTAATGATTCTTCAAATCAACAAGGTTGCACCATGGTTAGTGGCCAAGCAAATAGTGAAATTCTTCTGTAATCTATTTCCAGCCGTAATCTATTTCATCAAAATAGGTCTCAACCATTTGAGCTGCATATCTCGGACAAACTAATGAATCAAACAGCAAACACGCGACCGCTTCGCGTTTACAACGTATTCGGCGACAAATATTCTAAGTAACCGGGGTTTAGCTTCAGTTTACTTATTGATTTGTAACGATAAGTCTCGCTGACATACTTAGAGCCCACATAGTATATGCGCCGTGTTTGAACACGGGTGCCGGTATCTGTTGCGCCTTCGCGGATTTTATCAATACCCATTAATGTTGTGGTGGAAAAATTTTTGACGACAAGTACTACTTTGTCCGTGAACTAAACGAACATAACAACGTACCTATAAGGCATTTAATTATTAAAAAACTAAAAATTACACACTAGCTTCTGTTTTACATTTGTAGCTATCAATGACACAATTTCATTGTTGTTACTTAAAACAAATAATTTTAAACATTTAAAATAAGTTAACGAGTTAAAACGTATTTTTTGGTAGGTAATACGAATTACTCACTTACTCACTGCCTGATGTTTCGGTTAGGTTGCATCAGCCGTGGTCGCCAGCTGAGTGATCGTACTCATCCGGATATCCAACACATCTAGGCTTTATAAGGGTCCTTTTTTGCAAAAGATGGAACTTGTATCTCCATTAGCAATTTAAATTTACGAGTACGTTTACCCTGTTGCAGAGTTAGGCGGCAGTCGCCGCGTTGTTAAAACTGTAACCGCGTCAAAACGCAACTAATTATAAATTTACTAACTGGAAAGATCAAAACACAGGAATTTATTTATGAAAGAGAAGGAAACATTACAAATAAACAGACAAAACGCATTAAGCTTTTGTCCCTAATGAGGTTGTAAAGAAAAAACTTGACAGGAGGCAAGCATAGGTAATCATCATACTAGACGGTTGCTACGGTGGGCGGAGTCGGGTGATCAAAACTAGTCTTACGTATATTTCTTGCTTGAACTGATTTTTAACGGCCCATTATTTTTAACTACTTTTTGGATTGGTACCGATATGACGTTTTTCACATAACTGTCTATAATGATAGTTCAGAAATACATAATCATCACAAACGATAGAACTCATATAACTGCCTAAGTTTTGTAATTTTTGTAAATGGTTAAATAAAAAAAAATAGGTAATTATTAGGCTAAATAGCAAATTTAAGTGGTTTAGAGAGCACATTTTTAAAATGTTTCCAACTTAAAGAATGTGATTGTGATTAAACAAACAAAAACTGTACCTATACCTATTAATAAAAACTCATAGACAAATTAAAACGCATTTTCAATTTATTTACAACTTATTGTTAAATATGCTATGATAATAAAAGCGAGTCGTACAAAATGTGCATCGTACAATCAACAAACTCTTCCAAAGCTTTCACACTGCAAACAAAATTAAAATTGTCATACCTACACACGCAGTCAAGATAAATGTGATGTGTGAAAACGAAGAAGCCAATAAAGTGAGGATTTCATTACGCATCGTCCTATAAAGTTTGCGTACTATGTAAAAAAGCAGGAGTCTACTCCACAAAGAGTACCGACAATCTAGGTTAGGGCGCCACGACCCCAAATTGGTGTTGCTCTCTCGCTCTGTCGGTGTACGTGCGAGCGGGACGGCGCGCTGACCTAGAACAGCAGGTTGGGAATCCGGAAGGGTATGGACGAACCGGCTCTACAGTGCATTTTTCCATTCAATGGAAAGCTCTTCGTTTAGTTGGCGGCCCGTTGGACTGCTGCCCGTTTTTTGTGGATTGCTGCATTTTGTTTTCTCTGACGTGCAAGGGCTATTGATATTTGTGTCAATTGTTATTTTTACAAGCTTTTGTTTAACTTGCAATGTATGTATGTTTATCTGGGTGGAATCTTGCAACTTAATTTTGAACCAGTTGAGCTGAAATTTTGTATGCAATATGCAATGCATGGCCATTTAAGTTTTGTCATTCTAAATCCAATATGGCGGATTATCCAAGATGGCGGACTAGTATTTTGTCACTCATTGTTTGAAAGTAAATAGGCCTATAACAAAACCTGTGCTGAAGTTATATTTTACCTTTATTAGAAAACATTGTCGCAAAACGCGCCTTACTTTTTTAGTACATATTTTTCTGGTTTAAAACTTAGTTTTTAAAATGGCTATCAAGTAAAACGTTACAAAAATAATTATTTAATTACTAGTTTACAGAAAATACTTAGGCCTAGGGTGTCGTTTTCATTGGAAAATTGCTAATAGTCTGATAGTCAAAATAGTGGCATTGAATCTCGGGGCCTATATTCGGTTGCCAAGTCAAGCAATGTTGTTTAGGATGTTTGGAACTCACATTCGGCAAACATCATGATTTAGTCTGTACACATTGTTGACATGACTTGATTTCCACGATGGGGAACTTTGTCCTAAAATAGAAAATTATAGGCAATACTTTATCACACGTATTTCGTTCTACTAAGCCTGGACACCTAAAGCTGACACTAAGTAAAATAATTGGCACGATTACACAGTTTTTTACTATCGGTCTGCTGACTGTTCGAACCATGTTGAATAAAGGATTGTGGGTTCGGCGCCCACCCAGGACAAATATGAACTTTCACATGATGTGATGAAAATGTGTCTGTTTATTGTGTGAGGGTTTTTGTAAAGGAATTGTGGGACCAACATTGGTGCTGGTTTCCATAATACATGTGCTTGTGCGACTTACTAAGGAATCAGGTTAATGTATGTTTGTGTGTGATGTTGTTCGATATTGTCTAATATTTGAAATGTTTGGAAAATGTTGATACATGAATAAGTAAAAGAACCCTTAAAGGTACCCTATTCTAAAAATGTAAGTAGGAATACGTCCCCTAGCCGAAGTAAGTGCGTTTCCAACTGTGATTTAATAGATTCCAGCGCTCGATTTTTCTAACACAGAACCAGTAGATAGAAAAACTTTATGTGACGGTTAAATTAATGCCACTCACGACTATCTAGCAGTAGGTATGTACAAGAGTGGAGGTCGAGCTTTTAGGTTACGCTGATAAGAACAGTCGACGGCTATAATGGTCGCTATTTGTTTAAGCTTGCGCTTTTGACGATTATTCGGTTAGTGGAATCTCGGGACCATTCGATAAAGTTCTGATATCATTACTTTCTTAGTGATAGAACCTTTTAAAATGCAACATAGTGACACATTGCGTTATTTAACCCTAAATTTTAGGGCTTATAATTTAAGTAAGAAATACAACGGAGTATAACGAAATATTATGCTCCAGACAATGAGTTTAATTGTTGATATATTCATTTGTTTCACCAGGTTACAAGTAACACTTATATATCGTCGAATTGAATATAAATCAAATGTTTAGCTATCTCAGCTCGGAACTTAATCCTACCGAGAAGTGTACGGCAAGAAACTTAATAAATAACTTATTCTTTATATTGCGCATAGATAATATTGTCATCATAAAGAATTTTTAACCTTTCAAGTTTAAGTAGGTAATAGTTTCTTAATAGGCACATTATAGTAAGAACTTATAAAAAACACTGCAGGTTAGATCAGTACCTTCGAATCAAGCCAACGAATTGGTATTAACTAGGGGATGAAGAAAATTACGTTTCCCAAATTTGCCATCTCCATATTCTAAAACGACGGATTGGGATCGAATATGGATGCTCTGCTTTGTCTCTTTCTTAATTTTAACTATTGGACAGACATAGACATTCCGTACTTAAATCGATCCGTCGTTTGTGAATACAGCCCTGCTTGAGAATCGAATCCAAAGCACTTTGGGCTTTTGCCTTACCGATTACGCCATATTTCGTTAGATTTTTTTTTGGTATCCACACAGTGCCTTATACAGTTATAAGGATTGTGATAACATTCACGATCACAATCTCCTAAGAGCTACAATGTTAGCAAGATATTTATTACTTTGTGAGTTAGTCATACCAAGCGACTTTCTTTATAAAATAGATAAGAAGTTAAAAAATAAATAACTACGCATACAACGGGTAAATTACAAATTAAAATCAATTAAAGACGAGTGTACGAGTTGGGAAATGATTTATGTTGGTGTCTCGTCTAACTTGCACATCCGCAACGTTTCGCAGAACTGCGAACGTAACGATTACACACGCGCTCAGCTATCGGGAGCGCGTGCGCACTGCTGCGGCCGATGTTGCCAGTAAATGGCACATAAAAGTTACAAAAAAACGAAGAAATGAAATGAGTTATTTTATCATATAGAAACAGTGCGCGTCGGCAGCGCAGTGTGAGGTCACGTTCTTGACTCGAAATATCTTGAAAATCGTATAATGATGAAAATGGAGTAAAATATCACCACCATGCAAAATCACCAATGTAGATTTGCAAGATGTCAACCCCGAAAAACAATCATTATTTTACCAATTTTTGCAGTAGCCCTTATAGTATTCAGAAAACCTATCCGGTTTTATGGGGCTTTTCTGAGGCATTGGGCTACCATACATGTCAAGTCTTCAAGCCTAGCTGCAAAATAAACTATTATTTTAAACCAATCCACCCACATCATAGAAGCATGTAGTAAGTACTAAATCTCTGAGCTTAGACTGCGAAAAAACTGCTGGGACATGGTAAAATTTCAAGGTTTATCTTTTATTATGGCACCCTAAATGATTTTGAGAAAACTTTGTCAACCAATTATTGCCTGGTTTACCTGCAATACTTACAGTAGGTAGATACAAAAAGAAATCGTGCAACATGCTGAACGGTTGTGCATTTATTTGGGTTTAAGATTTTGTATTCTTATGAATAATATTTTATGGACTGTTCAATTAAACGAAGAGTCTAGAAGTTTAAAAATAACTTCGAAGTTAAATCGCTTCGAGAGGTTGTCCAAGCGATTTAACTTCCTAAATCTACGTTGATTAAAAAAATCTACATTCCCTTATATTTTCAACCAGTGAACTCTCTTATTTCTTAGCATTAGGTTCGATACAATCGTCGCCTTAAATTAGGAAGTACCTACATATTTGTTTCTCAGCAATTTAAAGGTAAGAATCTGGATTCAGGTACTAAAATTGGCAACACTAGGAAATAACTAAAAATGTAAGAAAGCATCACCCTGGCAATAACCACATTGACACCCGCACGGCGCGCGCGCATCGTAGCCTCGGGGTAGAAAGCGCAGCGAATTCAGCTCAAAGGCCCTACGGCCTGCTACTACTGTGCTAATCCATGTCATTCGTATAAATTTAAATTTATAAAATACGAAGACAGCAATCCATTCTTCGAGGAATCGAATTATTACTGAGTATCGATAATTCTAATTAGCAAACCAGATCGATCGATCTTTTGATTTAAACGAACCTTGTTAATTAAACTTCATCAAATATTGTGTAGGTACTCGTACTATCGAACATATCATTTAAGATTAATTTAACTATTGAAAACCCTCCATTCAAAAATTATTCTTATGTTTAAAGTAATGTTGTGTAAAGTATGTTTGGGAAATTTCCAAAACTGGTACCAAACATTGAATTATTTTCATAAATCTCATAAGGACTACTTTTATGATAATTCCCGACACTTCACATTAGTAATTATGTTTCTTTAGAACGCATCCATGAAACAACAATTTTGTAGAAATGTAATAGGTAGGTAACTACAATTCCTTTCTCGTAACATAAAAATTCTTATCAGCATTGCAAAAACTAAACGTTGAACACGGAAATTATGAAAGAATTTATAATATGATTCAGTGAAACAACTAATGAACTACCCGTAATGTCTTCCGCGAGTAGCACTTGATAAAAAAAACATTTAGTAGAATTAAGAACCTTTCTTGAAATAGAGTCGGTACCTACTTGCCATACACACTGTTGTTGTATTCAAATATTCCGTTATTACATGTACGAATCATCTCTGCCTCGAATCAATTTCATGTTTTAGTTTTGAGTTTAGATTTATATGTTTTTTAAACGAATATGGTTTTGTGAAATAAGGTTTTGGATGTTTTGTTGACAAAACAATCAAAACTTTGTTCTTCTTTTTCCTCTCCGAAGAAGAATCTCTTTAATTATTGCATTTTTCTACTATTTCTATGTTATAACATGTTTACAGATGCTAAAGTCAGTATTAGTATTATTTCTGTTAAAACGTACATTGCTATCACCTGTTAACAATAAAAGATGCATACCATACACAAAACATTTTTGTTTTATATTTACGAGTCCGTATGTTGGATCCGAATGCCGGGTTTTATAAGCTTGTACTCTTTCATAGTTAAGGTGACCCAGCGAATTTAAACTAAAGGATTAGTTCGTATTCGAAGAAACCCAACAACACTGTTTCACAAATTCTAATTATATGACTGCTAAATTATTACTGATTGAGATGATACATTTTATCATAAACATCCACGCAGGGGATACTAAAGGGACTAATACATTTGCCAGGTGAAATTTCCTGTTTGTTTTATTATGTAAGTGATGTGGTGAATGTTACCCTGACATGACCTCACAAATACAAACACACCTATCAACTCACAATAATAATCAAATAGTGTCTAGCACCGCCTACCGTTGTCACAAAATTGTTTCTTTACCAATTAGGCATAATGAATAAAGTACAAGTAACGCAATTGAAAAACTGTAACTACTAATGCCCGTTGCAAATATTTGAAAAACGAACCACTTGTCACTACGATTCGTAGAATATTGGAACCGGCCATTAATCTCGTTGAATTATTTAACTGAACTTTAATGGCGGTATTTTGCACAAAGACAAATGAAGAATTATGAGATCAATGCATTCATTCAATTTTAAGCTGTGTGTCAAACCGTAACATTTTAAAATAAGATAGTGGAAATTGCGTTTATGCGTTTTGTCACCAAGGTGAAACGACGCGACGCCGCAAGCGCCGGTAGAGTGCCTTAGGGCAGAAAGCGCGTAGTACCTATGGTCGGCTGGTTAGTCAAACAAAGACAAATGCCGTCGATAATGTACGATGACACTATATTATGATGATATGTTTGCTGTCATAGCATTATAGAAAACATTGTTGCTACCGAAAACAAACGATGCTTATTAAAACCTATCCCTACTATCACCTTCACAATAATCGTTATTACAAATCCTTAAAAAAACTACGGTCGAATAGGGAAAGATCCATTTAGGAAGTACATTTATTAAAAAAACAATAATCCCTACATTATTTTAAGGGTTACTCTTTTACGCATAAACTACTGATGGATTTTGATGAAATTTGGTACCTAAAACATCAAACAAACACTACCTACCTAAAACACTAGACCACTAAGGGTAGAATACTAAGAATTTTGTTTAGTCCAATAGTTTGATTACTAATAAATATAAGACACGTATTTTTGCTTTTATAAACAACGTTTTACAAATTTGAGACGGAAACTCAACGCTCCGCTAAACTTTGATGCGCTGTAACATCTTCAATATTTTTTTATTTTAAAAATTTGCAACAACACATTCTCGCCCACCAGCTACCCCCAAAATTAAAAACTGCATATTTACTTCTTTGAAGCGAAAAAAAGTTCAGTCACCTTCTTTTAAATTACAAGGAAACCGGTAAAAAATAACGAAGTGATAGACACATTTTTTTTATTTAATGTCTTTATCCACATCCCTACTAATATTATAAATGCGAAAGTAACTCTGTCTGTCTGTTTCTCTGTCTGTCTGTCTGTCTGTCTGTTACGCTTTCCTGCTTAAACCTCTCAACCGATTTTGATGAAATTTGGTATAGGTATACGTTGAATCTCAAGAACGGACATAGGCTACTTTTTATTAAAAAATAAGGGGGGGGTGGGGTAATACCACCTTTGAAAGTTTATATGGAAAAATGTTTATTTTTGAAGTTACAGATATGAAATTTGGCACAAATATAGCTCGAAACTTGGATTAAAATAAAGACTACTTTTTGTTTCGCATATTAGGGGAGAAAGGGGGAAAACCGACCTTGAAAGGATGTAGTCGACGCGAACGAAGTCGCGGGCACAGCTAGTATTGTAATATTTTAATACTTCTGGTTACCACATCAGATGAGTTCAATTTACAAAAGAGGTTTTTGAGTAAGTATTCATAATTTTTCTTATCTTGCGATTCTTATGTAGCATATTTCAACTAAAGGAATATATTTACAATGAAGATGTGAAGGAAATGTACATAGCAGTAATCAGGTGCGGTGTTTGTCTCGTGGTGTTAAACGATCGCTTCCTTTGTCGATACCTAGCACCAGCAGTCGGTCACCCAACTTGGTGTGATCTGTGTGTAAAAGATTAAGGAAAGTTCAAAGACTTACATCGTGTACAAAAAATGAATAAATCGATAGATAAGAAGTTGACTAACTTTGTTGTATCGTACAGATGAGTTTATACATAGTTTAGGTTCGACATTTTAAGATGTTATTCTATAGACATATGATAATTGATGGAATATTTTAATTATTAAATAAAGTAAAAAAATTAAATATTTATTTGCTTGTTCCCTTGCAGGTTGAGTTAAATCTATATGGCTTGACTAGACTATGTACAAATAGAAACAAAATCTGAAGAATTTATGATAACTGCCGAAGTTATTGCAGTTTTCTTCTTTGTATGATTAGGTTTATTTTGATTGATTTCCCATTTCGCTGGCAAACACTTGTTGGGTAATTTTAATTCCTATGTAGTTCCATAAGCAACATTTATGAAATAAAACATCGAAATTTTGAAAAAGATTCCATGTATCTTTAATGAACTTTTGAAAGGTTTAAAAAAAAACTGAAATCTTACATTAAACTTTCAATACAGGGTGATGATTTCACATGATAAATTAGTAACTTTATGTTGAACACATATACTTAAGCCCTGCATTATTTCTCCTTATCGTTGTGTATACCTAAACAGGCAGACTTATTCATGCTAGGACCACTTAAACGTATATCGTGAAAGTCGTATGGGTATTTGCAAAGTCAAAGTCAATATTTTTTATTCACATATATTACATTAGTAATACTTATGAATAGTCTCTATATAAAGCAAATGAAGCTACCTCCGGTTCGGAACCTATAACTAAAGAGAAGATACCGGCAAGAAACTCAGTAGTTTTTTTTACAAATGGAAGCTAAACTTATTACTAATTTAGCATTAAGACACACAGTTAGTTTGTCAATTGTAAAATAAAAATTAAAGATCAATTATTGAAAAAAATAAAAATAAAACAAAAGTATCTATTTGTAAAATAAATGAAATTAACTGTAGGACTTACATACGTCATCGTGGCCCAATACTGACATTGATTGAGAAAATGTGTCTTATTATATTTTTAAAATAATATAAAACACGCAAGTACAGGGGAGCAGACTAGGTAGTGATCCACACGTCCTTATCATTCAAATAATCTTCTACTTTGTCGTAGCCTTTTTTCAAAAGACAACGTTTGACAAATGACTTAAATTTGTATAAAGGTAACTCAACAATAACTTGAGGAAGTTTATTAAACATTTTTATGCTTAAAGCAACAAATGAATTACCTATTTTATGTAGTCTACGCTTAGGAACAGCAAGCTTGTTTTTATTTCTGGTGTTAATGCTATGATTGTCTGATTTTTTAGGAAAAGTATGCAAATTTTTGTATACATGCAGTTAATATACCTTTTTTTTAAGAATTACTAGACAATAAACTTCAAACTTACATACCTATTCTTAGATGCCAAGGAAATTTAGAATACCATAACATAAATCGTTTCGAGACAGGACGCGTTGGCGCATCCCGTGTCATCGACTCACCTCACTCTACTATTTGCCTACCTTGTTATCTCGTATTGACACGTTTAAACGACTTATCGGTCGAACTCAAATTCAGTCTTGAAAACTGTATTCCAGGCTGCCAGAGAAGTTGGTTTAAAAAAAACATGAAACTGTTCATAGGTAATAAATTTTTGGTTAATCCGAGTACGTTATGTGATATCTCCCGTATCTACGAGTATCTGACGTGATTCTAATGATTTCTTGACTTTGATTTATATATTTTTTTAAAATGTGGATTTATTCTTTTCGGACATCGATTCTGTTAATAGTGTGTTAGTATTTATAGATCATTTGCCTATTTGATTTTTTCCTATTTATATATTTTAGCGTAGTGCAAATATAAAATGGCGTTGGTACGATAAGCCAAAAGCCAAGTGGGAAAATAAAAGAAGTTCTTCGTTGCAAAACACACATCTGAAAACGTACACGAAAGTACGCTTTTAAATCCATCGAAAGCAATTCGTTGAGTACACATTTTCTTAGTACAAAAATCCAACAGGCTTCGAATCCAAATTCAATAATGACATACTATTTCTAACTACCATAATTTGACAATAAACATCCTAATAACGGATTGTTCATAATGGGAACCGGTTAAGAGCGACGCGACGGTGTCTTAGGTGCACGCACTCGAAATGTAACGGCATTTTAGACGCCCCGGGCCAATAACTCAGCCTACTGATACGAAAAGTTTTACCAAAAGCACCTCGACGAATTGTGCAATTGCGGAATGCCGGTTAAGTGTAGTGTCGCCTGAGATAGCGCGAACGGACGCTGACGCTCCCCGGCCGCGAGTGTATTCGGTAATTACAGATTACGCCACGCCGTTAACTTGACTATTAATCCGCATCTAGCCGGTGACGACGCGACAAGAACAGCGTGCTTTGTTAACGTAATTTATTAATTGTGACATAGAAAGCGTATTTGTTTGTCATGTGGCACGTTGTCAACAATATTTGATTGTTTGCTTCACTCGGCACTGTCTGCGTCTGATCCAAGATTGGGTGGACAGCTAGTTCTTTCATAACAAATACATTTATTAATTGTGAATTTTTAATTATTTGGTAGAGGCTAAGGTAGTTGCCAAGTCCCGGGTTCACCTCTCGGTAAGGTAAATTTGGGAAGCGACCTTTTTAGGGTTCCGTATCTCAAAAAGGAAAAACGGAACCCTTATAGGTTTTTGTGAACAGGCGCCACCTTTAGGGACTAGTCTGTTCCAGTATACCTTTCATAAATAACTTACTTAGATATTGAATGGTTTCCGTACTCTACAAAACAAAATTCAAAAACAAATATGTTCGATACGTTTTAATCTACTGAGTATCGTACCGGAATCTTCTCGGTAGATAAAGATTCCGAACCGGTAGTAGAGTCACTTTGCATTTTATTCAATGGGAGATTCAAACGTGTTATTTGTAACCTACTTAATCAAAGAAATATTAATATGACTTGATTTGGGTCAACAAGTGTAGGTATAATGATAAATCTAACATCGCGTGAAGGATTAAGTCATTTGTAGAAGCTATTTACTATAAGGATAATTATGTATTATGCAAAAATGTTGCCTTTTTTTAATTCACATCTCGTATTGTGACGAAAAAGGTAAGCTTTCCTTTAATTTTTTAGGTTGCTCAAAATTTGAATAAACTAACATAATATCTAACGACGTGAGAATTAATTATTGAAAATCATAAATAGTAAGAATGCTTCATATATAAAGTGGTTATCTTAGTTAATGTAACAATATAGTGGTTGCAGTTTATTAAGCTTTTTGAAAAGATACAGGTACCTAAAAAAAGACTGATACAGTAATCGTTTTGAGAACCTATCGATATCCATGAAGGCGAAAATGCGATTAAAAACTAGTTGTTTACAAACAAAATCTGAAGTAGATAAAAATAAAACTCAAATGGTTAGCCCAGGTTTTTGGGTCGCAAACGAAACCGAAATGTTGAGGTTTCACAACACCGAGATTAAGTGACAAACAAGTGGTTGTGCAGCTTTTGAGTTTAATGTAATGCCTCGCTTCGCTGAGAGTGGATACTGGATACTATAGGTGTAATGTCGTGACAAAGGTTGGAATTCGCGTGGAGTCGTCGACGCTTGGTGCCTTGGTACAGTATACTCACGCGGCAGTGCGACCGCTGCGCTCACGCACTATCAATGAAGGTTTCTATCTACATCTTCATTAACATTGTAAAGGAAAATTATTCGTTTCCTCTATATTTATGTTTTTTGTATGTCTATTATATTTTTTCCCATATATAGACTTAATACCAAACAGAATTTGAAACCAAATATCTCCTGCACATGAATTTAGGTGTAAATGAATATAGATAGATTTATATGCTTTGTCAAAAATAACTTTTACATAGGTGTTGTGTAAATAAAAGAGACGTAATTTTCAATACTACCGGTTTGAGCAGAATATATGTTTTTTTTTATATATCACTTCAAGATTGATCTTATCCCACCTAATGTTAAGTGGTAATAAGGTCCTTTTTTTTCTTGACGAGGAGAAATACATTAATGTACCGTACCGTCGCTCGAGGGTGGTGACGGCGTGTGTGGGACTCCCTGCCTTGGGAAGGGCAGGACTACCCACTAAAAGTCCCCAGTTGGACCTCATCGGTGGTGTTGTGGGTAATTGGGTCAACCTGGCCAACCACAACACCAGCGCCGTCTCTTACCCCCAGGATAATCTAGGGGTGAGTGGGGGTGGCCGATCCAGGTAATGAGGTCCTAGCTTAAGGACGACAAGTACAGTATTATAAATCTGTTACTGGATGTGTCGCCCTTACCTTGAAGGCTTGACCCTTGCAACTAATGTAGCATCCCCTAGGAACTCTGGAAACCTTACTCACACGCAGGAACACAACAACACAGAAGTGATTTTTATTTGGCTGCGGTCTTCTGTAAGGTGGAGGTATTTCACCAGTCGGGCAGCTCCAGTTCGAGCGATAAATCACTATACCCTACCTCTCTCGGCTACAAGGAATAATAATTGACAAAAATTCATATTGCTGAATAGATAAAGAAAGAGAAATCCGTAGATGATTGTAAAGTAAAGGATCAGGAGCGATTTTTGAAGAAACGCCAATGAATTTTGAATTGAAGTATTTGGGTGAATATTGGCTCACTGTTTTTAAGTATATTGTGGCGGCACCTCAGAGGCGGCTCACGCTTCACTCCGGCCGGAGCGCGCGCCGCGGCGGGTCAAACATTCTAAATGTTTCATTTGTATGACGCAATATGCCTCGAACTGGATTTGCACTCGTCTCACCGACCACTTGCGTGTGTGCTGTCGCGTGCTTTAATTGAAATTGCTATTTCATCTAAACAGCTGCTGTCCTCCAAACTAAAGACTACAGTCAAGTTTAATTACCGCTGTAATAAATAAGCTTAATTGTGTGCCAGTACATGACCTGATTGTAATATGTATGGTCTACCTACTTAAGGTATTTTAAATCGGTATGTACCTATAACTGTCTTAAGCTTGTCTTGGTTAACGTTCACGTCTAGAATGTCAATAAAATAATTATAACACGCGTACATAAATAGAATCGACCAGTACTTTCCTTATATAGAAGAGATATAGAGCTTGTCGATACAGACGGATAAGTAATGTTTAAAAGTTTCCACTCGCTTAAGCGTGGAATGAAATGTTCGTCATAGGTATAGTTAATAAGCTTAATTTCCGTTACATTAGCATGAAGCGGCGCGTGAGTGTCGGCGAAGCGCCCGCACTTGCGACACCGACGCTTCGCTGCAACCAGACAGCTTGGCGCGCCACTTTTTTAAATAATGTTTCTTTCACAAAGTCGGACACCAGGAGTGGGTGGGGAGCGGTGTCGCGGCTGGCTACTTTCTTTTTTATAGCCACTGAGAATGTAATAAATCCGATGACTGTACCTGACGCATACCTATAGATCTAACTTTAGCTTCCCATTCCACATGTAAACTGCGTTTGCGCCTGATATAGGCCCACAATGACGACGGAAGATTTTCACCTCCGTTGTCCACTTCCAATTCTATTCACCATTCTTTCTACTTTAAACTGGTCTAAAACAATGAGTCACAAATACCTGTTTGGGGAATAAATTAATATATTATAGGTACAACAGTTAATAAATACAGACTATTCGGTATGTATATTTCAATATTTTCGGAGGTGACTCATAGAAATCTTAGCGTATTACGTAATAGCCGATACATGTTTAGTATAATAGCCATAGGCGATTATATACAATGACTCATAATAAATAGCGCACGTGGCATAACAAAAACTTTTCATCGAGATATGGTATACAATTTTAGCATCATCAATTTTAGTGTCAAAAAATATTGTTAGGAGTTCAGATTTCGTTATTAATACATGATTATGTTGATCTGCAATTGGAAATCTTCTGTCGCGCCAGAATTCCTGCCTGCAAATGATACTGCCTGTACAAGTATTCCTTGGTCATGGCTTGGGCAGTGAACATGGCTCTACTCCGCTGCAGCACTCCACTTTTCGGTCCCCAGCATACATTCAGTTTGCTGACATCGTGGAACTTCTTTCGACATGCGCCAATCAGTAGTTGTAGTACAAAAATAATAACAATTAGTCCAGCACTTCCAGTTGCCAAGCACCACGACACAATATCGATCATATGGCTTGACTTATTCCATCTTTGTTCATACGTTTCCCGGCAAAAAGTATAAATCAAAATCACAGGCGAAACAACCCAGCAGATTTTCATATAGCTTTTTGGCTGCAGTCCTAGCATGAAATGCACGTCTTCTGAAAACTTGTCTACTCCGTACCAGATAACAAACACCGTGAGCTCTACAGCAACAACGAATACCGCCAGCGAACATGAATGTAGTTTAAGCTGGACCAACAATTTTACGCCATTACTGCTCAACAAAGGAATGGTAACCAAAAAAATACATAAAATTCCACAAAACGCCCAAAATCCTGGATATTTAGCCACTTTCGTGCTTCTGGCAACGGCCATGTCCACCATTTGTATAACATATATTACGTTCGTGCCAGTTCCCAAGGCAGTATGGCTGCTGTAGACTAACACTAAATAAAAGTATTTTTGCCGATACTCGTGGAGGAATCTCGGAGTTTTCTCATACAACAACGACATAGGTACATCCGATATTATATCGGGGTCGATAGCATATTCGAAAGCGTAAGGGCAGCTCATCATAGCAGTGATGCTGATGGCGAGAATGGCGATACCTATCATGATGACCACCACCACCACCGTGTTGGCGTACACGGGCTCCCGAAAAGAGTTTTTGTAAGAAAGATTAAAATTTGTACCGGTCCCCAGTCCTAAGCACAACACCATATTCACAATGAATTGGGAAAATCTAAATTTAGAGAAAAAGTCCCTGAAATCCGAATCCATAGCGTCGTCATACCTTACTACTACTCCTTTTTGCAGCATAGAACCCATAAGTAGTACCACGTATCCTGCTATCGGATATAACGTGAAAACCTGCACTGCCCACTTGATAGAACGTTGTTGTCTCGTGATGCTCAGGTACATTATGGCACAAATCAGCGCCGACGCGAGACATACTCGCCAGGCTACATAGTACACAGTGTCACTTCTCACCCCCATCATTTTATATCTCCAATATTGATACTCTGGGAAAGTAGTATAAAGATGATCACAGTATTTGGGCGGCTGTTCGAGCCTCAAACAATCGTCATTGACTGTGAAGTTATTCGCGATTATATTGCAATATTCCGTCGTCCATTCGCCGCACTTGTAATAAGGGATCGGGTTCTCGAAACTTATCAGGAGGTAGTGAAAAACGAAAGCATTTAGGACGTGATTGTAAAGGATTTGTATGACTTGCCAGAAGATGAGTATGTATCCGACGTGGGCGACGCACGGGCGGGCTTTCCAGACATCGATGCAGTCGCGCGCTGTGAACTGGCTGGTGATGAACTCCATATACAGTATTGGGATGCCGATGAAAAGGCTGATAATCATAAACACCAGCATGTAACCGGTAGCGCCCACAGAGACGGCGTTGTTCGCAAGTCCAACAAACATCGAAATTCCTATGATCTGACATAAAAGTAATAGAACGTAATCACGACGTGAACCTCTATCATTTCTATGATTATTGTCAGTAATCATTTTGTTGTTATTGTTTTGAGACTGATAAATCTTACGTTGGTCTTAGCCATCGAGATATGTTTTGTCAATAGTTTGCGAGTGCGACCTGAATGCAAGACGATTAATGCAAACAAGTTCAAAATAATATTGCCAAGAATATAAATAAATAAGTATTTATGGAAGTAGGTACCGTTCTCGATAGCCAACAGTTTCTGCAAGTTATAACAATTCAATTTAAAATGACATGAATGTTTTACATAAACCCAATTCACGCGGGCATTATAAACAGATGAAATGTTAGATATAATTATTTTGGAATTGAATTAAAAGGTTAAGGAAGACGCAATAAGTGCGTAAGGTCCCAAATTCGATTCCCGGTCGAGTCAGTTCGGTTATTTCGGTTACAAGTTTTTCAAACTGGGCTGAGTGTCATTTTGGTGCTCATTTTACAAGGGAAAACCTTAGTTTAACCATACTTATGGACTTTGTATGTCTGTGAGCTGTAACTCTCAGTGAAAGTCATTTAGATTATGACGTATAAAAGCAAGACGCGTGTTCGGTTTTTTTTTTCATTTTCATTCTTCAAGGAAACTGAGTAAATCTAAGGAAGATAATACTGATAAAGTTCATGGACTTCTCCGTCAAAATGATACTTGTTTTAGTCTATTTAGCAATAATGGCTAATATAAGTTCTAATAGCTTCTACACGAGGATTTATTGTAGTACACGCTGATTAAGGTACACACTCAGCTTATTATTAATGAATTTATGACTTGAGTATAGTTGAACTAGCAACGTTCTTATAAAACCTTAAATGTACCTTCATTTATTTTTACGGTCGGAAGCAAGTCAGACTACCCACTTTGTACCTATGTCGTGGGCATAAGAACTAAAATCGTAGTGCAAGCGTTACCTGATGTGTTATTTCCCGTATGTATAGACGCTAACGCTAAATCTTAGGGCGGAAATATTAGAAGGGCTACAAAATTGGCCTCAAAAATTTAGTACCTTCAAAAAAATAGTAAGGCCACGGCCACAACACGAGGTGGGGCAACGAAAAGAAAATGAGATGGGTTCGTTTTTTCAAATGACGTTTCAATTGAAAACGCTATACAAACAGCATATCTATTTTTCGGCAAAGATTTTAAAGCTTTGGGTCGGCAAATGTGTGAAACTAGCACTACGGGCAGGTGTCTGCCAGATAATGAAATTGCATTTGATAAACAGCCCGCTGCAGTTTCACTTTATATGTTCCAATAGATAGCAGGCCCAGACCCGTTCTACTTGTACCGTACGTAATGTTTCCACAAGGCTTTCTTGTTTCACACTCGTCCAGTACGATCATAACACCAAACACTTATCCTATTTTATACTTAATGGTACAATTTTCCAATGAGATGCCTTTATTAGCTTGGGAATGTATTTTATAGCATGCCCTAAAGGTGTTGGCATGTGTAAACTTATCCTTTTAGATTTTATTTTCTTTCTTTACTGTTACATTTTGTAGGATGGTCATTCACAAAATTTATAGATGATCCTCACATATTGGTAAGATGGATGTAAACTGCAAAAAAAGTGGAACTCTTGTAGCTAACAAAACTACTGGACGGCCTTTAAAAGCGTTAACATAGCACTATACATGTTTACCACCTTTTAAGCACACGTGTGCTTAAAAGGTGGTAAACATGCTATTTTTTTTATAGTAAAGGGTATTATGACGTCATAATACCCTTTACTATAAAAAAATAGCTGACGATTCGTGTACGTACGGATTTTTTTTTTCTAGTAACGTCATGCCCAAATACAGCTGTAACCAAAATCTACTAGCTGTTGCCGGTGACTTCGTTCACGTTTAATGTGGTATCTCGTATCTCTTTCTGCCAAATTTTACCTTAATCCATTAAATGTACTTTTTGCGAGAAAGACCAACACACATACATCCAGTCGTCCATACATTCTTTAAAAACTTTCGGTATAATTATATTAGTAGATAGTATTAGAAACTAAAAGGGTTTCTTGGTGACTTAAACCGTAAAACCATCCTAAAGTTAACTTCGTGCCCTAGATCGGTTATTAATAACCATGCAAATACTGTTAACACTTCAATAGTCAACTTTATCTTCCATCGGCTACCCACCACATGTTAACATGATGGATTATCCAGTTAAAGTGGCTGGCCACGGACCAATGATTTAAACACCCTCGTAAAATACAAAGCAAATGCAGAAGTGGCCCGACAAGTGTGGAAGAGCGAATAAGTGAATAATATGCATCTAAGCCATTATTTACACAAGTATTTTTTATCTATCGTGTATCTTATCTGTGTTTCTGCAACGTTCCAAAGTATAGATTACGTCGAAATACTCGCTATTTCGCGAACCTCACCTTTGTTTGTTTACACGCTAACCTACATTCATTTTATTTTTTAAACTTACTTATAGAATCAGTTTCGCGATAAGACTTAAGTATGAACTGGCTTGTTCGCAATATTGTTTTTCTGTAAAATATTATTGTCAGCGGCAATAGTCTGCTTTAGTTTGGTATTAATTCCATTTTAATAAATGTTTTATTATGGGTAGTAACAAACAGAATTGATGACCATTTCAAGCTAATTTGATGACATTTATAATTACTTAATTCATATTTCCGCCTAAGACTGCAGTAGTTGATTCCGCCCGACACAGCTGTATATAAAAAATATTTGGCGAACTGAGGACACCCAGACACAAATCTAACATAACAAGTATATGTATAAAATAGGCAGCGTCCCTCAAAACTGTTCACACAGTTTGTCTGCGGAATCAGCGTCTAACATAATTTTGCCAAGTGGTACCTGTGTACTTTTTTTGGCCATGGCCATTTTAACGCAATAGGTACTGTAAATGAGACCTACGACAAGCATAATAGTGTTTAAGGCACTTCTTTTTATTATAATTTGTTCGTAAAGAGAAATATTATAACCTTCTTAATTTCCCAAACATACGTGCGTCTCTTAGCTGTAACGTGATATATTTTTTGATATGGGCATCTCCGTAATTTGTAAATTTCTTTTTTTTCCTATGAACTCTATCTTGTGTCTCTAGATAACGAATTCATTCCGCCAATGTCAAGTGTTTAGAGAGACACGTTATTATTATATAAGTTAAATGCATTTGTAAATTTCACAGTGAGAGTAATTTTGACATTGAAAGTCCGAGTTGTACTTTGTCGTAAATATTTGATGAATGTACTTATCAAACACGCGATCGTGACGTTTTAGATTACAATTTGATTTTGCTACTTCAATTTATTGTAAAATTATAATATCTTACACTCAAATATATGCTACATAATGTTTTTGCTGTACTTATAAATGAAATAACATCATAAATGAAACGTCACATAGGCATAACAGTCTTCACCTATAGTGCACATTATTCTTTATTCTAAAATTTGGTTAGTTAGTTAGTTTTAGTTGGCAGAAACTTTTCCAAACGTAGAAATTGCTACAAAAATATTCCTTTGCCTAGTGTATACAAATATATTGTAGTAGAGAGTGTAGTGCGTACATGAAACGCAGCTTAAGAGAATCAAAAAATGAAATGCGAACAAGAATGTTATAAGAACGACCCAAGTAATTTGTCAATTATGTGCATAGAAAGTGATATCCTTCAATAAATTAAGAATATTCTGGATGGAATCATCCATAATATTCTTAAAGTTTCTTTCGAGGTCTCTGTTAAGAGAAACCGTTATTGTAATCGTAACCAATAACCTAGCAGCATTCTAATATCATTAAATGACATATTATATCATACTGTATTTGATTACCTATAATAAATCGTCATGCTTAGTAAAATAAATTAGTATACCTAATTAGCTTTTGTTTACTTACCAAAGGGCTCCAAATTATTGTGTGCCCAAGGGTAACAATGGCTCTTTGTAAATATTACAGTGCAGGTTAAATGGCTCGGTCAATGAAGTAATGTCAAAGTTAATTAGTAATAAAAAGTTAACCTTTTTAAAAAAAACTACTGAGTTGGTTGCAGGTATCTTCTAGGTAGTTATGGGTTTCGGATCGGAGGCAGCATTATTTGATTTATATAGATACTATTCATAAGTGTTACTGATATAATCTACATGTAGGTATATAAAGATCTGACTCTAGGCAATATAGACGATTGCATTCCACAATCCAGGAAAACTAAGGTGATTTTACACTTAGAGCGGTAAATTGAACCATTTTCTACAAAACATCTTCATCGAAACAATAAAGAGTTGTTCGGTTTGTGTCACCCACAAAGGGCTCTAACAATTCTTCCTTTTAAGTAAGCGAGTCGTGGCTTTATCACGAGTGTATCTTGAACAAACAGGGCCAGACGGTCGGTGCAGGCCGACGCTATTGATTTTGACTGATATAGACGCGCTATGCCTTACAAATAGCAGCGCAAATACAACTAATCCTGAACTAGATTTAAGCATGCAAGTGCTTGCTCGAAAAACGCCTTGAACCCTGCTTTGGGATCACTGTTTTGTTTCAGAGATTTCCACAAAAGGATATAGCTAAAATGTATCTAGTCATCGTAACTTTTGACATGCGCTTTTAATGGTTTGTATAATGCCCCGATGCTTGGTAAAGTGGAGAGAGCTGCACTAGACACGTTTAATTGTAACGGACTTTTTTACTTAATTTGGATTTGTTTTGGTTCAATATACAATATGAGGAGGAACTAGAACTGTGTATGTACCTATTGTGAGTTCAGACTCATTTACGGCCATTAGCGGTTGTAGGTAAGTACATATATCAAACACCATTTCCCTTTAAAATATATTTTGTGTTGACTCCAATCTATTTAGTCATTCGAAAAGACCCGACATCATATCTCCTGGACTAGTGGTCTGAGTGGCGGGTTAGACTTGTAGAGCAAAGTATATATTACATTCTGGTTTATGATTACCAACCCGTAATCGCCTACTTTGCTACCTGGGAATCAAACCCTACGTCCTGAAATCATAACCGGGAATTATATCACTAGACCATTGGGGAGTCAGCGTAAAAAAATAGTCAAATGTTAAAGCGAGGAACATATCAATCGGGACAAATTGAAGGCCCTACCTAACACTTTTTATGGTGATATCTGCCTTGCGAATATGTGTATCGCTACCATGTAAATATACTTAGACACACAAGCGTAATTTAAGTATACTCGTATAGTGCGGAGTAAAAGTCATTCTGAAAATAGCCCTAGAAACGTTAGTGCTAAGAACTGCCAACAAAAGTCTGCAAACTGCGAATCTTACGAGCCGGTATCATTTCTTAATGATTTGATAGACCAATTAGGTCGCATTCAACACGAATCGTTTTGTATCACTAGATCTCGATATTTATATAGCGGTCGTAACGCGCCGACAATTGGACCTAAGAATGATCAGAGGCATATCAGGAAAAACACTTGCAGTACGATTTTAGATCTTACTGCCACGACAAAGGGTCGGTACAAAGTCAAAACTCTCACCACTACTGCGCAGGCGTTAATTTCTCTCCCAGTAATGGAGTCATTAAATTAATATTAACACCTGAGCTGTTAAGTATGTGGAAACCGTTAAGGGCATCGATATCAAATATTAACATTATTGCCTAGAATTTAATATTATTCGGATAAAATAATCAGTCTTACCCAACCGATCGTAAAATAAAGTGTTTACCATTTAATTAGCAAGATATTTATTATTAAAATAGAAAATATGTATTTATCTAGGGCCTAGCGCGATTCTGCTAGGTCTCCTATGATTCTTTACTTTAATGTCTCCGTGATAGCGTACAAAATGATGGTTTTTCCAGTATCCTTCTCCGACCTTCCTCCTTATCAAATTCCGAAATTCGATTCCGCAACTAGGTCATTGACCTCACTCAATCAAATTGGTTTACAAAAGCAAAGAAAAAGTTCCCGTGAACATATTGACACCAAGCTCAGCAATCACCAGATAAACGTAGACAGCATTAAACAATTCTATGAACTAGAAAAATCAAATGTTAGGCCGCAAAATATTAAAATAATAATAATAATAAATAAATATTGGAAAACATCACATAAATAGCTCTGATTTTGTGGTAAGTAGCTAAAGCACTTGTGTTACAGAAATCAGAAACAACGACGGTACCACACACCCAGACCAGAGACAAAAAAATGGTTCGATTCCCATATTGACCCGACCGAGGATCGAACCCGGAACCTTAGATAGCACGCTCGCCTTTCCGCTACGGAGGTCGTCTAGTACCTATCCTAACAAATATAACAGATATTTTTAACCAACTTCAAGAAAAGAGGAGTCTGTCACGATCATATTCAAAGAATATACTTCTACGTGATATGGAAACCAAAATCTGATGACGATATCCTAGAGAAATCATATATATATAGGGTATATATAGGGTATATATACGGTATTCAGTTTTTTTTGTTGAACATTATAAAAAGAACTTTGCACCCATTTAGATCTCAAGTTATTATGCTGTTAAAGTCGTCGATTGATATATTTATCCATAACATTAAACATAACACAATTTACAATCATGTTTTTCATGGGATAAAAATAGTAGTGTGATCATTTTCAACCATGTCCCTTATTATTTTGTTAAGAACTGATAAATAATAAATAAATGATTGTGAAAATTTCCTTATGACGCAATTGACAAAAATAAATATTTTAAATAGTAGGTATTTAGTGAATGTTGCTGGCGAGACTTGGTTTGAGTGGTCGTGAGCTGCAAGAAAATTAAGTATACATCTAACATCTCACACGAACAAAAGAAAATTATGTGAATGACTTTAAGTAAGTCTTATGCCTCCTCCACACTACTCGCGAAGTTGAACGAAGTTAGACGAATACGATAGTGTAGAGAGGCACTTCGGCTCGCCTCGTGCTCGCCGCGTCAAACTTTGCCTCGCCTCGGCGAACTGATGCATTGCTCTGATCCTATAATAATAGTTAAAACACTTGCAGAATTTGTATTACATAAAGCAAAGCAGAGACATTATCACAACACCCAGCCCGAAGACAACTTAAAAAAGGTCATTAAAAAACCCGGGACCTTATGAGGTCCCGACGCCAAAGTCCGACTCGCTCGCCTCTCGGCTACGGAGGTCGTTAAGGGTATCTTGATAAATGTTTTAAAAAGTTAATAACCTTTTTAAACCTTTTTAAACAATAAAAAAACTATTAGGTATTTTCACAGTATCTTTTCCTCTTAACGATAGCAAAGATTAAAAAATAATTAGTGAGAATCTTTTTGCAGGTTTTGCTCTACATTATTCTGATTAGATAGATATAGAGATAGAGATGTCAGAGTGCAATTTGGCACTTCAACTGATTGTTAATGAATGTTAATGGTTAAACTTTAGATAAATATGTATCTTGAATGTTGAGATTAGTAGAGAAGATGGTCATGGTCGGTCAAATTTCTTGGTTTTTAATTATCATTCAGCAAAGTTTATTGTTGACCTGCGCAGTAGGTAATGTTATATTTTAGAAAGTGGTAGGTAATTAAAAATATATTAAAAGCTAAACAAACGTGCAGTGTCAAGCGGCTTGTCTACTGGGATAAGTTACTTTAGACCTGATTGTGCTTTGAACGAGCTTTGAAACAAGCTGGAAAGTTACTCTCAAAAACGAAACGAACAAACGAAAGGTTTCGTTTTTGAAGATTATTCAAAAGTTTGGGAATGAAGACGTGGTTTTTGATTTGCATAAATAATATTTTGTTTTTTGAAAACGCTTAATTTGCATTCAAAGTGATTTCTTTATGATTATAAGGATTATAAATTGCCATCCGTTGTCGGATCCGACATATTTCGTTTATGGGAGTAGGCCCCCTGATATTGTAAGATTAACCTCCACATAATCCTTGCAATAGAACACTGAACCTCGTCAAATTATGTAAATTATCAATTTATTCCACGGCATTGGAAATCAGACTTTTTTAAAAGTCTGATACCCCTTCAATCCCCATAATATAAAACAACTAACGACCCGCCCCGGCTTCGCACAGATGTCTCAAACTCAAACTCAAATATTTCTTTATTCAAGTAGGTTACATATAACAGTTTTGAATCGTCATTGAATACAATGCAAAGTGATTCTAATTCCGGTTCGGAACCTATATCTACCGAGAAGACACCGGTAAGAAACTCAGCAGATCAGTTACAGTATCAGTATCTAACTTATTGCTATGTGTAGCTCACTTTGGGCCATGTCATATAATTTTATTTTGATGAGTGATGAAACAATTAAGTACTCAAGTAAGTTTTTACTTTCGAGAGGTAAGCTGGAGCAGACCAGTCCCCAAAGGTGGCACCTGTTCACAAGCATGACGTATGTGCCAGCCATCGCTTCACTCAATGTAAATACTTAGAAATATTGGCTTTTCTATCCCTTATTGTAAATAAAAATATTTCTCTTGAATCACTTTATTTATAAAGAAATCCGTTGCGTAGTTTTAAAGATTTAAGCGTACAAAGTGATATATGGACAGAAAAAGTGACTTTGTTTTATACTATGTAGTAGTGATGTAACGAATATTCGCATTCGCATTCGCGAATATTCGCATATTTCTTGACATTCGTATTCGCATTCGCATTCGCAAAAAATATGCGAATATTTTGCGAATATACATGTATATCCGAAAAAAATAAATAAGATGTCAATAACAAAAAATAAATTAAAAGGGAATACAAATTTCTTATAATATTAATCACAAAATCTCAAGCCTTTTAATTTGCATGCAATTGCTAATATAATTATTAATTAATTATATTAATTGTAATCACTATCAATAAATTAATTGTAATCACTATCAATAAATTAATTGTAATCACTATCAATAAATTAATTGTAATCACTATCAATAAATTAATTGTAATCACTATCAATAAATTAATTGTAATCACTATCAACGAAACTAAACGGAAGGTCTTCCAACGCAATCATCTCACCAATTTTTTTTGTTGAGGGTAAAATGCCTACCGCACCGTCACTCTCAGCGGGGAACAGAGAGTGGTGTGTCGGGCTCGCACCTACTAAAACCCCGTGGTGGCCAACACTGCGCAGTTGTAGGGGAGTCGGGATTCCTTGCAGATTCCACAAAGGCTCCCCACAATGCCTACCGTCAAGCGACCCACCTCGCCACAAAACGCAGCTGGAGGGTGTCAGGTGGCCCAAACCCCTCGGGAGGCAACGGATGTCAGGCTTACCCCACGCCTGGCGTGTCCGGTCTCAGCAGCGGCTCCGCTGCCTATCACTTCTGCGGACGCCCGAGACTCTCAATCCAGCTCTTCCTCCGAGAGCCAAATAGAGTCCCGAGACCCACCGGCCGCGGAGGATAGGGAGGCCGGAAAACGTGATACCATTTCCTCCTCTTACTTCGCGACCCCTCGCGATTTGCGCCCCGCGCGGCAGCGCGCCACTGCCGGGTCACGGAGGACAGGGATGGCGGCAACGACACACCGAGGTCCTCCTTTTTCTCCGCGATCCACCTCTGCCCTTGCGGTCCTGCCGCAGAGAGCCACATGCTCTCTGCGGCCCAGCTCGGGATCCGTCTTCGGTTCACCCTGTGAGGTATCGGAGGCTGGGTGACAAGGCCAGCCTCAACGTCCCGGACCACAGGGTTACTGATCCTCCCCATCGCGACAACACGCGGACCTCAACGGTGGGAACGCAATCATCTGAAAGAAAGAAAGAAGAAAGAAAATAAATTTATTGACATCACAAAATATACATACAAACACAACACAAGACAATTCAACAGATAAATATCATTATAAAATATCTTGTGAGGCCAATTTGGGTTCCACCTCAGCAAATGCCGCTACGACATTTTAACGCCGCAGCAGCGCTGGTATTCTGGTGAAACCCCTTGCTTGGGAAATTAGCAAATGCCCCGGCTCTTGCTTATTCCCCACGCAATCGAGTGGCGCTATAGAATATATAAATTACATTATAAACTACAAACACATACACTGGTAAAAACAGGCAAAAACAATATACAATTAAATAATCACTGTGTTTGTCACTAAAAAAAAAGAGAAAAAAAAGAAGCATAAAAAAAAAATATAAAAATTTACTTTTTGAACATGGGCATTTCCGAACGTTTAACACGAGAAATTTAGAAAAAAAAAAATAAATAAATAAAAGTAAAGTAAACTGTGTTGTGTGGTCTGCGGTCTCATAGATATACTTTCCTTATTCTAAGTGCGGTCTGTGTGGTCTGTGGTATTGTGTACATGGCACCGGAAATGTGGCTGCATGGAGAGCAGCAAGCAACCAACTCCCACCTGTCAGATGATGCACTTAATGTTGTCACGTCAAATTCGGCGTGGCGAAAGATCACCACGTTCACCACCCGTCCAGGAGACTCGGACAGGAAAAGGAAAATAATGAGACCGCCTGCAGTTCTCATTGGCTCTTGGAGACTGACCCTAACAACTTCCTCGCGTGACGTGACGAGTCAAGACGTAATTTTAAATGTGTTATTTGTAGGTTAGACAATGATAAAACAAGTTAAAATGAGTTAATATTAATTTTGATTTTAGGGCACGCTACGGACTAGGCGGAGCGCTCCAGTACCAATGCAGTCCCAACGAAACCGTTGCAAATCATCTATTGATTTATCAACTGCCAAGGACTTCATAGATTTATTATCCCACTGTTTCGTTTTATAAACAACTCTTGAAGCGACATCTTTTTAACCTCTGATGTAATACATTTCTGGGAAGATATTGTAATTCTACTGAATGCTCAATGTTTTCTTTTTGGCATTTTTCTAATTAACTATACCCGAAATTCGTGGCGCTATATTCAATACTAAATATTCGCATTCGCATTCGCGAATATCAACGCCAGATATTCGCATCCGCATTCGCGAATGTTTAAAAATTGATATTCGTTACACTCACTACTATGTAGTGAAGTGTCAGCTCTCTATCTGCCCCTATTTACGCTTGAATTTAAAACAACGCAACGGCTTTTGACGCGGTTTTTTAATATAAGATAGAGCGATTCAAGGGGAATGTTCGTATTTTATACATAGCACAGAAAACCTGAAAAATTACTAACTTTCTACATTGCATTATTTCGATGCCCGGCGGGTGACTATTGAAAATAAAATGTAGGTAGGTGGTTGGTGCAACACACACCAAGTCAAAATGAACACTGAAGAGAATATGAAAGTAGGGACTTAGAAATGATTTAGTACAAAACCAATAAGCTGAACATCGAATTAAAATATCTCCACCGGTATCGCCTCGGGTCCGGACCTATCGTGTGGTAAGCCTCGACTGCTACCTACTTAAGATAATTAATCGATTCACAAACCAAGTGACCACATTCACCACAATAGATTCTTTAGGTCATAGGTCGCCAGTACGCTAAACAGAGACGGCTATAGAACACGCGGTTCCGCTGCAGCATTCTATTTGAAATAGCGAATCACGCCTCCGCCGTTGGAGAAGGACAGCATTACCGATAGTGAAATGCTGGCGTCACACACGCGCGCCGAATGAAACCGTAAGTTCGTTGAATAAGGTTTAATTCAATCGCATCCCAATTTAGTCACGATTTCAATATGCTTAGAGGTATTTTCATTTCAACTTCATTGTGTTTGTTTTTATCAATATACCTACGTGTACAATGATATTATAACACAAACTGTTCCATAAACTGTTTGCACAACTGGATTTACATTATAATGCCAGCCTTGTTCAATTGGTTAATAATTTTTATTCCGGAAATATTGCCTCTACCTGTTACTTACAAATACGATTGTAATTGCAGGAATTCTAAATTTTTGCCATTTTTATTGTTACCTTCTGTATTTAAGCCGTCTACTCTATATCTGAAAGTTGTCTTGAAGATGCTGCTATCTATTGAAGAGAGTAACAAAAAAAACACAAACTGTTTATATAGTCCTCTTGACAGCCGGTTTGTCTTTTAATTTATTTCACTGATAGGTACGTCAACAAGGCCATGTGAAAGCTTTTAGACGCTAAATTCAAACATTAACGAATAAGAGTTGATTTTTATTTAAACCTAGCGTCGCGCCTTTTCTTTGCACGACGATCTACGAACCTAGATCTGACAATTACGAATACAATAAAAACAAGCCCATTGAATCCACTATTATTGAAGTTATACGCGTGCATACATTTCGGCGATTTATTTTTATGTTGATAAATTAATGAATCCATGATTTTCATCCACTATTTCGTAATGCCTTCTTATGTGCTTAGATATCCAATGAAAAACGACATCCCTTTCACCATATAGGTACTTAAGTAGCTACCTAATTACTATCAAACAATAAACCTTGCCCAAAAAAAGCACATTTTTAATGTTCGACAAGAAATTTTTATGTAGGTACAAATATTCTGATTGGGTCGAAGTATGATTATTATTTCAAATTAGGTGCTTACGTCTAGCGCAAACCATACCTTCTTACCATCTATTTAGTGAGAACAATATTATAAAAAAGCTTAGCCATTACCAAAGCAAAAGTACCCTAAAAGCTTTTAACAGTTTGAATGAAGAAAGTCGTTCAGTAACTTTGTTACTAGCAAGTTAACTACTAGTAACAGTCAATCAGTAAGTACATACGTATTGTAATTAATTCGACTGTTATTATAGCATATTTGATAATGGGAAATTCGGACCTTTCTTGGGCCATTACATAGTTGTCGCATTTTTCTGACCAAGAACCACTGAGGTGACAAAGTGCATTGTGGGTAAAGTCTGGTGGCACACTAGAGCAATTTCTTTTTATTTATACTTAGTCCGTATTAGTAGGTACTTTTAGGAACTGTCTGTTCAATTACTTTGCTGTTTTTTAACAACGATTGATTTTACATACACAGTCTCAGAACTTTCAAAAGTATTTTTGGATTTCTATCTAAAATTCAATGAACCCTGCTTTAGAAATAAAATTCAATTTAAACACTAAAACACATTACAACATTTACAAAAAGTAATTCAGCTAAAACAATTACCTTAAAATAGTAAATTTAAAACAATAGTTAAACTTAGTTAAATATTAATGAAATAACCTTTATTCATCTCGTGAGTCGAATCGAATTTTCATCTGCTATCTAAATTTAAGGTCATCTATATAGCTATTGTAGGACGCTCAAAAATAGTGTTTTTACACCATATTTAGGTAGTATACATATAATAGTATACTTGTAATAAGAACGTATTAATTATGCATACTTCCCTAGGTAGGTACCTACCATCGTAACCAAAAAAGTCGACTGTTAATATGTTAGTATTTCCCAATTCCCTAGCATCGGATTCGAAACAAAAATTACTAAACACCTACTGGGAAAATATGTCATTAACTTTTATAAAATACTCTGTTTATAAATAAGTATTCTTTATTTACCTCCTCTGAAATAAGATCTCTATATCTTTTAATAAAAGTTAGTAACCAGTTTGATGAACACAGGTAGAAACTGCAATAAACGATCAGTTGATACGAGTAGGTAATCATTTCCACACTTCGCGTTTGATGCTCCGCCCACATCTTTTTACAATCGAAAACGGTAGATAATGTCATCAAATCATTGAGACACGTTTATTTCGTGAGCCAACCATTTTATTACTGAAGAAGGCGAAATACTCTTACACGGGTCCGATGACCGTGTGAGTCAATGTGGGAAACGAACTTTTCTATATTGTCTCGGGACTGGGTGTTGTGCTACCATCGTTTATAATAATCTGTGAAACTAAATTTTGCTATAATTTAGTTCCTTACTGTTTCACTAATAGATACTACATAAGAAATTAACATTTCGTCCGGAAATCAGACTTCGAAGAACGTGCCATTTTGCACTTTAAACAAGCCTAATCAAATCAAAATGTTATGTGAAAATATTAGATTGATAACCGCCTCTAATTACGATGTCTATTAACTTCACGCATTGAGTAGCATCACAGATTCGCCTGTAATTACACGCAGATACAGATCTTAATTAAAACCCCTTTAATTTCAGTAGCATTCTGCATAACCAGCTAAAGGTCCATTAAAATTTAGAGTAGCCGTGTAAACGTTCTCCGGCATTCGTGAATAGGGTTGTAAATTGATGTCAGTCTGACACCGAGGTGAACTAGATGTAGTATAATAAATATCCATAAATTGTACTATGGGAAAGTAGAGATGTGCTGTATTAGACTTGATACTATATACTCGAAAATCCTTGATTTTCTATCAAGGAATTATATATTCGATTCTATAAATATTCGATATCTTAATTTAGAAATGCATAAATATCAGACATTACATTAATATTCATCGGATCCCAAAGTAGCGCACTTGTGTTATGGAAACCAAACCATTAAATACAGATACCCGATCAAAGGCTTTTACCACCTAGTAACGTCCAAAATTATTAATGAAGCTAAAAAACACTTTTATTAATTGTAACGATTGATACTAAGTAGAATAAGAATATGAAACTGGGAAGTAGTACCTAGGTACCTTACAACATTTTTGCGAGTGATAGGGCATAGCGATTTATCACTCAAACTGGAGCAGCCCGACTTGTGAAATACCTTACAGAAGACCGCAGCCAAATAACAACGGCACTTCTGTGTTGTTGTGTTCCTGCGTGTGAGTAAGGTTTACAGAGCTCCGGGGGGTGCTACGTTAGTACCTAAGGTCAAACTTTCAAGGTAAAAGCAAGAAGTCCAGTAACAGATTTATTATGCTGTACTTGTCGCCCTGAAGCTACGACCTCATTATCATTTAACATCAGGTGGGATAACGTAAATCTTGAAGTGCAATATGAAAAAAAGCAACCTGTTTATTGTCAAATACCTAGTTTATATTAAAATACACCTCTATTGGAAAGTGACGTATGTGCTGTAGCGCAAATCGCATATCAGGTCAGTCGAAACCTGACGCTGATCAGCGAAGAGGTAGGTAATGAATGCGTTCGCGTGGTTCAAAACTGGTGTAACTCACACCCTTAAAGTATTGACTTTGCTTAGCGTCTTAAGAAAACACGCTTAAGAAGACGCTATGGGCGTGAATATCTGAAGGAAACAAATCTATGTAAGTACGATGTTCGTTCATTCCAATTAATAGCCTGTTTTACATTCTGGTCTTTACTTCATCCTCAAACGCAATTGATTAAGGCATGATATTTTGTTTTGTTTTTACGTTAACTCGATTTAGTGCCTGGATTTCTAGCTTAGGTACTACAGATGAATGACAATGCTACCTATCTAAGCTTTTCTGAACGAATTAAAATAAACTGCTTATATTGGAGTTTTATTTGTTTCTACTATCATCCTGCAATTGTTGCATGATAAGTAATATGTATGATATTTAACTATTACGTAGTTAGATATCAATATTTTTGATTAAAAATTAATTTTAAAAAGAGTTTTAGTGATGATTTATGCATAACGAGTATATACATAGTGTTTGAATTTTTGTAGTTAGCATCGCGAGAGCCTTCTTGCGCTGTAAACCAAGTTAATTTTACTGTTATTTTGTTTTGAAAACTGTCAAATACAAAACTAAAAGGTTTTGATATTCATTGAATTGGGTCATTGTCATATCTACCTAAAACAAAAGAGAAAATAAGGTTGGTGCATTTGACACAAAAAAAAATATATTGTTTATATTAAAAGAAGTGAAAATATTTAAAGCAGCGAACTATCGTTTAAATAAATTTTCATTATTTTCGATCATATTTTTCTGAAGTCTATTTTGTAACGTGGCAGGTAAAATGATCTGTCTCAAATTCATATAAGACTTTTAACAATTTGCTACTTATGTTCTTAGAACGATAGTAAAGCGTATTAAGCGTTTCTGAAGTGGTTTCTTATTTAATAAATAGTTTCATGTACTAAAACGACTATTTTATGGCGTCCTTTTCAACAATAAGCGTAGCGGACTGTAATTCAATTAAGGCCCATATTGCCACTTCAAGATTAAATTTTCTTGAACGCTAATTTCCATTAGTACTGTAAAATACCACACCATTTTAAATCCAGAGTTATAATAAAATACACTCCCCAGTAATTGATAAGTTCTGACCACGGTTCATCAAGGCTTGTGTCAAGTCAGTTTGACAAGTGAGGGTTTGTTTACTTGTTTAGTTTATAAGAAATTCAATACATGGCGTTGCCTGTATTTTAAATCGCGCTATCATTGTGTTTTTTCGGATTTTAAAAGAACATCTGGTTGCAGTAATTAAAATGAGAGAAAAATTACCTACAGTTCACAGTGGTTTTATTTACACCTAGTTCAAATCTATTCACTTGTGTATGTCACCGTAAGATTATGAAAACCATTAGATTATAATCTCTCTCGCGAGATTGTAAACTGTCGACAGATTGTGAACCGTAACATCATGATTGCAATTTAAGGCATTTTTTTTCGCTATATTGTAATCTATCGATGGGAATCGGTCAAATTGTGAACTGACGTAGAAAGAAATGAACATCTCGCGCGCTGATTGGCTGAGAGTTATGTTTACGATAAAGCGAAATATAATGCTTTAAATTGCAATCGTAAGTTACGGTTCACAATCTGTCGACAGTTTTCAATCTCGCGAGATAGATTGTAATCTAACGATTTTTACAATCTTACGGTGACATGTACACAATTGACTAGTCAACCAGAGTATAAACGGAGCCTTGTTATAGTTTTTGAATAAACTGCACAGTAAACCTAATGTATCATGTAGGTTTTGTGTTGTGTGTATGATAAAACTGCCGTCGACGAGCTGACTTATAATCCTATCTAGAGTTACATAGACTTTATTTATTGCTAGAAAAAACTTAATTTACGCGTATGAAGTCGCGCTAATTTATTTTATCAAAATGGAGATAATATATATGCGGTAACATCGTAGATCGTCCGATGATTGACGAGCAGAGCCACGAACAGAAGCTAGTTAATAAACGATGTCGTTCAAGAGAGGCGCTTGTATCGCCTCTAAATCCCAGATGCCTCGGAATGTAGTTCATTATTGCCACTCTATGGTTTATACGCTAACTAAGTAAAAGAGTGAGTCTAAAAACGAGCAGGCACATAACAAGTTCACCGTGGATGCTATTGGAGAAAACGTATATTCCCATGAAGCTGTCACTAGGCGATACGAGGTGCAGGGGGGTTTAAGTGGGTACTCTCCGCTCTTTTCATAGCGGGGAAGTCCCACTCACTACGCAGTATTCCCCAACACAGCAGTAAGGAGCGCCAATGTTTTCCCCCTTTAAAAAACAGGCACATAACAAGATGTATTAGTTCTGATTGGTTGGTTTTTCACGAGCCGCACTTTGCGTGTCGCGTCATTTCTGAGGACCCCAGTTCGATTCCCGGTCGGGGCTATATGGGAAATGACCTTTTCTATAATGTCTCGAGTCTGGATGTGGTGGTATCGTCATAACAGTAACACAAGTGATGTACCTACTTACCACAGAATTAGAGCAATGTATGTAATGTTTGTACTTTTTAAGCGCATTCACCCTTAAATAGGACGTAAAATTAAGTAAAAAACAAGCCAATAAGCAGGTCTCAAACTAAGGTTTGCGTGTAATATACATACATCTAGACATACCTATATATATTTACTAACTTTAGCGTGTGTAATGTTAGTATGATAGGGCGCAATACCCACCTGGGCTGTGCAGGACCGTCTTTCACTCATTAGGGACCCTGGGACATTAAGAATAATACCTATATAAGCACCTGTAATCATAATTAAGTTAAAGCTTCGCGTTTCACGCTTTGTTTTGTCGCTTCATTTGAACGCAATTTACTACCGTAACCACCTATGATTTTCGTTTAAAGCAGTTTATTTGAAATGTAGAAACTTTTATAAATGTATTTTAAAAAATCATCAAGCGAGCATACGTACAGTACTTATCGGTTATGACTTAACAACCGATTTGAGGCAAGGGCCTTTGAAATACTTCAGCGGGCCCTGGGACTGTGTCCAGTGTGCCAAGTGTGGAAGATGGGACTAGGCCTGTGATTGCAGACACATGGTTAATGCGTCAAATTGAAGACAGGCACGATGGCGCTCAGGCTTACGCCTATCAGGAATAGGATAAAGATGATAAATTGTCTAGATTTGTTTACTAAAATTGACACAGGAAAAGAAAAACTAACCGATTCTATTAACAGTTAGTGGACGTTGCGTTACAATAAATGGCGGAATTTAACAGGCTTCGCTAAACACTGGTAGCTACGTTGCTTTTATGCCCCATAACAATTGACATACGATTATTGCGTATCGTGAATCCGGCCGATTTAAACCGATAGCCATTCATAATTCACTGGAAACGTGGAACCAATTATTTTGTAATGTGCTTAAACGGCTTATAAACCTTGTCTGAACAGTTAACAGCCATCGCTTAATACTATTGTGGATTGTACTTGCACATGCCTTTATAACTATCCTTTATTATATATTTTCACTACTCTTAACCAGCTGGTAGTGCTGTCACGCATTTCTTTTTATTGCCAGCATGTAGCCGGCCAATGTCACTTTCATTGCTTTACTCTACTGCTGTCCTTTTTGTGGTTCGAAATAGTTATACTGACTGATGACTGTGTTTGTATTATTAAATATCGGGACATCGGCTTTTGATATGGTCCATTCAGAACAATACCTTAAAACAAATAATCAACCGTACATTTGTGTACAGCACAACAAGAAGAAAATAAGGGCCATTGTCAATCGAGTCAGCATTGGCTATTATCTTACCGATGACAAATGAGCTCAAAACTCGGCGTGTCATTGAGCAACACACACGCTTTCGTTGAACAGAGGAACGTGTATCATACATTGCAGTACACTGCGTGGTTGTCATCACTGTGATTTTTCACCTCCGAAGTCGGACCAGTCATGTATAACGTTCACGAGCATGAGACCGAATTCGATCAGGAGTGAAGGGTTAAGCCGATTTAGATTGAGCAGATAGAGAAGTGCGTGGTGCTAATTCTAAATTTAAATTTGTGATGATGTATACAGACACAATCTGAATTCCTAAAGAATGAAATTCCATAAGCTCTCTTGAATATTAAAAATAGATTTTTAGAGTTAGTTGTTATACTTTCACTGTTATACTGTATCTGGGTGTTTAGATATATATGTATTCAAGTATATAATGTGGTGCCTCTATTGCTTCTGGTTTTCATCATACATTTGCTTAAATTAGCTACTTACTTTTGCATCAGTTCGAGGTAACTGATGTTGTCTGATATGTATGCATGTATTTGAAGGTGGTAGTGGTTGACATGATCAAAAGACAACCTAGCTTTTTTCTTTTTTCTTTAGGTGTAACATTGCCTTAAATTAAGAAAAAAACACATGTAGGTACATCTTTTATTTTTAATAAATCCTAATTTAATTGAGAACTTTCGATACTTAGATTGTACGTTAATAGGTCCAAGATAAAAAAAAAACAGAAGAAAACAGTGTAAGTGTACGCACCATAGTAAATACATTAATTTATTCAAATCAGCCAGAAGTAAGTCTTTAACTTTTCTTAGGTTATAACAATGCAGATGAAGTTCAGATAAATTAAGTGAATACGGTGGGTGGTCTGAAATATTCCGATCGGTAGCCCTAGCAAGCGCAATACGGCCAATTTCTCACTTGAGATTCCACAAATCTCGATACAGTTGATTGGCTGTTAACATACCATACTCTTATTTTCAATCAACCAGCAGTTCCCAAGCTCGATTTTATCATTTAAAATATTAACACATCCTTAGCCAACTGGCGTAGCAACGACTTTTTTATTTCCTTGATCGTCCCCGTTTTCCTAATTAATCTGAAAACTCAAATTAGATTGAACCTGCTACCTCTAGGATAAAAGCGGAATCACGCTATTTGTACACATGTTAGTTTATACTTTGTTGAACGCGAAAACGCAGACTTCTTGCCTTGACGCAGTTTGCGTTAATACTGTTGGCATTATTTTGCCCGCGACCTAATACTGAAGGTAAAAGTATAACAATACTATGTTGCACTTGGTCCTCGGATGCTATGATTGATACCGAATGGTCTGGTTACCTACAACAAGACGTTTGTAAAGATTTAGCGTTTTGAGCCAATAGCTTTGCGTACCCATTATAGGATGAGTAACTTCATTAAGGTTGCAACCAACATCAAAACATTTACATAATGATATTTAATTATCGATAACGGATAGAGCTTCAAAAAGATTACTCGTAGCATCAACCGATTTGCGAAACTATAAAACAATTCTCCGAAATGTATGTACCCGCATAACTTCAAAAATACTGGACCAAATTGGATTATTCTTTTTGTGTTTTGTTCTCGATTGTTAGAACAAGGTTCGAAGAAAAACAGTTCAAAGTATACCGGAATTGTTATTACAGACCGCTAGTTCCTGAATCATCCTCAGTAAACTTGTAGTTAATACTACTAAACTCAAATAAACTAATGTTTATTTGATTGAGTTGAGATTAACATCTTTTGATTATTATTTCGCCAACGGCCAAAACAGTTAATTTGTGATACATTGCATTTTTTTGACTTTACCTATTTCTTAAAATTATTAAAAGTACGTTTGTATAAAAATAAATTATATCTATTTTGATTAATAAAGTTTGTTAAGTTGTATATTTTTTAAAGTTAGCCTTCATTTTCGCATCTGCTAATATTAACAAAAAGAAGTAGTTGGTAGATGCATATTACGGTCTTCCAAATACTGATTCTACTACAACAATGTGTAAGTACCTGCCAACTTGAGAGTTTTGTTGAACTCGTAAGAGCCTTAAGATATGGATCCAGGTATGCGCATGCGACGCTGCAGGTAGGTTTCACTTACTAGTTTATGTACCTACGAGTATGTAGGTGGTAGGTAACTGCGACAGGGAAAACGTGGTAACCTTATTCAACAACAAGAAACCTCGCATTAGTTAATTACGCTTTGTTCTATCAATAATTCGAAATAAATTTTTAGAGAGGTAGGGCATAGCGATTTATCGCTCGAACTGGAGCAGCCCGACTGGTGAAATGCCTCCACCTTACAGAAGACCGCAGCCAAATAACAATCACTTCTGTGTTGTTGTGTTCCTGCGTGTGAGTAAGGTTTCCAGAGCTCTTGGGGGGTACTACATTAGTAGCAGGAGTCAAGCCTTCAAGGTAAGAGCGACAAGTCCAGTAACAGATGTTTTATCCTGTACTTGTCGCCCTTAAGCTAGGGCCTCATTACCACTTAACATCAGGTGGGATGAGGTCAATCTTGAATGTAATAAAAAAAATTAAGGCTCCAACTTTATGATAGACAGAAACCTACTAAAGTTCTACTTATTAAGTTATCATTAGATAAGTTTTTACCAAAAAACAAACATGTACCTACATGCATAATTTTCTTTCTTCAATTCCCATGTTATGTAGCAAAATCTCTGTGTGGGAGAGGATTAAATTTTCCCTACTTTAAAAACACGTAGCATTTGCATAGCTAGATCATTAGTTCAGTATGAATATGTGGGGTGAAAATGTAATTTGCCTAAGAAGATTAGGCAGTGCGTAAACTAAATAAAATAGCCGCTTGCCTTTTCCAATAACTATTAATAAAAATAGGACAGGTTACATTTAGCTTACAACAAGTACATAACGAGCTACTACGTCGTTTGAAAGCACACAGTATTGCTAACGATAGTTGTAATATTAAATTAAATGACGTGGCCGCAAAGTTTAATATAGAATGCTGTAGGTGCAATCAAGAAGGACCAACGTCTTGGTGCACTAAGTACGAATATTATTTTCTTTAATGAAAACTTTTTGCAAAATAATTAACACATCGGCATTTTAAAACACATTGTTTTCGATGTAAGATGCAGATTTTTCTAACTAGGGTTTAATTAATGTAGGCTTCTACCAATCAATCTCTGACTCTTCATAATATTAGTACCTATCCTTAGATTATATGCTATATAAGTAACTGAGAGATTTACAGTTAATACTGACATATTATGTATACTACGAGTACCTACATCACAACATGACTCACTTTGCATGACAGCGATCTCATCAACTAGTACATATTGTTGACATGTGAACAGTAGTGCTTAGAACAAAGCCATAATGACGCTCATTATAAAACATCGGTGGAACAAAGATGTAACCATCCCGCCGCGGAAAGGCATCCACTGAGCGACCTAAGCTTTTCCCATAAACCTCAGTTAAATGCTTAACTAAACAAGACAGAGAGCTCACGTCAACAACACAATGATACATCGCTACTACACCAGTGCAATAGGTAGGTACTTTTACCACTGGCCACTAAAGCCTTCCTTATTAAGACTGGGCTAAATCCTTTTTGGTCACATTTAATGATGTCCGAGTCAGCCTACAACGCAACCTGTTTGATGGATACAAGCTGATGTTTTGTGGAATCGATATCTAGAAAACTAATCTCGGGGAAACTTTACATGAGGTACCTAAATATAACTTAATTCTCCCGTTTGACAGAGTTCGATTGTGTTAATAACGAGTAAATGTCGGCAGTAAACGTTGCCGTGAGCTAGACGTCTGTCGCCACAAGCAAATTGATGCTGTTTAGCTTTTGTCTTAAGGCCTAGAATAGAGACTGAGCATATTGGCAAGCATAATGTGACCAGTTAATTACAAGCTGATAGGTGTGTCTCAAACCTGTGATTCACGAAGATTCGGAAAGGTTTCTTATCTAAGTGCAAGCGTGGGTGTATTGAATACAAGGAACGTAGAATGTGAAAAATAAATAAATTGCCCAGACAACCTTAAACTGAAGGCGTTAATTCAGCACACCTAGATTCAAACTCATTTTTAAGTTAGATTCCTAATTTAACTCGCGCAAGAATCGATTCCCGAACCTTTCGCCCTTTAATCTCCTACCTCAGCCTCTGTGCCGACAGTCTTGTTGACCAGATTCGTTTCACAAGATAAAGCTTTTGAATGTCAATATGTAAATGAAGACCAAGGAAATAAATAGCTCATTAATGCCTACTCATTATGCTCCAATATTTGATAAACGATCCCTTCCAGTAACGGATAGCAATAAATTATACGAGGCGTAAGCCAAAAACGACTGACAGACGACTGATGACAGTTGATATGGAAATCGTAGTCGATTGGAGAAAAATGGATAGCCATTTTTGACACATAACGAATCGTAAAATATTGAAACTGGGCATAAGTGGATTTTAATTGGATTAGTTTCTGGTTTGGATGATTAATGTGAAATATGACTAAAAAAATCATCATTCTAAAATCTGCAAACAACCGTAAATCAATTACTAAAGAAAATTTTGTTTAAACAATATCACATCATAATTATGAAAAAATGGCGAAATATTTTTATTTCTAATCCGTATTATTATTAATTTAGGAACACCCATCGCATCATGTATTACGACTAACATGTAGGTTGGTATCTAATATTATTAGTCTTCTTAGTAAGTAGGTACCTACGTATTATTTTCAGTTTGCATGAACTCAATTTGAGTGGCTCAATTAATTTTGCTAGTTAAGTAACCAAATATGTCATTTGAATTTGGAAAATAGATTGAAAATCGCAATTTAAACATAAATGGACCTTTATGTGGAATTATTAAGATCTTAGTATAATTTTCTTAGCCAAAGTCATAAAAAAACGATCAACATACCTAGAGATATTCTTTGGCTTGCATTTGATTTGGCCATAACATTCCGAATTGCCATTAGCGTCTCGAAACGCGGCGTTCGCCCGCCGCCGTACGAGTGACTGACACCTAGGGTTGGCATCTCCTAACAAATAGAACTTTTAAAAGATACCGTAATGTTATTTTTAAGGCTTAATTTATTGTGGTTTAAAATGATTTCCTTTTTTTTCTCCCCTATTACCGCACCCATACACAAACTATCTGCATGACCCTAGGGTTGACTGGTAGAGAATGCCCCTAGCATTAAGTCCACATGTTGTACTTATTTGTGCAATAAAGTTTTTAAATAAATAAAAGAAATCGAACTAAAACTACATAACACCAATAAAAAGAAAATATTTATTTAATACTAGAATATGGTTATCATTTTAGTCGAATATATTTTGAACGTTTTTAACACAAAAAGGCTTATCGTGGCGGCAGATGGCGCTAATCTAAAAAGGTATGTGTAAAACGTTGGCTCCTAGTAGCAGTGGATAGAACGTTGTATGTAGGATATGTATTGTTATTAAAACATATTAAAATGTAAATTCGGTAATACCCCAAATTTCCAACAAATTAGGTTATTCTTATGATATCTATATTTTTAACATCATGTTATGCTAATATTGCTAAAGATTTTTCTGCCAACTATTTACGAGTATCTCGTGTATTTTAAACAAAACACCATTTATCTACTATTTTACTTGAACAAATCGTTCTAAACTTCAAATGAGTAATAAATAACCGCTCACCTATTTAAATTACACAAATGGTGTAAAAGATAATCAAAATTGCATTCAAGGTTAACACTCTGTGAGGAGTCTCTTCTGCTAAGTTTGCTAAGCCCGTAAAGAAGCGTGACTGTATAAGTAAAACTGGCAGCCCTAAGACTAACAGTAAATAGTTAAAAAACGACAATAATGAAGATTTACAACCGAGAACAGGTGGCGAGATCGGCAGATAGCGCGCACCGCGACTGGTCCACTTTTCATCAATACCCATTGTGGCTATTGAGCAGAGTTTGAGCGCTAATGTTGCTTGTCATGCTCACGGCTTCATCGAGGGGCTGTGAACTCCTTGCGCACTATCTATCCATTTTCAATGTCCAATCATCAAGGAGCTTGGAGGTACAGCAAACTCACGTCTGACTAGCCCTTATGTCGTCGGCATAAGATCTAACATCGAACAACCTTGACGTGCTGTTGAGCGTACGTAATGTGACAGGCAAGCCATACCAGCTTTTTCCCTATTTGATTACCGCTGTGATAAAAGAGGCTTGGTGAAGATAAATAATCTTCACTGAGCCTGCGGGGCACAGAATTTTCTCAACCCTAATGAATTTAAGCCCTTTAACGGGACTCGAACCTAGCGGCGCGGGGCTGCTGCTGACACGACCTCCCTCATAACCACAGTTGGTGCAACCCAATACTGTAGAAATTTGTGCCTTACTAGTAGAACTATTATTTGTACTGGTCAGTACTAGTAGTAGGGTTAAGTTTTATCTGATTGTCAGTCTCTCCGAATAATTAATTTATTGTTTAATTATACTTTCTTGTTTCGTGGTTCTAATTAGCAAGAAGCTAAATTTGGAAACAAGAAAAATCTTGACGATTTTGTTTCCCGCTTTTAACTTTGAATGTGATTTGTATTAATATTTTAACTATAATTTGGTGAATAATGAAGAATCGTAGGAAACTAAAGACTGGAATCCTTAACAGAGCTCACGTTGTCGTCATTTTGTTGATGCGCAAGAATCTACTTGTATAGATAAGTAAGTTAATATATATGTATATAATATAGTCGTCCCTATGAACTACTTGCTAAATGATCAATTATGCCAAGATATGTTGATAAATTGGATCATCAGACACTAAACACACGACAGTTAACATAGTATTTGGAAAAATATTAAGCGTCAAGCCTTATGTTCTGTCTTAAAATAAAATAATTTGCTTCCTGATTTCACTAACTGAAGATGAGTACCTAAATTTTACAAATGAAAATTCTAATATTGGAATTTAATTTTGACCACTATTTGTTTTAAATATCACCACCAATTATTAAATTGTCTGAAATCATACCAAGTTATTATATAAGTTTATATAAAAAGACTTATTACGACATAGTTAGTCACCTGTTTGGTATCTTCGTACTATTGTTAAGCATTTTAATTTACTTAGCTAGATATTACCGAAAGGCCCCCTGCGTAGAAATCAATCGTCTCAGTATTGTATTCAGCATTGCGATCGACGATGGATTAATTGTAATTATTCTATCGATATGACTAAGATATATCGTTGGTCAATTGTTTTATTAATACTGATGGCCTTAATACCTTGATTAAAACACTTAAACGCGCTCTGTTTACGATGGAGACGAGTTTTATCGAAACATCTATAAAATCGAATTATATTTCCATGCATTATTATTATAACTTATTTCTTTACATTTTGGTGTTTCATTTATATTTATACAAAAATTATAAAATGGACTAAAATAAAATAAATTTCAAATAATTTTACGTTGTTACGAAATCAAAAAAAATGTGACAAATTAAAATAAAAATTATTTCACCATTAAAATACTTAAAAATCGTGAGTGTGTTTTATTTTAAATTCACGTGGGTTTAATAAATGACATAGTTAAATCGAAATGATCTCAAGAATTGATGTTATCAAAGTTCAAATCAATAATAAAACCAGAATTAAAATTTAAGTTCAATAGAAACACCGAGTCTTGTTAAATTACAAATATATGAGTATTTATCTTGAATGGAAATCGAACACACGACTACAGTTGCTCGTATGCTATATTCTAGACATCATGTTACATATGTCGTTAGTTAATATACTACAGAATCCGCTAGAACGCCAATCTAAGTTAATTGTTTGTCGAGTTCACGTTATGATCAATCGGTATTCGTTTAGACCTTCTAGTTAATTGTTGAATTTTTATTAGCACAAAAATTAGATAAACACAAAATAAAAAGTAATATAAACAGGAAACTAGTATTTTAATTTGCACTTATACTCAGATGATGTCATGTACACTCGTCATCATAACGCAGATGTACACTTTCCAATCGTGATTTGTTAAATTTTAAAAAGGAAAAAATTAATAATCCGTCGATCTGTTGATTGATCTAGCTTAGTTAATTAAATTAAACATGTGATCACGTTCAATCAGTATTATACAGCAACGATCAATTAGCACACCGATGAGAGATGATACTGAATCTTTGAGACTTGTGGGCCCCATTCAAATTTAATATACTATTAAAAACGAGTCCGTTATGCGCCGAATTACACTGTATCATTTCTGCTGGTTAATTTGCATAATAGTCGCGAGCTACAACTCTATAGTAAAATTTTGCCTCCTTAAAAAGTGGTCGTTTTTCTATAGAGTTAAGATTTGCCACGCACGTATAGTATTCATGCCGGATTCAAAACCGATTAAATTTAGTTTTTAACTACTGATTGGCGAAAAAAACGAATGAAAATGAAAAATAATTTTGTTTAAATAACAGATACTTTCTCAACAACTCAGTATACCGTTTTTTTATTGATGCCAAAAGAGGATTACTTGTGACATCCCTCATAGACTAGGTCCTAATCTCAGATGTCGGGTAGAGTTATCATTCCTGTTTGAGGCCTCGGAGTCATATTTCGAATTTAAGTTTACTAGTTTGGTATGTTAAAAAACCAATCAACAATTTCGGCGTATTTGTTGTTATGCCTAATGGTCCTCAAAATAGTTTGTTAAGGCTCTGCCGCGTAAGACAGTTGTGCCCGGCAGTACTCCGGCGCGCACCGGTCGCGCGCGTGGGCGGCGCGTTCCCGCGACCCGACAGTTATACCAACATGAGCCGCAGCGCTCCTCGACAGCTGATCTCACTGCCGCAGGATTAGCCTCCGTGACTCATCTGTGATTAGAGGTTATAAAATAGTCGGCCTCGTCTGCGTCGCGGATGCCAGAAAGCGAGGATGGTATCAATCGTGACAGTAAAGGCGGCACGCGCATTACAATTAGGGCTTTGGTAGAATTCCGCCGGTGCCGCTGTGGCCGAAATAGTTAAACTATATTCCCATGGCGCCATCAATAAACACTAAAAGGTGCGGGAGGGTTTTAGTGGGAAGTCTCCGCGCTTTTCAGGACAGGGGGGAATCCAACACACGCCGCTGTATTTTTTCCCCAGGCATCGTTACGGTGTGTCAATCAATGCACACTTCTTAAGGGTTTGATAAAAAAGCCCATGAGCCGGTTTCAAAAAGAAATAATTACGAAAATTAACCGTCTGTATTTCTTCTCAAAAACACACCAAACACAAAAGTCATAAACTCCGTTACAAAAACACTCCGCCCAACATTTCTTTTCGAATTCATTTTGGTTGTTTGAAAGCTATGAATTTCATATTTTATGACATCCAAAAATTTTGGAAAGAAATCTCAATAAGTCTCGGAGTACAAAAGACAACAAAAATTCAGTCGTCTGCGGTGATTTATAATATGTTATAATCTATTCTTTTTATATACAAACTACGCTGATTTCCAATTTAAATTTTGAGTCGTATTTAACTGTAGCCAGAGAGGTAGTCGTACGTAATCGGCCATAAAGTTCTCGGCAAGTTATTATAACCCTCATTTACATTGTTTTAAAACAATCAGCTCGTGATTGTTCTTTGAAGAGGTTAATTACTGTTCGTAAATACCAAGCAACAGTTTTGAAAGATACATTTCATTTTATAGGAGGAAGTTCATTATTCAAAATGGTTTTTGGAAAACTATCTTTAAATTTTTTAGGGTAACCCGTTAGAGGGTTTTAGCGTTATTTGATAGCCTTGTAATATATCTGATTGCAATTGTTTGTTTGCATCGATAGGCTCCAAAACTACTGAATCGATTTGAAAAATTAACTGAAACAACACTATCGCATAGTGACATAATCTACGCTATATTACCATCATATCAATAAGGTAAAATTAGGGAATCTGTTAACAAATATTTACCGGGGCGGAACTCTATTTTATTAATTAAATAAAAAAACATATTTTTTATTTCTTAAATACAAATCTGGCTAACAACTCCGCCGTCCAATGGTTGATCGCAGAACCCAAATTGTCTATCGGCGATGGGGCGTCCGGTGTCGTGAGAATCAGTGCGCTTTTCCACTTGAGCTAAGAGCTTGAAGAGCTCTCGAATGCACTCCACGTCGAATATTTACCGACTCGAACGAGAGTTTTTATTCGGAACTAGTTTTCGTTTGTAACTTGACTGCCCTGGTGAGAATTCAAACAATTTGGTCGAATAAGTAGGTAGACGTACATTATTTTTGGCAGCTTTTTAACTAGTGACACGTTGTTGTTTCGCATGCGTACGATCTCGATTCTTAAACACATTTACATACAAACCTTTTCCTGACAATACAAATATATAAAAGTATATGATTCAAATTTACAATTTCGTAATTTCGTTATGAAGTTTTGTAATGTATTTAACATTTCGGTAATAGATTTTTTTGAATATAGAAAGTTAAAAAAACACAACAAATATTGAGAAACTTTCTTTTTTATAAAAAAATCACAGTGCTCATTGAGTAAGTAAGGATACTTACTCCGCAGATCTAATCATTATGTAAAGACAAAATAATCCGTGTTATTTTTGGGTTGTACCTGTATTGATACCTAATAAAGGTGAAGGTTTGGATCTAAATATTACTTTTTTTACGCGAAAACTACCGACCTGATTATCTCATTGATACAAGGAGATACATTGTTATGCCGAATTAAGGTAAACAAAATTGTACACAAGTAATCTGCGATATTTTTTATTTTATACTCGCTTTTACCACTGTTTGTTATTTTTTATAACGTTACCAAATTATCATAGTAGAATATTTATACAATAAGAACATAAGTACCTATTACCAGTCAATATTAATGGCATTCGTAGCCAACTTAAAAAGTAGTAATTTATATTAAATGTTTTACCTACATAAAGTTTGTATATCTGGTAAAAATTTTTTTAGAATATTTTAGAATATTATCTTAAATACAGGTATAAAGTAACATTTTATTTTGTGTTGAAATTAGGGACCATGATAAAAATGTCTAGACAGAAAGGTTGCAGGTTGCTTTTGTTTGGCATAAAAATAATAATAAACGAATGGTGTAATCATGCGAAAAACATATATTGTACTTAGTACATGAACATATTAATGTACATTGTCCTCGGACCACGGATTAACAACACATACTTCAACACTAACTACTGAGTTTTTCGATTTAAAAATCGTGGGTTTGAAAAATAATGAAAAAATAAAAACACATGATATCTTACTACACCCCCCTCCCCCCTTGTGACATTTTGTGATTTTTGTCAAACTTCACCTCACGTGATTAATGGACGGCCCCTATAGTGAAAATCCATTAATTTATTTTTGATATGTATCACAAAAAATCGTTTAATATATATCGGATATATATCAATTGATATATATCCTTCGAACCCTGGTTTACCGTCACGAACTCTTACGCAATAAAATATTTAATATGAAGGATTTTTTAGAGATCACCAAATGTAAACTACAATTGACTGGATCTCTTCGGACTGACTGGCGTTAGTCTACATCTAGCAACTTTCAAATCCATTTAAGTGCCAATCGAAAAGTGTCTCGACATTCAAAATATTCTTCTGCGTTAGATACTAGTCAAACCGCGGAGAACAGGCCAGTCCGTTACCTCAGCAAGGTGACATCATCGGCCAGTCACGCTAATTCTAAACTCGATACAATACATTATATACCCGTATTTAAATACAGGTACATTATAAACAAAGGCAGCTCAGGATAATATACTCAAAGCTCGTTATGACCGAAATCACGGTTATCAGTCAACGAACTAATCATGTTCGTCGTAATTGTTCATGAACTCATAATTAGATATTTTCATGTTTGTACAGGCGTGTAAATGTTCAAAGCTGCCCCGACAACAGACCTGGGCAGTTTTGAATCAGTAGTTTAAAATGAAATAAAACTTAATACTTTCCAACATGTATTTCTTAAATAATTTATAAACAAAATGAAATATGCACTGTATCAACAAAAAAAAATTAGGGAACTTAGGGAGAGCGAATATTTCTTTGATATCATTATTTTATTATAAAAAGTTCATTAATATTCAGTTGATTGATATATTTTATATTTACTTAAATGAATAATTATTCATATAGCTATAAAATATATCAATCAACTGAATATTAATGTACTTTTTATAATAAAATAATGAATAATAATTAATCTAAATTTTATATAGGATATATCAATCAACTGAATATTTCATATGCCCTCTTATTACTTGAGTAACAGCACTTTCCATATCATCTTCATTTTCTTAACGTTCTCTTTTCTTTTTATAATTTCTAACCATAATGATCTAGAAAAAACAAAAACAAACATATACTTGATAACTCAACAATAAAAATATACCTTTGAAAGAATTTAATCTTTGGGGTATCTACTTTTAAAATAATTTTAAATCTGGACCAACTACTTCGTTTAAAGCTGTCCCAAGGGTATCTTTTCATAAAAAAACATAAGTTTTATAACGGACCACACTTCTATGTTGAAATATGTTATTAAATCTTCATTGAAACTATATTCACTTACAAATAGAGAAAAAAACATTCACCGTTTAATAAAAGTACATCCACGAAAACCTTAGAAGCAAAATTTAAAAAGTTCACAACTGACCATCGAAACAATAAAACTCTTTTAACTGGTAACTTACTGTATAATTTTAAAAATGAGATGTGACAGCTATTCGCATCAGTTTTGCCAATATAAATTACGATTTCTACCAGTGTAGCCGAAACTAGTGATGTGTATACTCATTAGTTCAAAGCTGCCCTGGCTACTCCTATTTTCACACGTGACATAAATATAACAATTTAATCTTTGTTTTACAGGTAAGCAACAAAAAAAAACAAAATCATATGATGCAATGGGTAAGAGTTTACACATGTTTTTCTTTAGTTTGTTCGTTTTACTTTCTATTGAGTATTCTAATAATTTTGACGTTAAATTGTATTTGTTCTTGCATTGAATTGATTGTACATACTTATCTACGAATGGTTTATGAATGTTACTGCATAGAAGATTACATTCGAACTTTCCTGTTTCCAAATGGTATTTTCATTGATTACTTTTGTCACTGTCCACGATGACGGTGAAGATTCCATTTTCAGATTCAAATTATCACCCAAAGGTTGTTAAAACGCGATAAGAAAATAAATTGCTGCTTTTGTATCCAAAGATTAAATGGATCAGTTCTATCAATTGTACATAAATCAATTGTACTCATCAATTTTAGGTTTGATATTCATGGGTTATGTTTTTCCTGTCATCCATGTCAAGAATTAAGACTATGATCCCTAAATCTCTCACAAGTGTAAAATAATTCCTATTTGTATTTAAAATTCTACAATAAAAATATAGATTTCAAACATCCTTAAGATCAATTTAAAAATCAAATAACTTTTCATTGAACAAACCCAAAGACAAGCCTACCGGCTGCGTTCGTGATATTCTGATAAAAAGTTTACTGCTCAAGGCCTAAATATAAATTATCTTTATTATAAGTGAATCTTTCATATGTGTCTTTATGAGTTTATCTAATATGTCGTATCACGTTATGACATTATGAATACAATTTTAAAATATAAAAACTAAATTTATTTTTTGCACTGCCCTACCGATTTCTCGTCATCTACTATTTCCTCAACCTAAAGGTGGCCTGGAAGAGTTCGCTTCCTAACGATAAAACCGCCTAAATTATACGGTGATTGCTGTAATAATATCAATTTCTGATAAGTTTGGTGCAATTAAGTAAATTATACTATTATTCTTTACCGTAAACCATTTGCCTGGAACCTCAGCACCGTTGGCTTAAGGACTTGAAGAAAGCCGTCAATAAAAAAGCAGTAACAGTCGCGTAATACGGCCGTAATGCTCGAATCGCAGCAGTGATTTATGGACTCATGTTAATCAGCCACCGGCAGATGTGCCGTTAGACCCGCCCGCGCGACCGACTTCATTCATAAAACTGCGGCCTGGGGAAACATACACGAGATACAAATTCTGCATAAGTTAAAACTTGGCATGTCATTTAATAAATCAATAACATCCAAACTATTTCCTTACATTGACCCGGTTAAGTACCTCCTTTGAATAGCATTTGTTTGTTTAATATCATATGCCGGTTTTGAGAGGCCATTTTGAAACTTTTATCTTTGGTCAAATTCAAGTGTAGGTACTCAAAAAGAAGGATGCTTTATATGTAGTATCGCATATTTACGTAAGTGAGCCATCGATGAAGTATACACAAACTAACGGTTATGTTTTAGCTCTATGGTCGTAGCTAAGTACTTCAGTTTGACCGCAACTTTGTTAAGGTAGTTAAATTAAGTAATTTATTTAAATTGTTAATAGTTTAGCCCTGTAATAATTACAAACATACACATTTGGACGTCAGTATTGGTAAGGTAAGGTGCAAGTCATACTATTCCTAATTTGAAGTTTGCAAAATGGATTTAAATTTAGTAGTTCTTACACAAAGAAAATAACTTACTGTTATAAATGATACCACAAAAGCCGTAATCTACTCGTACAGGCATAGCCAGTTCACTTGATCGTAGCTACTTACAATATACTCGTATTTAGAGAAACTTACGCCAATTACTGAGAGCGATTCGGGCGGTATTTCGGCCCGTGTGTTGCCAACACAAATGAGGCTCAAATTTTACAACCAGTTATTCTTGATGGGTCCGTGAACGCAGTCTTTTATCGTGACACGAATTGAACACCTTCAGATGGATAGTAAAACTTCATATGGCTATTTAAGTTCATAATGCATTCCAGCAAAATCAGAATCAAGTGGTTGCTAGTAAAAAACTTGGTGAAATGCTAATCGATACTAAAATAGTTATAGTTTAAATGACAAGTATCCTATATTTGAAAAACAAAGCCTGGTCTCTGCAATTTGTTAACTAAACACAAGCAAAATCTGACGGCTTTATATATAATAAGAAATATCTTTATGCATATAAAAAACAACAGTAATATCTATGATTCGTCTAAATAATATACCTACCTCTGGTATTAATTAAAACCTTCCTCATTTCATAACCATCCAATAACAATACTTATTTACGTCCCATTGCAGGCCATCGTCTCATTCCAACTATGATAAGGAAGGGGCTATATTTCAGTCACAGTGGGGATTGATAAAGGGAGGTGAGAGAATCAAGTGGTCACTTGTAACCTGATGTTCCTAGCCTTTAAGATGGTTTTCTGCCTAAACAAAAAACATCATTTTAGCAGCCGGGATCAATTGGTATTATATTCTGACGATTCGTGCAGCAATATTACAAGCTCTTGATATTATTATCATTCTCCTAGCGTGTATTCCTGACCTGTTTATACCACAGATTCATCATTAAATCCGACAATCAGGTTACTGTACCCTGCAACATCCTAATCAAACTGCAAATTCCTCATAAAGTGAACGTGTCCTCCGGTGGATCTGAATTCAAGAATATAATAGATAGGTTTATTATTATAACTAGCGATCCGCCCCGGCTTCGCATGGATGTAATATAATATTTTGCAAATAAAAACCTTCCTCTTGAATCACTCTATCTATTAAAAAAAACCGCATCAAAATCCGTTGCGTAGTTTTAAAGATTAAGGCGCACAAAGGAATATAGGGACAGAAAAAGCGACTTTGTTTTATACTATGTAGTGATTAGCATTGTCATATCGGACCAAAGTTAGACAATACTTCTGATATAATTATTAATAACACTATTCGACAAGACAAGTATGTAGAATGCTCTAATTTTGTTGTAAATAACTAAAGCAAGATGTTGATTTCTAAAACACATGTCTCAGAAATCAATAACAACGACGGTACTATAGTACACCCAGGCCTAAAACAATATAGAAAAATGCATTTTCCGGATTAACCGCACCGGGAATCGATCGGGAAATGGTGCAACGGCAAATTCGGCTTTCGACTTTTGTAGTCACCAGAAAAAGAGGGCATTTATAAAAACTGATAATAATTTAATTTATAATTAGCAGGACACAAAATAAACATGACTAATTTCATAATAGTGATTAGCATATTAGTTACAGCGGAATTGTAACATAAAATTCTAGCGCATAATTACCCATTACACCACAATGGTCTCGTGATTAAGCGATCAGCCCAGTGAATCGTGACAGACAGAAAGACTGACAGCCTGCGCACGCGCCTTTATCCCTAGGGTTGCCATGACTAGAAATTAAAGAACTGCAATAAAATATGAAAGAAGTATCAAATTAAGGAAATTGTTAGGATTTTAGTTCATCTTGTGTAAATTTGTCATTGAACATACGAGTTGCGTTACTCGGATGGACACATTAAAGCATGCGTAGTTAGGATAAAGAGCGGCTGTATTAATGACACCGGCAGAAACAGTGATAGCATAAAAAAAATATTAGTTTGACACTGCTCTGCACCTTCTGTAATACTACAGTTTTCGGGTAGCATGCTCCTTTCTTTTAAGGGGAGGATATGCATAGGTGCAGCCTACCATTACCCCGGGGATGGCAGCAGTGTGTGTGGGACTCCCACGCTTAAATTGGCTATGACTTCCTCTGTAAACCCCTCGCAACTCTTCATCGCCTATTGATGGCGCCCTGGGAATGCTTATAGTTGAACTAGAGCTGACGCGGAGAGGGAACACTAGCTAAAGTGCCGTTTTCCCAAAATACAGAACGATCACACCTGAACATTGTGACGTATGCCCACGATAACTTTTTAGTGAATATCAGCAACCCTACGCCTCAGTCCGCGCTATATCTCTTTGTTTCGAAGCTTCTGTGCTAATGTGTCTAGCTATTACCATTCAAGTTCAGAATGACGACTCAAAAAGCATAGTTGCAGTCAAGGTCTTGCTTGATTCGACTGATAAGGAAGCGTAACATGAACAGTTCAAGTATATACATGACATGTAGACTGTAGACGAAGAAGGTGATGAAATTTCTATCAGTGTAACGTACTTATTGTAAAACCATCTGTTATAGATACGGCAGTTCCAATTAGTGCAATTATTTGACTATTAAGAATCATGATCTCAAAAACTGCATAAAAATGTATTTAGCCAAATTAGTAATTCCCCATCATCAAACGTCTAAACTCTCACAAAAAGACATGGTTAATGAAATTTATAATGCTAAAGGCATTAATATTAATACGCCCAAAGAACCGGAATTTAAATCGTAGTACGTACTAGATAGATTTCCCAAAGATTAAAACTATGAAGCATAATTCAAATGTGTCTTGACAGTGTCCCATTCGCTACCACATAATTTAATTTTAGATGGGTCAAAGACCTTCTCAGTAAGTGTCGCCTTATCGAATCTAAGCTTCCTTTCTGGCGAGGTAAAACGTACAATTCGTACTAATGACGGAATCGTGAGCAGTCTACTTGCTTCTAAACCTGATAACATCTATACGATATTTCCGGCAGTGCGTAGGTGTCCCGAGCTCGTTTCCCGACCCGAAACTGTTTGAAAAAGTAACTTCGCACACTCTCGCGCACCTCACTTCCTCTTGACATGGGATCATAATCTTTAAATCTACATAAAATCTGCCTTTTAAAAATACTAAGAAACAACCAAAATAAACTTTATCTCAAACGGGCGATGGATAAATTTTGTCTGAGTTGAAAGAATGTTTAAGACTTTTTTGTAAATTATCGAGAGAGGCACCATTCATTGAGACAAGTAACGGGCAAATAGTAATCTGGAGTCTCGACAACGCCATTCAAGAGCAAGTGTACAATCGTGACGAAAATTTGTTTTCAACTATTAATTATATGAGTGTGAGTCAAGATTTAAGAAAAACACACAAACAAAACACTTCATTGCTTCATTTCTATAAGCAGAAATGTTACGATTTCATTAATTATATAATTACAACAACAATTTCCTTCAATCACTTCTCACATCTAAATTATTACCTATACCTATAGAACAACAAATTAGTAAGTTCACAATATTTGAAAAAAATATTTGAACTTTCTGTACTAAGTTACCTAATATTTTGAATGCAAAAGTAATTCTGTCTGTCTGTTGCAGTTAGAGAAATAAAAACGGGTCACACTAATAAATTAAAATGTAAAAATGGCATAGCTTACTTTTTAATGCGAGAAAAGGGTTAGAAGGGAGTAAAAAGAAGAATAATAATTTTTACCGATGCCGCGTCATTTTTTATGCCAGAAGCGTTAAAATTTGTTTAAATCTGTTGTATACTTAGATATGTATACATATTTGTAATCGAAATTCGTTAGGTATTTTAAAAAAAAATTTCAAGTTTATTCAAATTATGTGAAGATATTTTGCATGGAAATATTATATTAGATACATTTATATAAATGTTTCATAACTTTGAAATAAGTGAAAAAAATACTTATACAGCTTTACAAATACATTACAAGATGTGAAACTGAAATAACCGAGTAATAACTGTCAATACCGTGTCACACTAATATTTTGTAAACAAATGATTGTGTCTGTAAAAGTTTTATATGTAGTAAAAAATGGTGCCCAATCATTCTTCTTCAGAAGAAGTCGCAGGCACAGCTGGTCACAAAAATAACGATGTTTTTATGAATGAATGTGTTGGACCAACCAGTTTCGGTTCATAAATCTCGTAAGTGGTAGAGTGGGTCGCGGGTCCGAACGACGCTGACTCACGCGTCACGTTGGTCGCAGGTGCCTCGTGTGGGCGGGATAAATGACAGACAACCATTTGCTATCAATTAGCAAAATGCTAATGCTTATCAATAATTCAAACAAATAGCTAAAATTAAGGATGTATGACTGATTTAAGTCAGTTCCGTTAGGTTAGTTAACAATATTTGGGAAAGAAAGCCTTGTCAAGTTGTTGACGAGACTCTTTCTTTATTAATTGTAACATTTTATTTTAGGTAACATTTTGTATTTAATTACATTCCATTTCAAAACAGGACTTTTGAAAAGTTTGTTCAAAATAATGGAAAATGGCCTCTAAAAAGTTTTTTCCATAAATCTACTGCTTTATTTTCAAATGCCACGCGTTAAACTTGCAAAAACACACGGTGAGGCACACCAACCGATATAAGCGATTTTCTTCTTTTTAATAACTGCCGTTTTTAGATATTTGTAGTTTCTATGAATAGGTGTCAATTAACCTATTGTAATCATGTTTATATGGTAATTTCATATTGTTATGGGGTTTTGCATTCAAAAATTACATTCCACTCCATAGAAATAAATTTTAAATATTTTGTGACGTTTTAAAATCCGTAAATATTAATTTTTGTGTTGGCAAATTTGTTAACAATTGAATTGTATTCGATATTTTAGTAACCTAATCCTAAAAATATCATTATTCCAGATACCTAAGAAAACTAATTGAGATGCCGGTTATTGCTCGAACGTATAATACTTTCCTTTTTATCGTCATTGTGCAATTCTATTTCAATTAATCTACAGTAATTATTTTGTTTATCACATAACATAGTAGCATAGGTACTTATTAGTACTAAGGATACCTTAAATCTGACTGATGCAAGCGTGTGACTTTTGTACCCGCCTAAAAAGCAAGCTGTTTTGTCTTCAATTATACCATATGCATGTGTGCGCAATTGCAGACATCTCGATTACGTTTGTGTACAAAATAACTTGTTTCGGCTTGTGTGTGTAGTGGTGCGAGTGTGAGCGACCGTGCGTGTGCGCGTCGCGTGCGCCGCATTCCTCCGCGTACTCATTCATACATACCTACCGAAGCTTCTATTTATCTAAAGCTTTTTGTTTTGCGTTTTTCTCGCGACTTCACAAACCTTAAGTTACATTTCACTTATGCGCGGTTCCAGTATTTTACGATTCGTAATGTGTCAAAAATGACTATCAGTTTTTCTACGATAATTGTAATTTCAAATTTACTTTCCATATCAGCTGTCATCAGTCGTCCGTCGGTCGTTGTTAGTTGTATATTTTATCACCATCCGTAACTAGAACGGATCGTTTTTTTAATATTGGAACCGCGCATTAGTGTTTGCAAATACCCTGCTTGACCACTGATCCCCTTTTTACTTTAAACTTTAAGGGCATACCGATTTATCGCTCAAACTGGAGCAGGAAGACTGGTGAAATACCTCCACCTTACAGAAGACCGCAGCCAAAATCGCTTCGGTGTTGTTGTATTCCTGCGTGCGAGTAAGGTTTCCAGAGCTCCTGGAGGGGTGCTACATTAATGATAGGGTTAAACCTTCAAGGTAAGGGCGACAAGTCCAGTAACAGCTTTAGTAAGCTGTACTTGCCGCAATTAAGCTAAAACCTCATTACCACTAAAATGATGGATAATGTAAATTTTGAAGTGCAATATATAAAAAACTTAAATGCCCGATAGGAAATAGTTTCTAGTTAAGATTACTCGCCCGAGAGCTTAAAAACATATGAAAACTTATTTAAATTTGTGATCATTTTGTATAACGCATAATAACACAATACAAAATGTTTAAGATACACCATTTCTAAGCACCATATTCACAATTATGTTACAGCCTATCCTGTATGGACATACTGATCTCTACTATACTGTAGCAAATACAAAGTGCTCCACTTCATTAAAATATATTAAGTGAGCTGAGTCTACACTTATCACAATAAGTAGGTAATTTTATCTTTTGGAAATCTAGGGAGGTTAGTTAAAACTTGCATCCGCATTATTAAGGGTCTCTATCTCCGCAGCGGCCATCTAAGAAAAATGTGTACAACTTGCTTTTTATAGTTCACCTTCCAAACTATTAGCCTCAAAAATAGTGTTTTTATAAATTGTATTCTTTTGAACTTCGTTTAGTCGTAGAGCCAAAACAAACTATTTTTATTATTGTTTAGTCTCTGATTCTGAGAGTGGTAGTTATGGGTAGTGTTTATCCATTAGAGGTAAAAAACCTCAACTACTGAAGGACCATAACAGTCGCAAAATTAGTATATTTTTCCTTTTAATATAACCGATTGGTACAAACTATTATTATAGTACATACATCTATTTGTAGAAACGAATATTTAAATGACGTTGCTTGGTCGTTGTCCTCTTGTACATTATGGACTTGTTCTACAAAAAAGGAAGTATTCTAATGAGTACAAGCTCGACTATGATTTTACACGTGTATCCGAATACATATGCGTGGTATTGTGTAGGTCAGGGATTCCCAATCTTTTTTATTAAATGGATATCGCTGTCGTTTATCGAAGCCTACCTACTTACCTTACAATAACATATTTTTTAACTTAAAATAAACCTTTAAAACTTAATTTTGATAAAATATTTTTTATTGTGTCTGGTGGCTTGTTTCAAGATGTGTAGGTATTCCTAAATTTGTGTAGCAGAATCTAACACCAATGGATAAAAGGTCAAAACTATACTAGGACGAATAGTTCAATACATATTTATTCCAGTTAGACGAAACAACTGGATATGGCTAGCTGACTCAAGTGTTTGCATGCATCATTAGAAATCTGTCAAATTTCAGGAGATATTTCATGACAACTGTGTCCGACCCTTATGTCCGGGTTGACTCCCGGTCGGGTCAATATGGGAAACATTTTTCTATATTGTCTAGGGTCTGGGTGTTGTGGTACCATTGTTTTTTCTGATATCTGTAACACTGATGTTGTTGATGATGTTGTCCAATATTTATTTTTTTATGCAAAATAAGCCTACAGACTTTAAATAATGTTAATCAAGTATCTCAGCTATCTATATATCAAATTTCATAGAGTCGTTTTTGTGAAAAAGTAACATACATGTAACTTTGGAACATCTCAAATAAGTCAATCAGTAGGTATTTAGTGTTAACAACAAAAGCGATATTTATTCATTCCATTGCATACTACATACATTACATACTAATGTCAACAAGCGTCAGCTGTGAACTCCTTTACAAAGTCTAATATGACGCTACAAGTAACATAATTCGTAAAAAATTTCACATTTGTAATGTTTAGTAAAAAATTAAGACAAAATATAAAAATCAATTGTATCTGGCTTTTGGCCTTACAAGGTTATTGGATATTCAAGTCGCACAGTTTGAGAACCACGCATAGGTAAATGATTCGCGTTTCCCGGCGCCCAATCGCAGAGCAGGGCGGGCGGCGGGCAATGACACGTATGCGCGCGCACGAACCCTCAACCCTCATTACGCACAGCACCCCCCATTATAGATTTCTTCTATATACTTTTGCTGGCTGCCGCACTACGGTCAGATTAGAAACTTACTTCAATAGTGTTGATTACATAATATAACAAAGATTAAACAACCAAACATTCCAATTATGTTCATCTTCTTAATTATGTTCAGTTTATACATTTAATTAATCAAAAATCAAAACCACCTGAATTGCAACATAATTTGTCTGTTGAACCAATTTCTGTTAATGTCTTTTGGCCAATATTGAGTACCTTGGGCATGTATTCATAGTGCCTGTTTCAGACATCATTATTTGAGAGATGAACTTGATAGTTCAATCGTGGTGTGTGGCTTTATTTGGCTACTCAAAACTGATTCAGAGATTGTAATACAGGAGGCCCGCCAAGTGACAATAGCAGAACTTCAATGCCGTTTTTAACAGTTTAAATGTTAAGAGCATGACATTTCAAGATCACGATATTTTTTCTGAGTGAAACCTTAAACCTATACGTTTTAACGCTTAGAATAAGGAACCTATGGTTGATACGATATTAAAGTCCGACCACTGACACATGGCTAGGCTCTAGATCCTCATTGGTGGACCATTTACATCCTTAGCTTACCTTCTTTATAAAACTTTCATATCATGCAGATATCATTATTACAATATATTTTTTCAATACTTTAGTAGCTTTTTTAAGTGACTAAAAAGAACTCATGAAGTCCGTGAAGGTAAAAAAAAACATCACCAGACGACCTTAAGAACAATTAAGAACTTTAAACATTTGACGATATTAAAAAAAATCCAGCCCATTTTGTTTTACTTAGAGAGAGTGTATATTTAACACTGTGTGGTATAAAAAAAAAGTTTTAGGCCCCAATAAAGCCACGAGGCAACATTTTTGCGCGAGCTTAAAGCTCCCAATGAGATCGCCGGTTTCGCGTGACTCATCCTATTACGTCAAGCGTGCTTATTAATATTTATTTCGGTAGACATAGCGAGCATTTGATCCGTATCTTGATAGCTAATTTGAATTAATAAAATGAAGTACCAACTTCAACGCAAATGTGTTTTCATAAGGATTTTAAAAAAGTCTTCCGTCGCCCTTTAAGCGTGAACTATTTTAAGCAATAGGAAATCTTTTTCAAGAATCAAACGTAGTTTTGAATAATTACTACTACAATACTTACTCATGTCGTAGATTTTGAAAACTTTCCCATAAAAGCGTTTGATAAATTTTTCTTTCATTTAGGTTGTTGCTTAAAAAGGTTAAGTTCCGCCCTTTGGAGCGGGGGAGTCCCACACACGTCGCTGTCGTCCCCACAGCGATATGGTGCGAAAAAGCATTTTCCCTCCCTAAAAAAAAAAGGTTAAATATGTTTTTCTGGATTAAAAAAAAACATTTTTATTCAAAACAACTTGCAACTGAAATATCACACCATGGAAATGCTTCTGTATCATTAATTATGGTATTTCATTATTTGATATTAAGAAGTTAAATAAAAAAAACAGTGCAAGAAAGAGGAACAATATTCAACCAAATGTGATGGCATTTAACTTATAACCAGCCAACAAATCAATCATCAATTGAGGATGTTAAGGTTATGAGGGAACGAATGAGTATAATAAATGCATACCAATAAAAACCTATCCCTTCTCATTATTCCTTAGCCATAGTACTGAAATAACATAACATAGTTTTAGGATACTCACTCACTGACTACATGATAGGTACATCTGGTATTGAAACCGTCTTTTTGCCAATCAGGCGGGCCGATATCAGGTATATCGGCCCGCCTGATTACCTCCTTGGTCGCATTAAAAAAAATATAAGTTTAAGTAAATGTCAATACATACGTGAACTTTTACTCCAGACAATATAACCACAAAATCTTTCGTATCTTCTTCATTACCATGAAAAATGTCTGAAGTATAAAATTGTGTCCCATCAAACTCTAACGTTTCCTGGTCACTATTATGATAGCGCTGAGCTATCATAAAATTCGCTTCTGTCTCTAATGGTACCTAGTTGTATATTAATCCACCCCATACCGCTTTATAGAGCCTCTAGGTGTCAAGCCGAAACAGACCAAAGTAGTCAAAGGTTAAGGTGTAATATATCTCGCCCGAAGGGGGCTACCTCTCACCTCCTCCCAGAGTCCATTCAATTTGCGGCGGACAAGTTATGCGTTTTTTATTGCACTCAACTATAAAACTGTCCGGTCGATTATTATGAGGAATTATTTTCGATATTATCTACACATAGTAGCTGCGTATCTGACACATAAAAAAGCAGTAAAGATTATAACTGTATCCAGTGTCCGAAGTCGGAATAGGAGGTTAAACTACTTTATTTGACTTCTTATAAAACAAGCACACGTCTACGTTTCTATATACCTACAACATATTTGTTAAGCACAAAATACTCGTATAGTTCATGTAATAATTATATGAACTTTACATATGTAAAAAATATATTAAGGTTATGGATGAACAAAACTATTTATTTACACATTTATCAAATTTTATCTCAATGAGAAAGTTACTTAAATTTGTACTTTAATTGGTCATATAGAACTTATTACCCTATTTTTAATTTGACGTAAATGCTAATATTTATTTAAGAGTACTACTTTATGTTGAATATATTAAGAAAACAGGTTTTTCGTTAGCCAAGTTATAATTCTTAAGTACAGGGCTGAGAAGATCAATTTCAAATGAAAAATACGAGTACTACAATTCTTTATCAGTTACTGTATCTACGTTAAAAAGTACGAAGTAATCGAGTAATTGTAGTAGCAATATATTATTTACGGAAGTTATTCACCGCTACGATACCACTCCAAGTGTAAGTAATTTCGTTAATAACTTTATCGCTCCAGTTTGATAGTGGTTTAGGATTTACGTGCTCAGAATTTATCGCCTCTGTGGTCTAGTACCAGCTAGCTCAGCCTCGCGACCCAGAGATCGTGAGTTCGTGTCCCGTAGGGGCAACATCTTCTTGTTTCCAGTTCGCATGTAAGTAGCCAATCTCATTCCAGCCATATCGTACTGCCGTCCTAGTGGATTAAGGAAGTGAAGAAAGCACTTGTGACTTGCGCAAATGTTCGAGCACTAAAATCAAGTCCTGTGTAATTGGTTGATCTTAATGAGATTGGCCGCCTTGGCCTTAATCGGTCGGGAAGCTATTTTTTCTCACTAAGAGC